>OU383779.1:2558171-3927337 GCA_910950805.1 Acrocephalus scirpaceus scirpaceus | reverse complement strand
TTAAAAAAAAAATAAAAATAGGGATGTTCCCTCCCTTTGCACACAAGATCTGCACCCCTGTGAGGCAGCACTGCTGGCAATTGGGAGAGCAAAACATGATTCAGCCAGCAAATGCCCATAGGGATATTTGGCAGAAGTGACATCTTGGGGAGGGGGTTGTTCGGGTTTATTTTGTGGAGTTTCTTGTTAATTTGTTTTTTTTCCTTCTCTAACCTGTTGAATTGCAGTTTTAACTGTATCATTCTACTCACTACTCAACAATTTCTCATGTCCTGAGCAACAACTTGGTAAGGTGTAACACTGGTCCTACAGAAAGGAGCAGCAGATTAGTCCACACAAGTCCACTGAAACAAAGCCTGGATGGGGGAAAAGAAGCTTTATAATATAAAATTTTCATGCCTAAAATGTGCTTGGTAGAACTGGTATATTAGTAAAACAGAATTTTATTTCCTGGGAAGCATGCAACTTCCAAACTTGTATCATTAACCACTCAATGAAACTAAAGGATGAAAAGCAGATTAGTTTATTTTCTTACCCTGGCTCCTGCCAACAAAATCGTTACTCAGCATCACAACTGTGCACTTTCCAATTCCTCTAGAATTCCGTGTGCTAGACTGGATCCTGATGGTACAAGCATTGTATTTTCTCCTACACCACCCTGCAACAAACACTTGGAAATTGGAGCCTTTATGTATGTGTCAAAGGCTCAATCCTGCCCCATGTCCTCAGAAAAATTGCTTCGAAAGTCTGGGTTACTCAAAAATTTCCTTACATAACACTACTGTTAAATACAATGCTAGAACTGTGATGCTCAGTGAGCATTAAAGAGGGAAGCAGCCAGGCCATTGTCACCTGGGTAATCCTGATCCATCTCCAAAGGGCTGGGAATGTGTGTGGAAAACGAGCAGTGTCTACTCCATGACTGTGACAAGAAGTTCAAAATTCTCCCCCTTGCAGCTCTCATGAGGACTGTCAGGACATTGACACTGATTTTCCAGAGTAACCTGTGCAAAACTGCAACCCAACACTCAATGATTGAGAAGGAGGAATGCTCTCCCACCTGGAGTGCAGCTTAGCCAGGAATCCATGCAATAGTGGTGGTCAGGATGCCCCAAAGATGAGTTTAGAGTAAATGCTGACAGAGTCAACAGGCCAGAGACAGATGGATACACCAAGTGGTAAATTACACACAGTAGTGGGACCCAAAGCTGTGCACCAGCACATCTGAGCCCAGAGAGAGCACACAACACCCACCAGTACTTTTGAGTGCACAGCTCTCAAATGTGGGAAAACACTGAGTTTCAAGGGCTCACATTTTCATCTCTTCAGGTTCTGCTCCTTCCCCTTGGCGACAGAAAGAGACTCATGAGGCCTGATAAAAATATAACATTAACTTCCTGTGATGGAGTTCCCTCCTCAGGATGCAACTCTATGATTTTAAAGCTTTTCAAACTCTTTATACAAACAAAAAGTTGAAACATATAAAATCTTAAAATTCCATTTATGTTATATAGAACTATATATATACACATGTATTTTCTTATAATAAAAATTGGGTCCATTGTCTCCCCCCTCTAGATATAAACTCAAAGTCTTGCTTGAGACTTTCAAATATATTTTAGACCTCTCTGAGAAACTCTACCCAAGATAAACATGTGTAAATAGTAATACCTGTAGGCAAGTCAAGTTTTTTTAGTATTTAGAAAGCAACATTTAAAGCACATTTTTTTCTAAAAATATTCACAGTGATACAGTTCATGAACCATTTCCAAGTTGCAATCAGGAAACTTCTCAATCAAGATCAATCTGTGACTGATTTATCTAAATATATACCTGTATGAAACCATAACTGAGGAACTGATATAAACAAGTGTTTTTCTCTTGAACTGTACATTATAGAGAAGACTGTAATGTAAATATAAAAGTGGGAATTTTCTTTTCTTCAAAAACACAAATCCTTTTCTGCTCATTGCCCTCAGTTTGCCATCAATCAGGAGCTCTTGTTTCCACAGGAAACAGTGGCAATTAGAAGTGGACAAACCACAATTATCTGGAGCACAACATAAAACCTCCCTGTAGAATGGAAGGTCAGAAAGAGGCAACCTGTAGTAAGACAGGAGTTTTCATTTCCACTGGAAACAAGCACAGCCACTACTGAGAAGTCATGAAACTCGTCAGCTTTTTCTCCCCAGTATAGAAGCAGGATGACAAAGAATGTGCCAAAAAGCTACTTGACCATCAGAAGGAATGGGGAAAAGTAACAAGAAAAAATAATAGTAAAAAAAGAAATTGGGTGATGTATTTTTCTACAGTTGGATGGACACCAGGAAAGTCTGAGCTACAAAACTCTCATTTCAGTTAAGTTTCCCTTTTGTGAACTCATGCAAACTTACACTCTCTAAAGCAAAGGAACAAATTCATTGAGTTAGAGGTGCACTTGCAGATAAAAACATTAGAGAAAATTCCCAAACTGAAAGACTTGAGAGAGGACAAACTCTCCTTGAAGACGGATGCACAGCATTCTTGACAGGGTGTCCTCCTTCCCAAACATCAGGCTGGCCCATCAATTAACTCCATGGCACTCATTAGCATTAAGCATTCCTCGGGCACACAGGTCACACACATTAGGAGTTTTCAAAGTGTTTTTAAACCACAACAATAATATGACACTGGATTCTTACAGCCACTATTAAAAGGGATAACAATTCTGAAAGAGTTGACATAATGGAAAGGAGGAGAAGAAATTAAAGAATGCAATCAGAATTCCAAAGCCATCACACTGGCAATTGGTGTGAACGTTCATTCTCACTTCCTTCAGCATTTTTTTCACTCTTGTATGTGGATAGGAATAAGTTTTCTATCTGAGTCAAGAACTCTTCAGCAATGAGGCAGTTTGTTACCTTGCCCAAAGTCTTCCTCATGCACTCCAAAAGCTAGGCAAAAGAAAAGGAAATGCATTTTAAATTGTCATTTCCCCCCTCTTTTATCTGGTAAGTATTGCAAAGAGATTTTTATTTATTTATTTAGGATGAACACTACAAAAAGTGTTCATACATTAGAAATTTAAAAGGAACAGGGTGATCTAAACCCAAGTCTTTAAAACCAATTACCCAACAACTTAATTTCAGAGCATTCTACCAACTCAAGTTTAGATTTACACTTTATAAGCAAAGATGTATTGAGAGGAAACAAAAAAAATTGATGTGTGCAAGTTTTCTGTTTATGTCTTTTGCTTTGGGCAGAGTTCCTGTCTTGGTTGTGCAATAATGGTGCAGCTGCCATCAGTCAGAGCTCCAGAGCAGTGACTACACTGACTGGAAAATTAAAGTTCCTACTTATCCATGAGAAACATGGCACAGCATTATTTTACTGATGGAACAAAGGAGCAGGAAGGCCAAATCTGCTCTTGAGACACGTGCAGATCTTGACACTGAAAGCACACAAAATGCTGAGGAGAGACCTGAGTTATTAATTGCCATTAATTCCTCTCCAAACTGAGGGTCAAACCTGGTGTCTGCATGTAACCACAGCCCCACCTCTCTGAGAGGAGGATCTCTATTTTCACTGTGTTGTAAGTAAATAAGCTGTGCCACAGAAACCATTTATTATCATTAATTTACATCTCTGATTTGTAAAAGTGTAACTCCAGGTGACTTCTGACATGAAACAGATTTGCATTTAAAAATATCTAACATAAAAAAGTTAAGAGAAGAAAACTTACTTTCTGCAAACAGGTCAGGTCAGAATCTCTATGAAAAATTTTATCCATGGGGACACTGCTGTTGGAAGAAAAACAAACAGGAATGCTGGAGAAAGCAGCCACAGGTCTTGACTGAAACATAACAATAAATGTAGAAAAATTCCAACCTGGCTGTTTGTAACAGAAGTGGACACATACCTGTGGCAAAATCTGTATTTCTCAATTATCCACCTTGTTTTTTCAAATATTAATTCCCACTGAGGCTCCTCCAACATCTGTTCCATTTCAAATTTGTAGGGCAGGCCTGCAATCAATTGAACATCATTATTCAGTGTTTCTGCTACACTTGACTTTTTCCTGTTTAGTTTAGGTGCAACCCCTTCCTTCCCCATAACTGTTCCTCATTTATTACTCACTGCAGAAACCTGTAGTTCTGCTACTTGACAACATTAAGGAGGTTAAAGGATGACGTGTTTTGGATTCCAAATTTAATTCTGGTGGGAGTAGGAACAAATCTGTTCTGCTCCCTGCCCTTGCCAATTCCCATTCCATAAGGAAGGACACAGAAATCTACAACAAACCCAGAAATGGAAAAATGAATTGAGTGTTTCTAATTTAGTTGCACTTTTGTAGTCTAGGAGTTATATGGTTATTAAATTAATAAAAAAGGTTTGGTTTTTCAGTATGAATGGGCTGATGGTGAAGTGCTGACTACTGTTTTCAATTTCAAAGGAATTTTGCTCAGAAAAGAAGAAATTCTTCTAGTTTACTGCAGGTGGGGGAAGAGAATTCTAGAAAATATTTTAAAAGGACCATCAGAATGTTATTTGCAGAACACAATTCATTTACCAAAACTCAGGGAGAAAGAAAGAGACTGTGTATTTCAGTAAGTCATTTCCAAAGAGCCAGAGGAGATGGCATTTTGTAAAACCTTGATTTCAGGAGCTAAACAGGAATCTGAAATCCTCTGATAGAAAATGCACATGACTACAAAAACATCTACTTCTCAGGGCAACAGAGTTTGTCAGTATTTTAACTCCCCCCACAAGAGCAGGATGTGTAGGAAAAGAGGATAAAAGTGCAGAAGTCTCAGTGTGGTAAACAGGAACTGGGGCACAGATGTGGCCGCTGCTCCCCCTGCCCCAGGACTGTGCAGTGAGGCTCCAGGCAGATGGGCTCCCCTGTCTGCTTCCACAGGAAAAAACAGAGGGAACTGTGGGTTCACAGGGCCTCAGCTACCGCTGTGCCAGGAGAACTGAGAACCTTGGAGTGTGGATGCAAAAGTCTGGACTTTATAAAGGGAGGAGGAGAGAGAATGGGCAGCTACCAGAACCATGCTCTGTTATCAGGGGAATTTTCCTCAAATCCACGTCAGGAAAAGAGCAGAAGATCTGATCATCATTTGCAGTACAGCAAATTTTATGTGGTATGTCCTTAACTGTTCAAGAAAGGAAGAGATTCTGTTTTCATGAAATGCCAATGGTATTTTTAATCAGGAATTTGTTCCCTTAGGTGGGGGTTCATGTCAGCACCATTTCAGCTTTCAGGCCTTGGGTTCCTCTGGACAGCTGGCACACTTATTTGATCCTCTGACCTTCTGAATGCCACGTTACTCAAAAATTAAGGATTTTTGGCCGCTGTAGCAGCCAATTCTTTGCTATTTACTTCTGACTCCTCGAGCAGAGAATCTGTTTAGAATGTTGTAATGCAGCAAAGGCCAAGTAAGACATGGGAAACAGTTTTTAAGCTGTTCACATGGATTCTGTGTGTAAATAACAGGGACCTGTGTCCCAACCCTTTCACTTCTTTCAGGAATTGTGGAACTCCTAACACCAAAGATCAATCTCCTGTGTATTTATACTTGTGTATTCCTGTCCTGAAAACACAGACAACCCACAGGTTTATTCTCTCAGTGCAATTCCTGGATTTATCCAGCACATGTTACCACTATAAATGACACCATATATATAATGACATCATATCACCAATATAAATACATAAATACTGATTTCTCAGGTTCAAAACCAGACCTCTTCCCCTTAACACCCAACAGGAAAAGGAGAATTAAGACACTGGATTAAAGAGGGGTACTTACGATAAGAACCGTCAGAACTGATCTCTTCACTAATGACCAGACAGGTGATCTGGGAGTAGGGAAGAGGATTATTCCTGTTGTAAGGGCTTATGATCATCCCGATGAACATGGCACCACCCCTGGAGAAATAGCTCTAAAAAACACCAAAAACAGCACATACACAAATCCAGTCTTATTCCGAACAGCTAAAAGAACCTAAAGAACAGCTTTTACATCAATTTATGCTGAGCTGCTGTAAGCTGCATAGGTACAGCAGTGAATTCCCCTGTGAACACCAGGGAGGCTTTAGGGCTGTTTTGGTGCGTTTTGGGCGTACCTGGTACTTGGCCTGGGTGTCGATGTCGCGGATGGAGGGGTTGGGGTCGAAGGCCGGGTGTGAGTGGTACCAGCCGATCACCTGGAAGCCCCTGGCCGCCAGTGACTCCGAGGCCTGAGTCTGGGACACGGGGTCCATCTCACACTGCAGGCCTGTGCTCAGGCTGTTGCACGGCTCTGCTGCACACACCTGGGGAGAGAACCTCCTGCTGCATCAGTGCGAGGAACCTTGTGAGGCTGAAGATCCTGAGTTTGATCCCCACACAAGGCACCATTAATATGCAGGGTTTTATCTTCTTTTCTTCCTGTTACAGCTGGGATTAAAGCCTGGAAGCTGCAGTTTTCATGTTCAGACTCAGTGTTTATTAACTCTTATCTAAAGTACAGTCTCACAAGTTATGAGTTCTAGCTAACAAGGTAGAAAATGGCTCTGTCTCTAACTCTTTTCAAGGTCTTTTAACCATAATTTGTCCAATTATGAGATGATACCTATATTATTTTTACTTTTAACCCAATAACTAACCACCTGTGGTCCTGTGGCAATGCAGACCTTTTCACCCAATTAGAAAACAAAAAATCCCAAACCCATGAAGAAGAAAGTGAAAGAACAACTTAGTCAATGCCCTAAATCCTCCATCTTGCCTTATATATATTACTATATACTAAAACCTTAAGTCCTAAGTTTTGCACCCTGTGACATTACACACTTCTATTCAAACTACACATCCATAATCCCAGTGCTATCACTCAATTTTGGACGCCTGTTCCATGGCCTCAGGTCAAATCTAATGCTCTCTTGAGGGTCAGTGCCTGTCAGCACAGAAAGGCTGAAATTTTCAGCTTCCAGGGTTCCAACAGGAACCTCCATCAGTTACAGAAAACTTGCAGAGTTTTAGGAATCATTTACCAGATCTTCCTCAAGATGCAGCTGACACTTGAATGTAAGCTTAACTCTCATATTTCAAGACTACAGTAATGAACTTCAACTTTAATATATTTAATTAATTGCCTTCTAGAAATAAGTTACATCTATTCAAATTATAACCTTGAGCATTTCAGTTTCAATATTATAGAGAAAATGTGAAGGGATAAACACTTACTTCCACAATTTTATCAGCTTCAGAGTACCTTCCACCAAGCAGCCCAATCACTTCTGCCAGAGACACGTGAGAGTGCTGGAATGAGATCAAACAAGTAGGAAAGTCCAAGCTGTGGGATTTCTCACAAGCCAGTGACTTCCCAAGGATACAGAGAAGCAAAACTCAAGACAACTCAAGACTCTCAAATACCCAGTACTTCCATCTAAAGCAAACAGAAAAGGTGAAACTTGCTTATTATATACACACCACAGATGTAGTGCAAGGGTGCAACACTTCCATACATGAGGCAATGCTGGCTTCAAAATCTGCAGCATGGGCAGCACTGAACAATTTTGGTACAGCCTGTCATTCTTAAAAAAACCCACACATTGCTTTGCAAACACAAAATCAATTCCCAGACTGGGAGACAATCAAGCCATAGATTTCAGAAGGGCAGTCTGTTTCAGAAAGTAGCTTTAAGCAAATTAGATTTAAAGTATGACAGAGAGCAGTAAGTAGTAAAGCTTTCAGTAAAGTAGCAAAGCTCTTATTAGTTTTTCTAGAAGGTCAATAGTTGTACATTAAGCACAATACAAAACCCATTCATTTCAGGGGCTTTATTTAATACTAAATTCTCATTTCTAGGTCTGACTGGAAAGAATCACAGAATGGTTTGGGTTGGAAGGAACCTTAATGATGATCTCATTATCCCCCCTGTCATGGGCAGGGACACCTTCCATTAGAACAGCTTGTTCAGAGCTCCACCCAACCTGGCCTTGAACACTTCCAGGGATGGGGCAGCCACAGCTTCTCTGCTTTATTTTCTTGGTCTTGTTATGTTGCTTATTAAAAAAAGAACCAAACTCACAGCACACACATCAGAGCTTTTCGAAAGACAAAACTTAGTGCTCACCAAATCCATTATTAAAAGTGCTTCAGAAGACACTTTCACCTGAAAGGGTTCCTGAAATGATAAACACAATAATTAGAAAAGTAACCCAAGCAATGGAGCCTGCTCAGTAATTCACTCAGAGGTACATACCTGCTTTTCTTCCGTGAACAAACAGCATGGTATCAGCTGAAAGGGATCAAAGGAACTATAAAATGAAAGAAAATTTCTCTAAAGATGTAGGACAGTCAGGAAACTCTTCAAGTTTCCCCACTGTCTCCTTGGCAGAGGAGGAATAACCTTGTTTTCTTGACTGTATTTTCTCATCACACATTAGGATGACTTCCACCAAATACAGAAATGTCACTTCCCACACTCCTGAATTCCAACATGGAACATCTGAAATGCATCCCTGCTATTTCAGACCAGGATATTAATGCTGTGCAGGGTTCCAGCCTGACACTACACAGGACATTTGTTCCATTTCTAGCAGATCTATGTTTGAGCATGATGCAATCAAATACCTTTTGATTTGTCTCGAACCTTTAGAAGATTTTGCAGGTTTCAGTTTTTCTTCCTCTCTCCTTCTTGCTAATTCTTCAGCTGAGAGATGCTGAAAAGATTTTTTTGAAAATTGAATGTTTCAATGTCTGAAGTGCTTTTTCAGTCCTGATTGCAAAACCAGGCCAGAATAAATTCTTATATCCCTGCCCTCTTAATACAATTTATGCATTACAAGACTACTCAAGACAGAGGCAACAGCCATGGCAGAACCAAGCAGTGTGGAAGGAATGACAATCTGAGATCAAGCCCACAAGGTGCCTGGTAGGAGAACTTTCACTCTCCAAATCATTCAAATTCAGTAAAATCACAGCCCACATCACAAACCAGGTGTAAATCCAGGTGTGAAAATCTGCCCTTACAAACCACGGCCAGAATTTATCATGCCCCCTCCTTAGGGATGAATGTTTTCAACCTTTATTTCCATCCAAATATATATATTTTCCAGGAAGGGCTGGAATTATTAACCCACAGTTACTCAAAAATAGGTATGGCATGATACCATTATGGAAATAATTGTTACAGGTAATTATTGTAAGGTTGAAAATTAAGAAGGTTTTCTATACAGGAAAATTGGATGTTTACAGTTCTTCACTTTTCATGTAATTTGTAATTGTGGGAACAGACATGTATTTTCTTTCCAATTCTCCCATAAAATATTCAACCTTGTATGAATTTTTTAAACACTTAATAAACCACAGTATTACTGGGGATATTGCTAGTAGCAGAATTAATATTAGGAACTCATTATCACCTGCATAATGAGCACAAGGAAACCATACGGGACTGAAAAAATAACATTTAAATGTTATTCTCCCATCCCCTACTGTTACCCTAAAAGCAGTTAACTGAAAGCAACGGGTCATGAAATCTACAAGACAAGGCAAAGAGTTTTATGGGCATAAAATCCCTCTACAAATCCCAAATGCAGCTTTATTTATCAGCATGAAGATGTACCAGCTGCTGCAGTGCTTTCAAATTACACTTCCACAAGAGAGGTAAAGTCCCTAAGACACAACAGTTCCCTTGTCTGTTTGATGCAAGAGCACCTGCCAGCAATTAGCAAGAACTGATGATTTAAGGAAAGTTTAAACCACAGGAGGGTTACCTCAAAAGTCTGTCCTTCCAAATCCTTTGCATCACACCAGTTTCCCCACGGGTCCCGCACTCGCCGTCTTCTTGTGCGCTGAGGCAAGAAACCACCATGAGTCAAAGCTCTCACCCTAAAAATCTGCATTTCCTCCCTCTAGGCAGCCATAGGGACACTGTCCCAAAGGTCACTGCCCCAGGAATGGTACTGACACTCCAACATGCTCCCATAAAATAAAGAACACCCTGGATTTCTGCAGAATTAAGCAGATCACAATCTGTCATGAATTATCATCAGTAAAGTTTTTGGGGTTTAAGGCTGTAAAGCCTGTTCATGTTCCATGGAATATCAGCAACAGGGCACTGATATCCAGCTCTGAATTAATGCTCAGACAACACACAAAGCTATAAACTCAGTGTGTTTACATTTAGTGTATGCTACAGTTCTTTACATTTCAATTTATTATTTTTAAAGTGGGATTGATTTAGTTTTCCTCTCATCAACTGATTTACTTTGCTGTGAAGCACTTAAAAATGCTACATTAAGTGTGAATATAAAAATTAATTCTGGCAAGCTTTGGTAATTTGTGCACTTATAAATGAGTTACTGCTGCATTTAATTGTGTACATAGGGCCCTCAGTAATCCATAACATATACCTAAAGCAAACACTGCAATTAAACACACACTGCAATGCACTTCACTATTTTGTGGCTAATAAATTATGGAGAGGTAGGGAGCAGGGGGGGTTCAGGCTGCAGGGGAAGGCCTGCAAGACAGCTGCAGTGAAGCACCTGGACATGTGAGTGGGTGTGAGACACCTGTACCAAGACTAACACCTGAATCACTCTAAGGAATCTGCAACCTGAGTGAGAGCAGAAATTCCCTGAGGTGCCCTGGCTTGCAAAGGCAAGCTGGGAGGATTTTCCCCTCGCTGGTGCTGCCCCCGGGCCGTACCATGGACTGCAGGCGCTGGGCCAGCTGATAGGCTTCCACCGTGTCCTTGCCCTCCCTGCAGCGGCTCCTGTCGGCGGGCTGGGGGCGGTTGTACACGGCCTGTTCTGCGGGACACACAGGGGACAATTCCCGTGTCAGCAGCGCTCAGGGCTGCTCAGCACTGCCACACACACAGCAACGACACGGGTAAGTGACAACAGCAAATGGCATGGGGAGAAAGCAACAAAAACTTTTGAGGTTTCTGTCTTCTTTTCTTGTGTTAGAGCTGGGATTAATACACAGGATGCAGTTTTTGTGTTCAGACTCAGGGTTCTAACTAACAAGGTGGAAAATGGAGTACCTCTAACTCTTTCCAAGGTCTTTTTAAGCATAAACTATCCAATAAAGAGATGACATCTATATTAGTTATGCTTTTGACCCAATAATGACCATCCAAGACCCACAATGTGGACCTTTTTCACCCAATTAGAAAAAAACCACCCAAAACCAAAAAGAAAAAGGTGAAGAAGGACTTAGACAACGCCTTAAACCCTCTATATTGCCCCATATATATAACTATATACTAAAATCTTAAATCCTAAGTTTTTCACCCTGTGAAATCACACAATACTATTCAAACTACACACCCACAACCCCAGTGCTGTCACTCAATTTTGGAAGCCTGTTCCATGGCTTCAGGTCAAATGCAGTGCTTGCTTGAGAGTCAGTGCCTTTTAGAACAGAAAGCTTGAAATTCTCAGTTTCCAGAATTCCAACAAGTACCCTGACAGCAAAGATATCTCTTGACAGTCATAACTCTGACTGATGGCATAGCCCTCTCCCTCTACACTTTTAAAACAACAAAACCTCCTTCTTGTAATTAATTTTTAATAACTTTACTTCAGACAAAATGTAATTGCTGGACATTGCTCTGTCCTAGGTGATAAACACAATAATGTGTTTGCTTTGGTGCAAAATCCATTCAGAGCCTCTAAACCAACATCAAGTTACAGGTGCATTTCACTTTTAAAAGGTCACCTTATTTCAACACTTGAATTGTTTAAAAACTAGCCCTGACGATGAAGGCATTGATGTTTATTTAAGAAATAGTTATAATTTAGTGTGGGAGAAGAAACAATTACTTAAATTCTGCCTAATAAGAAGGAGGGCAAAATTTCAGACACAGCTGGTATCAGCACACACAGAAAACTTGAAACAAAACCAACATCCCACCAACCAACACCACACTAACTGGTGTGTGGCTAAACATGAGGAAAGGAAAACAAAAAGAAAAAATTGAAGGTTTTGTGTAAACCCCAAATTCCTAACCCTGTTAAAAGGCTCCTCTAAATTTCCAAGGTTATGAGAGAATCTGCTTGGAAGGTCCTTCCCAACAAGGATGGACGTGCATCCTCTGTGTGAGCAGCACACCCTAATGCTGGGCAGTCCCTCAGCACTGCACCAGCAGAGGCTCCTGACTGACTCTAACAAAAAGATCTTTACCACAGCCGAAGTTGATGGCTCCTATCAGCTCCAGGTACGTGTGGATCCGCCCGATGCAGTTGACGTCCCCGCAGTTCTTCAGGCCTGGACGCACTGAGGTCTTGTTCAGGTATTTGGGTTTACATCTCTCCCTAAAATAAAGCACAGCACCTGCTCAAAGAGCAGAACAAACCATGGGGGGGGATGAAGGAATTGGGTGACTTTAACTGAGGTTCTGTTTTCACTCTCTATGCATTTATTCCTTCCTTTAAACTGATGCTGAATTTTCTCAGTTCAACAATTCTCTGGTGAGGAATGGAATTTTAGTCTCTCTTTGCACTAGAAGCTGTCAGAGCACAAGACAACTGAGTGATATCACAGTTAAACTCAATAATTCTTTCTACTTCAAAGCAAAAAACTGGCAACCAAATCATCTTGAGCCTCCTACAAGTCACTACAGTTCCTTACACTGATTTTTTGGAGATGGAATATAAAATATTTTAGTGTACAAGCACCACTCCAGATTGATTCTTAATGTGAGGCACTCTTTTGGTCTACATTATTTGCTCTAGCAGAGATTATTACCTCTTACTGCTCTTCTGTAAAGGCAGGGCTACGGAATTAATGCCGTTGGTTATTTTAAGGAACCATTCTTATGCATAGGAATGGCAAGAAAATAGCACAGCCAAAATAAATGCAGCTTGCTCTGGTACAGGACGTTCATTTTTTGAATGCTTCAAAGTAATTTCATTGCTCAGCTTCCAGAATGCCAGAGAAAAAATCAGGAAGATGCAAAAGAAGCATTAATAAAGAATGCTCTTCACTGGCAAGCTACCATACAATTAACTTCACTCTATTCAGAAATAAGCTGTTAGTGCTAAGTAGTGTTTTAAGTACATCAGAACAGGACATCTGAATCACTTATTTCAGCAGAAGAAATCAATGCATCTCACCACTGATCCAAAATGTAATTCCTGATTTTCAAATAACGCTCTGGTGTTTTGGCCTGGCGCCCTTCAAAGAATTCGGGAATCGCCTGCTTTTCTTCTTCCAGAATGATGCTTCTGTCAACCTCCACTTCTTGTTCAGGTGGCTTCAGCTCCTCTGCTTCCTCTTGGTGATCTTCATCCACTTGGCAGGGAGAAGGAAAAAGCAATCCATTATCAGCCAGGTCTCTTTGCTCCTCACTGAGCTGCTGATCAGTTGCTTGTGCAGTCCCATGACACGTGACTGGTCCACCTTGTTCAGCTTTCTCAAGAAAATTATTGTACTGCTGGTAATCCAAATTCACAGATTTATCCCCATTCAGGTGCTGGGAACACGTTGCTGCCACAGCAGGAAATACCAAAGCATCCACTGTCCCTGGCCTGCTGTGCTGAGGATCTTCTTTAGGCAAAGCAGTTGCAGAACTGTGGCCAGCAGATGGAAAACCTTGTTCCACTGCTTTTGTTTCTTCAACTGGACTTTTTGGGATAACAGACAATTCGGATTTTCCTGTCTCTTGCTGGAAGGCAGGAGTGAGTAGCTCATCCATGTCATCAGTTATGTCCACCTCCTCATCATCTGACAGCTTTTCTATTTTCACTGCGTTCAGGTTGGGGTCTGCACGGCCTCTCAAGTTTCCAGCTTCCACCTTTATCCCATCTTCCATGGGAAGGCTGCTCCCACACTGACTTTGCTCTTCTTTTTCTGAAACACCATTTTTTGCCTTAGGAAAATAGAAAACACTTTTAGGAAGGAAAAACAAACCAAAACCATCTGCCTCCTAAACAATCAGGACTGTTTTATCTGAAGAGCAGATATTCTGAAGAGTTTCTTCTTCAGTTTATCCTTTCAATTTAGTTTAATCCATTGCAACTGACTTTTACATGGCATTGTAGGTATACTTTAGGCCAAGTGTAAATTTACATGTATTTCCAGTCAAAAAACTCTAGAAAGTAGTTATTTCTTCTTCAAGCCCATGAAATCTCAAATGAGGCTGAAGCTAAAACTACCACACAGCAGAAAAGGCTGTGTAGTAGAAAATACCTCTGGGTATTTTCAGACTAACAACCAACAGTATAAGGGACCACAATTATACTGCATTTATTGTTTAATTATACCAGCAATAAAAACAGTGGTCACTCTAGGAATTTGAAATTTAAATTCACATTTGAATCTGCAAATAAGGATATTCCACTTCTCTGAATATGGGGATGAGTAAGAGTCAATGCTTTGACAGCAGTGTCCTGAAAAGACAGATTAAAATCAAGCTACCCATTGGCAAACACCTTTTTGCCAGCTCCAGGGATGCTCCATTTACCTTGTTCCTGAAGTACTGCCGAGCATAGCTCTTAACCTGCAGAACAGTTCGTGTGCCAATCAATTTAGCAATTTTGGTCCACCTGCGGCCAAATTTCACCTGAAACAACAAAGCACATGGAAGTGACCCAAACCCTGACATCCCAGACATGGCACTGCATGTGTCAAAGGAGTTCACTAAAATGCACAAACAGCACAGCAAACCCACGGTAAAGAACCTCACTATTTATGTTCTACCAAGAAGGAAACTGCATCCAGTAGTAAGAATTATTGTTATTCTTAACTAAAGCATCTTCCTCACCCATTCCAGGCACTCTGCTGCCTGCTCTCCCAAGGAATCCTTGTGCTTGGCAAAGCAAACCCTTTTACAATTGGTACAACCATATAATCTCTGCAGACCTTACAACAGTTTATTACCTGATTTGCCTTCAGAACACACTACACTTCTCACAGTTAGTGCACTGTTGTGATTATACAACATGCTTATTCACGTCAATTACTTTACTGATCAAGACAAACTCATGAATTCAATTTAAAATATTTTACATATATATATATAAACAAACTCACCAGGCCTTGTTCAAACAGCTCTTTTTCCTCTGATGTCCATTTCAAGGAGCAGCCAGGTGATTTTGTAGGCGAACGCACCCTGGGAATGCAGGAAGCAGAAATCAGTGCTTTCCCAAACCCAGATATTCTCCAATCCCAGTCACTCAAGGCACCTTCTGGCAGCAGGACTACTCCCCATCTTTGGTAAAACTCAAAGTATTGCTCTAAACATGAATGTGACACAGAAGTTCAGGTAAAAAGGCAACTAGAATGAACATCTTTTTATCATAAGGACAACTGTGCTACCAAAAATCTCCCCAAAACCTGGTTTACTCTAGCCTCTTGTTACATATAACAATATTTCTTCCTGTTGAAAGGTCTCTTAAATAATTTTATACAGCCAAACAAAACAAACCTTAATTTTATTAAAATAGTATCTGGTAACTTAACAAAATCAGACACCACACTTAAAAATGCAATTCAGTTGTTAAAATGTACATACATGACTTTTCCAGTTTTCTTATGTGGGCTGCAAATGCAAGAGTGAAAATAAAAGTTAGTAACTGTGCTGCTGGGGCATATCCAGCAAATAACCTTATTTCAGAAGGACTTTACATTTCTACTTAGCCAACTAAGAATTTTTCCCAGACAGATCTTACCTTTTCATAGATTTTTTCTCCACTTCCTTTTGGTTGAGCCATATTTTTTCAGAAAGCGTTTTATTAGATAAATAATATCTGAAATAGTAATTAAGTAAGTTTTCAAAGCATCAGAGATATTTGTACATGTGAGAATTTTAATAATCAGATAAATTACGCTGCTTCAGAATTACCCAGCTATAGAAATAAATACTGCAGTTTCTACAGCAGGATTTCTGCAATCTACCTAGAAGTTAAGGGCTTCAGTCACCTTAACAGGGAAAGATTTGCCCAGTTCTTTTGGAAACAGGAGGTTTTTTTAGCATTCTACCTATTCTACTCTCTCCTATTCTAGGAAAACATAAAACCAAATCAGCAAAAGGATACTCTTCTTCCAGTAACATCTTCTGAATGACAGCCCTGTTCTCTTCACTAATGCTGCTGTCCAACGTCCAGGGCTGCAAACAACAAAAAACCATTTTAATATCTGAATTCTGTCACACTGTATTTGAGTGCTGACAATAAACAGTTTCTAAAAGTAAGGAAGAAGCACTGGTTAAAACCTACAAGAGTGTGTACGTGGAGGGAAGAGAGAACACAGAAACACTGATAACCTCGCTACAAGCAGCATTGATTAAAAAAATACTTACAACACTGTTGCCAGTTCTCCAAGATGAATCAAGATAGTGATCCTGCAGCAGGCTTGATGCTGTGTTTTCATGATCTCTGAAAGAGATTCCAGTGTTCAGAACCATTTATTTTTAATACTGAACATCACTGAGTTGTATTATCTCCACTTAACATTTCTACATCTTACCCCCAATAAAGTAAAAGCATTTTCTTGTAAAGGCGAACTGCTTTTCCTGATGAGGAGATCTACCACTTCCACAAGGTTTAATAGAATCCTGTCATACAGGGTTGTTGCAACCATAGAATAAAATCCTGGAATGGTTTGGTTGGAAGATCATCTCATTCTAACCCCCTGACATGGACAGGGACGTCTCCCACTAAAGCAGGTTGCTCTAAGCCCTGTCCAACCTGGCCAGGGTTCACCACCCATCCAGGAAAGAGTTTCTTCCCAATATTTAATCTCATGCTCATACAGACTTCATCCAGTTTATATTTAACCTTTTCTGTAAATAACTACTAATTAGAGATCTGTCACTGATTAACATCATTGATCAACTGCCTTTTATTTTCATGCAGTATAAGATCTCCTTAGTAATTTGTGTAATTACTTGTTTTCAAAAACCTTTACTTCCAGAACATCAGTCTTGTCTAAAGACTAATTAGCCCTATATTCCCTGCAGTGCTACTAAATTTAACTCACCTGCTGCTCAGAATTGCTTTGTGCAGCACTTCAAACATCTCTTTATAGGATAAAAGATCAGGATGGGTCTCCATGTCCAGAGATCAGAACAACTCCTGCTTCTTTTTGAGCATACCCAGGAGAGGGTGGGATCAAGAGCTCCCTTTGCCAGCAGCCTGTCTGCAGGAGTGGCAGGGGCTGCTTGAGGGCAGTGTGTCTCTGCTACAAACCTCTTGTTCTCTCCCAGCACCTGCAAGTGCTTGATTTGAGGCATTACAGTCACTGCCTACTCACTTCAGCATCCCTTATCTGTGAATTTGCTGAAGCCCAGAAAGCCAGTGGAATGCTGGGCTGCACCAAAAGCAGCACGGCCAGCAGTGCAGGGGAGATGATTCTGCCCCTCTGCTCTGCTCTGGTGAGACCCCCCCTGGAGTGAGGTGCTGCATCCAGCTCTGGGGTCCCCAATACAAGAAGGCCATGGAAGTGTTGGAGCAAGTCCAGAGGAAGCCAAGATGTTGATAAGGGCACTGGAGCACCTCCCCTACAAAAACAGGCAGGGAGAGCTGGGGTTTTCAGTCTGGAGAAGAGAACATTGTGTGGAGTCCTGATAGCACACTCGCACTATCTGAAAGGACTACAGGGAAGCTGGAGAGGGACTCTTTGCAGGAACTGGAGCATAGGACAAAAACTAACGGGAAAGAGGGAAAAATTAGGTTAGATATTAGGAAGAAAATCTTTACTTGAGGATAGTGATGCCCTGGCACAGATTGCCCAGGGAGATTGCGGATGCTCCAGCCGTGGCAGCGTTCAAAGCCAGACTGAATAAAGCCTTGAGCAACCTGCTCTAGTGGGAGATACTCCTGTTCATGGCAAGGGGGTGTTGGGGTTAGAATAGATCTTTAAGGTCCCTTCCAATCCTTAACATTCTATAATTCTGTGAACCCGTTTTCTGCACCTCCGCCCCAGCGTTCAGCTTTCTGAGCCTCCCTGCCTCCGCAAGCTCGCTAACACAGTTATACAACCCAGCACCTTCTCCAGGGGTATTTTAAGGATTCTCCCAGCAGCCCCGCAGCGCTGTTCCGGGCTCTGGGGGATCCCATGACGGCGGTTCCGCCTTCTCCTCACACCAGCGCTATCACAGCCCCGTTCTCAGTGCCCTTCCCGACGATGCCCCCCACACGGGCGCTGCCCCCTCTCCACGGGCACTCCGTGACACTCCAAGGTCTCTCCCGGGAAGCGCCCGGCCCGTGCCTCCCCCTCAGGAGCGGCTGTCCCCTCACGGCTCCCGCCCGCCGCGCGGGGACGGGGCGCGCTGGCCGAGCCGCAGCGGGACCCTCACACCCCTCACTCACCCCGGAGCGGCCGCAGGATCCCCCTCGATGTCCACCTCGGGCTCCTCCGCCGCCGCCATGACAGCGAGCCCGGCAATATCGCGGGAAGGGGCGGGCGAGACGGCGCCGAGAGGGGCGGGAGCAGCGCCCCGAGGAGCGGCCGCGGCGGAGGCGGAGATGGCGCTGGGGTAGGCGGAGCGCGGAGCGGCTGGGGCGGGCGGCGAGCTGAGGGGAGAGGGCCGGGCAGTGAGGGGACGGGGCCGGGCAGTGAGGGGACAGGGCCGGGTACTGGGGGCCGTGGCCGGGTACTGGGGGCCGTGGCCGGGAGCTGAGGGGACATGGCAGAGAGCTGAGGAGATATGGCCGGGAGCTGAGGGGACATGGCCGAGAGCTGAGGAGATATGGCCGGGAGCTGAGGGGTCACGGCCGAACTGAGGGGACACGGCAGGGAGCTGAGAGGATGTGGCCGGGCTGAGGAGACGTGGCCGGGCTGAGAGCGAAGGGGAAAGGGGTGACAATCAGGCGGAACCTGAGGGGAAGTGCGGGAGGCGGCCATGGGAGGCCGGAGCACACGCTGGTGATGAGCACCCTCAGAAATGTGTGCGGGCCTGGGCCTCTCACTGCGAGAAGGACATGGAGCGGCTGGAGGTGTCCAGAGCTGGGGAAGGGCCTGGAGCACAAGTGTGATGAGTGGCTGGAGGGGCTTATCCTGGAGAAAAGGAAACTCAGGGTGGACCTTTTCTCTCTCCACAACTCCATGCCAGGAGTTAGGGTCAGCTCCTGGGGGTCAAGGGACAGACCAAGAGGAAATGGCCTCAGGTTGTACAAGGGTGGGGTTAGATTGGATATTAGGAAAAATTTCTTCACAGAAGAGGTGACTAAACATTGGAACACCCTACCCAGATTGGTGGTGGTGGAGTCCCCATACCTGAAGGTGTTTAAGAAAAGATTGGACGTGATACTCAGTGCTCTGGTTGACAAGGTGGTGATTGTTCACAGTTGGACTCGATGATCTTGCAGGTCTTTCCCATCCTAAATGGTTCTGTGATCCTCTGAGCCTGTATGCACGTATCTTTAAAGTTTGTGGTCATGTCTGTTCCTTTACCATGACATTGTGAGGGTCAAGTTAAAGTGTTGTTTTATTGATAACAAGCAGCTTTAGTCTCATGCATTCTTAAATCTGTGCTTCGTTTCTCAAAAGGTGTTTGGGTGTTTGTGGTAACTTGGCTTGTAATCTGAAGGGAAGTGTAAGTGTTGATTGTCGTTAGGGAAATAACCCCACACAACTTTCTGTTGACTCAGTCTCTGTTTATTTTTGTGTTATCATCTCAATACAAAAATATTTTGAACCAAGAAACTCTTTTACAACCTTTTTATGCTATGTGTTTTATCTTTATGTTGGAATGAAAGTGAAACTAATAAATGGCAAATGCGATGGGTTTTGTTCTCTCTGTTTTAAAATGCAACATCCAGACGATAGTATGACAAAAGATAAAAAGAAAAATAATGGTTAATAATTGTTTTAGTCTCAGGAATACCTTGAGGAAATACAGACATCTTCCTATTCATAATAGATGTTTTTTTAATCTGTGATTTTGCCAAACAATGCCTAAGCTATCCATACAGGCTAATATTCACAGATATATGAAAAGATATTTTCTATCTTTGTCTTGATTTATACTAGAAGAGGTTAAACACAAAGCGTTTAAGGCTAGAGCATTTTAAATGAGTCCCAAGTATGTAATTCGTGAGAGAAGCAGAAGACTAATCAATACTTAAAAGTTTAACAGGGTGTTTAAGATTCCTTTTATACAAAATCACCTTTGCTAACTTAATTCTGCCAGCTCAAGCATAATTCTCAATCATATTCCACATTAGGATTATCCAAATTACATTACAGAGAATTCTTCACTTAAATGTAAAGTTTTTTTTCTTTGCATCTTCATTTTGCTATTAACATTTTCTTTCTCAACAGTGTTAAAATTTGAGCCTGTTTTTTTGTCTTATTAAATTCCGCTACTTGCAGTGGAGTCTTTCTGAGGCTGTTCACAGCGAATAAATTTGCTTTTTCCCCTCGTGACCAGCTGAGGAGGGCACTGACAGCACTGAGGTGCCCGGCCCTGCAGGCGCAGTGCAGGGCAGTGTCCCTGCTGCTGTCCGAGGTGTTGATGGCAGCCCCGTGGCTCAGCAGGAGATTTATCAACTCTCCATGTCCATACTCTGCTGCAATATGCAGAGTTGTCTTCCTCCAAACGTTTCTGTCGTCGATATTTTTATTTTTCCCCGAGGCCAGGAGAACTTTTACGATGTCTGTGTTTCCTTTCATGGTGGCATAGTGCAGCGGGGTGCATCCATCCATGTCCTTGGCTCCGGCTCTCCCTCTGTTAGCCAACAGCACTTCCACGATGCCGAGGTGTCCTCTCAGAGCTGCAGCATGCAGGGGAGTTTTCTTCTCCTTGTCCTGTGCGTTGGGATCAGCTCTGGCCTTCAGGAGCATCTCTGCCAGTGTTTTGTGTCCCTGCTCAGCAGCCAGATGTAGAGGGCGCTTTGCCTGCTTGTTCTGAGCATTAACGTGAGCTCTGTGGTGCAGCAGCTGTCGGGCAACATCAGCGTGACCTCTGTGACTTGCGATGTGCAGGGGAGTAACAAAGTCTTTAGTGGCAGCGTTAATTCTGGCCCCAGCGGTGACTAAAAGGCCAATGAGTGCTCCCTTATTCTGGAGTGCAGCAATGTGGAGCGGGGTTTCCTCCGCTTGGTTCCTGAGGTTTGTGTCCATCCCCTTGCTCAGGAGCAGACCTGCAATGGAAGCAGCCCCAGCCTGCACTGCCAAGTGCAAAGCTGTGTCTGCAGCAGGAGTCCTTATTCCCAAGTTTGCTCCTTTTTCCATTAGAACTTCTGCTGATTCTGCTTTGCCCATTTCACAAGCCAGCAGCAAAGGAGTGTAATGCATTTTGTTGTGGGCATTGATATCTGCGCCTCTGTCAATTAAAGCTGCTACAACACCATGCAGATTCTTCTGTACAGCTCTAAAAAGAGCTGACTCCATGATGTCAGCTGGCAGATCTTTAGAATATTCCAGTAGTATTTTGAAGATGGATGGGTGGTTGCTGTTGAAAGGTCTTTCAACTGTGTTGGAATCAACAGTGGCTCCGGCTTCTAGAAGTACTCTTGCAGTGTTTTCAGATCCCCGAGAAACAGCATAACTGAGAGCAGTCTGTCCTCTCTCATCCTTTCCTTCAGTGGAGGCACCAGCCTCTAAAAGCATTTTGGCCAGGCTGCTCTCATCTCTAAGAGCTGCCATGTGTAAAAAGTTGTGCTGATTCCTGCACCTCCTTGTCTCTTCTTTCAGGAGCATCTTCAGTATGTGGCTGTGGTTATTCTCTGCAGCCCAGTGAAGTGGTGTCTTACCTTCCATATCCAGAGTGTGCATGGAAGCACCACCTCGGAGAAGCACCTGGACTGCACCTCCATGGCCTTTCCCAGCAGCCCTGTGCAGGGCTGTTCTCCCTTTCCTGTCCTTCACACCTGTCCTTGCACCTTTGCTGAGCAGATATTCCACCATGGATAGATGGCCATGAGCAGCTGCTACATGCAGAAGTGTTTCACGGGAAGGGTTTAGCACATGGAGATCATTACCCTTCAGTGTTTTCTCTAACTCAGGAAGGGAGCCTTTAGCAACTGCAGCAAAGATGTTGACAGCAGCAGGATCATTTCTAGGCTTTGTTGCCCTTGAAAGTGGAGTTACTTTTTCTTTCCTTTTCATAGCCCCTTTGTGCTTTTTTTTCCCCTGGTGCTGTTTGCTGCTATTTTCAAACCAAACTTTATCTTTTTCAATTAAATACCCAACCAACTGTTTTCTGGCATCTCCAATGCTTTCATTTACTTCACTGACATATTTTCTTATCTTGCTGTAAAATTTTGGCTCCACTTGCTTTAAACATGGATAAAAAAAGAGCCTGCAGGCTCGTTCACCTTGAGAAATGAGTATGTCTAAAACCTGAGAGTTCTTTGCTGTTCGTGTCCTGTAGAAGCTCAGGACCAGCTTTTTCTCTGGGGTAAAAATACCATTTTCTATCAGCCATTGCAGGAGCTGGTCTGGGTCGTTTATGCCTTGTACAAGTTCTTCTTTTTTAGTCCTTAGGACTTCAATTGCATATGGATTTGTAAACAGGCTGCTTGAATGCATGATCATGTTGCTAATCAAAAAGGTATTGTTTGATGGTAAATAGGAAATAGCAAAGCAGGCTCACATAATTTCAGTCTTTTCATAGAACTATGAACCAATGACCGTTGTAGATCGATGATAAATCTTTAAAGAAATAAAAACTCCCTCACCTTTGAGTTTCTAGTTGTTAGAAGTCCTTTGATCTTCTCTGTTCTTCCTTAGCAACGAGTACAGCTTAATAACAAAACAAAAGTCTGTGATATGTAAAAATATTTCACTTGGAACGCTTCTTCCAGATTTTTAATGCATAATTATGGATTAAAAAAATGCTTTTGTGAATCTGGTATTTGAATAGAAGATAGCTGTTAGTTGAGTTTCTCTGTTCCTCTGGCCAGGCTGGTTCCTAAATGACCAGTCAATTAAACATGACAAAAGAAAATTCACAGCATAGTTACTGTTGCCATGATCACACACCTTGTATGATCTGAAATGAAAGAGAGCACACTGCCAGCTATGCAGGTGAAAACCCTACAATGCCATGAAATAAAAGCATAAAGACCCAGATAAAAATAAACTGTATAAGCAGCTGGTTATAAAAAGTGATCCAGCCTTTCTAATATGAGTTACAGCTCCAGTCAGGGGTATATTTAAGGGCATTTAGCTTGTCATTCCTGCTCTAACCCAGAGTCTGTCTGGAAGTTAATTCTCTTACATGAGGTGGATCAAGGCGTGTGATTCAGTGTGCAATATTTAAAGTATAATTAGAGCTTCAAATCTGTGTAGTCTTCCATATGGATGTAGGACCTTGGGATCTAGCTGTAATTAATTTAACTTATTGGTGTTTAAAGTCCCTATGGAAGAGAAGGAAATAAAATAGTAATTATCCACACATTTTGAAACCAATTGAGAGAGAAATTGAGATTACAGAGTTTGGGAAAAGCTGGAGGTAAAATGAGCTGAAAAGCTGAAAGCTTGACCTTATTTAAGCAAATGGGAAATTTTGCCATCAGTTTCTTAGTTCAGTGCCCTTTCTGCTGGGTCCTGCTCCCTTTGCATGTATTTTCTTTAATAGTATGTACAAGGTGACTGATAAGATTTTTAATTTTTCGCTGTTGACTTTAACTTTATAAGTCAGATCGCAAAATTTATTCTAATAAAAAAAATTTTTATTGAAGAAATAGCTGGGAAAGGCAAGACTTTTAATATATATTTTGAAAGCCAGCCAGTTACCAAGTCAGCGAATTTGACAGCCAATTTAAGAGCCCAGTAATTCCTCTGAAATGCAAAGAAGGGCACTACACCAAGAATAGCAAAACTTTTGTCATTTAGTTAATGATTGTTAACTCATAGCATGCAAAACCATGGTTTAATGTGGACTGAATGATGTTCCCAAATCTGCCACTGACTCAGTCTGTAAGCTGCAAATTATTTAGTCTTCAGATTTAACCTAATGGAGTCCTGAAGATCTCTCTGTGCCTTGAGTAAATCAGTCCTTACTCAGTTTGGGTGATGGGATCTTTATGTTGTCATTATTATTCTTCCCATTTGAAACAGAGATAACAATCCTTGATCACCTTTGCAGGAAAGTTGTGAGCTCTGGCAGTGGAAAATGTTATGTGGGTGCTGAGCAGAGTTATAGATGGCACAGGAATTTTTTGAACTCCTGAAAAAAAATGAAAAAATAAGAAATGGTGATATTCTTTCTGATTTCATTAGTATGGCAGTAATTTCCCAGTGTTGTGAATACAGGAATTTCCCTAGTAAGCAGGTCCTAGTAGAAAAGTGCAGTTCTCCTCCCTGGCCTTGAGGAGGAACATTTGAACAATATTTGCAGGCAGCATCTCTTTCAGAGCCACTTCACTTTATTTTGGAAAGTAGCACGCAGCAAATGATGTGTTATGAGATGCAAATCATAGTCCTCAAAACATAATCATGCAATTTAAAAAAAAAAAAATTCTCATTATGAATATATGACTTATGAGAAAGTTCTGCCTTAAAACAAGAATCATATTTGGCAAGAAAATTTTGGAAGCTTGTTGTATATATTTGTTTTAAGAAATTATGCTTTAAAAGCCCTTATTTTTTAATTATTATTTTAACCACTTTTAGAATTAAGCCTTTGTTCCAACAACGACTTCACAAAGAGATTCAGAATTGGCTATTAGAAGCGTGCTTTTTTGTTTTTATCTTTTTCACTTACTAACTCACTTTATTTGACATGCAAATATTTTAGAGAAGGGAAAAATATTAGGGCTCAACACCTCTTCTCTTTTAATTAAGTGCATGAGACCACAGATGTGTTGGATCAGCAGTAAACTCCACATTAAAAATGAATTTTTTATTTTAGTATTTAACATTACTAGAGATCTAAGAAAACAAAGTTGGAGAGAAGGAAGAGGCTTCTTTGGGCTGTTCTTATCTTTGGGCTTCTTTGTTATCTTTTATATTTATTTGTTGTCATAAAGGACTTCACAGACCACTTTTATGTCTGCTGGCTTCTTTAGCTCCATGTATCCAAGGACTGGATTATTAGGTTATTTTAAAAGGCTATTTATTAAGTTATTTTAAAAAGAAAATTGTGGGCTTTACTAAATTTATAAATTTGAAGGGCAGGTGATGCCCTTGATAGGAAAGATATCAATTTTGGCCTCTGCTGAATAAGTGTCTGTGCAGGGAACTGTTTAAATCTGGCTGTAGCTGGGACACTTGAGTCAGTTATTTCTGACATGCAATCTCAGTTTTGCTCCTAACTTGTGTCCTTGGGCAAATCCCTTAATCCCTGTTCCCTGTTTACACAAGCATTAAAAAAGGAAATTTTTTTTTCTACCTCACAGACACGTCCTAAGTGTTTATTACTGTTGGTGCAGTGCTTTGAAGTTATGGAGTGCTTTGAAGTTTTTGTCCTTTGAAGTATTGTTTTCTGACTTCTCAGCGATGAACATTTATTTCTTAAATTAACGCATGCCCGTGTTCTCTAGCTGATTTTATGTTGCCATGTCATCATCAAATATACATTTAATTTTCTCTATTTTAATTTCTCGAAGATGAAAGCGACCCAAAGTACACCTTGAGTGTGGTGGAAGGAGCCTGTGAGGGGATGTGGCTGCGGGACTGAGGCACCTGCAGAGGTCACCATTCCTCCACCGAGGCTCTTGCCGAGCTGGCTGTTGGGAATTTATCTCGCTGTGGAATAAGCAGCCTGTAAGAGATAATACAGCCAACATCCTTATCTAAACATCGTGAGGGGTGCAGAAATATCTCTGGGTAATCAAGACATTTTCCTTAATAAGCACGGCTCATGAATAGAGCTCTGTTTTGGATAGCCAGAGATCTGAGTGTGGCCGAGCTGGTTGAGGTGGCAGAGCTGGATTGAGAAACAGCAGTGCTGGAAGAGTTCGTGGTGATGATTACAGTGAGCTTCACTTGTTAGAACGCTGGGAGAGCTGAGCAGTCAGTCTGCAAGAGACAAAGTGCAGTGCTTGGTTTTGCCTGAAGATGAACTGCAGTAAATGAGGGAAATCCAAAGGGGAGCTTTGGTGCTGAGTGATGAGTTTGTGTTGGTCATATTTCCATGGAGAGCAGGCTCAGGGCCTTCCTGGCTGGTGTTTAGATGGGAAGTGTTCCCTGGGAAAGTGCCATCCCCAGTGGCAGAACAGGGATCAGGGGCCTGAGCGGGGCCTGCTGAGGGCAGGGAAAGCTGATTTGGGCAGTCTGACAGTGTTCTGTGCCTGACTCAGGCTCCCATCCCATCCCATCCCATCCCATCCCATCCCATCCCATCCCATCCCATCCCATCCCATCCCATCCCATCCCATCCCATCCCATCCCATCCCATCCCATCCCATCCCATCCCATCCCATCCCATCCCATCCCATCCCATCCCATCCCATCCCATCCCATCCCCCTGCACCCAGCCACCCCTGCGGAGCCTGTGGCAGGCACAGTGCTTGGAAGAGAGACCTGCAGAAGCCACAGCTTCCCACATTTGTCCACTGCTCGTGGATGCTTTCAAAATACCAATAATGCAGCAGCTGGTATAATACCCAGGTATTTTATTCTATTTCCAAAACAAGCCACAGTCTTATCTCAGCACTGTGGGGCCGTTTCCTCAGGCATAAACAAATGAAGGTCACGCTAAGTGCTGCACCCATGCAGTGCAAACTGTTCTTTTTCCCGAGGATTAATGAGTACTTCCATGAAGTTCCCAAGCCAGGGTAACTGTGAGTGGACAGTGCACATCTGCAAAGTGCTGCTGATGGCTATAAATGCCAACAAAGCAGGCTGGCTGCACCCAACTCTAGCAATGAGAATTAAAAAATACATAACTCAGCCAAAGTGAGGATTAGGTTTGTTTTCCAGCTTATCATGCATTTATAAGTGAATTTAAGAAGAGTGACCAAACTACTTAGGAACCATTTTTTGTGCTATTCAAATTTTGAGTAATAAAAGTATTTTTCCAAAGTTCTTTATGGCATTACTTGCCAGGTAGTTTTCTAAAAAGCTGCATGGTGGAGGTTGAAGGAAAAAGTTGCTAGTTTTGCTTCACAGAGGTAAAGAAAAGAAATGTTTTTGTTTCAGAACATAATAAATAAAATAAAAGTTGGTTTGAAAGAAACAGAAAAAATGTTCTGATATGATGAATGATATATTTAGCTACTGCAACTTTCATAATGCAAAGTTTAAAAAAATTACAATTTTTGTGTCTAACTGATGAGTATTAATGGTTATTTGTTTCTATAGATATTTATTCTGCAGACATATTTACTGTCGCAAGCTTAATTTAAATTTAAGAATTAATTGTATGTCAATCTATTGACTAAACCTGGACACTAATTGGTTGAAAGCTGTATCAGTGTCATTTTATCTTAGAGATAGATAAACTTTAGAGCTTTAAATGTGTCCTTTCAGACCAAGGCTAACAGAAACAGCTAAGGCAAAACACAAGCTCTCCTATCATTAGGATAAAATGTAAATGATGTAAAAGTATTGAGTTACTGAATGCTGAGGCAGCTTCAAAGATCAGCAAAACCAAGTGGAGAGAGGGACGGGATTTTTCTCCAAAATGGGCTGATTTTTTTGCATTGTAAACCAAACAAGCCCTTGTGGTTTTGAGTCAGGGACGTGCACTTTGTCAGTGAAATCTTACAGAAGAAAATAGTTTATAGAAATTCTGTAACTGGTGAAGACAGTGAGGATCTTTCTCACAGCCCCAGCATTGCTCCAGAAGGGTGTGGTGCTGTCACTGCATCTTCCACAGAAGCCTTTTGGCCAAATTTGCTTTGTAGAGGTGGAGTACTTAGTGAAAACTATTCTGAATTTACACCAGTACCGAGCAGCATTTTGTTCTTAGTGATCATAAAAATCTATCACCAGTACATCTTCGCTGTGCTGTCTAAATCTCTCTATCTATAGCATTTTCCTAATCTTTAGACAATTGAAATTACTCAAGCGACTAGCTTCTAACCACATTAAAAAAAATCATCTTGGATTTTTAGTTGCATTCAATTTAACTTGTTATACATCAAAATGAATTTTAACTTTGCTGCTGTAGCAGAAAATCACAGGCATCTAATTGTTTCATTTCTATTAGTGTTTTTAGTCTTTCTCAGTTCTGTAATTTGGTATCTTTTGCTCAGTCTCAGTCAGAGGGATACAGAGTTGATTCTTTCATGTTATCTCCCCTTCCCAGTTCTGGCAGCTTCCCCTGTTCTCTGTTTGAATCCTCTGCCTTTAACTGACTATTTTGGTTCTCCCAGAAAGTGCCTTCTTGTGTGTCAGGGTCTGCATTCCTGCACCTCACCTCAGCTCCAGTTCAGCACAGGGTGTGGTTACACACCCAACTCCAGGGAGGTGCCTCAGAGGAGTGCGAGTTTGACTCCCAGAAACATCAGTAGGACATTAGCAACTCCTGTCTTTTTCTGACTTCTGAATGAAGTTCTAGCACTGAGGCCCTGATGAATTGGAGCACTGGCTCAGGACCTCAGCTGTCCTCCCGTCTGTTTGACTCCATGAGAAACAGCCTTGTTGATTTGGAGAGCTCCCTAAATCACCAAGTCCTGACAACTCCTCCAGATTCATGGTGTTTGCTTTCCTTGGCATGTCCCAAAGCACCCTTCTGTGTTGGGCTGCACCTGTGATATTCTAGCAGCTCCCTTTGTTCCCAAGCCATTCTGTCTTCCTACTCAAATTTCCATTCAAAGGGTGATTCATGCAGCAGGGGAAAGGCATGACCTGGCTGCCCCCTCAGTTTCCATTGCTGTGCAGATCGTGTGCAGTCCCATCTGAACTGGAGCTTTCATTTCAAACTTCTCTATTCCCATGCCTGGAACTAAGTCTTTTATTCCTTACTCCTCTAGTCTGCACTGGGAGCAGAAAATTATTTGCTGCATAAAAAGGCTTTTGGGAAAAAAAAAAAAAAAACAAACCCTAGTTTTGGTCACAGGAGTAATGCAAACACAGCAGCATGGATTTTCTTTTCCCTAGGAGTGCCTTTTCTCACAGCACACAGGGTTGGTACCTGTGCCACAGCTGCTCTGTGGACAAAGCATGAGTTTGACTCATTATTTTAGCATCCTTTTTATTTAATAAATAATAGCTTCCATAACTTGAATGTTTGGTTCTGATGTCCAGCTGGAGAGAACTGCACACCTCCACCAGCAGTCTTTACAAGAGCTGCATCTCTTCAGGCATCCTTCTGAAAGCTTTTGATGCCTTTCATTGTCCTTACATTATTTTCCTTTTCATCCTTTAAATATTACTACCTTATGCCTTTTTGAGTCTCTTCCTCACTGTCCCTCTAACCTCAACACACTCATTTGTAAATTCAGTTTCCTTCACGGTGCAGTTGAAGCATTCACTGTTTGAGAAAGCTTTAAATTTTTTTTGTTTGTGCTTTTTTAAATTTAAATTTTATTTTTTGTTTGTTGTTGGTTTGTTTGGTTTTTTTCCTCTCCTTGCCTAAATAGCAATTCTGGGTTTACAAGACTCTGAGGTTTAACTTGAGTTCTCTGAGACTTATGGGACTCCTGTCAGGTGATGTGGTAGATGCTGAACAGGCATCTAGACCCATTGTAATTTACCTGGAAATGTATTTATATGTCATATGTGATATATCCCACTGAAGCAAAATCCTTGGCTCAATAATAGAACGTTAATATGCCCACTAGGGATTTTAGAAGACCCAGATTAAGGAAAGAATAATGATTTTTAATAGCTGGAATCAACCTTCTCTTTCCCTTGTGTCACAAGACATGGGGAGATCTCAATTTCAATTAAAAGCTAATATTGCATCATGAAAATGGGATAAACGTGACATTAAGAAGTGAATAGAAGGGATATTGTAATGACAGCTCAAGTGCTTTTAGTGACTTCATGTTTAATTCAATAAAATATCTCTATTTAAACATTATCTGAAGCAGCCAGATCTTGCAATAGAATTCAGAGCAAACCTGCTGGAAAGTGTACATGGCCATGGCAGGTTTGCTAGAAATATTGGCAAATTGAACTTAATTGTAACAGATTACTGCGTGTCAAGTTTGCATTTTCCAGTTTGGTTTGGTTTCTGTATTACTTTGTTTTTGAATCTTTCAAATCAAAAACATCCTCTGTGCTCCCTAGGCTTGGTTTTGTTAGTTTATTTTACAAGTTGCATCAATGTAATCTAGATGGAACTTCCAGTTTTGCTTGAATTGACACCAAAACCACCGGGATAGTGGTTTGTTCCCCCTTCCCCTCTTTTACTCACTGGCATAATTTCCATCCAGCAAAGCTTTTGGAAAATAAGGAAGGGAAGACCTTCCTGTACAAGCTTCCTGTGAATCCCATCCAAATATAAGACTTGTGTAAAAGCTTGGCAGGCAATCCCAGCATATGCCACTTAGTGACTTCCTTATTTTATGCTATCATTCCACGTACAGCAAATGAATCTGAAAATCAGAGTAATTTCCATTCATTTTTGAATATGAAATTGTTAATGGTAAATTTCCTATCTGTGTGTGACACCCACATTTTAAATCAAAAGTCTTGAATGCTGACAGCATTAGTCATAGGAAATCCTGTATGAACATCCAGCACTTGAGTTGGACCTTCCCCTGGATCACACCATAGAAGGAGTTTGCAGGAAAACGTTCTGTTACTCTCAAATCCTGTCTTGATTTTAACCCTTTACCTGCCATTGCCTCTAGTATGACAGTGCTTTTTTTTCCTAGAGGTCATTTCCATTTTCTTGTGATCAACATGGTATTGAAAAACAGTATCTTTCAATGCTAAAACTGTCTGTATTTTAATGGTACACCAGTAGCGTTCTGTAGTAGAAATGTAGACTTTGACACCCTCCCTTATGAGCACAAATAGTCTTCAATGTATGCTGTAATTTGAATAAAAAATAGCTCTTTAGAATATTATATTGTTGTATTAATAAGCATGTATTAATTATCAGCATGAAACAAAGTGCACAGGTCAGTAAAAATGAGAAGCTAAAAAAGCCAACATAACTTTGTACATTAACCCATAACATGGCCAATGCAGTACCAGTAACAAACCCAGCTGTGTTGCACAGGATCATTTTCACATTACATGGCTGAACCAGCTGTGACAATTTCTTTGCCTTTATTTAAAAGGAGCCATCTCTCAATGGGCATAATATATCTTTAAAAATAATAATAAAAAAATCCTGCTTATCATTTTCGTCTAGTGGGAAAATCCCACACATGTTGAGTTATTGTGGAACAGCTGGCTTAAATTGAAGCTTTGGACTTAAGGAAGGAATCTTAGAACATAAAGTATCAAGAACATAAAGTACCAGATTAGGATGAGGCTTGTAATGTCAGGCATGGCAAGCATATATTAGGCAAATGGACTTGAAGAATCTTCATTTTTTTTTTGTAATGTGATAAATATTAGTACTCCAGTTTTAGGTCTAGAACCAGCAATGTTTAAACATAGTTTAATCCAGTTTGATAAATACGTCAAAATACATTTTAATATATTGTTGTTCATATGGGACAGGTTTTTGGACTAGGAAATACTGATGGATGTGCACAAAAGAAATAGAAAGCCATTAAAAATTCTCAGTAATTGAGAGTTGTGCTTTTATTCTGACTCTTCTCATGAATTTGAAGAGCCTTTCTATAGATTTTTGGGGCATCATCATTTAATGATCATTTTTAGTTGTAAGGCAAAAGTGGTAATTTTAACTACATGGAGAGTCTGTTTGTTTTGAATCTGTACTTATAAAACTTTTCTTTTTGAACTCATAGACTCATGGAGTCATTTAAATCAGACAGTAGATCTCTGTGAAGTCAATATCATTGTGAAGATCCAAACAGGGAGGATTTAGACCAAGACATAGTTGTTTGGTTTGGGGCTTTTCAGCTTTGTTTTTTAAGCCAAGACTTGGCCTGCCTGGAAAAAGGAGAATTAAACTCAGTATTTCTACACTGCAGATCTCAATCAGCACTTAAGGAAGACTGTGTGTGCAACTATAAAGGAACTCATGTACAGCTGTAGCTGGAAATAGAACTTAAAATCCTTATTGATTGTGCTCTTGGTTGGGGTGGAATCAGCTGAACCTCAGAAACACAGAGGAATCTGGGTTTATGGTTGTATGTTAATGGCGAGGCCTTGCTTGTTCCTGTTTCTGTACAGTTGTAAAGACAAGGAGTTTTATTTCTTCATTATTGCCTTAGATCACCACTGCCAGCAGAGTGAGACTCTCCTGGAGAGGCAGGAAGGGCTGAGATGGTTGGCAGTGCTTTCCTGGATTGATGGGGCAGTGCTCCTGTGCTGGGATGGGCAGTGTGGTCAAAGGGGATAATGGGAGCTTTTCTTTTTTAGATTGGGCTGTACAAGTGTCAAAGCATGTAGAACTAAATTCCAGAAGAGATCACGAATAGCAAGGCTACAGAAAATCAGGTGGCGCTGAGCTGCTGGTGTTAATTTGTAACAGGTTTGAGAATTGGGCTGTTTGTAACAGAAAAAAAGAGTAACTTCAGAAGATCTTTCCTTCCCTGTGCTCATTACTTTGTTGCTTTTGTCCCTACCTTGTCATTGTTACCTTTAGAGTTTCAGTGGAACCGTAACCGGCTTTGCCAGTAGCAAACGGGAGTTGTAGATCCAAAGTGTGAGAGCTTTTCATTGTTGCCACTTTCAAGCCACAGCAACAACCATTAACATTTAGTTAAAATCCAAGCTTTTCTCATGTTGCCAGCCTGGCATTTCCTGCGCAGTGAAAAACACAGGAGCAGTTTCTGCACGTGAGGATGATAATGCAGCAAACGGAGGGGGCCAAGGAAATAGCTTGAAATTAATTGTGGGTGTGGTAGTGTACTTTGTAAGTAAATTCAAAACAGGCATGGAAGCCAATATCAGGAACATGTGCAAGAAATTCCATTTATAAGACTTGGAATAATAACCTCACTGCCCTCTTAAATAATTTTAAACATATATGCATAAAGTTAGTCATCTAACAAAAACAGTTTCATAAGCAGGTACAGTAATGTCTCACAGTTCTCATTCAAGTTAATGGCTGCATGAAAAATGTTCCCTGGGAAAGTCAAACGATGTTTTATAGGTTTGTCCATATGGGAAGCTGAGCTTGTTTAACCAAAAGTGTGAATTCAAATTAAGTTAGTAAAACTGGTGCAAAATCTGTCTGGGCATTTTTGTACTGTAAGTTCCATTGAGAAGAATTAATTTAGGAGTTCTGGCAATCTGGATATTGCTGTGAACGTTTCTTTCAGGAGATGCCACATCCTCACTGCCTGTTGCTCCCTGTCATTTCAGGTGTTTGTAGAGCTCTGTGGGTAACAGAATAAGGGGAGCAATGCAGGGTAAAATATTCCCAAAAGCACTGCCAGCACAAAGGAGGGAGTGGAAAAGAAAAGGAAAAGGGAGAAGGTGGCTGCTCAGGTTGGCACCAAGGTAGAAAAAAATGCTTATACACATCAAAGCCGAGCTCCTGAGGGCAGGAGGGGCCTCTGTCGGTGTTTGCCTGGCAGAAGCTGCCCCTGCAGCACTAGTGGCTCCTGCAGTCCACAGACTGGCACAGAAACCTGAACTGCTTCCTCAGTACCATCATCAAACACCAGCTAAAGCTACCTGAGGTCATGCAGTGAGGGCTGGGATTGCCCAAAAAGACAGATGTGAGCACTTGGACCAGTTTGAAACTGTCTCTTTGAAAAGGCTGGAGCTGTGTAACTTTCTTACCAAATAAAAGTTTAGTCTGAGGCTAAGATAAGAAAAAACCCAGCTCCTGGTACAAGGTGTTTTACCCTTTTCCTTCCTTCCTTCCTTCCTTCCTTCCTTCCTTCCTTCCTTCCTTCCTTCCTTCCTTCCTTCCTTCCTTCCTTCCTTCCTTCCTTCCTTCCTTCCTTCCTTCCTTCCTTCCTTCCTTCCTTCCTTCCTTCCTCCCTCCCTCCCTCCCTCCCTCCCTCCCTCCCTCCCTCCCTCCCTCCCTCCCTCCCTCCCTCCCTTCCTCCCTCCCTCCCTCCCTTCCTCCCTCCCTCCCTTCCTCCCTCCCTCCCTTCCTCCCTCCCTCCCTCATCATGTTTTCTTTCCAATATTTATCAGTGGCCTGATTTCCAAAACTGGGATATTCAGCATCTTCAGGACTTGTGCTGCTTTGTTGGTAACTGTCAGTATTTTGAGAAACAGCCAAATTGGTCAGCTTTATTGTTACTTCTCCAAAATTACATGGAGCCTAAACTATCAGTAGTTTGAAGTGTAGTGAGGGGCACTTCCCTAAATATACTGAGCTGAGGTGGTTTTTGGAGTGCAGAAGTGGGAAATAAAATCCAGAAGTCTTTAACCATGCAGATGTATTAAAAGCACAGACACATCTGCTTAGAGAAAAGCTGCCTGCTTTTCCATAGGTCACACTCCTGCAAACTGGAAATTGTGGTGTACCAGAAAGATACTGGTTAGAAATCTCTGCTTCAAAGAGGAGCAACCTGAGCAAAGAACACTAAATTCTGCTTACAATTCATCATTTAAAGAAGGAAACTTGATGTTAATTTTCCAGGGGTTGTTTTGGTCAGTAACCTTTTTGGAGACTAATGCATACTCCTGTATTGTCAGTTCTGGAGTCAGCTGCACTTACTGTATATTTTTACATAGTTTTTATGTAATTTTGTGTATTACAGCACTTGCTTAACTAATTAAAATATATGTACTTATAAATACTTTATCTTGTTCAGTCAGGAAGCAGGGAAAACAGACAATCTGTATGATTGAGAGCAGAGCCAAACAAGAAAATTGGGGATGGATTTCGCCTGGAGAATTCAGGTTCTTTTTTTTCCCCTTCAGGTATTTGGGTCAGACACTTGGTGATTATTAACATGATAAAGATCATATCTTGACTGGGGCCCTGAGACACCACTGGAGGGTTCATTGTAAGTCTTGTTTTTAATTACTTCTTGCAAGGAGTTTTGCACAGTTAATATTTGGGGATAATATTTGGATAGGGAAAAAAAAAAAAAGGTGTACATTATGTATAGGCTGCAGCAGAGTAAAGCTTTGCATATGGAAATGTGTTCATCACTAACACGTGGTGGATGTTTGCAGAAATGTTCTGTGTAGTGAATGTCTCCTGATTCTAATCAGGTAATTGTTGTTCCCTGGTTTCATCCTATCTGACTGGAGGCTCCTAAGTTAAAATAAACCTCATTGCTGAGGCACAGGCACTTCAACCAGCAATTTAATTTATCCAGATCACTCTCTGCAGGGGCCTGTGTTTTTCTGTCAACTCTAAGGAGAACCTGTGGTGCCTCCTACCCAGCTTTGTTAGGTGTCAGAAGTTAAACTGAATAAATCCTGAGCTGTATCTCTAAAGTGTTATGGATTTTTGTGTCTGATTTCTCAAGGTGAAAAATAAAACAGCCTCCAGAGCTTGCAAGGTGTGTGCAGCAGCTCACAATTTTTGCTGCTGTTGAAAGTTCTAAAACTGCTTTTGGACACAAATGAAAATGAACTTCTCACAGTTGCCAAGGTGGTTTGATTTGTCATCACACAGGCAGCAACTTTGAGAATCACATCACTTGAAATAGGCAGGCCCCAGTTTTGGTAGTGCTTGGCTGTGCTTTTAAACTTCCCAGTGATCCATTCAGTGGAGATTCAAAACTTGTTCAGTTTTCTCTTTTCAGTCCAGTGCTGTGAGAGAGAGGCTTTGTGAGTTTGGATTGCAACATTATTGGATGGTCCCTGTGTCGTGTGTGTTTTCATGACTTGATATCTGAGACAGAAAGGTGTGCTGACAGCAGCCATCTAAAAGCCATGGCAGCCAAGTCACCACTGGGGAGGAGAATTCAGAAAAACCCCCTTAGACACTCAGTTTGAACTCCTACTGTCCTCTGAAGTAATTGTGGTTATTCTATGACTAAAATAATGCAGGATCTCCCTCCTCATTGCAGTGATTATTTTAAGAATTCAGGAAAGCTGTTAGAATTATTCTGGTTTTAGCACACTTGTATGATAACAGGTTTCATCTGAAGTCTCTTTTGGCTACTACACCACCAAAACAGAGGCTCCTGTTTCAGGCATCTGTGCAGCTGGTTCCAGGACTATTTGCTTTTGAGCTCCATCTGCTGGAATTCTGTCCTGTTTCCCACATCTTTGGTGTCACTATGCTGCCAGGTCTCACAGGAATTGGTTTTATTAAAAAGAGAGTAAGGAGTGAAATTCACAGTTCAGAGGAATTTTCAGCAAGTTGCTCGTCCTTTTGTTTAAGGGTTCAACTTAGAGATTGCTTCGATAATATAAGACTCAAAACCAGAAAATAATTGTGAGACTGAGGAAAACAAACACTAAGTTTTCCTCTGCTTTTGTTCTATGGATTTTATAGAGATTTGGATTAATCAGGTCAGTCATGACCTATCAGGTTCTGTATGAGATTTCAAAGCACATTACTTGCTCATTTTTCTGAATTAGATTTTTGTTTGGTTTTCCCCTGATGTCTGTTGTTACTCTATAACTAAGAAAATTAGCAGTGTTTTGAATATTTAATTAACTTTTTAAAAAGCCATTCTTTCCCATTGTAAGTGTGCTTCTAGTGTTTCGGATATTTAAGGACAGAAGGGACCATGATGAAAATCTAATTTGATTTTTGTAGTTCCATTGTTTCCTAACAAAAAAGTACTGCAAAGAATAATGTGCAGAATTGGAAAAGAGGGCCCTGCTGTGCAAAACCACTCTAAAAGTGTTGCAGTAGTCAGAGGCTTTCACGGTAAATTATATGATGACTTTCTACAAGTTTCCTTTGTAAGGAGCACATTCTCTCTTCAGAGGATACATTATCCTGTTCATGTAAACAATAATGGATCTGTGTAGAATTAGGATGGCCACCAGCCCTTGGGTGCAGGCTCTGGTGTTGGCAGCCTGTGTAATTCCAAGGAACAAGCACTTCTCTGGAAGAACTACCTTGCCAGAAAGGAAACCATCTGCATTTTGAAGTTTCATTTTCTTTACTTGTAAGGCTAATACCACCTTCCTTCCCCTGTCCCTCAGCTGGTGCCAGATATTCCTAAGGTATCTTCTGTTTCATTATGGGTTTGTGTATATGGTAATTTCAAATATTTCCTTGCTGTCCATCTGCCTGTTAGCAATATTTTGTGTTCACTCATGATGTTTGCAACTTTTATTTTCTACGCAGCCAACTTTGCCTGAACTGGTTTTAGTTCTTGATGTGGGTAACTCCAGGTTGTTATACAGGAGTCTTGGGAATAAGGGGAGGGAAGAAGAGGTGGAGAACAGAGAAAATGCTAGGCTTGATTTTAAAGATAAGTGGATTTTTTTCAGTTCTGCCTCGTGCATCTCCTGGACATGGCACAGCCCACGCCATGGTGCTCTCCAGTGGTGCCTGAGCTTGTTCCAGCCTGAGCTGCTTTTCAGAAAGTAATTATTGTAATGGATTTCTTAGACTTCTGCATGGGACAGAACTATGAGCCATTTTTCACATAGATTGGAGGGATATTGTCTGGATTTCCTGACAGTTCCCTATGAAATAGAGATAGCTGAGGAATCTCTGGTCTTTAGACTTCATTGTTAAATGGGTATGTGCTGCCTTAGGCTGGTATTTAAAGTCCTCTGTTTTGAGGTATTTTTGGTCCTCTGTTTTTTGGTATTTTTTAGACCTACAGATACACAGGGGTCTGTACAAACTTCCACTGTTCTGAGGTTGAAAGTGCCTGGTAACTCTGTACCACTGGAGAATAAGTTAAATTGTTACTGCTCTTCCTATAGTGAAAAGTACTTTGGATTTAAAATTATTCAGTGAGTAATGATGGTCAAACCCCTCTTTGTAGCTCACTTCTGTTCATGGGATAGAAGTGTGAGGCTTCTATTGGTTTCAATAGAGACGCAAATTCTAATTAATATTCCTGTGTCCCAAACATGTTGTTCTGATTAGAGGCTCTTTGCCCAGGCATTTCTGTGTAGCCTGCCCTGTTTGAAACCCTGCCTTTTTCTGACTTCACTTCCTGAATCCGTTGACAACACTCACAGCCAAACAAAATACATGTTCACAATGCTGTTATTTGCAAAATATTCCCTTGTGAGTACAGCTGGGGCAACAAAAAGAATCTCAGAGAGAACTGACTATTCCTTGTAGCAGTAAGGCCCACAGTGCATTAGGCAATTTTAGACTTGGCAGTTAAGTAAGTGTTAAAACTTTGCATTTCACCACATATAAGTGCATGCAGGTCTTTCATTACCCTTGTGTGTATTGATCACACAGTGATCTACTAAGAAATATACTGAGAGTGCTGAATTTTAATCTAGCCTGAGGTGGACCAGATAGCAACAGGCTCCCGGCCCACCACACTGTTTACAAAACAGATGGAGGAGGAAAGAATATAAACTTACTTTGCCCTCTTTTAGGCCTAATCCTCAAATGTGACGAGGGACCAATGAAAAGATTCAGCTTAAAGTGCTCCTCATCTCCTTGAGAAGCTAAAACTGGCTCTAAACCCCTCCTTGCTTGGCAGATTGTGTGAGTGGGCACCAGTGAAATATTGACATGACAGGAAGAACCCAAGCCAAGGTGCCCACTGACCCAGCAGTGCCATTGCTCAGGAACCCTTTCACCCATGCCACGGAATGTCACCCTGAGAGAGAACACACAACTGCCCTTGTGAATGTCTGTGTGTGCACACGAGGCTAGGGTGGAGCAGACTGTCACTCAGCTGTGTTTAATTAACATAGTATTTTATATAATGTATTTATTTTTTACGTAATTAGGTGATTAAGCAAAATGCTTGCTAGTAACATCTCTTCCATAACCCAGCGCTGCTGAGAGTTAAACATGCACCTTTGCAGGTAATTAATCTCCTTGCCCTGCTTATTTTGCTAGTTGGCACTTGCTAAATCCCTGTAAAACCACACCCAGCAGTGCTGTGTATTATCCCTCTGCTGTCTATTCCTACATATGGTCAAAATCAACTTACCTTCCGGGTTGCTGACATCAGCAAAATGTACTCTTGGCAAACTTGGGAATCCTCCTAGTAACCCTTTGTTTGGTTGGTGTTGTTACAGTTGTATTCCTCTGACAGCAGCAAACAGCCTCCAAACGGTGCCTACCTTGGCACGTGCTTGGGATGTGGAAGGACACTACCAAATTAGGATATTGTAAACATTAAAACAACCCCTTGTGTGATAAAATGTGTATCACATCTTTTATGATGGGGGAGAAAAGTTAGAGGAAGATACTTCTCTGCTTCCTCTAAGGAACTGACCCACAGTAGTTGCAAGTTTCAGAGTATAATTTTGATAACAGTAAAGGTGCATATATAAAAATATATATTTATAACTACCTAGTCATTTTGTGAAGTGACCTTAATCAACACTGTCACTTCAATTAAAATTAGGCTTATTCCAACTTAAGGAAACGCCCCCCCCTTTAAATAAAAACAAACCTGTCTGCTTCAGAGTATTGATTTTCTAATATTTTCTGGCAGTCTTTTGACATCATCTATTTTCTCATAGCTGTTTGGCTCCAAACAGCAAACAGGAAAACATCTGGTCTCCTTCAAATAGGTTTATTAAACAAAATTAATTGGGTGCAATGTTTAAAATCCTGGTAATAAAGCTGTTTCCCACCCCCCTCAAGTAAAGTAGCCTGTTTCTAAGATATAACTGTATATTGTCATTGTCCTAAAAATCAGGATTGTTTTGTAAAAAATACCTGGGAAGTGCCTGAGAAGTTCCTATTTTCAGCAAATTGCTGCAAACAAGCAACAGGAGTTGCTGTTTTTCAACAAGTTGCTATTTTCATTTCCCACTAGGTTCAGTTTTCCCAGCTTTTCTATTGCCAAGAAGGTTAGAACCCAGAGTAATCCCCAAAAGGGAAAGGATTTAGAGACAGAGGAAGGGTTATAAACTTATTTTACTGTTGACAGCAGCATTGTCATAAATATTAACAGACAAGAATCACCTCGTACCTGGGAGAACACAGGGATAAAGGTGAATATTTTTAGTTTTGAAGCCTACAGCATAATTTTTTTAATACAACCACCTGCCTTATCTTCTTGAGGGCATTAATTTAATAAAAAGCATGTCAGATCAAGTAGCCAGTTGCTCCAGTTATGGAACAATTTCATTCCCTGCCTTTCCACCCCTCCACAACCCTGCCTCAAGTCAGATGTCTAATCTGGGCCCCAAGAACGCGGCAGGCGAGGCAGGCAGGCTGCAGCTGGGGAATACAACTTCAGGACAACCCCAAAAAGTTGTAGGAGTTTAGTGAGCACGATTTGGCTTCTCCCTCCCCTCCTCACACCTTCTCCAGGACATGTCTGGAGTTACAGAGCAAGTTCAGCGCAATCCCTACCCTTCAGAGTGCAGCCCAAAGGGCATTTTCCCAACCCAGGTACTAGCCAAAAAAAAAAAAGTGTGAGGGGAAAATACATTTTAATTATTTTATTTTTCTTAAATATAATAGAACCTTCTAGATTTTTCCAGAAACAGAAACATTAAAAAATTATACTTTATTACAAATGGTAAACTCAGAGTGCTAAAAAAAAAGCCTCTTATTTACAAACAATACTGGGCAGTGCCCAAATAAACAACATAAAAATAACTTACAAAGTCATGAAGTAGTTTATTGACATTAATCAACTTTCATAAAATAAAATAAAAAAAGATATGTACATACACAATTTACTTGAAGGCAGGCAGAACAGTTCTTTTTTTTTGTTTATCAGCCTCCCACAAACCTCCCTCCCACTTTTTTTTTTTTTCTTAAGGAATACTACATAAAGCAATCTACAGTTTCTATTGCAGTTTAACCTTTAATACTGAATGATCATCGAATGTTAGGTCCATGCAGGTCTTGGTCAATGTTAAACGAAGATCTGACATCTCATCCGAGCAGGAACAGCACTTCCCGGAGCAGCGCTGGCCGCTGCACTCCCGGCTCCAGCTGAAGGCTTTGCCAGTCTTTCCACACATGCGCTTTGCGGAGCACAGGCAGGACTCAGCCTCTCAGCTTTTGCCATTAGCTTTATGCCTCTGCCACTTTGGATTTTTCCTGTTTTTAGTTGTACCACAACACACAGTTCTCGCTGAAGAGTCTCTTCAAAACGTCTGCAACTGCTGTGTGAGCATAAGCTGGCACCCGCTGTTGACGTGGTTCATGACCTTCTGCTTAAGCTGTGCAACCTGTTCTCTGAGCATGTTGGCAGTGGATGCCAGCTCTGAGTTCTGGGCTTTCAAAGTTTTCACTTTTTCTTCCAACCGGGCAATCCTTTCCAACTTCCTTTTCCGGCATTTGGACGCCGCGATTCTGTTCCTCATGCGCTTTCTCTCGGCTTTGATTCTCTCCTGTGACTCCATGTCAATGGGGGACAGGGGAGGAGTTTCCCCCGGCATTTCAGGTACAGTCTGCGGCTCCTCTTTCAGAGCCTGGAGCCGGGGATGCTGCACGGGCATCTGGGGGTTTATGTGATGCTGGGGCGCGTATCCCATGCTGTTGGCGTTGTAGTTGGGCGCGGAGCTGAGCGCGTTGGGGTTGAAGTTGCTGAGGTTGGCGTACACCGGGGGCTCGCTGTGCAAACTAGTGTTGAAGCTGGTGCTGCCGGCCATGGAGGACACAGGTGCCATCCCGCTGGTGACAGGCTGGGCGGCCGAGGTGACGCTGGGCAGCGTGTTCTGGTTGTGCAGCTCCGCCAAAGCTCTCACGAAGCCCTCGGCGAACCCCTCCTGCTCGTCGGTGACATTCTTGGGGCACAGGAACTGCGTCGGGGTCGGCGTGGTAGTGATCAGCCCATTGCTGGACTGGATGATGAGCCGCTCCAGCTCGGGAGAGGCCAGTTTGAGGAGCCCCACGTCGGGCGAGGTGAGGATGTCGGCGTTCTTGTTCCTCAGGTGCGGCTTCAGGTTGCTGGAGGGGTCGGACAGGTTCAGCGTCATGTTCTGCTTCAGCACCTTGGCGTTATTGTATCCGTATCCGCCGCTCTCCGGCGGCGCGAAGCCGGCGCTCAGCGCATCCTCGTAGAAAGTAGGCTCCATCTTTGCACTCATAGAACACAGTCCGGGGAGGGGAAGCTGCCCGGCCGCCGCTCAGCTCCCCGCGGGCACCCCGACCCTCCCGGGGAAGGGGAACGCGGAGCCGAGGAAGGAGAAACGCGGAGCCTTACTGGATCGCTGCTGCCGCCGCCGCGCTGAGAGCCCGCCCGGCCTGGCGGGGCGCCTCGCCGCCCTCCTCCTCCTTGTGCCGGTGGTGCCGGGACGCCGCTCGGCCGCCACAAGAACTTTCCCTGCCCGGCTGCGCGCTATTCCCGCTCCACCGTCCCGGCGGCCGCACTCAGTAGCGCTCGTTCGCTCCCGCCCGCCCCGCGCTCTGCGCCCGCTCCCGCCGTGCAGCCCTTCACTTATCAGCGGCCGCGAGCCCGCTAAAAATAGCGCATGATGTCACCCCGCGCGCTCCCCATTGGCTGCCGCCGCCCCGTCCCCGGAGGGGCGGAGCCAGGCCTCGGCGCGCGGAGCCGGCCCGGGTCGCCATGGCCACCCCCCCCCTTCAGAAGCTTCTTGAGCGCGCGGGGCCTTGTGGGATGACGTAATGCCGGGGGGGGCGCGCGCGGGGCAGTGTGGGCTGACGTCTTTGTTTTTGAAATATCTGGTTACCGCGTCCCGCGCGCGCGGCGTTGGCCGGCGGGGCCGCCCGGGCGCCGAACCAACCGCGGGGGCCCCGCGCTCGGTCCCGGCCCGCCTCCCGCCGCCGCTCCCGGTGTGCTCGTCCCTCGGCTGATTTGTTTGGTTGTGTGTTTGTTTGCTTGCTTGGCGGCCGCTGCCTCCGCCGAGTTTCGGGCTGCGGTGTGTTTCCCCCCCCGCCCCGCTGCGCCGCTCCTCCCTCTCCCGGCGGTGGTTCGGCCCTTCAGGTGGCGCTCCCGGGGAGCCCCACGTGGTTTCCCCGTCCCGCCGCCCCCGCGGCTTCCAGGCAGCGCCGGGGGCGGCACCGGGGGCACCCCGCGCTCCCCGCCCCGGGCTGAGCCCCCGCGGGTGCTGTGGAGTCCCCGCTCGCCCGCCCAGCCCAGCGGGAGCCGCGGGTTTCGGCCGCGGGTGTTCGCGGACGCCCCCGCGCCTCTGCCCCCCGGCACGGCTTTGCCTTTACAGAGAGCCGGGACGTCAATTCCCGGCCTCAGGAATAACCGGGAGAACACAGAGGGGAAATAAAACCCGACAGGAAAACGCCGGGTTGCGGATGGGTTTCTCTGAACTCGTCCTCCAATGGGAGGGGACAGCGACGGCCTAATTTTAGACAGTGTCCCAGTATTGCTGTGGAAGTGCAGGTTAGTCGGGAGGGAAAATAAGGGCTGGAGCCGAAGGATGGCGGTGGAGGAGAAAAGTCCCTGCTGGCATGTTCCCCTCGGAGCAACAGATGGGAGCTGTCTGGTTCGCTGGAGCCGCTCTGTGCGAGCGGCGTTCCAGGGCAGAGCGCTGATAAAAGGGATTCGTTTTCCTTAGCCTGCCCCGCACACACCCTGCTCTCGAGGTGCTGGGGATTTGGGGCTGCTCACAGGCAGCTACCTCTGGAATAAAGTGCAGCAGGTATTTGAGGACAGACGGGGACAATACGGGGTGGCACAGGGACTGCAGGGCTGTACTGGTGTGTTGGATTGCCAGCGGTGCAACAAGTGCTCCTTATGCTTCCAGCACGAAGCTGTTACCTGCTGTTCAGCGTTTTGTCAGTGCAGAACTTGGTCCGTCAGCTTCAATCCCTTCTCACGAAATGTGAAGCTAACAAACTTAGGTCCAGTTTTGAAAACACACTTTCAAATTCTCCAGTGCTATTTTTTCCTGGATATAATGACATAATTACCAGTTACCGTATAGGAAGGAGCAGTGAAGCAAACAGAAACATCAGCAGCTGTGAAAGAAAAGTGAAGGTCCAGCTCCCCTCTTTGAAATCATTGGGATTTTTTTCCTCTGCGTTTTTCCCTGGTGTTGCCACCTGATTTTGGCCACACGGTGGGCACTGGTGTTAACTGGAATGAAGGAAATAATACATGTAGCAGTTAACAGTTTGTGGCACAAAATACAAAGTTTGGACTGGGATGTGGGGGCTTGCTGTGTGCTGCTGGTGTCTGCACAGCCTTCAAAGAGGAAGCATCTCTCTGGGCTGCAGGTAACTCAAACTTGAGCTGCATAAACTGCTCAGCCGAACAGCTCTAATTTACTGCACATGCATAAGAAAATCTCTGAAATTCATTAATGCAGCGAGCACTCAAAGCAGTTGCTTAATTCCTTTTTAATCTTTACATACAAGATAAATAGAGACCAGTGACTGACTCCTCTGGCCCCAGAGCCAAGGGGCGTCAAATGAATCTGGCAGGTTTGGAATAAACCAGAGAAATGTCTTCACGGAACTGTAGTTCAGCACTGGAACTCCCTGGCAAGGCTGGACTGAGGGATTTTAACGTGATTGGATGAATTCACAGAAGAGAAATCACTTAAGGTCTGTGAATCACGGAACATCTACACTGGCTCTGGAAATCCCAGAGCTGCAAATGACTTGTGCCTGGGGGGGCATCCCTGCTTTTGTGTGCCTCCCTAGGGACCCTCTCCTGGTTCCTGTCATAGATGGGTATCTCGTCGGACCTGATGTGGCGGTCCTTGATGTGTTACAACCCCTGGAGACAGCCCATAAATGATCTCTGTGTCACCCCGCAGTCTTTGTGTTTATAAAGGGCAAGGAAGAAAATCTGGAGAAATGCAAGGCTTAAATTCGAAGTCGTTTATTGAGTGGAGATTTTATTTTGAAATAAAATATTTTAAATATTTCCAAATAAAGCTAAAAATGGGGGGGGGGGGGGGGTAGTTTCTGGTACATAGGAAACCATGCAATTAATTTGCTGTATAGACAAATACTACTAATAAAATTTATTCTGATTAACTTTGTGTATTTAATTGATTGTGCTGTTTTGCTTTATCTTTTGAGGCTTTCTTCTGCATGTTTCTTTTGTCCTAGAAAGCAAAGTTCAGACTATGAGGAACATGCTCAATGTAGCTTAAACCACTCTATTTATTACAGATTTGTATAACCTGAAGAACTGCCTTTGGAGCCCACTGATAACAATGCAAGGTTTTGATTAACTCCAGTGAGGGTTGGATCAGGCTGGAGGGATTAATTTAATTTAATTTTTTTCCCCTCCACCCATTTCAGCTCTGTACTTCCTTCCGCTTGCAGAGGCGGGGTTTCAGGAGCAGACATTCCAGTTTGCTGGAGACGTGTAGGAGCTGAGGCCCTGTAGCTGTGGGGGACACTCATTACGTTAATTGCTGCTCACTAGAGGTTATTTGGTCCAGGCTGCAATAGAGAGTCAAGGTGCTTGTGAAGGTTGTAGGGAGCCGGAGAGCGCTGGAATCAAAGACAAGAGCTCTTGGCTGCTCCCAGGGGATTCTCTGCCGAATAGGGGACCTTAGGGAGGACTTGGCTGGGACTTCAGTCCCAAGTTCAGCACCTGAGACCTTCAGAGTGGAGCAGATCCAGAAGTGGAACCCATGGATAGTGATCCTTTGGCCAGTAGCCAAGGAGCTGGGAATTCTGGTGGCTATGCCCTGATTTATTAAACACCTATTAATTCTGGGCTTTTATTCGCCCTTTCCTGACGTCCTTAAGAAAATATTCCTTTAGTTGGATGAAGGAACACTTCCTGACCCAGGTACAAACCAGAGCCATTTACATGGCTCAATAAACAAACTTGTGGCTAGGAATTGCCAATCCCTGCCCTGTATTTCTGAGAGGCCGATGCGTTGAGCAGCAGTAATGCACATTTTGATTTATAAACTTCTCTAATCAATCAATAGAAGCCTGAGTGAGGCAATCAGATAATCTGAATAATTAAATGGCTTTTCAGGGACAAATTAAAATTTCTTACGTGCACCACATCCGTCTAAATTATATTTGGTGTCCAGGAATAAATGGGTTTGTTATTTTGTTTCACTCCTGCATCTCAAATACTTTTGACTTATTTCAAAATCATTTGTGAAAAAAAAAGAAGGAAAAAAAAAAGGATAAATGTCAGTTTCTGATTTTTTTATATTGGAAAAAGTGCTCAAAGAAAAAAAACTTTTTCCATATAGTTTCATTATGTATAAACTCAATATTTCAATAAATAATTTTCTTTAGACATGTTAGACTACTTTGCTTTTTCTCCTCCTCAGAGAAGTTTCCATAACATTTTTATTGTATAGAAAAGTATTATATAGATTTTTTGTCTTTTTTTTTTTTTTAAAAAAAGGACTTCAAGCATTCTAAATGTGATATCCTTCCTCACATCTTAAAGTGAATAAAAGTGGGAATTTCTGGATGTTTGTACACTGCTTTCCATTTACTTAAGGAATTACTATAGACCAGATTTCTCCAACTGGGGGAGACAAGAGTTTGAAGAGTAAAGCACAAGTATTTTTCTCTTATTTACTCCAGCAAAGCACAGTAAAAGAAGGTGGGAGTGAGAGGGTACAAGGAACATAGGCCAAGTGGAAGTGAAATCATTCCCAGGTTCTGCTGGTCCCAGTCCCTTGCCGGTTCCTCAGGGCGTGTTTGCGTCTTCGGTTCAAGTGGGTCCAAGTCTGCAGCACAGCACAGGCGTGGCAGAGCTGCCACCTCATCCACCCCCGGCTTCCGTGGCCTCTCCTCCTGCTCTTTGCTCCCAGCAGGACTCCTGTGGCCAGGTGGAGGTCCAGGAACTGAGTGTGAAATAAAAACAAATCCATACATTTGGGAACACAGGGAAAAGGTGGGAATGCATAGGCTGAGGGAAGAGTGGGACTCACAACTTGGTGTGGAGGACCCTGGAACCAAAACTCTAAAAAACCCCAGCCAGTCTTGATTGAGTCTTCATTTTGCACATGAAAAATGCTCTTCAGAACCACAGGCACTTGTAAATGAATATCGTGTCCATCTCCTCCACCCTCCATTAGTCATCGCATAACCAAGCCATACGCACTTAGTCCTTTTCATCTTTCTTCTTGTCAAGCCCTTTAGCCTGTCCCCCTCACCTACTCATCCCACCAATCATTTTAATTAATCTCTGAATTTCTTTGAAACTAATAGTTTGTGGAATGGGGGAAAATAAGTAGGTTAGAGAGACAAGATTGTGAATGATGGAGGTGGGGCAAAGTTAGGAGGCTTTGCAAGACCTGTTGGGTTACCTCTGGGGCAGGAGAGCAGTGCTGTAAACACACAGAAAGGCTGCAGAAGTGAGGGAGGAACCACTAAAAACATTTTCCATTTTCCTAAGAACGCTGCCTGAGCAATTCACAAGAATTGCATTTTCCTAAGAATGCTGCCTGGATGTTGATGTGCAGCAACCTCTGAATGAAAGATGTGATATGATTGTCTCTAAAGTGGATGGGATGACCTCTTCACTCAGTAGTTATACTAAATTTCTCACTATTGTCCTATAGGGGATTTCAGTGCTCACTGCAAGTGCTCAGAAATACATTTTCAAATAAGTATTGAACTTTATAGATTTTTATTCAAATGCTTATATGTATTTTTAAATTTTTTGATCAAAACCCTGAGCAAGTACAAGTTAACCACATTGTCTAGAGATGAGTCTGAAAGGTACCCTGGGGCCTTGCTTCCCGTGCTTTTTAGAATCCTGCAATGGCTGGGGTTGGAAGGGAACTTAAAGATCATCTTGTCCCAGCCCCCTTGCCCTGGGCAGGGACACCTTGCTCTAGAAGGATGTTTGGGATATTACAAATCTAAATGTCACACCAATAATGTCTCTGTGCTCATTATTTCTGTACCACAGCTTAGCTGGTGCTCCGGGAAATAGAGAGTTGGGCAGAGTTCCCATCCTGTGGAGCTTGCAGTCGGAAAAATCCTCTACACACCAAGAAGGCTGGCAGAGTAGCAGTTGATCCACAGTGGGAGCCCAGAGGGGGAAGGTAAGCAGGAGAGAAGGCACTGGAGGACGGGTGGCATATGGGAAGCAGACGGCTCTGCTTGGCATTGGGAGCTGGCAGCAGGAAAAATGTACCATACAAATAGAAGCATATTGATGCTGAGTGCTGGGGAGGCAGGTGAACGCCTTTCAAAAGATATTTATTGTGTTCAGGGGGAAAGATCCTGCTGGAAGGGTGCATATGTTCCCGTATTACCGAGGTGGGGTTTCACTGTGGAGAACTGAAGTTAGCTTTGTGGTCTTTGGGTATTTCAATAAACAGACAGTAGTGTCAACAAAATGGATTTATTTGTGGTTGCCAGTTGTGACTGAAAGCCTCAGAATAACTGGATTTAACCATTCAGAGCTGTTGGCAAAATAGCTCGGTTTTGATTAGGGTCCCAGGACAGATACAGAGTGCTTAAATTTTTAATTAATAAACAATCTGGCATTCTGTCAAAGTTGACACCTTGCTCTGTCTTAGCAGCTGTTGGCACAGTAGGCTCCTGGCAACCTGGGATAAAGAGCAGCACTTGCAACAGGAGAAGGGGAGGAAGCGAGTCTGCATGAGACCAAAACTGCCCAGTGAAAAGCAGCACAGAGCTCAGGGATTTCCAGGGAGCAATCAAGCTTTCCTGCTCTGTGCCTCTGTGGGCTCGGATTTGGACACAGCCAGCCAGTTCCTGTCCTGAATGTCAGCAGTGGCTGGTGGGTGGCAGATGTAAGGACACCTGTCTGAATTCGGGTAATGGCTCTGACAGGAGGAGCAACAAACAGAGAAAGCATTCAACAGTGAAAGTAGGTCCTGCAGGTTGCTCCTTCCCAGGGATTAGTGTGGTGGAGCCTGTGGGGAAGTTTACAGAGTGCCTGCTCACGTAATTCAAATGGAAACATTCACTGTGGATGACAGTCATTTGTGTTGGAGTCATGGTGTGGGAGCAGTTAGGGTTGCCAAAGAGCCAAGGAAGGCAATGTAGGGAGGAAAGGGCACGGCCTGGGAAGGACAGTGCCTGGAAGCACAAGCAAAGTTCAAGGTTTCTGTTTTGGAGAAGGTGCTGCTGAACTGCTTCTTTTCTTCCTCTGTCCCACCTGATTAATAAACAACAACCTGATCTCTGATCCAGCTGAGCTATCACACAGTGACGTAGCTGCTCCTCCCTGCCTGGGCAGCCCTGTCCCTCACAGGCTGGGAATGTCCCGGTCTCACCCACAGCAAGACCCTCAGGACCCCCACAGGAGAAGGACCAGGATGCTCAACCTCTCAAAATTGCAGCTGCCAACACTACAGCATCTCTATGTTCCCTTGAGATGGGAAATTTAGCCCAGAATCATAAAGGTCACTACCAGAGATCTTGTGTTTTTATAGTGGGCTCAGGAGCAGTGCTAGAGCAAGTCCGTGAGCAGCTGGCAGTGCCTTTGGTGGATGGGTTGCCCAGCTCACAGGACTGTTTACAGTTTGTTGAGAACGTATGCAACATATAAAAAGCCATAACATTTGAATATGTTAAAAACAAGTTCATAAGATCAAGGAGAATTTTCAGAATAAAAGGACAATGCTAAAGCAAAGGCCTAAAATGGCTGTGAATTGAAATTCAGATTGATTTAAATTTTACTCTTTTTTTTTTTTTTTTAATAGGAAACAACTAGAAAGCCATTCCAGAAGTGGCTGTGTGGTATTTAGAGAGCTGGGTACCAGCTGCAGCACGCACAGATTTCCAGAGGTTTCTGTTGGGTGAGGAGAGAGCTGTGGGCTCAGGTAGGTCATGTGAGGGAGAAGCACGTGTGTTGTAAGAGTTAATGGTACAAGGTAGCCTTGCTCTACATAAGCACGTTTTGTGCTGATGATTCCCAGTTCCCGCAGCGGTGTAGGAAAAGGTGTGTGGCTGGCAGAGCTGCAGGCCCAGACAAAGCACTTCTGGGTGTGGATGCTCCCAGCCCATTGCCAGGTGCTTCAAATAGGCATTTATGTCAGAGATCTGAGGTCAATGATAGCCAATTTCAGCCCTGGATTATTACATAAATGTTAATAAGAACAGGGATATATTTCACATTTATATTATTGGTCAGCAGAATATTCATCTAACCCTAAGCAGTCCTGATGGGGAATTATTTCCCTTCAAGACAACTAAGAAAACTTTAGAAGTTTGGAAAAAAAAAATTGTTCACCTCTTTAATATAACCTTGTGAATTTAATGAAAAGAAGTCTTGTTTTCTGTATGCCCAAAGAGGAAAAACAGGAGAAGAGAGTCAACTCAAATGGGAGTTGAACTCTTCCCTGCTTTTGCCTCCCTACTGAATGACCCTTAATCACCTTTAGCATCTCTGTAGCTTGATTTCCCTCCTTGTAAAAAGGGCATAATGACACTGAAGTCCTAGTACAGCAGGCAGATCTGAGGGGAATAAATGCTGGACAAGTGGTATGAATTATTTTTATTTTCTAAAATACACTAAGGAGTAGGTATGGAGAAACAATGGATTTTCATCTGGAAGAAGATCTAGGATTAACTTATTGGTATAAAATATTCGTTACTGTCCCCGTTTGCTTTTAGGATATCAATCAATGGCATTTTTATTGGTTCATGAGCCTTGTAATGCATTTTGAATCTGACCCAGGACTGTGTGGAGCATATACTGGCACTTAGATTTATGCCAGTTCAACTCTCTGGTCACTCTTTGACTTTTTTTGACCAAATATCTTCCTTGTTGCTAAGGGCTTGCTTTTTGTGAGGGTTGTTTTGTTTTCTTTACATTCAGAATCTCTGCTTTGAGGGGCTCTGACAGTGATTTGGAGTTGTTCACGTAGGAGGAATTATCACATGGCAGCTTCCCAGAAGGGGGATGCTGAGGCACAGCCACCAGCACCTCTCCACCTTCCCACTGGTTGTTTCCTAAAGAATAAACCCTGTTTCTCATTCTAAACCTTTGGCAAGAAGATGACCACGTGTAACATGGGAATTCTGCTTTATATCCCCCTTAGGGAAGAGGATGGGTGCCACAGCTGCAGGAGTGGGGAGGTGAACCTTACAGCCCCTTTGGTCACTTCCACCCCATAAATCTGCCCCTGAGCTTCCCTAGCTGTTTCTACACCTGTGTTACGTAGTGAGCTGCTCTCCATCTAGCAAGGCTTTTTAAGGCAAACCGAGGAGCGCTCCCGAGCCGATGTAAATCAGCAGAGCCGGGAATGACGCGGGGAGCGCCGTGTGCTGCTGACACCAGAGCCGGCCCTGCCTCCTTCCGGCTCCCACGCTGTCCCTCCCTGGCGCTGACACAGCCGGGAGGTGAAGCCTCTTGGGAAACACGTCCCGCTCCATCCAGCCCAGCAAAAACCTGAATGGCTGGGCAGAGAGGAGTTTGCTTCTTTTCAGGGTGTCACCACTTCTCCCCGGTTAAAGTCCTCGTGGAACCGCCGTGTGAGTGGCAGCCACTGCTGTCTGTGAAAGCCAGGAGCTTCTCTAGTTTGTCCCAGCAGCTCCTGGCTAAAAGGGAATTGTGCTGCAGCTGGAAATTCGATCAAGCGAGTCTCAAAGCATTTCTTTCATCCTCAGTTGATGCTTAATACACCTTTACTCTGGCGCTTAGTGCTTCCTAAGCCTTGTCAACATCGCAGCCGAACAAAGGCCCGTCTCAAGAGTGGTGTTGTGTAAATAAATCCTGTGCTTTGCTGGGTGTCACGGAGTTAATGGGAAGCCTGGAGAGGGGAGGGCGTGGGAGCAGCATGCCAGTGTTAACGTTCTGTTTTCTGCACAGGATTGCAACAGGATTGCAACAGCCCGGCCTATCTGAGCTGCTGCACGTCCCGACAGCGCGGCCCTGCTCTTGAATTTGATAGGGGTGCTGATAGAACAATGCACCTTTCTGGGAAATGGTAATGCACAGCAGGACTTCGGGTTAAGGAAATTCTGAATAAACCATAGCAGCTTTCTTCTCAGAGTGCTGATGATTTTCAGGTGGCCCACCAGGCGGCCAAACAAAAAAAAATATATGGCAGTGTTCCCACAAAGGTTAAAGTTTTGGGGTAAGGAGGGGGAATGCTGAAAATCCCGTGAAATTCTATAGTTGTACTTCTATCTTTGTGGTAGCTCTGACTCCTTCACTTGCTTCTCACAGATCAGTAATCAGGGGACAACTGACAGGAATAACCCCCCAGGTAAAAATATACAACTGCCTCTGAAACAAGCAGCATTTCATATGCAAAGCTGTGTGATAAAGGGCGTGCTCAGGGTGCTTTTTCAGGTCCCATGGGAAGTTTTACAGAGAGCAAAGTACCTTTTAGCAAGTCCTTTTCTGTTAGTTTCAAAATCCTCTCTTGCTTTTCTCTAGAATTATTTTCCCACAAAAGGTGGCAGAAACCATAAAAAAAGTCTCAACAGAGCTTACAGCTCCCCTACCCCTTTCTTTCCCTCCCTCCTCCCCCAAACACTGGGAGCTCTCAAAAAATATTTTAGTATCCTGGAGATTAAAAACAATGTCTTTAATTTGTATTTGTCTTGTAATAGCTCTGACTTTCACCGCCTTGTCCTCCCCTTTATTGGGAGTACATGTGTGAGCACTCCCTCTAATGTTGTTTATACGCCTGCTGTCAGGTTCAATAAGCAGTTTCTTAGCAGGGCACCTTCCCACGTGAAGGAAATGTTTCCAGTTCTTGTCCCAGCTCCTGCTTGCTCCATGGGCAGCGTCCTGACATGGAAAAACAGCAAAGAGTATCAGTGATATCAGTAATTCAGAGCTGATAAATGGAAATTAACTCTAGAACCTCATGAATCTACTGGCAGCTTGGCCGGGGGGGGGGGAAGCTGTTTACCAGATATTTTATAGGTATTCCATTTATGTGAGTTTTATGTGGTGCCTGTTATAAGTTGAGCCATTTTGTTAATAGTGGATCAGGAAATTTTTTGAACTGTAGGAAATCAATGCACCTCTTAGGTAAAATAATGTAGTAATCCGTTGAAGGATTCTCTATGTAAATAGGAATGCTGCTGAAGAGAATCAAGATAAAATGTAAATGCGAATAATTGCTCTTAAGACAAAGAAATACTGGCAAGCAGCCACATGGAAATTGGAAATTTAAATTTAACTAGTTTTATGCCAGTAAATCATACTGGCAGAGTCTCAGGTCTAGACAAGTGAGTGGCAAGCCCACAGGTAACTTGCAGGACCAAGGATTTCCCCTTCATGAATGGGTGTAGATAAGTAAAATTTCCCAGAGCAGAAAAACACTTTGTAGAAGTGGCCGGATTTTCAGCTTTGAAGTAGAAGAGATACTTTCATTTTCAGTATCTCCATTAGAACTTCTTTTTGCTAGACCAGGAGTGTGAACTTTTGTGCCTGAGCCAAAATTCCAACCTAAGCAGAATGTACTCATCTAAATTTCCCTTTTGGTTTCATTTGGCCAAGGTATTCCTTGGTGTAGAGTTGCTGTGTACTGTTACAGCAGTTGCTGTGTTGGGAGCTTGGGAAGGCGCCCGCCTGGAAGAGGTTACATAAAACCTAAACCATAATAAGCTCAGAGAAACCCCTGAGTGTGATGATTAAAAAGAGAAAACGATTAGGGAAAACACATCAAAGAGGCTCAGTGAGAGTCCTAAAAGGAAAAATACTGATTATATTTGTTTTGCTTTTGTCTTACATGAGGTAAAAGGCTGTGGTGTGTCCTGGGTCGCCACCCTCAGGGGTGTGTACTTAAAGACAACAGAAGCAGACTCCAAGGCTTCCTTGGGGTTTATTTTGGTTGCAGGGCTGGGGAGATAAGATATAATTGTACCATATACATAGTGGTGCTATCAATCTGATGGATTACCCTTCCCATACACCCTGAGCACCTTGCCTACCCTCTGCTGCTAATCTGTGTCTACCAGGAGAAGTTGCTTTCTGACCTTTCAAGAAACTTTCAACTGTGATTTTTAAAACAATCACAGAAATGTTTTTCTTTCTCCAAACGTGCAGTTCCTCTCTGGTGAAAGCATTCAGAGGCATCAGATGGGTAACATTGATTGCTAAATCTGGTATGCAAGTTCAGTTCAATAAATTGTGAATCTTAGGGGCTAAAATTGTTTAGAATTCTGGGTCTGGGAATAAGAGTAGACATTTATTGATAGTCCTGTTGTTCACACTTCAGTGGATTCTGTATTTTAGAACAGTGTTAGATTCTCTTTTTAAAGTGTTTTTAGATTTGGTCTGACCTGGGAACCAGGTTAGAAAAGGTTTGAACTAATAAAATATGCAAAATGTGGTTTTAGGGCTCTCCTTTAATGTGGAAAGAGGAAGAAATGTTTTTGTCAGTTATAGCAAATCCAGTAAGGGAACTGTTTATTTAACTCTCACAGTTATTTATTTTAATTTAACTTCTCAGAAGTTTTCAGCTGGGTTTAGTTCATGTGGGCTCACATATTAAAGAATGGGTTTTACTGATATGTGTTTTTCAGTTGTAACTCTGACTTTAGTAGTTACAGACATTTTCTTTTGGACATTCTGAGACAGTAGATCCCAAAAGCGAAAGAAAAAAAACAAAGAGGACTTTGGAAATGGAGAAATATAAAATATAATCCTTATATACTTAGAATTAGGTAGGAAGATAGCATATGAGTTTATTTTCCCTTTAATATAGCTATCATACATAAATTTCTGAGGCAATAGTGCATATTATTTTCCTATATCAACAAAAATAATGGTAAAAAAATGCAAGGAATAGGAACACACTGTGTTGGTACCAGTTGGGTGATGCACAGATTTTGCTGGTTGTGCCTATTTGACTTTGGCCTTGTTAGAGCCTTCCTAAATTTGGGTCCAAATTGCTGGACAAATTGTCTTGTACTTTGTGCTTTTGCATGTAAAAAAGAGGCTGCTTGGAATGAAACATTCCAGGTGAAAGGTCCTTGCATTGCCCTCATATCCTCCTGCCATCTTGGTTTGCTGACACACTGGAAAATCCACCTGTTCTGGCTGCTTTGGGACTCTGGAGAGCAGGAGGTGAATGGGCCAAAGGAGAGACAAAACAGAGAAAGGTGTTGGAGTAACATTTTCCCTCACACCTGACAGGCCCAGAGAACTTTTCTTTCTCTGGGATGCCCTGTTCTGGTACATTGGGTACCCTGACTTTTTGTTCAGCCCAGTAGTCTAACCTTTTTCCCTTCTTGAAAGAGCTAATACAAAATCACTCTCTTTGTATTACCAATGGACTTGTATTCATTTAGTTTTGATCTGATCCTCAAAAAACATCAGAGCTGCTTGCAAAGCTAATAGCTGTCTAATGACAAAAACAGCAGTGCCAAATATCTTTGGTGTTGCCCTTTTTCTTCTCCTTAATATCAAAGCTAAAAACATGGTCTTGATTTATATGCAGGATTAATGATGTTAAAGCTATATAATAATACATCTAAAGCCTAGCACAGTTTATAAATACACCAAACATGTAACTTAATAGTTACTTGTGCTGAATCTTTTATTTTCCTGCATACTCTGTCCTACCTTTGTTACTGAGGGCACTAATGCTGCATTAATGTGAGCAGAAACAGCTGCATTTATCTTCGTTTTATTCTCCCAAGTCACAGCAAGTGCTGTAATGAGAGCCATTGTCTGGAGCAAACCTTCTGAAAGTCTTTTAAGGGCATCCATCTGGGCAGACTTTGTGGTTATAGAAGGGCTGATGCTGTAAGTATTCATCCCACTAATGGTCTCATTGATTTTTATTTGCGCTCTTTGTAGGTTGCCCAGAGTCTCAGTCTGAGTAAGAAGCGCAGAAGATGTGCTGAATTCAAGAACTGCAGGCGTGTGTTCAACTAAACCCAGGTTTCTGTGTCTGTTTTTAGGGTGCTTGATGGAAGTGGGGCCTCCAGAGCAGCCTGTTCTGTCTGCAGAGAAGCAGAGAAGTGCAGTTGGTGAGCAGTGTTAAAAAACAGGTGCATAAGTTTGAAAATGTTGATCCAAATCTCATTAATATAAGTAGTAGGGAAATGTCATGACTTATTGAGATTAAACAAAGACCTGCTTAGAATCTTGTGACTTCAGCTCATAAATGGATTTCATCACTCATTACAGCTGCATAAACAAATGCATGTGGTACATATGCATGTTTTGTTTTGGGAAGTTGTTGTTTTTAAAGTCCTCTCAGATTTTTTTTTTTTTAATTGCTCCTAATGAGCCAACACTCCCTGGTTCTGGAGCGATGCCTGTGTACCTGAGCAGCACAGCCCACTCATTGCTTTTAAAAGGGAATAAAGTTTCCCAGCCTCTCTCCCCTTCTGGCAGCTGAACTGCTTTGGCAAGCAGGTTATTTTAAAGGAGAAATTTACAATATGGAACCTGGTGTCAAAACTTTTATTCCTTTTATGAAAGTAGCCTTGCTCTGCTGCTCCTTTGGAGCTATGGAAATGTAATCCTAGCCCAGTGAACAACTGGAGAAAGTCCTATACCTCTGAGCTCAGACTAAGTTTGTCACATATTTCATGTATTTAATTCGGGTAATTTTTCCTGTTGTCTGTGGCCTCATTTCTGCCTCGTTTCACAAGGAATCCTAGAAGTGGATGCCCTGTGATTACCCAGGGGGAATTAGTACTTCCCCCATGTTTTCTTGACAGTATGTTGCAAGTAGGATGTGGCAAGAGGAATCCAAGTTTTGGTCTTCCTGCTGTGGCTGTTCCCTGAAGGCACAAATGGTACAGTAGTTTGGGATGCAGAGCAGACACTTCTCTGTGGATTTTAAATGTTGTACAGATCAAAACTGTCAAGCCATTCTCATATCTTTAAATTTAAAGTTGCTGCTTTCAGCTAAACCCACACTTCTCAGCATCTCCAGGCAGGCAGTTATCAAAGTTTAACCTCAAAAAACTTAAGGTGGCAAAATATCTTGGTAATTCTTTGAATTTCCATGTGCCATTTCATAATCACAACTGAGAAGCTGGATTAATCCTGGGTGGGTAGTGTGTCATTTTAACTGCAAATTATGTTTTTTTTACCATATCTAAAGGGAAATCACTTTTTCTATTTCCCCAAAGAAAAATACTCAAGGATACTCCATTTTTGTGGCCATTTTTCTGATAAAGATTCAAAAATCAAATTCTAAAATGGATATTGCTGGGAGAAAGGGGTGCTTTTTCTCTATTTCAGTCACAGCCTACTCATTTTACTTATAAAAATCACAGTCAGGAAAGTAAAAAGAGCAACAATATGGGAGAGTTCATGGTCAGGGCTGCTTACATGTATATCCTGTATAGATGGATTTGTCCTAAAGTGCTTTAGTTTGTTTCGCCCCCTGGAAAAACAAAACAGGTAATAACAAGAAATCTCACTGAAACCGAATGAAACTAAAACTTTTTGGCTTTTGTGTCAAGCAGCCTTAATTTTTTAGGCAGCTGGGGAGGAGTCTTGATTATGTGTGTTCCTAAAGATTGCTTAAACAGATTGCTGAGTGTCTGAGGCTTTGGGTGCCCTGACCCTTCTGTCAAAGCCCTTGGAGAATCCAGTTGCTCCTCACCTCTGGAAACCTTCCCTCTTACGTAGGTAGCTAAAAAGATGCCTGACATTAGAGCCTTGCGCTCCAAAACGTTGCTGTGAATGCCTTAAAATGTCACATTAATATCAAGAACGGTTCACCCACAAACCATCTGGCTTTGCAGATCTCAAAACGATCTTTCAATTAGTTAATTAAGCTTCCCTGTTTCCTAATAAGGCCTATTTGAAATGCTCTGAGGCTGGGGACAGCGGGGCTGTGTAGGTCTGCACCGAGCAGGTGTGGCAGTGGCCAAGGGTGTCCCCGGGCAGCGGGAGATCCTGGGAAGTCCTGCCGGGCCTTACCTGGATGTGCTGGCTAGGAAAATACCTGGCTGTGTCCTTATAAGGCCAGGGAACTGCTGCTGGAGCCCTGATCCTGCCCCAGCTCTTCCCAGCCCCGCTCAGCCACAGTCCTAAAAAGGCAGTTCCCTGCTCCTGCTTCCCACAGCTGAGCTCCCCAGGGAGAACAGCCCTGCTGAGCCAGGCATTGCACGCACAGGGAGAGCCGTCCTTAGGGGCTGTGCTTCTCAAGGCAGATGTTGTGTTTAGGGGCACTGCTGGGCTTCTCCTTCCTCTTGTTTAGTGAATAATGAAAATATAACAGAGAGCTGTGTGGGACGGGCCGGCACGTTTGGGGAACGGGATAGATCCCTGCAGGATCCGCGCAGGGAAGGGGACGCACGGTGGGGAGCAGCTCCGAGTCGGACTCCTGAAAGCATATTAGGTTATGGTTTTATAATAGAAAGTGCTCAGCAGCAATATGAGCTCAAAGCAATTCGTGTCCTTTTTCCTCCCTCCCCTGGCTGCCAGTCCTGCTCTTTGCTTGTGCTTGCTCAGTCCTTTGTGGGGCCATGCTGGGCTCTTGGTTTCATTCGTGCTGAAAGCCAGGAAAGGGTTTTCTGCTCAGATTCACAGAGTGGCATCACAAAACACTGTGCTCGTGTAACTGAGCGAGTGGTGAGTAGGAAAGAGGGGGGAAAAGTTATTAATGCCCCGTGCTCTTCCCAGTGTGAAACCTTTAGGTGCTGTACTCTCCTTCTGAATAAAACCTCTTCAGATGCTGGGTATTTTATGGGACAGTTTTAGAGGTTTAATTGAAGTTTTCTGAAGGATCTGATTATTGGCTTATTTCACATGCCAAGTGACAAGCTTAGTTACAGTCTGATAGATTTTTAAGGACAAGTTCTTTACTGGAGCCGGATTTTGGAAAGGCTTGAATATGCTAATTCAGAAGGGGTATTGCACGGGAGTTTTTTCTTTTATTAAATCAACAAATCATCCTACCTTAATTTGAAATAATAAAGAGGAGTGTTTTTTGAAATTTAAGATCTGTGAAACATGCTCATTTCAGAAAGGGGCTTAAAATAATTCATTTTCAAGGGGGCTGTTTGGGAAGAGTCCCTGGATAGTGTGTGCTCTGTGGAGTGTGGGAGACATTGGGGTGCAGCTCCAGGCTCTGAACATGTTGTACTCGGGCACAGCAGTTTGTCTGCTCAGAGCCACATGCTTCCTTCCTCTATCAGGCTGCTCCTGGCAATCCTGCTCAACCTTTGGACTTTATGGCCTCTCTCAGGATGTAGCATTGGTTCCTTAATATCTCTTCTCTTGTCTTTTGCCAAGTTTCCAGCAGGCAACGAAGCCACGACAAGCAGGGTCACAGGTGTTGAAGGAAGTCAGCAGCACAAACAATTATAAAACTGGATTCTGCAGTTGTAGGGGTGAAATGCTGCTCTTTATGAATCTGGCACACCATCCCCATCTTTTTTTCTGTGTTTATAACGTGTTTTCTAGCTCCTTTTGTATCACTGCTAGGTGTGTGCTGTGGATTTAGTAGGTGGGGTTAAGAGTACTGATGGTATAGATTAAAAAAGAAAATAAAAAGGAGATTGCCGTGCGCTCATTTAATCCACATTGTTAGCTGTTGTCTGTTGTTTTATACTGCTGGTTTCTGAAAAATCTGTCATGTAAAACGCTAAGACAAGTTATTCCCATGTGTGAATGGTAGTAAAGGAAATATTTAGACAATAAGGAAGAGGGTGATTAGAGGGGATCGTTTATCGGGCAATAAGGAAGAGGGTGATAGACACTCTGGTACCACGAGGCAGGAGGTGACACGCACCTATGGAATTTGATAATTTGGGAGGACCATTTACAGCTGTAGGCTTAGGACACTAAACATAGCAAAGAAAAGTTTAAGAAAACCCTGGCAAAGGGATGCTCCTGCCTCTGCCAGAAAAGGTTGTGTTGGAATTTAGGGAATACCACTCAAAAAAGAAATTCTTCCCCTTGGCATTTCTGTTTGGCTGTTGTGGTCCCAGCATACACCTTGTGTGATGTTTTGTCACCCAGAGCTTTGGAAGATGTGTGTTTTTGGGAAGACAAACAGATGAAATGACAGTAGGTGGACTGCCAGAACGCTATCTCTTCTGAATTCAGAAAGTGCCCTCTTGTAGCTTTTAAAGTGAAAAATGTTGCCTGTCTTCCATACTCTGTCATTAAGGCAGAGCACCTTTGGTGATGTTGGTGTTTTTTATAGACTATTCTGTCTGCAATCCTTTGTCTGAATGCACTTACAGTGAAATCAAGGACATTCTCCTTCCAGTATATGAATTAAGTTAAACTGTAGAATTCAGAAAATATAAACTTACCTGCCTCAGAATGTTTCACTGCTTTAACCACACTGACGAAAAAGTGAAAAGTTGTGATTTGAAGGTGAAATTCAGAAAACCTGGGGCCATTTCCTCCACAGAGGTGGTCTGAAGTCCTGTGGTATAATGGTAACCCTCATGTTAGCCCTGTGTGCAGGCTCAGCCCTTTGTTCATTGTCTGATCATCAATCTTCAGTTAATTCAGTGAGACTCATGATGGAAAAAGGTGACTAAAGGTATCTGAATTTGCCCTTTTGCCATAGGAGGAACTCAGCTACTGTTCTGATAACCCAGGGTAAAGCACACTTTCAAACAAGCCAGTGCTGTTAAACCCCTTCCAAGGAACTGTAATCTGTGTTTATAAATGGGACCATTATCAGGAAACGTCACAAAGAATCTAAGGAATCTTTAACCAATAGCTTATTGCTTATGCCCAGAAGCTTCTTGCTTCTAGGGCTGGGCTCTGTAGGCAGTTTATAATGAGCCAACATTTTACTGTTGGTGTGTTTTTCCAGGAAGCAAATAACACTTTGCTGCTAAGGGTGTTTACATAGAAACACTGTACAAACCCATGTGCTCAAGGCTGGCAATGGCATTGCCACTTGTGGAGAGCAAACTTACAGAATTTAGAGAGTCAACCACTAGAGCTCAGTTTATTCATTGCTTTAGCAGAGCAGATTGGACTCAGAGGAATTAGTACTAGGGAGTCTTTTGCTATTAATTCACTCCTGGTAGACTGGGGACTGTATTCATTGATTCATTGATCAAAGGCTGTGAACATTTCTTTTTCACTAAGTGCAAATTCTTTTGTTTTCATGCAAAACCCAAACTCATCAATGCTTGCAAGAGGCATCCTAAAGGCAAATGGAGCAGTCAGAGCCCTGAGTGACCTGGTCTGACCTCATAGCTGACTCTGCTTTGAGCAGGAGGTTGAACTACATGTCTTTCTGGGGTTCCTTTAAACATGAGTTATCTTATGATCTGGTGATTTGTAAAACTGGTGAATGTGTCTCCTAATTGTATCTCCTTTTGGGATATCGTACTTTGAACCTTTTCTGAGATGGTTGATGGTTCCAGAAAAGACTTCAGAACTGAGCCCTTTCACCTGCCTAACTCTAATCTCACAGTCAGTCCCAGTGCAGTGAAATGCCATGTTATCCTTTGAACATGGTTACTCAGCCCCTTTGCAGAGAACACAGTGCCAGCCACAGGTCCCAGTGTCCAGTACATCACAGGAGCCAGACCATGGGTGTATTATCCACTTGGAAAGAAAAAAAAATTCTTTTCATGAGCCCTAAGAGCAATGTATGGTAATCCTGAAGGAGTTTACCAAAAGGAAGGTGGAATTTCCCTCACACGTCGGTGCATCCCACCTTTAAAGGTACCAACCAGAAACATCTTGAAGTGCTGGGCTATAAACTACAGCAGCCCAGCTGCTGTTGTGCAAGCTATGTGATGCTTGTGGTGAGGATGGGAACCTTAAAAATTGGGTAGGTAAAGAGCAGGAAATGGGAGCCATTACCTCTGTCCCAAGGGAAGTGGTTCCCCCTGTGAATCACAGCCCTGGTTTCGCTGTGCATGGGAGTGGCGTCCTGTCCCAGGTGGATATTCCCAGCTCCTGGGGCCTGCCAGGTCTGACTGCTGCAGGGGAAAGGAGCAGGACAGTCCTGGTCCCACCAGCATCACTCCTATGCAGCCTTCTTCCATCATTTGAGGAGCAGGGAGGATGAAGATGTGTCAAGCCCTGCCCTGTATGCTGCATAAATTGATATGGTCCTTTGGTGTTAGGAATGTCCAGAGAAGGAAAAGAACTGCAGTCCTTTACTCAGGAGTTTGGCCTTGTGCCACACAGTCCCTGGGTTATCCCTTGGAGAACAAAACCTGCTGCTGTGTGAGACAGCCCAGGTTGCCAAGTCTTGCCTTCCCCCCCGCCATGAGTCACCCGGCTCTGGCAGAGGCTGGAGCTGGAGCCGGGCTCCCGGTGGCACAGGAACCTCCTGCCCTGGCTCGCACTGCAGCCTGTCCTGGAGGAAACCCTCTGTCAGCTCCTGTGCCCACTCTGCCTGTGCCAAAGCACCGCCACACCCCGGTTCTGGAGGCCGCCTTACTCATAACGGAGACAGACACCGAAACCAGGCAGTCCCGGCTCTGCTCCCTGGGCTCTGTGCCTCCCACAGCCTTTGCCAGTCCCCCTTCCTTTTGTTCTGTCTAGTCCAAAGCCTCTGCACTGGAGCTGGTTCCATCCGTTCTCAGGAAGAGAAGGCAGAAATGAGACAGATCCCGGCTGTTGAGTGTTGGTGGTGTTTATCCTTCCTAAGCCAAATAATGGGATAAATCCCCAAACCTCTGTTCATCCAAGGCTCTGTGCGTTTCCTGGAGCAGTACAATTAATGACACAAGCCATGAGTGTGTACAGTCTGAAGGCACAGAGCTGTGTCTTCCTCTTCCCTATCTTTCTGCTCTGATTAAGTGCACCTTCTTCCACCTCTGATGCTGAGGAGCACAGAGCTGCCCCACAGCTCACTCATGATGAGCAGATCATTTAGAGGTTTGTATTGTTTGTAGATTGTGGTGGAGAGAAAGCAGCATCACAGACCCCAAGTCTTCTTGAAACATCATGGCTCGCCAAAGATCTTTCATCTCAGCCTGTGTTTCTTACTAAGAACTCATCCTCATCATAGAGCTTGAGGTGCAGCAGAACCGATAATTTTGGGAATTTAGGTCTTTGATATAAATTGAAGTTAATTTTATGATATTAGCAAGCTGATGCAATGGAATTTTTGTGTCATGAGACGTCTTTGCAGCAGCAAAGTCTGTCATTAAATCTTAATGGCAAACCATTAAAGTGCTTGCAGTTTTGGACAAAAGGTGGCACTTATCTAGTAAAGTTAACAAGGGAGTGAAAGCCTCTAGACCTGATAAGAATGACCCAGGGCAGGTCTGTTGGTCTTTCGTGGATGGACTTCAGCTTTATCTGCTCATATGCCAAGATAGCCAGGTGTAAACTATTTATATTAGGGAAGTTAAGTGTTCCTGGTAAAGTAGCTTGTGGCCTGAAACAATAATTCTTGCTAAGGGCTTGAATTTATTAAGTCAATAATTAGCTTATTAAGCATATAGCTGGGCCTGTGTAGGTGTCTGAAGTTTATGTTCCATCTGGTTTACATCCAGTGAGTTCAGGTAATTTGTAAAAGATAGTCCATGTGTACAGTGAGGCATTGCAAAAAAGATTTGTCAAAGAAACAAAGGGGGAAACCACACATAGAAATTCTCAGGCTATGTGGGAGGGGAGAAGAACTGAATGTATCTTTTCCACAGAAGTCAGGTTTAGCCAAAGGGCTAGTCATGAAGGTCAACAAAAGGCCCCTGGAAGAAACAATTTCACTCTTATTCTCAGGAAGGAGTACTGGGAAGAGGATCCACATGTGTGCTTAGTAAAGCCAAACGAGGTTATGCTTGGACTCACACACTGTAACATGTGGGTTCAGAAGTCGATGACATGTTCTAATAGGGAAGGATGGTTGATCTGGTGTCAGAGCCAGTGAACATCTCTGGTTTCACTGGCACCTCAAGAAAGGTGCTGCCAGGTGAATTCCCCTCCTGCCTGTAAGCCTGGGTAAGAAAAACCAGGCACATGGCAAGGTCTTAATGATAGAAAGATTCTTACAGGGAACTGGAAAGCATGGAAGGGATTTTAGGGGTGGGAGTGCAATGCTTTCTGAAAGGCAGAAAAATACTTGTAAATATTGCATCTATTCAGATGGAAACAAATTGTTTTAGGAACATCTGATAATATTTTTTACAGTCAAATACAATTTTTACTTTGAATGTGTGAATAGATACTTCTGCTTTAGATGGACTGAAAACAGCCTGAAATCAACCCCCTCATACCCCTCAGAAAATGCCATTTCTTTAGGTAACTGTAGCATCTTGGAAGTTTGTAAGTTTGTCTTTCATGATAAAAGGGGGACACCTTTTATTTCTGAATAATAAAAATCTCCCAAAATTGTGATAAGGCTGTACAGTAAGTTGAATCAAACTATGTACTGAACACAAACCCCACCAATCTTGCAAGAGAGTATTTTGTATTTGTTATTTTATAGGTTTGGTAAAGACAAAATAGTCAGTAAAGTCAGGAGAGGAAGTGAAATTGCTAGCTACCAAGTTTTAGTTGTTATTTTTAATGTAACAGTACCCCATTCCTGGATGGGGAATAGGCATGGGGTGACAGGTGGATGCAGATGGAACACCAGGAAACTGGGAGGTCAGGTCAGGCCACCGACACCAGGAATTGAACAAGAGCTAGGGTTGAGATTCCCAGTAAACCTACAATTAGATATTCAAGTTAATGAAGGAGAGGCTTAGCCTTAAACACATCCTCTTCCTGGTGGTTTCTTGTATTCCTGGGTGCCAAGGCTTGTGGTGTTTCGAGCACAGATCTGCAACAGTGACCTTAATGAGGGTAGTTTAGCATCTCTATCCATCCAGTATCTCTGCAGCTTTAGAGGCTGAATTAGCAATTCTGATCAGCCTCTGCAAATGTCCCCAGGTGTTAATCCCTGCCTTATTGTAATGAGGTGGAAAAGCTTTAGGTTGAAGTCCAAGCAGCATCTTAAAAAACAACTCATGTTTTTGTCATTGTTTTGACCGGTACTGGTCTGATTATTTTTCAAGTACGAAATATGCTCAGACTGACGGCTTGTACCTTATGTTCTATCTTCCAGAAGAAATTTTACAGTCTCTAGTTATCAGCTTCAAAACCAGTGTAGGTTTATAGCTGAAAGACTGCAGATGTTTAGGTGTTGTGGGGAAGTTTAAGTACAGCTGGTAATTTTACATGCTGGTATCATGTGAAGCGGTGCCCAAGACTGCTGTGTTGGTTTTTAAGGATCCTGGTACCCTAAGAAATTATTTCTGTCTTTTTTGTCTGTTCTTTGTACCTCTTTGTAATGCTTCCAGTGACTACAGTCCTATACTTAGATAGAAGAGCTGATCTACTGGAGCCTTACCCTGGGAATGAACTCCACTAATCAACTGCTCATGACTCCAACAGATGTTTCTGCTTATCAGACAATTGGAACCTCATGTTCTACTATATTTCTTAATTTTTTTTCCTTCTTTTGATATTGGCAGCAAATGCCCCATTACACATGTGAGCTTCAAAAACTTGTCACATGATAGCAGGAACAAATTGCTAAGCCAGTCAGCAAAGTTCAGGTTTGAAGTGGTGGTCCACTGAAGGCAACTGGGTCTTAGAAGCTGAAGGAATCATTTATGGAATTACCATGCTGTGGTTTTGTTGTAAATGCCAATATTTTATTTCAGCTTCGTGTACAAAATTTGGAAATGTAAGAAGAACTCGGATCACAACTCTTTTTTTCAAAGACTGAATCACTTTAGGACGTGGAGATAAAGTTAAGTGATTCTTCTGAGGATATGAGTATTATGCTCTTGAAACCACAGAAAGGGGATGCGAATGGTTTATAAGATTTTGTTTTATACAGACTTATCTCCCATGGCAGGTCAAAATCTGTGAATTTTCAAACATAGTGGAAATACAGATGTAAAGAATTTACTTTTTGCTTCAGTTTGTTTAGTCTATTACATTTAACTTTCCATCTCTAATTGATAAATGACTGATGGATTCTTGATCAATCAATATCTTTGCATGATTTGGGCAAAAGGAAAAATAGTATTGTAGAAAAAATGATAGATAGTCACTCCACAAAGATGCAGCTTATTCCACTGCCAGCAAACCCAGAACTGCTTCGTGGAAGTGAAACACCTGTTAGAAGAGTACAATGGGGCCATACAAATTGTAGGCACTGGAGACACTTCTTGGGGATTAAAACAACTCATTTGCAAACAATTCTTCTATTAGCAGTGAGCAGTTAATCATGAACCTTCCCCTACCCACAGCTCACCCACGCTGTGCTGATTCAGGAGCCATGGCAGGGCATGGCTAAAAGGCACAGCCAGGAGGTTTATCAGTATTCACACTTCATTGGCCAAGAGGAGCCTCACCACATGTGGGAGACCATAACCAGAACTTGTTCCTTTCACCCTTTCCCATAGTAAATATCTTAACTTGCTGCTGTTGCTGGGCTTGGTTGAGGTGATAAACACAAGTACAAAGAGCAGTGGGAGTTGGAAGCTCTTCTGTCAATGGGAAAGGTGAGAGTGAGGGTAGAGAGGGTCAGTGGCTGCCTCTGCAGCCCCTCTCAGGATACTTGGTACCTCTGGAAATTTCTCAGCTGATAAAGACGTAATCAGTTAAGAACATGGTCAATAATACCCACTGGGCATGTTGGCAGTTGTTTTCAAGCTGCTGATACACTTCCTTCTTTAAACATCACATTTATTCCCATTGTTTTAAAGCCAAATTCCAACCTCCTGGTGCCAGTGTTTGGTGGAACCCAAACTTGGGCTGAAGGTCTGGAGTGCAAAATGATTTGTGTCTCCATAAACTGTAGGTTTTTCATGACTGTGGATGAGATTTCTTTGCTTCTTGTGCTTTCTGTGTAGAGTAGGAAACTGAGGAGCCCATAAAATATGGGGAACAGAAATCTGGTGGATGATCCTCATTAGAACATGTGCAGGCATGGTGGGAGTGGGAGAAGAGCAATCATTAAGGGAAAGAATCATCTAAGCCAAGAGAGAAGAGTTTAATTAGTAGTGCTGAAGTTGGCTGACAAGCCATGGAGAGAAAAAAATGGGTATTGATTTGAAATTTTGCTAAGTGCCATTGGAAACTGAAAGAAGAATGATGTTGGTGGAATGACCTTTGAAAGGATTCAGAGAAGACAGCTTGATTCCATGTAACCATAACGTTAAGAACAGACCTGGGGTGTGTAGAGAGATCAGAAATCTGATGGCCAGTGAGAATAATTTCAGGTGGTCCATCAGACTTGCTTCAAATAGTTCCCAGGCAGGCAGAGATGAGAGGGAGGATACCTGGTGGGCCCAGCAGCAGCATTTCCCCTCCCTGTGCTGGGGCAAGAGGAGTCACTAAACCAAAGCCAGCTTTGCCTGTCACCCTAGGGAACCCCTGTAGGTTTTTGGTGGGCTGTAAGAAAGCTTTGTTTCCCTCTGTCCTGCTTCCAGCCTTGTGGCCAGGGAGACATTCCTCCTTCCGGGAAAGATTTCCAGCGGTCTAAAATCTGCTGTAGGGCTGACTCGTAATCCCGCGTGTGTGTCCAGAGCACATGACCGGGATGAACGGGTGCCCTGGGAGGGCTATGATCGGAGATGTGCTCAGGTCAGAGCGGGGGTTCCGGGGATTAACTGGGAGAGTTCAGTCCCGTGGGGTCCGGGCTGGCTCCTGTCCCTGCGGTTCATGTGCTCACACACACACACGGATCCATCGATGAGCTGTCATGTGCCGGCTGCACGCCCACAGCAGGAAGGAAACGGCTGGTCCCTCAAAGTCAGGAGTAGTAAAAAAAAAAGAGGACGAGGAAAAAAAAAAAAAAAGGCAGCAAACAGTAGGCAGGCTGTGTATTGTCCCGATTCCTCCCGGACTGAAGGAATCCTTTGCCCCATGATTCATGCTGAGCTGTCTGCTCCATCCGGCAGGCACGGAGCATCCGGCAGCCGTGTCAGGCAGCCTCCCACTGGAACTGGGTGCTGCTGGCACCGCAGCCCGCAGCGTTTCAGGATTCTTTTGTTAGTCAGGGCACTGGCACTTCCTTTGGCATTTGGCTCCAGGAAGGCTTGTGTGTGAGGAGGGGCGCTTTTTTTTTTTTTTTTTTTTTTTTTTTTTTTTTTTTTTTTTTTTTTTTTTTGGGTCCGTTTTAATTTTTTTTTTTTTTTAAATATTTCTGTTGCTATTTTGTTCAGTTCACATCTGGAACGTGAAGTTTTGGTCCAGACGTCTCCCTCGCTCCCGGCTCTCTGTAGGTCGGAGTTTCTGTTTTCTGATGATTAGCCAATACCAGCTGTTCTGGCAATGAAGATGTCTCAAATCAATCCTATCCTGTCTGGCTTTCCAGGAAGAGCCAGCCCTCCCCTCGCTCTCCACAGCCCCTGTCATCCAGGACTGAAATTTATCAGAGCTGCTGCGAGCAGGAAATTAGCTCCTTTACAACTTGTTCTCCACTGCTTCTTATTCATTTTATTGTTTTAACATTTTCCAGAAAATAAGGCAGAAAACAAACCTGCTTCCTCTTTAGAAGAGTTGTGCTGTTAACCTGTGAAATGCTTATTTCCTTGGCAGGCTACAGCTTATCTTTATAGCAGAACCACGAGATTAAAATCAGTTAAAGCTGAATTCAGATAATGAATAAAACACTGGAAAACATTTAGTCATCCTTTAGGATCCTGAAGATAAGGATTTCTACATATAGGCATCAAAGCTGTGATGAACATCAAGGGAGGGATGGACTCAGGAGAAATGGAGTGAGGGGTGCTGCCCACACACTCAGGAATGTGCCTGTGAGGAACTTATCTGGGGGTCTGGGTCTTCAACACCTCTAATAAATTGACTTGACTTTTCTGAAGAGATGAGCACCTGCAACTTCCATGTATGCAAAACTCATCTTAAAATTGCATTCAGGTAAAGGAGAAGTGGTTTTCACTTACTTAATGTCTGACTTTAGGTGCAGATATATTAATGTTTTAATGTTTTATATGTGTCTTTCCAACAGGCACATTGGAAGATTATTTTTCTTTAAGATTTTCAGAAGAAAGACATTCTCTTAATTAGTATCAGACAGTTTTGGTGTTGTTCAGCATTAAAAATAAATCTCTGCCTTTGCCAGAAGTAAATTTGGCAATGGTGTGCTCCCTGCTGCAGGAAAACAATGTCTCTCTTTAGAGCTCGGAACCAAGCTTTGGCAATGAAATGGGGCCCAATGTCCATTGATCTCAATGGAAAACCTATTATTAGAGGGATCACTGTGACCACATCCTGCCATCATTTTGTACCCAGAACCACCACTGAGGTCAGCAGGATTTTTGTGCAAATATTTATGGCAGGATACAGCCCACTTCAGGGCATTCTGAGGGCTGACAAGCCCTCAGCTGAATTGTTCCCTCTTCCAGGGTTGATCCTATCAGGCTGCTAAAATCTGAGCCATGGACAAGTCAAAAACCCCACCATCCAAGTTGGTGTTGACTGAAACCCAGTAATGCAGTTTGGGCAATTTGAACTCAGACATGAGGCAAGACTCTGGCATTGCACAATGTCCTGGTGGATTATGCCATGCCTTGGATACTGGATGGGTTGTATCCTTCTAATTCCTCAAGAAAGCAGCAAGAAACAACTTTGATAGGTCTGTGGCTTGGGCAAGTGAAAACTGTTGATAATTGAATAATTTAAGGTTTTCGTTTTCAGCAAATGCTTTGCATGTGTGACTAGTGCAGCGAATTTCCTGCTTGCCAAATTCAGTTCTATCAACACTTATTGGAACCATGAGCTGGGCTAGAGGGAAAGCTCTATCCTTTATCCTTTTGATACGGGGAATAAATGAATTCTTTTCAGCTTACTGTACATCTGTGTTTTCACTGGACAGCAGAAAACTGTGTCACTGACTCACTGCTTGATCTTGGGTAAATCATCTAATCCTGTCTATCCCAGTACCCTCATGTGCATAAATAATGTAATGACTCTCATCTGTCTTTAGAAGCTGTAACAATAACTTGGTTTATGTAGTTTTAGCTTTACTTTAGTCTTTCCCACAAAGTTTTATTGGTGAAAGAAGGAGGCTCTTACCCAAGTCAAAGTCAAAATGTTTCTTATCCCTGCTGGGTGCTGAAATATTCACTATTCCCAGGTTTAGATAATTTGCATAAATGACAGCATTTTAGCTGAAGTGTTTTTCATACCTGTAGGGCCAGACTCGAAATTGATACAGACTTGACACTGCAGAAATTTCTCTGCTAAAATGAAAACCTGGCATTTTCAGCAATAGCTGCTGCAGCCCAGCTGGGTGGCTGGAAGGTAGGAACATCCTTCCAAACTCTGTACATGGATTCCCTGTAAAAGAGGCACAACAACAAATTGATCCTCACCTGAAAGTGGAGTTACCCCTTAAGGAGTAGCTTAGGTTGAAGCTGAAAAACAAATTCAAATGATTAATGATTTTCCTGTGTATCAACATGTATAAAGAGAAACAAAAAAATCAAACCCAAAGTGTGGCTTGAAAACACAAATGAGCATTCCACCATGCCAAGCCTGGAGGATATTTCCAACTATAGAGTGCACAAAATGATTCTTTGCATTATAATCTTCATCTTGAGACCCAGGACTAACATGATCTATGGCCTCTTCCTCCTGCATTTTATGCCTTAAAAAAGGCATAAAATTCTCTGATATTAGCAAGGGATATTAACATTCTTTCTCTGGGAAAGAATGACTTGCTAATATCAGAATTTTAGGTAGAAATGTATTAGTTTAAAAGGAACTGGTCTGTTGAAAACCTTCACTCAGAGATAAAACTTGTGGAGGGAGGAGACTGCAGGATATGAGGATCTGAGAGTACAGGGGATGGTGATATTCTCACTAAGAGTACTTTTAAGGGACAGGAGGGAAAAAGGTTTGTGTCTGTGCTTTGATGAAAAAAAAAGGTCTACTTTTCTGTTAGCCCAATGCAAGAATAAAACTAAATGCAAAATCTCCAAAACGGTTGCAAAATTTAATTCTTGTTTTCCAGCCAGTTCTGGGCCAGCACCATTCTGGAGGGAGAAGTTTCCTGTGAAACAGGAAAGGTGTGATCCTGCTCCTGCCCCTTAGTCAGAGGTGTCTGGCTCCCCAGTGGAGCTGCAGTGCAGCAGTTTCCATCTGATCCCACACAGCATCCCAAGCACAGGCAGCAAGTGCATCATGGCCACAGCTCTGTGTTTGAAGTGCTGAATCAGGACTCAGACTGGCTTCAGTTCTGGCTTGCCCTGAGATTTCATACTTAATCTTGAGCAATGCACTTAATGTCTGTGCTTCAGTTTCCTATCCAGGAGGGTTTGCCTGCATGAGACATCAGGGACCTGCTTTAAGTACAGATGTTTTCATTTAGTACAACCTGTGACCATTGTAAGGTTGATTTAAGCTTTTTTTTTGCATAGATTTAAGCTTAGTGGAAGTAGCAACTTTTCAACTCAAAATGCATGTTTTGTGGAGGTGCGTCTAAAAATCTGATTTAATCAAGGTTGTAAAATTTAAAGGTCCATTAAAAAAAATTTAGGCAATCCTGGAGGTGTGAGTTTACCAACATCTGTGTTTATTGGGGTCCCATGGGCTTCCCCACCTGAAATGGGGAATGAACCTATATTCATATAGGTTTTGGAAAGAGAATGAGATACTCAGACTTCAGGAAGGACACAAAACCTTAAGAGATTGAGTTTCTTGCAGGGGTCTGGTAAAAAATTAAATCTTTACATTGGTCTCCACCACTGCAGAGACTAAAACAGTAGGAAACTCCAAATTCAGTGATTTTATGGCTGCCCTTTGAATGAAAATGTGCAAGTTTAGGCTACATGGAGAAGCTGCATCACTGAAACAAAAGGGAATCTTTTAACTGCTTCCTTCTTTTGTCTTCTCTTACTATCTGCTTTGCCACCCATGTGCTTTTTCTCTTGGAATTAAGACCATGGTTTTTCTGTTTCCCAGGAATAATAATAGCAATAATAGAAAATTACTGCTTTGCAAATAGCTGTGGAAAATACACGCGGAAATCTTCAGGAGTGAAAATAGCTGCAATGAATGACAGTTGCTACTAGCAATGGAAATGTTTGGCTTAAGGTATAAGAAAAAAAGGCATGAAAAAGCATGTCAGAGCTGCTGAAATTTCAGCTGGAGGACTGAGTGCATGATCTTCTCAGGCACAGGAAGAATAGAGGGGAGATTGTCAATACCCCAAAGTCCTGACCCGCCTTTGTAAAGTTCTCCTTACCACAGGCACTAAGTGTTCTTTAATGCAAGTCAAGCACTGCAAATGAGGAAAGAGAGAGAAATTAGTCTGAACAGGAAGCTTCAAATATTCTAAGACTAATTGAGTTTAGATAATTAAGGGGTTTTAAAGCAGTAATTCAGAGGAGAATGGGAGGGGAGGACAGTTTAATTGAGATTGCCTGTCCATCTGTGAATTCTCCATGCATCCTTCTGTGGCATGTCCCTCTTGTCATTCCTTCTGACCTGAAGGACTGATGTTGTTTGTATTGACCTTATTAGCTGGCAGCACTGCAGGCTTCCCCTTGCATTTCAGAGCTGTTTGTGCCCTGCCTCTGGTGCAGGGCACGTGTGACAGCTGCTTGTGCTGTCCTGCACTTCAAAATGCCCTGCCCTGGTGCCTTTTCTGGGGTCATGCTGGGGATGAGGAGCAGGGTTTGAAAGCTGCTTTATGCTTCAGTAGAGGCTATTCCATGTGTGTTGGAGCTAAGTCTTCATGTCTGCTACAGCAAGGCAGCCAAAATTGGAGTCAAGACCCAAGCCTTTGCTGCTAGGAGTGGGTTGACAGTGATGATAAGCCTGGCTGGTTCAGGGAGAAGGCTCCCAATAGGCTTGCACTGACTACTACTAAGAAAATATATTTTTTAATGGATGTCAAAGTGTGTTCTTCACCTTGGGAGTGCCTGTGCTGTGCCAGCTGCATATGCACCGTGGATCCCTCCTGTGTGGATGTCTCACAGACCCACTGCCTTTAAATGCACAGAGTGTGACAGAGGCAGATCCATGTGGCACTATGGGCACCAGAGGTTTGGATACAGTGAGTATGAATCAGGTGAGTGAGACCAACCTGTGGTGCAGGAGATTCCCTGGTTGTAGAGGATGGTGCCCAAGGACTCCCAGGCATTGACTCAGCCCCTATCTGACAGCATGGGCAAACCTGGAGTGCTGCAAGCACAGTGGTGACATCTCAATTTTGATTTAGTGTTGAATAAAGAGAAACATGATGCCAGAGCCACGTCCTGCTCCACCATCCCTCTTTGAGGCCATGAATTCTGATTTTACACTGACTGGTGCCCAGAGAAACTCCAGTGATTTAAAGAAGGCTGGCCCAGCACCATGCCAAATGGAATTGAGATCAAAATGCTGTTAAAGCTGCAGCAGGACATGTTTCTTAATTTAGAAAGCTGCTAGCAGATAGTGAGAGGAAAGGCCTTGGAGCCTCTATGAGCCCTGGCAAATTGTAATGCACTTCTTGGGCTGTGATTGTTACAAGCAACTTGACTCAGTGCCATAAGGACCTCTGAGAAAATGGTAAAGGCACCTGGAGGTGGATTGACTGTGGTTTTCTTCTTGTCTCCTGCTCTTTAACCAGTGTTGCAATGGAGGAATTGCAGCAAAGCATGAGGGCCCTTTCCTGACAGACCATCCTGCTTGCACCAGGAATGTGCTCGTCAAAAATGAGGAAACAAACTCCAGGATGTTTTCATGGGGAGAGCCAGGCAAATGCTCTGTACTAACCTGCCATCAGCAGGTGTTTTCCTAGGGATTGTCATTGTTACTGTCCCTCTGGGGCTATTCGGATATGGAAAGTGGAATAAATAATCAGAGAGGATGTTCCTAGCTGCTAATTTTCAGTCAGATTTGATACCGGTCCAAAATTTAACACTTCCTTTCTCTGCCAGCCATGTACTAAAAATAACATATTTTCAGGATATTGGAGACCACTGGAAACCTGTAGTGTTTGGCACTTGAACATTGCCTTTCCTCTAGAGATCTCAAAGCAAAAAGTTGGAGTCTTATCACATCTCCTTGGAATTGGGAGAATTTGAGACATTTTTGGAGCTACTTGAGATGTAGGTAAACAGGAGACAAATCTCAGAATGGCACAAAAGGTCTGAATTTCCTTTTTGAGTGACATCTATTTAAAAAATGGAAAAGTGCATTTACTTTGGCTTGTCTCATGGATCTTCTGGCTGTGCCCCAGAGCAGAGTTGGCCCTTGCTGGGGCCGGGGGATGTAATGGGCATGGTGGATGTAATGGGGAGACACCAACTGGGAGAATGGTTCCTTCTGCACAGATTACTGCCCTCAATAAAGTATGGAGAGTAGTTATTCTTGTTGAAGGTTTTTGTTTTCTTTTCTTTTTGTGGTTTTTTTTTTGTTTTGTTTTGTTTTTTGTTTTTTTTTTCCCCTGGTTAATCAGGGCTTTAGACTGCCTTCCAGTAATCAGACTCATTAACTAATACTTCTGGCATAGGGAATGTTTTTTAGATAAAGGATTTTTTTATTTTGTTTTCTTTCTCTGTGCTTTATTTTTCTCTTTGGTCTTAGTCATTGGTTAACATAGAGATGGTGGAAACAACTGAAAAAATGAAAGCTCTGGCTGGCTGGCAGGTTGGGTCTGTTTGTGTGGATGAGTTGCAATGTCCCAGAGCCAGGAGGGTTCCCTGCCTCTCTGCCCTGAGCATGATGTGTCAGATGGGTTTTCTCAAGCCTTGGGAAAGCAGCAGCTTTTGCACTGTTGGGAAAACAACACATAGGTGGGCTTCAGCCAAAAGTCCAAGTCCAGTAAAAGAGATGAAATAGAGGCTGATCCAACAGATGGGCTGAGAGCAAGGCAGAAGTGCAGAAGTTCCCCAAGGAAACAGGATTTTTTTGGATTCTCTCCTCAAGTAATTGAGTGCTTTCCTCCCAAGACTCAAAGTTGCTGCAGAGCCCCTTCCCTCTGAAGGACAATTCCTTGTGTATGATAGTTTTGGTTGCTCTGCTCATTTTGATAATTCATTTAAGTCTCTCAAAGTAGCTGTAATTTAATCAAACTGCCTGGGAAACAGCAGAACTGTTCATGCCACGATGGGGTGTGCACAGCTGCCCATGGACGCCCATGAAGCCACGTGATTTTCATCTTGTGGTGATTTTCATCTTGTGCCACCTCTCACAAAACAGAGGTGGGTCAGGCCTTGAATTCCTACAGGTACTGGTATGTTTTCCTTACTGGAGAGGGGCTGTTCTTACTCTTTGATGTTGGTGATGTGATGACTTGGAGATAACTACAAGAGTCTCCTTATGGTGAGCAAGCGCTTGGATTGTTTATTTGGCAGAGAGAATGAAGTCACCTGCCTGATGAGAGATCTAAATGTTAGTGAAATGTCAAAACTGCCCACATCTGTTTGATCTGCCAAATCTCAGGGAAATTATCATTTCCACCCTGCTTGGGGAAGCTGTTTTTGTTATGTTAAGCAGGATGGCTGTGCTGCACTGTCTACCTGACTACACTAAGCCAATCTGTTGTTTTCTCCTTGCCTTTTCTCACCCCATCCTGGCAGATGTGAAGGAGTACAGGTGCATCATAGATTTTTTTCTTTTTTTCCCCAGTGTTGATGATAAAGTACCATGTCTGGTGAGAGATATTTCATGCCTGACTGTTGCATCATGCTTAGTGACCTTCAGACTCTTGCTTGTGTGGAGACTGTGGGGACCTTTTGATTTACAGCACTGCTGAAGCGACTGCACACCTTGGCAAGGGCCAAATGACTATTTCAGTTCAAGTCTGTGGGTGATGAGTGAAGAGACACATTTTGCACTCCTCTCACACTGCTGAGAGATTTATTTATTTTTGAAAGTTACAGATTTCATTTGAAGTTTAAAAAAGATTTTTTTTTTTAATCTAAAGGAGAAAATGCCTTAATGAAACATTTCTCTGTCTCTTGACTTCTCACTACTCAGGGGTTGCTTCCTCAAGGAATCCCTATTCCAGCTTTTCCTCCAACTCCTGATTGTTCTGGGCTTTTCCCTCCATGTTAGTAATTTCTGGCTCCTGCTTGGGTTTATTCCAGTACCCTTCGCTTCATCTCCACTTGAAATAAAAAAATCTTTCCTTTGCATCTTGCCTCTCTTTTCCCTTGGCAGGGGACAAAAGGGAGGCAGGCACTGCTTGTGGAAAAGTAACCCCTTTCAGACCTGTGAGCACAAAGTGAAGCTGAGAGAATCCATTGCTCTGCAGACCTGGAATGTGGTGCTTGATGAAGAGATGGTGGATGTTTGGGGGATTCCTGGGGTGGAGGAGCAGAAGTGAAAGACAAGACAGCTGTGGTGGAGAGCAGGATTCATTCCCTGGCTCCCTGTCTGCACTCTGTGGCCTTCTCGGGCACTGCCAAGCAGGTGCCTGTGGGCTGAATTGCAGTGGGTGTTGCACAAGGAGCTGCAGGCTGGTGGAAAGGCTCCAGGGAGCCAGCTCCAGCCTACGGACTGGAGGTTTGACTCCCTTAGTCTAGACACTCTCACGGGGATTACGTCAGCAATAATTTGTCAGTCTCTATTTATTTTCCAGTGGCATGGTTAGCATTTACTGGTGCTGAGATTCTCCTCACACTCTTCCATAGTTTATCATACAAGAGGCACTTTGGGCACAGCAGCTTCCTAGGCCACCATTTCCATGGGGTTTTTAAATAATAGCAGTGATACTCATGCTTAGGAGAAGGAAATGTACTTAAACATCCATATCCCTCTGAGGGGCAATAACATCTCTTGTGTATTTTGATGCAGCTGGTTCCCCAAAAGCATCAGATATTTTAGTCAGAATTGATCATAATCAAATATATTCATCAGGCTTGGGAATAAGGTCTGAGCACTCTTTGCTGTCACTTTAGGAAAAAATTCCTTCAGTCTCAAAACCATTTATTTGTCACAATCCTAGATTTTTACACAACAAACCTACCACTTTCAGGTACAGTAAATTTACACACAATCCATGGGGAATGTATCCATAACCCAACTTTAAACATGGATGTTGGTGCCTAACATGAGCACTGTCTTGGCTTCTCTGGGTTGTTAATGAACAGATGCCTCTGAGCTGCCTTTTGCAGAAGCTTTTCAAGTAAATGCTGCTCTGAAACACCCTTTGAAAGAGTTTTCCTCTTCCTATGGACTGGAGAGAAGGACTATTATAGTCCAATTTTATAGTATAAAAATAATTTTATAGTTTAAAAAAGTTTATTTGGATTATTTTATATTAAAATACATTTTTAAAATAAATCTGTGTGAATAAACACCTTTGAACTTCCTCCATTCTTTTAACAACTGGGATTAAAGTTCAAGTGCTGACGACATTTTATGCCCCAAGTTCTGGACTCTGCTCCTTCCATGACGTTTTGTCGAGACTCCATAATTCAGAGGGGGTAATTGAAGATTGTGAATATCAAAGATCTGATATGAAATATTCCAAGTCTACAAAATGTGAACTTCCGTGAATGTGTTTAGTGGAAATCTTGGCTTATACAGCAGGACAATACAAATTTCACAAGACTTGTCTTTTACGTGTTGGATTTCCCCCCAAAGTCCTGAAAGGGCATTAAACCACAGTTTAATAAATAAAAAATAAAACAGTTTAACTCATTGGTTGTTGGGGAAAGGGGAAACCCACAGAAAAGTAAATCTTTAACTCAAAACAAAAATCAAGGAACTTTCTCAAACTCCAAGGATCGATGTAGTTTTATTATTAAACCACTGTGCTGTTGTTCCCGTGGAAACAAACAAATATTTGAAGCTGTGTCACACCTTCCACCAAAACTCCAGTTGAGAATGTTTTGGAAAGTGTTTGTGTCAGTGACAGCGCTCCTGTGCTCTGAATGACGGCTTTGTGCGGCCTCCTGGGCTCCTGCACTGGCCACAAGGTGAACTCCCCACTCACCCTCCTGAGCATTCCTTGTCTCTGCACCTCTCTACCAGGAACTCATTGTACCAGGAGCTCTGTACCCAAATGATAAAGGTACAAATGACAAGTTTGAGGCCGCAGCAATGACCCAGATGAAAAGTGTGACAGCCGCGGCGTTTGGTCGTTCGCCGTTGGTTTGGGTGGGGTTTTTTTAAGTCCGTAATTTTCTACAGATCAATCCTATTAACATGCCAGATGATTTCACCTTGAACCCAGTGGGAGCTGTTCAGAAGTGGAAGGAAAAAAACTCATGAAATACAACTGAGATTTTGGCTTAAAATAATATTTACTTTAGTGAGATAATATGATCCGTCTCCTCATTACCAGTGGGAAGAGATCTTTCCATGCTGCCAGATATCTTTTACCTGAGGCACCCCATCTGTTTATATTTGCAGGCTGGGGGGAGTGGAGGAAATCTGATCAAAGTTAGCAGGTGCTTCTTCTTTTAATTTATTTTTTTTAATTAAAATGCTGCTCTTGTTTTCTCTTTGCCCATTTCTTTCACCTCCAGATCAACCATCACATTTTAACTATTTTAAACAGAAAATTCTCTTGTTACTCTGTTTTCCAAACAAGGAGTTTAATCCAAAGAAGGAGAAGTAAAATGCATTGACTCTGGTATTCTGTGTTGGGTTTTTTTAGGGAATATAAGGTCAAAATTGTAATTAAATATCTCACCACTGGGAAAAGCATCATGTTTCTCATTTCCAGCATGGAAAATAGCCGATGATGTCTCATTAAGGACAAGCCCATTTTGCAACCTTTCCCTTGCTGGAAGCACTAATCACCTTTCTCTTGCCTACACCCATACCTATTTTCACACAGTTCATCGAAGTTTCGTATCTTACAAATCTCTTCTGCGCTGTTAAATATCTTTCAAATCTTCTATTGGTTCAAAAGCTATTAAGGCTGGAAGGACATTTGCATTGTGTTTTTGCACATTAGGCTGAAATGCACTTTTCTGGTGTGTGAGGAGACATCACAATGAATTCAACTCTATAAAGCTGAGCTCCCCTTCTCATCCAGAAGGCTGGGTTGGAGGGAGCTCTGAGCAACCTGGTCTAGTGGAAGGTGTCCCTGCATATGGCAGGGGGTGGATCTTTAAGTTTCCTTCCAACCCAAACCATTCTGTGATTCCATGAACTAGAGTTTCTCATGATGCATTTACTCTGTGTGGTACCATGTGTACAAGGATGCTGGAGCATTCTGAATGTGCAATAAAACAAATAGTTGTCTTAACTTTTCTAAATTTTAGGGGATTTTTTTCTCATATTTCCCTTTCTAATGAATGTTGGCATTATAGTCCAAAACCTGCTCAATGTTGGAAAGTTTAAATTGTAACCAGCTCTAAAAATCTCCATCCTTTTCAAATTACAGGCCAGCTAAAAGATACTGGCATGGGAAACCTTCCTTCGCTGTGGGGTGAGTGAGCAGCTCAGATGTCTCTGATGGACCACACACTGCAATACCTTCCAGTATTATCAAATAATAACTTGGAAACCCTGGGCCATGTGTTGTTTGAACTGAAGTCAGAGGCCATGTTTGGTTTGTGGTCTCTGGTATGTATCATGACAGGTGGAATATACCGAAATGAGGGGCTGGGGAGCAGAGTTTTTATTTGTAAACCCTGCTTAAGATAATTACAGTGGTGTAGAGCAGAAGGAAGCCTTGTGCCTGGGCTGGTGGTTATCTGTGTATCATGGCCCAGCACGTCTCCTGTGTAAAGGAATATGTAATTCAAGAAGTGTCCCCAGGAAAGGGAGAAGCAGCTTTTGTTCTCCAACCCTGCGTTGTCCTGATTGAGGCCACATGTTCCCTTGCAGCCCCTAATCAGTGTGGGGCTGATTCCTATTTAGTTCCTTTCAACCACTGTTATTCAAGCTTTATGCTGTTGGAAATCTGCTCGTTCTCATCAACTTGTACTGCAGGGATTCTCTGTGCCAGCTCTGGAGATCCTGATATTCTTTCTAATGCACTTTCACTGCCTTATTCAAGGGGATATTTTTCTCCATAATGATTCACAGCAGCTGTGCCTCAGGCAGTGGCTTGAGGTAGGAGGTTATGCAGCAAAGCTACTTTAAAACACTAATTTTGGTTTTTAAAAGATGTATGAAAAGGGAGGAGGTTCCTGGGCTGAGGATGGACAACACAATTTGAGCATGTTGGAATACACTGAAAGATCACCCATCATCTTAGAGACATTGTGAAAACTCCTATCTTCTATACACTCAAATCAAGGTGGCAGTGCATTCATATTGTATGATGATAGCTTATTTTTGTAATTTTGCTAGAAAATGCAGTTATCTCTGCCCCAGTTAGTTTTATCTTTAATTTATCTGATAACCTTAATATTTTCTTTGTTATGAATGCATTGCTGTTGTATCAAATACTCATAATTAGATTTAGAATAAATAGAATTTAAAAACTCAAGTCTAATAAAGGGAATTGTTACCCAGGCCATAGGAAAGCTGAGTTCTAGTCCCTTTTCTCCAGAGGGCCTTGAACCTCTATCTCCAGCTTTCAGGAATGGTCCTAACTACAATAACACACTCCACAACAGCTGCTCTTGAACCCAGCACAGCCGTATTTCAGCCAACGCAGTTGTGTTTAAACCAGTCAACTAATGACCAAATTCACAGCTTCTAATTGCAGCCAGTACATGGTGTAAACACCATGCAGATGGCCTTTCTACCCTGTTAGCTTCAAATGGAAAATAAAATCAAATAAAATTTACTGGTCACTTAATTCTCTGTGTGTAAGTCTCAGCCTGACATCATTAAAGGGCATTTGTTGACTGGGGAAAGGCACTAGAGTTTCTCTTCTTGCACTTTTACTTTTTCTTCTGTTAATGTGATCATTTTGAATTTAATGTTGGCTGCAGAATTTGCAGAACTTAAACATGTAATTTTTAGAAGAAAACAGAGTTGCTATGCAGTAGTAAAAATGATTATTCCTCCTCTAGCCCAAGTTACTCACTTAGCAACAGTCCTAAACTAGATCTGCTGAGCCTGAATGGATGGTTCTGTGTAGCTGTTTGCCTGTAAAAACATGAGAAAATCTTTATTTTTTCATGAATGCCAGTAGTATCTTCATTTCTTGATTTTGTTGGAGACAAAATTTGTCCCAGCTAATACCTTTCCTTGATTAATCCACTTGAGCAATGAAGCACATGCCCAACTAGAGCAGCCTGAGCAATGTGACTAACTAGGGTGTGATTCCTCTTGTATTTAGGATAGTGTGAATATTTGGGTGGGCTGGTTCATGTTTTGATGTGCTTTTTGTAAGGGTGGTCAACTACATAATTTCTTGTGTGTATTTTTTACAAATTATCAGGACTTGGATAAGTTCTGTAAAAGAGGAAGGGAACACTTTTCAGGGGCAAGCTAAGAATCAAGCTCTTTCTTCTGAAATAAAGTGTTTTGAACCCTGTGACCAGTGTACAATGAGCTCTGGGAGACAACAGATTTCTTGGCTGAAATGTTCCCACCCATGGCACATCTTTTCCCACACAGAGTCCAGTAGTGCTGCTCTCTCTCCCAAAGCAGATTCTGGAACAGAAGAAGCAAGTGGTGGCACGTAGGAGGAAAAGTGATGCTCAGAGGGAGCACTGGGGTCTCTGGCCACCTACAGAGGGGTCAGAACTGCTGTGGGAGTGCAAGGAAAATGATGCAACATCAGCTGTAATTATTGGAGTGAAATATCTCCCCATCAAATGTAAAGAGCTTTGAGACCTTGAAAGTCTGGTTTAGTTCTTTGTTTAGGCAGCACCTCAAACACCAGAGCCTCTGAGTCAGTGCTGCTGCAATATAAAAAGTGAAAAATACTGTGAAAAATGCTACTGGGACAAAACATGAGATTCTGTGTTCCTGACGTTGCAAGACACAGGAATCTAAGAATATTTGACAGTCTGTCATTGTAACCACTGAAACCTTAGAGGTCCAATTAAAACCTCATAAAAAGTAATTCGGTGATGTTTGCATATGTAAAATAAAATGCTTTCATAGCTCAGCTTTATGAGCATGTATAGACTCTAAGAATTCTGAAAACATTCATGTATTTTTATGAATGTCATGAACTCAAAATTATTTAGCTAATTTTGACACTTTTCTTTTTTTTTTCTCCGCAGGCTTTCACCATTTCTTATAGCCCAAACCACAAATAAAGCATTAAAATTATTGATGTGAGCTAAACAGGAGGGCTATTGCCAAAAATAGCAGTATTCACTCAGGCTCATTCTGTGTAGCTCTGGAAAAATTATTCCCATGCTACAGCAAAGATCACATTTTTTCCTTTCTTCACTAATAGCAAAAATATTACCTTTCAAGTGGTCTGTTATTCCTGCAGCTGGGGGATAAGCAGGTTGGATGAAATTTAAGGTAGCTAAATGAGCAAGGCTTGCCGACCCAGCCTCCTGCTAATACAGTGAATGATTTATGATGCTTTTCTCTCCTGGTGCCTTCCCACCCCCTATTTTTCCCTTCAGGATGACAGCAAAATGAGGCAAACGGGCAAATGAAACCTCGTATTTGACCTAACCGAGCTGCAGGAGCTTTGCTCTTTTTTCTTCCCATTTTAATGGAGAGCACAGGAGCAGTTTCAGGCCATGGTTGGGCTCCCAGGGAGGATGTTCAGAGGGGGTGTTCACAGCCCTGCCTTGCACTGACCAAAGAGACACTTTAACACCAGAGAAAACAAGAAGAATTTTGAAATTTGAGCAGAATACAGATGTGTACATGCACAGGCTGGTGTAGCATGTCCACATCCTTGGAGAGGTTTGGCAGTGATGGAAAGACACTTTATCCTCTGATAAGAATCCCATGTGTGGTGCTCCCTTAAAGCCACAATCCTCAGCCTGGGCAACCTCCTCCCCCATATCAGCAGCAGCTGCTGGTTGGTCTCTAAATGACCTCCACAGTCCTTCAAGGCTCCAGAAGGGAAGGAGCTGTTTTATGGGGTTCAAACTGCAGCCCTGGGAGCTGCAGCACTTTGTGCCAGTCAGTACCAGTGGCAGGGGCAGCCAGGAGGCTTGGGGAGGCAGGTGGAATCTACAGAGAAATATAAGCAATCCAATAAAGTGCTTAGAAAGAAGGTGAGGCCTGTAAAGGAAAATGGTCTAAAAAGAATTAAATTAAATAACCTCATAATCCTGAGGTTTGTTACGGTTTTGAAGGGAATGAGAGGCAAAGAATTGTCCTTTGCAGTAAGTTCCCTTTGATAGATACAACTCTAATTACTAAGAAAAGGCACTTTTGTACTTCCCTCAGTCAGTGAGAGTTTGGCTTTGTGCTAAGCAGTGCTGTTTTCTTGTGAGATTAACCAGAGCACCGAAACATGGATTTGTTAGCTGGTGCTCCAGGGGATTTAGAAAACGATTTAGGGAGCAGATTTTGGATCTGGGTTCCCTTACTACCAACACACAGGTTTGTAAGAGCCTCACTGCCTGTAGTAACTTGAGTGTAACCATTCCTTCTCTTCCTCAGATGATTTTTAAGGGCTGCTTTTATTTGTGTGAGATTGTAGGTTTTTGATATCTTAGAACAGTATCAGTACAATGATCATTGCCACTTTTAAAATCCATCCTGGAATCCATGATTCAGAAATAAAATGATAATGAGCAAAAAATGAGAAAGAAACCTGATACCCCTGTAAAATAAAGCTCAACCACAGAGAGCTCATCAGAGCTGGGATAACAGAAAATGGACCAATGCTAGTGATGTTTCAGCAGTGCCCCTGGAGTCCATCCTGCCTGACTGAAAGCCAGGCTTTTGTGTCTGAAATCAGAAACCCTGCGTTGTACTCCAGCCGTGGACAAACACAGGATGATTAAGAACTTAGTAAGCATCTGTGAAGTGAGACTGAGACAGTTGCAGCCCTCGCTGTGTGTACAAGGTTTCCCCTTGGAGAACAGCAGCCACAGGAGGCAGGGAGGGCAGGGGAAGTGTGGGGGCTCTCAGGGCTGCACGGGGAGAAGCAGCAGAAATGCTGCAGGTGTAGGGCTGGGAGAGAAAAGCTTTTTAACCTGAGAGAGCAGGGGCAGGAACCCACAGAAAAAGTAGGATCCTGGGGGAGATGTGCATATCCAAGTCCCCTGCAAAATAATGAGGGAAGAAGCACATGCACATCATTGTTGTAGGAGTTTCTCTCATTAGATCAAAAGGACAACACCACAGCAATCTGTTGCTTCTGTAGAAAATACAGCGTCCAAGAGGAGGAGGGGACACATGTGGGCAGCAAGAAAGCTCTTGGAAAACAACTAAGGAGGCAGCAGGAAAGAAACAGCTCACGGGTGGGGTCAGAGCAGTCCCAGAGCAGTCGGAGAGGAATGAGCAGGCAGATGAGTGGGTGAGGACAGACACCCCTCTGAATGTTGATTGTGGCACAGCCTCCATCTGTCCTGCCTTGGTGCACCCACTCCTAGTGCTAGGAATAAGCTGTCATACCATGGAATCAGATTGCTATTTGTCGTGGTAAAACTGCTGCTGAGAAACACAACCTTTGTCTCCTAGTGAGAGATAAAGAAACAACAATAAATGGTGTTTACAGGCCCGAGTTGTGTATCCCACTTTGCAGAAATGCTCCTTTACTCTCCAGGCTGCTTTGCCTGTGCCATCACAACCTGGAGACTCTGCACTACATCCACGGGTGACTTCAGCTTCACTACCTCCATGGGTGATTTACCTTTCACTACATCCATGGGTGACTTGCCTTTCTTAAGCTCCAGTAATTCATGGCTGTGAGTCCAAGGCACTTCCATACCAAACAACCTCCACGTTAAATAATCACCACAGGAATTGATGCTAATGCAAAGCTACATCCAAGAATTCAATAACTTTCACTGTTGATAACCCAATGAAATTTCAGGGCAGGAAGTGAAATTTCTGCCTTACCATCAGAGTAAGGAAAGAACAGAAAAGTCAGACCAGACCTCAGGTTGCTGTTGGATTAGTTCTGTCTGGTCTTGGGTAGTTCTCTCTTGACTCCTCTTATGATAGCCTTGAGACTGAGGATGGCTCTACAGCTTCAGATGTCTGAGTTTTGTGCTGCTGCTAGAAATTATTTCAAAGAACAATCCTTTTTAAAAACCTCAGGAGTGGCTGTGCAAAGGCACAATGAAATGTCAGAAGTAAAGAAACGTGTTTTTATTTCAGCACTGAATTTCCTTTGGAAGTATCAGCCATCACTCTTGGAATGGAATGACTTACAGCTCGCCATGAGGGTGTTATCATGTCCTGAACCTGATTTTAATGTGGGCCACATCAGAACCAGGAGAGGTCACCAACAAAGATGGGCTATGGTACCTTCCTGAGGTAACAGTACATGACCCTGGTGGTTTCTTTTGTCCTGTTTAAAGTGAGAAAAAAAGAAATCCAGAGGGGAAAAAAAAGATTGCTAAATCACTATGCATGTTTTCTTTTTGGAAGGAACACCTGTCTGGGATGTTCCCTTCATTGTTTGCATTCATGAGAAGCAGGAAAGTAGCTCTATTTGCTCTGACTTCATTAGTGGCAGCCCAGCTTCTCAAATGAGCAAAAAGTTTCTTTTTTTTGCGAGCTCCAAACAGATAAAAATACTACTTGGTCAATTCCACATAACCTTTAAGGCTTTCAATCACAGCAGTAAATGCTACTGTGCCCCAGCTCCTGCTTTTACTAAATTGTATTATAAGCACCTTAATTATAGTCTGTGCTGTCTGATGGGCCACGGAAAAGGTCGTGTTCCAAAAAACACATGATAACAGGGGTGGATCCTGGCCTTTTTTTGTCTGTTGGGAAAAGAAAGGGCTTTGCAGAGAAGATTAATAGTAAACAATGTTAATCTAAATATATCCCAAGACACAAAATATCACATTCCTTCAGGCTTGCCTTCTCAGGGGGCACTGGCATTAACCGTGTTACTGCGGGGATCGCTGCTCAGAGCCAGGCTCCTCCTTTGCCCAGCAGAGCTCAAACCAGCTCCACTTTTGTTGTCGTTCCATGCTGAGCTGCAGCAGTACAATGAGGTCCCTCACTTGTGCTGCTTTTAGCAGGGCTCCCAGGTTGAGATCTAGTTCAAGGGCAGAGGAGTGAACAGAAACACTCGCCGGGACTTCACGGTGGTTTGAGCAAATTCTCCACGCCGCTGCCAAAGAGAAGCACCAGACCTGGCTCTCTCAGATGGATTAGTGCCCCTCTCTAGCCCGTGTCTGCCTCTCTACTTATTTCATTATTTTTATAGGTCAGATCAAATATAAGTTGAAGGCAGCTTTTCAAGCAGAGCATCTGGCCGGGTGATTGCGTTGCTGCCGCCCCTGTTAATGGCACGGCTCTGGGCCTTGGGGCAGGCAGGCTATCCTTATCACCTTGGCTGGCTGCCAGCCACGAAGAATAATCCATTAACGTCTGCCCCGCTGGCATTCTTGCCAAATACAAGGGATATCTTTTAAATAAACATTGGCAGTTCCCAGTCGGAGGAAAGAGAAAGGGAGTAGAGGAAAAACAATCCTTGACATTTCAGTGACTTTGCAGGGCAAGCTGACACCTGGTACCACCCTTATCTGCGGGTGTTTGTGCAGGGCTGCAAAACAGCTTCTTCTCTTGGCCCTTTTGCTTTCTTTAAATAGAACTGGGAAGACTGATAATGGTAGGAGTAACTTTCTTGGGTAGGTATTCTTTGACTTTTCTTTTTCCAGGCTAGGGAGACCCTGTATTAACATCTGGGCTCCTGTTTTCTTCCCAAGTACAGCAGAATAGTGTGGCAGCTTTCCTGCCTCAGACTCTGCCAACAATATTTTTTTCCCACAGTTTCCCTCCCTAGTGGATTAGGTACAATGTGGATTTACTTTCAGAGGGGCACTTTCCCACCTGATTTCAGATCTCTTCATCCATCAAACCAAACAGCCACATGGATCTACCAGGAATCAGAGCTGGGGCTCACCCCATTCTCAGCATTCCTCGGGAAGGGCTTTTTTTGTTTGTTTCAACCAATTCAAGTTTTTTTTGTCTCTGTAGCCAAACTCTCAATGACAGCTTGAGGTTTATTTTTCCAGCTGTTATATTTTCCTTCATAGCAATAAAATCACTTGTTTGGATATTTCACTGTATCAATAAATGAGCTGTCGAGGTTTTATTTTTGCAGTCCAGTTAAGATCTGGAGTAGGATTCATTTTTGTCCGGAATGTGATTGGGAGACAGTAAAATATTTGGTGTTGAAAGAATAATACAGGGACAAACCTAGAGTTTGCTACCCAGGTCTGAAACTGGCTTTTCTTTCTGCTGGTTTTGCCTTGATTCACTGATTGCACTGATGCTGCCTTAGTGTTCATCAGAGGTAGATGAGGGCACAAACTCTTTTATTTCATCTTTCTAACAAGTTAATTAAAAGATTGGACAGTAGTTTGAAGGATTTTAAATATTGATTGTAACGATATTTTGGTACTAAAATCTCTGCTGCTAAGGACTTGAGACTTTGCAACAACTGCCTTGACGAAATTTCCTCAAAATTTCCTCAAAATTTCTATCTTTAATATACTGTATATTTATATTGAATTTGCAGCACTGTATTTTGCTTGCCCCTTTTCATCTGAGTGTTGATGCTATTCCTATCTTTCCCTCGGTTTCAAAATCAACACCATCCCCAACCATGATTAAATTTATAAGATTAGCACTATTAGTGAATTTTCTGCTGCAGCTCAAAGTTTCCTCTAATGCTTTTACTTGTGTGTGGGATGGGGCAGAGGAAGCTCCCTCCTGATGCTGGGACTGGGGACAGGCTGACAAAGTGCAGAAAGCATTTTTTGACCAGATCCTCATTTTAGGGCATTAAGCTTTTATGTCTCAACACTTCCCTTTTTGAAGCATGGTGACATTTGAATATGTCAATGTGTTTTCAATGAAGATAACTTAATCACCAGCACTGGGAGCTTGTATGTCTCCTAATTAAATTGGAACCAATCTGAATCTCCCCAAACCAATCTTTGCTGTATTTTTAGTTCAATCTGTCGCTCCACCCCTGGCCAGCCTGTATATGGCAAACCTTCTGCTATTTCCTGCTTGGTTATTTAATGCTGGAGCCAAGCTACTTTCAGTTCCTGAAGCAGAACCAAGCAAATCAAATGTGGTTAGCATGGAGTTAACTGGAAACACTCCCAAAAGATAGCAGATTTTTTTCCTAAACACATACTGATCCACCTACAGTGGAAGAGAAACATCATTTGCAAATCATAACCTCTTCACTCTGGGTAGCTTCTGTCTGGACATTTGCAGACCTTCTTGATAGTCTGTACTTAAAAAGGATTATCAACAAGACACTGTAGGATTTTCACAAGCAGATTGTAATTGAAAATGCAGTGGAAGTCATTCAAATACTGCAACTGGTGTGTGAAAAGGGGCAAGAGAAGAAATGTATCACACTGAGGGACTGCTTAAAATAGGTAAATGCATATCCAGTAATTGTAGGTCCCTGTGGTGGATTAAGGTGACACAACTATTGCTCTACTTTCATTGTTTTGTTAGACTGTACCAACAGGGAGTGGTTTCTTTGCTGGCCAGGGAGATCCCTAAATCCAGGTGTGCTCCAGTAAGGACAAAGGAGGCAGCAGCAGTGGCTGTGTGGGGTAATAAAACCCTTCAGTTTTAGCATGTTAGCAGGGAGGAGCACTTCGTAGTCACATCCATCTGAGTTCAAATCTGGAGCTGTTAACTGAGTTTAGATCAGTCTGAGAGTCTTCTCCTCCAGGGGGAACAGCGTGGTTGCCCCCTGAAGTGTGAGGGTGAAGGGTAAATAAATACAGAATTGCTGCCTTCAGTAGAGGCTATTGATTAGTGCCAGGTGAGGCCTGAGTCCTGCTTTCCCAAAAGAAATCCTAACAAGTTCTTTGTAGAATACTCCAATGGGTTCCTGTACAACTGTCACCAGCACCTGCTTCCCTGGATGATAAAACCTGCAGGGCAGAGAGGATAAAGAAATGTCTGGATTTCTCCTCCAGTAACTTTTCAACCTGTTCTTCCAATTAAGGGTAGAGGTCTTGAAAATAAAACCCCAGGTGTTTAGTGAAAATAAAAAGTTGAATACAGTGCAGAGGCCCAGGTTGTGTCTTCTTTTCTTGTGCTTCCCCCTCTCCCCCTCTACTGCAGTAGAGATAAAACACTTACTAGACACTGGGGAATCCTTGTAGGAATTTGTCTTAAGGAACAAAATCAATAACAAATCCAGCCTCAGCAGCTCTTCTGTTCACAGGGTTAATTGTTTAAATAAAGGAATGCAGTAATAGAGACATTCTGCTTCAGGCTTCTCTCTTTCAGAGACCCTGCAAGTATTTTCTAACCCAGATTTCAAGAACAACAATGTGTAGCTGTGCTGGAACAAGCGCTATTTTTAAGTTTCCTGTGGTTTGAGGAATTGTCAGACCTCTCTGTCTGAAGGATCAAGGGATCCAGAAAGCCAGTTCTGAGTTTCTGGTTTGAAGGTTGAAGGAATAAAAAAATGAACAGACAGTGATTTTCTGCATTGTAGGAGATGAAAGAAAAGATGAAAGATCTCAGCCATGCTCATGTCAATCCAGAGCAGCTCCAGCAACTGCAGACTTTAGTTCAATAAATATTATTTAACCTAGTTCAGGAAAATCCCTCCACTACAACAAAACAAGTTTTTCCACTATTAGGGGTCATGACCGTATCTACGGAAGCAGCCCACGCTGATAAACTGTTGCACAACTGATACTGAGCCAGTCTTCAAAGAGCAAAACTGCACCAGCTGAGCTGGGTCTGTCTGGCAGGCCAGGCCAGGTGAAGTGATCTCATCTGCCCTCCCTGTGCGATCTAATTCCAGCCAGGAGATGCCTTTTTTTGGTGCAGGCAGAGCCAGTTCTCATGCAGAGATCTGTATATCCCGGTAAATGTCCCTTTGCCCATGGAAAGGTGCTGTCTGTCTTCCAGTTGCATCCCTGATTGGTGGATTTTTAGGCAGTAGTTGAAGCTCTGCTGGCTCTCACTGAAGTGGCTGTTCCTATGTCTGTGTTATCAGGCCTGATAATCTGTGTTAAGTCCACACAATAAATCTATTTTTTGTTATTATAACACCATAGGTGCTGTTTAGGGGGTTGACTTGCTCCCTGTGCCTCTCTTGTTTCACAACCAGCAGTGCCCAGGAACATCTCTCTTCTGTGTCTCTCCTGCCCATGCCCCACAAATATCAATAGTTATGATGAAATATAAAAGCCCACAGTGCCAGTACTTGTATAGGGGAAGAAGAGGACAGAGAAGAGGTAAGAGTTTGTTTTTATGCAGACTGAAACATCCCAGTAGCAGAAATGATGGCACTTACAGGAATACCACAATGTCCTGAACAATACAATTTCCTCACTGCCTGGAAACTTAACACTTAGGTAGGGATGCATTTGACCCTTGAGTAATTGTGTAGCATCTCAAATAGGTATGATTTTTGTTTGATAAACATCACATTTTATGTCTTACAATGCACTGATCCTAGAAACAGACTTAAAAATCTGATCTGGGTATGGTATACAAATGAGCAGTTGCATGGCTTATAAACTGTGGTGTGGCTTTACAATGCAAAATGACACATCTGGCATCTAGCTGAAAGAGCTTTTTCACTTTTTCTTTTTCCTACCCCAAAGTGCTTTCTCCAGGGGAAAAAAAATTATAAGTCAACTTGCCTGAAATAACACACTTTCAGTATTAGCAGTAAAGGCTATCTGTGCCCTGTGTGAGTGGAGTGAATATCCCATATACAATCAGCACATTATGTTGTTGTCCAAAACAAAACTGGAAAATTTTAAGAACAACCACTGTATAATGTCAGATTATCACGGCGTCTGGTCTGGGGAGCCTTGCTCTCTTCTTTGAGGGTTATTATACCAACATATGAAAGAGAAAACTAAATGGAAACCAAGAAAGATATCATTTTCCTTTCCTCCTCCCCCCCCTCCCCTCCCTTCTTTTCCTGTTGGGAGTGTTTCTGTTTGTCTGCATAAAACTTACCCATTCCAATCCCTAACTACTATTTAAGGTTGCCTGCCAGCCTGGGAAGTTGTTATGCAGGTTGCACTTAAATAGCTCACGTTTGACTGCAGAGCACCTGTTGGTTGACTTGGAGACAGTAAAATTCAGGGCAAAGGCTTCCCAAACACAAAGGGTTGCTTGTGGAAAAAGCCCTTGTTGATCTTGGATGGAGTTATAACCAGCACTTGATGCCTTTAGTGGGGCATTGTATGGTGCACTAAGTCTGTACATGTGTTTCTGTGTGTGAAAAAACAACACCTGAGCTAAACACAGAGCGCAGGGCTAACGGGCTTTCTTCAGGTGTGTTTTATGGAGCACTTTTGAAAGGACTTTTTGTGTAGGGCCCTTGGAAACTCTTTTCAAAGCCCTGCTCAGAAGTGCCGGGGCCTGTGGGCCACCTTCCCGCTCAGGGCGTGCATCGTGTGCCTCACGTCTTCCCAGGGCAGACTTGGGTCTGTCAGGTCGGGTGTTCCAGACCCTGAGAGAGTCTTTTGCCTTGATGGGAGATGAAGGAGCTTGAAGTAAAAGTTTTACAGCAAAATAAAATTTTTTTTACAAATCTTCTGCCAGTGCCAGTTCGTTCAGCTGGTACCACACACTCACTGCTGCACCCTTAGCTCTACTCTGCTCTCCAGAGGTGTCACTCCTGCTCTCAGAGTCACCTCTGTGTCCTGACTCATTCATTGCTGTGTTTGTGCCTCATTCTGTGGGGCAAAACCTTGGGAAGATCAAAACAGAGTTCTTTGAAGTGACACACGGGCACAGAATTAATTTTCAAATATGTTTAGGAATAATATTGACATTCATTTGTTCTTTACAGGAGCGTGCTTGTTTAGAAAGAGACAAGCAGAACTTTTCATGACAACACAGTTCACCTATGAAATGATTTGTTCATTTTCAGAAATTTTGCTTTAAAAAGCTACTCTAAAATGCTAAGATCCATGAAGCTGTTCCCCAGAAGGCATCAGTCTAACCCAGATCTCACAGGAGTCTTTGAACATCTTTTTGGTTTGCTGTTTGGTTTTAGTTATTGGTACAATATGAACAGCATTGCCCAAAATGTTTATGGTGACCCAAGCCATGCCTCTGTGTTTTTGCCAAACAAGAACATAATGAATGCTTGCAGGTTCTTTCAATGACCCGTGTGTCCTTCCGCAGCAGCTCTCAGGTGAGGCTGTTTGTGCAAAGGGAGATTTCGTAAAATCAGACAATATTCTGAGTTGGAAGGGACATACAAGGATCAGCAGAGTCCAGCTCCTGCCCCTAATTTGCCAGGGGTCAAGGCATCCTTCTCCATCCACAGTGCCTCAAGGAGCTGTGTAGGAGCTGGTGGTTATTTCTTGCCATTTGAGTTACTTCAAACCTTTCCTTTAGCATTTGAACCACCGTGCAAGGCAGCACCTCTGCATTCTCGCTGAGTTTGGGATTTCCCACCACACACACACACCCTGTGCCTTTTGCCCCACTCCAAATGCCAGAACGAACATGATCCATGTGTTTGAGTATCAAGCATCAAGGCTCAGCATGAGGGAAAGCCAAGCATTGCACTGACTGCAGGCAACAAACTGATCTTCTGCTGCAGTTTTTGTTTAAAACCTCACTATTTGTGCAGGCTGGATGCTGAAACATTTGGGTTGGAGCTGGACAAGCAGAACTGACAAACTGGATGGTTGCCCATAATGGAAGCAGAGAAAGGAGGAGCCTCTGGTATCACTGAAGTACTTGACTGGTCTTTTCAGCAGGTATTTTCCCAGTTCACAGCAGGCCACTGACAGCAGAAAGTGCGGCGGCAGCAGCCTCAGCAGTGACACCGTTACAATGGGAGGGAGATAAAGTGAAGGATTTCTTGGAGGGGCAGTGCCAGGAAACGGCTGAGACATCACATGACAGAGGATGTGCCCTCTGCAGCTCAGGGACTATTTACTTACAGGCGAGACTTCACCAGACTCCACCAAGGGCAGTTCTGGCGAGTTATTTGAATTACCTGACCCACTTGCAGGAGGAAGTCATTATAGAGATAGTAAATACCTACCCCACCCCTGCTAGGCAGACAGACTCTTTGCCAAAATGGTCTAGCTCAGCTTCTCAGAATATAAAATATTGTACCTTTCTAGTTGAAACTGGCATTGCAAAGCCATCAGGAACTGCTGCTGTTCCAGTAAACTGCTCCATTTCTTGGCATTCAACCATTGTGGAGAGAGCTTCCAGGATTTATGTCTTACCACCACCTGGAGCACAAATAATACGCGAAGAGTAAGTTGGAAATTTTTCTTAAGGTGCAAATCTCTTGCTTCTCACATTGATGGGAAAAGCTCCCAGGCCTTCTGGCAGTCAGGGAAGTCGCCTGTGATGGAGATTCTGAAAAGAGCTTTACACAAGCATTCATTTGAAGTGTTAAACAGACTCCAACACAGTTTTTCCTAGACTTTTTTGTTTTACTTTCTTGTAGTGAAAGCTGCAACTAACTTAGCACACATAACATAGAATCATGGAGTTGTTAAGGTTGGAGTAGACCTCTGAGATCATCAAATCCAACTGCCAACCCAGCATCACCACCCTGTTCATCACTAACATGTCCTCAAGTGCCATATCCACACTTCTTTCGAATATTTAACATGCTTGGTGATTAATTATTGTTAATTGATGGATGGATTTTAAAATTTCAAGGAGAAGCTTGAAACATTACCTACAAGTTATCTTTTTTTTTTTAAATCATGTTACTATTATAGTAAATCGCAACTGTAAATTCTTTCCCCCTTGAATCAATGAGATTTCACCAAGATCTGTGACCTGCACAATGCTGACCTTTAGCATAACCCTGCAAATTAGCACCAAAATAAGATTCTAATCTTGCTTAGACCAGAATATAGCTGTAGAAAGTCCATGAAAAGACAAAAGATTTATGCTAATGCAGCAAAGAGCAGGTCTGGGCCAAAGTAGACATTAATTTAAGGGAACTTGCTTCACATTAGAATGATGATGGCCTTTGCTTGGACTGTAGGAGCAGGTGATGACAGGAAAAGAAGAAGAAAAGAACTGGCATGTCTTCTGCAGCATGAAAATCTCAGCTTAATTTTCCTTATATTTTGTGAGACTTACGTGAGTCTTACCCGGGACTTAGGCATTGAGATGCTGGGATGGGGTGGAATAGTCCATATGGAGAGAGAACAGAAACTGAAGTAAAAATTTTAATTCCTTTAAAGGCCTCTGGTCAGAATTTAGGAGGTAATTCTCCATTTGAGAAACCCAGGAGATGGACTTGCTCATCCTCTGTAAAGCTGGTGAAGTCTTTGCTGAAGTTGACTTGATCTGTACCCAAGGGGCTCAGGTTGTGCTGTGACTTCTCAAGCACCATGTGCTCATGGCCTGGGTTGGGTTGGCTTAGGAGAGATCACAGCCAAGTTAAAAGGGATTTATTCTCCTGTTCTCCAGGGGGATTTGTCATCTTTGTACAGTGTTAAGGACAATGTATCATATTGGGCTCACCAGGGGGTTTAATGCACTCAGTCTACAAGGGGCGTAGGCACCCACCTCTGAGGTTGGGATTCAGAAGCCTTAATTAGGGGTCTCTTGCACAGTGATTTGGGAAAATTCAGTGCCTACTAATGGGATTCACACGTAGCAGTACCCTGAGTGCAGGCATGGAGGTAGTGAGCTGGGAAAGTACTGAAGGAAAGGATGTGCTTCTGTGCTTTGGTTGGTACCTCAGGTCCTTTCTGGGATCTGCCCTGAATGCTGAAGCTTTATGTGTTTGCAGTTCCACTGAGTTTCCTTAGGGAAATAAATAAAACCAAAAGGTTTTTTTTGTTTGACACTGCTATTAAAGTAGAAAGCTGAACACCAAACTGCTTAGAAGGCCCAGAGCTAAATTGGAGCCACAATTCCCTTGTTTCTATTCTAGTTTTGAATGCCCTTCATCAACTAATCACTGCCTGGCACAGTATTAAATTTAATCACTGAACTCCAAAACACTGTAATGTGTCTACCTACTCCATGGTTCCATTTGGATGGAAATTTTCTATCTCGTTTAAAGACTATTAAAGCCCTGCCTTTCTTGCTCAGAACAAAAGGGTATTGTTGGATTTGTTTTTCGTTAGGTTTGTATTCAACAAAAGATGATTATTCTGTCTGCTCAGTGCTGAGATCCCTGTGAACATGTAGACATCCTCTCTACTTGCTTTTCTTTCTCCTGGCTGACTACAAAATAGAAATATTTCCTTCTCACAGAAGTGTACGGTTGAAATGCACAAAAGCAGATGTTGTTTATCAAAACTTTCAAGGTTTTCCTAACATAAGTATTAATTAAAAAGTTGATGTGAAGCATAATTGAATAAAGAAGCAGCGTTACAAGGCACAGCAGGAGCAGCAATGAAACTAATACACATTTATGATTAAGAATTCATCTTTCATGAAACAAAAACTGTTTCAGTAAAAACCTTTTGACCTTTTAAGAGCGATGTGGCAAACCCACAAACATGGAGTTGTTTGTTTGGTCCCTGTTATTGCCATCACACTGTAACCTAGGGAGAAAAGCTTTTTTGATCCTCCTGTGGGCAGGAGAGCAGGATTCTTGCTTTTGGAGAGCTCACAGCCCATTCACAGTGGGTTGACTTTTAAAAGACCCATTTATTGAGTGACGCAAGGTGCAAATTATGACTCACTCTGCATAGGTTAAGTTTGTGAAAAATCAACCTATATTCATCTCCTGAGCACCTACACAGCTGCTTCATCCATTTATTATCTCTGGGGTCCCATTAACCCTTTGAAAGGAGGAGAAGTGATCTGCAACTCAGCTCAGCCAAACTGATGTTGCTATCCAGGGAATTAAAGATTTTCTCTTATCAGATCTAGTGAGGAGCAGATTTTCTTCTCCCTGGCCAGGATTAGATCACAGAGTGGCCCAGCAGTCAGAGTTTGAACATTTCCTCACATTCCCTCACAAAAAATCCATCGATTGCTGGTGTTTGCTGATATGTGACACTGTTTTCCAGGCCTCACCCAGATGAACCAGATGCTCTTCAGTGCCTGAGTCCTCTAATGATCTTGCAATGATACTGTAAGTAATTGTTGTTCATTATAAACAGCTTTTTAGCAGAAGTGTGGTGCTAGTGTGGCACGTTTTATTAGCTGAAACCTCTCCTTGTCTTTCCCACTTGTATCACAACCTATTTTCCTGGTAGATTTGAGGGTTTGGGAGCAGTTTTGCTGTGTTTGCAGGGCCTTTCAAAGGACAGAACCACCTCTTCACCTTCTCCCCCCATCTCCTCCCCCATCTTCCCTCCTTTCAAAGGGAGAGCACCAGGAAGTTTGGAGATTCAGATGTGGTTCTTAAAGCTCTGTCAATGAGGAAGGTCTCCTATACTGCTGGAAATGGTGTGCAGCCACTGGTTCCTGTATTTCAACTCTCCTTCCTCTCAGGAAACCCAGAGTCCAAGGGAAGGAAAACCCCAAATGACCCTTGTACAGGTCATTGCAAAAAGTGGTGGTTGCTTAAAAAGGGTGTTACCTTGTGTGTGTGGCTTCATTTCTTCACCTATCCCTCTTCTGCACATTTTACAATTAGTGGCAGCTATTACAGACTGGCATTATGGGATGGACACTGAGAAATGAAGTGTCTCTTTCTTTGACCCCTTGTTTTCAGTCCTAACTCAGCACAATTTTCCTTTCCTAGTAATAAGGCTGGGCTAGAGGAGGGACTATACCTCCTCTTGTTACTGTGGGTGATTAAACACTGCAAAAAGCTTTTCTCCAATGTTGAATCAAATGCTGACATTAATTTATTTCCTCTCTGTTCATAAATACTGTGTGTCAGCCCTCTGCAAGCCACCGTTTGCTAACCTACTCCCAGAGATTCCTGCAGAGAGGAAGTGGCAAAATTGCATGTAGGATTATTTACAGAAAAATAATGTGAAAAATGAACATTGGCCAGATACCTGTCTGTGTCTTTGCTCAGGGAACACACATTACCCTCTGACTTTCATGGTCAATCACAACTAAACATAAAATGTGAGTTTCACAGCCCATGTAGGAGATTGGAATTGAGTATAAAAATATATATATGCTGTTGCATTTAAGCCCATAATAAACCTTACTGAATACTCATGAATAATAGATGCATTTAAAGGAAATTACGATCTGCTCCTGTTTAATCTTTGAAAGAAAAAACCCCAACAAATTAGCTTATAAATTCTCTAATGGTTTATTCTTTAGGGCAGAACAATGGAGGCTTGGTATGAAACTCACTGGAATCAATAAAAAGACCCCAAATTTGTAACCCACACAGAAGTGTGTTATGGCAGCTGCCACCTTTACTAACACACCAGGGTTCAGCCCGGGTTCCTCCAGGGCTGCAGCAGTAATGGCTCTAAAGCCTGGCTGAAATAGCCAGCTATTCCCTGTGGATCAGGCACAGAGCTGGACCTGTAACATGCACTCACCTGTGCCTTACGTCAGTAAGTCTACTATGTGCTGTTCCACTTGTGCCTCTTGTAAATTAAACCGAGAGAGAAGCGGCTCTTTCGGCCCGCGCCACCGCTGAAACGTGACCCAAGGCTCAGGTAGGTTCCAGCTGTGATCTCCCTGCTCATGAACGTGCATTTATGTTCTCAGGACCTTAGAGCTCCTTCTACATGGGCAAAAATTGTAAAAACAAAATGAACAACGTTCTCTGTGTACAGTGGAGTTATTTAAAGTGCCTGAGGGTTTGAACATAAGCAGACACTGTGTTCACATGCAATATAAGCAGGACTTCTGAGTTTTGGCATTTAAAAATGACAATTAAAAATACAGCAGGCGTGTTTCAGCAACTTGGGTTGCCATAAACATCCAGAAAAGGATTCCAACAAAAGTAAAGATTCACTGTAAGGATTGTTTTCTTTTTTTGTGTTCTTCCTCAGTTTTCAGCGTGATGTGTTGTAACACACCACAAAACTAAAGGGCAGGAGGTGTCTCCTGCACTGGAAACTGTTGTACATCAAAAAAGCTTCTTTGGGAGAGTCAAAGTTTACAGACTGTTTGGCTCTGTTCAGGTAATTGTTTTAGTTTCCTGCTCAGGAGTTTTCTAAAAAACCTTGAAGAGAAAAAGCTCCAGAGAAGTCTGGGAGGTGAAAAACACTTTTTCCTCCTCAGCAAGGAAACAAACACAATAGACTCAAAATCAGTCCCTGGCACAATTCTGGGTACCATGCTACTACCTGAATTTTCTTAGAAATATTTACCACAGGAATGACATTCCTGCATAGTCAGGCAGTTCTTCCCACTGTAGGCTCCTGACAGCTTGCCAAGGACTGGGAATTGTACACTGTATCCTGTCCCTTTAAGGAACACAGTGTTTACAAAAATATAAGGCACCTCTTGTTGTGTTTTAGGCATTAAGGTGAGAAGAAGAACCTGAATCTCAGGTTAAACATTTAATTACAAGGCCTTTCTTCCTCAGCAATTTTTTGCCTGCCACTTGTAAAGCTTTGGCAAAAACAATTCCCCAGCTTCTTTGGCTTATGAACCTGAATGTCTCATTAATCAACACCTAAATCTCCAAAATGCTTTGAGATGTGGTCGTGCCATTGAGTGGCATTTCCCCTAGGATGGTCAGCTCTTTCCGAGCCTTAAAATGGGAGATAAAGCACAGTTTGTTGTTAGATAGTTCTGAAATCCATCTTTTCTTTTTGGGACACTTTGACAATGTTTCATTCTGTGCTCGTATTGAAACCTCACAGCCATCCCTGACCACCTAAAGATGCTCAGCCAAAATAAATCCCCTGCAGCTTCCCTGGGTTTTTCTCAGTCCCCTCCTCACCATGGGAGTTGTGTTGCTCCTGTTTACTGAACAACAGCATTGGGATTGTTTTTCAGGACTAAGTGAGAAGTAGGTTCCTGCCCTGAGTTACACAACACTCTGTGTTAGTGATCCAGTGTCTCAATCAAGGCAGGAAGAAGTAAGGAAACTGCTTTATCCTCCTGAGTGCTCAAAGCAATCCCCAGGGACTGGGAATGGGACATCTGTCAGAAAAGAGGGAGATAGAAGGTATCTCAGGGCTACATTTGTTTCCTGTGGCTGTGCCTTTGGTTTGTTTTATCCCTTTCCTCTCCCCTTCCCACAGTTCAGGATTGCATATGAGCTCTTTTCTCCCCTTTACCTTTATTTATTTCCTTTACTGAGGCAATAATTTTGCAATCTGAGGGATACAGAGCCAATCCCATTCTCCCTTTCTACCTTGCTGTCTCTTTTTTCTGACCCTGCCACAGCTGCAATGCCACGCTGTGAACCAAAACTCAAAGGTCCTTTTTGTTTGTTCGATTTTGGCTTTGCATTCCTTCCCTTTCCCTTGCATTCCTGCTCAGTGTGCCTGATGTGGAGCATCAGGCACATCCCCCAGGCCTCCTGCTGAAATCTTTCCCTCCCTGAAACATGACCTTGTGCTGGATCTCACCCCTCATGCAGGTGCTCAGCATAGAACAAACTTCAAGTCTAGTTAAAAGCTCTTTAGGGGGTGAAATAGGCATGAGATAAGGTACAATTTTTATATTCATCCTTTATCCAGGGCAAATTGGATGTTAATTGTAGTGACACTGCTGTGGTGGACTGATTTTCTAGCCTGAGTGTTGTGCAACAGCATCTGTGTGACTTCTTCGTCTGTACAATCAACCTGAAACTGTCTCAGTTAAATCACATTTGTAATTGCTGTTCCATGAAAATCCTAAGGGGAAAAGCAGCTGCAAGAGGGCTCCAAAATCCTGTCTCCAACTCCAGTACCTTGCTGAACATTGCCAGTAGCTTCTCTGCTGATGGAGACCTGGAGCTCACTTGGAACAGATTTGAATGATCCCTTTCACCTGTTGTACAACACATTTTTGTTCCTTGCCTTTCCTTTTCTCGTCCTTTGCCCAAGCCAGTCACAACCAACAAAAAACTTCATCTGTTTGGCCAAGTGTGTCACAAGCCACTGCACCTTAGTCTTGGGAAATTCATCTTGCCGTTCCAAAAATTCCTCACACTCCTTGGCATTTACTCCTGTGGGTATTTGTAGACTGTTATGTCTGCCTTTACTTGTTGTTTAACCATTTAGCTGTGTCCTCATAAATCATCCCCTCAGTCTTTAGCTGGGCTCCCTGCCTGTGCTCCTAAGTGTGAAAACTCCAGGCTGAGCCCATCCTTTCCATGTCTACTCCCCACAGGATTCTATTGGTGGCACAAAGTCCTTGCTCAAGCCGTGATTTCATTCCTGGCTCATTGCATGATCCCTTGCTGATCAAAGGATCTCTGGTTTTCTGCAGCAATTCTCTGGTTTTATTTCCCAGGTCCTCCCACATTCTCCTAAGAATCTCCCACATTCTCCACCTCTTCCCCTGACTTAAAACCCCCAATTCAGGCTCCTTGCCCCTTCTCCCCAAGAGCACAACTTCTGAGAGTAGCAGAGGCAGGGAGGATCCCTGCAGTCATTCTGTTTCCACTTCCTTCATCCCTCAATCTTTCCTGAAGGACTTCCCTGCAGACAGAATCTGTTTCCAGGGACATCCACATCACTTTTCCCAGGTGGGTCTCTGGTGGTGCAACCCTTGGAGCAGCCTAAGGAAGAGTAACTGGCTGGATTCAAACCTCCTCTTCCCAAATGTGTGCCAGGAGCTGGTGGGCAGGGAGCTGGGCCATGTGTTTTACCCCAGCATGGGAAATTCGGGCATTTTTACCCCCTGCTCTGGGCACCTGTCTGCATTCTTGGAGCCTGGACTTAACACATATAAATTTCAGGAGCTTTTTGGTGAGGACAGGGTATGGTGTTGATTAAGGCATCTTGGAAGCTATCTGGATCTTAAATTAATTGCCACAAAATATTACCAGGAAGAAGAGACCCCCCCCAAAAAGTGCATTTATCCAGTTTATGAGGTCTCTTACAATGACTACATCAAGGACTGAAAATAATTAAGAGTTGTGTAAGGCACAGGAATTACTTCAGAGTGCAAATGAGGCTTTGAATTTTAGGGAGAAGAAAGGAACTTCTTGTGGGCTTTGCCCATAGCTGCCTATTGCAAACTTCCCTTTACTTTTTTGTTACATTTTTGTGCGTGATTGCAACCACAGATACAAGAAGGACCAGAGACATCCCTAATCTGGCACAGGGTATCATCCAATCACTTCAGTCTGTTGTACCATCACGTGCAAAGTACAGTGCTGTTCCCTTTTCAGCTGATAAACATTTGGAAGTTGCAAAATGATCACTAAAGCAAGAGGCAGGATGTGATGGAAGACATTTATTTTCCTAAAAGCTCAAAAACTCTAGACAAGCCCTCAGTTTATGCTGGGTTTCCTTCCTACTTGCACATTCATTTTATCTCCTCCACTCTCATCTTGCTATTCCTGTGTTAACTGGGGCTGATCCCTGCAGTGTCTCTTTCAGGGCTCTTCCATCTCCAGTTTGGAAGAATCATCCATTTGCCTTGTAGCAGAGGAAGAATTCAGTTCTGATCCATTTGCCTTGTGGCAGAGGAAGAATTCAGTTCTGAATTTGGGATGATGTGTTGAAAAGCTACTTCTGTTTTGTCTCTGAGCTCCAGAACCACCCTTTAAAACTCTGAACATGAGCAAGAGGGTCCAATATGACCATGAGTTGACCTAGGAAGTTTACTCTTGATTAATGGCTTTGTTCAATTATTCTACTTGTTCATTTATCTTTACATAAACATAAAAATCATGCAATCTTTCTCCTCTAAAATAAAGGAGATTCTTATGTGAAACTCAACTCTCATCATGATTTTTTTTGTTTCTGTTAGTGTACATATGCACTTTTTTATTTTGTTGAATAACTCCCTTAGCCACATTTCCCCCCTCTGTTTAAATCTCTTCAGACATAAGGCAAGTACAGAGGAAGAACTCCAAGTGTAAAAAAGAAAAATCTTGTTCCTCCCTCAGATCTCCAAAATCATGGCTAAGTGTTGCACGTTTATTTAAGCTGTTGTAGAAAAAGCCACTGGTGCTCATCAAATTATATTAGATTTTCAAAACCTTGGCAATGGTTTTTGAAATTTGATTTTCTGAGTCCCAAATGAGAAAGAAGAACTGCCATAATCCACTTGGAAGTGAGGGGTTTTCAGTTCTGCCTGGTTAGTAGTTTAGTAAAAGTTTATTTATTCACTAGGAAAGGTTAGTCCCTGCCATGCCATCTCATGCTCTTTTTCTGGGTCTTTCTCACCAGGTCCATGAAGTCTGACCTCTCTTTTTGGCTTCTCACTGCTCTATTCTCTATTGATCATGCTGGAATGATGACCTCTACAGAAGGTCCTGGAATCTTTGCTTTAAGTATTGAGTCTGCCCTGGTATGGGCTATACATGTGTCAGTCTAAGCCAGAAACAAAGCTGGAATCCCTTCTGAAAGTGAGGTTGAATGTTTAAAATGAACCAGAGGAGATCTCAGTGGAAATGTCCACATCATCACTATCCTCTCCTTCAAAAAGCACAAAGATGGAATCAGGCTATCTGATAGAAACAGGTTCTGCACTGGGATTGCACAAACAAATGTGGGAACGCTGCAGTTTCAGAATCGATTGGGATCTGCAGAACTGGGCTGTAACCCCTGTGACCTCCTCATGAGCTGGGAGGGGATTACAGGAAGAAATGTGGGACCAAGCTAAGAACCTTTGTGTTGGCTGTGTGAAACAGTTCCAGCTTTCTCTGCTGGGCAAACATGGAATCCTTGGCTTAGAGGTGATCCCATGAAATGGCTTCATGCCCACTGACTCAGGGCACTGTGTATAAACTGGGTAAGCAAAAGCTAATTACCTCCTGTAAAGCACCTCTCCTCTTGAATCCTATGGGCCACTTCATCCCATGACTAATTGCATGTCTTCTCATTTACATTTGAGCCAGCCTCCACAGAAGGTAGTAGGAGTTAATTTTCTGATTTTGCTGGGAAAGGAACTGAACTCTGTCCTCTGAGTGAGTTTCTCTGAGCAGATGGATGTTGCTGAACGGTGCAGTCAGAGCAGGAGCTCTGCAGGAGCCATGGGCTGATGGCAATTCTCCTGGTGCTGCTCTTTGCAGACCCATCCTCTCTAAGAAGCAGAAGCACACATTTCTGTGGCTTGCTCTGCAGGCACCTTCCCCTCAGAGATGGTGCATTTAAAGCACCAAGAGTGGAGGGAAGTGTAAGAGGGTTTCTCTCTGCTTTTCAGACAATTTCTAAGCAATAAAAAAGAGCAATTAAGAATTCAGCTGGATTAACAATTAAATAGAATAGATTTAAAAAGCCATGACTTTTTTTTTTGAGCAAAAATGCACTTAGAAAACCTCATTTTTTTCAAAACACAAGCTTACACTGTGAGTTGTGAGCACAAAATTACTACTACTTCATACCTGCAGCTGAAAAAGGAACCATGTACCTCTGGATGTCAAATGTGGCTTTAATCTGCTTCACAGCTTGTTTTGTTTTGTTTTTCTCTGTTTCATTTCCCTTTGCGGTGTTAAACTCTGACCCTGAAAGGTGAGGAAGTGAAGGAAATGGAAGAGTGAAATTTGGGGAGTCTGAAGCAAAAGAGCCAAGGGAACCACGGGGCAGCCTGTCTGGTTGAGAGATTGAAATGTAAGTGGACTCCTCAAATTAATTACTTTGGAACCCACTCACTCATGGATGTGGACTCCCTTAAGCATAAGTCTTGCATTATGTCACCAAGATGGCATTTGGGGCTGATTTATGTTGGCACAGCAGTGGCCATAAAGTGCACATGTGTGCCCAGAGTAGCCCCTTTTCAAACAGAGCATGTTTATAGAAACAGGAAACGTGGCTGGAGTAGGAGCACCCTGAGCCGCTGCTGTGTCAACAGCATCACAAATACAGGTATCCAGGATCTGCACCCTGCCTGCATTTTCCATGGATTTCCACTCTAGTCTGTAACCTGGAACATACTTACAAGAGATTAGTGGTTGGTGGATGGAGGAAAAATGAGTTATTAGGTGAAATTTTGCTCCACTAAAGATGTGTATCTGACCAAGAGCCACAATCCACGTTTTAATCCTTTTCTTTCTTACTCTGCTCTAATCCATGGCTGATATTTCACAGTGATAATCACTCTCTTATTTTTGTTTCCTTGGAGAATGCGAACACATTACATTAATTATATCTGATTATGTAGTCTCATAATTTATCTTTAATAAAGTATAGGATTTCTGTCTGAATAAATCTGAAGCCTTCAGGTCATGTTAGGGAAGTGTAAACTCTTCACAGTTCTTCATAGTACATCAGAAACAGTTAAATATATACAAGCACTTTTAGAAGACAGAAAAGCAGATGTAAATGAAGATCAGAAATTGCAGAGCAGTTCTGGTGACTGAGAAAACTGTACTCTCTGATTCCTCAGATGCATTTATTTGCATGTTCAGTCTTCAACCTGTTCTGAGTTGTGAGGTGCTATAAATATACACAAATAACCAGCTCCATGGTCTGTTTGGATCTGCTGTGCCTGTAGTGAACTGAGAGGGGTTTCATGCTCCCAGAGCTCAGTGTTTTGTACACAAAGCAGCCTCCTCTCAGTTTCGAAGGAGAACCAATGGTGCAGGGACAATCCTTTTTCTCATGTGGTATACAGCCCTTCTTCCTCAATCTGAAGAATCCTTGTGTTGGTAATGAAACAATTCAGGAGATTTTTTAGGGCAGATCTGATATTAGGAGTTGGAAGAAAGAAAATCTTCCTGTTGTCTCAGGGAGGAAATGCATGTGAATCCTAAAGCCCAAAATGCTGTTTGTCGATGAAGACTAACTTGAAATAGGAATTTGTAAGGAGTCTTTTCCATGGATATACTCCACTCTTACACCTTCAGAGCTGACAGGAGGTGTAAGCACTGCTCACAGGAGCACATCTGTAGCACAGGGAGTGACAGCATTAACCAGGTAACTCGGAGAGTCTGGACTGTTCTCAGATTTGAGTGAAAAGCAGCAATAGCTGTGTTGCAGTTCTTGTTCAGGGGATGTAGGAAATCTGGGTCTAACTGAGCAGGCCACGGCAGTGGGACTGGTCTGTTACCCACTGAAGAATTACACTCCCTTTGGAGATGACATGGGAAAGTATTTCTATCAGGAAATACAATTCCTTCATCAAGTGTCTTAGGACTTGTTTATTTACTGATTGCAAGTCAGATAAATTTGTCAAAACATTTGTAACCTGCAGAATGAAAAGCAGAACCAAACAACCTGTCCGTGGTGTTTTATTGTGTGAAATATTTCATATCTGACTGCTGAGTGTGGCACTCAATGAATATCCTGACATGGTTAGTGCTGTTGAGGAGCAGACAGGAGCTGTGATGCTCTGCTGGAGTTCGATTGGGACATATTTTTCTGTTTTTTATTGGAAAATTGCTTGCAGGTAAATGCTTCGTTTGAGTTCTTCTTTGCTGTTTCATTTCAGGGCATGCTGGTGTGTTTGGGACAAGATTAGAACAGAATAACAGGAACACTTATCAAGGATTGGGAAACAGATACTGTAGTGCTGAGTGGGTGTCATGGGGGAGGGTTTTTAACTTCCCTGGATTAGTGCCCAGCACCAGGGTAGATGTAGGAAAAATCATGTCGGCAGAGAATTGCGTGTTGAGTCTCTGTGGGTGTGAGCTGAGGACGCCCCACAGCAGCCTGGAATCCCATCTCTGCTGTCTGGAATTGCAGGAATAGGCAGCACAGGAGCTCTGATGGCTAAAAGGGCTGTGCTCCCTGCCAGAGCAGTGTCCATGCAGGCCTCGGGTGCAAAGAGATCTGTTTGTTAGAAATCAAAACGTTTCTTTCCCAAAAGTAAGAAACACAAGATGTTCAAAGTTCTGAAAAACACTTCAACTCTTTGGGAGAACTGTTTTCCTTGAAGCTCATTGGAGCCAGCTCTTGTCTCTGTTACTGCTCACTGTTCCCATCTCACAGAGATCACTGCCTCTGAAGGACTCACAGAGTCACTCTGAATGCACTTTACTGGGATGGGGAAGAGCTGCAGGCTCTAGCAGCCAGTTTGTCACATTGGTGAGGATTCTGAAAATTAGGCAGTCTCTGGAGGTGCATGTTAGAAGGTTGCTGGCAACCATATTTTTTATTTTTGTGCCTTAACATTGCTTTGAAATACAAGCTGTGGTGCAGAGTGTCCATGCACATTTGTGGAATGGGAGTGTGGTTTTAACACCAAGCCGGCCCCTAACAAATTCTCAGACTTTATAATCTTTATACAACTGCTTGTGCCCCCTGTGTGTAGTTGACATTAATGTACATGATACACAGGGAGCCATCAGAACAGGATATGAAACAGGAACCTCTGGAGCGAGCGTGAGCCGGACGCAGATGTAAAAGCCTTCAGGAGCACACGCTGCTTGCTGACGTTTGTCAGAAAGGGGATGGCCCAGAATCCCAGCCCAAGCAGATGTGTTGCAATAGGCACAGGAAGACATCAGTCTTAGTGTCCCCTGATGGCTTCTCCTGAAGATTTGAGGCCATGCCAGCTTTTGTCTGTGATCCAGCCTGGATTTGGAATGAAGCCTTTCTTCCCAGACATGATGTGTTCATGTTTTGGTGTCTGTGAAGCAAAGACTTGATGTGAACCTGGACGGGGGAGCAGCAGCCTCTTATAACTTGTAACTTCTCTCTATTTGCATAAGAATTAGCCAGAGGAAGAAAAATATTTATGTTCTTTTTGTATGTGAAGTGTAGAAACTAAAGGGATTCGCCCTGAGATTTCCCAGCTGTGCTGTCACAGAGGTTAGCAGCCCACACTGCAAGTTCAGCCCAGAGCATCTTCCACAGTGATCAGCTCCAGCCTCTGGTCCTGTGTAACCTCTTCCCTTCCCCCCTGCCCTCCCCAGATCCTGGCATCTTCCTTATCTCTGATACCCCTCATCTGACCCCTCCATTCCCGCTCTCACAGTGTCTCCTCCAGAAGCTGGACAAATCGACAGGTCTGTCAGGAGATGCAGGAAGGGAACCTGGGGTTATCTCAGTGTGCAGGTTATCAAAGGGTTGCTCTCAAGAAATGTGTCTGGGAGCAGTCCAAGTCATCCCAAGCTGGAGACAAGTGGAGGCTGGGCTGGTGAGTTCCTCAGGACCAGCTGTCTTGTGGATATGGGGGAAAGATGAGAACTCTGAAAATAGTGTTGGAGGCGCCCTGAAGGCAGAAAGAGGTGCCTGAGATTGAGAAATGTGGAAGGAAAGTAATTTTTTTGGTATGCATTTGGGGACTTTGAATTAGCTTCCTCTGCAAGGAAGGGCTTCCTGGAATTCTTTGACCGGTTTTATACCCAGAAGGGAATTCTTTGGCACTGGATTCAATGCACACATGGGATTTCACTTTGCAGTGAGGCCACCCTGTGACAAACCACCTCCAAAACGTAGTCAACAAAGTTTTCCTCCGATGCAAACTCTGTGACTGCTTTCACACTGGACTCCTGCTTGCTCATTCCTCAGCTGGTTTGTCAAAACTTCACAACATTTAGGCTGCTTTTCCTTGCAGTGCTGAGTCATTCTCTGAATGGAGTGAGAATTAAAGGGTTTGTTACTGTAAATTTTGCTCGCCTCTGTCTGAAATCCAAGTTAGAAAAACTGCAATGTCAGTTCACTCAAAAATGAGCTTTTAAAAGGACCTTTGTCCTCAATACTTTTATATGTAACACTTGCACATATTTTGTTTTCTCTGTCACTTGTGGTCTCTTTAATTACACCACGGGAATCTGAACTGTGGCAGAATCAGACACAGAAAAAGCATGACCAAAGGAAAACAGAAGTTTTATTGGTCTTAAGTAGATTTTTCAATCTAAGAGGTGACTTTCCTGAAAAGGCAACATGACAGCCCTCTGTTTGCAAAGGTTCTTTTGCAGCCCAGAGAAGCTGTGGCTGCCCCATCCCTGGAAGTGTCCAAGGCCAGGTTGGACAGGGCTTGGAGCACCCTGGGGTAGTGGAAAGTGTCCCTGCCCATGGCAGGGGGTGGAACTGGATGAACTTTAAGTTCCCTTCCAATCCAAACCATTCTGGGATTCTGTGATTCATGTCCAGGACACACCAGTGCATACAGGGACTGGTGGGGCACGTATGTGCTGCAGCCTCTCTGCTGGGTACAACCAAAGCCATAATTTTAAGGATTATCCTCATGCACACAGAGGAAAAATCAGTTTTCAAAATTCTTTACTGGTGAGGAAATGTAAGCCAGAACACTGTTGGGTTTTCTGATGTCAGTGTGAGCTGATGGAGTTGGCAATAAGAAAAAATATCCTTCAATTATAGGCTAAACATGTTTAAAAGAAGCCACTGAGACATAGATGGTATGGAGCCCCACATTACTATTATTATATTCAGTAAAAAAAGAGTCCATAAGCTCTTGTCTCTCCTCCCTCCTCTGTTAAAAATTAGTGTCTTTGTCACATGTAAGAGCTGTACAAGTTAATAGGAACAAAACATGTAGGTGTTCTGAACAGAGTCATTAAACAACATTTGTGAAGCACACTAAGTTCTGGACTAATTCATTCTGTAGCTCTTCTGTTTCATGTGCTCAGGTGATAAAGAATTATGCAGAACTTCCATCAGTGGCAATTTTATTTCTTGCCTTGAATCAAATGGTGACTCAGATTGAAAATGTCACTGAGACATGGGCTGTGGTGAGACTGTGGCTGCTGGTTCCAATCACCCTGTGAATAGGAGAGGCTCTGTTGGTGATGCCAAGAGGCAGACCAGACCACCTTGGCAGGGATAAAGCAAGAATTGAACTCCACTTTCAGTAGAAAAGGCTGAAAGTTGATAAGCCACAAGTTTAAAAATGTTCATGCAGTGGTTCTTCATAGAAAGGGCTCTATTGATGGAAGAGAAACATTTCATGGTAAGAAGTCTGTCCTCCCAGATGTTAAAATGGAATGGAAACATTTTCTCTGGTTTTTTACAGTCTTTTCTTCTAGATAATATTTCCAACTTCTTTCAGAATCTTCTGTGATAATATTATAATGTAATTCTATGGTATAATAATGATACACAATACAGAGATTACTTATTAAATACGATATATTTATATATATAGCATGGCAGTGGCTTTGGCTGTGGTAGCTGTGGTAGTTACCATCAACACAAATGCCCAGGACGAAGCATCCAGCCCTTAGGCATTGTTTAGACATTGAGAAAGTTTGGGAACTTCTGGTCTTGGGGTTGGATGCACCCACTAGCACTGTACTTGATATGCACTCCCACTCGGGATTGAGTCTACCTACCTTCTCTGCAGAGTTTGAAATGCCACTGCTCTGAATGATTCTTCGCCCACAGAAGGAGGGAGGAATTCAAATCAGCTGGGGAGCAAAGCACTCTCCGCTGGGAATAGGAGGAAAGAGGGCTTCTGGTGGTGGGAGAAGTGGGGGAGGAAATGAAACCACTTTTGGGGAGAAGTGGGCTCTGCAGTATGGGAGGATATGGATGAAGTGGGACAGGATGTGAGAGCACCAGACACTGGCAGAGGGGAAAGGAAAATGGATGTTTATCAAGCCCTAACCATAGGAAGAAAATGAAGGATAATACAGTGATGGGAAAAAACTTTAAACTTGGGTTTTTTCCATGAGGATACCCAGCCTGATGATTTGAGGTGACCCTTGTCTTTCCAAAACTGTTCTCCTTGGTTGGAAGAGATGCTGCACTTCTGGCCAAATCCCTGCAGCTCCAGCAGTGCATTTAGCAGTCCCATCCCCTCCAGGAGCTGCTGAACTTCAGTTCCCTGCAGGAAGCAGGAGCCAGTTCTGGTGCCTGGCACACGTCACCCCTCTGTGTGCCCTGTGATTGCTCTGCCTGCAAAGCTGAGAAGCCCAAGCATGAGGTGGGAGAGATCTGCACAAGGAAAGGAGGGCTCAGGGAAGAGTGGCTGTGCTTGCGTAGTTGGGTGAGGGGGTTCTTGTTGTGGAGCTCCCTATTTTTAGGTTCTGTACTTTGCCATTGTCTCCTTTGCTGTGAGCTCAGCTGCTGCCTCCTCTTGCTTCCCTTCACTACAGTCTGGTTATAAAAGATTCAATTTTGACCTCATCACGTGTTGGATTTGTGCCTGGCCTGCTGATCATGCTAAGTGAGTGTTCCTGGGGAAGGAACACCAATCCTGACAGGATCCAAGGCTCCAGGGATAAAGTGACCTAACTTCTATCTTAGCATGTCAGCATTATCACACTTGTGTGTCAGATATCCACAGACCTGAGGCAGGCTTTTACAAGGTGTTCCTCAGATGCTTTTATACAAATTTATGTGGAGATTTCCCCATTTGCCTTCCTATTTTTAAGTCTTGAGAATGCAGATGGGTTGGTTGCACTTTAAGGCTTCTTCATGCAATCAAGTTGGAGAAAAAATGTTTAGACATAATTATATACCCCCAGGAACTGGATCTCATTCAACTTGCAAAATAAATCACAACAGTTAGTAGGACTGTACTGGACTGAAAAAGTCCAGAGAAGAAATATCACACATAAAATACCTCACTTGCACTAGTTTTTATTTATTTATAGATTTACAGGCTCATTTACTGCACAGGTAGTGAAGAGGTATGACCTATTTTGTTTAGATAAAATTAAAACATGTTCATTTCTAAAAGTGAAAGAGCAAAATCAGATGTATTGTCATTGCTAAGTTAGGCAGATTCACCATCTTTTGAATGCTGCTGGTTTAGGAAGGATAAGGTTGAAATGGAAAATACCTGCTCTTCATTATGCAGTGGAACTGGAAGGCAGCCAAAGTGGACAATCTAGTCCAGCACTGATTGCTGGGCAGTCTAATCCAATCTAGACTGGTCTGAAGGGTGTCTTGTTTGTCCCTGGAGTAGAGGGAGCCCTGCCTGAGCTGTCCACACTGTTTGGATACCCAGCAACTTTCCACATCTGCCCCTCTCTTGATTTCCCTCCTTTCTGAGAAAGTTCTGAATGCTTCTTGACTACATTCTCTGTGTTTTGAGATAACACGTGAAAAGGAAACTTCTTGATAATTATTTTTTTTTCTGTTAGCTGCTGGGGAAGTCTTTTCTTTTTTCCCTTCCCAGATTCACATGACTCTCAGGAGTCGAGGAGGAGATAGGTAAGCACGAAAAACAAACGCAGAACCATCTGGTGTGTGGAGGAGGGACGACTCCCACACTGAGCTCAGCACTAACGCGCGGCATCTGCGCGGGGCTGGGGCGGCAGGGACGGGGATGTGCAGCACAATCACAGGGGAGATCTGGCAGCTGAACACCTTGGGGGATGAATGATGGTGCCCAGGCACCTTTCCACAGCAGCCTGGGGAGCTGGAACAGCCTCAGTGAAGAGGGAAGGAGTCAGGGGACACACATGGGCATTCGCACTCTCACTGTGTTTGAAGTGTTGCTGTGTTTGTTCCCTGTAAAAAAGGGCAACAAAAAAATCAGGAATGGTTGTTCCAGCCCAGGAGAGTTTCAACCTCTTTCCTCAACTTTCATGATGGGCACAGTATTCCTTCAGGGGAGGACAGAAATTCTTCATGCTTACTCTCATGGAAGCTTCTTCAAGAGGAAAATTGGATTCCCTGTATTAGTTTTCTCACAACCTGGAAGTGTTGTAGACAAACCAGCCCTAGACCAGGGCTGTTGCATGCAGCAGCGCTGCCAAACCTGAGATGAACTTGCTAACTCCTCACACATCCACTGGGCAAAACTGACTGAGCTTCCAAAAAATCCTAGTGGATGTTTTGGGGTCATGTTCAGCCCTCACTCCAGAGCTACTGCTGAGAGAGGCCCATTCTTGCTGGGGGTGAAGCTGGTGCTTTCTGAGGCTGGGGTAAGAGGGACTGTCACAGAGCCAGCAATAAAAGTGTGATGCACATCAAGAGCTGAGCCACCCTATTCTGTGTAAAGTCTTTTACCTGCTCTTTCTTGGTGAGGCTAATGATACTACCTAAGGATACTCCCAAAGGCATAAGTGGTTCATATTTACAGCAAGCTTCAAAGACATAAATGGCTACAGAGTGGTAAAGTATCATTATCTGCCACTTTGGAGAAATGCTCCGGATTTGTAGAAAATTGGGATGTTTATTCTACAACTCAGTGGAAAAATAAGTCTCTATAGTAACTACCACTTCAGAGGTATTTACATTTCTCTACTATGAGGCATCTTGAGAAAGAGCATTCCCATAAACAGCAAACTGAAGTTGTTACATTTAGTATAATAAGGTAATATTTACAAAAGTCAGTGTATGTTCTAAGTATTATTATGGGGTTGCTGTGGATCCATGGAATATATTGTTAGGAGACTCAAATTTCCCAACAGGAAAAACAGTGACGTGTAAAACTAATGCGTAAAAATTCCTTTGTGCCCTCCCTGGTGATGAAGCTGCAGAGAAACTGAAGATTGAAGCTAATATCTCTGGCAAAGCTAATCCTTTAGAAGTTCATTTCTGAGTAAGATTGCAAGAAAAACACCCACATTTTTAGCTGAAGGTGCCCTTATATGCGTGTGCTTGCAATTAGAATTTGGGTATTTGTTACTGGTACTGAGCTGGGCAGTTTCCTTCAGCTCTGCAGTTGTAAGGCACCACATGAGTGTGCCAGTCTGTAGTTATCTAATAGTGAAAATGATACAAAGAGAACAAAGAAAATACAAATAGACTTCTTTTTGTATGTTTGCAATGGTGGTAAGAGATCTGGAAAGGTTGATGAGCAGTGGATTGTGAGCTGTATCCCTACTTCCATCCTGTGTCCATCTTTTCCAAGGAATAGATAAAGCATTGCAAGAACATTCTTTGAAAACATGTCTGAAAGATTCAAGTGCCTGGACATTGTTGATGCCTTCTTTGGTGGTTGAATGCTCTGAAAAATGTCAGCCAACACATTTAATAGGGCCAGTAGCAGTGGAAGTTTATGCTCCAGATGTCAATTAATCACTGCAGTGATAAATAATGGCTGAAGTGGTTCTTGGTACCAAAACATCTCACGGTGGCTGCTGCAGGTGCAGAAGTAAGAAGCACGTAGGAACCAGTATTGTCTTTCCAAGGTAATAGTTTAAGTCAATTAACTAACAAATGCAACCCCCAAATAACAGCCAATAAAAAAATAGGAGGGGCCAGGCTGCTGCTTCCTAAATCGGATTTGTTCTCTGACAAATGTCTGAATTACAGGTCTTCATAACAACAAATTGTATCGGTGCTGTCTTGACCCATTTACTCGATCCTGGTGTCTCTGCCATGCCTTTGTTTTGTTGTTTTTCTTGCCCAAGATTCCCAGAAGCTTTGAATGCAAGACATAATGACACAGCTCCTGCCCTGGTAGCACATTGTGCAGTCTTTTGTTTCAAGCACACAGCATGTACCCAGACTTGCTCATAAAATATCCATAGCAAAATCATGCGATGCCTGTCTCTCTTATACATTTTTAAGAACTGTGCCCTAAATCCATTAAAAGACTGAGGCATGAATAGAAGACTAATCCATCCTATCATGTGGGTGAGAAAGGAGTTGGGATCAAGTAACTGGACATATAAAATGAGCCATGTGAATTTGCTGACTACCAAACTTCTGCTATGGGAACATAGGATCTCTTGAAGTCCAGCTCTTTTGTCTAAATGGATGAAAAGGGTTTGGCATAATAGAGCAGAGGAACTTCTCACAATAAAAATGGAACTGGTGTAAATACAGGTCAGAGAAACAACAATTCAAGAGGCAGAAGATGGTGAGGACTGAGTGTATTGATAGAGGGTGCCTTCTGATTTCAGGACAGCTAAGGTGAGGTAAATGTGTCTTTGTGACAAATTACTTTTGAAATGTGGAGTGGTTGCTCTTACTCTGGAAATGAATCTTGGAAATTCAATTCTATTGAACTGAAAAAAATGGCCTTCATTGTTTAATCCTTAGGAGAGAAGTGGGGAACCTAACACCATTCCACATGGATGTTCAAAGGGGAAGGGAATGAGCCACTAGGAATGAAAGAGAATTGGGTATCTACATCCTTAAGACTCTTCATAAAATGATGTTCTACACCTCTTTTCAGGAGTCCTCTCATCTGATCTTTTCTGTAGAACTGTATTGTCTTTAATTTGGAAAATTTACACTCCACCTACATCTTGGTGCCATATTCCTTTCCCTATTCAGTGCCTTGCATCTTGGGATCATTTGCAGATGCCCACAGAGGTACATTTCACTCTTTAGCCATGTCCATAGGATTTCAGATGTATAGATGGGGCTTGGAAGCAGCTGGTTTTCCTTCCATGGAAGGTGGGAAGGGATGAGGAGGGGATGGAGACATGGCCCTTAGCAGGAGCAGGGTGTTGTGTTCCTGCTCCTGAATTACTGCCCAGCACTGCAGAGCCCCTTGCAATTCCCAGGGCCCATCCTCCTTAGGGAATGTGAACCTCTGTCCTGAGGCAAGGTACGGAAATAAATGGCATTGGAATTTACTGTCAAAGTTTACAGCTGTACGGTTAAATGCAGATTTCCATAACCCAGTGGGGGTGTGCTGACTCAGTACAGCCCCACACAGCCACCTCCATGGGTGCATTCCTCCGTGGGTCAGAAACTCCCAAGAAAGCAGCACAGTGTTTTCTGGGAAAAAAAGTTGGAGAGAAAAAGTGGCTTCAGCATTTAGGAATTAATTTCTTTGGAATATACTCCCAAGTTCTTGGGTCTCTGGAATATGAGGTGATGCGCAAATCTCCTGGTGCTTTTTGAACACTTGAGTCCCAAAGCCAGGGGCTCTGCAAGAAGAAAATAAAGCTTCAGCATGCATTCTAGGGTGCCTTGACTGTACAGTTTCTGTTATTAATTCATCTTAGTTCAGAGACAGATTATGTATTGTCCTCACTTGTTGCTGGTGTCACTCCTCTGAGCTTGGTGGAATTCCTTGAGTGAGCAGGATCAGTGTTTGCTGGTTAGAAATGGGCCAGAGGACAAATCAGCCTCCATATACTCTAGAACTTCAGTCTGAAGAAAATCCCTTTGACAGAATCTTCAGTAACTAACTTATCACACAACTTTAAAAGTACAGTTTACTGTAACTATTAATTTGGGATTTTTCTATTTTGGTCATCTGCTTTTTAAATGACTTGTTACTAGAACTGCCTTTGCAACTTGTTACTCTCTTTTCTACTTTCAGTTTCCCTCTGTACTGACTTGGTTGTAAGTAGGCTGTGGTTTTCTGAAAATGGAACTGGGATGTTTGCTGTGTTTTCTTATACAAGACCTGTGTTAAAAAAAAAAAAACAAAAAAACCACAAAAAAACAAAACTCAACAAGAAACCGATCCCCAAAAACCCAAAACCCAAGTGATCACCATAAAACCCAACCTAGCCAAAATCTTAATTCTTTCCCCCAAGCATTTAAGTTACTACTATTAAGACAAATTTAACACAGGCACTATAATTGCTTCACCAGGATACTGTATTCACATCTAATTTGAGATTTTTAATAATATTTTCATTGTTAAGGGGTCCCATTGTGTGCACAGATCAGCTTGAACATGTGATGTGTGGATACTTGACCAAACCTGCAGGGGATGAAGTTTTCACAGTCGTGGTTTGCCTCCTTTCTTTGTTTGTTTTACAAATAGCAACCTCAATTTTGCATTTCTGTCCCTGGATATCAAATAATGTCAGGAGGCTTCTGTATCAGATGGAAGCCCACCCTCCTGGTCTGAGAGTGAGGAATTACAATTACCAGAATATCCTGATTTTCAGCACTCCTCTCGGGGAAAAAAAAAAGATGTTATCATTAATATAGCCTCTATATTTCTATTTTGACATCCCCTCTGATTTTGATTTCATTTTCATGTCCTAACTTTGATTCTTTTCTCTTTCCATTTTAAAATACTTCAAGTTACTTCAGGCACAGATTTTTTTTGGTCAGTAGGTGACCTCAGCTGTTGCTATCATCAGCTGGTACTAAAACCAGCAATGTCTACTTGGCTCCCATTTCATCTGGGCTGTTGAATGTGGTTAGAGAAGTTGGGTTCCCAAATCGAGACTATGCGATATTCTCCCTGCCTCTCTTCCTCTGTTCTGTGGGAAGCTCCATCCTGGTGGGTTCCTGTTTTGGGTGAATGAGTGGGGACTGAGCAGCCACGAGCCACATCCCCTGCACATGCTGCTCTGGCATTTGGCTGCCAACACTCCTCCATCGCTTTCCTGCAAAGCTGTGCTTGCCATGCGGGGCCTGGCAGGGCCTGGAATGAGCCATTTCCTTCACATCTCCTTTGCCTGTAACAATCTTGAACTTGTTGACCCATGTGCCTATTAATTATTGATATAATGATGCATTATTTAGGCTTGTTTCAGCAGACGGATACATTATTACTAGGCAGACATTTGCCAGACAGGCTGATAGATAGCATCCTAAAAAAAGTCTCCAGTTGCCTTTGTACAATAAAGGCCTGTAACTTCATTACTTTCCTCCCAACCCCCTCCTCTTCGTACCATGAAACCTTAATAGGAATCCAAGTGTAATAATGATCTCTTTAGACAATAGGCTTAATCTCGGCTGGAGTTGTGGTCCTGGTGTTGGTCAGGCCTCAAAAATACAGAGGAAGTTGTCTTCACCAATCTGCTAAAGCTGGTTTTCCTAAGGTACAATGAAATGATTTTGTTTTTCAACCCCTTGCCGTAGAAAGAACTGATTTCTGCCTTGGTTGCTACGAGCTGTGTTGCAACACGCCAGAGCTGCAGGCAGAGCTCGATGTGTATCTCCCAGGGAAACCTGCCTTTGATTTTGTCTACGGATCCAAGGAAAAGGCGTATCAAAATGAATTATCTGTAATTTAAAACATGCGTGCGGAGCGTTTTGGAGCCTTTGGAACTGCAGCGTCGCTGCCGCCGAAGGAAGGAGGGAGCTCAGTCCTTGGTGGAGCTGCGGGATGGGGAGCGCAGTGCGCGGTCCCAGCGGACAGCGGGGCCGGGGCCGGGACAGCTGCTCACGTCTGCTGGGCCCTCCTTCCTCCCCTGCTGCTCTCCTTCCTCCTCCTCCTCTGCTGCCCTCCTTCCTCCTCCTCGTGCTGCTCTCCCTCCTCCTCTGCTGCTCTCCTTCCTCCCCTGCTGCCCTCCTTCCTCCTCCTCTGCTCTCCTTCCTCCCCTGCTGCCCTCCTTCCTCCCCTGCTGCTCTCCTTCCTCCTCCTCCTCTGCTGCCCTCCTTCCTCCTCCCCTTCTGCCCTCCTTCCTCCTCTGCTGCCCTCCTTCCTCCTCCTCTGCTCTCCTTCCTCCTCCTCTGCTGCCCTCCTTCCTCCTCCTCGTGCTGCTCTCCTTCCTCCTCCTCGTGCTGCTCTCCTTCCTCCCCTGCTGCTCTCCTTCCTCCCCTGCTGCTCTCCTTCCTCCCCTGCTGTCCTCCTTCCTCCTCTGCTGCCCTCCTTCCTCCTCCTCTCTCCTGCCCTTCCTCCTCCTCTGTTCGTCAGCGTTCGCTGTGTCGCAACCGCCTCCAGCTCTGATGTCAGAGCCCCGCTGCTCCTCACGCCGTCCCTACGAAAGCAGAAGAGGCGCAAAAAGAGGAAGGAAAGCAGACGAAGGACAAGAAATGCAGACTCGAGTGGTACAAGTCTGACGGCTCATTTGATTTCCAGGGACTTCCTCGCAAGAAACAGTTCTGGGGAAGCGATTTGAGAAAGAATCAGCTGCTGTTTGCAAAAGTGATCTGGCACCGACTGCTTAATGCCGTGTGGGGCACGTCCTGCTGCAGTCACACCCGCAGTGGGGTTCTCCTGCTGCCCCCTGGGGTGCCTGTGCTGAATGTTTTCATTCTTTGTGAGTCACTTCTGTCTCATTTCTGATCCCCTGCTACAGCAGAGCCAGGAAAAGCTCCCTTAGTGCAACCCCAGCTTGACCAAGGTGTTTGTCCCCATTGCTCAGGGCCATCCCCCTCTCAGACTCCCCTCGCTGTGTGGGCACATTAATATTTTCCCTGGCTTTCAGGAACACCAGCCACACTGCTCCCCTGCCACCAAAGCAGGATCTCACCCTCAGAGTGTGTTCATCCCCTCATTTCCACCTCACACTTCCAGAAGTCCAGTCTTGTTCAGCAGGAGGGCAGCTCTTCCAAAGGGATCCTTTGGGTCTGTCCAAAACTATTAACAACAAACCTGAACAAAACAATAACTGAGGAAACCTGCATCGATTTCCTGACTGCTGCACAGTGTATTGTGTGTCTTGGTCAGCAGCTTTGAGATGCCCAGGTTTCCTCCAGCTCATGCCTTCTCCCCTGATTTATACAGTCTGTCTTATTCCTGCTGACATTTTGTTGTTCTTTGTCCAGACAGCTCAGTGAGGGATTGTCATCATCTCATTTGTCAACTATCTCCTTCATCCAGTCTGTCCATCAGGCAACCATCATTATCAGGCAATCCCAGCCTTCCACAAGGCAGTTCCCAGCCCTCTAAACTTGTAAAATGGTTTTCCTGAACCACGTTTTTTTTTTTTTCCCTAGTGGTCCTCCATTTGAATAGATGGGCACCAGAGTTTAGCAGCCCTCCCTTGTAGTCCTGGATAGGATGGAAGAATTTATCCTGTCACCTGTTGTGGATTTTATCTCTATGTAGGAACAGGGAAGCTGCTAACTCCCACACTCAAATCAAATTTTAAGTCTGACATGAATAAATGTGTAAAATGCATTCCCTAACACTGAATATACAAACTCTCTGTAGACAGTCTAAATTATTTCAGGCTAGTTTACTGAAATTAAATTACATAAAAGTCATACAAAGCAGCACATTGTTATGTAAAACTCTACAAAGCAAGTGCTGTGATTTTAACTGAGTTGAACAAATAAAAAATTAAGTGTAATTTTTGTTCAGGGCCATGTGTTAGCTTTTGAAAACAAAAAGGAAATAAATGAACCAAGTCACACAAAACATATGTCTGCAGAATAATGATAAAATATATACTGTAGCTGGACATCTTAGAAGTGTGGTTTTAATTCTTGCTGGTGTTGTGGCTGGAGGCTTTTGTTGTGCAAAAAGGCTACCCTGTGTTCGTTTTACAATCCAGAATGTTTTTTATTCCTACTACATCGGGAATAATGTAATCCTCTTGGAATAACAGGGAAGGTTCTGAGTCCTTCAGCTGAGACACCTTCCTGGGAAGTGCTGGGAATGTGCAAAAGCTCAGTGCTGCTGACTGTGGTATGGAGGAGACTGACTTGGGGTACCAAACCATAAACTTTGGGGCCAAGAATTCCATAGGAAGGTTTAGCTGTGAGCAGCTGGATTTAAGCAGCTTCACACAGAAGTTCTGACGCTGTGCCCTCAGGGTCACTTTGTTAAAAAAGCTCTGTGAGAAGTTTCTCTGCTCCCTATTGTGTGCACACTGATTTTGGGAAGAGAGGAGGTGATGGTGGCTCTGGCCATGGCAGGAAGACTCTTGCAATGTCTGGCTGGATAATTTCCTGGGCAGTTCTATTCTGAACTGAACCCATCTGACATGGATATAATCAAGATTTTACACTTGTCTCTCTTGGCACATTCCCATCGCTGAGTCCCCGAGTGCTGCGTCACATCCCTGTCCCTCCCAGGGCAGTGCAGTCGTGGGGCGTTGCTGGCAGGGTTCAGGGCATGGGCCAACACTCTAACAGCTTAATTAGCCCTTCCTTGTTAAGCAGGATTTCATAATGTAGGTACACGTGTTCAGCTGTCAGCTCCATTCTTGCAACAAAAGGAAAACCAACCCCGTAATAAATAGAGAATTGCACAAGCCAATCTCCAAATAATGGCATTGGGTGGAACACGAGAATTAGGAGCTGTGGCTACGAAGCAGATTGGTGCTTCCTATTCCTCCTAAAAGCACAGCTCTTCAGACTGATGCAGCAACCAAGGGGGTATTGAAAGCCTGGAGATGCTTTTGCTTTCCACCTGGTGCTCCTGATCCAGGTAGAAATGAGGAACTCAGCCCCACGTTAGCCTCATCCTCTGCCCCCGAGAGGAGTTTAGTTCCAGGGTACTGAGCAAAAGCCCTGCAAGTTCACCCTCCTGCTTCCTGCTCTGAGAGTCCCTGACACTGCACAAACCTTTGAGCTCCCAGGTCATGAAGAACTCAGTGACCAGGCACTGACTTTTCAGTATTATTTTGAACAGCTGTAGAAACAGATTTCTGAATGCGTGGATAAATCAAGTGTTAAAAATAGAGACAAAACTATTGCAAAATATATAGAAAAGTTACTTTAAAAAATCACCCATATCAATTTTTAAAGGCCTTAGCTTAGATTTAGAAGGTAATGATTCATATTTGTAGCATTTCATTGTATCACATGAAATATTATTTTCTGGTGAAGGCAGGTTAACATGACCAGTAGATACGTATTCATCTCTCAGTACATTTGTATTGAAATCAATGAGTAACTGAAATGATTAATACCATTCCAGATTTCTTTGAACAATATTAAGCTACAAATGTCTTATTTTTAAAACCTCAGAGTTTTCTTCAGATATTTATTTTTGAAACTGTGGTAGTATTGCATACCTAAAATATGAATGCATTTAGAGTGGTGGAATGTCCTCATAATAGAACATATTATACATTAGGCTTCTAAAATATAAAGGCTTCAAAAAACATGTTGCAAAATTTAGATTTTGAAGCACCAAGTTCCTACAATACTGTCCAGATTAGATTAAAAAAAAAAGAAAAATAATACTGAATTTGAGTCTTTTTTACAGATGTCACTGAGACAACTTCTTCTGACTTCATTATTTACATGCCAGCATCACAAAATTCTGGAAAAAATGACGAGAAGGGGTTCTTGGGGACAGAGGTAAGAGATGCCTGAAATACCAGTTCCCGAGTTCCACTTCCCCAGCTTTGCTGTGCTTTTTCCAGGGAACTCCTCTGCCTTGGGCAGGGAGTTATCCTGATGGGTCATTGCTGTGCCCCAGAGCTGACCCCAAGCTCTGTCCTGAGTCACACACTGTGGATGGCAGCGTGTTGGGACAGAGCAGAAAGGGACAAAATCACCCAGCACTGTGGGGGTGTGAGACAAACCCAGTTTTAAATCATTGGTGCCTCCATTTTAGGGTATTTCAGCTGACAAGACCCATTAGAAACTCTTGTTCCTGACACGGATTTTTGCAGAAGTGCCTGACACTTGATGGCACAGCAGTAATCCCTAGGACTTCCTTCCTTCACAGATTGAAGTTACGATCCCATTTTGCTTGTAAATTAACTTGGATTATCACCTAGGGCAAATAATGCTCTTGATCAAAATGTTACTGACAAATGTGTTGTTTACTTGAATCGAGACATAAACATGACCTTTGAACACTGTGAGGAAGAAGCTCTTTATTCACACGCTCATTTTTCACCAGAAAAACAAAAACTTGGAGATGATTTTATCCACAATTGTTTGCTTAATTATTAACATATTTTTTTAAGGAAACAGTAATGTTTTGTGGGGGAAGGAGGGATAATTTTCTGGGCAGTTCTATTGTGAACTGAACCCATCTGACATGGATATAATCAAGATTTTACAACTACTTCAATGGACCAGTGCAGGAGGGAATCATTTACATTCCCCTGAAAGTGAGAATGCTGCACATGCACCATCATCAGATTTACTCAACTGAACCTCTGAAAGAATGCTATTAAGCTTTTTGCATGAATTATGCTTAAATCCATCTCTCTAGTGGTAGTGGGGCTAATTTTTAATTGATACCCTTAAATCAATTCCTTCATGAACAGGCAGTAGTTGATGATGAAGTCTGGGGGAAGGGAAGCCAATATTGTCCCATCAGCAGTCAGGTACATTATAGCTCTCACTGAACGTCTCCTCCTGATGTGTGTTGATGGTGCTCATTTCTCCTGGCATGCTTTTAGCTCCCAGGGATTCAGATGTGTCAGCTACTATAGCTGTAAGAAAACATTGATGATGGATTTATAACACCCAGACTTCAACTTAGTGACCTGAAAAATGGCTGCGGATTTGCTTTTGCAGCAGAATTGGTTTTACCCGTACAAACCCCTTGCTTCCTAAATTCCCTTATCTGTATTTTAATGAAACATTTTATCCTGGTTATAATTCATGACTCTTGTCAGAATAAGTTTTCTCAATGAGGCATAGTTGGGGTAGCTACTGAATTTATGGGAAGGAATCAACTTAATCTCTTTAAAAGCAAAGTTGTCTTCTGGAGTGTCAATTGAACTCTACAGAATGATTGTTCTGAAATATCTCCCTGTCTGTGGGAAGGAGGGGTTTCTCTGGCACAGAGACACTGGAGCTCTGTCAGGACAATGGTTGACCAAGGTTGTGCTCCTGAGCCAGCCATTCCAGCAAAAACACTGCTAGATTATTAAATAATGAATTAAATTTATCTAATATTTATTTTCCATCTACGTTCTCTCATTGGAGGGGGAGCTCCCAGGGACAATGTCAGCTCTGGGCTGTTCACGCTAGATTTGGTGGAAGCTTTACTGAATCTCCTGAGAGAAAAAAGAATCTGCCCAACAGCAATCCCATTGGATGAAGTTAGGAGATGTTGGGTCACTTTCAGCCTGATTTTGGATTTTCCTGTGTCCTTGGATTAGCTCTTCAACCCGTTCTTTCTCAATTTCCCATCTGCAAAACAGGAATGACAGTATTTCCCTCACTGACAAGGAACAGGCCTGTGCTTAGGTACTATCCCAAACTGTAGGATAGATCTGGGATCTGTTCTTGGACTTGTTTTGTCTCAAGTAAAGAAAGTTTCCCATGTGCAAGTGAAACAGGATCTCTCTCCTACAGCCATATTTTGAGGGCTAACTGGATTAGGGAGGACAAGTAAAAGGAGCAGCCTTCTAAAATGATTTCTGTGCTGCAAATCAGTTTAAGCGTTTTGAAGTTGCATAAGATCATCCCCTGTGGATGTCTGACAGAAGGAGCCAGATTATTTGGCTTTGAAGTACATCAGAAAGTGGCTTCTTCCCCTCCCTTCTCCAGCAATTCCTCTAATATTTCTTCCATCCCACAGGGTGAATTTAGCTCCTAGAACTGGCTTCCCCTGGAGCACCTCGGAGTACATCCCTAACAGAGTCCCAGGGATGTTGTAGCATGCAATTCATAACCAGAAACACTTCCCTTGTGGACAGGTTCCTTGACACACCCTAGGCTGAGGGCAGACAGCTGTGGTTTTCCTTCGGTTTCGGGAAACTGGGATAACCTCCCTCCTGTAAGTCACTAATGGAGATGTTTGGCTCCTGGCACCCGCTGCTGCAGTGGTGAGTGCAGAACAGAAGTTACTGAGCACTGAACAGGCAGAAGTCAGGCAGAAGATCAGGATGCCCCAATGTGCTGCTCTCCTTGAACCTTGAGCATTTAATCTGAAAATTCACTCTGTCCTTGGCCTCTGGATTGATGCACCATTTACCAGAGTGGGTTTAGTTGGGATCAACCTCTCTGGAAGCACAGTGGGAGCAAAGGCCCTCTGGCCATGGTCAGTCAGTTGGTGGATTTGGTCAGTCAGTTGATGGATTTGGTCAGTACCACGCTGGTCTGGATGTCCACCCAGTTCTGGTGGGCCAGGACAGTGAGTAAAGGAGCTCTTCTCTCTTGGAGGAGACTGAAAGCATTTGCATCCTCACAAGGGATCAATGGGCCAGGGAGAGCAGAGCTGCTTCAAGGTGCTCAGCTTAGTAAGTGGTGCAGAGCCCTGTTTCTTGGCCTGAGGAGACAGCAGAGCCCAGAAAAGGCTGCTGCTGTTTGTGGGGAGAAGGAAACCAACCCCAGTTCTCTCCCCATTGACCGAGCCCTTCCAGCCTCCTCGCAGGGGCCCCAGCCACTGCTCTGCTGTGAGAGCCTATGCCAGGAGTTCCTACCTCTTGTTTACAGCTCCTTGCTCAGACCTGGTGTCTGCTCTCTCCTCTCAGCTAATTTGCAGACAGAGGCCTCGAGGGCTTTGGGTTGGTGCCACCAGACTCCTGCGAGCTCCAGCGGTCGTGTTCTCTCCCAGACAATGACTTCAGTAGCCTCCGGGCACCCCAGAACCTCCTAACAAACATCTCTCCTAACTGCCTTATTAACTGATTGCTCTAGTAAGATAATAATTAACACCCTTACTTGTGCCTTGGCTCAGCCAAAAATATTCTCAAGTGGACTTAGAAATGCATAAAATGAATAAATGATTTATGTTTACTATTTTTAATGGAGCTACTTATTAGCAACGCTCTCATACAGAGCACCGTAAAAACACTCCTGGTTTCGTTACAGATTTAGAAGGTGGTAATGAAAAGCTGTAGGGAATAAAATGGGGAAACACTCTCTGAGCCAAATTCTGCTCTCAGTTGTATTTAAAGGTCTTGCTGAGTTAAATCCTAGAGAGGATTTTGGCCAGAAAACCATTAAAATAGAGAGAAATCTCTGTCACCTGCTCATTGTAGCTCAGCCATTCCAAACATGCCCCAGCCAGGAGGAAGGTGCCTGCCCTGTCACTCTAGACCCAAAAGCCCAAGGGCAGGATGTGTCTCTGTGGAGCAGATCAGACAGGCTGTGTTTACACATGCACTCCCTGTTCCTGACCCTTCCAGGCATGAGACAGTCAGAATTTCACTATGGCAGCCTGCAGGATTTGTGCTGGCTTCAGGATGCCTCCAGCACCTCCGACCTTGGTGGGAAAGTGGGAAGGCTCATGCTGCAAATTTTCACTGATTTATGTTGTTTCTTACTGAAAGCACTAATTAGGATGGTGTGGTGGAATTCAGAGAGAGCCCTGACACAGTTTTTGGGACATGAATGCTGTGCCTTGTGCTATTGCTGAGTGACAAGAAATGCCACCCTTCATCCATGTCCTCCATGTCCTCCACATGGAAGTGAAAGTGCTGCCCTTTGTGTTTAAGGTCTGGGTGCATTTAGGAACCTTGACAGGTGGGAATGGAGCAGATGAACCCTTCACAGTGGGTGAGGTCACTCTGATTTGATTCTCCAGCTACAAACAGTGTTTGCTGTACTGAAATGAAGCTTGGGGTCCATCCCAAGCTGCCATGACACACAACACACACAGTCCCCACATTTGTTTGGCCAACCACTTCAATCACATTGTTTTATTCCAGCTCAAAGAGGAGGCCCAAGCCCTGCTTCCCACTTGCTTTCCAAGCTCTGTGGATTTCTGTTCAGTGAAGATAGTGGTGCAGGCACACATCCGGCTGGTTTATACTGAGATCCACATTTAATATTTAGGATATTTCCTTTTGTATCCACTCTAACCTAAAAATGCTCATAGAACACTTTTGCAAATACCTTTAGATACCTGCAAATATTTTCCTGCTCTCTTTGCTCACATCTGCTATGAGAATTAATAATGTTCATCAGCTGAAGTTCTCCAAATAATGGGTAGTGCCTGATTTTTGTCTGGACATGACAGGATTTCAGTGCTATCTGAGAAATCAGAGCACTTTAAGGTGCTGGAAGAGCCAGATCATTAATCTCTGGAGATCCTAGAGAATTTTCCAAACTTCCATTCTTTCACTAATGTGTAAATGAACATCCTGTGGATATTATCAGCATTTCTGGGGCAGTGTTATCAGTCAGTCCCACACGAGCTAAAGGCTACAGACCTGCACTTGTCATGAAGAAATACTGGATTTTAAGATAACTCTCATACTGACCCTGCTGATGTTTCTTAAAATGATGTATTGCTCTATTTTTTTTAATTTTCAGAAATAAAAATGAGTTTGCTTCAGGGCAGAGACAGTCTAAAAGCCTGTGCTAATAAATCTCTGCAAGTTTAGTAGTGTTTAATACATACTCTGCCTCAAGTGCTTTTTAAATGCATTATCACCTTTAAGTAAATACAGTGGAAGGCTGCCAAGTGGCTGGATGCTGCTGTCTGTAAATTTATGCATTTATATCATTAATGCAATGAAATGTTTAAACCTTCATTGAATTTTGCTAACTGATTTGCAGTTTGAATGGTAATAATTTCATGCATTTATCAATTACCATTTAAGTAGCTGCCCTAATATTTCTGTTTAGGCAGGCGAAGCACATTCACTAAAATACTTCTCATCTGAATTAGATTTGGGATGAAGGGAAACAGAGGATGTATCCAAGGTAAAAAGAGTTCAGAGCTGTTTGTTCCTGATAGGAAACAGCATTGACAGGGACAGGGACCAGCAGTTTGAGCACTCCCACCTCCAACAGATGTCAATATTCAGCAGCAGATTATTTTCCTAATATTTTAAAATCATGTCCTACCTGTTCAGAAGCTTATCCAGACACCATAGAAAAATAATTTTAAAAGAGCTGTGTACTGTCTTTTAAAATTTATACTCATTTGCTAAAGCTTTTTAACAAAATACTAACACATATGTTAAAAATAGTCTCTAATTTCTGAGCTATCCACATTAGGGAATGATAATTCCTCTTGAATTCTTACTATAAGGAAGAAAATAGTTATATAATGATTCTGTATCTTTTTCTGCATGTTTGGCTCAAGTTTCAAAGAATGCAAGCAAAAGAATGGACCAAGTGCCTAATTTGAAGATACAGAAAAACATTTCTCAGCTCTCACTTGGGTTTAGTTTTCCAGAGTGACTAATAAGAAGGTGGTGATTGCTTCATTAGCATGCACTGAACTGAGTGCACAATGTAATTATATATTTCAGTGGTAATTAGGACATTTAATTGATTTGTTTTAACTAAATTAACAGACATCAAGAAAAAAGCCCAAAGATTTGTGGCAGATTTTGAAATGTTTTCCACACAGCCAGCTGGGTTCAGCTGAGCAGAAAATATCTGTTTTATTTCTGGATAATGTTAGGAAGATCAAAAATCTTGTTATTGAGAAACTCTTATGAAATAATTTTGCATTTCTTCAGCCCTCTCTTTTAGAGGCCAAAAATTTACCAGCTGACATCCACAGCATTCTTATGGATACCTTTGAGGAGAGAAGAAGTGACCAATGACTCCCACAGGAGATGTTTCCATACACTGCTGTGAGAAACAGGGTTAAACTGCAGGTTTCCTTTTATTTCATTGGTCACTTGGTAACTCTGCTGCCCAGCTAGACAAATACAGACAAATTATTTAGAAACATCTTCTTCCTCCTTTTTGGTCACCTACTTCCCTCTGATTGTTTTCCTGGTTTTGCAACCTGGCTCCACACTTCTTGATTCTGGGTTCTTCCAGCAAGATGCCTTTTCACTTCCAGTTTCTGGCCTGAACTGCTGAAACAGCAGGAGAGAGCCTCAACACGCAGCACAGCTGATCTTCTGGAAGGATTACAAGGCCTCTCCCATCATTTTACCAACATTTTGTTTTGGAGAAGAGGGGGAATATTTAAAGTAGAGTTTAAAAAGTCGATGAGTTGAAATCCAGCTCCATCCAGCCAGATGTTTTATTCACATGGATGAGGGCACCCAAAACCACCCCTGACCCTCAGGCTGAGGGAGTTGGACACCTCAACATAAAAAGTCTTTATGTGTGAAACTGATTTGTCTTTTCATTTCTGTTTCTATTGCTCATGTCCTAGTTTGAATTTTCCCCATTTCAGTACAGCCATGTTGCAAAAATAAGTAAGAGCCTCCAAATCCATCCCGTGGGACTTGTCCCAAGAAAAATGCTGCAAATGAGCGTGGAGACAAGACATGGCCCGGAGGGAGCCGTGGTTTGCTGCTCGTGCATATCTGCAGAAGTTGGCTGTGAGGAGCAGTTTAGAAACCTCTGGGGTGAGAATGAGGTGGGGCAGCTGAAAGTGTTGTGGTTCCCACATTTATTCTGCTCTTGCATTTACAAGAATACGTGGAATTGAGCGTGTAGCTGAACACACAGAAAGAAAAACCAAAGGAAAAGCCGAGATCCCTTCTGGTAAAACCCGTCCTAGCTTTTAGGAACAGCTCATAACCCACTGTTTACAAACAGCAACAACATCAATCTACAGCACAAATTACTCATAGTGAGAAAAAACAAACAAAAAAAAAGCAAGCAAAATCCCCAAGTTGCCACTGATGCTAAAAATAGGTAAATTCAGACTGAAAGTCCCATCAGGCAAACAGCTCCCCTCTGTTCCTGAGTCGTGAGGGACTCTACACTTAAAGGGGGGAAACACAATTTGTCTCCAAAATGTTTTTCTTTGAAAAGATGGTTTCATTTGAACTAAACATTTCTTCAGGAACTTGTCAGAAACAATTTAATTTCATTGAGAGCTCTCGAGGCAAAGAGATCCTCTGATAATGTCAATCACTTCATGTCAATATTTTCAGAACGTGCCCTGCATATTTTTATTTCAAGTGATTGTTCCTATTTACATATTTTTCAGTTCCTTCAAGAAATGTTTACAATTAAGGTTGGAAAATAAGGATGAGGTTCATTCATTTGATCCAACAGAAATAATTTAGTTGACACGTAATTCCTTTCTATTTTTAATGAGTTTATGTGGGAATAGCTAAATTTATTGCAACCTTGATAACGCAGACTCAAAACCTATGGAAAAATATTTGCTTTAACAGCAATATATATTACCAGGAAGTCTTGAAATTAATGGTTTGTTCTAAAAACCATTTTATGTTAAGTATGTTTGCATTGAGAGTGTTGGCTGGATCCTTATGGCTCTGCTTTAGGAATGAAAACAAGTTTCAAAATAACAGTTTTAATGAAATAATAATTAAGGGAGGTTTTTTTTCCAAGCTGTAGGAGAAAGCAGAGCTCCCAAACACCCTTTAAAGCGCGGGATGTTCCGAACTCTGCAGCCAAACCGAACGAAAGCCGTGGGGAACGTGGGGAAAGCTCCTCCATGTGCTGTTGATTTGCACAAGGCTTGGTTGGGCTCTGCTGAGAGCAGCCAGCTCGACATTTAGGATTTGGCAAAGCCCGTGGGGAGCAGGGTGTGCCCGGCCTGGGCAGGGCTGCAGCTGCATCAGGGAGATGCTGCACATCCACAGCAGGATCAGCCTGGGATGTGGGTCCTGCCTCTGCCACCCCTTCCCTAGCCTCAAATAAAATCCTGTTTTTCAGGCTTTCAGAATGCTTGTTACTATAGCATGACAACAGAATGTACAGAAGCTCAGCATCTTCCAAAATATGACCTTTATTCGATGTCATATTTCCATTTCCAATAGTAAAATGAGGAGATGGAAACATTCTCTTGTTCCTTGCCCTCTCCCATCAGGTTAGATTATTGTCTGTCTCATGCTAGCTGTCAGGACTCCAATCTCCATCCATGTCTGCAACTCAATTATATTATTTTTAGTATTTATCTATCATGCTTCTTTAGCAAAACAGGGAAGAATTACATATTTGGATCATCAGCACATCGGGATGATTCATAGCAAGGAAAGAGTTGGGCCATTTCACGACCCTTTCTATCACTTAATACTAAAATTCATAGTCTGTAAAATGTTTTCAATATCTTACATCTTTAAATACAGGTATTTCCTTTCAGAAAGATTTTTTTAAAGAGTGTTACGTTAGTTGCTTGTTTCTTTGTACTCTAGGAAATGCAAACTTTGCATTTTGGTGCCATATTGCAAAAAGAAGGAAAAAAGGTCTAAAACCAAAAAGTGAAAGCACTTCAACCCATTTTGCCTTTCATTTGAGGTAGAAATGCAAGCTTTTAAAGCACAAATAGTAATCAAAGCTCAACTTTTCACTTTTAATGAGTATAGATTCCACAGCCACAGAATAAAATTAGAGAATAGTCCCACGTGCCCTTTTAAAAGCTTGACGTTTACAGTCTTTTTCTCTTTTTATTGTAGGAAACCAAGAATCTGTTTATTATCTGTTTATTATAAAGCAAAAACACTTTCAAATGAAATGTCTTTGAATTAGAAAAGACTAAACCTCAAGTTAAATTGGGAGAGTTTGAGTGCACTGTTGAACTCCTGCCTTCTGTTAGCAGAACACAGGAGTTTCTGAAATCTGAAGGGAAATTGCTATAGGAGTAACTGTACTGCTAGTAAATTACTCATTCCTTAGGAAATATTATATTCCTGAATATTGGACTCCAGTATTCAGCATGATATGGTTGGAAGGGACCTTAAAGATCATCTCATTGCCCTTTTCCAGGAATATTTGATTTGCTTCAAGCCCTCGGGTTTGGTGTTTCAGAAGTGAAAGGTGCTTGTCCACAAGCAAATTAGTTGTGGTAGCTCAGTTTTTGAGGTTTTTGGATAAAGACTTAATTCATTTTTCAGACAATCCCTTCAGTGGTCAGTTCAGAAAGGTCCCAACACCTTGCACAAGGGTTACTGGGAAATGCTTAACGTCATCTTAGTTCTGCCCATTTCCAGAGAAGTGTTGAGTCTCACTGGTATTGCAGTAAAATTGTGTCTGCTTTCGAGCCCTTCCCAAAAGTGTCACATTAATCATATCATGCTAAATACTAAAAACTGAGAAAAAAGTGTCTTCTGGAGAATAGTGAGACTCTATAGAAAGGCACAAATCTTTGCATTTGAAAGGATCCTGTTAATAACTCACAGTCTTCCAAGGAACGTAACATTTGAGTGCCTGCTGGGTTTTGTTGTTTAAATCGGTGGAGTGGTCTTTATTGGTTAAGCTTCCTAGCTAAATTATGAGCTGTAATTAAGCTAAGAAATGCCAGCCAAAGCCCTCAGTTTGTATTGAGAGATACCTGGGAACTGCAGCAGAGGAAGAATACACTTTTTTATGTGGGGCTGGCTCATGGAGTATTTTACATTTAGCATAAACAGCCTTTTGGCCACTCTGTTGTATAGATTCCTAATCTCTTTTAATTCCATTTCCTTTCCTCCTGTGGGCAGCTAGAGCACCTTTTGCACCAGCTGAAGGGCTGTAAATCCTGCACTCACACTCAGCTGCTCCTTTCCCCGGGGGCTCAGGGAAGGCTCAGATGTGGGAAGAGCTGCTGTGACCTGGGCTGAAGAGTTAATCTGCTGAAAACTTGAGCACGGCCTCGGCTGAGCTCTGCACTCTCTGTGGTGTCGAGCCAGGGCAGGACCAAGCCAATGAGAGCGTTCTGGCATCAGCTGCTGGAGGTTACAAGAACCTTATGTATCATTTTATGTATTTTCTTTTCATGTGTCTATAATCAATTCCAGTGGCGAGGCCCGTGTTTTGGTTCGTACAGCCAAGCCAGGCAATGGACTTGGCTCCATTTTCAAACCTCTTGGCTTGCTAAATGTCAGAGCCTGAGCTGGGCTCCTCTTTGTACTCCCATCTCATACAATTGGCCTGAGTTTTGTGTGTTCCCTGAGAGCACAAGCACAGCCCAGAATACAAATCAAACCCACTTGGGAGCCAAAGACAGAGATCAGCGAAGCAAATATTTGTGTCTCCCCAAAGTACCTTTCCTGCCTCCTGGCACAGCCAGGCAAGGCCCTGGCTGCACAGCTCTCCTCAGTCCCATATGCCAAGAACTGAAAATGAAATAGAGTAATAATACAAAGAGTGTAAATGCATCAACAGTCTCTGATCGAGTTCCCCAGTGACTTACTGGATTCTTGCACCTAAGGGAAAACATAAATTCTCTGGAAGAAGGAAGCACTGGAGGTTTTGGGTTTGCTCTTTTTTTGTGATGGTTTCTTCAGAGTGTTATCTCAAGTAAAGTGCTGGAGAATAAAGACTGCTGCACACAAAAGTGATCAGTCCACCATGAGGTATTTAAATCTCCAGTACTACCTAGGAAACACTGAGACAGCACAGAAAAGAATATGTAGGGGATTAATATTAAATATATTATCTTTAGAACACTCTTACAGGCTTTGATTGAAGAGACTGGCAGATGCAATTTTGCAAGGGTTTTATTGGAGTGTGGTCAGAGATGCTGTTCCAGTTGCAGCTGAACTGAGTCAAGAAACTATCAATCTCAAGATGAGCTAGCTAAAAAAAAGGGGGGGGGGAAAGAAAAAAAGCCCAAACAAATAATCTACTAAAAGTACTTAAGCTAAGCTGGATCCCTCTGCCAGAGCCAGATTTGGGAGTGTCCACAGATGTGGTTATGAGGCTCATGGAAAAGGGTGGTAACCCCTAATGGGGGGCAGTGGATACACAGCTGTGGGCAGGCTGGAGGTGAAAACATCTTAACCTGGCTCAGCTGCTGCTGGAACAGCCGGGGCTGTGCCCTTATTTACACAACACTGGGATTTCTTAAGAGAGGAATTCTTAGATGGAAGAGCGAGCTGCTGTCCAAGTTCGCAGCGGGATGTGCTGCATCCCAAAATCTATGCATAAATATACATCCCCCAAACGTGTGTCTGAAGTGAACATTCAGTCCTTCAGAGCACCAGCACATAACACTGGCTCCAATCCCTCCCAGAGCCATGGTGGTTGGAGCACAGGATGTTCCAAACAGCACATTTTGCTGCAGGAGTCTCAGCTGTAGATCTCGAGCAGAGAGAGGCTTCTATTAAATGCATCTGTACTTGTGTGTCTTTGGTCTGTATCAGATTCTCCTTAGGTTACTTAAACTGCTTCCAGATTAAGCTCTCCTATGCCCCCACTGCTCCATGATATTCTTAACCCTCTCCTGCCCTGCCACCCACCCATCCATGAGCCCCTTGTCTGAAGGGAGCACGGAGCCCAGCCTTTGTCTCGTGGGAAGAGATGAATTGGTTAAGTGTGAAGCACCCGGGCTGCAGATGAGGCCCCACCAGCCTCTCCAGCCACGGGAGGGACGAAGGGCTGTGCTCTGCTGAAAGGTCACAGTGAGCTCACGCCACAGGACGGCTTTTGGGCAGGACCCTCACTGGGTGGAGGGAGCTGCCTGAGTGTTCCAGGGCTGGCCTGGCGGGAGGGAAAAGCCTGACCACACCAAAGGGAAGAGGGGTGTGGGGGGAAATTGGATCTGAGGGCTCCAAGCGTTGGGTTGGTCTAGATTTGATGCAAAGAAATGGAAAGATGTGGTTTACCACATTTAATACCTTTGTTTCAGTTTTTGCCCCAGGAGCAGCTAAGAAGCTGTGACAGGGTAATGACAACACCGACTGTGCTTTATCCTGAGATTTTTTCCAGGGGATTTTTGTCCCATTCACTCTCAATCTCTGCTGCACTGCAGGATCACAATGTCTGTGGTTGTGTGGATCACAGAGGCCCTGTAGCAATTAGCCCTGGCCCACTCCTGAGAGTCCCAAACAGGAGGGGGTCTGGCTGCCAGGCCCTGGGTTTGCCGTGTGGAGCTCCATGTTTGGCTGAGTTCTGCTGTGTCCAGGAGAAGGTGGAGAAGGGAAAATCCAGTGTCACACTGCCCAGTTGTCCTCCAGGCATCTCCCTTTGGCTGCTGAGCTGCATTCAGTACCCGTCAGGAAGGAAGCTGGGCAGCACTGGAACAATACCTTCAGGTGCAGCCATTGGCATCGTGTCCAGAGCCCAGCAGGTCTCTAAAAATTCACAACATTTGGCATCTGTGCAGTCTTGTAAACCTACATCCCCTCCATGGTGGAGTGGTCTTCTGGTATCGCACTCCTTTTAGGAAAGGTCTGTGAGACAAAAATTTGGGAGTCTCCAAGTTTATTTTTTATTGGTATGAACCTCCATGGCATCAATTACTTTTTCAGAGGGAATGTTTAACACTGCTGGGATGAGTCTCAGGAGAAGGGTGAAAATCAGACTTCAAATTTTATATTAACTTAAAGTATTGAAGATGAAGGTTGTGGGTTTAGTGTTGGTCTGGCATTGCTGAAGAACGTGGATGCCTTGTGGAAGGCCTCACTCTTCCCACCTGGAACTCTTGCCCTTGCAGCCCCAGTAGCTTGAACCTCATCCAGCACAGAGTGCAGGTATTTTAAAATAAATAATCCCAGATAGCGTTGGTGATTCTTAGAAAAACTTGTGTTGTTCAAACCTGCTGCACTACAGGACATCCCTGGCACTGCTGGGCAGGAGCAGGGGCCAGAGCCTGCAGGGCCAGAGTGGGAATCAACCCTGCCCTGGGGCTGTGGAACCTGCTGGACCTCATGGCCTGCTGAGAGAGGAGGATTCCCTGGTATATCCAATTTTATTGGATCAGATTGTCATCAGAGTGGCTTGAGAAGGGCACCGTGACAAATTCTCAGGGCGTTGGGGAAAGAAAACGATCAGGATAAAGCAGAGGCAGTTTCTTTTCTCTACAGGGTGTCAAATGTATGTAGTTCTTGGCAGAAGTTTTCCCAGTGACCTTAGCCTAGTGATATAAATTTTAATTGCAACTTTAAATGACGCTGGGACCAGATGGGTGAAAACTAAAGGAACACTGTTAGCTCTGCCCAGCCCCTCTCTGTCAGAGCTTTGCTTGGAGTGTATGGAGAAAGGCTTTGGGAGAGGCCTCAGGTCAGGACCACTTGGTTTAGGGGTAGCAGCAGAGCAGGAATACGTCATCCCCATCACTTTGTTTGTCTGTGGTTGAGAAAATGGTCTCAAGTTGCATCAGGGGAGGTTTAGATTGGATATTAGGAAAAGCTTCTTCACTGAAAGTGGTCAGGCATTGGAACAGGCTGCCCAGGGCAGTGGTGGAATCAGCATCCCTGGAAATGTTCAAAAACCATGGGGATGTGGCACTTGGGGCATGGTTTAGTGGTGCTGGGTTAATGGTTGGACTTGATGACCTTCAAGGGCTTTCCCAACCTCAGTGACTCTGTGATCCTGTGGCCAGCTCCAGTGCTGGGGCTGAGGGACGTGTTTGCTGCTGCCCCAAAGGACAAACTGGGCTGTTCTGCCATCCCACAACACCATTTTCAGAGACACAGGAGAAGCCCTCTCTGTGCTGGTTAGCTGCTTTCTGGGAGTAGCTGCTTCCAAGGAAAATGAAAGATTAGGAGCTTTGGGAGAACTTGTTGAGCATCTAATGTGGTGGTGAGCAATTAATCCATGGCACGGCTCTCCCTTTGTTAGCATTTGTGAGGCAGGAGGGTTTCCTATCCAATGGCACGTTTTGAAGGAATGGGTCGTTTTTATTTCATACCTAAAATTTAATGGTGGTTGCAGCTAATTTCACACAGCAAATTAGAAAATACTTGAGCTGCTTCCACCATCTGAACTCGACAACAAATGAAAATAGCTTTTGGGAGGGTAACTTGAGAGGGTTAAATGTGTCTCACCGGTGCACTCAGTTTGACAGCCTGATGCACTTTGTCTAGATGATAGATATGAAAAACTAATATCTCAGTTTTCAGAGGGGGTTCTGAAACCTAAAATCAAAACCAGATGTGCAGCAAAAAAGAGCAGTGTATATTACAAAGTGTTGTGAAATAGCCCAAGGGAGGCAAGTAAGCAAAAACAGCCCTGTTCCTTAGCAACCTGCAAAACAAAACAAGTAACAGCTTGGTTGGCATCTGACGGGGCAGGTTTTGGTCTTTGCAGTGGAAAAGAAGACTGGAGAAAATGTGGAGTAATTCTGGAATTTTTAGTGACCCGGAAACACCTCTGTTTTCACCAGAGGGGGTACCTGATTTCTCTCCTTCCCTGGACCTCCTGCCTGTAAATGCACAGCAGCTGAGAAAGGCGGGTGTGCTCTTCTTGTCTTCCCTGTCCTGCTGTGGATCATGGGTTTCCCTTTCCCTCTTTCTAAACTCAATCACACCCATGGAAAGCGGATGCAAAATGGAAGTAACGGCTACCAAATCAAAAGAATTTTGAAGGTTTTGCACGACTCTAAGTCATGGAATCCCTGAATGGTTTGGGTTGGAAGGAACCTTAAAGCTCATCCTGTTCCAACCCCGTGCCATGGGCAGGGACACCTTGCCCTAGACCAGGTTGCCCAAGTGTGGAGGAATAGTGGGATTTGTGTGTAGGAGTGGAAAGAAGTGTTCAGTAAGTAAAAAGTTAAATGCATAATTAAGGATTTCTAAAAGAGTATTTAAATTAGTTTCTGGAAACGGTGCTCCTTTTTTACTTTGAGTTCATTCAGTTTCTTAATTAAATTAGTGCATTCTCTCACAGCCCCACAAATGAAAAATTCAGAGCTCAGATCCCAAAGTGTTCTTATCTACAGTTTAAAATTCAGTCCTGAAAGTGAGAGAAGCCTTTGCTCTCTTGAATGGGTGTGATGATGTTCACTGGAAAGCCCTGCTAGCACAGCTGCCTCCATCCTGAGAGTGGGAAAGTCATCCCTCTGAGCAGCAGCTGGGCTGCCAGATGTGTGATGGGAATGGGCTCCCACCTTGAACCTGTCCATGTGGGGAATGAGCTTATTCTGCACTGCAATGTCCATCAAAGCCATTTGTCAAGGCAAATCTACTGGCATTGCAGTCAGGGCCAATTCTTTCTGAGAAAATCCTTTCTAGTGTAGGAAGTCACGGGGTGTTCCTGTAACCAGCCCGACTCCGGGACCTACAGCTGGAAGCGAAACCACAGCGTGCCCCGAGGTTTGTAATCAAACTGTGAGAGGTTGCCTTTGTGATGGAGAGGGAAGGTGGGTGGATTTGACTTGGCTCAGTTATTTTTAGAGAGGTGGAGGCTGCCAGACTACCAGGTTTCATGCTTAGAGTGTTTTGTTTGGTTTGTTTTGTTGGGGTTTTTAAAATTATTTTTAATTTTAACAGAATACATTTCTTCTTGAAAATGCTGGTTTGGCATCAAAATCAGAACTTTAGGGGAAGTTGATCTTGATGAAGTTTTCAATGGAAACACTGATACTACTTGAGATTGAAAAAGCAACTTTCATTTTGACTCCATGTTTCAGAATTCAACCCTTCTCAGCTTCTAAAAATTTCTACAATATTAAAGATTAATTATAGATATGAATGGTTTGACATTATCAGACAGAACTTCTTAATGAACTAATTTTGATCCTTTCACTAAAAATAACTCAGAGTTTCCATCCTGCGATATATTTGATTATTTTGCTTTTCTCTCTGGTTACAAGAAAAGTCTACAAGAAAGATGGAGAGAGATGATTTACAAGGGCGTGTAGGGGCTTCCCACTGACAGAGAGTAGGGTTGGATGGGATCTTGGGAAAAAATTCTTCTCTGTGAGGGCGGGGAGGCCCTGGCACAGGGTGCCCAGAGAAGCTGTGGCTGCCTCATCCCTGGAAGTTTCCAAGGCCAGGCTGGACAGAAGTCCAATTTCCAAGTGGAAGGTGTCTCCTGATGATTTTGGAAGTTTTCTGATTCTGTGTTTGCCAGTCTACTCTATTTGCTGATTGCACCCAAACTCGAAGTAAGGAGAGCAGTAAAAGCTGTAAGTGCAGCCCAGGTCATACGTGGCCACTCAGAGCAGGTGCTGTTGCTGTACATTGCTTTTTCTAACTGTGGTGAGAAATGTGGGCATGAACCATTACCAGTGCCTGAGATCCACCATGTTTAACAACTTAAAACCGTTCTTTTCAAATTTGAAAGGCTTTTACATTGACTTGCATTGGCCAAGGAAGTCCATTAGTGCCTGAATAAGCAGTAATTGGTGGTAAGAGTTGCAGTCTTACCCCTCTCTGAAAATCACAATTGGCAACTGTGGGATTCTTCAGGAGCACGTGGGGCAGGAAGGACAGGGCTCCGTGGGAATGTGGGGGAATTGGCTGTTCCTGGGGGTCTTTTTGCAGGGTGAGCAGCTCATTACAGAGAATGTGCTTTGAGAAACTTCAGGAGAGGGAATACTTGGGGGGGAGATGGCAAATCTGGAAGTTATGGGATATCCATGGCTCTTCTTTGGTGTCCAAGATGCAATGAATTCACTGCAACCCCGCCTGTGTAAAACCAACAATTTTCTCTCAAGGCAACTTTGTCTAAACGAAGCATTTACATACACACTTTATACAATGGGACTCTGTAATATTTTTAACTAAGTCATCAAAAATCAGGCAAGGAGATGCTCGAGGCTGTTGTGCATTGGTTGTGCTCTTGCCACTCCTGTCTGAGTATTGAGGATTTTTCAGAGTGGAAGGCTTAGACTAAACATGTGCTGATTGGTTTTCTTGTCCTGCATTTGAAAACAGAATATTTCTGTCCTTAAAAACCCTGTTCAAGGGATGGCAACTCCAGGCACTCTGTTATGCCAGTAATTGCCTTCACTTCATGCTGGTGAACTTCAGCATCTTTGGTGATACAGTGCTATCACTGATCCTTTCCAAGAAAGATGAGGCAAGAGATAGCCAGCCCTCGTGACTCACTGTACTGCTATTTATCAGATTGAACACCCCACAGCCAGGTTAGCTACTTGTCATACCTGTCCCTTCTGTGAGAATGCACAGAGATGGACAGATGAGAAACTTGCAGTCACTTTGCAGCTGTGTTTTGTCACAGGATGAAAGTGTGCGAGATACAGATCAGATACAGCTGCTGAAAAACAAACTGAAACAAAGAGTCTCACAAAGAGAAGGGCTGCAGCCAGAGTTCATAAAAGGGCTCTATATGCTTTCCCTTGTAATAAGCCTTTATTCTCCCTGGCTGGCCCTTTTAGTAATCGTAGGAGAAAAACTGACATCTCTTTTCAATAGGAAAGAAGAACATTTATTTTATTCCTAACGGTTTTAACAAACCTCTCCATGATGAATTATATATTTATTGTAACTGCATGCTCCACAGCCACAAATTCCTGCAGTCTCTTTCCAGCTGAAAGCTCCAATGAAAGACTTCCCCAGACAAAGGCCAGAGGATTTGAGCCATGGGTTTTGTAGTTAGATTAATTCAGTTACTCTGGATTCTCTGGAGTGGAGATTTCACAGGCCAGATGAGTTAAGAGTATTGTAAATGTAGTTATAAAATATTTAAAAAATAGTAATTGTGAGGCCAGTGCGTCAGCTTCCAATAGCTTCCTTCCTTGACTTTTATTTTCTCTGTCTTCCCCCTAGCTATGGCTTATCATCTATTTCAGTCTCCTTTCTTCACAAAGCACTGGAAATTACATCTAAAAATGCAGCCATGAAAGATACTGAGGATAAAGATACATGTCCATGGAGGATAGGAGGCAAACAGGCTTCCAGCTGTGAGCAAGGAGCCCGACTCCAGCTGATTTAGTCTTGTTTTGTGCTGGGAAAGAAGATCTCATAAATAAAATTTCACTGGAGAAAGACCTGACACTGTTCTGCAGCTAATGGAAACATCTTAAAAGACTCTGAATATAGGCCAAGTATGTGGGTCAGTAGAGAAACTACTATTTATATTTGGACCTGCCTATGAATACAGTAAAACATCCAGCTGTTGAAAACACTAAGAGAAGTTGCAGAAAAGATTTTTTTTTTAGATATAAAACGCCAAAGACTTTGTCAGGTGATGTTGCTGTTAGAACCGCAACTTTCCTTTCATTCCCTGTGAATTCAGTGGGCAGCTTCTTGCAAGTTCCCTTTTGGCAAGGTTATCTTCAATCTGGTGAGTCAAAAGGATCTGCTCCCTGAGTGAAAATCGTGCTGAGCCTCAGCACAAAACTGAGATAGGAAATAACAGACACCAAAAGTGAATTTTGCTATGGAGATTTAAATATTTCTACTGACTTTTGAATTTTAAGAATTATCTCTCTCTACTTGCTGGCTTGTCAAATCCACTTCTGTCTGGGAAAGTTCCCAAATGTAGGTTAGAGCTCGGGAATTTTCACCGAGTTTGACTGTGCGTGCTGCAGGCGAGATGTGTCCACTGCAAACCCAGGGATTTTGAAAAGCCTGAGTTCCCTACCCACACAACACTCACTGTAAACTATTCTAGCCTTGTAAAGAACATCTGTTGTGGAATTTAGGATGTGATGCATCCCTTATAAAAAGGGAGAAGGGGGGAAAGGTTGCAGGAGTCACTGATGCTGTGAAAAGGGTGTTCATTATAATTTCACAATGTGTGTTTGGGGAGATCTAGGGCTGAGCTCCATTTTGGAACAGGTTCATCAGTGGGAGTTTTCTGTTAGTGGGGTGGACTTTGATTTCCATCAGAGTTGTGGGGTCTTTCTTGTTCCTTATTATGAAAATGTATCATATTGTTCTCTACTACATCCCCCTGATGCAGGACAAAGGCTGTTCCAGCCAAGCTGGGCTGTAAGTTTATGTGAGTTTTTTTTTTTCTCTAAGTTCTTTTATGATCCAAATCTATAAGCAAACAGCCAATGTGTAATTCTACACTCATAGAGAATGATTTTTTTTTCCCCCATAAATGCAATTTAGACAGTAATTTGAGTTAGCAAAGCTTAGAAGGTGCAGCTGGAGAGGGAAGCGGAGTGCCCTGTAGAAGGGTGTAGCTGAGTAAAAGAAAGCTTTTCCAGAGGACACAGGGGCCTGGAAAGGGAGAAATTGGAAGTGAAACCTTCCAGAAAAGGCCAGAGGGCACGTTTATTGCAGTCCTTAGCAGCCTGTATTGCACTGGTGGCTGGAGCTCCTGCTGATGGATCAAGTTTTGCTCCCTACCTCCTATCTCTGTTGCTGAGCTTAATATGCAACTCACCTGTAGCTGTACATGTGACTGGTGGGGTGTATGAGGGGACAGCTGAAAGCAGAGTGAAATTCCTGGTATTTAGATATTACATCTATCTGAAAGTCTTGGAGATCTGCAAATAAACCCTTCCTGGGATGTTAGAAACAGAGGAAATGATGTGCAGGAGAGGTCAGGCCAACAGAGCAAGATGACAGGGTGAGAGCAAGGTCCCAGCCAGGAAGCTCCAGTCTGCTCCCGGCCTCAGTGCACCCCATATTTCATCCTGCACTAGGAAGTGGAAGAAATGATTTCATAATCCCTTGTCAAGGGGTTGGGCATGCTGCAGGTCATGTGGACAAAGCCATTTGTTCAAGTAGCTTGACTTGAGGACTCCTCAAAAGCTGTTGAAATCTCACGGCCTCTCATTCCTCAAAGGAGTCAAGTCCTGCATCCAAACTAAACAGGGATGGCTCCTTCCCCACTGAATCTTGAGTGCTGACCAAGACCTGCCTCCCTCTTCTCAATGAGCTCTTTTGGAGCTGAGAGATTTTGCTGCTTTTTCCACAGCATCCTTTAGGCAGAATAGGCCAAGATGAACTCAAAAGCCATCTTTCACTCTGAAAATTTTCAATTATCGCAGTTTGTCAAACCTTTGAAAAGCAGAAACATCAATAATATTTGGTGTTTCGGCGGTTTGGCCGAGTCCCTCACTGCTGGTGTTGTTGTTGGTGTGTCGCTGTCAGTATTTTGTACTGAACTATCCAACAGCTGTCTTGGCTTCCTTCCCCACTAAAACAACTGCTGCTTCACAAAGAACACAGATAATTTTGTCTTCCTTGATATTAACAGATCAAGAGAGGCCTTTGCCAATAAAAACTCATCTTTTATTTTTGCAGTCTGAGAGAGATCCTTGGTAGAATTTGTTGTTCTCTTTCATTTTGCACTTGGAGACCAGTTGGCATCTAATCTTTTCATTTCAAGTGATGCTGAGTGGGTGGGACATCCAGAAGGGGGATGAAAACTCTCACAAAAGAATCCCAAGTTAAAAGGATTTTAACCCAAAGGCAAAACAAAAAGCCCTGCACAAGGCACCAAAATGAAAGGGCTTGTTTAAAGGCAGAACAGTGACAGCACAGTGTTGGTCTGGGCTTTAAAAGGCAGTGAAATGTGAGACGCTGCCCTGGGATCAGTGTTCACCTCCCACCACAGCCACACATTCCCTGTGTGCAGAGGGGAACGGCATCAAGCACCAAGGGGAAACGCTGCTGCTCCTGCTCTGAAAGCCAGACCTGGAGCAGGGTGTGCAGCACCCACGGCAGGAATGCTCCCCCTGCCCTCCAGAGCCTCTCTGGGTGCTGTCAGATGGAAATTTGCAAGTAATGGGCAGTAGGTTGAAGGAAGATTTTATATTTGAGTTCATTTTGGGGTCTAAAATGGGGACAATATTTGGGGGTTTTAATGCCATTAACAGCAAATTCTGGAGGATGAGCACTCCAGAATGGCCACGGGGATTTTAGGTGGTAAATCTCCCAGTGTTAAAGAGATGACTTGGGTCCTCTGAATAATCTGCTGAGTAGCTTAGAGACTCTGTTTGTGAGAGCTGCTCTCACTCTCCAGGGAAAAACTGAGTTTGAGGTCAGCAAAGTGAGAATTTCACACAAACCCGTCCAGGTTTAGAATTCTGAATTCAGGGCTTAGCCTTGCATACATCCCCATGCCTTGTCATGCATACATGCATACATAAATGCCACTGGTATAATTAACTGTGAATTTTACCTGTTGGCAGAGTTGCTCAGAGATTATTACTTGCCAGTTATCTTCTTGCAATCATGATGGCAAAAAGGTAGCACAGCAGTGAGGGGAGTCTGTTGGCTTCAGAGCAGCTAGGTAGGTAAACAGTAATACTTCTCACTCCCACATACTATGAGTAATTTGTTTTTTGAGAACTGAAGTTGACCCCAAATCAGAGCATCTGTACCACACTAATGTGTTGTTGAAGAAACTGAAGGTTCATCTTTTGAATTTTCTATAAAATGTAGTAAGATGGAATTAAGTGAGGAAAGGATCTTATGTGAAAGATGTAAGAGGTTATTTTTAAAGGATTACCAAAGGGCACCTGGACAGTATTACCTGCTGCCCTCCTGGACTGTATTACCTACTTGTATGTGTATAATAAGTTGTTTCTTTACACCAGGTGTTATTTTTGCATGCCTGGTTAAGATGCCTGCCTGTCACATTAATGTTTATTTATTGACCAGTGCTGGGTAGCAAATGAGCAGCATGCAGATTGTGTGATGTAATCTGTGTGAGGAGCAGTGTGTGTTAACTGAGGGTGCTGGTCACCAGCAGGTCACCCCTGACTGCAGATACCACACAAAGGTTGCCCAGAGAAGCTGTGGCTGCCCCTGGATCCCTGGAAATGTTCAAGGAGAGGTTGGACAGGGTTTGGAGCAACCTGGGATAGAGGAAGGAGCCCCTGCTGATGGAATATGATGAGCTTTGAGGTCCCTTCCCACCCAAATCAGTCTGGGATTCTGTGAATGATTATCTATAGCCATTGCTAAGCACTCAGAACAGTTATTTATTTATTTTGCACCTTTCAGGGTGTATAAATTAATCCCTAGTCTAACAGGATCCTAAACCACTTAGGCGCATTCAGAATATCTCCTGAGTCGTGGGTTAGAAACTTTGACTCATGAGAGATTTTAAGGGTTGAGTGGTTTGAAACAAGCTCAAGAAATCTAAGACAAGAAAATTTAATATACTGAAACCTCTTTGTTCCAAACCCCACTAAACCAAATGACTTGGCTGAATGGTGACGTGCTATCACTTCTGCCACTCCTGCTGCCATGGCTGTATTTTGTCTTAAATCAAAAGTTTGACTTAAAGGAAAAATAGAAACACAAAAATAAAAGCAGCACTCTGGTATGTCTGACTACTTCCTAATATTAGCAAACATAACCTTGAAATAGCATCACTGTTCCTAAATCTGGGCACTGCTTGAGTCCAAAAATGCTCAGATTACTGACGTCCACTGCAATTTTCTTCCCCCCAGCACTGTCAATAAGTCTTAAACCAACCTTTGAATGCATTCAAACTACTGTTGGGCAAATAAATAATTCTGTGATGCAGGTGAGGGAAAGGAGCTGGGTTTCTGAGCACGTTCCCTTGGACATTTTCCAGGCAGCAGATGTGTATATGCCCTCATTTAGCTGTTTACAGGTTTTCTGCTACAGGACTTTGGTGATGCATTTTATACCTACAGGTAGAAATGTAAGGAAAATTTGGGCACTCTGGGCTGTTCTTCAACTCATGAAGTCATCACAGACCTCAGAGTTCAGCCCCATCTCTAAAGTAGAGTTCATGGTTTCTTAGAGATGTTGGAGGTATGAGGAAATGGCACCTTGGGAAATGAAACATTTCAAAGGAGCAGCTTTTCAGCCTCTGGAAAAGTGAGGCCACATCCTTGTAAGATGTGTTTGTACAGATTCTAAGGAAACGCTGATTTGTGTTACTTTGTCTCCAGAATGTCTTCACTCAGCCTAAGAAAACAACCTCTATTTGTTAACTTACATACCAACATGCTTGTCCTAATTAATACTTATGAAGTAATTCTAGACACCCTTATATAGAGAGTTATTTAGGATTTTAAATTTACTATTTTTCCTAGTGCTCTCTCTATACCAGCTGCATAAATAGCTCCAGAACATTACTAGTAAAATTAGAAGGGGCAGGCAGAGGAGACTTGGTTGTGTCTGGGTCAGCTGTGGTTGATGTCCATGGTGGGTTCCTTGGGATGACAGTGCAGCCCTGCTCCCACATTCTTCAGTGTTCCTTCAGAAACAGAATGTGCTCATTGCTGTCACCTTCCACCTGCCCTGGGAGACCTCAAACCTGGCCAGAAGGGACACAAATGGTCCCTCAGTGATTCTCAAGAGCTGTAAGTCAGTCAAGGATTGCAAATAGTTGAACATGATAAGCAATGCATGTGGTGATCTTTACAGTTTTATAAAATGCACTCCAAACTTTGAGGCCCCATTTTTTTCTAAAACTTTGGAAACTGGAAGAGCTGATGGTTTCATTAAACTGAATGGTTTTGGTGACACCATTGACTGGTACACTGTTTATAAAAAGAACACCAGGTAAAAGTACACTTAGTGAAAAGTCCTTTAAATATAAATGGCCAGTTCTCCCTGCAAAAAGAGACAGCAACTGGCACTTGTTGTCATCTATTGTTTCTTCCCTGCAATATATAAAAATTATGAGGTGCCTCATTTCAGCAAATGCTTCTTTCTGATTCCTGTAGCTTGCTGATTTTTTCCTGCATTGGCTTTGGAGACTTGCATCCCTAAACGGAGCACCATGGGCAGCCATGAGTCACTGTGCAGGAACTAAATGTCAAAGTTGAACTCGAGTTTACTGCCACAGTTGGTGTGAGCAGTGTGACTGGTGTGTCATTCCCATAGCACGGATGTCTGGGAGCGCGGGGTGCCCCTCTCGAAGGAGAGCGCGATTCGACTGAGATGCCACCAAAAGCACGGCAGCCTCTGCTTTGGTGATCTTTAAAATGTCCTTTTGAGGGGTTCAACAGGCCTTGAAAACAAATGTGGTGACCCAAAATGACCTTTGGGGCAAAGTGCCCCCCAGGGCAGGAGAGCGGCCGTGTTTCCAGCGTGACTCCGCGGACGCGCCGCAGCCCAGCGGGATCCCGTGTCTTCCCCAACAGCTGAGTATGGAGAACTCAGGGCTCAGACAGGAGGTGCCATGCAGGAGGCTCTGCTGGGCTCCCTCCTGCAGCCTTGAGCTGGAACAGAATGTGAAAATTGTCTGTCTCGGGTCCTTGTCTGGCCTCTTCTTAACAGAACCTCTGTAGCCTCAATGGGGAGAGCCAAAGGGTTCTGACAGCAAACCCTCCCCTGCTCCTGTGTTAGGAAGTAACTCCAGGACACTTGTTTGGGCTCATTCCCTGTCCTAATGTCACCCCTGCCATTGTGGGCTTTCCTTCTTGTAACTCACAGCATTGAAAATAGGAGAAGATGGAGGAATCACTGTGGTTTTCTAGAGACTGGGCTCTTTCTGCTCCTGACCTGCCCAGGGAGCTCAAATAAATTCCTTCAGTGTGCTACCACTCTGCTTTGTCTTCTGAAACTGGGAAGAATGGTTTTTGAACCATTTTGAGATCAATGGCTGAAGCCTGTTGTTCACTATGAAGCGCAGGGGAAGTTAAAGAGGATATGTTAAGCAGAGGAAGTTAAAACACGAAAATGAAAAACAAAATGCAGAAACAAAAGTTGCAACTATTCCTTACTACTTTAATTGAGACTTCTTAGAATCAAGGATCATCCTTTCTGAGCACTGAGCAAGTATCAGATGTTGACTGTAAAGAGTTAATAGTGGGTTAGACCACAGATTAGGGATAGGTTGTGCCAGTGTGATGGGAATTCAGCACAGTTTGATTTCTTGGGGCATTAAAAACACACAGCATCTTCCAGTTTGAATGTTAGGTTTTTCTCTTTTATCTGGCTCTAAAGCTTCATTCCCATTCAGTAGAACAAAAATAAATAAAATCACTTTACAAACCCCGACAACTAAAAAAAATGCCCTTTTGGTATTTTTAGATCTTTTTATGGAATCTTGTTTATAGAATGTTATTTATAGATTTTTTTTTAATATGCTCCCAGCTAACCTGCTGGGTGTTTGCAGGAGCCTCTGCACTACCACAACACATCCCTGGGAATGTCAGCATTCCTCTGCAGAGGTGTCACTTCAGCAAGGACACCCAACTCAGGAGGTACATATTGTCCTACATAAAGTGCCAGTGCTGAGCTTGTTCCAGTTTTAGTAATTCCCCTTGTCTACATACAGCTTGAATGTTATAGACAAGGATTCATTCTCCTGCTCACAGTCTGCATTATTTCCTAAGGACAGGAGGGAAAAACTGGGAGCAGGGCATCTTGGAAGTCTCAGTCTGTGGAATGAAATTTGGAGCAAGAAGTGGAGTTGTCTGCTGCTAGAATTCCCCAAATCAAAGTGAATTAGCCAAAACTTTTCAAATAGGAATGAGACAAGGCAGGAGTCATGGTGGGGTAGCAAAGACTTGGAGGATGCAAACGGCAGAGATCTGGAATTCTGAAGCGTGTTCCAAATCTGGCCTTTCCAAGCACCAGTGGTGGTGGTGGTGGTTTGTGGTGGTGGGACTCGGCTGGGTCCCAGTGTCCCCAGTCACTGAGAGGTGCCAGCTCACAGTCCCAGCATTGCTGAACTGCAGCAGCTGCTCTGTGGCTTTGGATGCCGTCGGGATATTCTGCTTGGCCACCAGGCTCGGAATGTCACATTGGATCTTTGGGCACTCCTGGCCTAAAAGAGCCAGACAGCCCTTGTGGGACAGAGTCCTTTCCACACACTCAGCAGGAACCAGCTGTCATGACACCGAAAAAGCTGGGAGAGCCATGGCTCATGGAAACAGGGCTTAGGTTCAGCTGAAGGAGGCATGTCTGAGAAGCAACTTTTCCCAAAACTTGAGGAAAGGTCAAAGCACGTGGAGCTGGCACTCTGGGACAGTCCTACTGCTCGTAACTCATGTAACCCTATCTGTGCAAAGCCATTCCCAGCTTTCACCTCCTTTCCAGGAGAAACTGAAACTATTTCAGCTTTGTGAAAATGCTTGAACATCACACTTACCTTATTGTAGACCACTGACACTTTCACCTCTGTCTCATCAGACCCTAAAAATAACTAATTTTTGTCTCCAAAGCCTTGATATCTCTCCAATCTTTGCTCTTATTGCTTTTGGACCTCCAGCTCTTGTGAGTCATATCTGCAAATTACATGGCTCGGGTTTCAGTGGTGACCATCTCAAAGTGGCTGGTGGAAAAAATCACCATTAGTTCATGGGGTTTTATTTGGTCCATGGCATTGCTGTGGTGAGCCTTTGCCATTTCTCTTTTAGTTTTTAAAGACATTTAATTGTACGTTGGCATTCAGGTCCACTGTAAGGAAAACTTTTCTCTGCCGGCCTCGGAGGCTTTATTAACTTAAGCTGTCCTTGAAGCAGAAAGAGGAGTTGTAAGTTCTGTGTGAAGTCTGCAGGTAACAAATAACTCGGGGAGTGTGGCAGGCGGAGCAGGGGTGACAGGGACAAGCTGTGGGAAGCACGGAGGTGCTGCAGCTCTGCCAGGAGTTCGCAGGGACACCCAGACAAGATGCACTTGCCATGCGGAAGGTGACACAGGAAACATTACGTTTCCCGGAGCGGTGGCAGGGAATGACAAAGAGTGTCCTCTATGAGCTCAGATGTACAAAAAGGAAAGCATTTTGTCAGCTGCAGCTTCTGACAGAACGAGGATTGTGGGCTTCTGCATTCAAAACCAAATTTCCTTAAATTGGCAAGCGGCTCTTAGCTCTCCTTTGGAGAGTCCTTCCAAAGCCGGAGTGAGGGAATTGACACCGTGCTGAAAACAGCAATGAAATCACCCGGCTTCCTTCCTCCTAGCCAGGCTTTGTGCCGGGCCCGGCCCGCCCGCGGTACCGACCCCTCACGGCCCCGGCCCCGCACGGCCCCTCACGGCCCCGGCCCCTCACGGCCCCGGCCCCGCACGGCCCCTCACGGCCCCGGCCCCTCACGGCCCCGGCCCCGCACGGCCCCTCACGGCCCCGGCCCCGCACGGCCCCTCACGGCCCCGGCCCCTCACAGTACCGACCCCTCACGGCCCTGGCCCCGCACGGCCCCGGCCCCTCACGGCCCCGGCCCCTCACGGCAGCGCCACGGCCGGGCTGCGGCTGCCCCGCCGCTGATTTATGGCACGCAGGACAGATTCTGATGTGTCATGCTGCAAGGGGAAAGGAAAGCGGCACCGGGGTCATGAACAAAAAGGAATTTGCTTATCCAATTTCCGTCTCTTTCGGAGTTGGATTGGAACTCGCAGTTGTCAGGCCGTGTTTAAGTCTCGTCTTTACCGACGCCTCCTAAACTGCGGAAGGTCAAAACCAATTATTGTTTTGCCTCCGGGGACTTTCCTTCTTCAGAAGGACCTTACAGTGGATATTCTCTGAACCCTTTTCCTTCCAATTAAGGCAGCACATTCCTCTTTTTCAGGGTTTTTCAAGGGGCGAGGGGGACAGTAATCAGGAGACTGATAGATTTATCAATAGCCTTGAAAAACAAAGCCTGTATGTCTCAGGAAGCTGGAAGCCTAATTCGTTTCAGTGACTTTTCTCACTCTGCACTTTAAATCTGTCGTTTCATTACACCGGGAATGGAAAGTCCCTAATTTTCCCAGGCTACACATTTCCTCTGTTTTTTAACCTTCAAATACCACATGGATTTATGCCTCTGAGTACCTGCTGGTTCAGTTTCTCATGTAGATAAAAATGTTGAACTTCTGTTTATGGAAAGAATTTACAGCCTTTTGGACTGGGGGCAATTGAGAGAGGCTGTACCTACATTAGCTGCTATGGTCTGACTAGTCCTGAAGAAACCTTCCAGGTCTTCAGGGTGAAAAAGAAAAGCATCCTGAGATAGTTTTAGATTTTTTTCCCCCTTTCCTTTCTATTTTGGACAGTGCTGTTTTCACTTTTATTGACAATATCTCCTCTTCTGCTCCAATCCACTGATACACCTATAGCCTGTGTCAGCAGATGATTTTTAAAAATTCATTTATGTATCACATACTGCTGTACTTATTCCTTTATCTATTGGAGGGGTTAAATCAACTGCTTCCCTTATATTTTTCATGTACCATTTGTCGTGGGAGAGATGAGCAGCAGAGCAGACAGAAAATAATGTCTCCTGCAAGAGAAAATCCGATGTAAGGTCAGGGGAGGGAGGCTGTGCAGGAACAGTGAGTACAGGAAGCAATACTTTGGTATTACAATTGGTACAACGCGTTTCAAAAACACTTTGTAATTGTTATTTGTATCAGGATGAACTGTGAAACCACAGTACAGGTGTGGGATGTAACCCCTGCTCCTCATCAGGTTCTTCTGGGTACTGTAATGTTTGGGTGGTTTCTGGCTTGGCTACTCTAGATGCTCCTACAAAAATACTGGATTGTGGACAATTTTGAAGGAAGTCTGTTTTTCTGGAGCTGGCAGATTTAAGACCCTTGATTAAATGCATTCACAGCTTCTCTGCAGAGCTGCAGAGCTATCATGATGTGATTATAGGGCAGCTGTGGTCTGGTGGACTCAGAACTCAGAAATTAGGAAATGTGAATTGTCTTGATTGGCCACAGTCTGTTTTGTGAGATCCTGGGCTGGTCAATTAAAATATTTTGGCTACTTCTTGACAGACCTACTTTGGATGTTTACTTTTTTTTGGAGGACTCAGTTCACTCCCTTGACTGTATTGCCCACAGAGAGTGTGGACTGGCTGAGATGCTCAGGCTTCCATCCACACATGCCTACATTCAATCAGATAATTGGGCTAATGAGTGCCTATTGGCCCAGAGACTATTTGCAATTGGTTTATAAAGGGTTAATCTATTCAGAGTGTCTTGATCGGTCATTCCATACCAAGCTGAATTAAGTTTAGAGGGTAGTGATAAATGACTTGCCATTTACTGTTCAGTCTGAGATGTGTGTGTAGCAACAGTCAGCCAGGTATTAATCCTTTCTAAAACATTTATAAATAAAACCTGAACACCGAGTGTGGCTGAAATCCCCTCAGGTATGACTGAAAGCAGAGGTGCAGAGCACTGTTCTCCTGTGACACTGCCCTCAGCCCTGGGATCACATCTGGACCCACATCACAGCAGCAGTACCCAGAAATAATTTATTGGTTGAAAAGAACGATTCCCTTTTTACCCAGAGTAAAGAAAATCATCCAGCTCTAATAATAACTCCGCTAATCTCACCCCACCGGAGCAGCGCGGGGAGCGTACGGAAATTTCCTTCCCAGCTGCTGGGAGAGCCTGTCCCCAAAGAGGGCTTTTCTTTTGATAAGGTGCCTCCTCTGCCGGGCTGCTGAACCAGCCTGAATCAGCACGTCACCCTGGAGTGCAGGAAGATCCCGGTCTCCGCCGCTGAGTCACATGAATAACTGGAATAGTTCTGCAAAGCAGAATTAATTCCCAGAACCTCTTCAGGCATATACCAGCAGGCACATGCTTTTGCTCCGGCGTTATTTTACAGCTCCGTGATGTAGTGGAAAGGACGGTACTGATACTTTTAATTGAGATAAAGCAGTTTACCTGGTGTTAAGAGTGTTAAACCTTACAAGTTTATTGTTGACACTCTCCTGCTTCCAAGAAGATTTAGGAATAAGCCAGGACATAACAGAGCTATTAGGGTTAAGCTCAAATCAACTGTGCAATGACTCAGAGCTTGTAGTCCTTTCAAACCAAGTGCTGGGGGGAGAAGCTGCTTATTATTAACTGTTGAGTAGCTGTGGTTTGTGCAGCCTGTTTAGCCAGCAAAGACATCTATGGAAACTCTCTGGGGGTTTTGATCTATTATACTGTGAATAAAAAGTCTGATTTACAAGAAAACCAAATCAACAGCACTGAGACTGTGGTTTAGCAAAGTCCTTAGACTGCATGCTGGAAATTTGGGCAGAGCTATGAAATTCTCTATAGAACATTTCAGTAAATGCTACCAGTATGTTAAAGAAATGAACTTGTCTGAAAGAGGGGATGTGAAGGAAAAAAGCTCTATAGTAAAGGTGGGATTCAGGTGTTGCTCCAAAAAGTGGACCAGGGTGGGGAGCTGAAATAGGGAATTAGGATGATAGAATCATAGGAAAGCAAGGAGAAGGTTGATTAGTGGTTAATGAAAATTGTTGAGATTTTTTTCCACTTAAGCTGTATTTTGTTATCTGAATAATAATGATGGGCTGACCAGATACACAGAAGAAGCATTACTTGTACTTCCACCTGTTGCTCTGGAATACATCATAAATGAAAACCTGTTCTGCCCTCCAGCATCAATGATAACAGGAACTAATTACATGGCTTTGATTTCTATTCTTTCTTCATTGTTCTAGAATACTAGAATCAAAGTTTTTGCCATTTCTCCAGAAAACCTAATGAGGTTACTCCTGACCTTTTACTTTCAACAACCATCACAAAAAAATACATGAGATCTAGAAGTTCAATGCAATTGGGAAACATTACTGAGGAAGAGCTCCAAGCCCAGTGTTTAGAATCTGGATGTCTGTACTTTATGTTTTGCCCACTGATGAGCTTGTGCCACTTCCTTGGGCTGCAGGTCAGTACCTTGCCCCGTGGCATATCTGAAATGAACGCTCACCAAACCCCAGTGTTATTTCCGACATCTGTTGCTTGTTTGGATGGCAAAATTTGTGATAACAGTCAGAAGAAAGTAAACAGTCCTGTAGCCATGGAAACCTCATATCGTTTTTTCCTGTTTCTTTTTCTGCTTTTTGCAGTGAATGAGTCTGTGCTGAATCCAGCTGGATGGCAGCCCGGGAGACAGCCGTCCCCAGCTCAGCCACGGCAAGGGACAAACCCTGTCCAGAGCCAGGAGCTTTCCCTTTGCACACTCTCACCAAAGGACTTTTTTCAGGGAGCAGCTTTTTCAGGAAGAGTAGTTCAGTGCCTCAGGAAGGGTGACCATTTATTATACCCTGGTCTCTCTGGCCAGAAAATCAAATAACCCAAACACACAGTAGTGTATCATGACTCACATCCACATGATTCAACCCTTTCCCCCCATTCCTGCATCCCAAGCAGGTGGCCTCATCCAGACGGTCTACAGGGAGCAATCCTTGGACTTTGATGTGTTCCAAGGCATCATCTGAGAGAGCTGGGACAGGCCAGTGCCATGTCAGGGAGGGTTCTAACAGTGACACAGCCTGGGAGATCATGGATTAAACTGTGCCCTTCTCCTTCTGGCTTTGCAGTATAGATACAACCTCTGTGAAAGCTGTGAACAGGGGCTCTATGGTTCAGACAACAGATCTGGCTGAGCAGTAAAGCTCAATTTATGTTCCAGAATGGAGCAGGACAGGTATTTACTGTGGGAAAGCCCCCAGAGTGCCATAGTTAGTGGAATGCTTTTTGTATAAAATTTTACAACCAGTTTACAGAATTCCACAGAGAAGATTGTCAAGATGCAATCTTTATTATATTCCAGTCCAAATCTCTGTGTGGTTTCTAAATATGTGCAGTAAGTGTGTCTCTAAATGGACTTGTCCCTGTCACATGGGCACTGTGTCATGCCAGCATTGATATCATCATTGGATTATCCTCATTAGCACTTTGAATCTCGGTAATGCACTTTGAAGTCTTCAGAGGAAGAGCTTCATGGGAATATTTGGAGAGCCTGATTCAGTTCCTAATTGGCCTGACTCATCTTGAGTCACTAGGATATCCATTAGCTGCATCTTTAAAATCCAACATGGAGATTTTCAGTGGTCTGTGAGGGAATCAGACACCCCCAGCAGCTGCTGAGATTCCCTAGGATTGGGAAATCTGCTTCCATTGTAGAAAGTGCTGATTTCTGGTGCACCAACTAGCACAGCTCTGGCTGCCAAGTCATCCCATTTCTGTGTTCTCCTGATGCCTGGATGACCAACTGCTCGCCAGGAAGCTCTTGGAAATATCTCCTCCTTGGCTGCAGCATCACTGGCATCTCTTACACACACAGAGCCCATCACACCCACACCTCCCCCTCCTGCAGGGAGCACTGGGCTACCAGAAGCAAAGTTAGAAATGCAAGGAGCATTCTCCTTTTCATTTCTAGGAAAGGCTTTTTACTCCGTAAATGCTCCTGGAACAAACCAGCAAAAGGCAGTGAGTAAGGCACCTGATGACTAAAATAATTCAGGTTGTGGGAAGCAGCAGGATTTGATGTTGAATACAAATCTGAGTGTGTTTCACTTCACCCAGCTCGAGCCATGAGAAGTTAAGCATTCAGCCTAAACAAGCCACCCAAGTCCTGAGCTGTTGGCAGAGGGGACAAGCACCGAGAGCTGACTCATCCCCCCTCACTTTGTTCTGCTGGGCTGAAATGAGTTATCCTTTGAAGTTGCTTCCTAATACTCAGCAAAACAGGTCGAGAATCTGGAGAGGGCAGTTTATTGATGTTAGACAGCTGAAGTTAGGTAAGATAAAGCTAACACTGATACACTGCCATGTGCCAACGACCACAGGGCCATAGGATCACTGATTCCATGATCCCATGGATGTCAGCAATGGTTCGCTTAACCTTGCTCCAGTCTGCCCATATACTCAGAGTGTCTTAGCAACTTTTTTTGTCTCTTTATAGGTGGCATTTGTAGCAGATTTTTGGCTCGTTACCACTCCTTCTGGAACAGAAAAAGGGAGACAACTACATTTCAGACCACCTTGGGAATCTCTGTGCTGTAAGTCTCTTTCCTAGAGGAAAAAATATTTACTTCATTCTGTAGTAACAACAGCACAGAATGGATGGCACAGGAGAGAATGAGCAATTCCGACTTTTAGGATAATGAAAGGGAAAAAAATAGGCCACTCAGTCATAAAATTAAACTTTGGCAAACTTGGCCATATCCTTATCTGTTCTAGACCTATGTTACTTTTCTTTGAGGATGCAAACCCTGGCATCATTATGGGGCTGGACCATAATGATCATTATGGCCCCAGCTTAACCCATTATCATCATTATGGATGAAATTTCCATCAGGTAGGTTCAATATGGGACAGGACATGCAAACCTTTGTTTGATGCAGAAAAAAAAAATCCCTATAGGGTGTTTGCAAAATTGGGGGTAAAGTATTAAAGCCACAGCCTTTACTAATGTGTTATTTTCCTTTTTCATTTTGATAGATTAAAGGCTAAATCTAAGAAAATGAGCTCTTAAGCTCACTAAAAAATAAACCTAAAAAACCAATGAAACAATGTAAGTGATCTGTGACAACTCTCTCTGAGCAGAAGGTTTGACTTGAGAATAACTATGAGCAATTAAATATTGAATATAATGAGAAGAATATTTTCTTTGTGTTTCTTACGACATTTCTTGGTTAATTATATCATGCATCTGTTGAATATGTAAAGCTTGCTGCTAAAAATGTTCCACTTCTAAAATTAATAAAAGTATGTCAGAGAAGATGTGTTGTGAATAATACAAGAAATGTTACAAATAATGACGACTATGGAGCCAACGGGCCTACTCCCACAGGCAGAAATTATCAGGGATGAATAAGAATTGTGGGATGACAACTGTAGTACTTTAAATCTTTGAAAACACTTCACAACTTTCACCCTGGAGACACCTTGAGACAACAGCAGAGGAGAGATGCAGGAGCTCATCCTGTGCTGTTACATCCAGCAGCCCTTTATGATGACTTCAGCAAGGCTGGCATCAGGCTGTGGAGCTGGCATCAGGCTGTGGAGCTGGCCTGAGGCTGAGCTGGGTGTCAAGGGCAGAATGAGCTCAGGCTTCTGCTCCCCTGCTTTATGCACTGTCCATGAGAGCTGAGACCACTTACAAGGTATTCTCTCTTAGCACAGAGGTGATTGTATAAATCACTCCTGCCTTCCAGCTTATTATAACACTGACAGGGAAGGTGCCACCATGGTGGCACCAGCACGTGGTGATGTGCACAGACTCTTCACATGGGAAGAAAGTAGAGGTTTAAAAATGGAAGAGAAAGATCCAAATGCAAAGGTACAAAGATGTGAGGTGCAGTGAGGTGCCACCTGCAGAGGTGGCAGAAAAGGGGATGAGTGAGGGATGCTGAGAAATGGTGCCTGGACCAGGCTGAGCTTTGGGTTCCAGAGATTCGTGGTTGTATCAGAGCAGACAAACAGGACAAAGGATCAAGTAGGAGAGGTCTCATGTGCAGGAGCTGCAGTGAAGAGTTCCTCTTAACAGCTGCATTTCCCTACACATGCTGTGACCTGTCACAACCACTGCACCATAGAGCTGTGGTGTAACAACTCTGAGTTTGTTGGAGGAACTGCTACAGGGTGGGACTGGGGGTACTTCCAGTTAAGAGTGGCTGGGTCTGCCCCTCTGGGCAAGATCCATGGATATTTGTTCCCTGAAATAACCCCTTGCCCTTCTTATGTTTATCTAGACCCTGTTCTTACTGACAGCAAAGGGAGTTTCCATTATATTTATTCAGGTTTTGCTGGGTTTTCACATCTTACTCTATTCAGATATCAGAGAAGTTCTTTTTAGGGCTTAATTTCTTAACAAATGTTTATCAGAACTGGATTTTAGTGCCAAAGTAATGTGCTTGCTCTGTGCCTCTCAGTGAGAAGGAGAAAGGTGAGCTGTGAATTCCCAACATTTCAGCAGGTTCGTGGTGACTGCCTGGATGCTCATTTTCCCCTTGGAAAATGGAAGTTACCTCACTTCTATTTTCCTGAAGGCAGATTATTTTATGCCTACTGAAAACAAAAGCAAAGCATTGAAGCCATAATAACAAAATCCTTCTACTCTTGGAAATTCATTTCTACCCTCATGCTGCGGGTTTGTGGCTCCTCTTGGTGCCAGTCCAGCTGTGTGTGGAGCTGTGCTTTCAATTAGATCATGGACATAATCTGGGCTAAGGAAAATAGACAACCTCCTGGGGTTTTTTGTTGTTTTGTTTTGGTTTTTTTACTTGGGTTATTTCAATGATCCAGTTCTAGGTGTAATTATAATTTTTGGCAAAAGTAGCTCAGAGGCAGAAGCGAAGGTTGAGGAAAGCCTTGTTGAGATAAGGTATCACTGAACTCTGACAGTGTGTGCTCCCTACCCAGCAGCTGAAATGCTTCAGTTTCATCCTCTATCTTACCTTTTTTAAACTTGTTTCTGTTTTCCCAGCTCAGGCTCACTGGTAGCTATTGGCTGTATCTTGGGAAATCATCTGAAATTGTTTCATGGAATAACTTCAAACCTCACTAAAGCTTTTTTGACTTGAAGACCTGAGCCTGCTTCCACTGTCAGAAATGACAGAACTCTCTGATAGTGAGGCTGCCATGAAATTGAAAAGTCACTGTAAATGCTTTAATACCAGCGGATTTAGGGATTTCCTCAAGCACTTTATAGTTATGTTCCCAGCTTTGTCTGTGTTTCACTGTCAATTGTCTACTGTTCTCCTTAATCCTCCCTGGGCTTTCTGGAGTTCTGTCTTCCCTTCCCACTGACAGATAAAAATTTATTGTTGCTACCTTCAATGCTCTTGACACACTGAGAGCTGATTCCTTTCACGTAAACATAGGAATGTTTTGGTGTTTTAGTCTTGAATTCTTTAAATAATTAATTCGGTCTATTATTCTGTTCCCATAGCAACCTAACATCTGAGTTTTAATTACTTTACCCTTACTGTTTAATTAGTTAAAGCTTCCTCAACCCTTTGAAAACTGAAAGTGTTAATTACTTTTGCAGCATGATTATTTTATTTTTCTGAGCGATTGTGGCATCTGGACATTTTCACCTTCTCTTATTTCAATTGATGGAGCAGTGCCCATTGTCACTTCTCTCCAGAAACCAGAGATGTAGACCAAAACCATTCATTGAATAACTTCTCTAACATCATTTGACTTCTGACAGGGAGAGATTTAGTATCTTCTTTGCCTCAGCTTTCCCCACTTTCTGCTATGGATCAAGTGGTTGCTTAAATGATCCCCAAAAGTCTTGGGAATGGTGCTGTTGATGCATTTTCCTCTGGCAGAACCCACTGCCCGCACCAGGAATGTAGTCGTGATGCACTGGTTTTCATTTATGCATGGAGGCACTAAAATTCCGTGCACCTTGGCTGATTGTAATCACAGAATTCTATCTCCTGTCCAGGAACAGCAAATGTGGAGAAGCCATCCTGTGTTGGGCTTTGTCAGAGGAAGGAGAGCGGGCAGTTAGACGTCATGAAGCTCTGTGATTATTCACCCTGAAGAACTAAAGCCCCCTCAGAAGTCAATCTTCAGTAGGGCAGCGATTTTTTAATCTTCGAAAGGGATGTAGACTTATTATTCAACAGTAGTCATCAAGTGATTCTGATATCTGCTCTTGTGAATCACCCGTGTTCTCCAGGACTATTACTTTTAAATGTCAGCTCTTCACATCTCTGCTTCTTATCTGCCACCTCAGCCACCACGGATTGTTTCCTAATCACCATCGGTTAACTCCCAAACCCACAAAGACTCACCGCTTCAGGAAGGCTTTTTTTTTTTCCCGTGAGACAGATTTATGCAAAGAGAGTTGTGTGGATACTCATAACAAAGCCCTCCTTGAACGTACTCCCCCCTGTGAGTCTGTTGTGAGCAAAGTGAGAATTTGGTTGAGGTAGTTCCTGTGCACAAAACTTTGTGTTACATGTGACACCAGAGTTGCAAGAGGTGTCAGTGAGAGAAATATTTGAGTTTCTACTCTACACTAACTTTGAGACATGGAGAAATTTTGACAGTAATAGCAACAGGGAGTTCTTCAGATTCAATTTTCAAGAAACCATTAGAGATTTTTTTTTTTCTGGTATAATTCCCAATCTTTTCCTACTCAGCTTTGATAATAAATATCCCGTGAGGACAGCAAACATGAATCTACTGAGAATCTTAGACAAGGGGTTTTAATGATTTCATTTAAAGTGCTGTTCATTCAGTTCTTGCAATCTGCCTGTCTCTTTCCTCAATTCCTTATGTTTTTACTCAAAGAATTCTCCCTTCCAATTAAGTGAATGAAGCTTAGAATTAAGTAAGGCTGTCATAGGAAGTAAAATGAATATGACTGATTTTTATAATATAAATTGGAAGCAATTACCAGTTTTCTATCTTCATTTTTGCTTGGAAAATTTACACTTAACCCAGCAATATACCTTAATTAAAGGCCTATCTATCTAGCTATGTAACCTTCTCTTTCTAGCAAGAGTCCTTCTGCGAGCTATATTAAATTTACTATAGTTTCATCTCTTCGTTAATAACCTTTTCGTATATTTTCAATTAAGTTTCTGGTCACATTAAAGCACTGAGGTAAGAGCTCTGGCTGACCTTTAATAGGATATGGATGATAGAACATCTTTGGCTCATGCTCTCCTTTGGTAGCACAACCTTGCACTTCTACTGAAAACATCTTTGGAATTTGCAGACAGCTAAATGTGCTCCTTGCATGAAGAAATTCTATTCCAGACTGCAGTAAAACTGGATGGACATCCATCCACATTCCCTGAGACCAGACAGTGCTGAAACAACCTCACTTTGTCTTGGTTTTATGGCAAACACCAGTGGGAGATGGTGAATGGCCTTCTATGTAAGATAAAAATACTTTGCTTTGACTGATGTGTTCCATATGGCAAGTCAGGTTTCTCCCCACATGAACCCACAGGATTGTACTGTGGGGTAAAGGGTGATAAGGACCACTTGTATCTGCATTCAGAGGTCAGTGCTCTGGTAGTTGGACAGAGTAGGACTGGCAATTAATGATGTAGAATGATAAGGGATGTTTGTGATCCCTTGAAGCCCACAGCATTTTGGGGTGGGAAGGGATATATTTGATATCCAGCCAAAGTTTTGTCAATACGAATATCTGAACCAGCTGCTTTTCTTGCTGTTCTCCCATGGTTGGATTACTCTGTTTTTCTTTATGTCTTTGTCCTTTTTTTTTTTTTTTTAATTTATAGCTCATGATGCTCTTATGAATTTTACTGCCAGAGTATCACATATTTGTCTTTTGATAGGGGATTATCATTTTACTTCCTTGAGTATGGAACCCCCAGCTCCTCTTCAGCTCCATTTTTTGTTCTCAAATCAGCCTTTTCCCAATTTAGTTCAACAAATCATACAACCAGCCTCAGCTAAAAGTTGGTAAAGCACCGAGGGGACACAATAAGTTAAATCTGCCAAGGTGACATCTCTCTCTTAATTCCTGCTTGATATTTCCATCTCCCTGGTTGAGTGTTCAGGAAACTTCATCTGGCATGTCCACATAAAGCGGTGTCTGAAAATCAAGGCAGTAAATTTGTCCCAGATGAGGGAGAGCTTGGTATTTCAGATGGAGAACTCTATCTGTGGCAGACCTTGAATGGATGAAGAGGGAACAGCTCCCGGATGGGCTTGGCTCAGGGATGCCACTCCTGCACGATGTGACTCAGCCTTATTCCCACATGGGTTTGTCCTATTGCCTTTGAATGCTTTGTTCAATGAATTACTGGTTGAACCTGTTGCTGAGTGTGCCATTTCAAAGGCTTGTGGGGCAATATCTTCCCCAGGCGGGTGCTTGGCTTCAGCAGTGCTTTGTTAGAGGCTGAGATCCCAGATAACTGAGGTTTCCGTGGCGGCCCTTGCCCTGCAGCAGTGGAATCTTCCAGTCGCCGTCTGGGTTTTACTCTGAGTCAGCAGCACTCATGTTCCATCACTGTGTGAACTGAAAAGGGTTTCTTCATCATCATCATCATCATCATCATCATCATCATCATCATCATCATCATCATCATCTTTTGTTCACCTGTCACTCTACCAGTATTTCCAGCCTGGCCCACCATTCATCAGCTTCTTCCACAATTATTTCTGTCCTTCCTTCTTCGTCACAGCCTTTGTTCTCTATGTGAACTCTCTGATTTTTTTTCCACCAGGCTGTGAATCTTCTAATATTTAGTCTCCCTTAAATACACATTTCAGCTTGTTTTCCTGCAGAACTGAATTTACTTCTACACACATCAGGTTTTATTCCCACTCAGCTCCACACTTTCTACTTCCCTATCTGTCCTGAGAGTGTGGGATGAGGAACAATCCCTTGTTTAACATGTAAAGCATGCAAACACACGCTAAATAATTATGGAAATATTTTTCAATTGCTTTCATTGTGATTTTTATTACCATTGTTTTGGTCTCACCATGGAAAATGGAAGGCAGTGAGCTGAAGTGTCTGAGTGGAGCTGGACTAGAGCCTGAATTTCCCCATCCCTATTCAGGCTGGAGCACATGACTGTGTCCTCTGTATGTTTTCCCCTGGAAAATTCTTATTTACAGAAACATAAGATCTGGAATTTGCATAACTTTGCAGCAGCAGTTCCTGCAGTATGCTCAAAATACTGGGGTTTTTTTTAGAAACCTGAATTCTCATGTTGTCTGATTACATGAGGCTCTCAGCCTTCAATGAAATTGCACTGGCTCCTCAGGTCATTGAGAAAACCTTGACACAGATTATCCAGTTTGGGAGGCTGAAAGCCTGGAGTGAGCTGCATCCCTTTGGGATGTTGTGTGGGGTTCCCAGTGCCATTCACCGTGTCCCTTCTCTAGAGCCAGTCTGAGCTGCCACACGTATTTGGGTTTTTAGGCCATGCATTCCACCTAAAACGTGGCAGGTCTGTGGGAGGAAGACGGAACAGCCCAGAAATGGCATCATTTTGACACATGGAAGACAGTGATTCAGTTATTTCACAGGTACATGGACTTCTGCAAATATGCAGCTCATAAAAACCTTGACAGTGTTTGAAGAAGCAGTTTGGTAGTGTCAGACCCTTCTCATTCTGCCAACTGGCCAGTTTGGTTTCCATATAAACCACGGGCTGGAGGAACAGGTGAGCACTTGGTTGGCCTCAGGAAATATCCTCTCTTCTAAGGCAGCTCTGTGCATGAAATTTTAATGCAGTTTCTTGATCTGGACTTGTTCTGTGAATGAGGAGAGGACCTCAGTCTCTGCAGATGCTAATCCAGCACTTCTTGCTGACCTAACATTGACCTACATCATTTAAACCAAAGTGATGTGCAGGCGACAGGGTTTCTGCTGAGAAAGTGCCGTACGTGCCAACATTTTAATATTACTCTTTTTTCTCAGTCTGTTTAACCCAGTATCTGATGTGAATGGAGGGATGATGTACAACATATTCCTTGCACCAAAATCTCAGAAAATAAAATGTAAATGTGTGAGCATGACACAAACTCCCCTTCTGTGAACACACACTCACAGAGTTGTTGGAGTTGCCAAGAGCACAGCGAGCCAACCTACGGCATGTACGTCTGTAATTTACTGAAGGGAGGGGACAGGTCTAATTTATGCACTTGGCCCTCAGACCAGGGTTTACCTCAATGCTTTTCAATGCACAAATTCTGTAAATCTTTCTGGGAGAAGGAATGTCAGCTCCCGCCAGGCTCTGGACATGCCGAAAATGTCGCTCGCACAGATGATGACTTGTGTTTAATTTGCTGTTGTGGATGGGCCTGAACCAAACTCTCTTTCTTGTTCCAAACATCTCTAAATTTAGGAGGTTTTGGCAACTCAGTCTAGATATGAGTCAATAGTTCTCTGTGTTCCAAAGAATAAGTATTAGGCTGCAAAGGTGGGAGCCGTTATGTAAATGGGATAATATAAAGGAATATCAATATTAATACCTTTGTTATGCTCAGAGCTAAAGGTTTGCCAAGGCTTAAGTGGACTCAGGATGAGCTGGACACATCCAATTAATATAAGTAATGTGGCTTTTCTTGAACAAATGTGACTTCTCGGTGCACATTATAGCTGCTGAGTGTTCCAGCTCTGCTGCATCTGGTCCTCAGAGGGTTACAAATGTGTATTCTAGTGCTACAGCCTGCTCTTATTTCTGCATTTGTTTGGTACTAAATAAATGGGTTCTGATTTTCACTGCTTCTGTTAGGGAAGTAAAAAATATTGGTGTGGTTTACTGATGGATATAAAAGCTCCAGGGAAAAAAAACACAGAATATGAAATTAAGAATTATGTGTCCACATGCAAAGTAAGTGTGCTGGACCTCCCATCACTTTCCTGATGTCACTGCTGTGTTCACAAATTCTGCATCAAGTAAGTGTCTTCTAAGGCTCTTCTCAGTGAATGCCTCACCTGAATTTCTTCCACTGATGCCACAATTAACACTGACCATGTTCTGCTGCTCCTCTCTCTTGTCCAGAGGGAAACCATCCATGTGTTTATGGTGGCACTGGGGTGCAGGTGAAAGGTGAATTCCTTGACCTGTGCAGTTGTTTTGTCAACTATGAAATTCTGCTCAGTTTCAAGAAAAGAAAACAGGATTTCCTTCCACAGTCTCCCACAGAACCCTTCACTTTCTTTAAATGTTTTGTGATTCCCCCATCATCATGTATCACTCTCACTCCAGGATGTCTCCTGAGTGACTGGGATTTACCACTGGCAGATGAAAAGAGAGAAATGCAGTGGCACGGAGGAAGATTATTCCAAACCCTCCTCTGACTTCGCAGGCAGGCAAGACAGGCAAATCTCCCTGCTCCTCCACTGCTTTCTCTGTGGCTCACCATGATCTGCACCTCTTCTCCCTCACAGGCCCCTGACTGGAATTGTCCTTTCCTCTCCAGTGCTCCCTTGCTGCTGTGCACCATGCTGGCTGTACCACTGTGGGAGCAGCAGGTCTGTGCCTTTTTCTGTGCTCACTGAAATGCTGAGCACTCTGAATTACCCCCCTGGAAGCAGTAGGCAGAATCATGGAGCAGGCACAATGTGCCACATGAGGATCAGCTTATTCTCTTCCCCAGCTGTTCTCCCAAGCACTTTGAGCATTCATTTGCCTCAGCGTGCAGGAGATTTACGTATTTCTCACTTCCATTGACACGGCAGAAGAGACCCTCCTCACTTGCAGATTTGTTCTTTTAATAGGCATCCAGCACAACTGGGAATCAAGTACATGTGTGTGTCCAACAGAGAGGAGACCAGAACCAGCTGTAGGCACAAAGAACTGCTTAGGAGGCCCATTTTTTTGTGCTGATTTGATAACTCACGGGACAGCCAAATCTTCCTTTTTAGGAATGGGGAGAAGAGGAAAAACAGAGGACCTCATCTTCAGATTGTATCACACGTGGAAGGGGAGAGATAGCAGGGAGAGAACTCTCCACATGAGATTCTCCTTTCCCTGGTGGAGCAGCTGGAGCAAATGAGGTTCATTGTGGGCAAATGTGAGCTCGTGGTGCCTCCACTCCGAGCTGGCAGAGCAGCTCTGAGTCAGTGCTGTGACAACTTCCTCGCGTGACTTCCTAATTGAACTTAGAGATCCTCAGAGATACCGAGTGACTGTGGCACAGACCTGCTGCTCCCAGTCTGAGCTGTCTTATTCTCCAAACCTCCTCAAATTGTAGATCTTATTGCAAGGACGTGATGGATTTGGGGAGAGACACGTAAGGCCGAGATGCAGGGGTGAGTCACCTGTGCCATATAATGACAACACAAGCCCAAGGAACACGATCCTCAGCGAGGCCCTTTCAGAATTAGCCACACAAGAAGGTGAATCTTAAAAACAAAAGGAAATGGTATTAGGAGGGAAGAAGTGGCAATGACCGGAGGCCTTAATTTGATGCCAACGGTATCTCAGAGAAAGCAATTTCCCAGAGGATTGTCGGAGATGTGAAATGAATTGTAAGAGCTGCTTTACAGGCATTTGTGGGCACACACACCTGCTTACAGCAAGGGAAAAGACAGTGCGTAAATGTCTGGAATATTACATAAAAGCTGTCTGGTAGACTGGGCACAGCAATTAAAATCCATCTCACTTAAACGAACCCTGAGTGCAGGTCAAACAAATCTAATTTTTATTGTTCCTTAAGGAGATGTCTGTACAGGAGACAAAAGGGGGATGCAGCCGTCAGGTTAAAAAATCAAGATGCCTTTAAAAAATTAAATGTCCACAATAGTGCTACAGCAAGCTGGATAAATGATATATTACAGCGATGGTTTAAAACTAATTGATGACTAATGTTGTAATGCATTTGTAGCTACACTGATCTATTATATATCTTGGCCAAGCTGAAGGGACACTTCAAGGAGAAAAATTGCTAACTGTTTTAACCTGATGGAACTCGGGGAAAAAATAGTTACTTTACGAGATAAATGGAAAGGTTGTGACCTCCTAATGTACATCTGGGTCTTGCAATGCAAAATCAAATTATCATTAAACAGAATGTGATCTGTGATGGAATTAAAACAACTACAAACCAGCACAGAAGTTCCCTCAGAGAAACACAATAGCCCAGTTTGAGCTGGGAGCAGTGGCTGCAAAGCTGCCTGGCTAAAGAACTGGTGTAACAAGTTGGGATGGAATTGTTTCGCTCTGTAATGAAAGTTGGTTTAATTGGAGAGCACAGGAAAAACGTAAGCATCTTTAAAGCCATTTACATATGTAAGCCATTCTATAAACATTATTTAATTAGTGTATAAATCATTAACTATTTACCCTAAGTCCTGAGTAACATGTGTCTCTCTGGATCTTGCAGGGGAGACAGGAAGCCTCATTTTCCCCTCCTCATTTTTGTCATGCCTGAGGCTCATGCCCTCTGGGTTTTACCCTTACAGTTGGAATTTGGAGGAGATGTCAGTCAGGCTCTGCTTATTTTCACATCTAATTCATGCAAAAACCAGGTTTCCTCCTGAGGCAGTAAACTGGCCCAGATTTGCTTCAAAGTTTGGCCCAGGTTCAGTGAATGACTCACTTTAACTAAGGTACATCCATCTTCCTGGCTGGAACACACGGTGGGAAGTGTTGTCAAAGAGCAGAGATCCCCTAGAACCACGGCGCAGGCCTTCAGGACCTTGCAAACCTAAAGCAGTGTCTTGTTCCATCCCCTGCTTTCCTGTCACCCAGCATTAAGGACATCGAGTGAGTGTCCCAAACATTGCTGCTCAACCCAGAGTCCCAACGTGGGGTTTGGCAGGCTAAGCACACTGCAAAGGGCTGGGATGGACTGCTGGGAGCTGGGCTGGGAGGAATTTCAGCCAGAAGCCTCCCTGGTCCTGGGATCTGTGCAAAATTCTATGGAATAAATCTGGCAATAGGTAAAAAATGAAGATAACATTGTGGGCCATTGCCAAAATACGGATTACCTTGAATGGGCCATGATTAAAAGGCCAAAAATACCACTCTCAAACTCTGAACTGGTTACCTCCAATTGGAGTATGTAAAATGAAAGAGAACAAGCCAACCAAGACACCCCCGCCACAGGTGACACTAATTTTCTTCTGCTTGAGAATAAGTTAAGGTAGCAAGGACATGACCAGTCTGGGATACCATCTGAGAGAAACATGTTCCTCCACGTATTCCTCCATGACAGATTAACCTTCCAGTGGGAAGGGAAATGCCTGCAATACCAAACTGCAAATATGTTGTACTTTGAAGGGTTTGATGTACCAAAATCCCCCAAATCCTCCATATATTTTAACTGCTGTTAAATACAGGCTTCCTCCTCTGCATTCACTCAGTTTTGGTTTGAAGCCCAATACAGGTAGCAGCTTGGAAAAATAATTTTATAGCTCAAAATGGAGCAGTTGGAGTTTTAATTTGGGAGGTCTTTCTTTTACAGGGGGACATTACTCTTGGTTCAAAATTTTAGGTTATTCAGGTCATGGTACTGGTGTCAATTTTTAACATTGGAAACTCAGTTGCACAAGTACCACTGAGCTGACTTAGAACATTTATTTTCTCAAAGGATGGCAAAAAGTCATATCCACAGCTTTATCTGGGATTTCTTTCCTTCACTAGCATTTAAACAAAACAACTCAAACAGATTTTTTTTTTATTCCACATCAATGTGATTTCTTAAAGCTTAGTTGAGTAGATAATCCTCAGATGGGCTTTTTTTAAAGTAGAAAAGCATATGAAACAGCTTTAGACGAAACTTTGAGTTGCCAGTTCATTAAAAAGCAATAAAGTAAGAAGAAAAAAGCCAGAGCTAACTTGGAGCAGGGCACTTGGCATTCAAGGTGACTGTGATAGGTGGTCAAGAAGGATGAGGCTGTGCTTTCAGCAACCACACATCGGGTCCTGTGCCCACCACAGTGGAGCCATGCTCTGCACGTGGATTTGCTCCTTAGCTGCTGACCCTCAGTGGCCAGGATTCCATGAATGGAAATATGGGATAATTATCTGCCATTCTAATTTTCCACTCCCATATGTCCCAAGATGATGACTTTCCAGTGTATGCTGTGACCATGGGGATGAGGTGTCCACCAGAACATCCCATGGCATTTCCATGACAGCAACAGACTGGAGGTAAGGAAACTGTTCTGGTGTTTGGATACACTCATAAACAATGATCCCAGCAATTCTTGGAGAGGGTGGAGTTACATGTCCAGTCACATATTCCTCCTCATTTTGAAACAATCAGACATAAAATACTTTAAAATAAGAATGCAGTTACTACTTATTTCCTTCCTCAATTTCTTATCTTGCTTTATCACAACATTCGTAGCTGTGGGTGACAGACATGACAAATATGTCCAGTATTTCTGATTTTTATCTTATCTTGCTTTTTATTTCACTTTCAGCTTTTCTGACTGGCCAATGACTCAAAAAGTTTGGTTTATCATGGCTTTGAAAAGACAAGCTACAAAATCCAGAGGTTACCAAAGTCAAATGGATTTTAAAGAATGCCTGAAGCAGGTTCATTCTGCTGCTTGTGCGAAGTTTTTGTAACTCTTGTACACAGACAAAAGCACATTCTACACACATTTCTCTCTATATCTTAACTTACTGAGAGCATTTGCTCCTTTTTATTTATACTAAGGCTTTATGATTGTCAAGTTAGCGTAAGAATGCAAGTAGGAAAATTAAAATGTACCTTCGATTGTCCTATCATTTTTCCATGCTCTTTCAGATATTATGTCAATAGTCCAAAGGAGTTTTTGATGTGATGCCCTGAATGTTCTGACTGGTAAGAGAGCTCAGCACTGGGCACATCATTTACCAGCTTACTGCTGTCACAAGCTATTACATCCTTCTTCCTTCTTGACCCAAGCTCAATTATTCTTTCCATAGTTTTGGTTCTGGTACAGTTTTGAAACAGTGTTGACTTTCCCAGGAAGCCTTAAGAACCTGAGCATCTGCTCCATGCTGTCTGGGCAGCTCAAACAACTGCAGAGGGAAGGGAATAATCTCCCCCAGACCCTTGACAGCATCACATTTCCACCCGGTCACGGTGCCCGGTACGTGCAGCGCTGGCAGGAAGAGCTGGGGAAACTCCTGTTTGCTGGGCCATGACCTGTGGAGCTGTGTGATTTTAGGAAATACCAGGTTAGCTCCAGGAGGAGGGAAGTGTTACAGCTCTTTGTTCCTGCACAGAAGTTTTCAACATCAGTGAGAGCATCAGTGTGTGTATTCAGATTTCCATCTGTCATGCAAGGCATAAATCCAAAGCACTCTGAGATCGGTCACGCCCAGAATATTTAAAGTTACCTAAAATGTTGGCAAATTAACATCTCACATTTTTCTTCAGAGTCCTGAGTGGTGCAGACGTTCTGTTAATCATATATTGCAAGCTCAGGCAATACATTAAGTATGGAAAATAGGTTTATATAACCAAGATGAGGCAGAACGAACTGGATCTACAAATGTCTTTCTACTCACTCTGTCTGTAATAATTTCATTACATTTCTTTGGGGTTTATCCAGTTTTGCTGTGACCACCTACTGACAATGTCTCTGAAAGGAAAGAAGAAAAGGCACGAAATTCTAATGTGCAAGACGTACAAAACAAATCCTGTGACGTTTTCGAATATGGGAATGTTCCTAAATGCCAGACTGAAACATCCCTTCAACGGTTTCTTTTACAGACTTCCCTTGTTCCAGAAACTTGGCCTGACTTAGGAGGAAACCCCATAGCTGTCCCTTAAAAGTTGAATTGCATCAGTGTGGGCAAGATGTTGGGCCAAATTCCTTAATGGTGCAATTCCATGAAAATCAGAAATCCTACACCAAGGCTGAATCTGCCCTGTGGTATAAAATGATCTCCCTGGAGGCAAGACTTTTGGAAACAGTATCATATTTTAATTCTAAACAGACAATTTGTTTTGGGTTGTATACAGAGCGTGACAATCTCACTGCTATAGGAACCAACTACATAAAAGGCAACTTTATCCCCCTTTCTCGTGCTGTTTGGTTTATCTGTGTGTGATTTGCAGGTAGCTACATGATCCTCAAACTTCTTTTTATGTAATGGAATGAGCCCCTGTTCCGTTAAAGATTTTAAAAGATTACAGAGCTGGCGTTGGAACATTTGTACATTTTGCAATGAGTTCAAGAGAAAGGCTGCGTGTTGTTTATAATCTGGGAAGTACAGATCCCAGTTAATCTTCCCCTAGGAGAACAGACAGTTATATTTTTTACAAATTAACAGATCCTGACTGATTGCCTCCCATGACTGTTCATCAGTTTTGGAATTCAAAGGGCAAAATAGGATCTGCCTTTTGTAGAAGGTGCCAGGAATGGCATCAGGACACGCTGCCTGGAGGGTGGCTGAGCCTTTCCAATCCTCCCCACACTGACTGGATTTGGCACAACAGTGTGATATATCACCACTGTAACAAAGTACTTCATGCGAGCTGGTGATATCCTATGGAAAAATCTTGGAAGGATGTTGCAGGAAAGAATATTTAACCTCTGCTCACCATTTTTTTTGAGATGTAAGGTATTGTGAAATTTGAGGAGATTTTCACAGCTTGGCTTGTGAAATTAATTTCCAGCTCAACAGATCGTGATTTCATGATTTTGCACATCTGGATTTTGGCACAGGGCCGTGGTGGGAGATGTCTCTGGCAGTCTGCCTCCCAGGATAGTCTGTTTGCTCCTGGACAGTGAAGAGTCCAGTCCTGGCTGAGCTGCCACCTGCCTGCCCTGCCCTGGGCAGTGTCTGTTCCACAAGGGAAAGCACAGCTGGAGCTGGCCCTGACATCAGTGAGCTCAGGAATTGAATAAAAATGTTAATGATAAAGTCATGTTTCTAAAATTCAAGGAGTGTAAGGAATAGGCAAATAAACTTGTAGGGGTACCTGCACTGTGTGTTCTGGGAAGCAAACATTTTCACTTGCTGAAAACACTGTGTGCACAGACTACTGAGCAATCCCTCTGCCACACAGCACCAGTGGGCTGCTTTTCTGGCCAGGCATTTTGGGAGGGGGTCTTCTCTTTCTGGCCAGGCATTTTGGGGGTGGGTCTTCTCCTTCTGGCAATCTTCCCAGAGAGGAACCAGTTGATGAAAACAGGACTTTAAGCAAGGATTTTTTCAGCATTCACACCACAGAAGGAAAGTTTACAAAGGTGGCAAGAGCCATGTGCATTTTCCCTTTGTGTATCGCTGTGGGACAGCAAAGTCATCCTATTTTCCCACCAGGATCACACGGTGTCACAGAACCTCACTTATTCTTATGGCTTTGGAAGTGTGGTTTCAAAAGAAAAATCCCCATGCTGTCTGGAATGCTCAACTGTTGGGTACCAGAGTCGGAAAACATCCTGCCTGCCACGAACGTTAGGAAAACAGAGCAGCCCTGACTCGAGTGCCAAGTGGTTTTTTGGAAGGCTGACTCCCCTGAGAATAAAGGATATTGGTGTCCAGCCAAGTGGGCAGGCAGGAACAGGCCCTGGGCAAGACATTGGAATTTTGGTGGAGCCTGAAATATTGTCTGCTTGTTTGTATCAGCTTCTGACTTTGGTATTAAAAGGTGAGCTGCCCAAAATGTGAGCAAATGGGCCACAAAAAAATAAAATCAGAATTATTTGTCTAGCTATATTTAGAGGCACTTAAAACAGGGATTTCCCTTTTTGGCCACTCCAGTATCCAAGAGTAACTCAATATTTCTGTTAAAACCAGAAAAAAATCCCCCAAAGGAAATTTCCTTTTTTTCCTATTGTACACTCAAAAAATCCCTTCTTGTTGCAGAGAATTCATTTGGTTTTTACTTCCCTATTTCCCTGTTTAGATGAATAGTCCTAGTCTAATGGCCCAGTAAGCACTTCATCTAGAGTATTCCCCAGCTTCTACTTCCTATAACACTTGAAGAAGTGCTATACTTCCTCAAATGAGATTAAAACCCACCCTCAGGTGCTTCTATGAACTGCCTAAGCACACACACGCAAGCAGGAACTTTAATAAATATTTTTTTCCCTTCTATTTTTATGCTAGTAAGTATCTAAGTGGAATTTTTGGGTGTTCAGAGGTCCATTGCTGCTTGAGGGATGTTGGGGCAAAACTTGCATCCACTGAGCTCAAGAGATGTTTTTGTGTTATCTCAAAAGAGCAGGGCTGGGTCTTTATTTCCTCGACAAGGCTGGAAAATGTTCATTCTGCCTCTTTCCCCTGCACACACATATTTTCTTTTCTTTACAGAAGGAGCCATTTGTCTTTATCTCACCATTCACCTCTCTCTCTGATTGCAGTTAATGGAATTGTCACCTTTATGGACTCATGCTCCATTTCTCAACCTGTCTGGACTTTGGCCTCCAAAGGTTACCATGGCTAGTGAAGTAATATGATTGAGTCTTTTTCGACAGATTTATGCTAGATTTCTTCTCCAGCAAGTGTCACATCTAGTCTAGTTCTGCAAAAGAGAATATTTCAAAGATGCCAACTGTCATCTAAACCCACTAAATTGTTCTGTGGGGTTGAGAGGACTGAGGGCCATCTCGGGCAATGCTGATTTACACTACCTGGAGCTGTATCCCTGCTGCTTGAAATATGGGCTCTGGTTAATCACGAAAAAAAGAACATCCCTGTCTCCCAGAAAGAACATTTTAAATGGAATTTTCATTAGTTACTCTGTAATAAAAAGGCAAAAGGGTGTATTTTAAGTGAATCTGTCCAGAATCTTGGAAGAAGCGGGGGGAGTGGGTTATTTGAAGGAAAGCTACAACAGCCACACACTAAACAGGAAAAAATGGTCTTGGGTTTCATTTAAGGCACATACATCCACAGAATATTTTCAAGTTTATAGAAAGATTTTGGAATTATAGAGGATTCACTGCACATGTATCCATTCCTCCTGGATTTGATACAAAGCACAAATTAATCATCATTATTCTGCACTAATATAACACCTCTTAACCCTCAGCTTTCAGAATATTTCAAAGGAGCAATGAATTAAGCCTCATGTGGGCTTGGGAATATGTGATAATCTACACTTGGATTCTTTAATAAAAAGTATTTTCAAGACTTTGATTTTGGAAGTTGGAAACTTATAATTGTTCTTGAAAATATCTTCCCTTGCCACTCACTTGGAAAGAAACCATGTGAGTACTAGAGAAGTGAGATGAAATGGAAAAATGTATTAAGCAAAAGTTAATAAATTTGTCTGTACTTTTTTTGTTATTTATTGGAGCAAAAAGACCTGGGTAAATCGAGGTACTAATGTGATATAGGTGTAAAAAAGGCAGATTTGATGCCTGTCTGTATATAAAAGAGTGCAGGGGGAATTAGTATTGCCACTGTACAAGTCTCTTGCAAGCCATCATTTTAAACATTACACAGTATGTCAGACTGATCACTCATGCTCAGAAAAGATGAATTCTGACTGACAGAAGTGCAGGAAAAACTATTAGATAATCCGCAACTTGCTGTTATGAGAGAAAATAAATGATTAATATTTAACTTGGCAAAACAAATAAGGGACTACACTGGTGTCTACAAATACATTGTGGGAGAAGAACAAGTATTATACTAAAAGAAACTGTCAGTGTATGACTGTACGGAGGGCAGAAATAAATTTGGTTTTAATTAACAGAGGAATGGGATTCTGGAACAGAATCAGATCCATTTCTCGGGGCTTCATTTTACTGCTTTTCAGTCCAATAAAACATTTGGGTATCTCCCCAGTCACGGTGCCTTGTTTTAGGCCACTGAGCTAATGTGCAGCAGCTCGTTGGTGTCTCTGAACTTTACACTTTCTCTGCACGGAGTGTTTCCCTGGCCAGAGTGGTGGGATTTGTCCCCACTGGGATTTGTCCTCACAGGCCAGGTCTGACTCAGATTGGGATGTGCACATCTCAGAAAAGAGAAATTTAAATCTCACTACACCACAGACCTCCTGGGGAGCAAAGCAGAGCATGAGGGCACACATTCACACCATGCTGTAAAATGACTTGGAATTATAGTCAGGAGGGGGTATTTTATTTTTTAATCTGTCTATTCAAAGCAAAACATTTGGACCAATGCAAAAAACCCCCAAACACTGCAATTTGGGTCAAATGTCTTTTCTAAGCCAGCTCAGACACAAGGTATTCCCAAAGGAAAAGTCGATTTTCACCCAGATTTCAGTTTGGTGTAAGCAGTGTTTTCCATCAGAAAATCATCCCAACGGAAAATTACTAACTGGTTCTAGCACAAAGTGACTAGCAGAGCTCTCAAAATGATTCAGTGGCAAGGCTGGAATGAGAACCCACAGCTCCTGACCACGAACCCTGTGCTCTAACCACGAGACAAACACTCATCTTTCCCTGAGCAAGGTTGTTCCTGCAGCATTTCTGCTCGGGCCGAAGTGGGAATACTCTGGAAATGTTGCAAGAGAACTTTTTTTTTGCTGCAAGATTTCCTGTTGTAGAATATTTGGGGGGTAACGGGAAAAATCCCTGGTGGCTCCCTGGGGCCAGAAGTGTTTGGACATGATGGGAATGTGAGGGCTGCCATCTGCTCCTCCCAGCGTGGGTTGAGGAGGGTCATGCAGGGGTGTGGTGGGATCTGATCCCAAACCGTGGAAAGCTCAGCCATGGGTTGGACTCGATGATCTGAGAGGTCTTTTCCAACCTCATTGATTCTGTGATTTCTCTCTTTTCCAGGGATGCATTTGAGGGCATCCCACTGCCCCATAATCTCTCCATTTTACACAAACCTTAAGTAAAACCAAGGTTTGCTTCCTCACATCACCAATTCTCCGGGTTTTCAGGTAAAAAAGCTCAGTGACCCCATGCAGAAAACCAAACTCGTGGCTTGTAGTCGTTTTACTCATTTAAGGAGCATTTACAGTACATTTAAGGAGGCTCAGGTTGAGAGATATCCTGAGCCCTGACACACTCTCCTGTTTATTAATTCCATATGTTTCTACATATTTATTTGCCGGTATGTTTATATACATTTATTCCTCTACACTGTATACTCAGTGGTCTCCGTGTGGCTTCTTGCACCGCTCCAATGCTCCTGCGACTGCCGATATTTCGCAGCCGTGTACGAGGCAGCGGGGCTGGGAAAATAGGATTTATCAGCCCTTTGCCAGACCGCGGCAAGCCCCCGCCTTGTTCCCGGTTCAGGCCCGGGCGAAAGGCCTTTCCCTCCCCGGGCCGCCGCTGCCCCTCAGCCGCCGGCGGGGCCGCCGCCGCTTCCCCCGCCCGCCCCTTCCCGGCGCAGGCGCGGCCGGCCCGGCAAGGGGGAGCCCGGCGGCTTTCCCGGCAGCGGCGGGTTCAGGGGACGTCCCCGCCGGGCTGTGCTCGGCCCGGGCAGTGCCAGGGGGGCACAAGTAAGTGATGGCTGCACGAGTAAGTGACGGCGCTGGCCGGGGCACGGCGGGCCCGGCCCCTCAGCGCGGCCGCCCTGGCCAGGGGAGCGCGCGCCGCCTCAGCGCGGCGGCGGCTCCCGCCCTTGTCCCTGTCCCTGTCCCTGTCCCTGCTCGTTCTCCGGAGGATTCCGTCCTCCCCCGTTAGGGCTCGGATCCTGCTGCTCTAAAAGGAGGTCTCGCGTTCGTGCTGTTGTTTAATCACCAGCGCCGCCTCCTTCCCCTGGGAGCCCCTCGCCACAGCCGCGGGCCTCATGCGGCGCGCCCCGGCCGTGCGTGGGCTGAGCGGTCACATCGCTCCAAATCAGCTCAGAGCCTGCTTTTCCATGGGATTTACGTCCTTCTGGCTGTCCCGTGTTGTCTCCTCCTGACGTTTCTCTACAGCACGGCCGTATGTATCTCCCACTGTAAGTCAGTGGGAGCGGGGCTGCCCTCCACAGCCCCCAGGCAGCCCAGGGGTGCGCAGTGCCAGGGGAGGCATTTGAGGCTGTCCAGGGCTGGGGTGGGCACACGGATCCTCCCAGTGCCTCTGTGCTGTTGGATCACCTTTATCCCAGCTGCCTTCCCATGTGCTTCAAATACAGCTTCCTGGTGAGAGAAAAAGGAGAGGCACACACTGAGTTCTTCGTGGTGCCGAGTGACAGGATGTGAGGGAATGGCCTGAACTTGTGTCAGGGAAGGTTGAAGTTGGATAGTAGAAAAGGTTTTCCCCTGCATGGTGGTTGGGCGCTGGAACAGGCTCCCCCTGGAAAAGTTACAGAAACAAACCTGCCAGAGTTCAAGGGAGCATTTGGACAATGCTCTGGGACACATGGTGTGACTCGTGGGGTTCTGTGCAGGTCCAGGAGTTGGACTCGATGATCCTTGAGTATTCTTACCCAGCTCAGCTTATTTGATTCTGTGAAAGGGCAGCGCACAAGTGACCTGACCAGGCCAGGTGGGACGTGCACATCACTCACACACTTGCCTAATCCTCCACATCCCCAGGAGATTTCCATAAATGTAGTCTCCAGTCTCATCTCTCTGGCACAGGGCTGCTGGCACTGTTGTCCTGCTGCCACCTTTGTCCTCATGCAGCTCCCCTTTCTGGCACCTTTGCTGCCCTGTCTCCTTGTCGTGCCCCTGTGATCCCGAGCAGCTCCTGGGCTGGCACAGAGCACACCCCAGGAACCTTCTGGAATTTACTTGTGCTTGGCCCTGGACCTTCCAACACGGCCGTGTTCTTCGCTGGTGCCGGGCTCTGCACCGGTGAGGAACTGGTAACTTGGCAGATTCCTTCCCTGCTGAGGTGCCTGGGATTTGTTAGGAAGTTTAATAAACTTAGCACCACTGCTCTTCTCTGGAGAACACTTACGAAACAAATTCCAGGGAAGTAGAGGAGAGGGCTCGGTCATCTCGGAGGCTTTTAGAAAGTAATAAGCAGACACATTGTTAGGAAGGTGGTCTTGTATTTCATTCTCATGTATTTTCTTATCCTGGAAGACCATTTGCATAAGTAGTTGAGGTTAACTTTTTTCTAAGTGTACTTAAATATAATATGAGAACAATGAAATTTTGGAGGCTCTGTAATGGTAATGGTCCCTTTCCTTCAGAAATGTGTATGAGCATATGGAAAAAAAAAATGAGGCACTTCTTTCTTCCTAGGAAGGGTGTCTGGGATAGGAGGATGAATGCAGAGAGAATTGGTTGCTTGTAGGGACAGCTGTTCACAGCTATAAGAATCATGGCAGAAAAAAATTTATAGTGTCAGGAGAGACTAAATAAACTAGTTCTATGCTAGGAAGTTTTTATGTGTATTCTTAGCCACTTCTGTTACTCCATTCTGTGTTTCTCAGTTAAATTATCATTTTAAAATATTAGTTCTTTTGAATAAATAAATAACTGGTTTTGTGCAGAATTAGTGTTTCTTTTAACCTAAGCTAATATGCAGCCCCACTTCCTCTTAAGCAGTTGTGACAGGAACTTCGGGGCGAGTGTTTTTGGAATTGCAGCCCAAATAAATGTTTCATTTTAAACTGACAGATTACTTGGGGCTGTCATTCTTCTCAGGCTTTTACTATGCAAGAGTGAACAAATCCTGTAAAATAAACCGTGGATTGGGCTTATGGACACATGTTTGCTTCTGGGCTGAGCATCTTGAAGTGGTTTGCAGCATGTCTTTAAAAATTTATTTCACTGTTGCATCTACTGCTGGCCTAAGTGCTCCAGTATCTGCCAGGAGTAATTATAGGCAGTTGGTTCAGATGTTGCTTAAATGTGTAAGCCTTGATGGGAAATGCAGTGGATTTCAGCCAGAATGCTAATTTTGATGTTTTATCATTTCATAAAACTGTGAACTCAGAACAAATTATTTTTATACTGATCTGCTGATACGTAATCACAGGGTTAGTGCCAGATTCAACCGTGATGTAGCACCGGAATCTAAAGATGGGATTCAAGTTAGAATATCAATGTTACCCTAGGTTGGCTAATTTGTATCCACAGTGGTGTAATGGCTGTATTTACCCATGTATCCTGCACAGAAACTCCTGGTGCCAAGGTTGGTTTGCTGCAGGAATGCAGTTTAAAGCTGTTGTGTGAATTGTAATTGTGCCTTTTGAATTGAGTTCTCTTCCAAATTACATTTTATAAGTTAAACAGATCTTCTGTTGCAAAAAACAGAATTTTGCAAATTCACATTATTATGCTAGTCTGTGTTTCCAGTATACTGCTTTTTTTGTGGCATGTGTTTTGTTGGTTGTTCAGGGTTTTTCATTTGTTTCTCCATTTTCATTATAGCATAGAGGCAAAAAAAAAAAAAAAAAAGTCAGAGTGCATGAATCAATTTTAGAGGCAAAGAGCAGAGATTATTCTCTGTGTCCATCATGAGTAGGTTAAAGTGATAGAGACACAGGGATATGAAAGATCTTCCTTAGCATTAGATTGATAAGCTGGTGGATCCAAACACTTGGGTCCATCAGTCATTTTGGAGCCTGTTACCTCTTTTCAACTAGTCATGAAGCTGCTACAGCCAGAATTTATGTAATAATTAGATGGCATTTTTTTCCCCCTCAGTCAATGTAAACAAGATAGTGTCTTCTTTCAGGGCTTCAGGCATTCTGCAGTGTCATTTGGGACACGTCTGTGTGCCAGGTCATTAGCACAGCCTTTGGGGATGTGTGCAGCTGCAGCGTCAGAGCAGGGAATGGATCAGGAGGGTGGTGTGCATGGGTTGTATCCACTGCTGCTGCCAGGCTGGGGAAAAGAAAGGGTGCTGCTATAAACTCCCCTTGTTCCTTAGGTTTTCCTGCCTGGGTGTTGTGTCCTGGCATTAACTGATCAACACTTCCTCTGCTGGACAAACTGGAGGTTTTGGCAAGTGTTCAAAATCCTGCCGCTGTGTGAGTGCACCTGTGATGTTCATGAGTGTCAGGGGTTTAGTCCTGGACTCCTGGTGATGGCTGGGGGTTGCCACTGCTGGATGCAGGATCAGAACTTGATTTTGAAGTGATGGCCCAGTCCCAGCAGGGCCCAGAGAGCTCCGGAGGGAATAGGAACTGTTGGTTTTCCCCAGAAGGCTGTGTCTTCTCATCTGATGTTGTGTGTTCTCGCAGAGCTTTTCTCAGCCTTCCTTTTTCCTGACAGCTCCTCTCTGCAGCTGTTTCCTGCTGTTCCCGGGGTTAGGTGAGCCCTGGAACAGGGGGAGCTGCACTTGTTTCCTTTGTGTGGCAGAGTTCCAGGCCGGGGAGCACCGGGGCAGCCGGGTGTGCTCAGCGTGGGCCTCGTGCTGCTGCCACACAGAGCCCGTCGGGGTGTGCAGCAACCTCAACAGGGCCAGGGGAAACCTGGGTGAGCAGTAGCCCGAAGTCTTCTCCAAGGATGTAGTTGGAAGGAGCTCCTGGATCCCTCTGTTGTGAGGCCAGTGTTCTGGGACCTGCCTGAAGCTCGAAATCCCTTGTCAGTTCCGTGCTCCTGAGCAGCACCTCTCAGCTGACACCAACACTTGGTTTTGTACTGCAGCATCTCTGAGCAGTATCTCCACTTGCCCAAAGTGGTCTTGGTGTTATTTCTTGCTGTTTATTAGTATTAACTACTGCAGTATGTTATGGTACTTGTGTTACTGCCACATCCATAAGCAATCAGAGCAGGAAAGTGCTTTTTGTCTTACCTGACCATGTAGAGATTGTGAGCTCAGCTCAATACCCGTGGATAGCTGCTGTGAGGCCTTTGGGGGTGATTCAGAGTGTGATGGAATCATGACTGCCTGGAGAAAGTAAATACACAGCAATTGCTTAATGTCTCCTCTAGCTCAGGAACTCAGACACATCAAACAAAACTAGCAGGTGGCACACTCAGAACAAACCAAAGCTCTTTTTCTTGCACTGTTTACACAGAAGTTTATAACTCGTTACCACAGTAGTTTGGAGTTAGAAAAGTTTCCCTGGATTCAGAAAGAGCACAAATTTAGAGAGGAAAAAGCCTTCAAGGTCTGCTAATCCTAAAGATAAAATTTCTGGCTCAGGAAGTGCCTTTACTATAGATAGCAGGAGGAAAGGTGTCCTGGGGAAGTACTGCTGGATGAAAAGGGCAGGCATATGCTTTTCTTACAGCTTCTGCTGTTTGTGGAGGATCCGGGGCTAATTGGACCTTTCATCTGACCCAGCAGAGCCATGCTCTGCTCTTTAATCAGGGGCCAGAATGCCATTGCTCCTATTTGATCATTAGTACCACAGGCTGTGTGTGCCTGTGTGAGCTGAAGACAGGATCTAGAAGCAGAGCAGATAATTCTGTTTAGTACAAACTCTTCTCGAGCAGAATATAGAGAAAACCAACTCTGTTGTACATGTAAGAGCTTGGTATTTACTGACACTGGTCATGCTGACATCCTTCTGCTGTTCCTGAGTGGGATAACTATGTAGGCAGTAGAAGCTGAAAAGAAATAATTTTTGGATCTAATTTCTTAGAATAATTTAGTCATTTTCACTTCTCTACTTACTGGTTACACCAGGATAAACCTGAATATGCCTTAATTTGTATCAGAGCAGGTGGAAGTAGTTTGGCCTGAAAGTATTTAAAATCCAAAAGATGGAATTAGAGGGCAGAGGGCAGCAATGAAGTAATGACTTTGTCTTGGACACTGAAAGCAAGGGGAAGAAAAAAGATCTGGAGAGACATTACAGCAAATTAGTACATAGTGAATTATTTATAGAGGGAAAAGGAGATATTAGAGAATAGTAGAATATTTTCAGTCCTGCCTATGCTGGGATTTATTGACACTGCATTACAATGTTAAGGGGACAGTTAGGAAGGTTTTGATGGAACTATCTAAATATTATAGGGCTGGAGTCAGGGTTGGATCCTACTACTGAAATCTTCCAGTACTTGAAGCTGTTTTTCCTTGTAAGATGTGAGAAGGCTTCACAGAATGTACTGGAGAACTGATGAAAGAACCTAGAGGTGTTTGGTTTTCAGTGAAGGAGCATATTTTCCCCAGCTCCATTTTTATTTATTCCAGTTTGTTACTGTTAACACAGCCCTCACATTCCTAAGACAGAGATCCTGCATGTACGTGTTTCTGTTTGGGGAAGGGAAAAGGGGAGGTGAGGTGAGCTTTTGTTCCTTGTGTTTGTTTTGTTTGCTGTGGGGTAGCTGACAAATAAATGCTTGTTGATAGTTATAGCAAAGTCCCTTGGGCATTTAAGGATATTTTCTAAATTAGTACTGCCCTTCACCACAGAGTTAGAATTCCCCATCTGCTCCTGCTCTCCCACACAGACATGTGCCTCCTTTCTCTTTCCACATTCAAACAGGAATTACAGAAGCTGGAAGAGGAAAGGGAGTTCACTGTCTTCAAGGAGATACTGCCTCTCTATCACCACCACTTGTATTGGTTACTTAGCTCTAGCAAGCCAACAAAGTGCTGAATTTCCAGTATCATGTCAAAGGGGCTTGTTTTGGTTTATGTCCTTTCTCCAATCGAAAAGCAGCTTTTCTTTAGCATGTTCAGATCTTTTCACACGAAGCTTATGAAGCCTAATTTGAGCCTGTTAATCTTTTTCTTGGTAACCCATAGAAAAACACAGCTGCACTACTAAAAACACACTGTTTATCCACAATCACCGGGTCTGGGCAGCCCACAGTGTTCCAAAGATCAAAGTTTAAAACAGACATGCCAGTCCTTCCTAATTCCTTGTGTTTAGGCACTCAGTACCACGAAGTTTAAATTGCTGCTGCTAAAAGCTTGTGCTGAGCTTGGGCCTAGGTTGATGTGAGAGTGCAGCCCCTCCTGCAGTGTGGCTTTAACAGAAAGGTACGTCCTGGCAGCTCGATAACCATGAGGTAAAGTGGGACAGATGAGTCTAACAGTGCTCATGAAAAACTCATCTGGTTACTTACTCATTCCTTTTAAATTTAAGTAAATAATGTTAAGGATTTTTTTTTTTTTAATATTTTTGTAACTGAGGTTCACCCCTCCTTTTTATTTCTTCATTGCCTATGTGGGAAAACTAACACATTTGTATAAGGATAAACTGGGAAGTCTGTGGTTTCCAGCATGCACATTTTGAATAATATTTATACAGACTATTATTTAATGGGCCATATAAATATTTATAATATGCTGTAGCCTTTTGATCATAAATGCTTGTTTGAAAAGCCATTCTGTCCCTGCTGTGATTTGCAGAGAAAGAGGCCATTGCTGGTTTAGTGCTTGGAGGGAATTTTGGCTTCTTGTCCTGATTTAGCAGTTACAGTCATGGATTAACACCATCAAGCTGGACATGTCTTTTAGTTTTACTTTTTTCCTCTGCCTCTCTCCTGTTTGCAAATTCAAATAATAAGTTGAAAATATGAGGCTTGAATTCTGCAGTGGACAGACAAGGCTGTATTGAAGTTCTGGAGACCTTTTTGCTTGGTTGCAAGGAGCCAGGCTTCCTGAGTTTAGATACTTCAGGGATTTAGAAGGTACTATCTCCACTGCCTTCCACCCCTTGGAAGTACATGAACATGCATCATCCATGCATAAAATATTTTGTAGTCATGTTAGGAATATTGTGCTCAATGAACTGACCTGACTGGACTTTTAGGACATTTTATTTCAGTCATTTTTCTGGTTCAGTTTTCCTCATGGTTGTATTGCCTGCAGAAGCTAAGAATCCAGCAGATAAAAAATCCAAGCCAATGTTTTATTTTCACAACAGTTTTCTTTTCACATGGCGATGAATGTTGATGTCCAAATTCCAAAGCAAGAAGCTTGTGCAGGGACCTTATGCTACCCCAGAACTCCATTAAAGAGTTCCTTCAGCTCTGATTTGGAGCTTCCTCTTGTGCCAGAAGAATCTTCTGGAAACAAAACAGAATGACAACATTCCTCTTAAAAATTCTTGTCGCTGTACTTTAGCTAAATATTTTCCACCAACTTCTCTGCTGATTCTCAGAGAATCAGCCTAACCTTCTTCTTAGGTTCTCAAGAAATACCCTAGGGCAGAGTCCTTAATTGCTGACATTTATGACCTAGAGATGACAGTGCTTTTTGTGGATGGGGTTGATAAGTAGGTGTCATACCAAGTGTTTGGTATTCCAAAAAAACCCTTGGCATCAAATTATGTTTTTGCAAGCAGATCAGATCCTGTTGCAGAGAAACTTTATTTTGAACAGCCTCTGTAACTTAGTGCTTGCTGTTCTTGAAAAAGGATTAATATTTACTTTTAGCCTTTTGTTGCATGAGATACTGAGTGCTGCTTTGTGAATCTAGGTGAGCCTTATTCAGAAGGAGACCAGTTAAAATAGGTTTGGGGTTCTTGGTTTTGTCCTGTCACTTAACTCTTTCCTGTTCCCACTGCTTGACAGCAATAAACTGGTGGATGTGCAAAGGCTGATATGCACTGCTTGAGCACATAAACAAACTCTGCTTCCTGCCCAGTCACTCACACAGGCACATCCTGGTTGCTTAGTAAGGAAAAAAATGGAAAGTAAACATTACATGGGCAGATTGGGTTCCAGGTTTCAAATGTTTGTGGGAAGAATCCAATGCAAAGCCATAATTTCAAGTGCTGAGTAGGAGGTACTGTGAGCTTAATTCTCTAACATCTGCTAAGCTTGTTCTCTAAGTAGCAAAAACACATTAATGAGCTAAAATCAAGGCTGCCATACAAGGAGGAGAAATTTGGACTAATATCATGTGTGTGAGCAGGAGGCAGGATATAAAATACTTCTTTTGCTATTTGTATTTTGTGAAAAGCAAGTAAGAAGGATTTGCCTATGTTTAAAAAAAAAGAATCTGGTTTGCAGCTTGTGGTTTATTCTCAACTTTTTATGAGTCAGCAGCTAAAGGCAGAGCCGAAATAGGGGAAAAACAGGGAAATTCGTGAGATAGTATCAGGAACAGTATTATGCAATGTCTTTGTAGTAAAATTTCTCACAAGGAACTTGCAGCACCTGCAGCCAGCCTTTGGAGCTTTGGGGAGGTGGAGTGCAAAATTAAGAAGTAAATACTGTGTTGAAAAGAATGTCTTAAAAATGCTTTTCCAGCTGAGGGCTAAGAGGGAGAAGCTGAGTGCTGTCACCCCCCAGGTGACAGATGCAGTATTAATCACCCGTAGCAGCAGAGTTGTCCTCTCTGGCAGAGGGATTGGCTTTTGTTCCTCTGACCAGGTCACAGAGCCAGGGCCAAGAAAATAAAGCAGGCTTTCTTGCCAATATTCCTAGGTGTTAGACTCATGGCACACCATTATTTTTAGCTGATTGCTCATCGCTTGGACACATGACCTTGCTTAACGAGATTAGTGTGTGTTGCACCTAATCTGCTGGGCAGAACCAGCATGCTGGGAGGCAGCAGCCAGGATTTCCAGCAGGACCACAATATGCTCTATAGCTTGGAGTTTTTTTCTACTTTCTGACATTATTAGAAGCTGATGATCTGTGCAGCTACTCCGGTGATCCTGCACGGTGTGAGCAGAGTGCGGTGTGGTGACTGCTTTGGTCTGTACCAGGGACAGAAGAACTCCCTTGTGCTGGCCAAACAAAGAACAAAACCGTGGGCCCTGGACCCAACAGTGGGGTCTGGGCATGAGGTGCCAGATTGAAGCAGGAAAAAATGATTGTGTGATAACAGATCTCCACAGACTGACCACATTTCCATAAGCTCTTTAAGGGGTGGGAGGAAGAGAAGCCTCAGTTGGTTTCTTCAGCCAAGGTGTTGTTTTATGCCATCTTCAGTGCAAATGGAACTTTGTCCTAATTAATTATTATCCAAAATTGGAGTTTTCTGAGATAGGGGGCTTCTTTTTTTATTCTCTAGTTCACCTGCTGCCTCTAACCCTCAATGATTGTAGATTTGTGATATCCATCAGCAGCAGTGGTTACAAGCCAGCCATGGAGGACACCTACATTGTGCCAGTAGATCTTGACCTGTACTCAATTATTAAGAAAAAAGAAAAAAACCAATTTGAAATGTGAATAATCATATTCTGTTAATCAGGACTTTCCAAATCTTTCCCCCTTTGCCTATACTCCTCCCTCTAACCACCCCATCTGCCATATCCAGAAATTATCCAGGTCACTTCTTTAGGAGAAGTGGGCTGTTTTTAAGTAGAGCCATTTTGATGCTCGGTAAATAACCATGTGTTTTAAATGCCAATTTATCCATTCATTTTCTGAATATCAGAAGCTGTGTGTCAGCTGAGTTTCATGTGTTTCAGAGATGTAAAAGGTTCATACAAACACTGAATGTCGTACTGGTCTGACGTTTCAATACTTCCACCAGCTCTTACTTAGCATTCTCACAGCTTGATTAAAATGGAAATGTTAACTATTAATTAAGAACAAACTGTGAGAAATAAGGAACAGTGGATTTGTCACTGTATTAAATGTCAAACAGTTAAACTTAATATAGTGAAATAAGCAACTCATTGTGAATAATTAAATCAATTAACTTAACCTCACTTTGTTCTTGTAGGATGTCAGAGTAGGCAGAGATTTCACACCATGCTCTCATGGCTCAACACATTTTCAGAAAATTATTTTCTGAGTCTTTAAAGTGGTGTGAATTGATGGTGGAGAGCTCTTGAAAACTTAACTTTATTTATTCTTTTTTTCCTCTGGGTAACATGTACCTGATCGTCACGTAGTTACTTTATAATTACAAGCATCACACCACAGGTGGGATGTTTGGCTTCATGGGAGGCAGCAGCTCTTGGCACTTTTTCCATCAGTCATTTTATCTGCTTTTAACCCCTTTTGTTTCTTTTCCTTCAACAGGATTTATTAAACATGCCCAGTGGGAAGCAGCCTGCAGTGAAATACTATGTTGGCGTTGACGTGGGCTCAGCCAGCGTTCGCGCGGCTCTGGTGGACGGGTTTGGGACGGTGGTGGCACACGCAGAAAAACCCATCCAGGTTTGGGAGCCCCAGCCAGACCACTATGAGCAATCCTCTGCAGACATCTGGGCTGCCTGCTGCTCTGTCACAAAGGTGGGCAAGGACAAAATGAAGGATTTGTGTTGCAGGTGGCTCTGCAAGTGGGCCTGTTCATGCTGTGTAACTTGTGAGCACCCCTGTGCGTTAAAGGTGATGCCTTAAGTTTTGGCTTTCATATTTTCAGATTCTGTGCTGCCTAAGGGTGTAAATCTGAGCCTCATTAAGTGCTGGTGAGTTCTCTTCACAGAGTAGGGAGACAAAACAAAGCCTTTCCTGCTGAAGACCAGGGACAACTTTCAGGCCCAAAAGCACAAACAACAATGGGCTGAAGGGAGGAACAAGAAGGATGAGACCTCACAACCTGAAGCTATAATTGGACAATTAAACCCCAATACACAAATGGACCAAAACTTACAAAAGTGTAAGACCTTGTGGCCAGCTGTCCATTCGGTGGCCATTTTGGGTCCACCTTGGTGTAGCCCTGGTCAGGCTCTTGTCCCTTCCAAGGAGCTCTCTAAAGGCCTTTCAATAAATACCCACTTTATTCTCTAGCTCTGTCCAGTCTCTGTTTCAGGTAAGCCTTCCCAAGGCATCAAAGGCACCTTGAGGGTGATGCAGCCTCACAAATGTCTGTTTTACTGGTGAGGAGTTGAAGGCCAGAGTGAAAAAAACTCATGCTACAGGTGCAAATAGAATGAAAGACCTTTCTTTGTCCTATTATTGCAGAGGGAGGATTTAACCACTGCTTTCAGGTCTCACATCTGTGAGCTTTGTTTAGCTGGTGTATGCTCTACCCAGGAGATAGTTCTTGGAAGAGTCAAGGTTGCTCAGAACCTGGCAGTGCATATATCTAGAGATGTGCATTGGGCTGCTCTGGAGTCATAAAGGAGAATTTATTGTAGAGAAATTGTAATCTGGTTTATGGATGGCTCCTAAAGTAACACTTGTTATCCTCATTATAAAAGGATCCAGTATTATAAGACCAAAATAAATAATAAATGTGGATAGTATCAAGCATAAAACTAGATTGAAATAGACTTTACTACAGGGGAAGATTTGTACCCTCTGATCCAGGGCTCTGCCTGTACATGCTGGAGATAAAGGTAAATTAGAGACCTTGCTTGCAGTGTTCATAGAGGCCATTTCATCTTCCTCACTACAGCCCCTGCCTGCTGCATGTTCTAAGGTTGGCTTTTTAAATATTCATGATACGCTTGGTAATTTGCAGATGGACTATTCACCCATTGTCTTGTTATTGATCAGCCTTTTCAAACATTAATGAGCTTGGCTCTGCAGAAATGCCCTGAGATGGAGGAGGTGAGTGGATGGAAGGAAAAGAAGGGAATGACAGGAGAGATAGGGAAGAACAGCTTGACGTTAAAGCTGAGCAAGTCTTCCTCTGCTTATTTGATTTTTCTCTGTCTGAGTGGCTTTGTTCTTGCTCTGGGCCTCTTTAAATGCAATCTCTTATATTTGAGCAATAAAATGGTCTCAGAAACTGCAGTTTTACAGAGCCGGTAAGAGACTGGCACTGTGCAAGTCTACTAAAAGTCTTTCCTTATAGTACTAATTAAAATAATGATATTTTTATTGTTGCTGAGAAGTGGCAATTTATTACCATGCTACATTTTAGGTGCCTTGCAACCTCATTTGGCACTTAATCCTTGTGGGTGTTGTGTTTCTTTTTCCAGTGCTGCTGGAAGCCATGAAGTTCAGGCATTTGGGGCAATGGTTTGGGTTTTTTTTTTTGAAAACCTTCCAAAAAGTGTGGAATTCACACTCTTGGTAGTGGAGTAAAGGTGTGCATTGCAGAGATGTTATCATGGCTAAAGGTTTTAACCAACTTTAGTTTTGGTACCCTTGTGTATTATAACACAAGCACAATGTTACCAAAGCAATTCTGGAAGATTGTTGCTTCCACAGGCAGGAAGTCAGTGAAGTAACTGATGGAAACACTTGGTCCTAATCCTGGTCCATGTTTCACATCCAGCTCAGCTCCAAACTTTAAAAAAGAAAGAAAATTATCATTGCAGGTTTTGTGCTGCCTTTATTTACTGATACTTTTGCGCTTCCTGCTTTTATCCAAGACTGTGGGTAAAGACTTCTGAATTCGGACTTGAAACACAAAGAATTTCTGGTAATTTGATGTGTTTGTGATTCAAAGTTTTAAAGAACATGAATTTAGGCAATTTCAGAGTTTGAGCTGAGTTGTAACTCATTTTGTATACTCAGTAGTTCACGTGGCACTTGCACATGCATGGATATATTTGTATTCCTGGGTGTTTTCTGTATTTTCAGGAAGTTGTCCGTGGAGTGGATGCCAGCCAGATCCGAGGGCTTGGGTTTGATGCTACCTGTTCCCTTGTTGTGGTGGATAAACAGTTCCAGCCTTTGGCAGTCAACTCTGAAGGTAGGGCTCCACACAAAATGTGGTGTTACTGTTGAGTTTTACCACTGATGACAGGGAACTTCCCATGTCCTCCAAATGCCCAGTGGTGGGGCTGACACTTGGAGATGGAGATGACACAAACTGTTTTTTATAAGAGGATTTTTTCCCCTGGTTTTACTGCTTTAATTTTACTGCAAATTAAATCTGAGATGAGAATTACTTAGTGTTTGGTTAAATATTTGGCATCCTAAGATGACATTCATTCATCTTGGCTCTGAGAAATTAATTCTTAGGGAAATCTACGCTCATTTTTCTTTTCGGCATGTTTTCTTCTCCTTCAGCCTGTATAGCATGGCTTTTATAGAGTGTATAAATGCCCATCCACACTGGCTAAAGGAATGCTAAAAATGTTAGTGTTAGTGTAGTCTAACTGCTTGCTCTGTCATGGAGCTGCAGGCAAGAAGTTCAGTTTGTGTATTTTATTACACTGGTGATCTGTCTTTGTCTAGGACAGTGCTAAACTTCAGAAACAAAAAAAGTGCTAAACTTCTGTGACCTTTTTCTAAAAATCTGGGGGGTTTCTAGTTTTTGGGTAGATGATTCAGAAGACTCACAAAAAGTCTGTGCTGCACTTCTTTTTACCCAGTGAATCCCGCTTAAGATTAGGTGTGTGCTACATCAGTAATTACAGAGACATAATCATAATTCTGTGTATGTTCCCTTTCTATTCTCAGATGTGTTTGTCATCTCCTCCTATCCTTCTCAAAAAACCAGCTTTGCCCCCAAAATGTCCTTCTCTAAATTTAGATCAGAGTATTTATTTTTCAGTTTGAGAGTCTCTTATAATCTGCTCAATGCCTAATGATGTCTGGGGCTATTTTGGGTCTACTGAGTCAAATTCAGTTCTCATTTTTTGTGCTCTGATATCCCCAAGAACTTTGAGTTTACACAGTGGTGGTGCTAAACAACAAGACAAGAATTCACTCAGTACTGTAATGCTGTGAAGAGTCTTGCAGTGGTGACAGTTTCACAGTTCTGAGTTGTATTTCAATCCATTTTAGAAATATTGATGTGCCTCACACTTCTGCCTTGTTTTGGTCTATGTTTTCAAGATGATGCTTGAGTGACTGTGGAGTGTGCAGTATACTTAGCCAGAGAGGAATCTGCAGTGTCACCTGGATTACTGTTCCCTCTGTTTGGCAGGTCCTCTGGAGGTTAATTTGGATAAAATGGTTTTTGTTTTTTATTCTCATTTGTGTGTAATGCAGACTTGCCAAATGCTTTTTCCTTGCTCATCCAAAATAAATCATTTTAGCAAATTATGCCCCTTGAAACGGTATTTCAGAAAGGAATTAGGGTGGTTCTTCTCATAACCATAGAAGAGGAAAGAGAATCCCTGTAGCTGATTGAGTTAATTTCAATTCACAACATGATTGTTCAGATTTTGTCACATTTTTAGTTTTTGGACACCAAAATGTTCCTTTCTATTTTTAACTAAATATATGAACTTTGTCAGGAAGTTGGGGTTCATTGAATGAAATACAAGAGAACATGGTGTTTCACAGTTCTTGGATGCTCCCAAGCCTGATGGGTCTCAGTCAGCATTCTCAGTGCTCAGCATGTCCTAAAGTTGGTTCAGAGGGCTCAGATTTTATTTTTAGATATCCACTGTAAATTATTAACACCAATAGAATTTGAGTTTTCAGCGTAGAAGTGAAAGTGTGAAGCAGTTTAGAGCCTAGTAAGTTACAATGTAGTAACTTGAGCTGGGGTTAAACCAGAGCTAAAATAACTCTTTTTTCTGTTTTCCCCCCAAGGACAGACCCATAGGAATGTGATCATGTGGATGGACCATCGAGCAGTGAGCCAAGTCCAGCGCATCAATGCAACCCAGCACAGAGTTCTGGACTACGTAGGGGGAGCCATGTCTGTGGAAATGCAGCCACCTAAACTGCTCTGGATAAAGGAAGTGAGTGCATTTAACACTCTGGTGCATTTTTACTAGTGATTAGTGCCCTTGTTAATTCCTGAGAATGGGATTTCTAAAACAAAAGCCTTCAGTGTTAGCGTTGAATGCCAAGGTGTGCAGAGTAAGGTCAGGCTAAAGTGGTTTAAACCTTTTGAGGTTCTTTCTTCCTCTCAATTTCGTTATAAATGTGTTTGATTTTGTTGAAATGGAATGTTCCCTGCGAGAAACATTCCATATGCCTTCCTTATCTAAGATTAGATATACATACAAATAAAGGTACAGATAATAAATGAAGTATCCTAGGATTTAGTTATGGAGGTGTATTTCCTACTCCAGCTGGACCCTGGAGTGCCAAAGGAGTGCCTTTGAGGCATCCAGCAGTGCAGGGTATGATGGCCTTGGCTGCTGGAAGAGGAACTCTCCACTTCCAGCTTCAGTTTAGTTCTGTCTCATCAGTAGGAATAAACCATGTGTAGAGAGAAACTGCCCTGTGTGTAATGTGGAGCTCTACCTCTGTCTCCTGTGTTTAAATTTGGTGTGTTACAATGACCTATGGCCTCTTAATAACAACTGTCAGGTAAAAGGAGAGACACTTGCCACTTGAAATTTTTATAACCTCCTCCAGCCTGGCTTTTTACATTTGGCCTCAATGATGCTCACTGTCATTTTAACAAAGCCCAAATGTAAATTACTTGCTGCCAGTTTCAAGCAGTCAAATTCTCCTGTCCTTTCAGACATGAGACATTATATTGTAACAAGGTGCAGACTGGGGAGAGTCAAAGGAATTAACTGGTAGAAGCAGGTACTGACAGATTAATGATAATAGAGGGTAATGAATGTTGATAATGAAATATGAATATCCATCTACTGGTTCTTCCTTTCTCTAGCTATGAGTATCATACATCAGTCATTTTATAAATAATCAAATTTAAGCTGTAAAAACATTAAATTAATCCTTTGCATTTAAAGCATTTTTATATTGCAAGGTCTGGGATATCAGCACCTGTCTGCTCAGGAAATCCAGATTATGGGGTGTCCAAATGTGGTCATGTGGAGGTGTGAGTGTGCTGTCACCTCAAAGCCCAGTGCATGATTGCTGTGGTGTTAAGGGGAGAGCATTGCAGGGCTGCTTCCCTGCAGAAGCCAGTCGTGGGACACAGGATTCTCCTGACCCCGGGTGCCAGGGATTTCCTCAGAAAGGTGGTACAGAGCAGGGCTTGTTCACATGTCCCTTTTCAGCTCCTGACATACCAGCTAAGGAGATTATTGTCCTTAAGACCGGGTTTTTTACCTCAGTGTCTGCCTGCTGAGCTGCCCACGGGACAATTCCTTCATCCTGAGTGCTCTGGGCATGACTCACCATTAAACTGCTTAAGCTTGCCCTGCTTAACTCGGGTACCTCAGCACCCACAGCAGCACCTCAGCTGCTCAGGAGCAGTAAATTATCCTGGAGTGGGCTGTAATCTGCTGAGATTTGGTTAAACCTTTCAGCTCTGGAGAGGTGTGGGATTGAGTGGTTTTACTGCTTCTCTACTCCTTGCAAAGTAGGAGGGGGGAAGGAATTAAATGAAGAGGGAGGGTTTATTTGCTGTGCCAGGCACAGTAATGCATCCTGGGCTTACCTGACATCAGGGCTGTCAGCAAAGGGTCACATTGGCCTCTGACAGCTCAAACTCAGCCTCATGTAATGAAAGTATCCTCACTTTTTGCCAAGGAAGGCAAATCTTACAATAATTTTGAATGTCAGTTTGTTCAGATGAAATCTGCAAGAGCATTTTCCACATCTCTTGTTTCTCAGTGGACTGTCTTGAACTGGGCTACAATATAAATAATTTAATTCTCTTCAGAATCTTTGTTATCAATATTTTGTATATCAATAAACTGTGACAGGGGTGTCACAGGTATGGTCAGGAAAAATACTTATAGAATGGTATTGAATGTGTTCTTCCTGGGTTTTGAGTTGTATCTTCTTTATTTTCTGTGTTTAGTCTATTTCCCAATGGCAGAGTGAGGTTTTGATCTAGCTCACACACCACAGGGAAAATATACTTTATATTCTGACTACAGGATTATTTCTTAAGCTAGTGATAATGCACAAGCTGGCAAAAGGGAAGCTTAGTTTTCAAATCCCATGGGAGAATTGCAAGACTAGCAGGTAGAAAGACATTTTTAGTTTTATTCTATCCTTTTCAACTATCTGAGGGCTTTGCAAAGTCGAAGCTGAAATTCCCATTGTGCTTCTACTTAATTATGGTAGCTGGTGTTCACAAAATGAATGCACTGTACCTGGTTTGGCCTGGTTACTGCCTGGAAAAGTTTTACACGGTGTGTTCCCCACACTGTGCCTGCTGTGATTGTGGCTTTGGTCTCTCCAGCTTTCCTGACTATTGAGTGTAGTGAGATTTTTTTTTTTCCATTTCCTTCCCTATTCCTTTCTTAATATTCCTCCCTAATGTTGTCATATACCTGACAGCATCCCAAGAAGTTAAGGCAAAAACAGTGGATTGGGCACATTCTCCTATGTCTGACCATAATCAAAACTGCCTAAACCAAGGTATATCCAGAAGCTACTTTGAACCTTTGGTTGGCATCATGTTTCTGGAAAGTTTTTGATCAGGCAGCTTGACATGGCTGCAACACATTCAACACAGGGATGTTTGTAAAGAAAACAAAGCAGAACAAAACCCACAGCTGGACACTTTGCACAATCATGCTCCAGGTCAGCATGGACACCCTAGTATATGAAGAATCACTGTTGACTTGTGCTTTGAATCCTCTGGACCTTATTTTGAGCTCCCCAGGAATTTAATGTTTCTTCTGTTAAATGTTTTTTTTTCTGTTTTCCCTCTGTACATCTTTGCCTGGGATCGGTGCTGTGCACATTCCACAGCTGCTTGCATTCATATGGGTTTTGCAGAGAGAGTGCAGTGGGGGAAAGTACTGCTTTATGTCTGAAGTGAGATAATAAAATAGAAGTTAAATAATAAGGATAAAATAAATAAAAGATAAATTTAGGAGATTACTAGATGCACTTTTAGAAGGAAGTAATTTAAAATACTGATACTAAATGATGGTTAGTCTGTTGTCACACCAAGAGGTTCATTGTGTGTACATTGTTACCAAAGACTGCCTCTCCCTTTCCATGGTGCTGACCTGGGTCTGGAAGGCCACTTGAGGAGATTCTCTTGTCTCATGTTTTTCCCTGGGTTCTCCTGACAGCACTATTTGCAAACCTGATCTGTGAGGAAGGGTCTGACATGGGTCTAGCCAGCAGTGCTGGTAAGTTGTGAGTGATTAGGGTGTCTCTCGAAGAAAGAAGTGGAATTTTCATTGAAGAATTTTCATCTAAGCAATTAAAAGTATTTCCAAAGAATATGACTTGGCAAATTTACTGTGAATTGGTTGAAAGTAATGAAGAGGAAGGAGAAGGGGGAAAGGATGAAGGTGACTTACAAGACAGTTGGAGAGGGATTTTGGACAAGGGCCCAGAGTGACAAGACGGGGGGAATGGTTTCACACTGACAGAGGGCAGGGTTAGGTGGGAAGAAATTCTTCCCTGTGAGGGTGCTGAGGCTGTGGCACAGGGTGCCCAGAGAAGCTGTGGCTGCCCCTTCCCTGGAAGTGCCCAAGGCCTGGAGGGGCCTGGAGCAGCCTGGAGCAGCCTGGAATAGTGGAAGGTGTCCCTGCCCATGACAGGGGGTGGAATGAGATGAGCTTTGAGATCCCTTCCAACCCAAACCAGTCTGGGATTCACTAATGACCTAACTGTGCTTTTCCATTTCCATCACCTTGTTCCTGGAATTGAAGCTGCAGATGACCTCACTCAGTGAGAGGAATGAGCTGACACCATTGTACAAGAAGTAGATACTGGTCCTTATCTCTTGTGGCTTTCTTCTGACTCTCCCCTTGTATTCATTTATGAAGGGTTGCTGCAGGTTTTCTTCCAAGTCACAAGTTACTCTCATCTGCTTCTTTTTGACTTTCTTTTCCATATAACGTTTTCTCTTTAGCGTTTCATCTCCCTACTCAGCATAGAGATGTAACTTGAAACTAGAGGCTTCAGGGTATATTCTCTTCTTCCAGCTCTTCATCTCTATTCCACTTTGAGTTTGAATTAAAAACCTAAATTTTTAAGGCCATATTAGGCTTTTTGAGATCTTCTATTTGATTTGAATTTGCTTACATTCAGTTCAGTTTGATTGGGGCTGAATCATTTTACCCTCTGGCATGTCTTAGTTAGCATCCAAGAAATTAATTGGTTGGTCTTGATGCTTGTGATTGCAGATAGGTGCTCCTATGGCAAAGCCATCCCTGCATGTGGAGTTTGTGTGTTGGGGACAGCTGTTGACAGTAAATGATCAGCTGAATGCAGCTACTGTGAGGCCTGTGGGGCACTCTGCTTAAAGTGTGCACATCTGTGGCTCACTTAGGAGTAGCATTGTATTTTTCTGCCAGTGTGGATCGTGTGTGGTGATAGAGTCCAGTGTTAAATGCAAAACCAAACAAATGTGTGATTTTTTACAAAGCTTGCTTCTGTGGATGCAGCCACGTTTGACTTCTGAATGTGGTCACATTAATTAAGAACATCAACTGTAAGTGAAAGTGAAACAAAGGATCCTTTGACAAATATTTAGAAACTAGCTGAAAGATGGTTCTGACAAAGTCTTCCTGAAGCCAGTAAGGTAAATTTGAATATATTAATAACCCTAACCCTAACCTTCACGAAAAAGGAAAGTAATTCCTGGTTACTGGTTCTTTTAAAATAGCCAGTTAAATTCACTCCTTTTGTTCTTATTCACAACTTTCTTACAAAACATTATTGCAATAGTTTTTTACTTCTGTAGTTGTAGGTACATTTTTGTGCAGTTTACTAAGCAGGTTCTGTAATTTTGGTGACTTTGGCTAAACAAATTGGATGTTCACTGCCTGAGTGTGTAGGTAGTTTTGGGAGGTAGATGCCTGCATGTGGGCTGAAAATGTGAGTACATGACTCCTTCTCTTGGGAATCATTTTGCTGCAGGAGTTTGTCAGTACAACACAACTGTACAAATATTGATGCTGTTGCAAACCAGTGTTAGAGCAGTGAGAACACAGCTCAAACACAGCAATGCAAGAAATGCAGGGAAGGGTTGTCCAGCTCCAGATTACCCTGTTAGTATTTTTTTTCCTAGAGATAGCAGAAAAAAAATGTTGTTTACTGATTTCTGGATGAAAATGTTATTGTAGCTTGTGCCAAAATGAAAGGATGCATGTTATGTTTTCCTCATACTAATGACATTACAAACCAGCTATTTCTAAAAAATACTAGTCCCATTAAATCAGAGATGCTGAACTTTATTGTTTATTTTAAATGGGTGGGGCATATTGGACTGGGGGTAGTATTTGCTTAGTAACTGCCTCCAAATGAAGTGCAGTCTTTTCTATTCTGTTTTAACAACTCTGCTCTTAATTTCATTTTGAAGAGTGAAGAACAGCCTCCCTTTAGGGAAAAAAAAAAACCCAGACCATGGAGTGACTGTTTGACATATCATTCCTCTGCCATTAATAACTAAAATCAATAGTCAGTGAGTAGGGATTTTTTCTGGCAGTCAGTGACCTTCCTGTATGTTCCAGTTCACATCCTCAGTTAGAGCTGCTGTTTGATCCATCATCCTTCTCCCTTCTGTACACCCGTGACTTGCAGCTAGCTACCAGTGGGATCATTTGCAGAAACAATTAAAACCTCTCTTTCCCTGGCAGTGGGGAGAAGGATTGTGGATGTAGTAGCATCAGCTTGGCAGCAGCTCCTTTGCTGGTGCACGTCTTCTTCACTGCTTGCTGCCCTTGCAGCTGGCTTTTTTGTCTTGTTGGATGTGACAGAATATTTTTCCATTAAAATGAATAATAAATTCTGTGTTAAATGAGAATGACTCCAGGCTGTTGAGTTTGGAACTGAACCCTTGTTTAGAATTGTTTATAAATGTTTCAACACTCTGTGTTATCACAATCCATACACAGTGCAGACACACATGCATAAGTTGTACTTCAGCCTGAGCCTGGTTTTTAGCTGCACTTGCTGATCAGGCAGAAGTGCCATTTAGAAACAGCACTCACAGCTGTGAGATTTGAAGCACCTGCACCTCTCAGCATGTCCTGCTTGGACTGTCCCCTCTCCTCTGCAGTGGGGCAAGGCTCCCAGCAGGCACACACTGTCCTCCTTGCCTTGCTCCAGCATCTCCAGCTCTGATTCCTTGTGCCTGCTCTGTCCCTCTGCAGCCCTTTCTGGCCTGGGCTCTGGTGCTTTCCTGCCTGTGGTGCCATGCCCAGGATGCCTCAGGGATTTAAAGATGCCTGCACCCGTGTCTGGGTGGTGCAGGCAGTTTTCTCCCCCTTCAGCAGCAGCCTGAAATAATTCCAAGAGTTTACTTTCCAAGCCCCTCCTCTCTCCCTGCCCTAGTTCCTGACTCTGATATTTCGGGCAGTTAATCTTTCACCAGATAAGAGTGCAAGTTGTGTCAAAATTGATCAGTTTGCAGCCACGGCTCTGGCAAGGATGGAATTTCTGCTCATGGCCTATCTTGGGTGTCTGGGAATAGCTCTATCACATGGCTTGGTATCCAGTGTGAAGTGTGGGAGATCCAAGTTGTAAATCCTTGCTTTGAGTTGGAGCAGGGCATGGGACATGAGTTTTTAGATCTCTGTGAGTGTGTGCATTAAGTATTCCATTGTTCCCTTTCTTCCTTTCACACAATGTGAATGTTTTCTGTAATTTGGAAAAAAACACCCTATGTCTTTTTCTAGGTCTTTTTCTTACACTCTATGTGTGTATTTTCAGTCCAATTAAGAAATCCCTCCTTTTCTCTTCTTGCCTAGGAACACTAAAATACATTGCACCACATAACTGTTAAACTCTTTGACCCCAAGTATTTGGGATCTCCTATAAAAATCTCAAAACAGTATTCTGTGGAGGTGTAACTGTTAAAGCAACCCAAAGCAATCAGAGAGATGAAGAAAGGGCACCCCATAAGTACCTCTGGAAAGCAGAAAGATTGTGAGTTTGGAGGATGAGTTGCAGGATGTGAATACAGCATTGGGAACGTTCCTGGATCTTTTCCACAATCCTTTTAATGTGGTCACAGACTCCTGACTGGGTGAAAATAAATTTGAATTAACTTCAGTGAGTGTCGAAAACATGGAGACTTTAAATTTGTTTGGAAAAAGCATCAGGGCATGCTATGATTTTTTTTTTGTCTGTACTAATTAGTGATGACACAGCATCAAGATGGCAAAAAATGAATCATTTGGATGTTCATGAAACAAAGTATTTTGAGTGTCACTAACTTGTGGCTTTTGGGAATTCTTGAAGTAATAGAATAAGGATCCAAGGAGTATATTTGATGAAACAGATTTATTTGAAGAGGATAGTTGTTCTTAACCCAATTTCTTTTCTGATTAAAGTAACAGCCAGACTATTCCTGTTGCTTCTTGAAGGCTCTTAGGTGTGTTAACAACATGTAATGGCTTTTCTTATCAAAATAATCAGGCTGAATGATCTTTGGGCTAAACTACGGGGCACCTTGGCCTTCATATAGGAAGTTAAATTTGATGTGAGTAGCAACCACATGTGTCTGGGAGGTGAGCTAAAGTTGTAATCAGAGCATTTCTTTTTTGAACTTGATAGAAACCCAGTAAGTTTTAGAACCTTTTCAAGGTCTAAACTCAAAAAGTTTTAGACAGATTCTTGGCATGATCCAAAACTAAACAAAATTTTGCTTCTTTTGTGCTTACCCAGTTAGTGTTTAGTTCTTAGTTTCTTGAATTCACAGATTTCATTTCAGCAACTTTCTGGACTTGTCAGATTTTGCTTTGATATCACAGAGTTATCTAAATTATGTTATAGAACCAGAGAATCACAGGATGATTTGGGATGGAAGGGGGCTTAAAGCCCATCTCATTCCAACCCCTGCCATGGGCAGGGACACCTTCCACTAGCCCAGGTTGCTCCAACCCCTGTCCAACCTAGCCTTGGACACTTCCAGGGACGAGTTAGCCACAGCTTCTCTGGGCAATCTGTGCCAGGGCCTCACCACCCTCACAGAGAATTTCAAATATTATTTCTCTAAAATGGAATCATATTCTCTTTTAGTTCAGCCTGTACATTCTTGACACTGCATGGAATTAATTTCTGTTCCAGAAAGATCCCAGCAAGGACTTGTGTTTCTAGTGCAGGAACTGATCTTACGTGAGAAAACTTTGCACTTCTCAATTATTTCAGAAACTGGTGGAGGTTTTTCAAGCAAACTTATCTTCCCATGGAAGTTTGATTTGTGACCCTTGTGGGCTTTTGTTTAGTTTTGATATTCTCTACTTATTTTAATGTACTGAGGTCAGAGGTGACCATTGGGATTGCCTTGCAGGACAGTGATGCTCCCTGTCTGTCACACTGGAATACAACATTACTCCTGGGAAAACTTTCTTCCTATATATCATGGTCTGATACCTGTGGGTGGTGAGGAGATTGTGTTTGTGGAAAAGTAGATTTGAGAATATGCAGTGCTAACATCAGCTGAGATCAGTCTGAGCTTTGGAGATGGAAACAAGGAATAGAGCCTGGCCCAGGTGATGTGTCCAGCCTTTTCTGAGAGTCTTCTTGCTTTCTGCACCATCATCTCTCTGCAGAAAACAGTGGTGGATACTCCTTGTAAATGATCTGTCTTGGTAAAAGAGTTTTTAGGAGTTTGGTAATGTTGTGTGGCTTCTCAGAAAGCTTCAAGCTTTGTTTCTGCACTCACAGAGCTCTTTGTTTTCTTCCTTTGCTTATCATTAACAAATATTAAATTTTAAATTTTAAACATTTTTAAATCTTAAATGGCTTATTTCAGAAAATAGAACATTTCTCAGGCAAATGTTTTTTGATAAAGTTGTTGACTTTGAAACTGCTCTGACATTGAGCAGCTGATGGGGAACAGAGACACCCCAGGTTACTGATCTGAAACTCCTGCCTCCAGGAACTCTTCATGAGGAACTTTGCTTATGATCAGTCTGTGCTGGGGAAAAGGCTCAGATCTCCAGGCAGTAAATCAGAGAGAAGAGCTGACTGGATGATCAGAAAAATGAGTTAGAAAAAAATTGTCATTTTTAACCTAAATATCAGGATTTTAATTGAATTAAAATAAGGACATGACCATGCCTGACCTCTAATATCTGGGTTTCTAAACATATTTTTCTTAGAACTTGCCAGAATCGTGGGAGAAGGTTGGCTACTTCTTTGATCTTCCAGATTTCTTATCTTGGAAAGCCACAGGTGTCACTGCAAGGTATGTTAATTATAACAATATGATTTTGTCTATTTTCTTATGTACATTTCTGCTTTAATTCATTCTGACTGGACCTGCTGTTATGTACATCTGTCTGTAATTCAGCCAGCCCCAAAACATCTTGAACCTATCTCCTGCCTCCATTGTGCATTCCTGAGCACAGTTGGTCCTGGGAGCAGTGGAATTCACAGATACAGTGTGTTGCTGCAAAATGTCATTTTGGAACATAAATATGATTGCTTGAGTTCCTGTGAAATACACTTCCAATAATTCTTTGAAATCTATTTTTGTTGACAAATTTATTGACTTTTTTTAGAATTGGAAATACCCACTTCTTTTCCATGTGGGGGGGTCGGGTAAAATCTAATTTAAAATGGTCACTTCACTGTAAAACATGGCAGCTGTGCTGCTCCCCAAAAGCACCCTGGAATCCTTGCTGAGTAGCTGAACAAAACCCTCTAAGAGAACCCCTTAAAAATCTGGATTAAAGTGACCAACAGAGGTGAAGGGCATTTGCAGATCTTTGTGAGGGCCAGTATTATTTATTTAAAGTCATGCACAATTCAGTGCAGCTCACAGTTATTTCCATTGCAATTTGTGGAGTGGAATCTGTGCAAAATGTAGTCTCAGATGAAAACTGGCCACAGGATAGTTTTAGTCTCTCTGGAAATGAATATACCTTCCCATCAGATACAGTTCTTTTTATTTGAGTGCTCTATTTCTCTCTAGTTAGTTTTCCTGATTGACAGCTACTGTTAGAGCATTATATATTATATATTCCTTGCACTATACAGCAGGGAAATGCTATGATTGACTTAAAAAAGGCAAAAAGAGGAGTTGTGCAAGGACTTGCCAGATGATAATTGATAAATGGCGTCTTAAATCTTCTTCCTTTGGACTTTCAGTCAGATTTTGCTGTCTAACTCTGAATTATGTAACAGAAGAACAACTCCCACCCCACAGATCTTGCAATCTAAACAGTCCTGTCACCTGAGCCAAGTCTACCTTCAAGAGGATAAATCCCAGGCTCCCAGATGATATTCCAGGGTCTGCATCTTGTGAAAGTGCTCAAGACTTTGATTTAGCATTAGCACCCTTTGGCCAGGGCATGAGGATGGGGAGGCTCTGAAAAAGGAGGGCACAGTGATCCTGACAGCTCCATGGTCCTGCCTGGCTTTGGCTTTGTGTCCTTGGCTGCAATTTCTTGGAGGTGAAGCAGAGAATCTCTCTGAATAAAAAAAAAAAAGAGTTGCAGAGGAGTATACTCAAAAGTTGAGATGCCTGAATTTAGACTGGCAAGTTCATTTCCTTAGCAAGGACAATGTGATTACTCAAAATCTTTTAATTGTGTTGATGAATGTTTTAAGGGAGAAAGGAATGTTGGGAAAAGACTCTCTGGGTAAAGTCTTCCCTCACACTTTGGTTGAGAGTCTTCTATTTTGGATAAAATAGCTCCTTGTACATCCTTCATTGCTGTCTTTAATGTATTCCCCAAATCAAGCTCATTGTTCTGGCTCTAGTGGATTGTCTTGTAGGGTAGCAAAGAAGGAAGAAAAAGACAGGAGAATAAGGAAAAGAAGCATTTTGCTGGAATCAAACCCTATTTTTTTTCCCTTTCTCTACTTTACACCATGTACACCTGTTTTCTGAGAATTTTCTTGTAGGTTGGTGAAGTCAAGTAATTTGTCCTGAATATGCTCATAATACAGGGGACGTGTGAATTTATCAAGTATGGGATTATTACCTCTTAGCACTCTTTCTGCCTCTGAGCACAAAGGAGTCTATTCACAGGGCAAGACACAGTGTTAGTCACTGTGAATCATACAGAACTTGGCCCTGATAAAAGGATTTATTTTTTCAAAATTTGTTTTGGTGATGGGGATTTTACCAAAATAAATGCAATTCTGAAGGCACTTTTATAGCAAAGTCCTTGCTTCTTTAAGGGGCTCTTTAAAACATTTTGTATGTATTTGACATTTAGAAATTATGTAAAGTCTTTTTGCCTTCAGTGAGGTCACTGTGCATGAAGTTAAGTAGTGTGTGAGATCAGAGTTTGATGTATTTGAAATGCAGTTCTTGACGTGTGTTTCTAAGTATGAAATCCTGTGTCTTTCACCTTTCTGCTGGCTTGAACTGCATTGTTGCCAAGGTTTTTTTTTTCCAGTGGACCTATAATAAACAATAAATGTTTCTTACCTCCAAGGTGGAGGCTCAAACATCTTCTAGGATGTTTTACCTCCTGGCTTTGAAATTGTATGTATCTCACTGAACAGTATCCACTCGTCAGTTGCAAAGGATGAGTTCCAAATTTTTGATTCCCATTGTTCTTGAAAAGCTGTTGCCTGTAATTCTCCATATTTAATATAGTTATATTTTATTATTTCTGCTTTGGGCTGATGAACAACCATTAACTTGTCCTGAACGATCCAGGCAGCTGACTACTCTGCATTAAAAACAAATGTTACTGACAGCTCATTAGTTCAAAAATTTAAACGTAGAACTTCTCAGCTTTGCCCCCCAAGGCTGCAACAATGGATACTCAGTTGTCTTCTCCCAGAAATGCTGTGGTGGAGAGGAAGAGCTGTGACAGACACTCAGTGGTGCTTTGCAGAGGCTCAGCACTTCTGCTCGTGCTGAGTGTGACTCAGCCCTCCCTCCCCCATCCAGAACCTCTGGTAACCTTTCCTTTATATGGTACTTTGGGTACAGCTATCTTAATAAAATCTGAACTGCTCCCTGGTTTAGTTACGGGCTACTGTGTTATGGATGGGGAATTCTTACCAGAGATGCACATCTGCAATCTTAGTGGTTTCTGGAGTCTTGTGAGGGATTACATTGCAGATAAGAATAGGGCTGAGCTGTTAAACTGGGTGGAATCCACACACAAGTTTCTCAAAGGTCATGTGTGTTTAGATCCAGAATTCTGCTTCAGGGCCATTTCCAATCACAGGCAACTCAATCACCGCAAAGTGAGCTAGTGTGTACTGGAATTTAAGATGAATTTTAACAAAGGAGAGGTTAGACTTGTGAAGGAGGATTTGGAAATGTAGGGAATAATGTCAGGCTGACATTATTGAGATAGAGGTTGTCCAGCATTGTGCTACAAGCCACCTCCCAAAATGACCAAAAAAAGTTGGAACAAATTGAATATTTATGCAGATTATTTTTTTCATATTATTATACTTTAGACATATTAATATCTGTGGAAAGTAATGTGTTATCTAGTAGAGACTTCATCTCATCTGTGAATTTGGCCCAAATAATTGCTTGTGAAAATACTTGTCCAGTAAGTCTTCATCTGCTTGCCATCACGACATGGGAAAGAGTGGAACAGCTGTTTCATATACTTCACTTTTCTAAATGATCTCCTTCCAACAGAACTCAGATCATGAGTTTCTCAGTTTTATAAGAAAGAAATTCATACTGTTTATGGTAGTGATGGACTGCAAAGTGAAAAGCAAATGCTTGTAGTTGATAAAAAGCCTTTCTGGGAAGCACATGACTAATACTTGTCTGTATCTCTGTGAGAGAGGGTGATCTCTCTTTAGTATACAGTCTATTTTCAACAGGAAGACACTTGACAAATTGTTTTCTTTCATTTATGAGTTCCTTGGCTTGTGCACATTTAAGTAGCTGCCTCTTTATGTTAAGCAGTGATTGAGTCCTTAAAGTTTATTTGTAACCTGTTTAGAGTAGCTGATAATTAGGGCTCAAGATGGCTCCATTGCACTGATTGACTTCCAGAGAACTCCCTGGACATTGTTGGAATTATACAGAGTCCACTGGGATGTACAGAGTCTGGTCCCTTGTTGAATTGTAGTGAGGGAAGCTTGTAATAAAACAATAAAGCCAGGGAGGTGCTCTAGATTCAGATCTCTGTTCTGTGATTTGGAGAAGTGAATTAAATCTGTGTCTTTGGAGGTGTTCAGGCACTTGAATACATGTGAGGATTTGATGTTTGTTCATCCCTGTGTTTGTTCTTCATCTGTTAAACTGATGCATCCACACACTCTTGGGAGGTTGCTTACTTTTACCATTGAGAGGTCTCTCGTGGCTGTGCCAGTGCAGCCCTCACCAAATATTTTATCCAGAATAGGCTGGAAACTTTGAGGAGGGAGAGCGTTTTTAGGAGAGGAGCTTACGTTTAGAGGCGCTGTTGAAAAAACAAACGAGTGTGAGTTAAATGATTATCTGAAGGGTGTCTGTGTCCTTTTCAAGGATTGGGCAATCCTTTCAGAGAGATGTGGTCACTGCAGCAGCACAGACACCACTTTTTGGGGCCAGCTGCCCTTCCCTTCCTTCCTAGCCCTGCCATGACTAATGGATACCCTTTGGCTGGGAGCTGGCGCTTGGCTTCTTGTTGATATTTTGTGCCTACTTCAAAAGATGCCTGGTCTAAAACTCAGGCCTAGGGAATATTGCAGAAAGCTGTTGTGATCAGTGCTGAGCCCATGGGGCAGTGACAGTATCCTGAGTTGCACTCGGGTGTTGTGTCCTGTTTATGAAATGAAACCCAAGAGTTCAGACTTGCAGTCTTGTTTAGAGAAGTCTCTGGAGGAGAGAGAATTATCTTGAAAAGCTGTTTGGGAGGGGAGGAATGGTGTTTTTGTGGATTGGACAAAGTACCATGAATTTCTTGTCATGGAGCCAAAAGCAAGTGTCCCTGTGATGGTATGTTTGCCAAATGAGAGAATTCTACTGCTATCAGGCTTTTAATAAATTCAAAACATGTCCTTTGGAGACTGGTGTCACACAGACTGATCTAGAAAATAGGAAATGTGTAGCTGGAAAAGTTATCAGGACTGTGAAGGGCAGGTGCAATGTGGACCATTACTGTTGGATTTTTTTTTTAAATTTAAAAACGATATGTCCCTGAGTCTACTGAGTAATCTGAAAAGAGTTCTGTGTGCTAAAGAAGAAAATTGTCAGCAGGTCTCCTTAATGTTAGCCAGGAAGCACACAGGCAAACAGGAAGCTTTAGCTATTGTTATTGTACAAGTGCCCTTTACAAAATATTAGCAAAAGAAGCTTAATGTGTTTTCCACAAGAACAGGAGCCCTTCAGAGTGTCTCACTGTATCTGCCCAGTGAAGAAAAACTGCACTGTCCCCTTCCAGCAGCTTCAGACATACATTGAGAGGTTGCACTGCAGAGGCTTGCATTCAGACCTTCTAATATTTACTACTTAATTTTTTTGAAGTTGTTAGGATTGTTAATTAGCTGTGACAGTATCTAGCCCTTCATTTTCTATTGTGTTCATTTGCTGCTAAAAAAAAAAAAATTAAAAAAAGCCAGCTAGGTCAGTATAGAAAGGATTGGGGGCAGTGGATGTATTCCTGGCAGTTTGCCACGGAGACACTGAGCTGAGCCAACCATGAAGTCATCGTGAACTCAGGGAGTCTCACTAATCCAAGGCAATGTGTCTTAATTTGACAAAGCAAAGGCTGCTTGATAAGCAAGCCCAGCTAGAAATGCTGTGAAACGGGGGTGTTTGTTAAGTGGAGATTGTGGACGAGAAATGTGGTGATATGAAAGGAATCATCTTGGTTTCAGGTCCTTCCTCCCCCAAGCCCAAAGGCAGGCTTGGCTCCCTTCTCCCCTGCAGCTCGGGCTGTGCAGTGGCTTGATGTGAAATTTGAGAAACATATGTAGTTTTCTATTTCAGGAAAATGATCTCAGGGATTGAATGTGTGTTTTGTTGGCTGTTAAGCTCTGATCTTGCCTAGTGTGGTAGTTTGAGAGTGTGTGTGTATGTGAGTGTGTGATGGTTAAAACGTTCTCCAGCACTTAAAAAACATAATAATAAAAACAAATCAGAGTTCATATGTTCATTGTTGTTAAAGGTCTTATTTCTTCAGTCTCAAAAATGCAACATCCAACATCCTTAAGAAGAGGATTCTTCTTAAGAAGACTCTTAAATAGCTTAATAGTGTGTATCAGAAAATGGGTTTTTTAATTTTTTTGTAATAGTCATTAATATTTACTTGAGCTGATGAGTGGTGCATGCAGAGTTTTCCACTGAAGCAAAGAAACTCTGTTTAAACAACCATTTCATTGTTGGTCCTGTGCAATGGAAGCAATGGAGATAGATGAACACTGTAATTATTAACTTCTGTGAGGTTGAGATGACAATCTCCCCTTAATAATATTCATAAAGAGATGGCTGGGAGTCTGAGATTGCTCTTGCTGACATCCTCACTAATGGAAGGACTGGATAACTATTCTTCACTGGGTCTGTGGGGGAGTAATGAAGGAGGTTGTGGTGTTACAGCCTTAAATTCTGAGGAAAAATAAGACATAAACCACAGAGGAGTTTGTTGTCTTTCAGTTCTCTTAATCTCATTTTTTTTACAGCCATTTCAGTTCTCTTCAGAGCCAGGCTGGGTGTTCAGGGTGTTTCTTTTGCATTAGCTGCTGTGAACACCATCAGGGATCAGACCCTGATGGTACAAGGGATGTAATAAACAATCTGTCATCTCCTTTGAACTCTTCCTTATGTGAAACCCCATGGAAAAGCCCCCTTGTGCCCTGTGAGATTGGGTCTCTGTTCAGCCAGGGCCGTGTAACAATTGCTTCCTTGCATAAATTTGAACCAGATAAGAAAATAGCCATGTTTATGAACTCCTGGGTCATTTACAGCCCCAGCAGTGTTTTGGTGTGCACATATATAATGCATGTATTCACAGTAAATTCTTAAAAACCACCCCCCTGAAAACAATAACATTCCAGGAGCGTTCTCATCCAGGGAAGGGAAGCTATGTAGCATGAAGTCTGTGCATTGTATGTGTACATACACTGCTTAGAAGTATTAAAACTCACAGAAATTTATTAGCCCATAAGGGCCTCTTTTGTCCTTCCTTCCTTTTTTTTTTGTTTTAAACCCCCAAACCTTTAGTCCTCTGTAATACCTTGCATATGAAAGAACCTTCGTAAATTCAGCCCTTAAATGTGCTCTTAAGCAAGAAAGTGGCATTGTTATTTTATAGCTGGGAAAAGAGCCGTATAATTTGAAGGGTAACATTCTTTAAGTGTTTAGCTGGGCATCCAGCTTTCTGTCTAACTTGCAGTGAGAATTAGGTGTCGTATTCCATAGGCATTTTCACAGATCACACTATAAATTATTTATTCTGGACCAATTCTTCCTGCAGACTTCCCAAACAAATGCTTTTCACCACTGGAGTGTTCCTCCTCTCCCTCTCACTGTAATACATGGCTGTAACAACAGTCTTGGCCTGGAGGGCAGTTTACCTACAGGTTTGCTTTATTTTCTTTGGCTGGCTCTCTAAATCTGCTTAATGTTAGTAACTTTCACTGGAAATTCTCGGCGTGCTTTAGGATGACACTGATGGTGTCAAGGTTGATTTACATTATCTCTTTAAAGTAGCATTAGCTTGCCTAGGACTTTTTCTCTTATTTGTTTTAGAATTCATGTTCTCCAGAGAGGAGCCTTTTAACTGTGAAATGTAAATAACCTGACAAGGAAGACTTCAAAAGAAAACGAGTCTTTGTCCATGGCAGTGATACCAAGCTTGCCAACTCCGTAACCTTTAAAACAGAGCACTTTTATGCTTGACCTGTCATCTGCCTATAAAAATAATCTTAGATCAATGATACAGTGCTTTCAAGAATGTGTCTGAAGAAAGCAGACACTTCTATGTATGTGTTCTGTCATTTCTTCATTGTGATGGACCATCTGCTGCTTTAACTCTCAGTAGGATCTGGTTATTGATTTGGTGTAAGTGCCTGGCTCTGCCTTTTGCTTGCACTGAGGTGATGAACACTTTTACTGCAGCTTGCAAATTGATGCTGCCAGATAGCCGGCCCAATATTATATAAATATATAATGTGTTATATGAAATCACCAAGGGTTTGTTTTTGCCTTCCCCCATTCTTTATTCCAGTGCCATTCCATTAAGCTGTTCTTTAGATGAAAGGTTGTAATTCAGTCTTCAGTGGATGAAATGTATATGTACTTATGGAATCAAAGACATTCCAAGAAAGGTTGTTTATTTTCTTACTACCTTCTTTAATTAAATGTCGATGGTAGGATTCTGACTGTCTGACTTCAGAGAAACAGATGAAGCAATAATGCTTGCAGTGTGATCCAGCAGGGATGATTGCAGTTACGCTTCTTGGTTGTTGGGCACTGCATGCATAGGAAACTCAATTCTCCTGTGGATAGGAGAGCTGGAATTTCAGATTTCACCATGGCTGTTGGTTTAATTTTAAAGTGAAGGGGAAGTTCTGGAGGTTCTATGTTTTGTATTTTACTATTACATAAATTCAGATAATATTTGAGTTCTATATCTGTAGCTTTAAACTGGAACTGGGAATCTCAGTTAAAACCCATGTTTGTCCACTTTATTTTATTTCAAGTGCTCTGTCTCAGACTTGTCAGCTTGAGTGTGGAGCTGCTGTTCTGCAGTGTGGATGTATCCTGGCACTCTCTGGAGAGGGAATTGGAGAGCACAGGTGCTCCTCAGAGAGCTGTCCCTGTGTTCCCTAGCAGGCTGGGGCTATCCCAGAGTCACACCCAGGATCCATGAATTTAGGGAAGGTGACCCAGCTATTGCCTCCAGCGCCCATGCACAAGGATTTTTGTTAAAGTGGGAAAGAAAGTAGGAAAGCCCTTCATGCTGTATGTAGGTGACTGGGAAAAATATGAGGATGTGCAGAGAGGATGTGCCTGTTATATCCAAAGCTCTCCCCACCCCCAAAGCCCACTTGCATTTATCCATACATAGTACATGGAGTTAGGATGATGGAAATAACTTCAACTTTCACTCACTGTACTTTAGAACAATTTTGAAACTATTTAGATACTCTCCTCTCCCTCCAGTCTCATTTTCCAAGGTGAGCACATTCTTCTGAGGAATGAAGCTGGATCTGCACAATAAGGTGTTTTCATATTTAATTAAAACTGATAAGAGGGGAGAACATGCCACAAAATACAAAGAAAACTATTTTCCTGTGGCTTCCATCTTCTGAGCTTCCCTCCATGAAACTATTTGGGAGTTTCTGATGCTGGTTTGTCTTTGTATATAAAATACCTCAAACAGACTCCTTGGAGAAAAAGAAATAACCATGATGTGACTTTAAGGAAAGAAATTGAGTGTTCTTCCTGTCCTCCTGGAAAAAGTAGGTGTGGTGTTGTCCTTAATTCTTTGTGCACAGCATCTGTACAGGAGGTTAAGCTCCAGAGTGCTTTCATCTCCCTACAAAGAAGGGAAAACAGAGGATGTGTAGGAGCATATACACAGCTGGCACCTGTTCTTCATATCCACCCCATCCCATGCCATTCTTGCCCTCAATTCCTCTCTGAAGCTCTGTGGGCACATGTGCAGTCTGGATTTAGTCTCCTTCACAGATGGCATCTTTCATGTGCCATCTTGGGCCGTGCTGCCCATGAGATAAATATAAATATAAATATATAAATATAAATATAAATATAAATATATAAATATAAATATAAATATAAAATTTGAATGTGTATCACAAGGTAAAGTTCTTCAGTGTTCACCATTCCTCATGCTGTTGCCCCAGCAGCACCAGGGGGACTCTCCAGAGGGGTTCCAGTTTGTTTAAGACTTTCTGGGTTTGTATATTTTGTCCTGTAGCAGCTCTTCATTTTGTGTATAAGGACAGTTCATAAACACATGTTGAATCTCAACATGGTGCCTGCTCTTTCCTGCTATTTCTGACCTGCCTGGAACACAGACAATCCTTATTCACACCAGTTAGCTCCACTGGTAATCTACCCAAGAACATTTCCTGATACTTCTTTCTTTTTCAGGCTGCCTCTTTAAATGTGGATCAAAGGAAACTCATACCTACTAAAATGTTAAGAGATTTCTGATTGCCCAACCTATCAAGAGATGTATTAATTAATTGAAGTAGGTGCTCATTTTCTTTGGCACAAACAGAGAAAAGAGGAGGTAGAATATAAGGAATGATGTCCAAACTAGCATGAATTAATCTTGATATTGTGATACCTGCTGAGCTGATGGAAATCATTTCTGGCTGATTAAGGCTTCATCCACTATCTCATTTGCTTGTTGGTTTATCTGAAAGGGCCTCTATTTGTGTGTATGTGCTTCAAGTAGGGACTACAGTTTTGCCTCATTAAATGTGAAACTCTGCTTGGAGGAATATTGCTCAAGAAAACCACATCAGGCCAAGGTTTTGAAAATGCAGACTTGTTTAGAGAATGCATTTTAATATATTGAAGCCTCAAGCCATCTACCTCTGCTCCTGAGAGCTCTACCTGAAAACTTTCAGGGCTGAATAATTTAAGATTTGGGTTTTTTTTTTAATTCTTTCTGCAAGAAATACTAGTCTGATGTTTTATTTTCTTAAAGTCTGAACTTCACATAACTTTTTTTCAGAACTGTTTATCCTCACTCCAGACATGAACCTTGGAAAGGTGGCAGAAAAAACAAACAGCTGCTGTGTTTTTGGGCAGTCTGCATTCCTTTAAACTCTCTGAGATCAGACTTGTGCTGAGATTTTCAAATTATTTGTCCTAGGGCTTAACCACTTTCACTCCTGCTTAAAAGTCAGTGAATTTGCCATACTGGTGCTTGTGAGAGCTGTCAGGCAGAGCCTTAATGATTCAAGAACCATGAATATATGATGTGTTCTTAGGGCTTTTTATTATTGTTTCATTCAAACTTCACCTACCTCCCTAATCATCTTTCCATTTTTGGACTCCAGTTCTTTTTTTAACTTAAGCACATTGCTTAAGATATTCTAGGGAACTTTGTTTGGATTTTGGTTTTTGGGGATAAATTTGATACATTAAAAAAATGTTATTAATGGACCAAGGTGAAGGCAGTAAAAAAGACTGCCACATTCCCAAGGCCCAGAGTCAGAAATTATCTGCTCAAGTTTGGGTTTCCTTCACAAATTGGAGACAGGAAGAAGAGCCACTGATCCTGTGGCAGCATTTTGTGCCCTCTTTATGAGGTCTCCAAAATTCATTCTGTGAAGCTGGTGGAAAAGTCAGAGCAAGGCAGGCTTGTGTGGTAAAAGCATATTTAATGGTCTGGGCCCTCGTGGATTTTCCTGCAAGAGAGATGTGGAGATGCTACTTCTTACTTGTGCCTTTTAAGTAGCCTAAATCCCAGGTGTGTCTTGCAGTGCCTTTCCAGTTCCTGGAACTTCCCTGAGTGCAGAGATTGGTTGTACCAGGTCACTATTCTTGTGAGATGGGTTAAGTCCAAATGTGTGTTTACTAGCAACTGGAATGGACAAACAAAGCAGTCAGGCCAGTTCTGAAGGGCTTTTCAGTTAACTGTGTTCATTCTTTTCTTTGGGCCCTTTTCCAGCAAAGCACTTAGGCACGTGCTTAAAGTTAAAGCCTGTGCTTAAGTGCTCTGCTGGTCTGGGTCCTTTATTTGCTGTCCAAGCATGTTGGTATGAACAGGCTGTTTGCTCTAGGAATGTTTGGGGAGCTGTTCTTCTTACATTGTTCATTTTCCTTCTCTGAACCTTTTGGCCACCTATGGCCCAGAAGATTAATTTGTCCTTTCAGTATGACACAGAGAAGGACTTGAAAATGGTATTTGAAAACCTGCAACAGGTTATTGATTAATTGGCACTGATTGTGAAGGAACAATGTATTTGGAGAAATCAAGGTCAGTCCAGCCAGAGGAGTTTTTCGTCTGATGTCTTGCTGGCAACATTTGTCATATGACAAAAGCATCTTCAGACTGTTCAAGTACTATGGATTTAGTATCCAGAAAATTCTCCTTAAGTAACTACTGTCTTTAGGTACTTGCTATATTTTGATCTGTATGCAGATTTGCTTGTTTATTTATTTCTTGTTTTCACTGCTCCTGAATTGCCAATCTCTGATTCCTGCAGGCCAGCAAGTCTTGTGCCGTCCCTCCTCATCATTCCCATACCATCCGTGGCAAGTCAGGGCAGGAGAACTCAGTTAAATTCAGACCTTGGGTTTTCTCTCTGGGTCTTGCAGCAGTGATAGTTTACCTTTCACCTCTAAAGCCATTTTTGGACACCAGGAGGTTGATTTTCTTTGTGCTTTTTTTGTGAGAGTGCAAACCATTTTGCAGCAATGAAAATGGCAGAATGTGCAGCCTGATACTGCTGACCTAACTGTGGAGGTAGCAAGGAAAATCCATATGGAATAAGTCAAGCACAATCCTGCAGTTGCTTCTGCAGACACATGACTTACAGAAATGCCCCAGCTGACGTCAGAGACACTTTTTGTTCAGGTCAAGTTACTCACACCCACGTCTCTTTAGGACCAAGCTCATAAATAAATAGTTTACCAAATTGCCTTTAGAAATTTCATTCTTAATTCCTCTCAAGCAAAAAGGTCCAGGCTCTCCATGAACAGTGATCTTTTTATTCCGTCATTTAATTTGGTAAAACACACAAATGTGGAATTTTTTTTTTTCATTAGAAACATATAAACCATTAAAGAGGGAATAAAGTATTCCTTTTTTAATGCATCTAACACAGGGATTTTGAATTGACTTTTAGTCCATTCTTCTCTGTGCTTGCAGCATTTGTGAGTTTATTTTCTGCAAGTATTGCAGTGTAATTCATGTTCCAAGAAAGGGAAAGACAAATATTTTAGTGTTGTTAGGGCTGCATGAAAGGGTTCATTAGCGTTTAGAGCAGTGGTAAACTCCACCCTGCTGGTTCAGCCTCACCTTTCCCAGTGCTGGGTGTGAGACAAGCTCAGGCAGTACCTGGGAGGCTGAGCTCTGGCTCTGAGAGAGCTGGGGATGTGCATTCCCAGGTGAAGCTGTTTTTAGGATTTAAATGAATGTAAAAAACCAATCATGTCCACCTTCCTAGTGTAACAGACTAAAGAATCTGAAATGAGAGGAGCAACTTCTCTCTTTTAGCCATTCTCCCAAGAGCCCATGGGTTGATATGGTTGGTTCTTAGAACAAGCCAGAGTGGAGTTAATTAGAGAGAAGAGAAGAGAGTCCCTTCTCATTGGCAGTGGCAGCAGAGATGCTTTCAGAGGAGAGGAAAGGAGAGAGGAATCCTAGAACAGACAACATGTTAGCATCCTTCTGGAGCCAGTGCTTTGAAATCATGCTCAGTTAATGAGCATTTATATTCCCTTCTGTTATTTCTCTCTATTATTGTGACTGGAAGCAGTCTAGGTGTCCATGTAATGTAGCCTCCTCCTTGTTTTTCTTTTATTTTCTCTTCGTCCCAGCAATACCCTCTTTCAAGTGCAGAATGATTGCTTGTTTTCTTTGAATGTCTTTATTGCTGCCTTCTCAGGAATAATGACACCTGATTGATCTACTCCGTAGCCTTCCTTATTTTCTGCATTGATCTCCATTCGTCTCCCTGCTGATGTAAATAAGCTGAAATGTCTTTTCCTTCTTACTTTATGGAAATTTATGTGTTCTTTTACTCACTTCTGTTACCTATTTCAGAACTCCTCGGTGAGGTTTTCTTTGTTTGGTTTATGAAATCCCACAGCTGTCCAAATAATACTGCTGGTGTCTTTGCTTTTTGAGATGTGCTCAGATATGTGGCCTCCTTTTTACATGAATACAATTACAAAGGGCTGTAAATGCATACCATTATTATTAATTAAAGATGCTCTAGAAATAGATGCAGTGCTGCTGTCATTTAAAATATTAGAATACAAGCATACAGTACATGTATGATGTATGTAAAATGAGCCCTCTTGTTTTTCCTTTGATTTAAATCACTTGCCTTAAAATCTAACAAAATCTGTTTGCAAAAATTGGTACTGATGACTAAATTTTGACCAAATATATCTAATATTTGGAATGACTCTGTGATTTTAAGAGTTTACACTGACTGAACTGATTTTTGTGGTGGGAGTTAACAACACAGCTCATTCCCTGAGTAGGAATATCTATAATGTGTATCTTTGATTCAGGTGCCCCTGGCAGCTGTATCCTGTCATCCAGACTTGAGTAAGACTTGAAGGTGGTTTCCCTGAATAAAGGAGGGCTCAATATTCAAGTTTAGCATATGAAATGGGATCAGCCTCCATCAGAATGCAGTTATTAAGACTTTCTTTTATTGCAGTATTCTTGGCAATTTCCCTGCTTCTGTTCTGGTTTCACTTAGGCTTTGTCTGGCCACAAGTGCATGACAGCCGTGTGTGCTCCAGTTCAGCACAGTCTGACTAAGCTGGTAAAAACTCCCATTAACCCCACTGACAGCTCTTCAGGACTTTCTACTCACACATGTGTTCAAGGACTGTGCTGAATTAGACTATCAACAGTTTGATGTTAGGAATATATACATTATTTACTCATGAATTAGTAAAATCTGTCTTTGCAGCAAACGTGTGAAGAGATTTCCAGACTAACAGTTCTCTCTCTCAAAACATCACTGGTAGGGCTGTAAGGGTGGGGTTTTTTCACACCACTCTAATTCTGCTCAATTGTATGAAGACAGCAGAAACCACATAATGAAGTGTAGCCCTGATCTTGTGGAGATTTGTGTTCCTGGTTGGTGTCTGGAGTGTCAGGGTGCACATGGTGCTGGCCAGGCAGCGCCCTCAGCATCTGCCTCACTTCCCAAACTGCTGGAATAGTCAAGGACTCCCAAAATCTTTCTGCTCCCTAAACATGGGTGCTGGGTGTGCATGTCCTGTGTTTGCTTTTGACCCAGAGGAACCACACAGGGTCATGGAGCAGTAACTGTGGTCTTCCTGTAGGCTGCCCATGTTATTCCCTGTGGGATAAGGATGTCTGGAATAATGCAGTGGCCGTGTGTCCATGGCTGGGGCAGTGCCTGGTGCTGGCAGCTGTGCTGGGTGATGGACATGTGGATGTGCTGCTGGTGTTGTACTGGGAGAAGATGATGTTGCTGACAGGAATAATCTCACTCCAAAGCCACATGGTGGGGAGGGAGCTGAGACCCAACTTCCTTTTTCTCAGGGACTTGTAGCCTTTGCTTAATCTCTTCCTTGAGTGTTCAGTGAAGCCTTGAGCTGTGGTAAATTAGCCCAAGCTCAGACTTCCAGAGGAAGCTGTTCACTGGCTCTGTGTACCAATACTTCCAGTTTTAATTGTGTCATATTTTTAACTGCCAGGAGGTAACAGGAGAAAATGTGCTTTTTAAATGCAAGCTCTTAATTGAAATAAATATTTGACTTCCTATTACAGAGTGGTTTGCTTGAAATACTGAGCTTGAAAGAAGGTATTTTTGTGATTAAATTGAACTGAAACACTGCTGATGTTGCAGAAGGCAGGAGAAATGTCCCAAGGCTGCTGGACTGCAGTGGCTGGAGACGTGGGCTCTACTTCCAGTTTTGCTTTTCGTTTCCTTTGCCATTTTTGGATGATGTTTCCTTTATAACCTCCCCTCTGCTTATTGAGCTTATAAAATTTGAAACAGTGGTTACTTAAAACAGTGAGTCAATTTTATATATGTGCACGCTTTTTTTGTTTCTCTCATATTTAAAGATTTAAACTACAGTTGTCCTTAGAAAGATTTTTTTTTAACAGGTTCAGCATCAGTGGCTGAATGGTGTCTTCCTGCCTGGGTCTCAGTCTCTAGACTGAGCCTCTGGAGTTCAGGGGTCTGAATAAAGTTTATTCTTTGACCCTTGGCCAAATTCCTCAATTTTCTTTGCCTCTGTTTGCCATCTTTTGAGGGAATGGATGAAGATTTCCAGCCCCACATGCTATGTCTGATTTGTCTAGACAATACATTTTTTTGTCTAGGACTGTGTCTCATTATGAGTTCTCCAACAATGCCGAAGACAATGGGCTTGAATCTTGGTTGGGCGTCTGTAACATAATACAGAATTAAATCAATAAAAAACTCAGCAATCTGCTGACTGTTGGCTTGCCCTTGCCTCATGACATGGTGAGGTGTATGTGGGTGGATAGAATGGTCTTAGTTTGTGCTTTCTGATCCAACTCAATGTGTTTAGCTGAGTGCATCCTTTGAAATTATTAGATGCACACAAGGGATTAATCTGACTTGATAAGCTGGACTTCTGATGGGTGGTTTCCTACAGGTTTGGTGACATAACTTCTAGGAAAAATGAATTCAAGACTTAAGAGTCTTCCCATCTTTTGATAGCATGTTTCTAAAGAGAAACACACTTCTAAAAAGAATTGGACTCTGTTACATATCGTAGAAGAAACATCATCTCATTGTGGTCAGTGTGATTCACCTTCTCTTGGATGACTTTTTTGATATTTGCAGTGTTTGATGCATTTATTTGTATTTTTAAAGGACAGGTTTAAATAGATTACAGCAAATGCAAACAGACTCATTCTCCCAATCCAAAGTAAATATCTGCATGTGTGCACATTACAAACATGTGTGTGTGTATTTATGAGAAAATAAAACAAGCTGGTTTCCTTACAGTACCTATGTATCAAATGCACATTTCCACATCTCTAACAAGGTGTGCAATTTTAAAATTTTAAGGCACCTCATCCAATACAGAATTTTCTTTAAGTGGATTAATCCTTAGAGCCTAAGTGCCACAAAAGGGGCTTTCCCAACAACCTCTCAGTAATTTTGAGATTTATCTATGTAATATAACATCAGACTCATACCTCTTCTGGAACACAGGAAACATCTACACTCTGCATTTCTCAAGAGACTTCTGTGCTTATTGTGGTGGTAATTGGAGGTCAGTCTTCTCTCTGGTTGGGTGGTCAGAAGGTTGATGCCGGAGTTTAAAGCACTTCATTGCTTTGAAACCTCGTGCTGCTATGTAGGCTTTGAAAATGATCCTATTGTTCTTCTTTTTTTCCTTTCAAAGTGGCACCCAGAGTTTAAATATAACATGGAATCTCGTCAGGGAGTGGCTGTATTCAGAGGAGATTAATTATAGATGTGGGTGTAGAAAATTTCAAATGTGAATTGTATTTTTCATACAATAAAATCTGTCTCTTTAAGTAAGCAACAGACTTGCTTAGAAAATCCTGTGGTTTAAAAAGCCAGCCAAAAACCTCTAAGTGTTACAGCATGAACACCAAATATTACAGCAAGGTTTGAGTTAATTAATACTTTTTCCCCTTTACAAAAATAGGTTTAACTTTTTGATTTGCTGATTGAAAGACTTTTGTTTCCTGCTCAGTGCTTGTTGCTGAGGGCTGAGTGACTTCCACAAAGCACACAGGGTGGTGTGAGCCCAGGTGACCCAACAAAAGACCTAAAATCCCTGTCTGGATGAGTTTGGAAGTCCTGGTGTAATGCCTGTGCCTGCTGGTGAGAGTGTTGATGGATCCCAGTCCCCCAAGGGCTCTGATGTAGCTGCCATTCCCTAAGGGCTTCTCTCTCACCTAAAAGAGAGCGTTGCTCTTTCATGGGCTCTGCTTTGGCAGCAAGATTTATGGCAGGGAGAGGGAGACCTGGTTTATATTTTTAAGTAAAATCTGTGCCACCAATCCAGTGAGAATTCTGACTTTCCAGATGTGAGACCAATGGAGATGCTGAATACAAGTTCACAGATTTTTAACCCCAAATTTTGTCTTGTTGGTTGGGAAGAAGTCTGGTAGGATCCTGTGAGTTCCCTGAGTCAGCAGTATTCAGGAAAAAATGGGGGGAATAGTATATCATTAAACCAATGTTTTAACCACAGCTTTGAAGAAAAAGCTCTGAAATCTTCACACCATATGTAGTACTTCAACATATTTTTTTTTTTTTGCAGCAACCAAAAACCCAAAAATCTTGTAAGGGTTTGGAAAGATATTATATAGCCAAATATCAGTGTCTGCATTACCTTCAAGTGTGCAGCTTGTAGGTCCTGAGCTGTTCAGTGTTTTTTTGGTTGGTGGCTTTGTGGATTGGTGTCTTCTACTTGCACACTTACTGGAAAGAGAAATCTTTTCTACTAAATCCTTTCTGTTGGAAACTGAAGAGCTATTTTCTGACACTCAATTTTCCTCATGGTGAGGAAAAAGAAAACATCCAAGTAATTTTTTGAACATTAACTTTTAATGTTTGAGATCTGGAGTTTAATCCTATTTCACCTTTGAAATATGACAAAATTGCCACTAGCCTTAGTGTGAACAAATATTGGACTTTCATCATGATATTGGATCATTCTTATTTGTATCAGTATTTTTTCTCCACAGCTTTAGTGAAGGTTTCAGAGTAGGGAGAAAGCTTTGCTTTTGCTGTGGTATTTAACTTCCTTCAAAAATTCTAAATGGCAGCCAGACTACTTTTAATTATTTATGATAAATAGAAGTGTTATCCAGAGCATAGGAAGACTGAAGCTGGTAGAATTGCTAACGCTGATTACAGTAATTTCCTTGCTACCTTTACTGAATAGTTTTAAATCCTCAGACATGCAAAGACTGAAAGTCGAGGCTGTTGAGTACAACTGGGAATGTGTCTGCTACTTGTCCCAAACAGGCTTCCCCACCTGTCTTCTTTGTTTGGCCTGTTTAATGTTTGGTTGGAAGAAGAAAAACCTTTTCAGGCAAGAGTCAAATTGCATGGCTTGCTAAGACAATGGGTTTGGGCAAGCAGGAATTTCATAAGCTGTGGGTCAAAGGCAATAATCATAAAAAGTAATGTGTTGTAAATGTTAGGAACTTGGGGTTTGCATGGCGGGGTGGCTGGAGCAGCCCCTGACAGGTTTTGCTGTGTGTACCTACAATGAAAGAGCTGTTGAAGAGGTGAAAGGGGGGGAGTCCAGTCAGGGCACACCCAGATTCTCTCACCCTGAGCTTTGCAGCTCACCTGCCCCAGAGATGGGCTGAGGGACAGCAAGGGCAGCTCCTCTACACCATCCTGAGCTCAACCCCCTGCCCCAATTCCTTTTAGCAAACACTCAACAGGGGCAGCATCTCATACACTTCACACAATTCAAGAGTCAATGATCAGATGTCACTTTTCTTCTCCTCTTTCTTGAGAAGTATTTATTCCCTTAGGACAAATTTTCTCTATTTCCTTCAAGCAGACAAATGCATCAAGCAGGCAGAGACATTTTTCCTAAATGCCAGTGGTGGACATGGATCCAACAGTCTGATTCTGTTTCAAAAGCTATGGATTAATGGATATGGCATTATCATAACAGAGCAGAGAATAATTACAGGTTTCCTGTTTCTCTGTGATAACCTCCACTGTATTTTAGGCTCTTGCAGCACCAGTGCCCAGTTCTGTTCCTGGATGCTGGGAGTATGTGTGCTGGGTATTAAATTTTTTTGCCTGGAACATTTTTGCACAAACCACAGTCAGATCTGTGACTGTGTTAGAGCTGTAAATTGCTTGCTTTTGTGAAAAGCTTTGAGACTGTGGGGTGCATAATTTGGGAGGACATTGGCAGCCTGGCCCAGATGTCAATATGTGGAGACGTTCATTTGAGCAGAATCTACACCCTGGTTTGCAATTTGAATTCAAAATCTGTTTTAAATTTAAACTTTGTAGAACAAAAGAAAAATCATTTGATGTTGTGACAGTCACACTCCATTGTTTCAGGTCTCCTTCTTGCGTTCACAATGTCATAAAGCTTTCTTAGCTTTTGATTCTTTGTAGCTTTAAATAAATCTGCCCAACAGACCACAGAGAGTCACTTTATCCTACTGCACGCTATTCCTTTTGGGATCCAACTGTACCCTATCCTTGCTTCTGTAGGATTTAGCTTTGGCACAGTCCTCAGCAGGTGCAGCTGGCTTTAGTTCAGTGGTCCAGCGATTGAACTGCTGCACTGTTAATGATGCCTACAAAATTAATTAAGTTCATGAGTTTAGGTTCATTTCTGAGCAGTTGGGATGAATGGAGCAGATCCTTTTGCTTTGGAATTGAGAACAAAGCTGCCATTCACCTCAGCATGCCCCAGCCAGGGGTTCTCTGCTTTTCAAGCTGGTGACTGACTCATTTTCCAGGCTAACTAATCTTGTACCAGCCCTCTGGAATGGAAGGTCATGTAGAAATGCCTTATGGGGTCACTTTTCAGGAAAAAATCCTGTTTCTTTTAGTAACTTTTAGTTGATAGGACTTACCTATCAACCTATACTCAAAACAGGGATGACTTCCACAAGACAACTGCAGTTAAGGAGTAGCCCCCAGGATTATTTTTGTAGCAGATGCTGTCCAGGCAGGGCAGGATCTCTGCAGATTTGGAAATCATGTCCATGGTGGCTTTATCCCTTTTGGAGTATAGGAGATGTGTCAACAAAGAATGGACCAAAGTGTGAAGCTCTGGTGACTCCTAAGTAGTTGTGGAGAAGTTTTTTGAGACTTTTATCTTTTAGATACATTTTTATGTTGATAACTTAGAGCATGAAGTAATCCCAATTTTCAATGAATGCATCTGATTTTCTCCTCTCCAAGAAGTACAGCAGAATGGGAGAAAGTACTCAGAATGGGCAGATAATGTGGGAAGAGCCACACAGAAACAAATTTTGATCACCTGAGTGATCACAAGTCCAGTTGCCCTGGATCCTTTCACAGGTTAGCTGCTTCCAGACAGCATTTTGGGAATTACAAGTGTGTGTTCACAGACTCTCTGTGTTTTTAAGACTGCTGAGATTCTGGTTATGCAGGACTTCAGCACATCCAGTCAGTCCTCAGCAAGAAACTTGTAGGAAACTCTAAACATAATCATTTTCCTGTTGAAAATCTGGTTTAAATAAAATAAAAATTTTCCATGCACGACGGTTGGGTTTTTTTTTCAGTAGGAATATTCTAAGCAAAACTTTTTGTTCTGAACTGAGAAAGGAAATCTTTCATTTCATTGTGCTGGGAATATGCTTGAGGAAAAGAGTCTCCAAGCTCATGGTATTTCAGACTGGCTACATATGGCTCGTGCTACTGAGGGGTTCCATGTATGGCTCCTCAAATCCTGTGTTGGATTAGGCAGTCTGGAGAGGATTGTTCCCTGTTCCCTCTGGTATTGTCTCTTCTCTGCACCTTTGAACCCAGCTGATCCTGGGAGTAAAGTAAGAGGAGCATTTGTTTCAACCCATCTGGTTCATCCAGCTTCAGCCAGCACAAGTCTGGTGTTTATGACCAAATAATTGAGGCAACGCTGCCAAATAGGAAAAATGGAATATACCACGGCAGATATCAGTACTGTTCTGTTTAATGTCTGCCCTTCATCTCATCAAATTTAGGAGCTCTGTGAGATTTAAACATTTTCTCATAGTTGAGGCTTTCTTTGGAGGTGTACTGATTTGGTTCCTCAGGTGGTTCTTTTCCATAATGTCTTTCTGGATAGAGTTTTCCCAAGTTAGGAGTTGTGCTATCCCCTTTTCAGGGTGATTCTCTGTGATTTCCTATAAAGTTAATATATATAAAACCACAAATAAATATTATATATATCTATAGGATTGGCTTCAGCAGTGACAAGCCATGAATGAACAGAGCTCTGTAGGACATAGAGACTGAGCACCTCACCAGGTGAGGGGCAGGGGTTTGGGTTCAACCCATCCAAGTGCTTTTGAAGCATGTGGTGATGCTAATCCATCATGGCCATCACAAAGAAATCCTTTCCTTTGAACTGTTATCTAAGAGAGCAGAACGCCTCCCTGCAGTATGACACTTTCTCTTTGGTATTAGGGATTTGTATGAAGCTGTATTTTTCCATAAACACCTACTTTTGGAGTGACAGCGAGAGTGGAAGAAGGAGATTGAATCACAGAGAAGTGTTAAATGTTCAGACTGTATTTAAAACAAGCATTTTGAGTTTCTTGCTGTGGCCATGAAAATAAAAACCTGCCAACATAATGTGTTAGTGTTTTAGCTCAGATCTGAGACTGGTTTTCATACCAGAACCTTCCACTTAGAGATCTGCCAGTCAATTCCTTTGGGAGGAGCTGTCTTCCCCAGTTCATTTTCCATACTGTGTTAAAAATTCAACCAAAGCTCCTCTGTTTATCCTTATTCTGTGAGCATTTTGCATTTCTTAATCTACAGGACGTGTTCAGTGCAGCCAAATCCTGCCAGCGATTTGGATCTGCTGGAATTCTGTGGATTGGCAAGGGGTGATCTCTCCCCATCCCCAGTGATTCCATGGGCCTGTGTGTGTGGTGTGGTGTTCCACAGAGGGAGCTGTGTGGGACGACAGGCCCCTGGTTAAAACATGTTCTTTGGAGCCTTTTGCAGGGTGTGGCATTAATTCAGAGCTTCAATCTAATTAGAAAAAGACATATTCGGTTTTGATGATAATTTGTTATGATTTGGTATTTCCCATATTTGGGAAAACTTGATGCATTGTTTTTCAGTCTTTATGTCTAAATTTTTCCTAAAGTGATGAAGTGCTTTTTATTTCAAATACCCTGTCTTTATTTTTCCTTTTAACGAGAGGTTTGAACCAATTTGGGGAAAATGTTTATTTTTTCCCAGTATTTTCTTCAGCCTAGAATTTATTTATTCACCCAGTTTTTGTCAAAGGTCCTAATTAGATTTCTGTGTCTGGCTTTTAAATCCTTGGAAATTGGAATTCCTTATATCAACATTGTCATTGCTGTAGTTACAGGTCATGTGCTTTTTCTGTTTTCAAACCAGACACTGAATTGTGATTTTGAGGTCTATTCTTAAACTACTAAGAAGAAGAAAAAAAGGAGGTAGGGGTGTCAGAAGTGTTCTAAGAGTAGTCTTGAAATAATCTCTGCATTTATTATCTGCATTTATTTATAGGGATATAAGTAGTTAAGTAATGTCTGTTTTTCCCCCCAAATATGTAATGTTAATTATTCTCTTGCAGCAAAGAGAAACCAACACACCTTTACAACCAGTGGGATGTGAATGACCATCACTTGTCCTCTGGTTGTAAAAACGTGGTTACTCCAGTAGAACAGGCTGGAAGGAACCATAAGGCATTAAAATTCACATTTCTGTCTCAGATGAGAAAGTGGGAGATAAGAGAATCCATGGAACCATCTCATCTTCTGCTCAGTGTTACATAAGAGGATGTTGCTTCTTGTTGTAACCCCCCCAAAACATGGAATACAAGTCCCAGATAGTTTTCCAGCTGTGTGGAAAGGCTCTTCCTGTTCTTATTTGGCTTTACCTGTCTGCAGGATCAGTGGCTGTAAGCTCTAACTTTGATTTACAGATAGGAAATAAAAATAGCTTCTGTTTTTCTGCTCAAGGCCAGGTTGGATGGGGCTTGGAGCAACCTGGGGTAGTGGAAGGTGTCCGTGCCCATGGCAGGGCATTGGAACAAGATGAGCTTTAAGGTCCCTTCCATGCCAACCCATCCTGTGATTCATATTTCAGTCCCTGGGTGGTTTTCTTGGATGAAAGGGAAGATTTCCTTTTAGCCCAAAAAATAATTTTGAAAAGAAAAATTTTATTGGTTTTTACTTATGCAAAACTGCAAGAAAAAGTCAAACGCTTCAGTAAAACTGAGTTTGCTTTGAAGATATATGTTCAAATTGTACCATCCTAATAAAGGGAATATGTCTGTGTAAGCTCACCTTGGCTAAACATGAGTCACAAATAAGCTGTCTTGTAAAACATCAAAGAAAATCCACCTCTGAGCAGGGTTTCTCTTTGAGAACAGTTATGATGATGTGTTTCCCTGAGATGCATCTGAGCTGTCTTGCACTTGCTGGTACTGTGCTATTCCCAGGACTACACAGAGCTGCAGTTTTCAGTGGTATTTAGCATTTTTAATACCTTTTGTTGATTGACTTTTCAAGCACAGTTTAATACTGATCTTTTGAGATGATTCTTAGTGTTCTGACAGAAGATAGCCTAAATACTAAATCATCAGGAATATTGTTCATACAAGGTTGGAGATATTGATAAAAAACCTTCTGTGTGTTAGGACAGACTTTCCTGGGAGTGTTCTTGTCCTCTGTGTATATTCTGCTCCTGCCTGTGCCCCGTGGTGCTGTCTTGGCATAGCAGAGTTTAACACCAACTTCTCAGGGATGAGATTTGTGCATCTGACCCCATCATCCAGATCTCCTGGAGATTGTAATTCAGCTGTAAGAGAAGTAACACAAAGTTTTCCTGAGGACAAACTGTGCAAAGCAGCCATTTAGCCTGCAAGAGCAGCACTCTGAGCTGCCTGCTCCAGAGCTGTTGTGTTCCTGCCCTGCTCTCCCCCAGGCACATGCACAGCCTGTTATTTGACTGATTTATGCAGTGAAGTGGCCAGACCAGGAGTTGTTTCAGCAGAGAAGAATCTTAAACACAAGGTCCTTTTAAGGTCCTCAAGACGTGCACTCCAAACAGTAATCTTTTTTTTTTTTTAATGTGAGCATTCTGCTGGAGTTTTTGACCAGTGGAGAGGAGATCCTTTTGCAGGAACTTGTTTCTAGTCACGAGTTTAATCCCAAATGTGTTCATTTGCCTGACTCTGTGCCTATATTGTCTCTTTTCTAGGTCTCTCTGTACAGTAGTGTGCAAGTGGACATACACATCAGATAGAGGTTGGGATGACAGTTTCTGGAAAATGATTGGTTTGGAAGATCTGGTGAAGGATAAGTATGAAAAAATAGGTATATCAGGGTTGGGGTTTAATATACATATATATTAATATTTTACAAGATTAATATTTAGAAGATACATATATATCCATAATAATAATAACTATACATATATATTCATATTAATAAAAAGCTTTATGTGTATATATCTATAAAAGATATATTTATATACCAAAAGATGAGGCTTTGAGCAACCTGGTCTAGTGGAAGGTGTCCCTGCCCATGGCAATAGGTTGGAATGAGATGAGCTTTAAGGTCCCTACCAACCCAACCCATTCTATGAGTAAAAGATATATACCTATAAAAAGATATTTTGCTGTATTATTGTGAATGTCAGCAGCTTCAAATGAGTTGCTGAGATGCCCACAGGGAACAAATTTCCTAAGTGCATTTTTTACTTTGCATTGTTGTGAGAAACTGTGTTTAAATTTTTTATCTCCTACCCTTCAGAAAGGCCTGGAAGGCCTTTCTGTACTGCTCAGTCTCAACAATAGAAGAGTAAAAAGGAGCTCCAGCAACTGATGACATGAAGGACACACTTGATGTGGGTATATTGGATGGCAGGCTACAAAAAACCTACAATATAGTAATTTATAGCTATTACTGATAGCATGATTTGTGACCTGTACCCATCTCCCTTACAGTCATTTTCAAAAAAGGTGCTACTTCTGCTTGTTGTTATCTTTGTACATTTTTTTCACTCTCAGAGCCCAAGTTTAATTAGAATAGTAGCCTTGCTAATAGCAGTTCCTACAGCAGATATTCATTAAAAGTCCATAACGTTAATATACCAGAAAATTTCCAGGATAACTTTATTAGACTTTCCCTGTTAACTTAATGGACTTTTAATGGATGTCCTAAGCAGACATGTCATTAACAAGAATATTACCAGACATGAATTAAAATATGCTCATTCATCAAAGTTAATTATCTGAAATTTCCTTTGATTTTTTTTTTTTAATGTTGAGCACTTTGAACAAGTTTGTACAGCAGTTTAAATGAGCAACATGAAATGGAAATGGTGGAGGAAGGATTGTAGTGAAAAGAAATGTAATGAAATCGATAAGCTTTTCTGATCATCTCATAATCTGCTATCAGTCATTCTTGGGTTATCAGAAAATAGTATTTGAAAGCTTCCTTGAATAGATTTCAGCTTTTCCCCTGCAAAGGAAGCTGCTTCTGCAGAGGTACAAAACCTACCAGAAGAATGAGGCTTTCAGCTTCCTGAGGTTTTGGGTTGAATACAGTTCTTACAACATCTGTCACATGTGGCTTTTAGCAAATCTTCAACAAGTTAAAATAAGACTTGCAATAAATACATGTTTTTACCAGAAAATTGACCATCTTGCCAACTGGTGGTCTCATGGAAGGGTATTTTAAAAATAAATTATTTATGAAGTGTAAGCTAAGGCTTGAATACAATATTTATGCAATGCACTTCAAGGACAGTGCAAAGCAATTTGCCATTTTAAGTAACAACATGCATGTTTTAAATGATAAAGTAGCCATTAATAAAAGGAGCCTTTTGTTGTGATGGGAGCCTCATAACACTGGCCTATATATGGCTCAGCATTCCTTAAGAGAGAAACCATCAGTTCCCAGTATCAGGCTTCCATGTTTGTTAAAACACAACGTTTACAAAATAAATCAGTAACTTGTCTTCTGTTGGTATGTTTCCTGCAAAGCAAAAGTGTTTATTGTGAGTTACTGGTGAAAGTGTCTAGTAACATGGAAAACTGGGATTTTTAAAAGAAATTAACCAATCCCTGAGAGGGTCTTGGCTGGAGTTGGAGAAGCAGAGTCTGACCTCCAAAACTGCACCAAACCTTAGGCCAGAACGTGTAGCTTGTGCTCACCTTGAGAAATCCTTTGGTTTTCAGCTTCTGGGGCCGATTCCCTCAGGTGAATCCACAGCATAAAACAATTTCTATTTGCATAATAATGCTGAAACCTGGCCCTAGGGAGAACATGAGCTTATTTCCCTGACCATTTGTCTAACCTAGCCTTTTTTAAAAGGGAAAGTGTTGCTTTTGTTATATTTAGCAGTGTGATAACATCACAAAAAGCAGGAGAGTGTCCTTCATTCCTGTGTCAGTGCAGAGGGTGTGAGGAGCTCACTGCACCAGTGTGGAACCCAGATAGCCACCACTCCTTTCCTTTGAGTTTCTCTGGATTTCTTGGAGTCTCCTGGAAGGTAATTTCCAGAAGGAGTCAAAACAAAGCATTTCAGCCGCCCAGGAGCTGCTCCATGGCGGTGTGTCCCAGGGAAGTGCTTTGCTTTCTGCCACCCTGAAATCCTACCAGTGTCCCTGAATGTGGGGAATGGGAATGGGATCAGTGTTCCCAAATGTGGGGAATGGGAATGGGATCAGTGTTCCCAAATGAGGGGAATGGGATCAGTGTTCCAGTGAGAGTTGGAGGCTTTGCTTGTTTTAATGTGTTCAGTGGTGTTGGACTTGAGAGGAGCACTGTGAATCAGCTCAGCTTTCCTCAGATTAATCAGGAAAAGGTAGATCCACCTACCAGGAAGGTGATACTCAGCCACTGAGCAAACTGCAGCTAGAATGGTCCTGGGTAGTGGGAGATTCCTTCCCACTCATCCCGTGGTGTCACCATCCCTGCCAGGAGCCCTAAAACACCTCAGGATCACAGCTTGCACCAGCTCAGCTCAAGCTGTGTTTGCAGCAGTGCTCCAGGGTGCTGCCCACAGGGGAACAGCCTCAGCTGCTGGAAGTGCATCCCATTATCCCAAGGGAAGGCCTCCCTGCACAGCGTGTGCTTCCAGGAGGAACATCAGAGCCTGCCACAGCTGACAGGGAAGGATGGGATGCAGGGCACTGAGCTGCCCTGCAGATAAAGGAGCTCGAACTTGTCAGATAACCCAGGCAGGAGGAGGTTGAAGGGAGGTTGTACATGCTCAAAACCTCCTCCTGAAATGAAAACAAAACCAAAAACCTGACAGGGCTGAAGTAATTCTGGTGGAATTTCCTCTTCTGTTCTCAAGCTACTCTAAGCCCGTGTCTGTCTGCTCAAGGTTTGTTTAGCTCAAAGGCAAGGATGTATTTTACTGCCTGCACGTTCCCCTTGTAAAGAGAGATAATGGCCTTTTCCTCCTGGATCTCTCCTAAAAGATAACGAGGCTCTGAATCATCATTTCTTTTAACCAAAGCAAGATAAAATTAGCAAAATTTTCTGACTGTAACAAAAGTAAATACAAAGTTTACCAGTTTAAAATATGCAGAAAAGCTATGTTTGTTTCATTGTTGTTTTTCAATCTCTACTGAAATCATTATTGTTTCCAATCAGAGGGAACCAAAGATGACATGCTACAAATAGATTTTTTTTTTTTTTTGGTCATTTGGAAGCAGCTTTAACTTTCATGCCACTGGAAATACTTAAGGAAATTACCTGAGAACAGCTTCTTTAATGACATATTTCTTTGTTCTGGTAAATACGCTTTTAAGCATCTCTTTTAAAACTCCTTGCCCTTTAAAAATACATTTACTGTAATCAGAGTGCCATGGTTCCTGGAGTACACTCCTCTTGGTTTCAGTTTAACTTAACATATGACCTTGTTGATAAGGGAGACCCTCACATCTGACCTTTAGGATCTTCCACAAACCTTTCCCATATCAGGGCGTGGGTTCACATCTGAAAACTCCCAGGCCTTTGACATTTGCTGTTTCTCAGAGCAGACTAACCTTTCAGGGAATCCACATAACAAGTTGTTTGTGGTCCCTTCTGTACATCATGAATTTACTGATCAGGTTGGTGAAGGTAAAGAGTCTTATCTGGAGATACTGAAAAATTTATTGATCCCATTAATTTGCTCACCAAGAGAGTGGAAGATGACTCCTATTCAAACCACTGTGAAAGTGTGGTGTACTAGAGGCATTAGCATTTATCTGCTGTGGTAAAAAGCACATGATGAGTATCTCTTTGTGGTATTATAAAACCTAGAAAGACATTAACAATTCCGTTAAAATTTCATGTACTGTAGAGCTCCTAGGGTACTGGAGCGTACATTCCATTTGGAGAAAAATGCCTGATAAATTTTCACCACAGCAACTACTTCAGGGCCTACTTAAGGGACCAAATAATGATTTTTTTGTTGAATGGTAATATTTCATACCAGGTCTTTTTCGGGTTGAAGATGGTGGCTTTGTGTAAGAGAGCATTGTGGGTACTGCAGAATAGGTTCTACTGATCTTATAGGATTTGTAGCTTTTGTAAAGGGCAATTTGTCACCGTCTTTCATCTGTGCTGGAGCAGCAAACTGATATTTATGAAGTAGCTGAAGTTTTGCTTAATTTGCTTTAGTGTACAACTGGAAAAATTCTTTCATTTTTGATTTTGGGGGTTATGATGGCATAAGGAAGAACAGTCAGTGCTCCTTATACATCTCTTTTCTTAAATCCCATTCTGGGTCTTTTTTCCCACTCATCCTTCTTAACCACCTTTCAGAAGAATGCTTTCCATTTTCCACAAATTGCCCCTGTTTTTCTCTAGTAAGATTTCTGGAGTGGGTTTTTTGGTTGTTGTTTTTGTGGGTGGTTTTTTTTGTTTGGTTTTTTGGTTGTTGTTTTGGGGGTTTTTGTTTGTTTGTTTACATTTTGGCACTGTGTTTTCAATTAAGAAGGGTTTGACTTGACTCTAAAGTGCATTTCTGGTTAGTGCTCTTTACTCCCCTCCATCAGGTTACCTGTTCACTACTCTCCCTGTCCCAACACGCTGCCTGTGTTTTAATGTACAGACTCAACACTTTGCAACCCCATTTTTAACTCTCCTTAATTCCAGGACTTTGGGAACTGCAGGCTTGATGCTTTTATGGGCCTGGGCACTTGCATATGCCATTTTTGAATGTCCTGAAAAGAAGGATCTGTATAATTGGAAGACTGGATGTTCTTTTCTAATGCTCTTTGAAGTACTTATTAATAAATTGATAGTACAGAAACCCTGTTTTTATATCAATAGTTACATTCCTGCATATGCCACTGATTCCTCCCATATACAAAGCTAATAATGGCATTGACTATCTCCCTTTTTACACTTTAAATAGAGTCTGCTTAGGTTCTCTCTTTTGTCAGCTCTAATATTTGGATGTTCTCTTAATTTATTTACATTTAGGCTGAAAATGGGAGACTGAGTGCAGGGTGGGAGAACATGGTCAATATTAACTCAATGCTACAGAAGCTGTGGAGGGAATGGTCAATCCATTCATTCTGCCAGTTTTCCCTGACTCTTCCAAGGCCTTTGATGCCAGATGCTCTGGAGCATATGAGGGATTTCCTTGAAGGCTGAGAGAAAGGATGATGATTTTTTTTTTTTTTTTTCAGGTCAGCTTGTAGCTGCCAGTTCTTCATAAAGCTGGATTGCAACAACAAGCTTTAAACACTGTACTTTGCAAATGGTAGAGAATAATAAGTAAAGGGATTCTCTGCTATGGGATGCCTTTATTTGACTTTTCCTGGTCTTTTGCTATCCCCAATAAATTACAACACACTGTAATTTCAAACAAAATTAAAAGGATGAATCAGAGGATATTTACACTTACATGCTGTCAAAATCCGTGGAATTTACAAGTGAATAGTGTTCCAAATATGCTAACATTTTTCTGGCTTCCTGTCATTTCAGTCTGTCCAAGAGCTGTAGCAACTGCAAAGGAGCTGAAACTGGCACAGTGCAAAGAGGTTTTTGGGTGTCTCCTTCCTGAGAGCTCGAGGCATTATTTTGTAATACATGATTCAGCAGGAAGAAGTTGGGCTTTTCCTTAGAAAAGCTCCACACTCCTGTGATTTCCATTTCATTTTATACTTTTTCCATCTTGAGATCACTGAATCACATGAATCATTGGGATTAGAAGGACCGTCTTGAAGTGATCAGAGCAGGGTCACCTACAGAAGGTTGTTCAGGGCTGTGTCCTGTTGAGTTTTATGTATTTCCAAAGGTGGAGATCCCAAAATCTGTCTGGGTAACCTGTTCCAGTGTCCTGACCACTTCTCCCCCATAAAAACATTTTTTAATTTAGTTTAAATTCCCTGTATTTCAGTTTGTGTTTGTCACACTTGTGGTGTCACTGGGGGCCACCAAGAAGGGTCTTTCTCCCTGGTCTTTACTCCCTCCCTCCCATCAGGTATTGATAAACTCCTGGATAAAATCTGCCCCCTCCACCTCCAAGCCTTTTCCTTGCTGTCTAGTCTGAGATACTTCTCCTCTTTCCAATAATTGTTCTTGAGCAGGCTGAGCTGAACTCGACCTGGGCTGGCTCAGGTTTCCCCAGGATGTTTCCTGGGTGACATTTTCCATTCCTCTTCCACCAGGAAAGGAACCATCCTTCACCATGCTTATCATCAGCTTGAGTCCTGCTGGCAGGTGGCTCCTTCCCACTTCTCCTCTCTGCTCTAAGGAGGGAGGAGTGCTGTGTGCTGTCCCTCCATCCCTCATAGCTTAGAAAACTCTTGTAAAAGTTTAGATCTTTTAAAAAATAGTAATAAAGAAATATTCCACTGTCCACTCATAGAGTTCTGGTCTCAGACTCTGCCTGCCTAGGGAATCATATTTGCTTCTACTCTGGCAACACTGGGGCCTTGGGAACTTTCTAGTATGAAAACTAGGAGCTTTTTCATTGAATTTCTGGTTTTAAATTTCATAGAAGCTTTGAGTAGACTTGGGCCTGTTGTAAATATTCAATATTTAAATTTCTGAGATATTAACCTCCTTCCTTATTTTTCATACTGTTCTAAAAATGAAAAGAAAATAGAGATATTTCTCAGAATAGTTCTGGGTCATTCCTTCTTTTCACTTGACTCTTCCTCTCCCTGGTCTCCATTTGTTATTCATCATCTTTTTTTTGGCTTCAGCCTCCTGCTGAGATAACTTTTAAAACAGTGCTGTCTGCTTTATGAGTCAGGATTCACAAAATCCAAAGGACTATTTCAAACGATTTGCTGACTTCCTCCGAGTCACAGGCTGTTGGAGTCCTTAAAATTAATGTTTAAGTAGTTTAAAGTGTATCTTAGTACCAATCTTGATTTTATAATTTCCTGTGATGGAGAGCCCACTTCAGACTGAAAGGTTGTTGATTGTTAGTTGCTGTCATGTCTGAAAATTAATGAATTAATTAAAGAACACACTTGATTTTTCATCTGATTTAACTTCCTACTCCTGCTTGGCAGACCATAGGGACACGCTTGACCTGCACAGACTCAAATTTCCTATGATCAAGGAAAACACTGAGGTTTCCCCCCAAAACTCCTGGGTGAACTGTCATACTTCTTGGGTGAATTGTCATACTTCTTAATCCTTGTAATTGTTTTCCTGGCTAATTTCTGAACTTTTTTAGTTTACAGTGCATCAGTATCTTCTCAGTGTGGCTATTAAAACTCGATACAGTGTTAATGTGGTGGGGAATAAACTTGACTGAAAGATTTAAAAGTGTCCTTTCAGTAACTGCTGAGATTATTTTTGGTCTGGCATTTATTTCAGTTGGAAAAAGGGGTAATTATTTATTCTAAGAGGAGTTGTTATCATGTGAGTTGTTAAAAAACATCTAATAAAAAAAAAACCTGTTAAGTAATAATCCATGATTAATGCAAGCTAAATTGCCTTTACAGTCTTAGCAATGTACTGTACCAGAGCAGAGCAACTCTGAAAGCAGAGCAATAGTCCTACCATCTGCACTGATTTTTGTACCTAGAGACGCTCTGAGGAATATTGTGCTGTAAAGATAGAAATGTCAATTACCAGCCTAGTGAAATTATTGTTTGCAAGCAAAAACTTGGGCTCAGGTAGCTAAATTTGGATGTAAATACAAACAAAATTACAAATCCCTCTAATTACTTAGCGAAATATCAAGATACTGCATTCTATAGCTTTAGTAAGACATCAGATATCTGTGTTTTATACCCAGATGCAGTTCAGCAGTGAGCAGTGAACCACACACAACAGGACACATCCATTCTGTACTGTTTCCCTGCAGTCTAGCAAAGAAAATTCAGTCCCAGCCATCATAACGTGCCTGTTGATCCAATGATGCAGAATTTCTTTTTCCTTTTGACCTTTCACCAGGAAAGCTTATAATTTATACACAGAATAGCTCTCATTCCTTGGGCCAAAAAAGCCAAGCAATCTTTGTTGAAGTAGGCACCTCTGGTTTGCTGACCAATTTTGTGCTGAGCTTAATGAACCAGGATGTGCCTGATTTGATTTTGCCAGTGTTTAGCAGCCTAATACGTCTGCCTGAAGTATTTACACATTAGGTAGTCGAGATGTAGTTCAGCCAAAAGCTCTCTGGGAGAGTGGGATGGAAAGGCCCCAAATTAGATTTGCCTCAAGCTACTGTGGCAGCTCGTGTAGACAGAGATGGATTTTGAACTGAAGAAAGCCAAAGTGATTTTGTTTAACCGTTTTCCTCACTTTTAAATAAGCTGGCGTATAATACCACAATTTGTTTTGGTTTTCCTCAATGAAAATTCTGAAGTCTTTAACTGCCGACCGGGAAGTTTTATGGAGGTTATTTGGAGGTTAAAAAAGCCCCAAATCTCACTGTTCCTAACATCTTTTAACCACCATGCCTTCAGTCCTAAAAAAAAATTAGTATTGTAATTTTACAGTCAGCATCATTATTCTGCTTCCTTCTGATCTTAGTGCTATTTTGGCGACTCAGCTGGGGTAAAGATTGTAGAAAAATCAGCCATACACATCTCAGTTAAATGTGAGTGTTGTCTGTAGTATCCTGAGAGGGATATTTGATAATGCATTGTGAGAGAGATCAGGTTGAGACAATGTATATTATTTATTGAGATTCCCTGCATATCCCAGACTTTTGGCATTGTGAGAATTACTATAAAAACACAAAAAATTGAGATTATCTGCATGCTTTGTAATGTACGCGAAGGGGAGAAATCCCTTACATTTCTTACTACATTTGGATGGACAGTGCTTTTTTTTTTACTAAGGTCCTGTTTCCTTTGATGCCTATTCAGCACTGTTTTGTTTAACGAGATAACCTCTTCAGTGCATGTTCTCTATCACTTATTTAACAGGAGATCTGCTTTCTGTGTTGTCTTTTAAATCAGAAAGCAGTTTAATTGTTCACTTTGGGTGGGGCTGTGAAATGGGGACGGGATGTACCCTTGGGTTGTGTTTCTGAGGCTGCTGGGATTTGGGCAAGGGATTGTTATATCCAAATTCAGGTTTGCTTGGGTCTCAGTGAAGGGACATCTCCTTTTAATTTTCTTCCTTCCATATTTTTATGCACTTATAAAGCCAAATACATGAATTGCAGCCCCGTCCTGTGAGATAGATGAAAAGCTATATAAAGTGTGCTGGAGGCAGCTGGGTCCCGGCTGCTCCCAGCTTTGTTGTTTGAAAAGGGGCTACATCCTGAAGTTCCTCATTCTGTTAAATATTAGTGAGCCAATACAGTGAATTTGGATCACTAAAGGTGACTGAAGCAGCATTATCTGCCTCATGTGTTGTGTCTGGTAAATAGCTGGTTCCTGTGGGGAGCACCTAAAAAGGTAGAGGGTCTTTGGTAGCACATAAATTCTTAAAACAAAGCTTGATCACAGCAAACTCCAACATCAGGCTTCGAAGAAGGATAAAAGAGAAGGAAGAGATTCAGACAGCTTTTTCCTTTTGTAAACTCGCTGCTTTATAGGGAAAAAAATAGCTGGAAATAGCCTGTCTCGTCCCAAATGAAAGGTTGTGGATTAAGGCACTGCATTAGTGAAACAGCTGCACCAATGTGAAACAGAAAGTCCTCCAGCTTCAGCCATTATGGGTTTGTTTGGTTAGGTCTAATTTTGGAAGTCATTATAGCAAAGGTAAATGACTTGCACAGGAGACTACTGTAAACAAAAGCCTCGATACATTTACTTTGGCAGGAGCCTTGAGGAGTCTCGGGCCTTTCAGTGCCTCCTTTATGCAGCGCCTGTCCTGCTCTCAGTGCGGGCTGTGTGCAGGCAGCTCTCCCTCCTCCCCTCCCTCAGCTTCTTTCCCCCTGACAGGTCGGATTTAAGGGTGGCAGCACCTGCTGCTGAATTGCTGTGTGTAGCTGTAGAATACCTTTATGTTCAGAGTAGTTGCCCCAGGGTTTCTAAAGCTGCTGTGTTTGCTCAAGTAAGAATCGGCTCCCTCCCTGTCTAGTACTGGAGTACAGTCTGTGCCAAAACCTTCACTTTTAACTCTGTCTCCTTATTGGTTGCTTTTTGTGTTTTCTTATTTTATCAATTAATAGCTTTACACTTACAGATTCTAAGCATGCTGATGCTTAGCTGAGTTTTCTAGCTTTTTGGTGAAGATTGAACTATGAGAATGACGATTCCCTTCCCAGGTCTGTGCCCATGTGGTTGAGTGAAGGCTCTGTCCATCCCACACTGACTTACACTTGTGCAGGGGGAGGCAAATTCCTGATGGCAGAAGGAGTGCCCATGCAGAGCCTGCTCCTTCCCTCTCACAGAGCTCCTTGGGAACATTTCCCATGGGCCTGGCAGAGCTTTCCTTGATCTGCAGAGCTGGGAGGGTGAAGGAGAAGGGCAGAGTGAGAATCCTCTCCTTGTGCACCGAGTTTCTCTGTCCTGCACTCCCTGGCTGCTGGGTGACCCAAGAGCTCCCCTTTGCAATCCCTGCCACTTCTGACTGCTCTCCCTTCCAGTTGTTGGGAAGTGTTTTCAGCCAAGGAATATTTGTTCAAGCATAGGTTGACTTTTAAAACATATGGGGCAGACTGCTGTTAATTATTTTATTTAAAATACAAGATGATTATGCAGCCTCTCCAAATCACCCTGCATGTCCTCACACACTTTATGCCCATGGGGGTGGCAGTGCTGCTGGTCATTCTGATAAATAATCAGTACCAAAGGAATTATAGGGTCATTTTCTTGTGCTGCTGTAGAGGAGAGGATTATCTTTATCTCTGATATTGTTCCCTTAAGTGCTTATTAACTAGAAATACAGTAATTGAGAAGCTGGTAGGAAAAGATTTTGTCTGATAGTAGCCCTGATCTCTAAAATGGAGTATAACTACATAATAATTACACACTAAAGTGTTTGACTGGTATGACTGATATAAACTAGCCAACCATGGAATGACATGCTTGGAAGGAGGTTTTATTTCAGATTAATTTCATCTCATGCTGTATGTACACCATGGTTGTGCTTTCAGGTCAGACAATCGATTTTGAAGAAAAAGATGTGGGTTTAGCTGCATGAACTCTTTTGAACTTCCTTCCACCTGCAGGGTCTTTCAATGTCAGGAGAAGCAGACAGCTTTGGCATTTTTCTCCAATGCCATAAAAACCCAGAAATGTTAATACAAAAGTCTCTTAAAGAGGAACATCCTGCCCTCCAGCTTATTGGGGAAAAATGCAAAAGATACATCTCTTGAAAAATCCAGGACAATGTTTGGACTTTACAATAAGTAACAAATAAAATGCAGAAATAATAAAATTCAGATTTTTTTTTTTTCCTGTGGGGAGGTGACTTAATGTCCTCATGTCCTTCTGTATAAAGCTTAATGGTGAGGTTTGTTTACTGCCCCCAGTATTGAATATAAAATGTAAATAAAATAAGTGCAACAGTTCTGGCTGCACAGACTTGTTTTAAGTTTCCAGTGTGAGGTTCAGCCTGGAATTTCAGGGGCAGAGATATTTGGCTGTCAACAGAGCAGAAACTCTCAGAGAAATGAGCAACTATTAAGTTGTGTGTGCTGATCCCAAAATGCTCCATACACTGCATCCATCAGGAAGTGGGCAGAAGGAGAATGTAGCTTCTAGAAATGAAGAACCAACATAATTTACAGCAAAGATCTAAGTGATATCTAAAATTGAACACCTGTGAATTTAATATAACCTTTTCATCAAGGAGTAAGGTTCTATAACTGCATTTTTAGAAGTTTATGCTCATGGGAATTAGTGTATTTCTGATATTTTATGATATGCTATTCCCCTTAATTAAGGTCTATTGTGGAGGATGTTTTATGTCCTTTCTACTTATCAGAACATGCTTCAGGTGTAACATTCTCAATAAAACTGACTGTGAAAATAGTCTTGTTTTATTTTAAAGAGAAGTTTTGCCAACTCTGCCCAGATTTGTTGAATTTAGCAAAATGCTCCAGGTAGGTACTAAAAACCCTGGCACTGGCAGGGATTTCTGTGGGAACTCCCACTGAGCTTTCTGCCTCTCACCCCCAAACCTTTGGATAAATGTGGAAGTGTGTGCCGTCCCAGGAGCTCAGTCTCACTGCTCCAGCTGTGGGAGGCTGAGAGGAGGGTCTTAGGGGTGTCCTTAAATCCTGGTGCTTGAAAGAATCTAGATTTGTTCTTCTAAGCTCAGACAAAACTGGGTGTGTGTGTTATGGCAGGACCTGCCCCTGGGCTCTCTGTGACAGGGCAGGGTTGTGTTCTTGTCTTCTTCATACTGCACAGGCCAGAGAAGGCTCAGAAAGGGATTATTTAAGTCTCTGAGGAAATACAGCTGCAACTGGAGGAATTTGCTGTTTAAGCCAGTTTCTTTTTCAGAGTTTCTGTTGCTATAGCCACCTTATTCCTAGTAGAACTGCTGGAAAGGATGGAAATGGAAAAAAAAATTGGCCAATTCTTTGTGCATTCCTTGTGCAACAGGTGCAGTGTTCATTTGTGAGCACGGACTGAGCTGAGCCTCCTTCCATGCCCAGAGAATGCCTGCAGGCAGCACCTTCCACGAGAACCTGGGACTTCTGCATTTCATGTCTCCTGGAGAGATGCCAGGCAGAATTTAATTGCTTGTGGTGAAATCTTTCTCTGTGGCTAGATAGGATATTGAATGCTTTTGAACTTCTAAATTGCCATGGGACGGCCTGATCTGGCACGGTTGTGTTTAATCTGCAGGCAGATAATGAAAGATACTTCATCACACAGAGTTCTTTGATGCACTTCTTTGTTTTATGGATACGAGGCTTAACTGGAGGGAGAGGAAGGCAGCTCTTGCAATAACACACACATTTGTTTTTCTGTTTAGTAAATTGACAGGTGTTTGGTTTGTCTTGTGTCTGCCCAGGAAACCACGTCTTGTCTCCTGGAGAGGCTGTTGGGAAAGGTCTGACACCAGACGCTGCCAAGGATCTCGGTCTCCCCGAAGGGATTGCAGTGGCAGCATCCCTCATTGATGCCCACGCTGGAGGACTAGGTACTCCCTCATGGATTTATTGTTCTTGGAGACAGGAATTGCTGAATTCATTTCAGAAAGCCATTTTTGTCACTGACTGGTTTTATCCAGCCATTTGTTCTGATGCTATTCTTAAAAAAAACCCCAAATCATCACAATAACTACTAGTACTGCAAATCTAGAAAGGAGATATATCACTGTTATATATCTTTTCAGCTGGATTTGCAAATTGTTAATTTCTGCTAGTTCCACTTTGATTGAAACACCGTGGTGTTGGAATGCCAACATGCTGAGAGTTTGCATCTTCTGTTGCTCAAAACCTTGGGGATAGGCAACAAAAAAAACCCCAACCAACCATTCTGAGGGAGAAGCTTCCTTCCTGTTTGAGGCTTGTTCATAGTTAGGATTCTTATTAGCTTTAGAAATGATTCATGATTCAAAGCTTTAAGGTGTGATGCTTTGACTTTTTTGTTTTCCAGCACAATATTCTGATGTTTAGCCCTGGTTTATCTTTTTTGAAATACATTTGATAAGGCCCAACAAGTTAATTTTCTTACCATGCTGTTTTGCCTTATCCAAGTACAGTCAATAACAAAGAGATTGAGTGTAACTTTTTCAGCAGGAAATTGAGGTTTTTTAGTTTGCTGGTTTAGAAAACAGTCTTACCTCAGGAAGTTACAGTGCTATTGAAACAGTACTCTTTAATGGAAAGCTATTGCTCATCGGAGGATTTTTTCTAGATCTAACTGAAATATGATTAGGTGCTAAACTACCAGTTTTGTTTCAAATGTTTTGTGCTGTTTTAAATATCATTTGTCCTTCTAGAAATTGTGGCCTGGAACTTTTTTAGTGTTTAAATCCCTTTGCTTTTGGTGAGGTTAAGTAATCATGGAGATTGATTTTCTTGCTACCTGGAAGGGATTAGAGGTAGATCAGTCTGCAAAAAGGAAGACTGAACTTCAGTGTTGTATTTGTAGGTGTGTTGTGACTGACTCAAAAATACCTGTCAGTATCCTAATTGCATAAAAATGTGTTTAAAACTGTGTGCCCTGGTAATTCTGTGTTCTTGGAAAAGAATATGGTAATAATCTGACCTGAAAGAATGAACTTGCTGCAAAACTGGATTGTCACAGAACATGTGAAAGTGGCAGTGGAAAGTCCTTGTTTAATTGGCATCATTATGGATCCAGAGCATCAAAATGCCCATTCTTTCATGTGCTAAAATCAATCAATTGAATTTCAAAAAGAACAGAAAGCAACTGTCTGTTCCTTGATGCAGACTTCTGTAAAGAAACTCTGACATTAGAAACACTCAGCTACTGGCATCCCTCAGGAAAGGGCTTCAGTGGATAGAGACAGTCTGCTAATCCAAATATGTTTTCCCAGATGGCACCACAAACACCAGCAGACTCCTGAAAGGATTGCCAGGAGGAGAAAAACAACACACAGGTTGTTGTTAGAGAGAGGGGCACATTACAGAGGGAAGAGTCAGGGAGATAGTGGGAGAACCTGCATGATAATCACACCAGAGCTCAGTGCAGTCTGGGACAAGAGGAGGATTTACAGTGGAACTCATCCTTCTTGAATCTAGAAAGGTAATAAATCTATTAGGAATGGTGTGGAAACTTAGTAGAAAGGACAGCAAAAATAAAAATATTTTGATGGCAAAAGTGACAGCAGGAGCAAAAGGAGAGTCAAAGAGTGCAGATATATGTAAAGAAAATATCCTGCAGGCTAAACCAGAATAACAGGGTGGACATCTTGTTTTCAGTGCTAATAACTTTTGATGCAGTTCAGGTCTGCTTTTGGCTGGATGTGAAGTGTGGTTTGCTGAGAAGGTTCCTGAAGTTTATGGAGGTTTCAAAGTTTTGAGTACAGTAAGGTAAAGAATTGTTTAGTGTGCATGTTTGAGGAGGTCATGTGTGACTCCTGAATCAGTCCATCTGATACCTCTTATGGAAGAGTGAGGATCTAAGAGCCAAGAATTTATATCTTGCATTTTGACCTGCTGTACCAATTTCAGAAAGAGTACAGCTAGAACTGTGAGGATGGAAAGCCAAGCTTGTGGGACTGGCCTCATAAAAATACTGTTTACATTGCACCTTTTCAAAAGGCATCAGCATTGTTTCAACAAAAGCAGATGATTTATGGTGCAGTGTCTCAAATACCATGTCACTGTGGAAGAGATCCAGAAGTACATATTGCTAAGCACTGCTTGCCTTCCTAAAAATCTCTGCTCTGTTCTGTGTGGTGCACAGACTTCTTGTTCTCAGCCTCTGCTTTTGAATCTGCCTCAGACTATGAAAAATTCCACCTAAACTAAAGGTGAAAGTGACTTACAACAGCAATTATATAACTTTTAGCCAATATTCCAGACTTATTTGCTGTCTGACTTTAATTAATCACAAATAGGAAGACTAACAATTCTAAACACTGGTGAAGTCACTGACTAAAATTCCAAAAAGGACCCTAAGTCCTGTCTTGCAGAATGCGTATTTTCTTAGCAATTAAAAAGATCTTTTCAGTTTTATATTGTTTATGAAAATACATTTGCAGCATATGCTGTCTATTTAGTTTAATAGATTTCTTCCTTCTCAAGTGTGAACTCAAGAAATTCTAATACAGTTTTGCTTAGTACAGGAATTTGCCTTGTAGACAACCCTATCCAAAATTCCTAATATGCATTCATCATGTTGGAGCAGTGAAAAAATAAAGCATGAAGCAGAGCCTTACTTTTAGCTTTTTGGTGTTCCTAACTTTCTTTATGACAGCTGTGCCACTTCATAGTTGTAAGTCAGTTTAGTTAAAGGGACACGAGGATGGATTTTTTAAGACTTTAAAATTTTAGCTCTTAATTTTCTGATTATTTAGATGACTTCCAACCATGGTAATACCAGGATAACCATGGTGATCCCAGTAAGATAAACCCCACCAGACTCATTTGATAACAGAGCATTACAGTAGTGATTCAAACAAGAGGATGTTAATGAAATGTAGGATATGAACCAGCTCTAACACTTGGCCTCTTTCACAATGTCCAGCAAGTGTTTTCCTGGTCCTTCTACAGGGAGGGGAAGGGGAATTTTTTAATCAGTGTTGACATACTGGTCTCCAAATTGAGCTTTGCAGATGCAAATGCTCAGTCTGGTAACCAGTTTTCCAGCTGAAAAGTGATGTTTAAGAAAAAAAAAAAGTCCAATATAAAAATGTTACTTGTTGGCTGCTGCATTTTGCAGTGTGCAGCACACCGTGGTGCCAGCATGCAGCCTGGGAGAGGAGGAGGAGAGGGCAGATTCCCTCTGTAGCCTCCCCTGAAGTGAATCAAGCAGGATGGGGTGTGTTCTGAGGCTCAGCTGTAGGTCTGCTGGCTCATCCCTGGCATCCCCTGGGTGTGTTTTCTGCTGCAGGCTGAGTGGTGCTGACTTTGTGCTCCATCCTGTGCTGTCCTGCACGCAGAGGCTCCTCAGAGCCAAGCTCAGTTCCTTGAAGGGGAGGAATAATCTGCCTTTGGATGGTTCTGCCATGGACAGAACAGCAGCAGCAGTGAAGACAACAAAGCTGGCAGCCTTCCAGTCTCCTGCCAAGTTACCCCTTTCTCCAACTCATCCCCTGACAAAACACATCATCCAGGATGTTCATGATAAACTGTGAACAAATAAACACATCTGCAGCCTGCCAGTACAGCAGGGCACTTTTATTCTGCATGTCAGTGAGCTACCTAAGAGAATAAATGTCAAGTAAAATAACACTTTCTAGGTAAAATAGCACTTAAAAATCATGATGATAGTCATGCATTTAGAAGAAATCATCTTGGGTCCTTATATCTGGAATAAATGCTTTAATCTGATGGATAAAATTATTCATTTATTGGCTAAGTAGACTTCCTTGATTTGTGGCAGTGGTGTGAGATACTCAGCAATTATTTGAGTGCAGAAAAGGTCTGTTTGGTGCGGGGTTGCTTGCTCTTCTTTAACAGAGAATTTTAATTTTACTTTAATAGGAGTAATTGGAGCAGATGTGAAAGGACATAACCTTCCATGTGAGAACCAGCCGATTACATCCCGAGTCGCTATGATCTGTGGAACATCTTCATGCCACATGGGGGTAGGTTGTATGTGTCATCCTAATTTGTGCAGAATTTACTAACTTGTGTTTTTGAAGGGAAAATTGACCTTTGTCCTTCTCACCCTGTTCTTTTTTCCCTGAATTTTTTTTCTGGTAACTCTATCTTTACCTTTGGATATTAATTATAAATTACCATGCATTTGCTATTAAGCAAGAACTTTCATAGAAGTAGAAATCAATACTGAAAAATGACATGGAAAGTAAAAACCACGATGCCAGAGTGGCTTAAAGAGCAGCCTGAAATCTGAGCCAAAGCCTGAGCCTGAGTTATCTGTGACAAGCCTGTCACTAATGTGTTACAGAAGAGTGTCTTTGGAGAAGGAGTGCCCGTCTTCAGTCACAGCCCTGCTCCCCCACCTCCTCCCTTAATCAATATAAATCCTTCTCCCTCTGAAAATTGCCATGGTGTACAGAATTATGAGACGTATCATGACTAAAAAGAAAGAAAACCCCCCAATAAGCAGTTTTCACTTTGCTAATTTTTCTCAGTGAATTAATACAAAAGCTTTCTCTGAGATTGCAATTAAAATTTAGTGTCTGCTTTTGAAATTTATACTGTTTTAAAATGTATGAGTCTGAGAGCATTCCATTTAGATAAGTACCCTTTTCTGCCACATTTTTTATTTAAAACTCATTTTGGTCTTAAATTTAGAATGATTAGAACTTGGATTTTTCCAAAAGGAGCAAATGGCACTGGGAGTGCCAGAGGTGTTGCAGAGAGGACTGACATGCTTCATGGAGAAAGCTCCAGGAGAGAAAGAGAAAGGAGGCTGATAATAAAACATCAAGCTTAACAATAAGTTATCTCTGTAGTAACAGCATGAATCCATGGTGATCTTGAGCATGAATAAATGGTGATCTTGTCACATGGATTGTCGTTCAGCAAAGCATTTTAGCACGTGATTGAATTTAAAGACATGAATAATCCCACTATTGTGAAGCAGAGCATTGAGCTTAAATCCCGTAGACCAACTGGAATATATTTTGGTTCCTTCCTAAACAAAAGTTACAACTCCATGACTCTTGGCTTGCTCTGTCTTTGAAAAAATTCCACTGGTACCTGTCTGTCTGTCTGTCATAGGGCAGGTGGGGCACCCTGGGGGAAGAAGTCACCCTTCAAGCCCTGCCACTGCTTTCATTATTTCCAGGTTTTTTGATGGAAGTTTCTGCCCTTTCAGTAGAAGCTGTTTGAGTGAACTCTTCCTAACCTGTTTCATTTAGCTGAGTTAGTTTAAATTGTTAAAATGAGTTAATAGAGACATAGTACTGGACTGCAGTGAGGTGAGGAGCTCGCAGGCAGCTTCCCCCAAAGGTCTAAGGGCAATGTTGGGTAGCTGGCAATTGGCCAGCTGGCTCTGGTTCATTCCTTTAGTACAACCAGCCCTGGAGGAGGACATGTGTGTGGTTATTTATTAATTTTGGATATTTGTACATTGGTAAATTCTAACATACACCCAGTTCACAAGAGTAGATTTTTTGACTTCCCAAACTAGAGCATGGCACATCAATATTAACACGTTTTGTGTGCACTCTCCACAACCAGGAGAGTTGTGGCTCCATTAAATATGCTAATGTAGCAAGAGGGATGGGATAAAATCCATGTCGATGTTCTGTCATCAAAGCAACCCCAAAGTCGAACACAGACTGCACAAGGCAGAACCTTTTAAGGCTTTTAATCACTTCAGTTCAAACTCAGGGAATTGCTTGTGCAATTTTTGCTAGTTTTAAGTAGATTTTTACTTAAATCTACCTACTCAGCATTTTATAATCATTTCCTTAACTGCCTGCCTTCACTCATCTGCACAGGGAGGGGTATAACCATCTCTAGCCAGCAGACAATAAGTAAATTCTAAACTTCTCTGGATCTAATCTGTGAAAGGATTTTAGTTTTCTGTTCTTTTATCTATTACCTGCACAGGCTGCATGAAGTGAACGTGGAGCACACAGAGCAGTTGTATTTGTGTTTTAATGAGACCTATATGCAGCTGCATTTGGCCAAAATTAGCTGTTCCTTTTTTTAATTAGGGCTATAAAATGAAAGTATATTATACTTGTGTTTTGATAGAAATATATATTTTCTCTCTCCGTGTGCACCAAGGGACCCTGAGGGCCACAGAGATTAATCATCGAGTTTAATTTAATGCAGTGGGAGAGAGACCTGTGTGGTCAGGCGGGCATTAAAAAGTGCCTTTGATGTGCCTCAGGTGCACTGAGCCCCAGTGAGCCAGCAACAATAATACCTTTGTGAGATGATCAGAGAGGAGAGAGGGAGAAAATGGCCTGTGTGGAAACTCAAGGCCGTCCTTTGTTGTGGTTCTGGCAAACGAAGGAGCCAACTGTCAGGAGAAATTCAGCAAACAGAAAGCAGGGGGAAAGTACGGCTTGGTTTCTTTCAAGGGGCCGTAACAGGAAACTGTTCAAAATCATCTGCAATGCCTTTCTTTTCCACTCCTTCCTCCTCCTCTGGTCAGAGCAGGGAGACTGCTCTTGGTACCTGTGTGTTGGTCCAGTAGTTCCATTCTCTAGACCAGGTACTCCATGAGTCACAGGAGCAGGTAATGCTTGAACACAGCATTTACTTTAAACTTTCAGAGGAACTGCTCCTCGACCCAGTTTTCATTACCTCCAGGACTCCAGAGATCTTAAACAAAAGACTTTGCTAATCATGCCTTTGATATTTTAGAAAGTACAAATGTGGAACCTAATTTTACTCATGGCTATAATAGTTTAATTTGTGGTGGAACTACCATTTTTAAGTGAGGATACGCTTTTGGAATTAACCACTGATGGTTTGGGGTAACAAGGTGCACACAAAGAATTTAGTGTTTCTGTTGAATAGCTCATGAAAGCAGCAAAATGCATGTTGTAATTAGGTTTTTGACCCCAGCCCAGGTCTGAGCTGTTGGTTGCTCAAAGTCACTGCCACCTCAGGGCTCATCCATTATCCATGAGGAAAAAGAAAAGAAAAGATGGTTTTCTGAATATTTTTGGACAGTTATGCATTTTACATGATTCTCTGCTGCCTCCTTTGCCCTAGCAAAAGACATGGATAGAATTTACATTTGGAATGGCAGATAAGCTGCACTTTCACTTGTGAAGGATTGTCCTTTGTTTTGGGGCTGGGATTTACCCCTGCAGGTTTGGTATTCCCTGACTTTCCTGGGTGGGATGCCACTGCCATCGTGTTTTGCAGGCTCTGAGCTCCAGCACCCACACTTGGCTTTGGAACTTTTAGGAGCCTGTCCCTGTGTAGCCATGGCAACTACACAAAATGTGTGAGTAGTTTTTCCCAGCAAAATCACAGCAGGTTTGAGGCACTGAAACAGGAGCTTGCCTGTTATTCCTAACTTTTAGTTTGCATGGGTCTAACAGACATGCCCTAACTTCTGGGAATAAGGTAGTTGGTTTCCCTAAAAGCCTGTCTTCCTGCCAGTGTCTTAGGGTTTTATGGGGTATTTTAAAGGATTCAAAAATGCTTTTTCTTCTGAAGCCTTTATGTGATCGGGAGGTTTTCAGGCACAGATTTCTGTATTCCCATGTCCCAGTCCTGGACACAAGCGTGCTTTTGCAGGGCAAAGTTGTACCATCCTGAAAATATTTGTTATTCTTGCTCCAACACCTTTTGTGATTCCCAGCTGAAGAAAGTAGGCAGGGCAGCTTCCAGTGGGAACATGGTCTGGCCTAATTTTAGCATATTAGTGGGGGTAGTCTGAATTTGCTGGTATTTTGAGTCCCAAATGTACAAGGTTTGTGTTCCGTTCTCTCCAGAGTCTCTGGGGATTTTTTTTCTATCTTCATTTGGTGTTATGGTCTGTGTTCTTCAGTCATTCCTTCTTTATCAGTTCTCTGTACTCAACAGCTCTTCTTGGGGATTGTCAAGGAATGTCTTCAAGTTTAGATGCAATCTCTTCTTTTGCATCTACCTTTGTTACTTCTGTGACTCTTGGCATTGGGAACAGACTCACCTGGCCTGGTGCAAAACTCATTTTTCCCTGGGTGATAATGTCCATGTGGTTTGAACTATATAATTTAGTCATTGTTTTCAATTGGAGAGGCACAAGTAATTTATCTTCTACCTTTTCAGATTCAATACATGATCTAAAAGACAGAGCAACTACATGAACAGCAAAATGAGCAGATCATTTTGCTGTCCCAAAGTTTACTATGGCTTATTTCAGGAAGAATATCCCATATTTTCACTGAGCCTTACTAGCCTTTGAGTGTTTTCTGCTTAAAGGAACTCCAGCCCAATTTGCTTATTCTAAATTTGTTCATTTGATTCTCGTGATGACTGGCAAACACAATAGAGCTTCTTTGCTCCACAATATCCGCCCGAGCTGCCAGCTTTGTTCACACAAATAGAGTGTTAAGCACGTTTCCACCCCCAGAGCATGCACAGTACGTGTCCTTTGCAGTACATCCTGGAGAGGAGACAGCAGAGACACGCTGGCTCGAAGTGTTCTCAGAGCCTGATCTCTAATCTCAGTGGGAGCCAGACCAGCAAGTGGATTCCGTATATTTTGGCTCTGATAGCAGAGTCTCCTCTTCAGAACATGCCACGTTGTTAACGCGGCAGCCTTTGGAGTAATCGCTGCGCAGGGACTCCTGAGCTGCTCCAAGCAGCGATGAAGGAGAAGCCGGCAGGGCTGAGCTCGGTGCGGTGCAGCGGGGATGGCCCCGCTCGGAGAGCAGCGCCGGAGCCCCGCACGCTGCATCCCTCGGGCAGCCCTGCCTCGGAACGTGCGGTCTCCGGGGGGACAGGGCAGCACAGCCGCTGCCAGCTGGCTGCCACCCAGCCTTCGGCACAGGCAGCAATTTGTCCTTCTCCTGACCAGGGGAAAGGCGCTGGGTTTGGGAGGGTCAGGCGAGCTGGGAGAAGGGGAGGAAAGCAGCAGGGAAAAAATAAAACCAAAAGCAAAGCTAAGTGAGGCTGGGGGCAGCCTGGGCAAGTTTGGGAAATGATCTGTGTGAGCTTTATGAAATTGATAAGCGCCTGCCCTCTTGCTTTTAAATATTCCTCTCCCCTGTAAAGCCTGTTCTGCACGTAAGCCACAGAGCCCTTGGAGTGGGAGAAAGAACTGAGTGTCACAGGAGCCTCTCCCTCACCCTGTCCTCATTCGGCACAGTTCTGCTGCCTTCTATATTGCATTTGGCAGCAGTCACAGCGCTGACTTCCCAGCTAATGAAGATGTTTTACATTTAGGGAAGGCTGCATGAAATGAAAACCACATTTACTTCACAACTGTTGTTGCAGGTTGCCCGTCCTTAGCGCACACAGATTTAGGCTTATGTAGAAAAGGTCACGGAACCTCTTTAGGTGCCTTTTCAGCAAATGGCCTTAGAAGGGTTCTAAATCCATAAAATTGCCACCTTCTTTTACTTGTCCCTCAAAGAGCTCCTCCACACCCTTTTTAATGAAGCTCTCTTGTTCCATGTTCCAGCATCCTCAGTTTCAAAAAGAAACAAACACAACTGTAATATCCCCTTTGCTGGCATTAATTTGCCCTTGTATGCTTTGCTTGCTTTGTTTTGTTTTTAAAAAGCAAGAAGTAAAATATTTCTGCTAGCAGGGCATATAAAAGATTGTTGCTTTTCTGACCTCCCTATTATATTAATAAAAGCTAGGAAGACTTCAGTAGTGGTGTAGTGGTGGGAGATCATGTGCAGGCAGCCTCCAAAACCCAAAGCACTTACTTGCAGAACTAGTAAACCACAAAGCTTAAGATCTTGAAATGTAAATAGGAAGTTGGAGAGTTTACTTTAGAGCCAGCAGTGGTGAGTCTGTACAATGTTTATTTCTGCTTGCCTCCCAGCCTTTCCTAAAGCTTGGCAGAGATGAAAGGGAGGCTTTCTCAGCGAGTTATTAAAGGTTTTTGTTATGAGCAAGATTCCTTTGTTCCTGGCCTGGCATAATTCAAAGCTCAGGTATGCCTTGGTGATGGGGAGAATGGGATGTTCCTATTTAGCATATGCCAGTCCAGAGACATCAAAGTTTTGCACCCCAATGCTTTGCTGGTAATTAACCTGTGCAGGGAAACGTATCTGAAAGCAATTTAATCTCTATTGTACATAAACTAGATAATGCACAGTAACATTCCCACAAAACTGTACATTCAACTCTCCTTGGCTTTTGTGAACAGATCAGTTGAGTTCAAAGACTCAAATAATAGATGTGGACAGAGAGATGGCTTTGAAAAATGCTCTGCTTGGAGAACCATGAAGGCTGATACTTGAGAGGCAATTCCCTGGCATCAGTGGAAACTTTGAAAATTCCAACACACCCAGTGCTTTCCATGCTGTGGTTCACTGCAAGCTGCCCTGTGTGACACAGAGGATCAGGGTGTTGGATTCAAGGTACTGAGCCTTCAGAATACTTGCTCAGAGAAGCTGTGGCTGCCCCATCCCTGGAAGTGTTCAAGGCCAGGTTGGATGGGGCTTGGAGCAACCTGGGATTGTGGAAGGTGTCCCTGCCCATGGCAGGGGGTGGAACTGGATGAGTTTTAAAGTCTTTTCCAACCCAACCATTCATTCTATAATTCCATGATTCTTTCTGCAGTGTCTGTAGGTTAGACTTTCCAGGTCTGACTGCTAATAGGGCTCCTCTCCTGTTCTTCACTCCTTTCCCCATGGTTTGCCTTAGGAAGAGTGAGCAAGAGAGACTGAGCTTCTTACATTCTTGTGTTGACACTACAAAGATTTAGCTGGTCTGGCTGCTGGAAATATTGGGCTGCCTAGTTTGGGCCCCTCAGCTTAAAGCAGTGTGGGATTGAGGGTTACCTGTTATTAGATCAAGCCCTCAATCCACCTTGCACCTTGATGTCTTAACTGTAACAGCTGTATATTTTAATAGGATGTGGGGGATTTTGCTTCCTTTGTTGTAGGAGGGAGGTTGTGTTCTGTATTTTGTGATTCTGGTAAAGTTAAGTGTTTGTCTTCCTTCACTGATGTTCACATGACAGCATTGCTCCATTGTAGGACACAGGACAAAGCAACTTACTTTTGATTTGTTGTTTAAGTAGCAATATTCTAATTGTTGTTTATTGAAGTCCATCAGCAGCAGCAGCCTTTCATTGTAACAGAAGATTTTTGGTTTTTCTTTCCTGTATTCTTCAGAGTGATGCTATGAGATCTGACAGGTGCAACACTCCCATCAAGGCTGCAGGGTAACCAAATCTGACCACTCCTCTCTAGATCCAGAAGGATGGATTGGCCTGAAGCCCAAAGTCTTGAGCAACCCCAAGTGTGTTCCTGGAGTGCTCTGCTCCAAGGAGAGCTGCATAGGGGATTTTTCTCAGATCACAAACATACAAATGTATAATGAGTGACCTTTCTAGATCCCTTATCTCTTGTTTTTGTGAGTAGGCATGAATTTATTGAACAGCCTGCTTGCTCTGTGTGTCTGGATCTCAGGGAGAACAAAAAGAACTCAATTTTCTGCTTTTTTTTTGTCACAATAACTGTAAAAGAATAACTAAAATAGAAATTAAATGAGATATGATAAGGGATATTCTTGGTCACCTCTTAGATTGTTTCTGGGCTCTGCAACAATGAAATGAAATTTTCAAGGGAATACAATAATTGTATGAAAAACAACTTAAGAGTTTTCTGTTGGTTTTAAAATTTTGGAATTAGCCTTATTTTCAGTGGGGGTTGTGAAAGTTGAGGTCAAAATCCCATTGTTTGTTTGGTGAGTTGCTCTGTGATTCTGTCAGATTGTTGCCTTTCCTTGGTTCCCTCACTTGTACTCTGAGCATGAAGCTGAAGCTGTGTAGACAAAAATCTTTCCAATGCAAGGTGTAATGTGAGAGTGCTGAGTATCAAGGGCTCCATGGTCAAGGGGGTATGGATGCAGTGCTGTTTATTCTTCTTAACAGCAACATTTCCCACTCTCAGGCAAATTCCATCAGTCTTTGGGCTTTAGGTCTCTTATTATGGCTTTTCTCCTTCATTTCCAATTCTGTTCATCAGCTCATGAATCAGTAGTTCTTCATCTAACTTCCTTGTTGCTGTTCCAGCTGTGAATGGGGCAATATGTTGGATGGGGCAAGTTCTTTTAGGGAGAAAGTAAATCTCTTCTCTCCCTCTGGAAGCAAAGTGGGGAGAAGCTTTAGCTGCTGCTTTTCTCCCAGTGTCAGCTGGGAATCACAGTTTATGCTGAGTTCATTGTTTATAGCTGTGGGTGAAGGCCTGAGGTCCTTTCTCACTGTTTACTCTGTCCTTGGGAGTTTGTCTCAGTAAGTAAAGGCTGAATAAACACCGGGTAAGGTCCTCAGGATTTATCCATTTAGTTATTCAAATGTTTAAAAATATGTTTTAAATAGTGTGTGAATGCATATCCCACATAATGTGAATCTGCTTCCAACTCCAGGGGTATTGCAGAGGATTTATTGAACTGCAGGCATGATCCTGTTGTTGGTAGTGGACCTCACTGATGTAGAAGGAACACTTAGATAATGGGGAAAAAGGAAAATCTCTAAAATGAACTGTATTATGCAAGAAATAAATAAATAAGAAAGTCCTTCAGGTGTGTGGGAAGGGCATCCAGCCACAGTGACAAGGACTGGGTCTGCCTGGGAATCCTCAGAGCTTGGCTGGGGGTCTTGGAGGGCTTTTCTCAAGTGCCATGTAGGGCTAGAGTTTGTTTTGCTATTTGTGGCATAGCTGTTCCATGTGCACAATTCCCAACCTTTCAGTTTGGGATGAGGTCTCAGTAGCCTCCTAAAATAAGATTCTGCTGCAAGTAGTATCTGAGACATGTTTATTTAGGAACCAGAATTGAAGATTGAAGAGCTATGAGCTAAAGGCATAATTCTGAGACTTAAGAAACTCCAATGTTCTTGTAAGAGACTTGCACTGGTCTCTAACTTGTCGTTATAGTAAATTTATTTTCTGCTGCACAAATGGAGCTTTTGTTCATGAAAACTGGGGGTTGTTTGCAGTATCAGTCACTTCTGAAGACTCGGTTCCTTGTGTTGGTTGAAAGTAAGAACAGAAATTTGCTTGAACTTCATCTCTCTGGAGGCTGGGAGGACATTTTTGAGTAAATTATTGTATGTTTCCTGTATTTCTATGATCTTCCCTCAGACACCTGTTACTGCCCACTGCTAACAACAGGTTAGAAGGGACTGTATGGCTTTTGGAGTTGGATTTTATTTTTTTAAACATGAGAAGTTCATAGTGTGATGAGCTTTAATGGATTTAACTTTCCATAGCAGCAAACTGTAATGTTTTCTAGTGAGGAGTTAAAATGGCTGCGCTGGAAGATTTATAATCTTCACACAAACTGGCATTTTGTGACAGTGAATATCTATCACTGGAGGAGAAGTAAAAATAAATGGGTGGAATAAATGGTTGTAGCTCATTTGAGGCCTTGGATCCCCAGTGAACTATTGTTTTGAGAGGCACAGAAGTAACTGCAGTGAGTCATGGAGCAGCACTGCTGCAGAAGGGTCCAGAACAGCATTTCAGCAAGGACACAAGTAGAAGCCATGGGGTAACCAGACAACCTTTCAGTCCATTTATCAAAGCACTTGTAGTTCCCATTTCAAGGAAGGCGACACAGTAAATATGAGAGGGAAAAAAAAGAGAAAAGGTTAATGTGTATATCTGTATCCAGACATTTCACTAAATAAAACAATAAAATAAATCAATGCAGAACTGTTAGTGCTTAAGTGCTTAGCAAAAAGCATCTGAATCCATCACAAATGTGGGCGCTTTTTTCTGGTTTGGATTTTGAAAACAATTTAGCAGATTAAAGGTCTTTTTTTACCAATTTCTGAAAGAAACCTTGACCTTTGGGAATACAAAGAAAAGGATCATAGGCTACTGTGTGTCCATCGTGTACTTTCCCAAGCTGAAACATAAATAAGCTTAGTGTTAATGGATACTGATAAAAAGCAGAAGTAAATGGATGTGAACATTTAAGCCTGGAACAGTCAAAATTCATCTAATTTAAAGGGTTTGCTGCAAAGCTGAGCATTCAGTCAGGGTCCCTGACAAGACTTTTGAAGTTCTTGCATCTCTGATTTAGGCAGAAGGAAATGGTGGATGTTGACTGAGTCTGGAATGATCACTCCTGCATTCAGTCCCATTTAACTTCTTCCAGAGCTGAAACTTTCAAGTTGTCCCAGGCTTAATTCCTGGAATAAGCAGGAGGTTAACCTCATACACAAGGAACACAAACTTCACAGGGGTGCAGACTTTCTGTGGAGGACAGACAAAAAACAGGACTGGTTTTTTGTGTGTCCAGGGACAGCAAACCCCGGGACAGTTCCAGAGGCAGATGCTGTACTTAGGCTTGTCTGTTCTCCTGGAGACCCCTCTCATCAATGCCTCTGAGTGACCTGATAATCTGACACTGTTCCCAAAACCTTCTGGGCTCTCTCTGTGCTGCTGCAGAACCTCTTTGATCCCCTGCTGCAGCCCTTCTCTGGGAATGGTTCCCTATTCTTGAATTCAGTCTCTCAACCATCTGAGAGTGCCTGATGAAATCCTTCATTCTGCAAAGCAAACAGCACCATTACTCTAGAAAGAAAACATGCACACCTCAGCCTCTGAGCCCTTTTAGATTATGACATTTTTTAGACAATTTAGACATTTTCGGACAGGATCCAGCCTCCCAAGGTGGCAGAGCTCCCTAACCCCAAGCTGCTGCTCTCTTCCATCACATGTGGGGTTCGAGACCCTAATTCACAGATATGACTCAGGGTTTTTTGATGCTTCCTGGGTGAACTGCACCCACATGAATGGAGAGCTGAGAGTCTGCTGCTCCCAATGGCTGGGGAAAGTCATGGTCTGGAGATGGCTGGGAGAAGATCCCGTAGAAGGTTGAGAAGTTTGTGTCTGTTCCACACCATTGATTTTTATATTTCCCCTCTCTAATCGTTCCTCTCAAAGTGGCTGCAGGTGGCCTGGTAGGGTGGTTAATTAGTGCTCCTGATACAACTATAATTAAGCCATGCTCCTCTTCCAGTTTGTGCTTTAAGTGACCAACTTCCAAATGCTCATGTCCCATTACAGCTCCTATCTTCTGCAAACAGCAGGTAAAATTCAGCAAAGAGCTGGAACAGGACTTGGGGAACCCATTCAGACATGGCCCTCTCAGCTTCTCTTTTATTAACATCTCACCAGTTTTACTTAGATAATAGTAAGGCAAACAAAATGAAGAGCATTTTTTGCTTCCAGTAGAATTTTATTTTTTTCCCTGGTTTTCTATTCTGCTTTTGAATTTAAAGGCTTGAGTGCAAAGAGACAAAGTCAAAAGTTTACAGCAGGAGAGGTAGGTACAGACTTGCTCTCTATTTTCCCCTCGGGAAAATGGCAGGATTTTATAATGTGAAAAGTTATATATTGTTCTACTTAAAACAAATATCAGTTGTCCAGCTTGGCTGGTTAATGTTTAAAGCTGATATCATTGCCAGCTTCTTTCATAAGACGGGTATTAAAAAAAAAAAAAGGAAAGAAAAAGAAAAAGGCAAAAAAAAGATTTTAAAAATCCTTTTGTGCGATCGTGAAATAAGAGTAGGGGCAGATGAAGAAATGAACTGAGTAATCTATAGTGTGCATTTGTACCATGTCAGCAACTCCCCAGCAGCACTCCTGGCCCTGGTTTCCTGTGGAATGTGCCAGGTCCCTGGGATCTGTCACACCATACACCACAGAGAGATGATGAGTAGAGGTGGTTTTGCTGGGCAACTGACCTCCAAGTTTTGCCCATAATAATTTATTCATGTGGCTGTACCCTAAGACATTCTAATACCAAACATACCTTGGGCTGAAAATTGATGCAGCCTATTGGAAAAAATACCCACAGGCAGCTCAGATGGAGAGGCTGGACCTGGCTGCTGCCTGAAAATGGGCCTCAGGGGGTGCAGGGGGTCACAGCAGTGAGTTAGTTCAGCCCCAGAGCATCCACTGGCAGAAGCTTTTCTCAGAAATGCAGCTTCAAACTGGTTTTAATGGCAGATCTCCAGAAAAGCTGCTCATACAAGTGCAGTCTCCGACCTCTTTATTCCCTGCCTGATCTGTTGTGTTTTAAAAATACAGTGGAGTAAAACAGGGGTGGTTTTTTGGTTAGTTTTTTTTTTTTTTTTTTTGCTAAATATGACTTTTTTGTTGTTGTCAGTTTTAAACAATCTTTTAATTGATGTGTTCTAACTTTTAAGAGCTAGTATCTTCCTTGTCTTCTTCTTTAGATGAATTTCTCTTTATACCAGTAAATATAAACTACTTCTGCTGGTCTAGTTTAATTCCTCTTCATACCAATGAATATAAACTCAGTACAAGTTGAATAACTAATATTATCATGAGTCAACTTATTCTTTTATTAAAAATCATAAGTTTTAGGTTATTTTCAAATACCTTTCCTTATTTAGCCTTGAAAAAATCTAACTGTGCAAATGTTTAATAAACTCAGTGAAGTTTTACTCAAATTAATTCTTGTTAGATATAGAGCTGGGTTGTGCAGTATATAGTCCCAATGTATAACTCACCTCAAATATTTTCAGAGATGAAGCAATCAAGTTGCCCTGGGAGTGTGGTTTTTTTATTGCACATTAATCACATACCTGGTTTGGCCTCTAGTTTGTAGACCAGTTAATGTTTTATGGAGAATTCAGAAAATTAGAAATAGTTCTGCATGTGTGTCATTCACATTTTGCTGTCCCTCTCACACAGGTTACAACTTGGAGTAAGAGTTAACAGTAGTCCCCAAGAATTCATTTGTGTCTCTTAGTTTTAGATTGTATTGAGAGTTTTGTCTGGGAGGTAATTAATACAGGGATTGAATTTTCCAGGTATCTGTGGCATAGCCTTGGCAATAAATGATGAGGCGCATATTCAATGAGGCATTCATGGAAGAGTTTTGTATCCCCTAAGCCAGAATTCTCCAGCTGCCAGTAAACAGGTTACCAAAATCATCCATGGGTGGGTGAGCTCAGGCAGAGCCCCAGAGTCCTTGTTCTCTCTCTGTTGTTGTTGTCACTTGTGTAACTTCCATCCTTCCAGTGGGATAAAGTGAGCTCTGTGCAAAAATTTTTGTGGTCTGGTCTTAATATCAGGGCAGAGTAAATCTGTCACCGAGGATGGCTCAGGGGATGCCAGCCTGTCACATGGAGCAGAGCTGGTGACTTGCCCACCACAAGCTATGCAGCTGCATAGCAAACCCATGATGGCCAGGGGACCTGAGCTTAAAATATAAGCAAATAAATTGCTGGCAGTGTATGACCTGTAGGAATGGGAATATTCATAAATTTTAATTTCCTTTGTGTCCCGAAGTACATTTCTTGTGTTCCAAGACCTTATTTTCTTAAATATATCTTACATCAGGCTGAAGGTAGAATACTGTTTTGTGTTTAGTATGTAATTACTACTACTAATAGACAGATTTTAAGAAGTTGACTTGGTGCACCATACATTTAATGTAGAAAATAGCCTCCAGAGTTATGGGGAAGCTTAGTTTTTTAAACCCATTTAGTGCTTGAGAAATAATGCCAGGATGGCAATTTTAGAGTAGGCATCACTGAAAACACAATTTCATGCCCCAGCTCTGCCCAGTTTATATATGTGTATATATATTTATATGCCACCAGCAAGTGCTGTTATTAAATCACACATTCAGTAGCTATTACTGTGACCTAAGTTTGAACCAGAAACCTAGAAATGAAACATTCTTGGGTTTCCCTTTGAGTTCTTTCCTTTTTTTTAATCAACTCTTTCATTCTTTGTCAGAGTTGGGGTCGAGTAGCTCTATAAGACCCATCTGTCAGCAGAAGCAAAATGATACAGTTTTCTTAATGCAGGATTTAATGCATCGATGTAAAGCCTCTGAATTGAACGACTGTCAGTATTCTCAATCCACAGTCAGTCAGAAACTTTGGAAGTTAAAAGTCAGCAGAAAAGTTAATGAAAGTATTTGACTTGTCAATGATCAAAGTCCAGAACTGTAAAGAGCATTTATTAGTTGGTGACTGATTTGGTGCTTTTCCTTTCTCTGCTCTCTCCATTAATATCTTAGATTTTTTCTTCATACCTGTCTTAGCCTAACAAAAGCAGCTGTTATTCTGAATTTCTGGCTATAGAAGCTGATAAGTGAGGTGATTTTCAAACAAATTTTCTGACCTAGCTTCTCCTTAGCAAATAATTACCTTAAAAAGTTCTGACTTTAATGTGACTCTCTAAAAGTAGAATAAAGGATTAAACTTGCTTTCATGGAAGTGAGTTTAAGTCAAGAATAGTCCTACAGAAATGATTTCCTGCCTCTATGGCATATTGCAAGTAAATAGAGAATCTGATGGTGATAGCAGAATGCTGCCACATATCAGAAGCTCAATATTAAAAAGCAGAAATTAAAATGGCAGAGGATGGATATAGCAGTATACCTTGTTAATATAAAGATTTGCTTTTCAGGTAATAGCCAAATTCTCCAAATTCTCTGTCAGTTTTATTGCAGGAGTTTGTGTAAGCCTACACCAGCAACAGATGGTGTCAACTAGGGAAGAAAATCCTGCTGAAATTCATACTTGCACAAAACTGCTCTCTCCAGCGTGGTGTGTTTTATTTTATCTTGTCTCTGATTGCTGTAACATTTACAGAAAGCTGAGGGGGAAACACAAGCATGTGCCTGAGCATTATGGCTGGTCCAGGAAAACAAAGCTAAGTGAAACAAATCTCACAGTGCCACTTGCTCATTTGATGGCGTGGCTGGGTGCTCAGGTGATGCTTGTCTGTGAAGGTCTGTGCTCTGTCCTGTCCTTGAATCCAGGACAGTCCTGAGAGCTGAACTTGGGTTGAAGGCACTGACTGCTCCGATTCCCTCACATGAGCTGTGAATTAGCCTCTCCTGATTTTTTTCCAGGTAGACTTTTATAACAGAAGTGGATTTTTTGCCTGCCTTTGTTTTAAAGGGAGAGGCAAATGGGAAGGACTAATCTAAATTAAATACATTACAGATCTCATACTAATGCCATTTAAGCAGGTCCTTTCTTAATTTACCTTAGTTCTATATAGCCTTTTATATTTTAAAAACATTTTTCATTTCTGTGGGCTGCCAGATGTGCTGCTGATACCTTCTGATCTTAGGTGGTTTGACACTGATTTTCCCAGCGCACGCCAGGGTTCAAGTCTGGCCTGTAACTCATCCAAATGATCTATTCATAACAAAAAGTGCCTTCTGGCAGTTGCACCACAGCTGAATATTGTTAAACTGAATTCATCCTTTCATTTGTTTCTGATTGCTCTATAATGTTTACATATCTTACATATTAGTATGGTCTTTTATAAAGCACACGCTGAGGTTAAACCCGCCCAGAGAGAACTTTATTTCCCTTCTTCTCCCTTTCAGAAGGTGTGGAACTCTTTTTATCCCGTCAAAGGAGCAGGAATCTTGGAACTGCTCAGTGCTCTTTTCATCCAAAACTATGGGGCTGAGCAAGCAGGAATGTGGGGAGGCAGGGAAAGGTGACATTTCCTTGCACAAAAGGATTCTCCCCCATCCTCTCACAATCAGTAATTGTGAGGTGGAATTGCATATCTGGGTGTAATCCTTGTCTGAGCTGGCATCCTCACCCATGAGGGCAACAGTCCCTGTGTGAACACGTTCAGCTGAAATATTTATAGATGCAGCTTATGACTCAAAGTCTGAACAGGTTCAGATTCCTCTCATCCTCTGTCTTCAAATTCCTGCTGCATTAATTGTGCAGAGATCACTCTCACCTCTAGCAGAGGATATCCTCTCTGTGTTTCAGTTTCACTCTATACAAAAGATAATAACTGTTCCTATGTCTCGCAGTGGGAGTGTGTCACAGGAGGAATTTCAGTTAAAAGGAAGGCAGAAAATCTTAGGCTCCCTTTGCATTTGTATTTTAACTTCCAGAGAAGGATGACATCTCTTATTTGCTTTAAAAATAAAAATCAATTGCCCATAAATCTGAAACACATGTTGTTTTTCTACTAAAAAGATTAAGGATTTTCTTAAGCTCATTAAAGGAAAAAAAAAATGACATTGATCCTCCTATATCACCATAAGAATGTCTGAAGGCAATTGAAAGCTGTAAAAGAGACATGGTGTTATTGTAACCAAAATAGCCCTGAATCTGGCAAATTGTGCTTTTCTTTTCTTCTGGTTTGCACTGTTTCTCCAACCTTATGCCTCTGTCTAGTCATGTGTTTTAGTGGGATTGAGTGGGATGTATACTCAAACAGAATTAGGACCTTTTATTATGAAAATACAAATGCCAGCTGCTGCGTGGCTTGAAAGATTTAATCACCGTCCAAATATTTCAAGGAGGGGAAATGGAAACCATTTGCTGTTTCTGATGCGTATAGCTACAGGAGGATGCTCACCCTGTTGCTTCTCAAAGATTGTGTGTCTGTTTTGGGGAATTTTTAATTCCCAATTTTCCTCCTTTCCATGTGCATCAAAGCCCAGAATCTGCAAAATGTGAATTAAACCCCTTAAGTGAAAGGGGGAAATGGGAAATCTGATTATGCCCTATCATCAGTAAAGCCCAGCATGACAGCCAGTGTTCTTTATTCCAGTTGAAAGTTCCCACAGCAACAAAACTGATAACCAAGTGCCCTGCTGGCTTTATTCATCAGTGTGGCAATTCCCAATGCCCTTGTTTGCTCTGTTCATGTGTTGAAAGTTTGCTGGAATGTGTACAAATGGTACTTCAGTAGTAAGAGGATGGGAAGGTCTCAGTGTAATGTGAGAAGAGCCAGCATGGAAATATCCTGTCCTAAATTCCTGTGAGTGTCCAAAACATTAGGCCAGAAGTACTGGCTGCAGGGAGAATTTGGTCTTTTGATGAATCTAAACATTTTGGTGTTGTCAGACTTACAGGACAATTTGGTAAATTGTGGACTAATGACAGAAAAAAGGTGTGGGTTTTGTTTTTTATTTTATAAACTCTATTGTCCTTCTTGATATTTTGACTTTCCCCTGATTTCATAAAGCATCTTGATGCCTTTAATGTCCTTTGGCTACTTGCTTTTGTCAGGTGACACAGCAGTTGGACTTTAAGCTTGATCCCTTTGCCATAACCAGATTTTTCCTTCAGCAGACTGCAAAACCCTGCAAAGTTTGCTGCAGCACAAATATTTTGAGATAAACCTTCAAAACCCCAGGCCCCTTCTGCCCTAAATGTTCCTTGTCCCCTCCTGGGACACTGTGCTGTGTCCGTGGCTGTAGGGTGGGAATGAGTTGGGATGTTTGGGTTCTCCCCGTCCTTCCATCACCAGTTCAGAGCAGATACTGCCTGGCAACTTTGACCACATGTTCTCAGTAAGGTCAGTGAAGTGGAATTGGTCTAAAAATCAGCTTGTTTTAGGATTTGCTTTTTTGTTGCACTTCATTTTGTTATTGAAATCGTAAAAGAAGGCTTGCCCCATCGAGGTGATGAAAACTCAAAGCTGTATTAATTTGTAGTTTTAAGAGAAAACAAAACAAAACCAAATGTCTTTGCAATGTTTTTGACGTAGCTTCGTCCACTTGGAGTCATAAATGCCTTTGTAAATTCAGTGCAGCTATTCTTGCTCTTTAATGGGTTTAGTCAGCCAAAATCTTGCACAGACACATGTGTACACATACATCTGTAGGGAGACTGTCAGGGCATCAGAGCTGATATGGGAGAACCAAGCAGGATTCCCAGATTTTTCAGATGAGTTCCTGAGAGAAATTAGCATTTCTTACACTGTGGTGATGTATTTTGAAAAACAAATTTTTGTTGTTTTGTTTTCCTACTTAACTTCCTGACAAGAATCAGCTGTACTGTAAGTTTATGGTTTGAGCAGACTATTGTTTGTGCAGAAACCTCCCTGCTGCTGTATTTACTAAACATGTGTGATGCACAAATGCCAGTAAACTGCATCTTGGAGCATATTCCCTAGTGGCTAGTAAAAACTGCCTTTTAAGTTCAGCCTGTTTAAATATAGAGAAAATGTGCATCAAGTTTAACAGGAACAGGCCTGAATTTTTAATTATTCTCAAAACTGCTTTGATGTGAAGTCTAGGCTTTTTTGAATTCAACAGCAAACCTTGAGCATCCTTCAGTGGGTCTAGAATTATGCTGTTGAGGAGTGAGGTCTAAATACAAAAAAACCCCATTGTCCAATTGACTAAAACCTCTCCTTTTGCTCTTCAGTGTTGGAAACACACAGACTGAGTTTGTTAGGGAATTAATTCTCTTTTATCCTTCTCTGCTAGTAGTTCCCACCTTCTAAAAAATAACAGTTGCAGATTTAGCCATCATCAGTGGGAAGTGCAGCATAAATCATGGGATGGGGTAGGACTGCACTGCTGTTCTCTTTTCCCAGTGAAATCACAGCTGTGTCTAACTTGAGTGTATATATGTGGTCCTGGAAGGGAAAACATGGATCCTGCTTCCAAGAAAAGCCTGGCAGGGCATGGATGACCTGTGTCCTCCAGCCCCTGCAAGAATTCCATGTTCAACCAGTGGGGAGTTCACAATTCGTCTTTGGAGCAAGTACTGGGACCCAAGTGCCACCACCCCAGTTCTTGGTGTGTTCTGGGCCTTACTTGCTAGACTGGACAGCGTTCTGCTGAACCAGAAGGAAAGTCTAGAAAGTCTGTCTGGTCTATTGAAAGTGAAAGCGCTTCGGAAGAGGAAGGAAAATGCCCTCCACCCTTTATAAACTGGTAATTTGCATCTTCTGAAGGAGAGAAAGGAAATGAACCAGTGTCTCCCACATCCTGAGTGGTCTAACCACGAAAGCAGCGAGTGCAGGGGCCAGGCTGTCACTGGGGGATGTTTGTGTGTGAGTGGTGCAGCACGGCCCTGCTCCGTGCCTGGGAGACACTGCTCAGATATCTGCCTGATCTGCCCTCACAGCTGTGAAGGAAGGAGTGGTTTGTGTGAAGCTAAGCCTAAATCAGGGGCAGAATCTGGTGTTTACCCAGGCAGGTTTGCTGTTGAACCCAAACAGGTCCCAGCCCAGCTTTGCAGCCTCCACCTGAGGCACCTGACTCTCGTGGCAGGGTTGTGAGGGCACTGGGGCTTGGGCTGCCACTGCCAGCACGGGAGCTGATGGCAGATCTCAAGGGACATCACTGTCCTCTGTCAGCAGGGTTCCCTCCTGATTCTGAACTCTCAAATGTACAGGATGGGTGCTCTGGAAACTCCTGTGACTGATTGGAGTGCCTGTGTTTGTTCATACCAATAGAGCAGAGTGTTGTATCCCACTGGTCACTCTACATAAGGCCTTTTTCTGAAAAAATGAGGCAGTTTCTTCTCTCTGTAAAATACAGCTCCTATTTCTGAAATTTCTTACTTTCTGTTTGGCCAGGCCCAGCTGTTCTGTCAGTGGGGATCAGTGGGTTGTGGGTTGTGTCTTGTCATCTAAAAAATATGTAAATGAGAGAAAACATTTTTCCATTTTTTTTTGAGTAAATTTCTCCCTGCACATCTCCACTTCTGTTGGTAATTCCAGTGGAGAAGCAGGAATTGTTTCTGTACTGGACTCTGATATCTGCAAAGTTTTAATTGTGAAGTTCCTACTTTAACAAGCACTTCGATTCACCAGAGCTTTCTGTTGCTTTTCCAGGTGAGTGAAACCCCCATTTTTGTGCCTGGTGTTTGGGGACCATATTTCTCTGCGATGGTACCTGGATTGTGGTTGAATGAGGGAGGCCAGAGTGCTACAGGAAAACTGGTGAGTGTTTGGAGACACAGACAGGCTCCAAGACTGCTGCTCTTTGGGATACCTTCCCTGGCAATTCAGATCTGAAACACCTCCACGAGATCATGGGATCTCTGATCATGGGATGTACCAGGCTGCTGAAAGCAATTAACAATTAGATGAGTATTATGTCTGTTACATAATACTAATTTGTGTAGAGATAGGGGATTATATACAGGGCATGTCTTCCTTTTATGGTGGTGATTATTGTAATTATCCTACAGGCAAATAGGCTTCATTCTTTGCTTTACCAGGAGGCTGAAACAGATTTTGAGGTGAAGAAAATGATACATTTTGTATTATATAGATCAGTTGTGCTCATTGATGGGCATAAATGAAAGATATATAGACAGAATAGTAATATAGTAACACAGTATTCCATCACCTCAGTTCTTTCCCTGAATGCAAAGAATCTAACAGTATTAGGTTAATTTAATTTACCAATAAAACTTAAAGCCAAGCAGGGTTCACTATAAAATGAATTTTCTAATTTACAGGAAGGCAGTCAGAACTAAAACACTGAGATCAAGTTTAAAGAAAGGCTACATGTACACAACATTATTTAGGCTTGAGTCCAAAAGTGTCAGCAAGTGACTGCTTAACCCTGGAGCTTCTGGATCTCCTTGTGTCGCCTTGCCCAACCTATGGAAACCCTGGCTGCCCTCAGGGCTGAGCTGCAGGGCTCTGGAGAGGCTGCAGGAGGCAGCCCCGGACCTGTGGGTGTCCCCTGGAAAGCCCCGAGGACAGGTGGGCTCGGTCTGTCACAAACTGCAGCTGCAATCGCTCCTGACTCAGCACCACCCATCTCTTGAAAAGCCTGGAGATGGGAGTACATGGCCAGGAAATGCCTCGGGGCATCCCTGCCTTGAAACATTCCATATGGAACAGTCACTGAATGAGAAGCAGAAATCCTCCTGGATCGGGAAGCCCGGACACGCCCCAAGCTGAGCTGGGATTTGGGATCCCTCCTGTGCTCTCTGCTTGGCCACACCAACCTGACATTCCTCTGTGTCACAGCTCGAGTGCACAGTCATTCTTCCTCCTGCAGCCTTCCCACCCCACCTCCAGCCCATCCTTGTGGCTAGAAACTGCTTTTACATCTTTTTTGTGTGCTTTAAATTTTTCAGCTCAGGATTGGGCTAGGACCAAAAAGTGTCCCATTTTACAAATAACTGCTACAACCAGACATAAAACTAAATAATGTCAATACAAAATAATAAATATATGCTCATAGCACAACCATTTTTAAATAGCAAATCTTGTGTGTTGCTTTGCAAGAACATTTTTGAGAGGGAAGTTTCTTAGTGCTTAATTCTGAGCAGGTAAATACACTTATCTAAGCTCCAGACAGGATACAGGCAGTCTGTAGTTTTTCTTGGCTGGCTCACAGTGGTTCCACAGTTAAAATGTACAATGAGAGTTAAGGCATTTCAAAAAGATGATTTTAAAAATCCTTTCCTTTCTTGTACCAGAGAACAAGGCGTTCCTGAATCATTAAAGAAATTACTGGAGAAAATGAACGGTCTTGTTAGGACCCATAGCAAAATCAGCTTGAAGTACTGTTAGGAATATTAGGGAAAGTGTCTCATTAAAACACTCTTGGACTATCCCGTGTGGTTTTCTTGAGGTGGTATGAACAGAAAACACATAGGGAGCCATGGGAGGAGACATGTGCACTGTGCAGGGTACATTGCATTTATTATCTCTGTCGTTTCAAAGCTCCTGCTCTCTCATGCCTAAAGTTTTCTGAAAACAAACCAAAAAAAGGGACACATTTTGGGATTCTTTCCATTGCTTGATCAACACCCCAAGGTGAATTATTTCCATAAAATTTGAACTGTTTGATCAAACTTTGTAAAATTAAAACTGATCCCTTTAAAAAGCTCTAATTTTTTTGGGCTAGAGCTGCAAAAGAAATCAGTAGGATTTTGAAAACTGTTTAAGTATAGACCAAGTGAAGAATTAACAAGTCCCTTGTTCTGCAAAATCTTGTTTAGTTGTATATTCAGTGGGGTTTTTTTATACTGTATTTTCAAAATTTATAAGAGGAAAGATATTGCACAATGGAGACAAAGGATGGCATGACATCATTACAAACTGTGGGATAAAAAATAGCAGAAAAGGGTTTCTAGATGTGTCCCTCATGTGGCCATGGCTTGAATTAAGGGCAAACTTCATAACTCCTGTAACAGTTCTGTGTAACAGTGTTTTCATAGCACACACCTATATATAATGCTTATTTATAGATTTATTTCTGAATTTATGAGCTGCCCCTGTGTTCTGGAGAGATTCTGCAGAATTTGGGCCTGAGCTGTGCTTCTGGTGCATGCACACATTTGAACTCTGTCTTTGATGCTGATCTCAGGGACAACAGTCATGCATTGTTTTCTTTGCTGTGTTCACATGTGTATGCTTCATTATGTGGTTCAGGACTAGACTCATGCTGTTAAGATTTAATACTAATGTGATTTGCTGTCAATAAGTACTGCCAAATATACTCAGTGCTCTTGAGCAGCTGTAGTTTTGCCCCCTTAGCTTTTACTGTCACCTCTGATGGGATCTTACCAAGAGGCCACAAAACCTGCTGAATTATTGTCTTAAAAGCCCATATCATCCTACCTGATACTTTGTTTTGTGAGTAATGGTAACCACTCTGGAGTGAAAGGACAAGCTGATTTATAAATTCAGCATAAGAAAGAGCTTATATTGATCTTCTTTTATAGCAATAATTGCTTCTCAGGGTATACATTTTGTTTCCTGCAGTGAATGCATGAAGCATCCATCAGGATGACAACACACCTTGTGTTTTATCATAACAGTGTGATAGAGAAAGATGATGTAGGGATTTGGGCCAAGATGATGCTTCTGGTAGACTTCCAGTGAGGATATCCATGCAGAATGGGAGAGACTAGAGGACATGCAGAGGGTGTTGGACAGGAAAAAAGTCATCCTTTCACCTTCCTCTCCTGACTGAGGAGCTGCATGCTTAGCATTTGGCCTGGGTTTGATGCAAGGTTGGTTGTTTTTCTTACTGTTTATATGCCAAATCCTGAATTTCAGTGGGACCTTTGCCATTGGCTTTGCTAGGACTAGGATTTAACACTTCATGAGTAATTTAGAAGCTCTCTTGTCTTTTTTAGAGCTATGACACTGCCTTCCCCTTTTCCAGGATTGAATTTTCAAGATGTAATCATTCCCAAAATGTTGCTTTTCTCTTTTTCAGATCGATCATGTGGTGCGAGGCCACGTCGCCTTCCCAGAATTAGAGGCCAAAGCTGCAGCCAGGTCACTGTTTTATTCCTTTATCACATACCTGCCTTACAGACTGATGCACACTGTATTCCCAGCAGTGTCCTCATTCTCAATCAGGAGAATTAATTAGTCTGATAGTGGGCTGGAAGTATTTACAAAGACTTTCCAGGTGATTGCTCATAAATATAAAGTTTAAACTCCCCTCAGATACCTTTGGCATATCGAAGTAATCATATTAACTTTTTGCTTTTCTATCCAGCCCAAGGTATTTCTTGGTTCCATAGCACCAGCCCTGTTCAGCAGACCTCCGTGCCTTGGGCTAAAAATATGTCTTAATTTGTAGGTGAAATAATTAAGCTCCAAGGATGGGATGTAGCTTAATTAGGAATATATTATTCAGTATTTTTGAAACAATCATCTAAAGGAAGGTGTAGCCACCATATGAGAAATTCCTACTTGGCAGCACAAATAGAGCAGAGAAACCCAGGATGAATTTTCAGACAAAACTTTAAATGGAGGGATGACTTGGAGGAAACTCCAGGATTCCTTGAACAAGAGGCTGTGTGTGATGTGGAATTTGAGCTTGTTCTGCTTTAGAAGTGGATGAAGACAGTTCAGACACTTCTGTCAGGCCTGGACTTCCTCAAGCTTTTTTGGCTTGGATTCATTCTAAGATGGTTCACATCACTCCCAGAGAGGTCTTAGCTGAACAGTTGGGCACGTTGGATGAAAATGTGATTCTCTTTCAATGTCTTTTTCCTTCTTAGACTAAAGAAAAAACCCAGCAAAACTTGGCATTTTCCTTTCAGTTTCTCCCTCTGGTCTGACAGGAAGGGTCAGTCCTGAGGGATGGATTAGGCACGTGCTGTTACAGAGTTATTTTCCATCCTCCCTGGGGAAATAAAGCTCTACCTGGTTTCTCTGGATGACCCTTCCTTGCCTTGCAGGGCCCACTGCCTTACTTGTTTGTTAAGAACTTGACCAGGATTCCCAGAAATGTATTGGACTTCATTCAATATGAAACAGATTCATGCTTCCTAGAATTCTCTTTGTTGTTCTCTGGAAAAGGAAATCAGGAAATAAATGCATCTGTGTATGTTTGGAATAAAGATTGAACTGGGTCTTTTTCAAAATGCTGGCTTCCAGGCCATTTTTCCAGTGCCCCCATTTTGAAGCACAAGCATAAGACAAACAGTTTAGTCTGTAATGCCAGGATAAACCATTTTTTTTGTGCATTGGAAAAATGCCTGTGGAGTAGCCTACTTGTGTCTGCTGGGTCTGATACTGAACTGACAGACCACAAACAATGCCACAGTGCAAAAACTGAGATTGTGATGTGAACAGGACACTAAACACAGAATATTGGCAGTAGAACTCTGCATTATCTAAGGGTATGGTATCATAACTTTGGATTTGAGTCTCCTGCAGTTAGTAACATGGTGGAGAATAGCACTGATAGTAAGAGTTGTAATATTTTATAGAAAGAGTGATAATATTTTATTAAGTTAATTTGCTGAATGGTATTTTTGTAATGCTTTCCCGGTATCACTCTCCTAATGAAACTCTGGTATTGCTATAAATTTACTAAACAAATCTCATATTAATTCTCTCATCTCTGTCTCCCTGTCCTTCTCAAATATTTGTTAAATTTAAAGAATTTAATCTGAACGAACAAAAATCAGGAACTTTGAAATTTTAACTTATTTTTCCTCCTTATTTTTTCCTTTCTATTTTTCCATGAATCCCCAAACTTCAGCCTTATCATGGGTACAAGTAGCAGCTGCTGTTGGCCAAAACTCTGGATTATGGATTTACCTACAATAAGTCACATACACGGAATAAAAATAATCCCAGAATCACAGAACGGTGCGAGTTGGGAGGGACCTTACAGCCCACCCAGTGCCACCCCTGCCATGGGCAGGGACGCCTTCCACTGTCTCAGGTTGCTCCAAGCCCCATCCAACCTGGCCTTGGTCACTTCCAGGGATCCAGGGACAGCCACAGATTCTCTGGGCGCCCTGTGCCAGGGCCTCCCCAGCCTCACAGCCAGGAATTCCTTCCCAATATCCCATCTAACCCTGCTCTCTGTCACTGTGAAACCATTCCCCCTTGTCCTGTCACTCCAGGCCCTTGTAACTGTCTCTCTGTACGCTCCCTTCAAACATGGCATCTTGTTTTGGAGGATTATTTGTGATGGTAAATGATTTCACTGGAATTCTCAGCAGAACAGTTCAGAGAATTTGGCTTATTATATTCAAGGATATTCTCTGTCTAGCTGTAGGAATTTGAAGTTCTTCAGCCATTGTAAATATCCATGGAGGGGAAACTAAATGAGAATTCCATACTTTGGTGTGCCAATTCCATATTGCCTTTACATCCCATGCTGGGTGCAGTAGGGGAGCTTGGTAGGTGAAATAAAAGGATCTGTAGAGGGTAACTTGTATATCACAGTACCAGTCTGTGGTATCCTTTCTGGCTTCCCAGGCAGCTCTGCAGGTATGTTTTGTATGCAGCAACATAAGCAAGAAGTAGTTACTTTCATCAGCAGGGTCTTTTCTGTGTTTGAAAGTGCTTGGGTGAGTATTAGTTGATTGAAGAGGTGTACTCTTAAGGAATATCCCACTGAGAGTATCAACAAAGTGACTGCCCATCTTTTCCAAGCAAAAAGATTCTGACTGACTGTATTTCTGAATTCTGCTACAGTGTCCTTGTAGTGCAGTGAAGAGTTAAGCACGTGTATGTCTGGATCATTACAAAAAGAACATCAGAGGTCACAAATCCATGCCTCTTCCTTGCTGCTGCCCATCACCTCCTTCTGCCTCCCCAGACCTGTCCTCCCTTTCTCCTGATGCTGCTAAGAAGCAGATTTGGAATGGCAGGTGCCTGCTGAGCAGCTGATCTCGGGAGTTTCCCTGTGCAAACTCTCCTTTGCCCACAGCAGAGCAGATTTCCAGCTCTTTTAGCAAATCTCTTTTTGCAGAGATTTGTGGTGACTTGGGAGGGCGTGAGAGGCTCAGACAACCAGCTCTGACCACTGCTGCTGAAGGCAAGGCTTGTGCAACCCTCCCAGTCCTATTCCTGGGTTCTTTTTTACCCTTCTTTTACTGGAACTGGAGAGGGTTGGATTACATAAGGATTTTTTTGACAATTTAAATTTAGCATTTGGTCTATCTGATTGGCACAATCTGTGAGCACCAAAACTCGGGGTTTTTCAGGCAATTCAATGAGTTACAGAAATTGCTGTGATGTATCACTTTTGATCTTCATCCTAGGAATTGTGTAGGTCTGACACTTAGTCATCACTGCTCTGTTGATAAATCCTGTACAGGTAGATTAGAGTAGGAAATTAAAAGAAATAATACGATCCTTTTTGCTTTAAAATTTAAATAATTCTGTTTTCTAGAATGACCATTTCTAATCTGCTAGGGAAGAAAAGTGTCTCACTGACAGCAAAGTTTGTATGAACTTTGGCACTTGGTGAAGTGCTGTTTTAGGGCAGAATTCCCTTTCCTGTAGATCTCCATGCCATTTCCCCATCTAAAGAGATGTCACCTGAAAACAAAGCATTGAAGTTACACACACGGCATCCACCAGCAATTATGGGATCTTTCTAGCAGAATATAAGAATTGTATTTGGCAGTTCCCTGCATGTCTACATGGTTTAGAACCTTTTTTTTAGTTTAGAAATTTAAAATTTTTGGATTTTTTTCCCTGAAAGATACCTGCTGGCCTCTTCCATGATTCCTGAACAGATTAAATACGAACCACTGCTTGCTTTCTGAAGTTGTGTCCAATGTATGAACATAACTCTGGGCACATTTGCATTGATTCCTTATTCTCCACTTTCACCTCAGTTCCTTTTTCATGGCAACAGCTCATGCTCAGCTCTGCAGGTCAGAGGCAGCTGCCACTGATTCACAGAGAACTGAGTAGAAAAAGCTCCAGGAGGTGATGGTGTTGTACTGTGTTAAACACAGAGGTGGTAAAACAAGATCTGGCAAGCGTTCCAGGGATTTTGCTGGTCACACAGCCCAAATGTAGTGCCTTGAACCCTTATCTATATTCAGGAAAAAAAATAAAATGTGAAAAGGTGTGGGAAAAAGTGTAATTCCAAGGTTATGTGGATCTTAAGCATATTTGGCTCAACTTCAGCCTCCTTTTGTTCAGTCCCTGTGTTCTGACAGAGCTGCACAAATGGCTAATCCTTGTGAGAGCAATCAACCAGGATGGAGAGGAGAGAGAGCCTGGGATGTCTGGTGGGTCTGTGGTTGAGTGAAGCTTTCCTTTTTTATCCTTCCCAACAGTCAAGCCATGATTGAGACTGGAATTAAAATGACTTTATCCCTAGCATGTACTGCTTGTAGTGGAGTCTTTAGGGATGGAGAAAACAGGGCTGCTTTTACAAGAATGGGAAAGAAGTGATGCTGACCTCCAAATTATCATAATTCGGGTCCAGGAAGACACATAAAGTACATTTTAAAGGACGTGAATAATGATGTAAATTAGTTATTTTAATGTCTTCCAAGTGTACTTCATTTTGAATGATATCCTCTGATAGTGTACACATGGTAAGGTATAATTGAAAAAACATGCAGCTGAATGGTTGAATGCAAAGTATAAATATACAGCTGCTAGTGGGTCAGGAGTCAAACTAGTAAAGCATATGCCAAATTCCCTTAGGGATCTCATTAGTGCATGATTGAATATACATGTAGAGGCTAAATGAATATCACTGTTTGGGTTTGCAGTGGATGAGACAATGACTAATCAATTGTAATTAGGGTTAGATGCTATTATTGACCCACATGTCTAGAATTAAATGCCCCACTTGGAGATTTCCAAGGAGTTGGAAAATATATATGGGCTTGTTTGTAATAGGATGAGTGTTTGAAAAAAAATATTCTGAGCGTAATTGCAACATTTTTTAAATGGAATGTCACTAGAGTCATTGCAAGCCAAGGCACTGAAGAATTCACCATTAGTCCTAAGTCCAGGAAAAAAGTCTGTTGGATATTGTGGAGTTGGGTGTAGCATCTGAACTTAGATACAATCATATTTAGGCCCATGTTGGGCTCCTCCCTAAAATAGCAGCCACTCACTTTCTCTCCTCCACCCTTAGTGCAACATTTTAATCATAACACACACTGAAATAATTATGGTTTAAAAAAGGAAAGCTGTACATCCAGCTCTATTGATTAATCAGAGAAATTTTTAAACATTTGCAAAGGAATTTGGTTCACATTTCTGTCTTAAATCCTCCTTACTCCTCCCTCCCATCTGTGAGACAGGAGCAGCAGCAGCCCCCAAATCTCAAAGAGCTTTGAGGACTCTTAGGAATCAGTGGACAAACTCAAGGTCACATCATCTCCCCTCATCCCAGGAAATGAAGGAATTCTGATGGGCTGCTGAACACACGTGCACAGAGACATCCCTGAAGTGCCATGGCCTTGGCAGGCAGTGGGATTTTGCCATGCTTTGGTGGGGTTTCTGCATTTGGTGGTAGTACAAATGTTTTATGTTTGAGGAATAACCTTCCCCCCTCTTTTTCCAACTTGTTTTTCTTGCAGTGCTCACAGTATATATACATACTTGAACAGTCACCTGGATCTGATTAAGAAATCTTTGCCTGTGGGTTTCCTCACTGTTGATTTACATGTTTGGCCAGATTTCCATGGTAACAGATCTCCCTTAACAGATCTGACACTAAAGGGCATGGTAAGAAACAGCCTGTCTTTGCAAAAAGGTCAATACAGGGTAAAAAAAAAAAAAAAAAAAGGCAGTTTGGAAGGAGTTTTCTTCAATTTTGAGTGTACTCCTCCTTAGCTATTTACACTATCCCAAAGGATTTGGGTTTCTTGCTGTATTGCTGATGTTTCTGTAGAAAAGCAGAGATCATTGTACTTGAGATATCACTACAGCCACATTAATTTTCTAAAAAGTTGAGGAATGTTGTATGTGTCCAGGTACCTTTCCTAGGAATCACAATGCACAGCTCTTGCTATTGTTATTCCACCTGTGTACCAAATCTTAGAATTTGTTGCAATGAATTTCAAGAGAAATTTGGGTAAACCTGTCTAGGAAAGGAATGAAATATTCTGACGATAGGTAGTTGATTTAAACAACTTTTCAGCCCATCTTTCAGAGTTTGGGCTTTCCTCTTCCTTGAATTTACAGTGATCAACTCATTCAAAAGCCAGGGCTGTGCAGAACTTTACAGAAGCGTATCATAAGAGTATAATTTGGTGATACCAAAATACCTGGTGATTAATGCAAAAATCTCCTTCAAAATAGCAAATTGACCTTGAAGTGAGCCTCTCAAGCTACTCACCAACACCAAAATCTGCTGTACTTAAGGCTGAGATAGGAAAGGCATAAGCACTACTGTATATTTCCCTCACAAATGAGGGAAACATTAAAAAAAAAAAAAGCCTATACATTTTTGGGTCCCAATAATATCTCCATTATTTTATGAAAGTATGCAGCAAAATCAGAATTTCCTTGGTTTGATGGCTGTGTGCAAATACTGGTAATAGCAACCCATTTTTTCTGTCACAATTCTGTCTGCGTTCAGGTCTTGCCTGATATTAATCCAGAGTAACTACAGTGCAGTATTGATTTATGTCAGAGTAAAGGAGGTTAAGATACAGTATTTAATTATTAATTGTGTTTCAGCATTTGGGTGCTTGGGAGGGAGGAGGAGAAATGCTTTTAAAAAGTTATTTTTATGTAATAGCATTTTCAAATTATTACATTAACTATATTCACGAGCAATATCTGAGTCATAACATAAAGCTGTCAGAGTTAATCTATCTATAATCCCATACAATATGCTGTTTGTTCTTTATTTCTTCACAAGGGCAAGGATAATTTAGGTGGTTCTTCCCCAGATCAGGAATAACATGTTTAACATAACATTATGTGTACAGCTCACAGGAATAAGGCTTGGAATTAGCACTTAAAACTTGTTACAACAAGAAGCCTTAGAGAATAATAGAGTTTTACTTTGGCTGGATTTTTACATCTTCTTTTTGATCTTTGCACAGGTTGTTGGACTAACATTGTCTCGGGGTCTGGATGAACTTGCCCTTATCTACCTGGCCACAATCCAAGCCATTGCTGTAAGACATTTTTAGTGCATAAAAGAAGAAATGAATTGTCTCGTGTTCTGTGCAGACTGATCATTCCCTTCTGCTAACCAGATTTCTAATAAGACATGAATTCACTTAATGGGCTTCTTAAAGGAGCAGGATACTGTTCACCCACATTGGTGAGCACTCCCAACTGAGGGATAATCAACAGACTGTGGGGGAAGATGTTCCCCTAAAAAAATCTTGTCCTTACTGCAATTCTGTAAGTGAAGCTTTTGCCTCTGGTGCAGATGTGAGGGAGGAGGCTGACAGCACAAGGAGCAGTGTTAACATCCCAGCTGTCCAGAGGGAGGCTGAGAGAGGGGGAGAAAAGCTCTGGCAATTGTACAAAGGGCTCTGTGCTGCCCTGAAAAGCCTCAGCTTCAGATTGTTCCCATATCCAGGGATTTGCCCTCCCTGCCCGCTGGGTGAGGCAGAGCTCTGTGCCAGGCTGAGCAGGGCTGTGCTTCTGACCCACCAGGGCACATCTGCCCCCCTGGTGTCCCTGCCCCGAGGGGAGCAGCCCCAGCCTGTGGCCATGGCTGGGCAAGCAGGCAGGGCAGGGAGGCTGGGAAATGTCCCTCGTGTTTGCCAGCACCCTCATTTTATTCCTATTTTATTTTATTCCTATTATATTTTATTTCTATTATATTTTATTTCTATTATATTTATATTTATATTATATTTATATTATATTTCTATTTTATTTGTATTTTTATTTCTATGGGGAATTTTTTTCTTTCTGCCCTGGTTTTCTCTTGAAACCATGAGAAGTTCACGAGAAGTTCTGTTTTGAGGTGAAACCCTGAAGTGGTTTGGAAAGCCTGGCTCAGGGTGTTTCCAGTGGGACATGCTGTCCCCAGCCCTCTGGTGACCGAAATCCACATTCTTTTAACATCCTTTCTGTAATTTTTTTAATTATTATTTTTTTCAATTTGTTGAACTTGAGGTGTTTTTGCAAAACATGAACAGTCTGATGAATTGGGGAGTTTTCCTGACAAAACTCTGTTCAGTTGGAAAACTTCCAAACTCCTCTCCTGGTTAAACAACAACTTTTCTAGGCTGGGTCAGCCATCTGGGATGGAGAGGGTGGGCGGCTGCTGTAAGTTTACTGGGAATTGTTCATCTTATGTGTTAACCCTCCCTCTTCAGCAAATGAGGAGAACTTAACCCCAGCCTGGGATTCATTGCTGTGAGTTTGGAGCCTTTGCAGATGAATGTAGCTGAGTTATACCTGATGCTTCAGTATAATCCCACCATTGAAAGAAGAATGTGGAGGAGAGGTTAAACAATGCCAGGGACTGATCCTGCCCCTGAAAGGAACTTCCCAGTCTGGAACAGGTGCCCTGTGATTATCTCGTGCTAACGAAGTGGAAACCTTCTCTGCTGGAAATCCTGGGAAAGTCACCTATTATCTCATTATATGATACGGCTCAAACTTTATTGTAAAACACAAATACTGTCTTGAGCAGTAAATTCAGCAGCTGCATATCTTTCTGATATGCTGATTGGGCTGATTTAATATAAAAAGGCCATATTGTAGTTTTCACTATAAGTTAAGGGAAATTATTTTTTCCCCAAAGCTTTATTGAAACAGTAACTAAAAAGTAGACAGAGAACATTGGTTTTGACTTGATATATTTACTAATTGCTAATGGGCTACCTAGGAAATTAAATTTTCACTCCCAATTTTAGCCTCACTTTTATAGAAGGAAACAGTTGTAGTAATCCTGTACTATTAGATGTCTTCAATGGGTGCAAGATAAACTTTAAACCTATGTAAAAATCTTGTACAAAGTGTAGGCCTGCCCACAGAATGTTAATCTCTAGTTTTCTTTTCAGCAGGAGATGCTTTTTCCTTTTTATATAAAATTTGCATTTGAAGCCCCTCAATTTGCATTTTCTCCAACCCAGGATTAAATTAGTTCCCCCCCACCCACAGTGAAATAAGTCTGGCTTTAATTTAAATTGCTGTGTGAATACAATTTTCCAGGCAGGTAAACACAAAATAATTTTCACAGCGTGTTCTTTCTCAGGGTCTTTGACGTGTGTATGTTGTGAGAGAAGTTGTTAATAAATTTGAATTTCAGAAGCAGTGAAAGAGAATCTCCTTTTAACTATTCACTGCAAAATGCAATGCAACAGTTGGCCAGATGAGAACATGATCAGAGATGTAATTGTGGCCATCTAGCCCGTTCTGAGCAGGCAGACTCCTTTTGGAGCAGTTTATTTTTCCATAATTAAAATCATGGCTGTGCAATTTGGAAATCAGCCCTCTGTGTCAACAGGGAAGCCATGGATTTAGTCAGCTGGGCTGGGGCTGCTCAGGTTCCTCTGAACTGCTTGTCTAAAAATTAAAATAGATTTGAAGGCCTGTCCAGAATAGTGCTGGGCATTCACTGTGGATGTCTCCAGCCTGGTGGAACCCTGCAAGTTCAATTTACAGTAGCTTTTATTTGAAGAGGGGTTTGTTACAGCTGCAGCCCTCTCAATGAACTGCAGCGTGGCCTAAAGAAAACTTCAATGACAGTTTATGAAAACTCTGACCAGATTGTGTTCTGTGGGGAATCTGCCTATCAAGTGTCAGCCTGGGCAACATTTTGCCTTGAATTGGACATTTTGTCAAGTCTGAGCTTCAAGCTTAACTTCCAAAGTATTATAAAGAGCTGGGAATTGTTTGTGGTCAAATAGTTTGTCAAAGAAATGGAAAATATTCCTCCAAGAGGGAAATACGGAGAAGGTTGACTTCAGTGAGGAGGGAAGCAAAGCAAACAAAAAGAAAAATGATTTTTTTTTTTTTTTTGAAAGTGACAAAGTATTTGCTTCTGTCATTCTGATTTGAGTTTCTCAGAATGGAGACTGTAAATAAAAAGTTTCAAATATGCCTGCATTCGAGATGTTTCAATTAATCCAGCCATGAAGTGGAACATTTTATTTTGCATAGGGCAAAGGCCAAGAGAAATAGTTAAGTCAATACAAAATTCTTCAGGTTTTCCTTTTTGCTGAAAAGACAGAAAACAGTTTTTTATTTGCTGTTCTCTTTTTGTTCTGTTTTGCTACTTGGCCTCAGAACTGAAACCTCTTTACTGAGCTGGATTTTCAGATGCTGTTGTACAAAGTAAAGAAAGGTTTTGGTGGGGATGTCTTTGCCATGCAGGTGTAGTTCTGTTCCTGGGGCTGCTCTCCTGTGCTCATCTGGTTCTGTTTTGTTCCCCCCTTTTTGAAGTTAGGAACAAGACATATTTTGGAGGTGATGCAGGCTGCAGGACATGACATCACCACGCTGTTCCTGTGTGGGGGGCTGAGCAAGAACCCCCTCTTTGTGCAGATGCACGCTGACATTACTGGTAAGCTTGAGCAAGTGCATGGAAAGGAGTGTAAATACTTTTTTTTTAGGTGTCTAAGTATTTTGTCTTTGGAAAAACAAACTTTCTTTATATAGAGCTGTATTTTGCTGCATGGCCAAAAAAGTGTGCAATGAAATGTTCTTTCTATTGGCTTCATCCTATTTTACTTGTGACACTTCCTGCTCATGCTGGGCATTGTATCCATTCCATAGAACAATTCTTTCCTGAATTGCTTCCATGCCTGTGTCACTGATGTGGTTTAGGGGACAACATTTGGATCCTTGCTCCTGCAAGGTGTTGCACTTGGTTTTGTGGAATTCCTGGTGGGTGGAAGGCCCTGGGTATGTGTTTCACTTCAAGAGGAGCTCTCAGGCCTCCATGGTATTTTTGGTCTCCGTTAAGTCTGTGTGTGTTGGATATCTCTGCACACCTGCGAGTCAGTTGAATATACTTCAAAAAATGTGGAAAAAATAACAAAATTTAGTGTAAAGGACTTCAGAGAAACACTGAGTGATGTGTGTTTTGGGTTTATTTCAAATTAAGATCAGTTAAGCTGTCATAAATGAAGTTTAAGGCCCAAATTGGGGGTGTTTGGTCTGGAGATCTGACTTGCCCTAACGTCAAACCACACTTTATAACCCTGATGGACAAGCAAAAAACATAATGCCTGTTGACCTTAAAATTCACTAAATATATTGTAATCAAAGTGATGCTTTGTGAAAAATGATGTGAAGTCCATGCCTTTCCTTCAAAAACTCACATATTTTAGGTGAATTTCAGCTACATGTAGAGTTGGGCTGCTGGGTCCTGATGTGTAAAAGAAAAGATCTGTGAAAAGGTATTCTGATTAAAATGTAATCACAAGTTCTTTGACTGTAACTAATGGCCAAGTACAATTCAGTACAAAAAGGCCTTTTTGCAGTCTGGAGTTCTCCCCCATTTGTAAAATCAGTGACTGACAAGGGATGTCAGAGTTCATCTGACTGAAATGCTCTTGGTTATGTTGAACTCATTAGAGCCTATCAGATAAAATAACTAACATTCCAGGATCAATCCCCCATTCTTTCCTGAAAAGAAAAAAATCTGAATATATTATTGTTAGCGACAAATGCCCATGACTCAGCCATGCAGACATCCAATAGATAATTCCACAGGCCACTTAAAAAGTATCTTGATCTTTTTGTTTGCCTGGTAAGAATTCCGTATTCATTCTGACCATGCGGGAAATGGGCAGTAAATTTTAGAGCACGCTGAAAATTGCTCAGTGACGCCTGGCAAAGAGCCCCGGAGCTCTGAGCTTGGGCTTTAGATTTGCTGTTCCAAGCTGACCCAAGTCCTGAGCTGTGTTTCAGCTGAACTGGAGGAATGCTCAGGTGACAGGGCAAGCTTTGCATCAAGTACCTGAGTGCCTGGAGCGAGGTGGATTCGCTTTGTGTCAGTAATTGCTTTTTATATTAATAATTTTATTTCTCATTTTGCAAAGTGCGCCTTTTGCTTTTCCCCTCTGGAGTTGTTCTTGGCTAGTTTTAGGACTTCACCCAAATTTCAGCTCCTTCTAATCTTACAGCTGGCTCTCAGGAGCAGCATATTTTGGGGCATAATATCGTGGAGACTGTTCTGAGCAGGAATTCCTGCTCCCACCCCTGTGTTTGCATCATCGTTCACTGAATGACATTATCTCAGTACTGGAAAGGCAGACACATGCCAAATACTGCAGGAATATTAAATTTTTCGGCTTAGCGAGCATAAGCATCTGAAGTGCAGCTAGAAAAGTATTTAGATTTATGCTCTTGGTTTAGATTTTTCAGGGGAGTTAAGAAAGCAGGCTAATTTTTGTTTGTTTGTTTTAACCTTTTCTTGCTTTTCTTTACTCTAGTGAAACAGGTCTCAAAAAATTCTGCATAAGGAAAAGTATGTTCTCAATAGTACCCATGGGTGATGAAACACTAATATTTAATTCTACTTTAGAATATATTGTTCACTTGTTTCTCCAGTGTTTTAATTTTGTTTTCGAGTATCTTGCACAATTTGGAAGACAAGAGCTCTCTTATTATTTCATACATAGCTTGAGAAAGCTTACTACTCATATTTTCATGGCTTCCAGCAAAACCAGACTGGCTTTGTTGGCTGTATGTTCAAAACCAAACACAAACAATCTTTTTTTGTTTGTTGCAAAAGAAACAAAAAGGAGACCGCCTTGTTTTCCCCTCCAGGTCAACTTTTAATAGGCACGTGGGTTTGGAGGGTGTGGGTAACAGGTTTATACCAAGCCCTTTGAGTGAGATAAATAGCCAGAGTCAAAGATCTGGAGGGCTGTTTTCTGTGTGCTTTATGTTCTGCATTAATATTTTGCTAAAATGATTTTATTTAAATGCTGCACTTTTCTTGGAGCCTGGAACCACAGAGCAGAGAGATTTGCATTAACCTACAGCAGGATGTAGCTGTGAATGGGGTTTTGAATAATGGTTTTCAAGCCTTTTTTGTTTCTTTTTTTGTTTGTCTTTTTGGGTTTTAATTATTTGTGGATTCGCTGGTGCTGCTTTGTTCCCTAACAGAGGCCTGGCTCTTCCCTCTGCAGGCAAACCTGTTGTGCTGTCCAAAGAAGTGGAGTCTGTTTTGGTGGGTGCTGCTATTCTTGGAGCTTGTGCTTCTGGGGATTTTGCATCTATCCAGGTATGCAGCACCTGATTTTTATGCCATTTTTTATTCAGTTTTAATGTGTTTTACACTTTGACTTCTGGCACCATGCACACACCTTAATCCAAGTGGAAAAGTTTATCCCTTCTGCACAGCCAGAAAAGATCCAGCATCGCTTTCCCTCCACCCTCTGTTCAACTCCAGATATTATTTAGGTGTGTTGAGGATTCATTTGTATTTGGACTGTGGGACATGCATAGAAGCTGCTGTGTATGAAGCTAGCCCATGTAGTTTTACAGACAAAACAGGGAATTTGGCAAGGCTCTGATCCTGCAGGAAGGTCACACTTTCATCTCAGTTACATTTGTCCTACTTTCCTTCCTTCATATTGAGGAATGTTAAACATAAGAAGCATAAACATAGCATTATTTATGCAGTAACAAATAAAACATCTTGGATCTTGTCTTGCCCCCAGTGAATGCAGAGTTAATAATGAGGATGGAACTTCGTGTTCATTCATGTTATTTCAGTCCATTAACAGCTGAAAAAGTAGCAGTGAGGCTTTTATTTTTAGTGGATCAGTCAAAGCATGGCTTAGCTGCATTTACACAAACAACAGTGGCATCAGAAACCCAAAGAAGGGTCTGACTGTCCCAAATCATGCCTGTTTTCCCACCTGGCAATCCCATAAGCCACGTCCTCTCCTCATGCTGCACAAGGACACTGAACAGCACAATGCACTTGGACAAAATGATTTATCAGAATGGTCCCTAATACAATTGTTGCATTTTTCTTTATAACATCAGGCACAGATATTTGTAGATAAAGTTTTGAACAAAAGCTTATCTGGAGATATTTTGTGAATAGGGAGGTCAGCTCCTTGACCTGGTTAAATTGGTGCAGTTCCACTGGAATCAATAAACAGCTCAACATAAGCTGAGGAGCTGGGCTGTGCTTGGCACTTCTCCAAATGGGAATATTCTACAGTGCTGTGTAGGTTAGCAGGAAGAGCAGTTTCCTTTCATAAGAATGTTTCCATTAAAATGAATCCCATTGCAGCAAATACGCAGTGCAACACAATAATAATAATAAAAAACTGTGTCTAATAATTCTAGTGCTTGTAAGGACACCTTGTTTTGATAAATGTAATTTCAGTAGCAACTTTTGGTGGCAGGACTTCATATTTAATTCTTACTCTTCTGTTAATCTTCTGCCTTCAAACAAATATTTCATTGCAAGTCTAGGATGTTTTCCACTACTGTACAATAGCTGAATATCTCAAAACTGATTTTGCTAAGTGTTTTTATCAACTTTAGAAAAACCTAATGCTGTGAAGTTTTCTGTCTTGTGTTTTATACAATTTTTGTGTATCCACTTACCTTTAGTTTTTAACCCCACCCTTATATATAAAAATATTTCAGAATAATATCCAGTAATGTCAGAACGGGTATGAATATTTTTAAAATAAGTTAGCTACATGGGATCACAAAGGAGAAACTGAATACATTTATTTTAGGGTCAGGGAAATTTAGGGATCTTTTAGCAAAGGCCTTCCTGTCATGTTGGCTTTTTTTTCCCATTCCCTTAATCAGAGGATTTTGGAAAGGCAGAGGAAAGAGATGGTTTTTCTTAGGTACCATGATGTACACAAGGAGTGTGTTAGAGTGCTGTAACCTTGCCTTCCTTTTCTTCACAAAGGAGAAACTGAATACATTTATTTTAGAGTCAGGGAAATGTAAATGTGTATCTACCACTGCAGTTCAATAACCTCTCTGACGTTTATTTTTGTAACACATCTTCCAAAACAACCCTTTCTTAGAGGTGCTGCTGCAAACATTCAGCATCTTTGTAGACTTTGCAAATACAGGTTATTACCTCTTCTGTAATAGATGGTTTGTGCTTAATTACTGTGCTTTCCAAAGCTCTTTGTTTGCTCAGTGTAATAGTAAAGGAGAGAACTGTGAGTTTTTTACAATAACCTCTCTCCTTATGTCTGTGGTTTTTTAAAGGGGATTTTTTACTGTATTTTTCCCAGTCACTGGTCACATTTCTCAGAACAATTTTTGGACATTTCCACTCAATGTCAGAATCAAAACGTTTAAAAGCTCCCTGGTTTTTATGGGTTGGCTGTTCTCCACTTTCTAAAACTCAAGCAGTTTTAGGACAGCTTGGAAGCAGCACCCAAATCTGCATCCCTCCAAATCACTTCTGCTAATCTTAATCCATCTTCACCATGCTCTGCTGACAAGAGCTCTGGCTGCTGCCCACCAGGGATGCTGAATTTGATGGAATGTGCATCCTGTAGGTATTTGGGGAATGGGGCAGCCGGGTCACAGCAGCTGCCTCACTCAGAATCTGGACAAAGACAAAGGCAAGATCCTCAAAAATCTCCCAGCACATCCTTTTGAGCAGAGGAAAGACAAGGTGGGTCACCTAGGGAAGAGCCACCTCTGTGGTAACATTATGGAATAGTCAGAGCTAGGCTTTATTTAACTGAACAGGTAAGAAATGTGTTGGAATTGGGTGGTATTTCCTGGGGCAGGTCTGTGGCTGTGGTGGTTGCTGTTCTCTCATCCTCCTGCCTAGTCCTGGTGCTTGGTCCTGTGCTGGGATGTGCAGATGGGGAAGCAGCTGCTTCAGAGGATGGTTTTTCCAAGGACAGGCTTGGACATCACTCACCACATGTGGCTGTTGATGCACCCACCCCACGTGGGACAGCAGGAGCTTCATCCTGACCTGTCTTGGGCAGTGGGTCATGGTGGCTGGAACATTAAAGCTTTTCCTTTATCCTTTGGTATCCCTAAATAAGTTTATTCTCACAAAGAAACAAGCAGCAACATGGCTCCTGTCTCTTCTCCCTTCCCATACTGCAAACGTTCACTCTTTGAACAATTCAGCATTTTGTTCTAATTCTTAATTTTTGTGTATTTTTCTTCATATTTCAAGTGATTTGTGTAAAGCTTTTCATGCTTTCTACTGACCACATCTGTATTAGCACCAAAATTCTCAGTATGCTGGGCCTTTACAGAGAAGCCTTGGAAATGAAAGTTAATGCAAAAGCTGTGACCAAACAGGTTAATTTGCAAGCTCCTAGTGTGGATTGAAAAGTTCAAGCCCCTTGAAGCTGCAATTTCATCTTTAGGTAATTCTATCAAGGGAAGATTTATAACCTCCATCTCTCAGGCCTGGTCACCATATGTTGTTGCTTCAAAGAATGTTGACTTCCCTATTTTCCTCTTCATTTACTCTCCCTGCATTTTTCTCCTCTGTGGTAAAACAATTGGTCTATCCAAAAAGAAAAAAAAAATGCAATGTGGTGAGTTCTTCCCCATTTCATCTCTTGGTTATTTAGTCTCTAGAAACTCTAGAAAAGGGAGAAAATTCTCTGAATTTCTTCTTGGTTTACCTTTTAATTTGCCCCTACGAATGCTGCACACTTTTTTTCTGAGTTGTTTTGTGGGAGCTCTAATACAGCCTGGCTGGGCCCCAGCAGATAGTGCTGTGTAAAATAGCATGGCTCAAAGATTTTTGAAATAGAGACTGTATTTTTGGGGTTTGGATTTTTGAAATACATGCTGCATTGAATGAAATAACCTTAACGCTGCTGGCTTAGATGGGTCAATTTATTGGTTCTAGCCATTCCTTTCATGCTGAGCAGCAGGATCCTGCATTTCTATGGGATTGTTTCTATAGTAAAAATATAGTTTCCGGTTTAGCCAGCCAGCAATTCCTTCTCAGTAAAAATGTTCAATAAATAAATGTCAAAGTTTCCAGTATATCCTCATTACTCTGCCTCACTCGTACGTAATTGAAAATGGGAAGAAGGTGCTGTTTGATTTGGCAGTCATCCAGCAATTTTTTTTTTTTTTGGATAGCCCACTCTTTGGGACAAAGCTGTACACCAGGGAACAGGATTATTGCCTTATAAAACCCTGCAGCCCACTGACTATTCCTTAATTGCATATTAAAGCAATTAATAAAATTACCTGTATGGAACCAGATCACCAGATTTACTTTGGATATGCTGCATTCACGTGGGGCATTGTTACTGGCCAGCACAGGAGAGAAGAAACTCTGATTTTCTAGAATGCATTTTGTTGGTAACTCTCTGTAATCAGCTTTCTATGAACATTTTTGGTGCAAAACACTGAGCTAGAATTTAGAATCTGGATGACTATAAGATTTTTCAGGTATCCAATTGACTTTTAAGGGAGGTTTAGTTTTTCTTTTTTTGGTTTTGGTTGTTAAGCAAGTTGATGGTATATTTTGCAAAAAGATAGGGAAGAGCCTTTTCATTGTTTCTATAAAGCAGGGCAGAGGTGCATAAAAATGAGCTGGATTCTACAGGAAGAGGTGTTAGGTAATTAACTCACGTGGATTAGCTGAATTATTTAGCAGCAGTAGGTGAAGGACCCTCTGGGTCCTGTCTGCAGCCCTGGAAGCAGCTCCAGGAGTCCAGGGGATCATGGTCCCCTGGCTCAGAGTCTGTGGACTGTACTGCAGGTGGGAGTTGAAGTTAAGGTGGTGCAGGGAAATAATTCACTCGCAACTCTGAACTAGCAGAGCCTGGAAGAGTTTTGTTCTTGCACTGCTGGGTTTTGCTTCATTTAATGGACATCTCTTCTCAGTTGTCTCAGGATGACGTTGGGTGGCAGAACACAGAGGGAAAAATCAAATAGCAAACCCCAGAGATAGCACAAGTTTTACAAAGATCAGCCAGGAAGAACACAGGATACACGGAGTGTTTGCCTTGTAACAATTGAAGTGTTACAGACAGTCATGAATGTAAAGAAGTTCCTGAGTACATTTAATCCACAACCTTGGTAATGGACCAACTGGCAATGGGGAAGAGACAACATTTTCATAAAAACACCCATAAATAGTACTGGTACATATTCAACTTTTGTGCTGACAGAACTGAAGGGGGTTAGGCCATTTCCATTTCTGGATCAGGCTGTTTCTGGTGTAATTTTGTTCCACTTATTTCAGTGGATGCACTGCAGTTGATGATCTGATCCTCTATTCCTCTTCCAAAGCATCACCTGTCAGGCCATGGATTGAAATTCATGCAAGCGTCCCGTGATTTCCATATTTTCAAAAGCAGGGGCTGAGTGGAAGATCAGGGAAGGGATAAGTTTTTCCTTAGAAATGGTAATAACTTGGGAAATCAAAAGAGGAAATAAAATGACTTCTCCCTGTTGAGTTCAGGAATGCTGCCTTCCCTCATCTCATTAAAAATGTAAAGCACTCTCCTTTTTGAGCAGGGTGAATTAGTAATTAAGTGCTGTAATCAACTTGTGTAAACATAATATTGAAGGAGAACAGCAAATTAATCATTTCATTGGCTTGCCTTACCTAATTAATGCACCTTTTAGCAAAGGCCTTCCTGCCATGTTGGGTTTTTTCTCCCGTTCCCTTAATCAGAGGATTTTGGAAAGGCAGAGGAAGGAGATGGTTTTTCTTAGGCACCAGGATGTACACAAGGAGCGTGTTAGGATGCTGTCAGCTTGCTTTCCTTTTCTTCAAGAACTCCAAATCTGACCATGTAGAGTCTGAGCCCAAGGTTTAGTGGAGACCATCCTCGGGCAAAAAGTAAAAAGCTTTCCTAGGCAGGCATTGCTTGGTGTGGCCTCTTCTTCTTAGAGACTTTGAGAACCAAACTATTTCATTTAAGATGTTCAATGGCTGTGGAGAATATTTACATCTGACCAAGTCTGGGCTCAGGGCAATGACTTGGCAGTAGAACTCCATCCCTTTACCCCTTTCCTTGGTGTTTTGACACTGAAATATGGCTTTCCCTAGTTGAGAATGGGGTTTTTTTTCCTTGTGTAATAAAGTTAGATTCAATATGGCATGCATGAAACCACCAAGATACTGGCAATGCTTCTGGCTTTTGTATAGAGTCAGCTGCCTCCTTACCAGAAATCTTGAGAGAAATATAGATGAGAGAGAGAAATAAAAAGGCAGTGATTTGATGGCCACTGTCCAGTTCCTTGTGGCCTAGTGTTTATGGTACAAAGAGTGCCTTTTTAGTTAGCATATTTTGGCCTTAGTGTCAGAAGCCTTTGCAGTAAGGGTAAAAAGCAGATGAATCACTACTACTCTTTTGCCCTAAGGATGATCCTTCTGTATTAAAGCTGAGGAATATAAATGCTGGTTTGTCTCTGCCAAGCACAAAATGAGCTTTCAATCAGTTTGAGAGTGTGACTTTTTTTCACTTTCCAAGCCACAATAAATATATAGAAACCTTTCTACTTTCTTTCAGCTGACTCCAGTGGGCAGCATTTCCATGTGGCTGGAGTTCCTCTCTTGGTGGGAGTTAAATCACACACACAAACACCACCATGTAGAGATCACACAGCTGAGATGTGGCTGGAGTGGCTCGCACGATGCTCTCACAAAAGTGCTTAGAAAAGTACCCTCTGCCTTGTTGCTGTTTACTGACATGTGATACTGGTTGACATCTGTTGCCCTTCTCATTCGAGGTCTGTTTGCTTTACTAACTTTAACATTTCCACATTGCTGTGCTGCTGAAGTGCAGATACACAAATCTCCTTGCAGTCCCCAAGGTCCTTTTATGAGAAACAGAGCTGCCATCATTTGATATCATCCTGCTGGCTGCCTTTTATACTGGAGTGGAGAGAAATAATTCTGTTGCTGTGAAATGTTCTTGGGGGAGTGCAATGTCTAGTGCTATATGTTGTCATACATTTGATGTATTATCAGATCAGTACATGCTGTGCAGTAGTGTTTAGTTCATTGTCACAGCAGATGATTTGTGGTTGGTTTAGATCACTTGAAATTATTACAGGTAAAAACTTGTCTAAGTAAATGTCAAAGTTTGTCATAGCAGGTCATATAGCTGCTGCAGTGACAGATGATCTTAGTCCACAATCCTAATGCAGCACTCCCAGTTAAAGTAAATCAGTGTTGCTCCAGGACTTCAGAGGAGTGACACCAGTTTACTCCAGTGCCCCAGTCCATCAAGCACTGGGGTGCATCATCTGACTTTCAAGTAGGCAAGAAGCTCAGCTGGAGACAGGCAGGACTGCCCATGTGCTGAAGTGCTTTACTGGAGCAGAGCCCAAACAGGAATCTGACACAGTTCACTGGGAGATGACATATCTTGAGATGATAAAGGTGATTAGAGCTCTTGCAGTTGGTTTGTGTTATTGCTCCTTCAGGAACAAACTGTGGATGCCACAGGTAATGGGATACAAAGGTTGTGTCTTTTGTTAAGTGCTGTCCTTTCTGTGGAAGCTCAGCGTGCTGCACTGGAAATGTCACACAGCACACAAACGTTCAGATTTGGAATTTCTCAGTAACTCTTTAATGACAGGGAAAGGCAGCTGCAGTGAGTCCGTGTGATATATCAGCTATAACAGAACTGCCCATTTACAGGAGCTGAGTGCTTGGCACAGCTCTTCTAACTCTGGAGGCAGCAACCTCAGCACTCCAGTACTTAGGGATGTGGCCTTGTTGTTGCTCTGAAAGCAGAAATAAGCATGAAACACCACTAATGAAATAAAACATGGCCTTTCACTTGGGCATTGGTGGAAGGAGATGGGGCACCATGTGTTGGGATATCAGTGTAACTTCCCTGTTCATTAATTCTGGCTGAGACTGGTGATAAAGATTTTATTACCTATTTTCCACATTTACAAGGATGAACTGAAAAGGTAATGAAGACCTCTTGGAGGGAAGCATGACAAAAGAAATCTATTAAATCTGTTTTTATGCTGAAAGTGTAGCTGGCTTTGCACAGTGGCACAGCTCCACTGACTTCTCCCGAGTTCTGGATCTTTCACACCCTGAATTACTGTGTTAGAAACAACCACATGAACGTGAATATAACCTCCTCTGTCTGTAGGATTAACACTTACATTGTCATGTCTTTCAGCTTTTTAAAAACTCTCATCAGCTGATGCTGGCAAAGAATAAGATGTAGTATTTTGTTAATCTGCACAAGTTGAGACTCTTATTAAACCCATGGTGTTTTTCTCATCTGTCAGTAAACCCAGGACCTGGCAAACAGGAGAAAAAGTGCTGCCTGGAATAGTTCAGCTTCTGCTGCTGCATATTTTTGTAACAAACCATGAAATGACCACAGTGGAGTTTGTCTAAGGAGATGTACAATTAGTTGATTTTTTTTTTCAAGAAGAATAAGATTAAGATCAGCTTGTAGAAGTTTAATAATATCACAACCTTACAGTTTTTCCAGCTTGCTGACCCTGTCTTTTCTTGAGGAAAACCATAAATATGAGGAAACCATAAATGTGTCTTTATAGTAGATAGATACTTTCTTAAAAGTGTACTGTGATCCTTCTCCTTTCTATTTTAAGGACCAATTTTATCCATGGACTCAGAGGCACAGCTGAAGTCATTTGGACCTTGGACTCCCCTTCTGTCCAGGCCACTTAAGCAGGGAAAAGTGTGATAGCAATATTTTATAGGAAGGATGAGGACAAAGGAGGGTACCATGGATCTTTTGTAACTGTCAGTAGCCAAGAAGGTCCTTTTCAGAGCGTGTCCTGCTTAAATGATGTTTGGGATGTCAAACAAGTTAAAGTCTCTTTGCCCTCACCTCTTCAGTAGCTGAGCAGAACAACCTTCAAGTTATGCACTGGAGAATTGGAAACTCTATCTGGCTGCATTGTGAGATTAATTTTCCATCTGGGATTTGCACTCTTGCTATGTCAGCACAGGGATCAGACTGTTGCGTGGCGAAGCACGAGCATGTGGAGTCACAGCACTGTCTGAAATGCTTGACTGTTTTTCACACTGAAGTTTGGGAAGGACATTATGATCACTTAGCTGTGGGATTTGGTGCCACTAGTTCAGACCACTAGGACATACTTTTGCTACCCTATATTTGAAAAAGTTTTCTGTTTTACATATGTTATGTTGTCCTTTCTCCTAAAGATGTCTAGAGGGGTTTGTTTCTTAACATTTTCTCTCTCTGTATAGTTTAACAAGACTGTTTACTATCTCAGTGTCCAATACAATTTATTGTGGTTAACAGTAACAACATTTTTCTTTATTCCCTTTCATATAATCATGGATCTGAAATGGGGAAGGAGAGATCCCATAACATTTATTAGAAGGCAGCTGCTTTTTTAACATGTTGTCTTTCCTCAGAATTGGATTCCAATTCTCATTTTCTTTTCTTTGTTCAATCATATGTTCTTGTTTCCTTGGTTTCTTAGTTACAGATATAAAACAACCATTTCCAACCCTTTCCTTCTTGTTTTGAAACAACTTTTCACATGTCCTGTGCTTAAAATCTTTGAGGCACAGTTTGAAGTTGGACAGTGAGATATAGAAAATCCATACGAAATTCCTTCGTGGCTCTGATTTGTTTTTATTGGGACACGTGTCCACATAACGAGTAGCAAGACCATAATTGTCACTCTTGAGGGAAATAAAGGCAGAAAGGCTGACCACCAAGTGGGCATGGAAAAGCCTGACTTGCAGATTTTTGCACAAAGATATTCCTCCAGGTTAGGCTTGAAAAACATTGGAAGAGCACAAACAGGGAGAACTGTTAAGTTTGCTGTGCCCGTTTCTTGCTGTGCCTTATAAGTGCACAGCAAAAACGAGTTGGGTTGTTGTCTTAGGAATGATTTATGGGGCATGTTCTCCATGTGTAGCATTCCTGGGAGCTGCATTCCTCTGAGCATCACTAACCCTCAGTACAGAAATACCTCCTGACCCATGCAGGGCCTGTTTGTGTGAGCACCTGCTGTCAGCTGCTGTTTGCCACACGGCTTCCAGAGAGTCCTTTGGCAGGTAGAGGTTTTAGGCAGGAGTGTGGACGTGAGAGCTCTGGGGGGAGCACAGTTTTTGGGCAAGGAACAGAGAAAAGTGATGTGGCAATGGACTCCTCACTAATGAGGGATGGTTAGATCTGACCATGTCGCTTCTTGGGGAGCTTGGGAAGCAAAGGGACCCCTTAAGGGAGAGCACTCTGGAAAATAAACCAACTTCTAATCAATAGTTTTTCCTTTGAAGAGTTTCTGCGTGACAGGCATAAATGGGAGGGCTGTACCATCGTCCATCCCAACCTCTCCTTCCAAAGCCATGGGGTGGATGATGATAACACTTCACCTTTGAAAGGTGCCTTCATTTCCCAGCCCTGTAGCACAAACACCTGGGATGTATTCAGCAAAATACCACTGAGCCTTGTAGCCTTCAGACTCCTTTTGCTTTCAAAATTTCATTAATATTTCTAAATCGATTCTGTTTAAGACTCTTAGCCTTGTTCTTAGCATTCTAGTTAGATCTCTTTGCATTCTGCTTTTAAGGTGTGCTTGCTCTTGTAACTATGTCTGGTAAGACTTAATTTTCACCTAATTTTCCCAGATTGGTGGTTTTCTGTATGTTGTTAACTTTGAATAGTTAACGTATTGAATGCTGTATCTTTAGACCAGACTGAGAGAAGCAGCTCATGTGTTTTCCAGCAGATAAATGGGATGTGTGTTAGGCTCTAGGTTGGGAGCTGGCACTTAGCTTAGGTGTGGGAGGTGAGTAATGGCCCTAAAGATGCTAAGCTGTGTGAAGCCCTTCTGATAAATGGGGCCTTTTTGTGATGAGCTCTCCTCACGTTCCTGGACTGGTTGGCATAAAAGCTTTGAGCATACAAGCACATTAGTCATTATTTACTGGTTGTGGTTGCAAGGTCGTTTAATTCTGCAATAGTCCCATCTAAGGGATGATTCTTGCATTGCATGAAAGGGAGACTAAGCAAGATTCACTTTTTTTATTTGCTTTGTATAACTTTGCCCCTTCAGCACATTTGCCATAAGACACAAAATGCCAAACATGTGGTTTTCTGGACATGGACGTTCCCCTCATCCCAGAGGAGAACCAGGCATGGAAAGAGAATAAAGATAGGAATGGGGCTTTTCTCTTTCAGCACTAAATCCCAATAGCCACCATCTCCCTCTCCCTGCTCCCACTCTGATGTTGTTTTTTCTTTCCTCTTGTATTTTTGCCTCTCGTTTGTGCCTCTCTTTTGTTTAGTAACTTTCACTTTTTCTTTTCCCATCTCTTGGTCTCCTCTCCTCTCTTCAGCTCTTTCCACATCTGATTCCCTTACCCATGTCCTCACATGATGAAAAGCAAAGAGTCTGGGCTGGATTGTGGCTCAGTTGATGCTGATCCCTCACTTCAGGTCCCCTCTCAAGGCTTGCAGGACTTCAGTAAAGCCTCGTGGCATGTCCTCTGTTTTATGGCCACAGCATATGAACAGAGCACTGACTGGGCTGTGCCAGTCTTGGACTGGAAGAGAGGAGATTTATGATGGCACTGATCACGGAGCTAAAATAAACTGTCCTCCCTCAGCCAGAGGAATAGGAGTTTGTAAATGCCAGCATTTTATACACAAACTGAAGGACAGGGCTGAGGGAGCCAGCTGCCCAGGTTAGCTGTTCAGGATCTGAACATGGCAAGGCTTTAAAAGCAGAGAGCCAGAAGAAGTCATTTATATTAAACCAAACTCTGTCATGAGTCATTTGACTTCTTTTTCTCTTACACACATAGTTTATGTCCCAGGCCTTCTAAGGCTCGGGTAACATCTGATACTCCTTAGGCTGAGCTGGCTCTAATAGGAGTGGGATCCTGCTTCCACTTACACTGTACCACTTAGAACTCTATTTAATTTGAGTCTTATGTTTACAGGCTGGAACTGTTACTTATTTGTTATTTTTATGGTAATAAAAATATTGTTTGTCTGTGATTCTGTCCTTGCCATGCTGTTGAATAGATCTGTGCCCTTCAGCAGCAGCAGAGGAAAAGAGGGGCTTTTGCTTTTCACTTCATTCATTTTTCTCATGCAGCTCCAGCCAGGTCAGCAGGCAAGAGGGGGTGCATGTCCTTCCCATCCCTCCCAACCACTGTCCTGATCTATTGATGCCAGCAGAGCATCACTCCACATTTTTCACACCATTTGCAATGACGTGAATGTGATTTTTCTTCCCTTCTCCTTCAAAAGAGCCAACACCAAAGTGTACCCTGTCTGCAAAATACAGCTTTGTCTCTTTTACCATTTTTCTTATTTTTTCGTTCTCTCCTTTGTCTCATTCCTTCTGATCCCAAGTTTTTGTTTAAACATTTTTACCAGGTGCAAAAAATAATTAATTGCAGGTAGGAGATGTGAAAGGTGCATGATTTCTTCAAGTTTTGTTCCCTTCTTATGCCAAAGCCTATAGAGACCTGAAAGGGGAGAATGAAACACAAACAAAGGGCAGGAAAGCTTTGTCCCACTCCAAAGGGGAGTTTACGGGGAAAGGCTTCAACCCCTCCCCATCCAGCTTCCCTGGGCAAGGATAACCCTCAGCTCCCCTTGCTAAAAGAGGCTGCACCTTAATTAAGAGCATGACTCTTGTTCCCTCTAGTGGCTAATTACACAGCATCTCTCACACCAGTGTCATTCCACTGCCTTCCTGCTTCCCTGCCCAATTTTTCTCCCGTGCACCCTTTTAAAATATGTTTTGTAACTGTCTAAATTTCTCCAAATGATGGTGTTTGCCACTCTTTGGATTGTGCCTTCAGAAGGCTAAAACTCTCCCATGGATAGATGCAACACAGCATTATGATTTAGGGCTGGAGAGATTTTTGCTCATATTCCACCCATGGTGGATTTTTCTGCAGCATTACCAGGAAGGGTTAAGGAAAAAGGGCTTTTCTTGGTTTATCAGCTTCCCTGCTCCTATTGTAATTCCTTAAGTATGAACAGATATGGATATCGAGAGCTGTTGGACACCTCAAATCCCAGGCTTGTTTCATGTCCTGGAGATAAGGAGTGAGTTGCCTGGCTTTCCAAATACCCTATAAAATGTAGTGTAGCATTTCCTAAGGACACAGGAAAAATTCAGTGTTTGCCAAAGTAGTTCTTATTAACAGCCTGGCAGTGGGAGGTACTCTGTGCTAGTTCAAATTGACACAAACTACTGCAGCACCAAGTTCTTCTGAGTATAAATAAAAGCAGAATTTTGCAATGAGAAAACAATCTGTGTTACCTAACTTGAGAGGTCGAGTACATAGACTTTATTCACACCTCAGCCACTGACTTTGTCTGTGACTTTGGCCAAGTTGTGTAACTTTGCTCTTCATCCTCCTGACTTGTAAAGCAGATCCAATGATGTTTACATACCTCAGAGGTGGGGTTTATTGTTGTATTGAAGGGATAGAACAAAAAGTGCAAAGAAAATCTATGATGATGCTAAAGGTGTTGCTCTGGTGGGTTAAAATAAGTTAGAATGGAAAGGCTGTAGATTGGCAACACAGTTACTCGTAACTGGAACATCTTTTGACTTCAAAATCTTACCTTAGAACTGCAGTTTATTATTGTGTTAATTTTCATTGCTATGTGTATAATATGGAAGATGGCTTATATACTGTGGCATGGTTACAACTCTGATGTTTATATCAAGTTTTAGTATTTACAGCATTCAGAACATTTAAAGATTGTGTTGTACAGCTGCACAAAAATGCACTTCATATGCAGAATTCTTGTTTTTAGAGAATATTTGGGCAGGAATGGGAGACCACATCCTTTAAAGCACAAATTCACTCAGGGTTTGGATTGGCAATTTCTTAGGAACAGCAAAGGCTAACTCCAGATCAGCATTTTCATTCCCAGCCTGAAGCTTTTTAACGTGCCCAGCACGTACCTGAGGTGTTCTTTTTGCTCAGGTATGGACCCTTCTAAACTGCAGTTGTAGAGATTTCTGGAGACTTCAGAAAATCAGATGTTGCCCTTTTTTGACTGCAGTGGGACCAGGATTAGCAGAAACAACAGATGCATCTTGCATTGCTGAACATTTTCTGAGGTGCATCTGAAACTGATTTGTGACAGGCCAGTAACCCAATGAGAGTAATGTAAAACATCCAGCAGGGTAAGACCTCCTCCATAGAACTGTATCCTTTTTCTTGCATGCCTGGGTTGCATTTTTTTAAATTAAGTTACTGAATTGTAGAATGACCCACATTCCTTTATTCCTGTAAAACCAGAATGACTGACAGCTTTTAATTGCACATGCTCCTACTGTTTGTTGGGAGAGGAGGGGGCAGGATGGGATCCTACCAAATGTCTGAAATATTATGAATAGAGAAAAGATGGATGAGCATGAAAAAATGGCTTCCTATCAAGGGTTTAGTTAGATCTGTTGCTGATCCTGTCTGATCTTATATAGAACTTCACTAATTATTCCAGTGTCAATAACCAAGCCAGAGCAGAACAATGGATAAGTGTGTTTAGAAAGGTGTGCAGTAAAACTCAGACTTGCATCAGATAAAAGTCATTTAATATCTTTCTCTCCATTCTAGACTTGTCATAGCCAAAGAAATACCTTTAAACCAAAACTACTTGGGTTTTTTTTTCAGATTTGTTCCATTAAGCAATTTCCAAGGTACAGAATTGCTGCTAATAGAAAAGCGAAACAAATCTGGGATTTTGAGCTGGTGGAGTGTTCGTGCAAGTGATTAGGCTGTACAAAAGGAGCATTCATCTTGAAATGACAGATAAGTGCTAAGGACAGGACTGAAAACTGTAAATATGTTAGCACTTTAAGCGAGAGCACAGCTTCAGCACTTGTGAGACTCATCAGCTGCTGTAAACAATATGGATCTTTGAGCTGATCTCTGCTGAGATCTCAGCACATCAGATAATGATAGAGTTGTTCATTTTTGCTTCTTCTGGTTTGGGTTTTTTTTTTTTTTTTCCTTTCAGAAAGTTCTTTCTGCAGAGAACAGGCCTGCGGTGCTGCCAGCACACACTCACCTCCCTCCTGGAGCAGCCACTGTGAGGAGCAAAGGACAACCCCAGGGCTGGGCTCTGCCTCTCCCCAGTGCTGCTCCAGTCAGGAACAGAATGTGCAGCTGCACTGCCACTCTCCTTGCAGGGCTGTGCCCCCACCCACAGCTGGGGAAGGCTCTTTGAGCTCCTCCAGCCTCAGTTCACAGTCAGGACACTTCTCCCAGTGTGATTTTAAAAGGAAGCATTCAGGTGGTGGCAGCAGTTTCTCCTGTGGGGCTTTGCAAAGGGTTATCAGTGACTGAGCTGTGACAATGGAACGTTTCATGTTAGGAAAACTGCATACAATAGAAATTAATTTGAAACCAGTAAATCTCCTTTGCAGAGGACACAATAAAAAGCTGGCATCTCACCATAGCTCCCAACACTCTCTGACCTCACCGAGGTTCTGCTCAGTGACCTACAAATGAAAAGCTCCATGAACCATTTGGGCCTCTGCTATTCATCTCTTTTCCCAGCTTGCTGTCTTTAAATAAAAGAACAGATCTTCAGCAGCAGGAATTGGCTCAGTTCTTAGGATCAGATGAATTGTGAAGCACAAAGTGGTTTTTCTTCAGTTGTGTCCCACATTGGCCAGATTTTCCTCCTGAGTGTTTGGTATTAATCTCATGGTGTTAGTGATTCCCATGGAATATGTGAGGAACTGAGGTGCAGAAGGCTTCACAGGATCACAGAATATTCTGGGTTGGATGGACCCACAGGGATGATCAAGTCCATCTCTTAAGAAAAGACCCCCCAGATGGGGATCAGATTCACAGCCTTGGCATTATCAGCACCGTGTTCTGACCAACTGAGCTGATCTTGGGGTCTGTGTGGCTTGTCCAAGTTGAAATTCAGGAGCCAATGAATCCAGTGACCACAGTCATGGAAGGTGGGCTGGGAAGAGCTTTCCCCCAAAAGCACTTCTGGAGCAGTGGGTGAGGAATTTCTCATTGAAGTGGCTGAAGGGGCAAGGGTTGCTTGGAAGCAGGAGCCACAAGGTGCAGCTCACTGGGGGCTTCTTAAAAAGCTGGGAAAATAGAATGGGATAGCAAAGTAAAATTTGGAATGGTGACTGGCTGGGGGTTGTAAGGTGAGAACATCCCTGTGGAAGGGTTTGGTGTTGTTTGCCTTTCCTGGAGATAAAAAGGAGAGCTTATAAACCAGCTCCCCAAGCTTCCTACCTGGCCAAAACTTGGAGGTGGAAAAGTGGAGACTGTCCTGAGTGCTTTTCCTGCAGGATCTCAGCTTTCAGGATGGTGCTGTGTTGGATCTCAGGCTGTGACCAGCCCAGCTCTGGTGCCATTGGTGCCTCAGTCCCACAGCAAATGCACTTCTGAGGTGCTTGCAGACACAACCAGCCTTTGTTTGGGGCACAGGCAATTATAAAATGTGCTCTTCTTCTATTTGCCAAATGAATACAAATACTTTCTTAGAACATCTGCTAAGGGAAAAGATGCCTGAGATACCTTTAAAACTCCTGCTAGCAGTGCTGGGTGACAGGTTTGGATTTGCTCAGTAACAGAGATTATGGAATATTACTGTAATCAAAGGCTCTTTCTGGCTCTGGGGAGGTGGGAATAAATAGCTGTTGGGTTTGGTTTTGTATAGAAAAATGTCAGCCAGAGTGATATGAGGGTAACCTGACAGTTGCCAATAAGAATAGTTTATTCCAAATCAATTTGTTCAAGTTGGTGCTCACAGGTTTTCTGTGCAATAAATGTGATTGCAGTACACAGACATTGTGCACATAAAGAGATTCCTGCTAATAGAGAAATTTTTGTGCTAAAAGGAACTGTGTTTACCATATCCCAGAGGTCTCCAAAAGAGATACAAACAGAAGTTTTTAGGAGCAAGGGGAGCAGAACACCTATTCTGGTGTGACTTCTGCAGTTCCCTTCTATAAAACTCTCTCAGTTCTGTGTCCATGGAAACTCCTCAGCTCAAGTTGAGCTTCTCCCTTGCTGCTATTAGAGCACATTTGGCAACTAAATGGCCATCCCATCCTCAGACCAGGCTCCCCAGGTTTTTAAGGAATCCTTCCCAAAATGAAATTGTTTAGTAATATGTATCCAGCATTTAAACTCTTTTTTTTTTTTAGAAGGAGCACTCTTGGAGGACAGTTCTAGTGGCAGAAGACAAAAGAGAGCAATAGCTTCTCATCCCTGGCTGATTTTCACATTTGGAGAAGAAAGGATGCTCAGTTTTTAACAAAACAGGGACAGTATCATCAGCTGATCACAGAATCATAGAACAGTTTGGGTTAGAAGAGACCTTTAAAGGTCATCTAGTCCACCCCCCTGCAATGATGAGTGTGCTTTGCTTCAGCTTCACTCAGTTCAGTCACTGCTAGCCTTTAATTTGGGGAAGAAAAATACTTTCTGGAGCAGTGTGCTGGAAAAGGTTGCTGACCCCTTGTCTGTAGCAATCATGGCAAGGAAACCAAATGCCTTGTGCCATGGACAGCTGCCTTTTCTGTGCTGTGCAGTCCAGGCTAAACTCCCAACAGATTTCTCATTTCTTCTAGGATTTATTCTCTGTTCACCACTCATTGGATATCTCTGTATCTCTTAAATGATTTTTTTTTTTTTTTTGACATGGGCTATCTGTAAGGTTACTAAAAGGCTCTCTCTATATTTTAATGCAGTTTTACTCTCGGTTTTAACATCTCAACCTTCTACTGGCTTACAGTAGTGAAAGACTTTTTCTAAAGGTCTCTTGTTTTTTATGAGCCCCTGTCCAGGGTAATTTCCCAAATGCAGTCCAGATTGGGTAAAATGTAAGCATATTTCTGAGGTACAGTTTTTTGGTTTTTTTTTTTTTCCTTTTAATAGTAAACCACACATCAGATTAACCAGATAAAAATATTCCTGAATCAAAACTCACAGCAGGAATTTTCCTCATTTACCTCATGTAGACACTGGAGTATGGCAAAGAATATATTTTAAAGATGAGGGGGAAAGGAGAAAAAAGAGGAAAGAGGAAAGAGGAAAGAGGAAAGAGGAAAGAGGAAAGGGGAAAGGGAAGGGGAAAGGGAAGGGGAAAGGGAAGGGGAAAGGGAAGGGGAAAGGGAAGGAAAGGAAAGGAAAGGAAAGGAAAGGAAAGGAAAGGAAAGGAAAGGAAAGGAAAGGAAAGGAAAGGAAAGGAAAGGAAAGGAAAGGAAAGGAAAGGAAAGGAAAGGAAAGGAAAGGAAAGGAAAGGAAAGGAAAGGAAAGGAAAGGAAAGGAAAGGAAAGGAAAGGAAAGGAAAGGAAAGGAAAGGAAAGGAAAGGAAAGGAAAGGAAAGGAAAGGAAAGGAAAGGAAAGGAAAGGAAAGGAAAGTTTAGGTTTCCTCAGCCAGTGTTGGAAACAGGGAAAGAATAAATAGATGAAGAAAAGTGAAATATTGCAAACAGTTTTCCTTTCTTGATGGAGTAACCCTAAAGCAAAGTATAGGCAGAAGTTGGTTTTATGACAGTCCCAGCTAGGTACCCCAGAAATGCTGAAACTGCCCAAAGTGGGGAAATGAACAGAGAGACGTGTGCGGATTAATTAGATCGAAAAAATGTTTTGACAGCATAAGTGAACATATGGAATGAATTGAGAGAACCTGATCCAGTTCCCCATGTGTAAATGATGCCTTAGCCATAGCTCATAAAGCAAATACAGATGCAAAAAAAAAAAAAAAAAAAAAAAAAAAAAAAAAAAAGGGAAAAAAAGCCCCTTTCCTATCCCCTCCCCCCCCCCAGTAAAGCCCAGTCTGTTGCCAGATGGCAAATAAAAGTTTGAACTTGGTGACTAAATGTGAGGAAAGCTGAATGTTCATCATGGATGTGGAAAGAAATCAGCCAAATAAATCTGAAATTTGGACCTTGGAGGAAGTGGTGCAGTTCAGCTAAATATTGTGTGGGGTGCCCAGCCGAGTGCCAGGATCCCCTGGGCTGGGTCTTCAGTGTCTCTGTTTTACCCTCCCTGGTCTAAATCAGAATCATGGAATGGTTTGGGCAGGGACAGCTCTCACTCTCTCAGGTTGCTCCAAGCCCTGTTCCACCTGGCCTTGGGCACTTCCAGGGATCCAGGGGCAGCCTCAGCTTCTCTGGGCACCCCATGCCAGGGCCTCCCCACCCTCACAGGGAGGGATTGCTTTGTGTCCAGCTCAGGTTTTGGTGCCCATGTCCATATGAAATCACACGACTGCCCTGCCTGCCCCAAAGGCTTTGCCACCTAAAATTGAGGGTAAAAGCATTGGGACAGATGCTACCAGCAGAGGGTGAGGAGGGAGCCAGAGAAGCAAAGCAATCTGTTGCAGGTTGTGCAGAGGAGCATTCCCTGGATTGGTTTGTTCCATCCCCAGGAAGGATGAGTAGGGAAAGGTTGATTGGGCAGTGCCCTGCATCAGGAGCTGGTGGGGGAATTTGCTTGCTTGACTCCCAGTAGAGCTTTTGTTCTGTTAAACACAACTGTCTGTCAGCATGATATTTCCAAGCCTAAAAACTGTGTTAAATCAATATATTTTCATGTGGTTTCAATCGACAGACCTTCTTAGTCTATTTTAACAGAGATGCTGTGTATGGTTAAATTTATTCCACCTCAGAAGGGGATGAGGGAGATGTGCTGCCAGTCCCAGTTGGTGCTGGAGTCAGGAGCCCATTCCAGCTGTGGCATCAGCACCACAGTGTGGGCTGGGACCTTCACACACAGCCACTGAAGGGAACAGTCCCTTCATGGAGAAACTGCACAGTCTCATGTCAGGGGAAGAGCAGCTAAACCCTGCCCCAGACTGCTTGGGTGGTGCCCACAGACTTGATTCATGGCACCCAGTGCCAGCAGTCTGTGAAGCTGAAACAGGAGCTGAACACTTGGGCTCTTTCCATTGCCCAGGGAAGCTGAAACCCTTGCTAAGCTGTCAGGTTTGTGTCCAAGCAGCTTTGGGCACAAAGAGGTGCCAGCAGCAGAGCCCTCACAAAGCAAACTGCTTAATTATTTGCTAGTCAGAGGCAACTTGGAGAAGTGCAGACTCAAATCAACAACTAACCAACCTATATTTAGTAGCAGAGTGGCTGGAGCTTAGACCCAAACATAGTTTCCAGCTGATAGATGATGTGGCAATCAGAGCTGACCCTTGTCCATTCTAAATTTGGGCTGCAGAATAAGTAATTAATATCATGGCTGGCATGGCAAGGCACCCTTCCAGCAGCTGCCCTGCCACTGCTGCTCCTCTCAGGGCTGTGCCTGTGACTGGCCAGCCTGGCTGGGCTCTGGGACACCAAACTGGGTGACCACAGCCTGGCTGCTGGGCTCTGGGACACCAAATTGGGTGACCACAGCCTGGCTGGGCTCTGGGACACCAAACTGGGTGACCACAGCCTGGCTGCTGGGCTCTGGGACACCAAATTGGGTGACCACAGCCTGGCTGGCACTGTGGAGACACTGAGGGAGAGGCAAAGTCAGTGCTCTGGAGGCAGAAGTGATCCTGTGGCCTTACCTGTGCTTGTCTCTGCTGCTGTGAGAGCTCTTTTCCATTTGTTCTGGTGCTAAGGAGTGAAAAGCTGCTCTGGTGGTGCAGGACAGGTCGGGTGATTCATCCTTCAGTGGGATGTGGAAGGTGCAGGAGGGCTGGGAGCTCCGTGTGGCACCCACAGTGCAAAACTGGGGACACACCTCGAGTCCCCATTTTCCCAGCCAAACCAAACTGGGCAAATGGCACTGCCCACTGCAGAGAGAGGTAACTGAAAATTAGAAGAGTAAGTTACATGTCCCAGATAACTCCAGGAATCTCTAAACTTTCTGGAATCAGATTCAGTGGTCGAATGAGAAATCCACCTTGTCTCAGTGCTCAGGATCCATCCAGTTGGCCTCTGTCAACTCAAACTGGTTGGTTGAAGGGTAGAATAATGTTGGGCTCCTTTTGAGCTGCCTCAGTGTAACAAACAAATGTATAAAATATTCCTCTACGAAGGGCCAGTGCTGTTACTGAACATATGGACAGAGAGATTCCAAAGGCCAGTGACTTTTCTGGAAGACAGATTCAAGTCCTGAGCTGGTGTCCTGCTTGCAATCCTTCCATCCTTCCATTGTCTTCTCCTTCCTCCTCTGTATCTCATATGCACAGACGGACAGAAACTCTTCATCTCTCTTCAACTCTCTCTTTCTCTCTCTGAGGTTTGATACAGACACAGAAATCGATGTTGGATCAGAGCAAAAGGAAAATACAAACTTGTGTGAAATTTTCCACCTTTTCACTAAATGAATCAAAGCCAAATTTTCACACTTTGGTCTTAGGTGTGAAATTTCTGCTCAGCTCTAATATTTATCCATAATGTGTTTTAAAACTTGGCTCGCTCCATCCAGAAACCCACAGAGAATTGAGTTACAGATTCTGGGCTTTGTGCACGCTGCCAAGATCTGCCCCTATAACTCAAACAAATTTAAGGGGGGGGCGGGGAAAACCCACTAGAAAAATATTGTATATGGTCCATCACATGCTTTCTTCATGCAGTCATATACCACTAAAAAGTAATGTTCTGCTAGGCCTGTGTTACAGAAATACACTCATGTAACTCCTGTAAACACAGATAAGATGAATTTTGCATCTCCAAGCTGTGGAACAAGCAATCCCTAAATAAAAGCCTAGAAGGAAATAGCAGCCTTGCTTAAAATTCTTATAAAAATTTAAAAGTATTTCTTCAACATCAGCATTTCAAGAAATCTATTTACGCCCCTCAAATCCAAATATATCTGTCACTGGACTTCTTAAAATGATGCTAAAGACATCTGTTAGCTGAGTTTGTGTGTGTGGAATAGAGATGAGTGGGAGAGAAGTTCTTCACTGCTGCAGAACAATTACAATTATTACACAGAACATTATTTGTTTTATTTGTTGTGATGACTAGAAGTGTAAGGAAAGTCACTCTGATAGTTTGAAGGTTAACACCTGCTGAATCCTGAAATCAGGACAGATCTGGTGGGAAAAATGTTCCTGCTTTTCAGCCTGTTGTGAATGGGGCAACTTTTACATTATTTTCTTCCTGCTGCTGGATCTATGACAGGAAAACTGAACAGAAACACTGGAGAGGCGAGACTGGCCTGAGTGTGAGCATCAGATCTCAGTTTGGTGCTTGGCTGCTCCATGTGCAGCCACGTGCTTTCAGCCACTGAAATGGTACAGGAGAACTTGAAATGATTTGTGGTTGTTCTGTTGTTAATAACTACCTTAGGTAAAAGTCCAAGCATTTCTTGGGATTACCAAAATGACTGAGTGGTGAGAGCACAGCTGGGAAGTTGCATTTGTGCTCAGATGCCTTATCCACTTAACTTTGGGTACAATTTTAAAGGTCTCAATATAAAGAAAAGGCCCAATTGGGATTTTGTTACTTGACTTTCTAAACTAAGGCTGGTGTCCCTAAATCTGATTTCTCATCTGCTGTGTACTTTAATGGCTCACATCCCATTAATTTTCAGTGATACATAATCTCTTCAGTCCTTGAGCCACGGCTGAAAATCAGACTCGGGGACTGTTCTAAGTTGGGCTTGATGATCTCCAAGGTCTCTTCCAGCCTAGCTGATTCTGTGATTCTGTTCACAAGTGGGCTTCCTGTGCAGTCCCAAAGGACATGGGCTCCTCTAGTGGGATGTGCTGGGTTTTGTGAGGCAGCTCTTGAGGGATCCCAAGGGCAGGGAATCAGAGAAGATTCTCCCAGCCTGAAGCTGTTCCCTGTGTGCACCTCCTGTGGCTCCTGTGCCAGGCTGATGAGCTTCTCCTGGTGCCTCCTCCCACCAAGGGTTAAAAACCTTTTCCTTCCCATAACTGAAGAGACAGCAGTTGAAATCTCCAGCTTTTAGATGCTGTGTCAAAGTTGGGCTTCCCTAGCAGGTAGGATTTTCCATGGGTTCCAGTAGGGTTTCCACTGCCTGTTGAGGCTGCCCTGGATTCCTCAGCTGGGTAAGTGTTGGATCCCCTGTCCCAGATGATGCTGGAGAGTGGAATTCAGCCACCAGGACCAAGTGGATTTGAGTGGCTGCTGATTTTTCCAGCAGCAAAATGGCACCATGTCCTGAGATCTTGTGGGCCTTGGGGAGTTTGGTTCCTTGTCCCTTCCCAGGCAGGGATAACCCCGCTGGGCTGGGTCTCTCCATGGAGAGCAGAGTGTTTACTGGCTTGTATCTGTCTCAGCGTTGACACTCCAACAAAAGGTTAGAAATCATGAATGCATCCCTTTATTTCTGCTCCACAGTGCCTCTCTTTTTTTTCTGTGTAAACCCTTCACTTGCCTCTTGCCCAGCCTTTAGAAATTATGATCAAATGCGAACTTTCAGGGTTTATTTATAGCGTAGCCTTTATGGAGAGAGAGAAAAGAAATGATTAAAAAGCAATTTTACAAAATATTTTGTTTTAAGAGAGAATTCATTGTGTTTTAAATCACTGTATTCATTGTACTGTCTAGACTGGCAAACAAAGAAGATAGAGCGTCATTCAAATTAAGATTGTGAAATCCTTGGTGACTGGAATTATGGATTTGGATGTCAACCCTCAAACAAACTATTTCTGAACGGCAGTATTATCACTTTGCTATATTTAAGGCTTTGTTGGAGACAGAGCAGTGCACAAGGTTGATCCGATTCAGTAATGCAATTCTAATGTTCCTTTGTTTCCCATTTCATTATAAATTCATATTTTCAATGTTCTGTTCCTCTTTGTCCCCAGAAAATTGTTGAAAAGACTCTCCTCTGGGAGTAAAGTTTTTTTGTTCAAGCTAACAATGACCAAACTGACTTTAAAACACAGAAAAACACACAACTAAAATGTGAATTGAGAGAGGGAATTAATTTAGGATATTTTGAGCAGCACAGAATGGGTGAGTTGTTGAAAATTGCTGGCTGTGTATTTTTTTGCCATGTTATTCTACAGAACCATGGTAGTTGCTGTGAGACTTTAACGCTGTGGATTCTCAGAGATCTGTGTATTTCCAGTAGATTTAAAAACACCAAAGTATTTTAGCTGATAAACTGAAGACTGATAAACTTGGGAATTTTCCTCCTTAGCTCAGTGTGGATGATGGGGGTCCAGCAGAAGGGAAGCAGCAGCTTCTGGAAGCTGTAAGAGTAAAGCAGGACACCCATGTCAGAGGCAGAACATTTCCTGGGAATGGTGCTGTGTCCTGGTCCTGAGTGTTCTCAGAGAGAGGAATGCAAAGTCTGGCTCTCCCTTTCATTTTTGTTGCACCTGTGATAAAAAAATGGATTTGCCTGTTTAGACAGTTTAGTTGTTGTGAATTTATTTTTGTGCAGTGTCTCCAGGGCAATTCAAAAGGAGGTGTAAAGCAGGGAGCAGAAAGGAAGGTGACTCTTCCATTAGTGAGAGAGTGTTTCAGGGGGCTTTGTTTTCCCTAAGGCACAATAGAAAAGCAGTAGCCATTGTACCAGAGGGAATTGGCTTTTATTTGAGTTGGGTTTTTTTTCTGAGTATTCATTCATTTTTTGGATAGTCTGTAAATCCAGCTGGCCGGGTAAGGGAGTTGTAAGAGACTGACTATTGTAAACAGGGACAATGCTTGAGCATTGTCAGTGTCACCTGTTAAGGGACACAGAATAAAATGCCCATTTCTCCTACTGGGAAGGATATCAGCCTTTCCATGGCAGTATTTTAATCTGGCTGCTGTGCAGAGTCTCAGTGCCAGCAGGCTCACATGTCCCAGGGAAAAGAACACACTATCTCTCTGCAAGTGTTATTTCAAGGGTGTTTCTTGGAGAATCGAAGTACAATCAACCTCTGCACGTATGGGAGAGAATGGGCATATGAGAGCACAGAAATATTCCCTGCTGGTTTATCAGCACCCTTAGTGGAGCCAAGTCCTGACTGCACACCTGGCAGTGCTTTTGCCTTTGGTAGAGCCTGCCCTGGGCTGGTGACACTGCACTGACATTGCTCATGCACATTGTAAAGTTCTGTGAGATCCTCTGCTGTCAAGTGCTGGGTTAGTGGAAAGCACAGATTTCACTAGAGCAGGTATTCCAGCCTGTAAAATCATCCAAACCTTTTAAAAATCCAGCTGTAGCAGCCAGCTGGAAGGTTCCAGCAGCAGCATAGGCTGCCTGTTCTCCAAGGTCATCCTCATTCTTAGGTGCTGCTTTAAAACAGGTTCAGGGTCCTGCTTAGAAACTCTGAACCCTGATTTAGTCACACACGGATTCTTGAGTCCTGACCTTTAATGTTTTTAACATTCTCCCATCGAAAAGCTGTTGCTTTGATTCTCCTTGTGAAATCACTGCTGCCTCCACTGTACCCTGAGAGCTCAGCCCTCTTAACTTCTGTGATTCTCATCCCACTGGGATTGCTTGGGAGAATCCACAGAAAATCAGAATCTCACAGAGATCAGGAAAGGAACCAAATTACTCATCCCTCTCCCTTCCACACGTGACTGTCCCAGAGACTCCTTCTGCTGGGGATTCTGCAAGCTCTGATTTTATTTTGGCCATAAGCAGGGCAGGATCAGAGTTTGCCTCTTACACCTTTGTGCAGGAATGTGAGGGCAGCTGTGAGCTGCAGAACAAACCTTCCCAGGTTATCTTTAGCTTGTGGAGCACCCTCGAGTCCTCCCTTGCTGCAGGGAACTGATCCTTTCAGACTATGATTACAGGATCTCAAGTACAGTATCATTTTATTTGAGAACCCTCCCCTCCGGGGACGCAGTGTTTAACATTTCCTTTGGTTAGAGTAAATAATAAAAGATAAGTCTGTTCCGCCTGGGACTCCCAGTGAGAGAGAGGAACAGATTTTGGTTACTGAGGGTCTGCAGAGCTTTGTTCTCTTGACTACTTTATAATGGGATTGAACATATTTGCTGCCATCTGGCCTGTTCAGCCGAAACAAAATACATCACTAATGTTCCGATTGGTTTTGAAACATCTTGTTCTTGTCAAAAAGTATTTTAAATCAAAACAGGGCTTTTCCAGTGGGTGTTTGTCTTTTTCCTAGGAGGCCATGGCGAAAATGGGGAAAATTGGGAAAGTCGTGCAGCCCAACCACGAGCATAAAAGGTAACGCTGGCCCTGGTGTGTTCCACTGGGACAGTTCAAGGGAGATAAAGTTGGGGTCTGCAGATGAGGTTGGGGCTTTCTCTTTACAGCCCTGCTGGACTGCAATAGTGTTTAGCATACAGATACTTTAAGAATCGCAGTATATTACATTTTTAAGAATTGTTCATACTGTCTTTCTAAGGATTATTTCTATTAATTTTTAAAAGCTTGATTATTTATGTTATATTTTAAGGCTTATTAATATTACATTCCAAAGGATTGTTTCTATTAATTTTCTAGGATTATCTTCTATTACTTTATATTTTAAGGGTAATTTACGTTACAGTTTTAAGGGCTCCGCGTTCCATGGGCGGCGGCGCGCGGGCTCCCCCTGGCGGCGGCGGGGGCGGCTCCGGGCTGAGGGGACCGGGGGGACATGGCGGGGGAGACCCGGGCCCTGTGTCCGGTTCTGGGCCCCACAGCACAGGACACACATTGAGGGGCTGGAATGTGTCCAGGGAAACGGGCTGGAGCCGAGGAGAGGCTGAGGGGGCTGGGAAAGGGGCTCAGGGGGGCCCCTGTGGCTCTGCACAACTCCCTGACAGGAGGGGACAGCCGGGGGGGATTTGGGATCTGCTCCCAGGGACACAGGGACAGGAGGAGAGGGAACGGCCTCAGGCTGGGCCAGGGCAGGTTTAGATTGGATATTTGGGAAAATTTCTTCATGGAAATGGTTGTCCAGGCCTGGAAAAGCTGCCCAGGGCAGTGGTGGAGTCCCCATCCCTGGAGGGATTTAAAATCCCTGTGGATGTGGCTCTTGGGGACATAGGGCAGTAGCGCCCTTGGCAGTGCTGGGGGAACAGTTGGACTCAGTGATTTTGGAGGATTTTTCCCACCTGAATGAATTCTGTGAAGCTTCAGTGTGTCCTCACTCTCAAAACAGAGAACTCTGGGGAAAACTGTCTGAGAACCCAAGCTGGCTGTGGGGAAATGAAAGGTGGAATTGCAACTGGAAATCAGGGTTTGGATGGAAACTGCCCTGGCAGTGCACAGGGAGCATCTGACCCTGGCAGCAGCTGTACCTAGGAAAGAGTCAAAGTGTGTTTAAAGCTAAGAGAAGCAAGTAAACATATATATTGCTGGGGATTTAAATCCTCCAATCTCAGGCTGACATCAACTTTCTTACACAGATTTTACGACAAGAAATACGAAGTATTTTTGAAGCTTGTGGAGCATCAGAAAGAGTATCGCTCCATCATGAACAGCTTGTGATCCAGAGGCATGGAATCTGGGAACAGCAGGGATAACAAATTTCCAGGCATGTGTGATGCGGGTAATTTCTTCTTACTGTACCGTCCATGTTAAAAATATACTTTTATCATTTAAAGTATACATTTTAATTTTTAATGAGAAATAAAATGCAGTCACTTTACTGTGAAGAACTGGGTATTTTCTGTCAATAATCCCTGCACACTGGGACAAGGAATATTCATTTGTTCCTGTCAGAGAACACAAGACAACCAGTTGCAGGTACCCCAGTGCCAGTATTTGGACTGGCAGGAACAGCACAAGGAATAACATGATTCACTCAGATGGACTTGAATCCATGGAGTCAATGTTCACATAGGTGGACTTTACATACTTAGCTTGAGAGAATCTCCTTCTTTAGTATTGGCCTAGGCTGCTATTCCCAGTTAAATGCAAACAGAAGTCACACAGTAACAAAATTATGCTTGGGTTATTTGGAAAATAATAGTTTCTGACTTTGTAGTCAGCCCTGAAAAACATCTGGTAATTTTTTTAAAGAAACAATGCACTTCCTGCCTTGTCGTTCGCGGAAAAGCAATTGTTGCCATTTCCAAAGTACCCATTGTTAGGAGAAACAGCTTTGCAAGTTCAGGGACATAATTAAAGACAATGAAAGTTGATGGGAATAAAATGAAGAAACATCATAACAAAAAGAGTAAAACAAGCAAGAAAATGACTCTGACATAGTGGGGTGTGAGAGCTCCCAACTCAGGGGCACGATAAAATCTGTCAGCTGAAAAGACAGAGTGGGAAAAAGCAATTGGAGACCAGTGTGTTGTAACCAATAAGTATTCATAAATTTTAATCTCTCTATTTTAAGATGCAATTAGTGTGTAAAAATGAAGTCTACAGAGTCCAAATGGATAGCAAAGGTACAGGTTATACAGGGACAAATGTGCAGGGTTGGCTGGCACTGCACCAGCACTTTTACCTCTCTGCAGCTCAACACAAACAACTTAAGCAAAGTTTCCATAAACTTCCTGCTATTTATATCATTATCCTCAAACTGGCCTCGATTTCTCTGGCTGAACTGGTACCAAGATTTAGCATGAGGCGTGTAGGGAGTCTGGAAAGGGAACAAACAATCACACTGTCGTGGTGTAAAATGTAGATGCACAGGGTTCAAGGACTCTCTGTGCCTTGTGTGGGCTTGCACGACACAATTAGAGAGATTTGTTCACATTTCCTGCATGGCCTTTTAATGCCTTTCTCCCCTTGTGATACTGGTACTTCATAGTTGCATTTTTGTTCCAAGCCAGTGTTGCTACCAGTTTCATATGATCCATTTTAAAACCAGAGCTGTGAGAACTCTGTATCCCAGTGGCTGAGTAATCAGCTGTGATAACACAAACACTGCGGCAGGATTTTGCAGTGAGACTGCCTGACCATCCGTGTGTTACACAAGACTTAGCAAATTGCTCAGTTTGCCAAGTTCTCAAATTAAAATTTAATTCAAGATGAGCCAAGAAGTGAAATGTTAAAGCTCAAGAGTTCTAACGCTCTTCAGCTGCAGGTCTGATGGGCACTGTAATGTTAAACTCTGGTTGTGGTATTCTTGTAAAACTGCCCTCTGAGGGCTCCACATCGAGTGCCTTGGCCATGCCAAGCACTGCTGAGTCCTTCAGCCTGTGGCAGCACAAAGTGACAAACCCATCCCAGTGCCCCAGTCCAAGAGAAGCCTCAGTCATGGCTTGGGGAAGTTTGGCCAAGGGCCCAGCTGGGGTCAGTCAGGTCCCTGAGCTGCAGACCCTGCCAGCCTCACCACCCCTTCAGGTGCAATTTGCTGACAGATTTTTATCATGCAAATTAAAAGAAGGGAAGCAACCACTGAGTTATCAGCTGCTCCAAGAGTGCTGCAGAGAGGCCCAGGCTTCACTCACATTGAGAAGACAAGAATATGATGGTTCCAAAGAAGCAAAGAGCAACTCTTAGGAAAAACCTCCATGAGACCCACCCACGTCAAGAGTCTGGAATGTCATACAGGTAACCTGCAAACTGAATGTTCACATGACATTGGTTATTTTGTATTCTGATGCATTTCAGTTCCATGTTTCTCTTAAGCACTTTGAAAGTTAAAATGTCTTGAATACAGAACCTTTTTGTGCTGTCCAAATGCCCCAATGCTGTTCAATCATGGTACAGTATCTGGAGGAACCCTTCTAAAAGGGATCCCTGCTGCCCCAGCCCTTGGAAAAGAAAGTATTCTGCTTGACATGGAATCCTTCTGGGAACTTGAATTCCAGCCTTAAGAAAAGGCAGAGCTGGTGTGAAATGTTTGTATTTGGCAATATCTGGGGAAAAATCCAGCTGCTTTCTACGCTGGAATCTGATTTGAAATTTTAGAGGCAAGTTAAAATCCTACAGTTCAAATTCGAGTGATATTTGAAAGGTGCAGCCTGACCCTCTCTAGGTCTGCTTTTTAATTAACCTGGCTTTCATTGCACACTGTGCTCTCCTCCCTGCCTGGGCAACTGCAGGACTTCTCCAGGTAAGAATTCCAGAAACACCTTCACAGGAATGTTCTACATGCAGCAGTGGATGGTAACACCTCCACCACAGTATTGCCAGTAACTGCATCAGAAGGTAATCACATAATGGTACAGACTGGTTTTCCTTGCTGGGTCTCTTTCAATCCATTCATTATGTGCTGCTCACTCAGTAAATGCTGATTTATAAACACTTAGGGGTCGAGGTTGTTTCCTTGGCTTATTGTGTTGCTTCTCACAAGAGGTGTGAAAAGCAACACAGTTCCACAATAAAGAACATTTTCCTTTTTTCCCCTGTATCTAGCCTCCCAGTACAACAAGCAACCTCTGACTGGGGCCTGGTGAGATTAGGAACTTCCATGCTGCTTTTTGTGGAATGTTATCCCAGAGATCCAATAAACTACACAAAAGCAAAATGCTGGAGGCCTGTTTGATATTTCACAGAGTTGTTTGATCTGACATGTGTCAAATGATAAATGCAAATGGCTGCAGGATCGTTGAAGCCCAAGTGGGTTTTGAAATGCTGTGGGAAAATTAGAGGATAAATAAATCTGATCCCAAGAGCTCAAGCTCATTGTTTGGCATGTGTCAGAATGCAGACAGAGGTAAATATTACCTTTGTCTGCATGGAGGGCAGGTTAGTGCTGCTAACCAGAGACTGTGCCTCCAGTAGGGGGTCTGGCAGCAACTTGCCAAATTAAAACATGAAGATATGCTAAACATATTGGAGGTTATTTAATCTTGCAAGGAAGTTAGCAGAATTAATAAACCCTCTTTCTACAATGGACTGTGAAAATGAATGTGATTCTTTATTTTTAATTCTTGATTTTCCCCTGCTAAGTGATTGTGCAAAAATGGAGCCTCTGCTCTTCTACACTGGTTTATGCAGAGATTCACAGATCAGCTAGGGGAGGGTTTCCTTTCCAGTTTCTTTCCCTGTGGATCTTCCTCTGGAAGCTCCCTGGGTCATGGTTGAAGCCCTCAGGAATACGGGTGCCTGTGGACAGAAGCATTGCAGCTGCATCAAGGTGGAGTTGTCCAGAGTGACTTCCAGGGCCAGTTATCCCAAATAAGCCAGCAGGCACAACCAAGTAGCAGCTTGTACCTTGGAAAAGCCAATTGCCACATCCTTTTTTACCCAGACTGCTGCGGATTTCCAAGCACAAGATAGAGAGAGACCTTTCTCTCAGGAGTGAAAGGGGGCAGGGTGTGAGGACAGTTAGATTAGGGCTGCACATGCAGTGACAGCAGTGAGTTTGTGCTGTTCAGAAAACAGGAAAATTGAATGTCAAGGCTGGCACCACCAACAAACCCAGCAAAGCACAAACAGCATCTCAGCAGAAGCAGCACAGCTTGACTGGCAGCTCCGGGGCACAGCGAGCAGTGTGACAGGTCAGGGAAATAAAACCTCTCAGCATTTCAACTGATGCAACTTGACAGGGACCCCAGTGAAAACAGCAGCACAACATTGTGCTGCCATTTTGATGGGATTGTTCTGTTGAGCTGAACAATGATCTTTGTTCTTAAAAACAGCCAGCGAGGAGTTTGTGTGAGCTGTGCTGTCACAAGAGGTCTCCAGGAGCCTCAGTTCAGGGGTTCTGCACCCAGCATCACCTCATCTGTTGTCAATGAGAAAGTGAATTTGAGAGAAACCATGTTTGAAATACAGAAAAAATAAATGTTCCTGATGCCATCAGTTACATCATGTGTGCAAGGACTGGGGATGTGAAATTTGGCCCAAAGGTATTTTTATGAACCTCACTCCAACTTGTGCTTTTTACTCGTTTTCGTTTGAGTGCAGGGTTTATCTTTGTGCCTCTTGTGTTTTGTTTGCACACACAGAGCACTTGGCTGAGCCCACAGCTGTGCTTATTCCTAAAGCCCCATCCAGTCTGTACAAACCCAGCCTGGAACCCATCTTCCAGCTTCTCCTTGAGCTTTGGTTTGACACCCATCACATCTGACCAGCCTTGACCCACTGCGGTGGTGGATCAACATCTGGGGATCCCCATGGCTGCCCTGCTGTGCCTGTGCTCAGTCCCAGCAAGGCCAACAGGGCTTTGATGGATCCCAGAGTCCTCCAAGGCCTTTCACAAAAGAATCCCATGGAAATTAAGATTTGCTGCACTCAGAATCCTTTGTTTGGTAGAACAGGAAAGGAAGGACTCCTCTGAAGTTGACCCATTTGTGCTTCAGTGAATTTTTCATAAAATAGACAAAATCCTGTTTTAATCTATCCCACTCCACAACCTTCTGAGGGACTCTGTAGGTTTCTCTAAAATACCTCTGTGGTTATTGTTAATTAGAAAAAAATAATATTGCTGAAGGATCACTTTTCAGTTGAACTTCCTGAACATATGGTTCAAACTGAAGCTGAAAAGGAAAACTTCAGGACAAACTGTATGAATTACTACTAATAATAAAATCAGACATTTTTTATAAGTCCACATTAATCTTCTTTAAAAGCTTTGGGTTAACCACATTTTTTAAATAAAACTTTTACCGGAGCGGAATTTATTAAGAGAGCTCAGTGTTGCCTTAGCTCTGTTCCACAGGGCATCAAGAGAAGTTTTATTACTGATTTCAGTCACAACAGACTTAGATCTACACAGAATGGTTTTGATAAGCCCAATGTAAAAGTTTTATTGGTTTAAGACATGAAAAACAGACATGTTACAGAGACCACTTCTACTCTATAAACAGCCATAACATGGATAATGCATCACACTGGAGTCAGTGCTCCAGAGTGTAAATAATGGTGTGGAGGGAAGGAAAGCCTGGCCAAGTATGTACAGCTAAGAAAAACAACATAGGCCCAGCTTGTATATGGTACTTCTCCTCTGCAGATCTCAAAATTAAATACAAATAAAGTCTGTATCATTAGGTCATACTCACAGATGGAAAAGGGAAAATTAACCAGGCCAGGGAAAGAGGAAAGTTGATGCTCTTTGTTGTTATGTCTATCTTTGTACTTGAAACTGTAACTACTGGGGCATTATTTGAAACAGGTTTTGAGGCCGTGTGGTTGCTGTTTGTCCTGGATGGGTTCTGTTCAAAGCCTCCTTTTCCTTTATGTTATAAAACAGTGTTAGAAAAACATGAAACAACCTGAAGCATTACATGGTGTCTCTCCTGAGGTGCCCCTGGATGTTGGGGATCCACTGATTTGTTGTGCTCCTAGAGGACAGGGATAGTGGCAGTGGTGACGTGAGGCTGTGTTCTGTTATCTTTATCCTAAAGATAAAAATGTGCTTTTATTGCACCAGCAGTAACAACACGGCCCCTTGTTGTCCTTTGTACTTAGATCTTTTTATAGTGTGGCGAAAAAAGTGTGAATGGCTTGTAAATATAACTTGCACTTGCTTCAAGGTGCCAGGCTCACACTGGCTCCAGTGGTGCAGAACGTGGGCCTTAAAAATCCTGAAATCCCTTTATAAATGCACTTACCAATGTACCTCCCTCCACTGTTCTGTGTTTCATCCTTGTATTCACTTGGAAAAACTATTGAAATGCTGTAATCCCAACCATATGGCTCAGAGCCTCAAAGAAGGCATTTAGCAGACACGTTTGTCTGGAGAATTAGGGTTTTACACAGATTATCCAGTGACTGGAGATGCTCTGGGAGAGGACAGGAGCCCACACCAGGGGCTGCCTCGACAGAAGGACGCTTAAATCTGCTCCGTCCCTTTCCTGTTAGACAGATCCTGGGCTGGAATAAAGAGTTAAGTGAGCTTACATTGGGATGAGATGTCTTTGAACAATGTTCCTCTGTAAGACCACACAGATTTACTTAAAAAACAGTAAACAGATTAAAAAACCCTTTATTCATGACTTGAAACCAACTTACTGAATTGTTAAAAATGGAACTTCCACTACTTTTCTTTGTGTAAAAAGCTTTTACAGGGCTGCAAACCAATGTAATTATGCCTAGATCACTGTTTTATTTTAGGTAAATGTTTCACTTGGGAGGCAGGAATGTGGGACAGAATGAGACCTAAGCCTGGTGTGTCCTACTCCTGATTTTTACCCATAGAAATTAATTTTATGGGATAGCTGCATTTTTATGCTGCTGATTAAAAAGACAAGCTGTCTTCTCAGAAGTGAGTTCATGCTTGAAGATGAGACTGCATGTTTGTTACATCTCAAGCTTTCACACTTACAAATGTGATTACTGGACTATTGATTTTTGTAATAGGGTGGGGGGTTTTTTTGCGTAGTCGAATACGAATTTTGTGATTTTCTGGTGCATTTTACCCATTCCACAAGTTTGTATTGTAATTTAACAGTATCCTCTGAGATCATCTGTTGCTTTTTGGCAGCCTAAGACTTCATGGGCATTTCAAAAGTGGCACCTTGTAGATATGAAAGCAATGAGCAAATAAAAATACAGTTACTGATTTTTCTGGGAATATAAAAATGGGATTTCTCCTGCCTCTAGTGAGGGAACCTACATTAATTCCAGGGAGAAAGGCTTGATCCTTGTTCCTACACAGGCCTTGAGATTGCTGCCAGAAGAATGCCTTGTTTAGTAGCCTGTGTAAGCACTGTCAGTCCAGAACACTTCCCACACAATAAATGCCCTCAGCTGGTTTCTGCTGAGAGAGGGGCTCCCTGGAGGCAGGTGGGGCAGCTGGAGTTGCTGTGGTTCCTGGGAGAGATGTAATGCAGAGTCTTCACTAAATTAGTAATTTGGTTTACATATTCAGTTCATTAATAATAATTTACTGTGATTAGCAGAGAGTCACAGAAACTCAGCATAGATATCACACATAACTAATTGTCACTGTTTCCATTCTCCTCTGCAGTTATGTCTGTCACTTAAATGTACTGAAATAAAGCCTGGTGTATTCTCTGCCTTCCTGGGGTGCCAGAATGGGATTCTCTCTGTACCATAGGCTGAATGACAAAAAGAATCCAGGTGAGTGTCAGGAAACCAGGTCTCTTGTAGAGCCAGGTCTAAAACTACGAGTTCACCAAATGAATAATTTTGAATCAGCACCATTCATACCATTCTTTCCTCCTGTAATGAGGATCTGTAAATAAGATCAACTGGAGGTTTTAAAGTAATGTGCCATAACTTGGATTCAATGATCTTTGAGGGCTTTTCCAGCCTTAACAATAGTGTTTCTATAACTACTGGAGAAAATCTTGCTCCTTTACTGTGGAGTTAGAAATGTATTTGTTTCCATCCTCAGCAGAAAAATGTCTGATGCCAAAGCCTTTCCATTGTTTTCAGATTTTCCTTTCCCTGCACTGATAAGATTCTCTCCTGCAGAGATAACAACCACACAACAGCCCAGCAAAGGATGGCTGTGTAGAAGTAAGATACCACAGCGATGGTCAGATCCAAGACCAGGACACTGAACTCCAGGCAAGCAGATTTTATTTAACACAGTGGCACCTAAAAATCATCTGGCACATCCCATTCCATTCTGACTTCCTGTGCAGGGCTGGGGGGCATTTGCAGATCCAGAACATCCTCTCAGCTGGACAAGCAGTGATGGTTTCTGTCAGCTGCAGCCCAGAGCAGTTGTGTTTACACACACTGCACACACACAGGCCCATTAGGTATCTGCTCTGCTTGTGCACAGGAATAACACCCACATTTCTTTAGCTTTGCCTCGTACAACAAAGGGAACGAAATGTGTTTCTGATTATGTGATAGATACGGAGTCAAGGGAAGCCCAGCATTCCCAGACCGTAACCAATGGAAATTCTGAAAGGCTCCCTTGCCCTTTGCAACCTCAACAAGTTGAAACCTCTTGTGTATTTTGTATTAGCTTGTCTTGTACAGTAATTAACTTATATATGACTCCTAGGGGACAAGTGATTATGGTTTATTTCCAGATGACTCATGAGCAAGTCTGCAGAAAGAGAGTTTGTGCTGCTCAGAAAACAGGAAAATGGAATATTTAGTGTTGCTGATGATACCAGTTCTGGCTGCTGAGCTCAGGCACCAGGGAAAGGGGCTGGAAACTCCTCAGCTTGAGTGCAAGGGCCTGTTGAAACCCTGCAAATGCTCAAGCTCTGCTCCCAGAGCATTGGATTAGGAATAGGAATTGCAGCTAAGATCCAGGCAGTGATCCTGCACTGTGTGAATAATATGTGTGTGTATAGGAAGAATAAAAACCATTCAAACATCATTCAAATCCAGGATTGTGATACCACATTTTTAATTTCCTTGTGGTTTATCACTGACTGAGAGAAGCAAGGTGGGAAACTCAATCAGCTCTTGCAGGATGACCAGTGGGTGGAAGATCCAGAGGGAGCAAAACCAGGCAGTTCCTTACATACACAGTAAAGCCATGGACATTCTTATGGATGCTAGGAATTTCTGAGTCCAGCAGGTACTGAGGCAAGGTGGCCCTGGTTTCACCTGGTATGGACATTCTTTCCACCAATTGCATTAACAGAGCATTTGGGAGGAAAAAGGGACTTGGGGTCACCTTCAGCAAAGACATCAGTGGCTACTTCTGTCCTGAGTCAATCAGCTGGGGAAAACATGCCAGGTCTGTCATTTATTTTTAATAGATTATGTGCACATAATCAAATTTCTGATTTATTGAGTCCAAGCACTCCCAATGATTATGGAGCTGGCTCTGTCCTGGTTATAAGGGGCCCGCCCAGCTGGATCTGATAGAAGGAGAAGACAGATGATATCTGACATCGCTGTAAGGCTGCCAGAACTAATTTACCCCTTCCAAAATCCTGAGCTGGCCTTTGAACATTTGAACTGTGATTGAATTAGAGATTGATTATAGCAGTCAGTGTTTGTGCCATGAGGCTTTGAGGCTTTGATGGCACTAAACAGTCCTAACAAAGTAAAATATTTAGTGTGATTTTGCCTAAAATGACAGATTTTTAGGGAGCTTCCTCTCATGCAGTAATTCTGTGTGTTATTTCAAACAGCACTATTAAAATTGTCATTCCTCCTAATATTTTAGGCTGGAAACTTTGCAAGTGCCCTTAGGAATGACTATTTCACAGTCTTGTATTTAGATCTGGGTGGTTCTAACCTATATGTTATTGGGAATCCTCAGCCAGAACTGAGTGATAAAATGTTTAGTCCAGTAGAAGTCAATTTAATTCATTTTGAGGAAATGAAAAACAAAAGCCCAACCAACCCCCAAATTTAGAAGCAAATTATTCTAAAAAACAGACTTAGAATTCAAAGATCCAGAGAAAGCCTTAAAGTTTTTCAGGAATCAGGTCCTTATGCTTCTATTCCTTTCTCAGTGCACAGCACAGGTGTTCACTGAGGTCACATTTCCACAGGTCAGATTTGCAAAGGAATTCTTCATGGAGGTACCTCACCAGGGGCTAGGCTTTGAAAGTGTCACAGTCAGATTTTTGACAAAAAGGAGCTTTTCACATCTGGACACATCTTTTGGCTTAAAATGAAAGCTGAGCATTTCAGAAAATAATTCTAGGAGAACTCTGCAAAACCAAGCCCATTGTACTAAACCCCAGCCACCAGATTTGATAAATTTTTAATTCTTGCCCACAAAAGGAAGGCATGAAGCACTGATCTGTTTGTTGGCTATGGAGCCAGAAGCTCCTGGGTATAAACCTTTATCTCTGTGACACAGCTCAGCTCACAACATCTTCCAGTTTTACCACAAGGAAATTTAGCTCTAAAGCATCAGTGGTGAGTCTGTTCTCATCAGCATCTTTGAAGAGAGGTATTAAAGTTTAAAAAGCTCTCAGCAGATCGAGCCCTCACAAACATTTATTAGTTTTTCCATGAGCATGTGACATTGTTCGGTACAGCAGCCACTGCTATGAGGTTTGAAGTTGTCAGGGAGGGGTGACAGTGTCACTTTGCTCTGGCAGGGGGGCAGCTGCTCCCAGTCTCAGTTACAAGGCCAGTTCAGATGACAAGGGAGGGTACACTGGACAGCTCATGGTTTGGCAATCCAGATCTTACCTAATCATAAGCAAATTAAAACCAGGACATTTTAAAAGGAAGAATTGATTCATGTGGATTTTCCAAAAGTAATCTAATGATAAAAAGTCTAAATAAATACTTCAATTATTTATTCATAATCAGTCTAATGAGCACATCTTCCAGTGGTCCAGGAGACCTACCTGAGGTTGAGTTTGCCATTCCTCTTTGCAGAAATGTTTGAGAGGAGCTGAGTCAGTGACACTGTTGGTGTGGAATCATTCAGCAAGGCCAACTATGCCTTATTTGCCAATTAATAATTTAATTGCCCAATTTAATTGCCTTTATTTGACAGTTATTAATTTAGTTGTCAAGGGACTCTCAGGTTTTATAAATTATGAAATGAAATGAAATGAAATGAAATGAAATGATGGTGTTTTTCATCTGAAAATAATGCCCTCCCTTTCTAAATCTTCTTTCTCAAAAGACATTTAACACCATTGAAAAGGTACCTGAGCCCAATAAAAAACTTGCATTCCTATTTTTAAATATTAACTTGAATCAAGGGCACACTGTAGGTATTTTGATCACCTGACAGAGTAGCAGCTTATCAGTGCTGTTGTGAAACATCTCTAAAACTTGCCAGACACTTGTGATACTGTGGAATTGCATAACTGCAGACTTAGGTTGTATAATACAAATTTGTCCACATCCTAAGTGAAGTGCAGGATTTAAGCAGAAGGATGCTTAAATGCTAACATGTTGAAGTAATTTTTAATAATGGGAATTTATATGCCATAGGGTATTTATTCTTTGTCATGTTGTACAGTCCTTGGGAAAGGTTTGATTTATGTAAAGGTGTTCTTCAATTTAATGCTGCAAAATTGATAAGGAAACCCGTTCAGGGCTTGGTTTTGTGCAGTGTTCACCATCCTGATCCTGATTCAACAAGGCACTGAAGCACAAGCTGAATATTCAGCCCTCAGGTAACACATAACCTCTTATGTGTCAGTAATATTGGAATAGAAATACACTTAGAACAGAAATACTGCCCCTGGCATTCCTGCTGAAGCACTGATAAGCTAAACAAAGCACTTTTCAAAGCCTAATAACCGGATGGGATTTGTAGCATAAACAATGCTCCTTGTTAGTCACCAGTCCCCAGGGCATCTTCCTCACTTTGTTACAGATAAATTAGCAACAAATGAAATTCTCTGTGTGATTTCCTGCCCTGGGTATGCCTGTGTGCTCGCGTGCCAGTGTGAGAGCTGTCATTTATTATTTATCCAAGAATGTATTCACGTCCACAGTGTGATTTAATTACTTATTAAAGGTGCCAGACTGGCAGATGCAGAAGCTGGAGATTGGTTATCCAGAGAACACGGTATAGGCAGTGACATCCTCTCCAGGATGTTCAGTGCTTCACCCCAATGGTCTCCCCAAATCTCCAAGCACAGCTCTTTTTCTCCAACCTTTTCCCAGGTTCTCTGCTCAATGTGTTAGGTTCAAAAAGGTTCAAAAAGGCTGCTAACAGAGATGTCAGTCCTGTGGTTTTTAGACAGGAACGTTGATACTCTAGAAAATGGTTTGAACACATTAGGTCAGTCTGTTTTAGCTAGGCCACTCAAGCATGGGGTTAGTACTAACAGAGGTGAAGCCCCTTCTAACTAAATAATAGAAAAAGATATTATTTGTAAAGGTAAAATGAGCCTAGAAGGTTTCCTTCTGCTTGCCAGGGGCTGTGTGCACAGTGCTGTGGCTATTCTGCAGTCACTCAGGCCTTACCACAGACACCCTTGTCTTGGAAACTGCAGACTGAATTCTGCACTGTTCGAAGAAACAGGATTTTGGGTCCATTTTTTATGTCACTCTAAGCTTATTACTGCTCCCTTGTGCAGTTCAAAGCACTTTCCCCGCCCCTAGGCACAGCTGGATGCAGGACAGCAGGGAATCTTCTCTCACTTCCATCAGTACACAGGCTTCAATGGGGAAACCCAGATTTTATTTTGTCTAACTCACTGAATTTGACCAGAGAAAGGCTGTTAAATAACAGCAAGGTTCCTTTCACGTAGCTCCAGAATATTTTGAGGAATATAATGAACACAGGAAAATCCACACTTCTGTGACTCTGTGCATGAAATCAGTCAATCCATGATAGCCCAGGCCAGCCATTCCTGTTGCCTTGCTGACATTTTGGCCCCAGTACATGCCAGAGAGTTGCAATCCTGGATCCATTTTGTCTAAATTGTAGGTTGGGCTTTTTTGGTGCTCAATCTTTGGTTGGGTCTGTAAAGCACAATTGCAGTGCCAGTACCAGTGTTTGCTCTTAATGAGCTCCTTGGTTTGGCTCTGGAGTTTGAGCTGGCAAACACTGCTGTGCCTGTTTTAGTTTGCACAGTTGAACAGTCCCATCAAAGCCAACATGCCAACCACTGGCATTGCTGCATTATTAATTCCCAATTTTACATATCCAGTCTCTTGATGTACTCCAGAAAATCCTACCTAACCAAAAATGTGAGGTACAAAGATGGGGCTGAGAGGTGTGAGGGTGTGAAACACTTCTGGCACTTTTGTAAAGAAGGGCCTACGTGATGGGCTTTGACACAAACTGAGGGGATTTTCACTGAGATGGGCTTTTGCATGATGCACCCCCAGTGAGTCCCATCTGTGACTGAGTTCCATCCTGGAATGTGAAAGTGGGTGTTGCTGGATATGGAGGAGGCTTCACAGAGCTCAGCTCAGAACCACTGTGCCCCTGGTTCCTGCGTGTGAGCAAAACAGAGCAGCTGTTGGAGAGCAGCACAAAAGCAAGGGAGGAATCTCTAAATGTAAACAGAAGGGACAGACAAGATTAGCCTGAATCTTAAAAAATGATCCACTTGCAAAGTGCAGTAACAAAAAATGTAATTGCAACCTCCCTGGCAGTCTGTCCAAGAGAGGCTCAACCCCTGCTGTAGGAGTTGGCTTCCCCTCTTTGGAATATGCCATAGCAAGAGAACCCTCAAACATGAAAGAAAATGTGCTCAAAATTCTGAGGCAGACTGAAATCTATTCTCAAATAAAACCAAGAAAAATTGATATAGAAATGACAGGAAATCTGAACTCGGTTTTGACAGGTAGGTACACAATAACTTGTTTATTCATTATATAAATGTTGCAGTATCAGGACAAGTCACAGACAAGTCACACTTCACACACCTGTAGCTCTCCTACCCTTTCAGCTGTGGCTGGGTTTGAGATACTGTTGTGTTATTCAACAGCAAGTGGTGGCTGTGACATTTTCACCCAGTATTTCTATTTTTGAACACAGACTCTTCTTCCACTAAAGAATACTTTTTCAATACTCCTTTTAAAAAATGTCTTTTAGTGCTTTTCACATTAACTTTCAGATGTTGAGAAAGGACTATTCTTTAATAACTTAGCTGGTAATAATGTTTCTGAATAATAAGATAATGGTATATAATTGGTATAATGGAACATAGAGTTCTGAAAATTCTTTCATTTAGAGATTAGAGATATTACCATAATTAGTTTCCCTAGCAGTACATACCAGTACCCTGGCACAGAATCAAAGGGGCTACTTCTTCTTGGAAATTGCGTTTGTGGTTTCCCCAATCCGGAAAAAAACCCCATGTCCCTGATCTTACCTGTGAATTAATCCCTGACTGTGGTGAGTACTGGAGGTATTTAGTGCACAATATTAAGTGTGCAGATACTGTCAGGATCAGAATCTGCATGGCACAAACTGGGACACAAACCCACCTGCCAAACTGGTGCCTTAGGAGTCACCATTTCAGCTCACCTGTGGGAACAGGATCTCAAAGTGTCACTGTGTTCATGACCAGCATGTCTCTGCCACAATTCATATCCCAGTGCTGCATTTTTTGTCCTGGGCACAAACTGAAATTGTATCTGAGACATTTAATACATGTGAATTTGCAGAGGGGCTGCTGTCACAACACTGCCAACAGTTCCATGATGTCAATGAACGTCAGCTGGGTAATGCTGGAATTGCCAAAGCCCACTCTCACTTGTGACCTTGTTCACTAAAAAAAAGATAAGGGTACTAAAATAGAAGTGCAGATATAACTGAGAAAGTAAATGAAAAGGCAGAAAGGAAAAGGCATAGATGGGAGATGAACAAATGTTAGGGAAACAACTGAGCAAGTGAGAGCGAGGGAGGGAAGGGTGCAGTGCCAAATTGGGGTTTTGCTGAGCAGAAATGATGCTGTAGAGGTGTAAATATTTTATTCTGTTGAAGTCACTATTCTTAAAAGTTGCCAATTCTGAGATTTTTCCCTGAAAGAGTTGAGGCAGATTATTCCTTAAGGATGTTACCGTTTCTCTCTTGCTGGATGAAGCCAGAAGGTGCAATTACAAGGTCTGGTCACAGTCTCTTTTACAAATGTAGGTTGGCAGTTTTCTGCCTCAGACCTGCTTTGTCTCCAGTATAGCTTTTTATAGAATTTAATGAGATATCACAGATTTTGGTTTTATGGCTCTATGTCCATCTTTTCTGTTTCAGTTTATCAATGCCCACCTCACTGGCATATGATAATCTTTAACTATTATTTGAAAAAGCAGGGTTTTTTTTCTGAAGCTTTTACAGTAAACAATACTATTATTCTGTGTGAAAGGTGTGCATGCATTTGTACTCACTGTATACACACTCAATGTATCACATGGCTAAGATAACTCTATCTGGGAGTCTGCAACCAAGGAGCCCAGAAATGACTCCAGTCAAAACAAAATGAATTATAAAAGACTGGAAATGCCACCCGAAGCCTACAGAGTTTTAATGAGATGACTGTTTCTTACCAGCATTAAATCTGTGGGCATAAGGAAATGTTCACTGAGTTAAGATGTGCTAAGAAAAGTGTAAAGAAGAGCATAAATGGTTCAGGAATTTCAGGAATCCCACTGGCTTAAACAGCCTTTTATTTAAAGCAAATGTTCTCATAGTTGAATGACTTCCAAGAAGGGCCTCAAGTGATGAAAGTATTTCCATCTAATGTGAAAATACTTGAAAGATGCTTATTCCATGTGAAAATATTGCCACCTTTCAGAAAGGCCTGAATACAAGGCTCCTTTAATGAAGATACTCTCTGACAAGGTATTAATTTTCAGAACGTGCAAAATACCCAGAATTCCTACTATTTTGATAATGAATAGATTTCAATGACTTTCATCTCCTATATCAGCCAGGGAAAATATTTCAGAGTATTTTACAAAACAGATACTTCAGTAACAGAGTGAAAAATTTTACATTCATCATCCTGACATTCCCCTTTTTCCCTCAGGGCATAACTGACCTGGAAAGTACCACTGAGCATCTGCAGGGAAAAGCAATGGGGAAACAAAACCTGTAGAGACCAGCAAGGCACTGAGAGTCTGGTCCACAGCAGTGGCTTTTTAATTCCTATTTTATGATTTTTAGATGTTCAGTTATGCTGAATAAACTCCATTTAGTAACTTCTAAATTGGCCACATTTGGAGAATAAACAGATAGTCAATGCTTTTTTCATGGAAACAAGAGTCACTTCCAACACACAGCTTGATTCAAAAGTGGCAGGAAGGTGCCAGAGATTGTGACAGGGTGTGAAGGGATGTGTGGCCCAGCAGGTATCAGAGTAGTTTGTATTGTGTAATAATTCATTGCACACATATTGGGAATTGGTTTATTCTGGTTTCTGCATCTAAAAATTCAGATATTCCTCAGTACTACAGAACACCATGGGGATTACTGGATGCTCCTAAAGCTTTTGAAAGATGCTCAGGAAGTGCAGACTTCCAGAAATCAAATCAGCTGAGCTACTAAATTTGATTGGAAAGCAGAGGAAGATTTTTTGATCTTGTTTTCTAAAGGCAAGAAATGTGCAAGTACACGACTAACCACCAAGGGTCAGTGTTCGGTGGTTTTACATTCTGACATCTTTGTTCCCAGGTGCTTGGAAAACCTCTTTTAGATGCAGTCCTGTAATTAGGACTTTCCAACAGTATTTTTAAACTACCAGTGAAATGCATATGTGCCATATAAAGTATGGGAAAATTCAGTTGTCTGGATATGGGGCGTTTGTCAGCCAGCTACCAAGTGATGTCTGAACTGAGTATTGTTCATATTCCTGGATATAATGAGGTAAGTCCCACTGAAAATAATAGTAAAAAAACCACCCTAGGAGCTGGATTCTATTTTTATGAATAGCAATTAAATTATTGTAGCAAATGCCATTTTTCTGTTTTGTTAAGAAAGTTAAGACAGCGCTCACTGAGATTGTCAGGTGCTTTGTCAAGATGGCAAGGGATGCACTGTCAAGAGGAGTGAACACATTTTAAGTAAGTTCCTATTGAGAGAAGTAATTTAACCTGACTTTAAAATGTAGTAACTGAGGATATCAGACATCAGGAGATTGAGCTGCAGTCCTGGTGTGAGGTGGTAGCCTGGCTGGCCTCCCCTGTTTCTGGGATGTTAATACAGGTCATAATCCTTGATTGGCACAAACCCAGAATGTTCTGACAGACATTCATATAAACTGCAGCTTATGAAGAAATCTCCAACCAGGCTTAAAAAATAAACCCAACCCACCTTAGTCTACATAAGGCACAGAGATCCCTTTGTTCCCCTTCTGCCCCACGGCTGAGCTCCAGGCACAGCTGCCCAGTGCTGGGGAGTTTCTGATGTGTCCCGGCTTAGCTGTAATGTGAAAGATGTAAAAACTGGGCAGATTTCTGTATGGAGCTGATTTATTTCTCTGTAGATGCAGCCAAACCCTTGCAGTGCTGACACTGCTCTGTCTGGGTGAGCACTCAGCCACCCGGAGCCCGTCTGACCTGGATGCAGCAGCCAGGAGCACACGGGTGAGCCGATGTCTCCTGACATAATCCCGGATTACCCGACCTGCACAGCCTGCCTTGTTTTTACACAGATCTCAGCCACACCCTCTGCCCTGGCCAGTCTGGATCACCCTTCCAGCACTGCCATCCCTTAGGAATAATCATTTCTGGATGCTTTTGAATGAGGATCAACCCTCAGGAAAGGACATAAAATTACAGTAACTACAAAGAAGTAAAGAGGGATAAAATAAACAAAAGCTACTAGAAATTTAAAAAGAGCAAAAATACCGAAAAAACTAAAATGAGCATGCTAAAGAGTACAAATCCTAGCACAGAACTCTGGGGGGATTTTGCTGTAAAAACCTTTTATTCCTTATTCTATTTTTAATAAGGATTTATGTTAATCTTCCATGGCAACCAAATCTCTTTAAGAACCTTTGGTGAAGGAAACACTAATAGGGTTCCCAGAAATCCAAGTCCACTCTTGAATCTTTATCAGTTCTGGGGAACACTAGGAGGGGAAATAGTTATGTAAATACCATCCACATCATCACCACAATTTTAACCTCTGTGAGGCAAAGTAGAATCAGCAACAGAAAATTAATGTATGTATCTTGAAGAACAGCCAAAAAGCAGCAGATGCTGCCTGTAGCAGTTATTATTCAAGTTGTTTAGTCCACTTTTAGGCTGACCTAAACACTGATGTGTTTAATAACAACAGCAATATGAAAATGGCCATAAAATTGAATCAGCTAAGAAAAAAAGTAATCGTTCAAATTAATAAAAGAGGCTGGTGGAGGGAAAATTTAAGTAAGTTCTTGTGCTGAAACAGGAAAGGGACAAAATAAACACATCTCCTTAGTGTAAGGTACTGAGGCTTTTCTCTGGAGTGTCTAAGGCAGGGTGCTATAGCAGACAGGATCTTGGCTCAGGCATCCATAAGTTCTGATCAAATAAGGCTAACCTCTTCCTATGAAACAAATACAGTATTTTCTGGAACAAAAAAAGATCAAACAAAAAAGTACTCGTACGTTTTAGCTATCGTGTAGTGAAGTAAGCAAGATGAAAAGAACGCGTGTGGTGGGGTTTGATGTGCTGTGAGGGCTGGATGCAGAGCCTTGGCTGCGAGCCCTGTCCTCTGCCAGGGGCAGAAGCAGCTGCTTTGGAGGAACAGCTCACACCTCGCTGGCAGGTGAAGGCACTGGAGTCTGCCGGGCTTTGGGCAGTAATAACTCTGGGCCTGAAAAGAAAAGACAATATGAATTAATAACAGCTAAAACTGCCGCAACCCTTCTCAATCCATCCTTTTGGAAGGGGGCACATTTTCCCACCTCTAGAAGGGTTAAAACAGTTGTTCCTCACCCCCGTGCTTACGTGCTTTCAATCCCTCACCTCCCCAGATAATTAAATTGGTATTTTCGCTTCATTTAACTTTTTTTTTTTTTAAGTTTAACTATTTTTTAAGCAATTCTTTATCCTGCTCTGAGAGAAATGTTTATGGCGGGTACAGGTAGACCGACCTACCTATACCTTAAGCCCAGGTGATTTTGCACCCCGCCAGCAGCTCTTCACCCGTGACCTCCACGGCCCGTCCGTGCCCGCGGCAGCGCTGACAGCCGGGGAGGGCTATGAAGAGACAGCACCCGCCATGTTGGGACGGACCGGCGCCTTCCGGGCCGTGCGGGGGGAACGCGGAGCCGCTCTCGGCCCAGGAGTTCACTCCGGGCGGGTGACACGATCGCGTTTCGCCCACGCGTCAGCCCGGGGAGGGCGGCACAGCCCGGGGCGAGTGACACGATCCCGACTCGCCCCCCTCACGGAGGCGGCGTGGCCGTGAGGGCAGCCCCCGCCTCCAACGGGTCTCACCGTGATTGGCGCGAGCGCACCCCTCCTCCACTGTAATTGCTCAGAACTGCTGTCACTCTCGGTCTCTGAGGGCAGGGGCGGGCGCTGAGTGGTCGGCGCTGGCGGCGGCCCCGCCCCCGCGGGGACGCGCGGGCGGAGCGGAGCCGGGGCCGGAGCCGCCGGAGCGGGGGCGGCCTGAGGGCGGGGGGGACGCGGCTGCTGCCGCCGCTGCCGCCATGGAGGCGAAACCGGCGGACCCGCTGCTCTGCGACAGCCTCATCCTCTGGGTGAGTGGCGCGGGGATTCTGCCGCCTCTGGGGACCCTCGAGGGCAGCGAGGAAGCGCCAGCGGCGGGGGCTTTTCCCTCCATCCATCCCTCCGTCCACCCCTCCCTCCGTCCCCGCCCGCGGGAGCAGGAGCTGCGGGTGGGTCGGGCACGGCCGCGGCAGTGGGGGCTGCCTGGGACACGCGGCTCGCAGCCAGAAAAAGCTTCCCGCGGCAGCCTCGAGGTGTGGATGTGGTGGTTGGAATATCCCGTGGGCCCAAGTGCGGCTCTCCAGCGGTGGCTTCAGTGTGGAAACTAGTCGGCAATGAACAATATTAATAAATAAATGCAATTAATTTGAATTGACAGGCGCAGAAACCTCAGAGCATTTCATACCGGCTGGTTAAAGCGTTTATTAGTCAGGCACGCCGCACCTGGGTGTGTGATGTTACCTGTGCCAGAGGCACCTGTTTGGAACTGCGGAATTATTTAAATTGCAAAAGACTTTTAAGGTCATCGAGTACAAACATGTTTATTAAATTCATCAGTCACTCTTGCTTCCTCTTTATCTTTCTCTCCAAGCTTCTTCCGTGACCTTGTCTGTAGTTCTGGTCTTGCAGGTGCAGTAATTTTGGTGACAGGGATCTCTACTAAATAGAATTTCTGTGTGAAATCTTGGCAGGGAAGGTCACAATTACTTGTGTGAAAGGTTTCTCTAGAAATAGCAGATGTTTTGCCTCTGTGAAGTGTAAATCATGGAGAGAAAGGAGTGTTTTAGAGGCATTGTAGAAATCCAGGAATGAAACTGATAAAAGTAACAGGAACAGCAGCCAAAGTAGGTGTTCTTAATTTCTGCATGGCAGTACAGAAGTGTTTGTGAGTTAAAGTCTGTAATAAGTCACTAATAAACAATTTCTTCCTTCCTTTTTCCTTTTAGTGACATTGTATCCTCCCAAGGTTTTGTTGGTCTCTAGAATTTTAGTGGTCTTATACTCACCTCTGTCTACGTAGATATCTTTTGCTCTTTAATCCTTCTCTTTTTATGGTTTCTTTAATTTTGTATTTTCTCCTCAATAATTAAGTGAGAGTAGGTCCATCATGATTCAACGGCAAAACAAATCACTGTATTCCTGAACTCTTTCACAAAAATCTTGTCAGCAGTGCTGAACTCCTCTTTTTTTTTTTCTTACAATTCCTGCTTCAAATATTTTTAGTCTAATTGTCATTTATGGTATCCTTACAGTGCAGTAGCTGTAATTATATTAAGAATCTTAATGGAACCTTAACTGACCCTAAACAGAGCAATTGTGTCAGTGTAAAAGAACACCCAACCCTGTGTTCAGGTTTTCTATACAGCACTCAGCAGATGTAGGATTTTAAATATAGCACCCTGTTTCTCAGGCCGAGTTTGCAACTTAGAAACTGATTGTTAACACTTGGATGTGTTTGAAACATCCTTTCACAATTTGAACTTCAGTGTGAATAATAGGGAGAAAAGTGATGTGGGGAGAGAGGGATGTGCTCTGTGTTTGGAGAGAAAAGGGTTCTGTAATTCTCTGCTTCTAATAGTTTCTCGGTTTGTTTACTCATTAATTTAGCAAAAAGATGCTTATTTATGATTCTCTGTATTCTGCTGCCAGATCTGGAATTTTCCTATTTTTATTTTACCAAATGCAATATTAGAAAACATTCAAATAAGAAAGCTACCCATTGTTTCTGCAGCCTAGGTGTCATTGAATTTAAAGTTCTGAGGATTTTACAGGAAAAACATAAAGCAGCTAAACTGAATTATAGGGGTAATGTTTATGAGTATCCATAAAAAATTGACTTAGGTAATACCTGCTAAGGTAGAACTCGCAAGCTGCAACAGAAACAACTTTCTAAGTTAGTTATTTTTCCTCTGTGTGGAGGAAAAGTTAATTGGATGTTTTTCAGTGCTGTACTGCCTTAGCCTCCAAACCAGGGACTGGATGCATGGCAAAATCTTAAATTGGAAGCATTTTCCACTATAAATGAATGCACTGCTTGGTACTGGCACCACTGGTAATGTTTGGCTGACTTATTCTATTAATATACTTGGTTTCAGCATGGGAATGTTTATTTTTATATCTCTTTGATTACTCCATAAAACCTCTGTCCCTCGTGTGTATAATCTGGGTGTGAAATGGAGAAACTCAACCCCTCACTGTCAGGTGGATGGGCTGATTTCTGCTGGGCACTCTCAACACTCGTCTTTCATCTGCAAGTGTTTGGTGGTAGAGCTACACAATTAACTTTTCAGCTGTATATATAGGTCTGTGTCTGAGAGAAGAACTTCTGCTGTAGCAGCAAGTGGCAGAGTGCTTTTGGGGTGGAATTCACAAAATGCTTTTCAGCCTGAGTAGCAGCGTATCCTTGGAGTTTTATTTAGTAAAAACTGAAAAAAATGAGGGGGGGAAAAAGATCATTACTGCAGTCCTGAAGTCTGTGGCTTCTTTTTCCAACCTCCTCCCCACACTTGCTACTTTTATTGGTTTTGTTAGAACAGTAAAAATTCGTTTTGATGAAATGATTGGGCTGACATGAGGTTTGGAGAACCCATAATTAATACTTCTACCCTCTCATTATTTCTATGTCCTCATGTGACTTTTAAATACATAGAGAAACCTAGACTGTCAGTCCTGCTTTTTCCTTAATTTTAATTAGCTGTTTCTATTCTGGGAGATCATGCATAAAGCAGTGTTGCATGTCAGGGTTTTCTAAGGCTTTGTTTATCTGCTTGAACAGGCTCAGGTGAAAGGGTTGCACCTGTGCATAGCAATTTCCTTGCTTTATGAGGGGTATATCCAGATGGCAGCATCACAATATTGTGCCACAAAACTCTGGATTTGGGAAGCTCAGCCTGGAATGTGAACTTGCATGCCCGTGCTTGTGCTGAGGCTGCTGGAGTAGTAGAAGCCAGTGCTGTCAGGCATAGCAGCTTTGGGCTGTGGTGTTCCACTTAATCTTTTATGTAACCTACGAGGGATTACTGACTTCTCACTTCCTGTAAGACAGGATTTAAATCCACTTCTTAAATAAAAAAAAAAAAAAATTAAGAAAACCCCTTGCTGTGCGTATTTTTCTCTTGGCTTGATTGGACTCTTTTTGAAGGAAGCAAACAAGTATTCATATTCAGAATTATGGTCACTGTAAACACAGAGTGGACAAAAACTGCCTTAGGTTCTCACAGCTGGGAACTGCTTTTCCATCACTCTGGTCCAAGTATCTCCATTTCCCAAACCCAAGGTCATTTACCAGGAGTTCTGAAGAAGCTTGTGTTGCACAGGATGTTTGGGAAAGCCTTCTTGCAGGGGGAGAGGTAATTTAGGACACTGTAAATGCAGTGAGTTTAAGAAGTCAGTTTCTGCAGTGGACAGGGTTTATAAGGATTTGCACTTGCTTCCATTCTGTTGTCTTCCAGCAGTACAAATAATGAATTTTGTTTTGTTTATTGTGGTAAAGAAGGCTCTTATTTTCCTGAGTAACTGTGATGGACTGACATGTATGGAAATGGCTCTCTCATGTAGAATAATTAATTCTGAGTTGATTGTCTTTGGAGGAATAAAATATTGCAATTCTACATGTACAGCTAATTTTGTCAAAATGTTAGCCATGAGCTTGGGGGTAGTTTGAAAAAAATCCCACAATATTTAAAACAGAGAAACATTTTAACATTGAAGTAATCCTATTTCTATTATTAAGTTTGTGTAGTTAAAGGCTGGAAATTTTTTTCCTCATCAACCTTCACACTGTATTCTGATGCTATTTTTTGTTTAGGTAGTTATGTCCAGACCTAAGCACTGCAACATAATTCAAAGGCTGGATAAATATGACTTTGGTGTCCCAAGTTATCTTTCCATAATCTGCTTTACAATAGAAGGCCTAGCATGGAAAAACAGAGCGTGGGTGTTCGTACCAACTTTTTAAGCTACCAGTCATAACAGTCACAAGTGTTGAGATAATTGGGTTGGCTTGAAGTCTGTGTGGTTCAAAAAGAATTTGGAGTAGAGAGATATCTTGCTAAATGCTTGTGCCTGAAAGGGGGGAAGGAAGATGGCAGTTAATTTATGTGGAACTAAACCCCAGTGTTTTCCCCTGTTTTAGTTACAGACGTTCAATACAGCTGCACCCTGCAGAGATGTCCAGGACTTGACTAACGGGGTTGCCATGGCTCAGGTGCTTCACCAAATGTAAGTTGATTCTTCAGCTGGAAGGAGAGGGATTCAATTGCCTGAGGTTTTTGTGTTTGACACATGTAGTTGCTTTTAAAGTAGGCAGAAAGAGTGGACAGTTTATAACAGAAGATGAGTTATGCCTTTGTATTGCTGTTTTGGGGATGATATAATAGTTGATTAATGACATGGTGGAAAAGGTGATGAGAAGATATACAAATACTGCAGTAATAAATTCATACTTGGGCAAGGATGACATCATTATCTTTTTCACTTTTCCCATCAGCACAATTTCCATGCTTCAGGAATGAGAAACTAAAAATTCCAAAAGCATGGCTTAGAGTTCTTTTCTTCCTGAGGTTGCTCAAATATTTTGGATTTAAATTCTTGGTTTTAAATGACAACTTCCTATTTGTGTGGAGGACAAGAACGGTAAAACTTCAATTTCAGTTAATAGTTAGGAATTATTTTACTTTTTGATTTGCTGTTCTGTTGGTGTGATGAATATTGGTAGTCTGAGTGATACACTAGTTATGAAATTTGCATAGAGGGTTGTAATAAAAGTCTTTTTTTGAAAGAGTATCATGCTACAAGTCATCATTGCAATTTTATTGTTATTGTTTGCCTAGATAACTAAGTCTGCATTACTACCTCAGGTCAAAGTACCATTTTGTAATTACTAAGAAATTACTTCAACACCATCACAATCCACCCCCCCCAAAAAATGAGCTCAGAAACCCTCCTGTCTGTTTGTAAAGATTTTAAATATACTTTTTAAAAACAGAGCTCACCTTTTTTCTGGACATGGCAAAAATTGATTTAGGGCTTGCTGAAGGTTGCTTCCCATGTATTTTGGGAAGCCACATGCTTTGGGCAAACTTCTTAACACCAAGTTGGTTCGTGTGCAAGTGGGGATAATGATTGTCTTTTATTAGGTGCTTTGAGACCAGTGAATAAACAGTGCACTGTCAAAGTTAAATATTGTTAAATATGTTCTGATTGTACTGCTTGGCAGCTGAGTGTGTGTAAACACCTCCCTCAGCAATTCATCCTTGTTTATGCTGGCAAACTGAATCCCCTTCTGCCCAGGGAAACCAGAGACATACAAAATATACAAAATATACAGAATGCCAGTAGTTTACAGTGTTTCCTTAATACGTGCCTTTGACAAATTGGAGTAAATCTTAGTGAGTCCAGCCTACAGGTACCAAACATAATGACAGCACTAGTCAAAAAAAGATGTTTCTTTACCTAATTATGATTACTTTATCAGGTATAAAAATTCAGCATGACAGAGGCCTCCACATCCTTGTGCTCCATCCATAGCTGGCTCAGGCACACAGAGAAATTCTCCCAGTCCTGGAATGTGCCTTAATGCAGCCAGCAGGATGGAAATTTCCTGTGACATAAGTTTACCTTGCAATCTCCAGGAATTCATGCCTCATTAGATGCTGGAGTTCAGCATCAGATGATTTAATGCTGGGATTTTGCTGTCTTATTTAAGTCTGTGCTCATTGATTAATCATTTAATTTTGTTTCAGAGATGTCGCCTGGTTTGATGCACCTTGGCTCAGCCGCATCAAAGAAGATGTTGGTGACAACTGGAGAATAAAGGTATTTAAAACTGAAGATAGTGAAGTTTGTGGGGTTGGATGTTGTGGCTGTTCTGAGATGTGGCAGTCCAAAACCTACAGAATTAAGCTCAAGCTTTTCAAGGATATTTTAAATGAACTTGAACTGTCTGTTGATAGTTTAAGTGCCTTCCAGCATTGTTGGATGAAGATTTTCTGCTGTGATATTTCTCTTCCTATAGGCCCTCTCATAGAGCTGCCTTGTAACCATTTTATTAGAAATTATTGTTCAATTTAATAAAGTAAAATGTTTAATAAAATTGTAACCTTGTCTTTCATGTACAACAACTAGTCCAGTAATTTGAAGAAGATACTGCAAGGAATTATGGACTACTATCATGAGGTATGGAAAAAACCAATTTATTGTTGTTGTTCTCATCATTAAACACAATGATTACTGCTCCCCTTGACTTTGCCAAGTAGAAAAAAACCCTGTAATTTGTTTAGAGGACCTTTTAGGCAGAAGGTGTATGATAATTATCTGTTAAGTGGGAGGGCTGAGTGAATATGAAATGAATTTGAGCAAGTGTGTTTTAGATAAGGCTCTTGGAGTATGAGCTGGGAACCATGTCTCTGCCCAGGTGAATGTTGAAAGGACTGAGCTGCAGAATCTTGTTGACTTTTTTGTGTGTGTTCATGTTTGCTCTTGTCTAGAGAAGTTTTAATCCTTTTGAACACAACAGAACAGACTCAGCAACCCCAGTGTAGGTTTTATGATACTCAGTTGGAAGCTGGGAGCCAAGTTAGGAATCCTCCTGGACACAGAAAGTATTAGTTTGTTCTGTCTCATGCAGGGATAAGTACAGTAGCCATAAAAGGCTGCTGTATTTTGAGTTAAGAAACAAAAATTTCTGATTTTTGTATTGATGTGATTAGTTAGGTAATGGGTATGGTCTAGAAAAACTTGCCAGATCTTGTTGTGGCTTCCTGGTCTCACCTGGGCTGAGCTGTGACACCAAGAGCCAGGCCCTGATGTGCTGCCAGGTCTGAGAATCTCTGGCAGGCCCAGGAGCAGAACTTCTTTAAGCTTATGAGGAGTTTTTTGGAGGATTTGGAAGCAAATCCATCTGGAAGTGTTATTAATTCATTCTTTTATTATGTTGGTAAAATAAATGAATTCTCTCATATTTGAGAACCGTCCCAGTAACTTTTACTGGTGTCACTTTTTCTTGTAGAAGTGCTCAGTTAACTAAACCTGGTAACAAACTTCTAGGGCAATTTCTTTGGCTTGCTCACTGAGTCTAGATTTCCTACACAATACCAGATTTTCACATTGTACAAAAGTGGGAGTCTTCTTTTTCTCATAATTTAAAATTTTTTTTTCAGTTCCTGGGTCAGCAGATTGCAGAAGAGCTTATTCCAGACTTGACCAGGATATCTGAGAACTCGGATCCCACTGAACTGGGCAGGCTCCTGCAGCTTATTTTAGGTTGTGCAGTCAACTGTGAGAGGAAACAAGGTAGGCACTACCTTAACCTGCTCAGCAAACAGCAGACTGCCTCAGGTGATAGTTAAGGTGGAAAAGATGTAGAAACTTCTCTTTCTTATTCATCAACCTTGTTAATATGCTGAATGCCTGCTCTGGAATGGGACTTCACTTAAAAGCAGAAATTCTTTGGGAAATGTCTGTAAATAAAACTCAAAACTTTGTTCAGAGTAAGTTTAAAAATATAGTCTGAAGTGTGTGTAGTTTATTCATATTGTTAAAATATGTACTAAGACCTAGAACTTATTATTCAAATGCAAATATAGTAAAATTAAATAAAGTCCTTAAATTAGAGACTGCTTCTCTGTCTGCAGAGGCTCAGGACTGAATTGGTTGTTTTCTCTCCTGTTACCAGGACTAATCCTCCATGCTCTGATGGCATCTCTCCTTAGGCAGAGTATAAATTTGTCCAGTTAAGAGTTTATGATCTTTTGTGTTTATCTGCCATATTACTGGATAATAAGGATGGTGGTTAATGGTGCTCCTCTGTGTATAAAGAGACCACTATTTATTTTGAGGGAGCTTTATGGATAATAGTTTCTTCTGGATCTTTCAGCTAACAGTTTATCATACTATTCAAACCATTGAGATGAACATTGTCATGAGTCACTACAAATCCTTTTTCACAGAACACATACAGAATATCATGACCCTTGAAGAGTCTGTTCAGCACGTTGTCATGACAGCCATTCAAGAGGTAGGTAACAGTTCATAGCCTGATGCTGTCAGCTGAGAAGTCCAAATACCTTTTTGTTGATCTTTGTGAATTCTTTCATCCAAGCAAAGTTCAGGGAGAAGTATAAGTACTTTTCTAAGTTGTTTGGGACCAAGAGACCTTAAACCCAGGTCTTAAGGATTTTTGTTTTAGACTCATGATGCCCAAACATACAACAAATGCTTAAGATTTTTTTGTTCCACACAAGAAATGTATACAGCCACTGATTATACTGGTGTTAGGTTCTGAAATTATGTCCCAGTGCTGTAGTCTTGGTCCCAGGGTTAAGCTGATTGTGTTTGTGAGGTTGCATTGTTCTGCCATTCCAGCCTCTGACTTACAAGCTTGCAGCTGCATCTCTTCTATTTTTGTCATGGTGTGCTCCTCCTCCTCCTGTCTTAATTTGTTCTTGGTGGATCATCTTAGTGATCCAGCTCACAGCTTAGCTCTGCAGTCACTGGCTTTTGAGAGCTTCAGGACTGTGAAACACAGTGTAGAGAGAGGCAAAAACTAAATACTGGCTGTGAAGAGAAGGTGGTGTGTAATTGCACCCTCATCAAGGTAACAGTGGAGTTGGTAATAAGCTTTATAACTTAGATTTAAATTGACTATATAGTCTTTAAAAGCTGTATGTGTCCTATTGGTAGAAGTAAATCCATAAAGCTTGTGTTTGTTGTCTTCTCACTAATTAAACTTTCTAGAAGGTAGTCTAGAAATAATTCAGTAATTTCTGAGTGAGGAGTTAAGCCCTTTAATTGTTGGTAAATACACCCTGTACATCTTTGTATTGGAGTAGTAATGTTCTCACTGTTTAGTGGCAATTAATGGGACACAAAGAAGTGTGATAACTGTTAAATTAATGAAGTGAAATCCTGTCTTCTGGTTCATTACAGTTTGACTGACTAGGGGGTGGCAGTACCTTCAACGCATCACACATTCATCCAATACAATGTTATTGCAAACCTAATTAATTTTGAGAGGAGAGAGGTAAAAAATCATCTTGCTGTAGGTCTGTTTAAATCTTTTACCAGCCATGAGATGAAGAGGAGCACTATTAATGTGTTTTGGTATATTGAAGGCATGCAATAACACAATGGAAAATACAGTTGGTACTCAGTAGACAGTGATTTCACAGATCTATAACCTCTAATTTAACCTTTTTTCCTGTGGCCTCTTTCTGTAGCTCATGAGCAAGGAAGTAACAAGTCCTTCCCCATGTGATGCATCAAGTGAAGTGGAACAGCAGGTAACTGCCTTATCTGTGTTGCTGTTGTAGATCAAGCCTGAACAATAAATTGGTATCTGGCCATCCCTTAAATGAAGTAATGCTGGTTTTCAGTGCTAATTAACTGAAAACTTCAGTGTTATTCTATAGCTTCTTTAAAAACCCCACAGTGACTGCTGTGTCATCTTCCTGCATGGGGTGGAACTGGTCAGTGCAAACCTACATTGCAGGGAGGGGTGGGGGTGCATCAAGGCTCAGCCTGGTCAGGCTGAGTACTTCAGGTTACTTCTAAGGGGTTGTGAAAATTCCTGATAACCTGAACACTACAAAGTGTTGCACATAAAATGAACTTGCCTTTAAAGGGGTTTGGAAATGGTGACAGCACGTTGCTGTGTTTTGTTATGCCTTTAGCCTAAGTTGTTGTGTTTCAGGAATTTACTTTCTAAATGTGACAATCATTTAGAAGGCAAGTGAAATGAGCAGGGTACTCTGATCTAGCAGAGTATTTATAGGTTTGGGTGTCAATGTGTGCACCCAACAGCCAACTTAAACAATGGGTGTAAGCAATAGAGGCATTTTAGAAGCTGTAACTGAGTATTTTGGGTATGGGCCATAGTGATTGACTGCCTTATTTTTTGAAAGCTCAAAAAAGCCTTGGAAGACCTTCAGGAAGCACTAGCAGAAAAAGAGGAGTTGGCACAAAGATGTCAAGAGCTGGATTTGCAGGTAAGAAACAGTTGTTTATTTCTTTAATATGTAGTGGTGCTAGTATTAAGATGCAGAAATTTTGAAGGGCAAAGTGCATTTTGCATTGTTTAATTTTTTGTGAGAATTTGTAGCTGCTTTTGAGTGAAAAGCAATTATTCTGTGCTCCAAAATGCAGTTACTGGAAAGAGTTTTCTGATGGAAGTGTAAGCTGAGGTCCTGTGCCAGCTTATCTCAAAGGTTCTTTGTCTTAGCTTAATGTTTACCCTTAGTAGCAGGTAGTGTTAAAATGATGTTATCGTGGTTATAAAATTGCCCTTTTCATTTTAGTCCTCTAGTCTTTTGTACTGTGTCCAAAAAATCCAGTTCATGTCATAAACAGTAATCAGATTTAATCATAGGAAAATTATGCTGTTTCAATACGAGTTGATGAATGACAAAAATTGGTAATTTATCTAAAACTTGCTAACTTTTTCTCATACACAATTGCAACATGGAGGAGATTTCAGGATAAAAATAATGAAAACTAATAGATCCTTGCTGGCATTTTCAAACAACACTAATAATAGGCCTATTTTTGTTTTTAATGGATATAGCAGTTAATCAAGTCACTCTTGAGAGAAAGGAGAGAGGACTTCATGACAATAAAGAGAAATTTGCATTTCAATCAACACTTTAAATAAAAAAAATCACTTACTAGCCCCTCTCTTATGGCACTACAATCTGAGAATAGAAAGAGTTTTATCTGGGAAGGCTGTTCATGTCAGATTTGGCTCTGCACAAAGAGAACATTTGGGTGGCATCTTCTTGTAGGAGCCAGAGGGCTGTACTGGCTGTGTGAGCCTCTGGAAATGAACACCCACAAAAGCAGAGGCCAGTTTTACATTTCTTACTGACAATGACAACTGCAAAAGCAGAATGCTTGTGTCTAAAGCAGCTCAGAGATACTTGCCATGCCCAGGAACCTACTGCTGTTATTGAATTGATATTTAATTCCCTTTTTTTCTTGAGGCAGTAGCAGGGCTTCCTAGTGGAAGCAGAGATCTAAAAATGCTTGTGAGAAGAATCTGCAGGAGAAGTCCCAGGTGTTCTCCTGTTTTCCCTGGCTTTTCTTCCAGAATTTTTTATTAATTAATCATAGGTGATGCAGAGCCAGTTGCTCATAACATGGCATGGGGCAGGTGAAAGGTTCTGCTGAATATAAACAGAGTAGTTAAGGACACCACAGCTCTGTAAACTGTAATGTGTCTGTAAAACCTCTCTTCATAATTTCTGTTGACTGTGACACCATTTCTGCTACATTGAAATGATAAAAAGGAAGGCTACCAGAAAGCAACTGAGAGAAGATGCAAAACTTGCTCTGAGTTGTGTCACAGTTTGATTTTTAGGGTTTTTTTAAGCCTAAGATGAGTGATGTTTCAGGACTATTCTAGAAGTCCAAATGTTGTGCATGCTTAAGGAGTGGCCGACCCTTGAACAGGAGGCTGAGCAAGGCTCAGCTGTGCTCCCTTCTCACAGGTGTGCACGTAAATAGTAAATGACATTTGGTGCATAAAAACGAGTGAATCTCAAAAGCCAGCACCTAATGAAGTGGCAGATTAATTATTGTTTGACTTTTACATCTGTTTGACTGATAGATTTTTAAATTATGATCACAATCGAATTGTTTCTTAATACTGCTTACTGTAGTTTATATCTGTTTAATAATGTCACCATGATATGTTTTATTTTATTTTATTTATTTGAAGCCATAATATTGACTTGACGCTTCTCATTTAAACTAATTCTTAATAAATTCACTTGTAAGGTCTCAGTCTTCCTTGATATTTCCCAAGAGTATAAGAAAGGTAGGTTTACTTTATAATTCAGGAAAACATAACCCAAAAAGCATATTGTCCCTGTTTAAATGCAGTCGACTAACACACGCTGCGTGCTCTCATGTTCGACAGGACGTTAAAATTAACACAGCAGCTTTCACTAGACAAACTTTACAGGTTCTATCCTCCTAATCCTTCTGGCTGTGAAGCTGGCTCCTGTCAGTGAAGTGTTGTAGCCCCTGTGCTTAGCTGTGACACCGGGTAGCCGTGTGTGTGCTGCCAGGGTTGCATGCTCCCCCTGAGGCTGGCCAGGCTGTCCGTGCGTGTGCGCTTCGGCCGACCCCGCTTCCCGCTGCCATTCCCCGCTGAGCACGGCAGCCCGGGGGTGCTGGCCATGCCATGCTGCTTCTGGTTGTCAAGTACAGGCAAGATGGACACTTCTTGCAGCAACACTCAGAGGTTTTTGTACGGTGTCCACGGTGTTTTTAATGGAAGTAGCAGTTTTTCTCCATATCATTTTGTCTGCCTTTTTACCGTGGTTTCAGTTACAGAAATTTGTCTTTTTATTTAGAGGGATTTTTCCTTTAGTGCTTCATAACTGTCATACACTAAAGCATCTGTATGCTCAAGTGTGCTCTGTAAACTACATTCTAAAACTTCTAAATGCTCAGCCTTTTTCATCAACTAATTTGGTGATGTATTCCTGTCTTGCTTCAGTTCTTTGGACAGGTCTTACAGTGTTCATGCTGTTTTATCTGTGCTAGGTGGCTGCCCTCCAGGATGAGAAAAACAGCTTGATGTCAGAAAATGAGATTATGAATGACAGACTAGAGCAATTAGACGACTCTCTTGATGATCCAAATACTGTGGTTGCAAAAAAGTATTTTAGTGCACAGTTGCAGCTGGAACAATTGCAAGAAGAAAACTTCAGGTATGAAATAATTTTCCCCCAAAATCTCTCACTTGTCTAATGTACTCTGGAAATTTCTGGTGCTCTTTGGGGCTTTTCCATCTCAATTTCTTTTGCATTAAAAGCTGTCTAGTGCTGTATAAGCATATTTTAAAGACAGTCCTTATATTTAAAAAGAAAAAGAATCTGTTACTTATTGTAAAAAGTATCATTTTGTAATTGGCATAGCCCTCTAATACTTCCAAAAAGGTGATGAAAGAAAAATGAGTGCTCGTTTGTGTGTCAACAAATCAAATCCTATAAACCCCCCAACACCACCATGTCTCTCTACTGAACTGATTTCTTTCACATATTAGTCTCTCTCTGTGATCCACGTTGGGAAACAAAATCTCTTTTGATGTGATTCCTTGATACTGATGTGATAAATTTGCAGTGTGCAATGCATTATGATTTAACAGGTAGACAACAAGATGTTCCATGTTTATTGTAACATTTTCCCAGCTACTTAAATCAGTAGTTTTCCTTTTATCTTACTTCTTTTTGGTAATTCTAGTACTAAATGAAACTGTGCAATAATGATGAGTTCCTGACAAAGGTTTTGATCTGGTAGGCTTGAAGCTGCAAAAGATGATTATCGTGTCCATTGTGAAGATCTAGAAAAGCAATTGATTGAGCTGCAACATAGAAACAATGAACTGACCTCTCTGGCGGAAGAATCAAGAGCCTTGAAAGATGAAAATGACATTCTTAGGTATGTAGCAGGGAGGGCTCCACACACACGTTAGGATTTAATGGCTAAATCCAAGGATTTGTATTTAACAAGATTTTTTTGAGGTGTTACTTCTGCAGATCTTACCTGAATGAGCTCTTTGGCAAAGCAGAGGTGAGGTGCAGGCTTTCAGGGAATGGCTCCATTGTTTGGCAAGAACAGCACATGGAATTTGTCTGTGAAGCAAAATTAATCTCTACAGAACTTAAGCTTCTTTGTGTGGGACAGAAAGTGGAAGTTCTCATGTAGAAAAACATATATACAGCTAGAATTTTAACCCAACTTTCGGTGTCAGCATTCTAGGTCAGATTGAGGTTATTGAGGTCATTAGCAAAATGAAGATGAAACACACAGTAACCTTCATGAGAATTTAATTTAACATTCCAGTTTGTGTAAACTTTATTAAATACCAGACCACCCAAGAAATATCAAAAATAAATTGTATTGTGAAAGCAGATCTGCTATTCATAAAATAATATGAATAAAACATGGAAAGAAAAGTGGTTTCAGGTGTTTAGCTTAATGGTTCTTAAACAACATCTGAAACAAATTCTAGCTATAGATTTTTTCCATTATTTTCTTGTAGCAGCTTCTGGTGAGATAAGAATGCAGATAATAAACACAGATATTACAATCAGTTCTAAAATTATGGTCCCAGTGTTTTCTTACCATGTAGAATTTTTTTTAATGATCAGCTGACAGATGTCAGCCCTATCTGCCAGTGATCATTTTCATAGAGCAGTTATGTTCTAATTCTGTATAATCCCCCAGTGAGAACGTACCAGGTACCAGTATTTTGAGGTGACTGTCTAGCACAGGATGTTGTGGTGCCACAGAATTCCTCAGGGATGTTTGACCCACTAACCCTTGCTCATATTTCTGGCATGTGACTGTCAGTCTCCCTTGAAGGCTGGCTGATTTCAGTTTTTATAAGCAAGCTTGTGTCGATTTTACATTTAAAAATGAAGCGGTGAAATGTAACTGCTGCTAAGCTTGTTGCATCTCTCTTTGAAAACAGTGTGTCAGCAGAGTTTGAGTTTTGTAATCTTTCCTTCTGACTGCTGTTTATACTTCAAGGGCTACTGCAGACAAGGCGAGCAAGCTGGAGTCAACAGTGGAAGTGTATCGGAAGAAGCTGCAGGACCTGAACGATTTCCGCAGGCAGGTGAAGTCCCTGCAGGAGACCAACATGATGTACATGCACAACACCGTCAGTCTGGAGGATGAGCTCAGGAAAGCCAATGCAGCACGGGCCCAGCTGGAAACCTACAAAAGACAGGTAGTGCTGCACTTGTGTTTAAAAGGTGCATTTTTCCCCAGGTAGCTGGGGAACACCTTAACAACCCCACGTTGTCCTTTTAGAATTTCTGAGGTGTGATAACTCCTTCACACCCTGCCATTCCCTTTTGGGGTTTTCCCTGTTTGTTAAACTTGCAAACTTAACTGTAGTTGCCCTCTCAGCTGATGTGAGAGTCCGTAGTCTGCAGGCTTTTCTTCTTTACTCTGAGGTAATTGGTGTGCGTGGGAGAGGTTGTTCAGCTGTTACTGACATCATTTGTATGGAATCATAGAATGGTTTAGCTTGGAAGGGGACCTTGAAGACGATCTCATTCCACTGCCATGGGCAGGGACACCTTCCACTATCCCAGATTGCTCCAAGCCCCATCCAGCCTGAGCTTGAACGCTTCCAGGGCTGGGACACCCACAACTTCCCTTGGCAATCTGTGCCAGCGCCTCACCACCCTCACAGTAAAGAATTTTTTCCTAATACCTGATCTAAACCTGTTCTCTTTCAACTTGAACCCATTCCCCCATCCTGTTACTGTATTCTTAAATTCTCATATTCTAACCATTCTTCATGAAAATAAGAAGTTTTATTTTAATTTCTGTAGGAATTAGGAAAGAGTTACATAAAAAACCAAACAAAAATGCCCAACCAACCAAAAATCAATATAACCCTCCCAAAACACATAGACCCCCATCCCATCCCTGCTTCCCTAAGCTTGAGGAACCAACTGTTTTATTTTTGCTGAATTGGGCAGGAGAGACTGTTTTAATGTAGCTTTTTAAAGTAGCATCTTGCAACATTCCTCTGCTAAATAATGCTTTTATATAAAGGTCCAGGAGCTTCATAACAAACTGTCTGAAGAATCCAAAAGAGCTGATAAGCTGGCATTTGAAATGAAGCGACTTGAAGAAAAGCATGAAGCTTTAATGAAAGAAAAAGAGGTAATTCCTCCCTTTAAGAGTTTATTGGAGCACCTAAATCTCTCTCAGATCCTCTGCTTGAGGAGAACCTTCCTGGAAGTGGTGCCACCATAAAAATGAAGTTTAGTGCCCTGTGTGTGTGTGCATTCACATATAAAATATAATATAGAATTGGATCATTAAGGTTGGAAAAGATCTCCAAGATCATCAAGACCAACTTAAAATGTGCATGTGTCATTATTACTTCTGTTTAATGTTATTTGGTCTTAAAAGTGGTGCAGCCTCACCTAATTCTGCCTCAAATGTGTCTTGTTAGAGACTGATAGTGCAGTGTGATGCATTAAGAGAGACAAATGAGGAGCTCCGGTGTGCACAGATGCAGCAGGATCACCTGAGTCAGACAGGTACTGCTTCATCTTCAGAGACTCTTTTATTTGGATTTAAGTGTGCTAAATTAAGTGTGCTAAATTGAACTTCTCATGTGATTTCAGGTGAATCTCGTTTTAAAAGCCATGATAATCTTGCTGCTGAAATTCTGCCAGTGGAATATAGGTGAGACCCAAAGCCTGAGATTGTGTGGGATGTTCATAGGTGGGGCATGACAATGCCTCTGTGAGAGTTCAGTATTTTCATCAATGTGAAATGATGAAAATTTATTCTTTATCCCACTCCTTGTTTTGTCCCCATATAGATGGTAATAATTATTTCCCCAGACTAAAATTACTTTGCTCTTTTTCTTAAAACCATATCAGGTTTATATAAATCTGGGTTTGGAGTGACAATTTAAAACTCGTCTCATATCTCTTAAAGTTTTTAAACATTTAAAGTTACCTTTTAATAACAAATTGTGCACCCCAATTGTATCATTAAGTACAACCTGCTTGTCTCACTTAAAGGTTGGGGGAGTGAACAGGACTATTGCTTCCTCCTCTTAGTCACCTTCTTAATTAACAGTGACTTTTTTGTTGTTGTTTGTGATTCAGAGAAATGTTTATTCGGCTGCAGCATGAAAATAAGATGCTCCTGCTGAAACAGGAAGGATCAGAAAATGAACGGATTGCAGAGCTCCAGGAACAGCTGGAGCAGAAGCACCGGACAGTGAACGAGCTGGAAACGGAGAAAAGGTGATGGGTGAAACTGCATCTTAAAATGCAACAAAAAAGTGATCTCTGGAGTTTCAGGGTGACCTGTGCCTTGCATCTCTAGTGTAAGAACCTTTTCTTTCACCAGTGTAATCATAAAGAAAGGATTATGAAGCAAGGAAGAAGCAAAATGGTTTAAATGTGGTAGATCTGTGTTCCATACCCTGAAAGAAGGGTTGCTTACAAGACACTCTTCATTCTGAGTGATTCTTGGTAGGCCAAGAATGGATGTGAACTGCTAGAACTATTTCTAGAATTTCAGACTGTTAGACCATGAATTTTCTATCAGTGAATGCTAAAACATTTTACTAGAATAGGAAAATTTTTGATAGCTACATTTTCTGAAAACTTAAAATGGCTACAGGAATTTCATTATGTAATGTTCAGTAAAGCTCCATGTGTTTGTTTCAGCAGAAGTTCCAGTCAAACTAAAAGCATTTGAAATCAGTTTATTTGTGATACATGTTGTGCTGGGTAGACCCTCTGAAAAACTAATGAAACAGAAAAATCTGTCTGGGAATTATTTAGATGGGCAATAACTGTGTTTTCCTCCTAAAAGGCTCAATGAAGAGCGTATTGGAGGATTACAGCAGCAGATTGAAGATCTGCAAAAGACTTTACAGGAGCAGGGATCCAAGACTGAAGGAGTAAGTGAAACATTTTGCCAGTTTTGTTTAAAGTCCTCCAGTCAAGCATCAAGTCCTTTGTTTAGATGTGCATCTCCTTTTTCAGTGTATCTGAGAAATACCTCCATATCAACTGCAGTTCAATTGGAAAGCTCATGTTTAATGTGATTCCTTCTATGGAACTGTAACCCTTCTACTTTACTTTAAAAGTCCCTGGTTTTGTCATTCAATGGTTTATTTGCTTTGGCTTATTTAGTTGTGCTAAGCATTCTTGGCTGATTTGTAAGAGCACTTTAATGTTTCATGGTATGAAATACTGAAATACAACTGAATTTTAACTCTCTCCTTTGACAGTCCAGCAATCTGAAGCAGAAACTGGCAGCACACATGTAAGTAAGGCACATGCACCCACAATAACTTATTTATACTAAATAGAGCACAGGAATTGCTTAAATCTTAATAGGGATGTCTTGTTTTTCTAAGCCACTGATTTGAGAATTATGCATGAAGTGAGTTAAATATTGATGTGGTAGTTTTGTTTACTCTGACCACAATGATTTTACAGTACCAGTACCATTTCACTGTCTCATCATCACCACCAGCATTTTAACTGTTCTGATTCTACAACAGACTGCTAAAACCATCACTCAAAGTGTATTCCACTCTTCTGGAATATTTCCAGTCCTTTCAGCTGATGTATTTCTTGCTAAGATGATGCTGGAAGGTCTTAATTGTTCATTTTCCTGGTTTTAAGTAAAGGAGGATCAATTCAGAAGTCACAACTTTTATGATATTAATATTTCTATTCAAACCCTGAAGAATTACTAGAGCTTAAAATAGTTATTTAAATACTTCTGTCATGAAGTTTAAGCTTCCAGCTATTAAACCTGGAATTATTTGTGAGCTTAATCCTTGGCCCAACTTTTCATTCACAGGGAGAAGTTGAATGAGGTTCATGATGAGTTACAGAAGAAAGAGGCTGATCTTGCAGAGCTCCAGCCTGATGACAGTCAGAACCGTGAGTTGTTTTGTTGGGGTTTTTTGGTATTTTTTAATAAGTTAAGTTTCTTCTGAAATGATTCCCATGTCCACTGGATTATGGGATACTTGTCTGGATGAGGCTTTCTGCTGCAGCTTAGCTTTAACTCTGAACTGGGGGTGTGGAGGGGTTTTGTGAGTGGTGGTGAGCAGGGAGAGGATCCTGGGGGGGTGTGAGGTTTGCTGAACAGTGCTCTGCAAAATTCAGGGATTTCAGGGTCAGGTGGGACAGCTGAAACAAAACCAAGAACTTAAACTTTCTAAAGTTAAACTTCTAGCTTCTACATCGTTCTCTGTTTGAGGGGTGATGATATTCAAGAGAACACAGAAGCCTTGAAAGTACCATGTCTGTTTTTATTTTGTATGTCTTTGTTGATAATTTCTGTAAACAGCCCAGAAGATTGGAGAGCTGGAAGCAGCTTTACGAAAAAAAGATGAGGATATGAAAGCAATGGAAGAAAGATATAAAATGTACCTTGAAAAAGCAAGGAATGTGAGTGGCATGTTTCTGAACATATGCATTCCTCCCTCGTAAATGGTTAAACAGATTGAGTGTGTGTGTCCCCACCTCCCAATTAAAAGCAGTAGCTGCAAGTTGCATTTTCAGTCAGATTGTTCAACTGCAGTCAATTAATTCTGAGAGAATAAATAGGGTTTAGGCTGGGCATGAGGTGCACTAAGGATTCCTTTGTACCCTTTGCTCTCAGTTGTACAGTGACCAGTGCCCAGCCTGTTCTCACATTCCTCCTTGGAGCAGATGAGAATCAAACTGACTTGTAATGCTCTTGTTTTGCCTTGTCCAGGTGATAAAAACCTTAGACCCCAAGCTAAATCCAGCATCAGCAGAAATTATGTTGCTCAGAAAACAGATACTGGAAAAAGACAAAAGAATTGAAGCACTAGAGGTAAAAAATTTACATATATTTAATAATAACTTCTCGTATGTTCTGTTTCTGATATTAGGCATTCAAGATATGGTTTTCTAGTGATTCAGTAAAATCTGCTTGGCTGAAATTCTGAAAGGATTGTTGACAGTAGTCCAAATATCAAAAAAAATGGGGAAATGCATTGAGTTTCACAGCAATATTGATGGGACGAGTTGGAATACTTGCCTGAGCAAATACAGAATTCCTCAGCATGATTCAGTAGGCTGATAGGTCTGACTGCATAAATGTTGTGGCCTCACATTTCTTTTATGTAATGAGTACTAGGGAAGTATATTATATAATAGCAATTAGTCAGTCACTGGAGGTACATTCTTTTCAGGTGAAAAATCACTAAATTATTTATAGATTTTCTGATACATGACAGACCTTTTGTACTTTTCCCCACACAAACCCTCAGAGTACATTTACAAGTTCCATTTGTGTTTCTAACCACAACTTGTGTGGTTTTGCCTCTTCCTAAAGCAGGCTGATATTTATCTCAGTTTTTTATGAATGTATCTTTGTTTATACTTCTAGGCTTTCTAGTTATTTTGTGTATTGAAGCATTTCTGCTGCTTGTGTTTATTTTACACAGTGGACTGCAGCAAGTTCACGCAGATCAGATTTGTCTTTTAACTGAGATTTGTCCCCTTGCAGAATGAATACAAAATGGCCAAGCTACGTGACTATGAGGAAAAGCTGATTGTAACTGCATGGTACAACAAGGTGGGTGAAAAATTCACTTATTGAAACATCTTTTGCTACGTGTGCCAGTTAAATCTTAGTTAAGCTAAGAAATACAGCGGAAAAAATTCTGTGTGTGTACTAAGTAAGCATGAGCAGGATGGGTAATTTGTTTCCTTCTGGTTTTGCTGTTGCTAAAGTTGTTGTTTAACTCTTGCAGAGCCTGACTCTGCAGAAGCTGGGCATGGAATCCAGGCTGATGGGCAGCAGTGGCAGCTGCGGGGCCGGGCCCGGCCGCTCCTTCCTGGCACAGCAGCGTCACGTCACCAACACCAGGAGGAACCTCACTGTTAAAGTACCAGGTGCAACATCTGATTAAACACGAGGACATGAAGAAAACTCACAAGCAAAAGTGTCCTTAAATGTTTTATACCTTCCACTTTACCTACTTGATGAAAGAGGAGGTTAGAATGGTGAGGAGCTGCAAATTACATCAGAACCTGTCAGGAAGGCATTAAAGTGACCAGCCAGAAGGTAGCACGTAGTTTTCCAAGTATATTTAATAATTGCAGCATGTACAAGCACAACTTAAAAGATTTCTATTTGCCTTCAGATTATATTGTAAATATGGAATTTGGCACTCTATATTTAAAAGTTTATTTAAGTGGGTTTGGGCTAGAAAGTTGACTTTTATAATGGGAAGATGTTATGCAAAGGTGTACTTCAGGAAACTGGCAATATTGGGCATTTTTGCTGGGCTCTTCTGAAAATGGATCTAAAAGATTGGTAACATCTTTTTAAAAAAGACTTTTTTAGAGTAGAAAGTAAAACTTTAAAAGCAAGAAAGTACTTGTATTTATAGAAGAAGAAAATAAAAGTGTGGTACCAGTTGTTATGCAACAGAAGACAGGATTTGTTTTGTGAGAAGCAGAATTTCTCAGTTTATTTAAAAAAAAGCAAAGCTTAAGTTGGTGCATATATACACTGAGGAAAACCTGTCTTTAAAATGTTGAATTCAGTTAAGCCAAAAAAGCTTGTCTTTTCCTGGGTAAAAAAAGCTATTATACTAACTCAAAAGTCTGGCATATTGGTGTACTGCATTTATTTGCAGAAAGGGGATTAGGTGGGAAGGAGCCCCATTTATTTCAACCTATTTATACAACCTTGTGCATGGAAATTGCATTTCCTCTTTTTAAAATGTAGTTTCACTTTGGTTATTCTGAACTAACTGTGCTAGGCAGGGGAATGAGAGATGGCTTTGGCAGTTACTGGCAGCAGAGATTGTTTGTTGGCAGGGAGTAAAGTGCATAAACTGTTATAGTTTTGATAGAAGAGGAAATGGGAGTTGATACCTGGAATCTGTGTGCAGGAAGTTGCTGTCTTTCACAAAACCTGTGACTTTATTTCCCAAATGTCTTAACTTGTGTTTTGAATTGTATTTTTAGGAAACCTGTTAATGTCTGTTCTTTGCAAATGGTTTAGAAAAAGTTCATTATACCCATAGTTAAATAAAAGAAAATGGCAGCAGCCCTTAAAATGAAATGAATATACTTAAATTAAGTATTTGAGGGTGCTGTACCAGACCACCATCTAACACAAAATTCAGCTGCCTATGAGAATGAGAACATACCTGTCTCACCATTAAGGCCATCTTTGATTTGAGAGCAGGGTTCAGCTTTACAGAATTTTTAGGTTTTGAATTGTGACATTTGGACAGTGTGTCATTTTGCCTGCCCCTTACTACAGCTTGTCCTTTGATTTCTTCCTTCCCCAACATCTTAAATTTTTAATTGGGCATTGCATGTAATGCCAGAGAAAAGGCATGCATTCATTTTTGATACTTAGGGTTGCTTCTTAGTTGTGGTGGTTGTTTTACAGTGCTGTATGTATGAATAGGCATTCAACAGATTTCCTCCTTCAAAAGGCATTGTTTAAAAGCCAGTCTCGTGCTAAGTGTGGCATGAGCCAGACACATGACTGTTGGAGAGCTGTCTGTGGTGGTGTTCTTCAGGACTCTATGCTTCTTTGGACTACCTCGTGGGTTTTGAGGTCTTTTATTGCTGCAGTGGTGTTAGTGGAGTTGGTGTTTTTAAGGTACAGTTGCATATTTAATCTGCTGGTGCTTGTGGGTGGGAGGGAGGTGGTGGTGAGCATTGGAGCAGGAGATTAAGTCTTAGCAAGATGCTTCCATTCCTAAAGTCTGGTATTTGGTGTGTTCTAGTGAAACGTGGAGCTGTCTCTGATGGTGTTGAGTGGGTCTCTTAACCCTCATTCTTTGCAGCATGGAAACTTTCATGGATGTCCTTCAAGTACTCATGTAGTTGGTAGGCTTGATTTGTTGTACTTCTCCCAGTAGTGGAGCTGTGTCAGTAGTCTGTCAGGTGCTGAATAGTGACAAACTTGGAGCAAATGTCTTTGACTTACACTTCTCAAAACTGCAGACCCTGGGACCAAAAATAACCAAGAACCTCCCTATCATTTAATTGGAAGTTTGTCTTCTGACTAGTGATGGAAGAATTTCAGTCCCGAACTACAGGCAGGGATCAGCCTTTTTCAGGGCACAGTTGTCCCCAGTAATCAAGTTGGGGTTACCAAAACTAATCTGGTTTTCAGGTATTGGATGAAATGTTGCTTATTTGGGACTTTTCCAAACTTCACTGTTAAGAGTGAAGCCTGTGAATATCACTCAAGGGTTTCTTTGGGACTGAGAACCTGTTTAAATAAAAGCAGCTGTTCTGCGACTGGTTAAACCTGGGTTCTGTCCTGTGAACGAGGAACTGATGTGTGGAAATAAATACTGGATTATAAGCCATGGTGTTGTATTCACTTCAGCTCATCTGCCTGTGCAGGAAGGACCATTAGATCAGGATCTTTTTAATGCTTACTTCACTCGTGTCAAAACAAAAAGCTGCTAAAAACGCTGCTGTGTTACAGCTGAGCTGTGTCCAACACAGCCTCTGTCAGTCCATGTCCTTTGATGCACCACTGCTCAGGCAGGAGGAACAGAGAGGCCCCTTGGCTCTCCTGAAAGGTGAATTTGTGCCATCCCATCAGCACGGTTCAGAGCAGACTCAAATATGAGGTGAAATCACTGAATACTGCTGAAGTTAAACAGCATTAATAGGAATTTAGCCAGTTTCCAGTAAAACGGGTAATGTAGATCCAAAGAAACAAAAAAATATGTTCTGATTGACATATCATTTGTTAATTATTTTTATATAAGATTAATTAGTATGGAAGAGAAGTGTTTTATAGCAATAATTCAAAATATGGACTGGTGGGTTCTTTTATTCAAGATGGGTCAGGCAGCAGTTTTGAGAAGATTCTTTTGCAACAACCTTATTATATAGTGGATTAAGAAACATTCACTGAAAATAAATTTTCACCTGATTTTTTTGTTCATATAAATATATATATATGGGTATTCTATTTTCTATGATATACACTTACTTGGAAATAAGTAATATAAGCAATACTGATGTTCTATTTAGGTAGCCATAAATAGTTTAGAAATTAGAAAATGAAAACAATTGTTTAGGAGTTGATAGTGTCTAGTACAATAATTTTCTTACTTGTTTCTTTTCCTCCTTCCCTTAAAGCTGGAGTTAAGGTTTTCAGTGTATTGGTGTCTACATCTTCTGTTTAAAACAAATGTAAACACTGTGTTGCATAGAACTGGAAAAATTGCACTAATTTTTAAACTTTTTGGTTGTATTTTTTTCTTTGGGAAAAATCCTTTTATATTCACATAAAGATTTTTAAAATTAATTCTTTGGTGTCTTTATTCCAAGCCGCCTATTTAATGCTCCTTAGATGGTGTTTCTGAGCAAGGCACAACCTACATGTTAGTCCATTTACACCATCTAAAATACCCTGTTTCAGGATAGACATGTATTATTGTCAGGGTATGGATGTAATGAGTTGTGCTGCTCTCCTCTGCTGTTTTCAGTTCATTCCTCCCACCCAAAGCTGCTGCCCTCTGCCCAGCCCACAGACAGTTGTCTCAGAGCTGGGCAAGGGGCCTTGTGAAGTGAAAAGTTGAAACTCCTCTGCAGATGAGCTGTGAAGAGACCTCAGCAATTCCTGATTGCTGCAGAGGTAGCTGAGGGTCTCTGCCTATTCTCAGCCCCACCTGAGAGGACACAGAGGACAGGTAAAGCTCTAAATCACTGTTCTTGCTTTTATTTGGAAAAGAAAACTGTCTGCCCTGTCCAGCCTGCTCTGCAGGTGATTTATGTGTTCCTTTCTTAGGGCCACTGTGAGCTGTCATTCCCTGAGCACCAGCCCCAGCCCAGAAGTGCTGTTGGTAAAGAGCTGGCAGCCTTCAGGCCTCCAGAGTGAAGATCCAAGGATGAGGAGCTGTGTTGGTTCCCCAGCAGGGAAGGGCCTGTCCCAGAGAGTGTGAAGCCATTGTGGAAGAACTGCTTTCCTGCTTTTTGAGGCTGCACATAAAAGCAGTTTCAGACACTGAACACCAAAACGTGCAGGTGCGTGAGGGAGAAAGGGAGGGAAGAGGTGCTCAGGTGTGCAGGAAGCCTGAGCTGAGCTGCAGGATGTGTTCAGTCCTGACCCTGTTTGCTTGCAGCTTCCTGGCAGCTCCTGAAGAGCCAAGCACTGCAGTAGGAGTTTTGTGTGTTCAGGTGAATGGTGTTCCTGGAAGAGGAGTGCAGGATTCAAGGCCTGAGTGCAAAGGAGAGGAGGAGCTGAGGTCAGTCATGTGTGGGAGATGGTTTAGGTGGAGGGGGAAAAATATTCAAGACCTCTGTGAAATGTATTTTTCTTTTGGGATTTAACTAACCCAGCAGAGGCCTATGGAGGAAGCTTTTGGATTGAGCAGCAGCTTGGGAAAGGCAATGGGAATCTGAGCAAAGCACCGGGGGGGAAAAGGTACCACAAACCAGTCAGGTGACACCTGTGAATTGGAATTGTTTTGGGAGTCATGGCCACACAGCAGAATCTTCCCACTGTTCCCCTTCCCTGTTCCCAGTCAATTCCAGGCGTGCAGCCCCTTGCAGCCTTCCCCTCCAGCTTCTCTCAGAGAAGGAAAAGAAGATGAGGTCTGGAAAGTCAAATGGCTTCCTTGTTTCTGCTGGAGAGGGGAGGTGTGGGAGCCCGTGGCAGCAGCAGGTTGGAGGGCAGCTGCCATGAGGAGAGGAGGGCTGGGGCTGACCAAGTTCTGCCAAGGAGTGGGATGTGAGACAAGTCTGCATTTAATAAATGGACTGGTTTGTGTCCCACCCATGTGTCCTCATTTCCCCACCTTATGGGTCTGTGGAACAGCCTCAAGTACCTGGAACAGTATCTCAGTCCAAGCTCCTGTTTGGAGCTGTGCCAGAAGCTCTGTCGGCCTGGGAGAAATTTGCTTCCTCTAGGAAGAGGTGAGCTGAACTCCAGGGAAAATTGAAAAGGGGAGAAGATTGCTCTCTGCTCATTTCCTCAGCAGGAGGGCAGGAGCTGGAGGTGTGTGTTCCTGGTGCTGAGCTGATTTCCTGAGGCAGCCCCCATCCTGCTCCTGGGAGCTGCAGCTTCTGCCTGGAGGCCTCAGCAGGGTCCTTGTGGTGCAGCTGTTGCCCAGTTCAGTGCATTTCCTGGTGTTAACCATTGCTTGCCAATCTTGGACTGTTTCATTGTGTAGATGATGGTTCACATAGTAATTTGTTGCTGTTCTTTTCCAAGGCCCCCTTTTCCTTGTTAGACTGTTGAGTGCAGCTTAACCGCATTGGGTCTTGCTGGAGCTCACCCCACTGCCCTTGGACACACCAGGCACTCCGTGATGCTGGGCAGGTAAACAGGGAGGATTTTGCACCATTTTGTAATTCCAGCTGTGCCGCCAGGATCATTTGTTCCATCCCTTCTGTAGGAATTGCCTTTGCACTTACAGTGCCAGCCTCCTGCAGTGCAGGGGCAGAGACACAGAGCATGGCCAAAGCCCACAGCCCGTGCTGGTCATGGCCTGCATTGCTCTTCACTATGCAGAGCACTTCATGGCAAAAAAGCTTTGATAAAGATTTATTGATGTATGAGACAGGTGGTATAGAGTGACTTGTTTTTAGAGAGGTACATATTAAGGAAATGTCAAATTAATACTTGTGGGAATGTTATAAAAGAAAGGCTGGTATTGCTCTCCCACTGAACCCAGCCACAGCTTCAACAGTGCCGTCTCCAAAGTGTCCCTCAATTTACGAAAGTGACCATGTCAATCCCTCATAAAATCAGGAAAGCCCCAAGCCCCTCATTAATTTACAGTGCCATAGGGCAAGCCTAATAATGCCCTCGTAGCTCCCAGGCTGGATCCCATGATCACATCATGGTGGGATAGAGAGTGCAAGGTCTACTTGTATAAGAAATGATTTTGCAATTGCTTTCAAAGGAATCACACAGCCTCCCCCTGGGGCTGTCAAGGCCTTGTTTTCAGCATCCTGACAAAAGATTTTCCATGTGAGGATGGTGGCCAAGAGTTCCCTAGCGAGGCACAGCACAGATCTTGTAGGGCTTTGGTGCCAGTGCAATGCCTAGTGTGGCCTGGAGGCTGAGCGTGGTGTCTGGGGGTGCCTGGAAGGTGAATTTCTGGAGCAGGGATGTGAAGAAGAGGAAGAGCTCAGACCGGGCCAGCAGCTCACCCAGGCAGGCACGCTTCCCTGTGGAGACAGCAACCCACAGCATCCTCAGACTGTGCTTTTGCTGCTGAAAATGCTTCTGCCTGCCCTTAGGACCATGGTCCAGCTGTGTTACCCCATTCCTGGATGACTTCTTCAACCCAAACCAAGCCTCCCAATAATAACTTGGCATTACAGCATGGTCTTCTCCCCAGATTGCACGACTTTGTGAGCACAGTCCACACACACATGACCTGGATGTGCCCATGCAGGGAGAGCTCACCCAAGAGAGCTGTCAGAGGAGATGTGTGCTGCTGGTGTGGGAAATGGGAGCTAAAAGCAACTTCCCCATGGAAGCTGCTGGCTGGGGAACACTGTGGTGGCAAGAGTGAGGCTCCTGGTGAGCTCAGCCATGTGGGAGCAGGAGCACAGAGCAATGGCCTCAGTGAAGATGTTCCTAAGACCTTTGGAATTTACCTGTTTTTTTATTCATCCTCATTTCTCTTCTGTGCATGTGAAAAGAGACAAGAAAGGGCTCAAAGTGTGGTTGTGTTGCTTTGGGGAGGCCATGGGAGCATTCTGAGCAGCACCTGCCAAGGTGCATCTGCCCTTTCCATTGCTATTTCCCTCTCTGTCTCCTCGCTGCAGTTGCAAACCCAAGCCCACATGTGCTCAGTAATTCAGCAAATCTTACCCATAGAAAATGGTTGAAAATATTCATTTTTCCAGAACTTCCCATCCTTCAGAAAATGCTCAGGTTTAAATGTATCAGAGGTTTTCCACTCATTCTTGTCAAGCAACAGAGAACTTAAATTTGCCACTATAACAGTGCCCTAAGAGGAAAAAAGAAAAGTAAATCATTCTTTCTCTGGCACTGACAGCAGGAGGGGTGGTTTAATCTTCCAGTTTCCTCTGTTACATAACTGCATTTTTCCCTCATCAGCATTGTTTTTATCTTGGGCTAAAGTCCCTGTAAGAGCTGGGAGCTGGGATCTGTGCCTCAAAGGCATGTAGGGATGTGGCACCATTCAGGGAGGTGGAGAACATTGGATGGCAAAAATCCATGTTCAGCAGGAGTGAACTCTGGACAGGGCAGGGACAATGTGTGCACAGGAGGGACCTGCCTGGTGCCATGCCTGGGGAACTGGGAGTGTCCCTGCAGTCCCAGCACCCTGGAGTTTACCTTTGGGATGTAGTAGCCATCCACGTAGGCATCTTCCGTTGCAATTCTTGGTGCATTGAAAGGGATAACATTGCCTTTCCTCTGCACCTCATGGATGACAGCGTTGGTGTAGTGCAGGTTGTTCCTGTCCTCCAGGGCTGGCGGCCGTCCCTGGCCGATGACGGCATCGATCTCGGCTTGCACACGGGCTGGGGGAAAGAGCAGGAATGAGCCCAGGGAAAAAACCCTTGGAAGAAGACAAGGTTATTGCTGTGAGGGTCTGCCAAGGCACCTGGGCCACTGTTTACACCTCTCACGTGAATGTGGGGACATTTCCAATTGGTCTCTCACAAAGCTGTGAGGGATAAAAGCAAGGGAGAGCACGGACTTTTGTTAACTGTACCTTGAATTTCTGGATGTGTGGCCATAAACAGCAAAGCCCAGCGCAGGGTTGAGGACGTGGTCTCAGTCCCAGCAAACATCAGGTCGAGTGTGCAGGCCATGAGATGTTCCTCGCGGAAGGTGTCACTGTCATGGTCCTTCACGAGAAGCAGTGTTGGTGCCACAGGAACAGTGAGGGTGTCCTGGCACCAGGCTTGGTCCAGAGCACCCCGAGGATTTTGGCAGCAGCTGCTGATGCCCTGCTGACCCCACATCCTGAACCTGATGTCTGTCCTGAGCCCACCAAAGGCCACCCAGGCAGCTCAGATGGAGAATCTGGGCTCCTTTCCCATCCCTTCTGATTTCTAAGCCCCACCCCAGGAGGGTTTTCTCCCCATGGCTGACCTTGGAGATCTCCAGCAGGTAGCTGTCAATGTAATCTCGGATCTCTGAGGGGTTCCAGTCCTCCTTGTGTTTGTTGATCTGCTCTTGCATAAATTTTTTCAGTAACTCCCAGTTTTTAAAGAGGGTTTGGTGGGCTCCAGGTAAGTACTTCATTATAGATGGGAAATTGTTGTACAGCTTTGAACACAAAAGGAGAAAGTCAAATTGAATAAAGGTCTTTAGAATTTTTTCTGACATCAAGACTTCAGCCTGCAATGGCGCTTGCTGAGTTTCTGGATCTGGTGGAAACAGCTCAGCTCCAGAAGAGCACAATTCCCGTTATGGGCTAACTTCTTGTTGGGGGTTAGATTTATTTCTTTTTTTACCTATAGAATTTTTTCCCATAAGTTGCTAGGAAAGTAACTACTGGATGCTTATAGATACTCAAGCAGAACAAAGGGGCCACAGGATAGGAACTGTAGCACCTGGCTACACTTCTTTTGTCTCTGGGAATTTCTCTCGGAGGGGGGAGATAACACCAGCATTGGGGCAGGCAAAGGACAGGGCTGGGGGCAGCTTTGCTCTCTAGCGCTCCGCATCGGAGAGAGGGCGGCCAGGCTGCTGTTGGCCATGGGTCGAGTTCACTGTCACCACCAAAGTCCAGTCCTGAGAAATCCTCCATCACCTGCTCGTGTTCCCAGGATTTCTGAGCTTGCCTCCCCCTACCCTGCTGGAGCTGGGCTGGCCCTGTCCCACTGCCGCCGCTTCTTCATCGCTGCTTTGAGGCTTTTCTTCAGCGCTGCTTTGAGGCTACGCTGTGTTCCCGCTCGGCCCTGCCCTGCCGGGACATCCCTGCTGTTCCAGCTACCACCGGCAGAGCTTCTGATACATCTTATCCACCAACCCGCGATATTCCACCTTTCCAGCTTGCTGCTTTTGGAGTCCCATGATATCAGACTGCCCCAGATTTTGTGAAACAAAGTCCCACGAGGTTCCTGGTTCTCTTTACTATTAATGCTGTAGTTGTTGTTGTTTGTTTGCTTTGTTAGACATACTAGTAAAGTGCTGTTATTCCTATCCCCATACCTCTGCCTGGAAGCCCCCTTAATAGCAAGTTATAAAAATTTGGAGGGAGGGGGATTACATTCTCCATCCCAAGGGAAGCTCTGGTTTTCCCTGGCAGACACCTGTCTTTCTAAACTGAGATACTTGTGCGTTACTCAGTATTGCAGCAAACAGGTTGGCAATCAGTGGGCAGGAAAGAGATTTTGAGTGAAAGAGAGCAGCGTGAACATTGCACAACATAAGGCAGGAAGCAATGACAGGCAAATCTACCCTGTGCAAAGGAATAGGGAATGGCACGTTTGGAGATGACAACACTGTGACTTCTGAGGTTGACTCCAGAGAAGGAACCATGGCCCTGGGCTGGTGGCAGGAGGGCTGTACCTGGCTTGTGATGGCTCCATGGAGGACAGCAATGTCGTACATCAGCTTCAGCAGTCTTTGGAAATCCTCATCGTGGTATTCAAACCGATTGCCAAAGATGAGGGAGCAGATGACATTTGAAACAGCGTTAGTGACTTTAAGCTGAGGATCAAAAGGATTCCCTGGAGAAGAAAAAGATCAGTTCTCTTGCACTCTTCTCAGAAAAGAAAGAAAACACACATGAGGTCTAAAATAGTCAAGAAATCTGAATGAAATGAGGGGCCCCTAATAGACACTGTCCTAAAACACACAGTTTTTGTGTGAAAGTTTTTGTGTGAAAGATGCCCTGCTTTCCTGGGATGCCTGGCTGACCGCATGATCTGGTGAAGCTTGGCAGGGCATCCCCAGTGGTCCCAATTCAACCAGCTTATGGAGATTCTTGTTTGCTTTGGAAAGCAACGTCTGCGGGATGTCATTTGAACTCATAGGAAACATCAGTGTTTATGGGCACACAGTATTTCCCAGAGAGGAGTAGGCTGAAGGTGGGCTGTGAATAATGCTGTGGGTGTTGCCTGGCTGCATTCCCCAGCCATCTGGAGGGCAAAGCAGCTGTAGGAAGGAGCAGGGATGCTGGCAGGGTTGTAGCAGCCCTTGCAAGGTGGGGTATTTTTCAGCCTGCAGTGAAATCATAACAGGCCCTAGCAGTTCCTGCCTTCACAGCCACTGAGGGCTGTGGCACTCACCCTGTTCATCCCTAAACACGTCCGCGAGGTACCGGCACTCCTCCTGGATGCGCTCCTCCATGCTCCTCTTCCCCCAGCCGAAGTTCCGCAGCGTGGTCAGGGTGAATCTCCTCTGTGCCTTCCACAGGTGCCCGTTGGAGGAGATCAGTCCTGGCAGGAACAGCCCCCATGAGCCAGGGCTGATCCCCAACTGAGGGGCAAAATCTGCAGGGCTCTGCCTTGTCTCCAGCTGCCTCAGACCTCTGCAGGGTCAAGGCTTGGACCTTGCAGGTCAGGCATGTCTTGAGGGACATCTCACCCATCTTGCTGAAGACCTGCTCATCGATGGGAATGTCAGGACGGTCCATGAACTTTTCCCCTTGGTTTACAAGCACTTCCTTCACCAGCTGCATGCCATTGACCATCACAACCTTCATGCTGCCCATGCTCAGGCCAAAGATTTCACCATATCTTTTACGTAGCTGGGAGGGGACATAAATAAAAGGGATTTTCATTTGCAATGAGTGATCCTGGGGAGGTCCGGAGAGCCCTGTCAGGGAACATGGGTAAAAAAAAGGGGAGAGTGGGAAGGGAGACAGAATGTGTGCACTCTCCCTGAGGATGTAGTCTTTTTTCTTTCCTCTTTTCCAGAGTCAGTGATTGGAAGATGGTGTCAATTGGCCATAAATCAAGTAAACCACACAAGGTTTGATTTTTCAGTCCTATGTTTTTCCAGTTATTGTTTCAACCCCATACCAGCCCCAACTCACACCTGTAGTGTTTGTACATCTGTGACTGCACCTTCGAGATTGTGCTGTGACCTTTGCCCATGGAATCACTCCACACTTGCCACCCTGCTTGTACTCAGGTAAATGTCACTGATGAGGGAAAACCTCCTGCTTGCCTTCACAACCTGTGGGATTTGGGTTATCCCTTTTCCTGCATGGCCAGGATGTGTAGCTGCAATCCCTCCATCCCCTCCCCACACTGCTCACCACCCACATACCTTCTCCACTGTGGCTGCAGGGTCTTTGAAGTCCATGAGGTAAATGTGCCCCAAAAAGGGAAGGCGGAAGGGGGTGGGAGGGAAATTCTTTGGGTTTCTGCTCTTCATGTAGTCTGCGATGAGCAGGAAGATGAAGAGAAAGATGAGGAATGTCTGGAGGGAGATGCTGTCCCAGAGGAAGTGCAGCATGGCTGGATGGTGGAGCTCTGCAGAGATGTGTCCCACAGCAGGTCAGGCAGGTTGAGCTCACAGGGTCCCAGTGAGGCCCCCAGGGCCAGGGGGAGATGGGTGATGTGCTGGCACAGCTGTGGGTGCAAACACAGGACAGCAAGGAGTGCCTTTTGCTGCCTGCTCTCCAGGCTACATTCAGACTCCTGCTTTCCCAGCTCTCAGAAAGGTTTCAACCCCTTCTTGATTAAACTGAAACATTCCCTCTGATCTGATTTTTTAAAAAGATCACCCATCACAAACCAGAACACCTCCAGCTTCCCCTTTCCCCTCCAGCCTCCCCTCAGTACTTTAGTAAACCCCGGTGCTCCATGCCCTTGTCTAAAGGACAGCAATGAGCTTTGTGCAATCGAGAGTCAAACCTGGCAGTTTCAGCGTGCAGTTCCCCCAAGGCCATCTCTCAGGATGACCCTGCTCCCTCCTTCCCAGCTGCCCTCACCGTGCTGTGTCCTGGTTTCAGGTTCTCAGTGCCAGGGAGTCTCCAGCAGCCCCGAGAGCCTCACGCTTTCCTTGTTTACAGCAGCTCACTCCCTGCTATGAGGAGTCCCGGGCCAAGCCCCAGGTCCCAGGGGACATCCGAGATAAGGTTGCACAAACCTTTCACAAACCATCTGACTCATCCAGTTTCGTGTTTCCGTGTGTCTGTGTGACGCGGGCTGAAAGCAAACAGCTGTCCTGGAACTGAGCGGTTCCTAAGCACCGTCATTTTCTGATCTCCACCAGACAAGGGCAGGCAGAGCAGCTGACTCCAGCCCAGCCTTGAGCTCTCCGGCCATCCCTTCCTGCTTGCCTTGTCCTTTGGGTCATAGCCCACGGTGAAGCTGCTCCCAAAGCCCCACAGAGCTCATGGAGGTGCTGAGAAGCCGATGCAGGTGCCCAGCTCTGCAGGCTGGGGCCCTTTGGTGGGAGCTGGCAGCAGAATGTGCTGCATTTTCCCACCCAGGAGCAGCTCTGCCTTAGGGAGGTGTTCATGCACATGGACCTCTTGGAATTTTGACGTGTATGTTGTGTTTTAGTGTGGAAGAAGTGGGGAGCAGCAGCACTTTGTCCTAACACCACGTGGCTCTGTCACGGCCCTTTGCAGTCATCAGCTGCCACCTCCTGCTCTGGGGGACGTTTTGGGTTCCTTTTCTCTCTTTTAAGGCCATCAGTTGTGGCTGTTGGGATTGTCCAGTGCTGATGACAAGGCACAGAGGTGCAGCAGAGCCACTGGAGTGATGCCATACACATGTTCTCCATTACTCTTACACTTGGGAAGCTGGAGAAGTCAACTCTCTGTTTTATTGTGGAATTCAAAGGGGAGAGGCCTGGTTTTGAGAATACCTCTTTTCACCTCTGGTTTTTAAGTGTACTTAGGCATGAGCCCTTGGAGATGCACATGTTAACCAGCAGTGGCATATGAGGATCCACTTGAAAATTAAACAAATTCATGCCTCCTGCCTTTAAGGTATGGCATCACTGCATTTAATTTTCGTATTTTTCCCTGCATGATATTAAGAAATAAGAAGTAGAAGATAAAGAAGATGGCTTCAATAATTTATCCTCTCCGAGAGCAGGAGAGGATAGCCCAAAGTAACGAAGAAACACAAGTTGTAAATGAAAGAGAGATCAATATTTCTTTGCTAAGGTAGTGCAAATTAGACAAGCTGTAGCCACATGCCAGAGGTCAGACCTACAGCAGAATGAATACAAAGATGGGGAGAAACCAGTGCCTATTCCCCAGAAGTGTTGAAGACTTCATAGGTGAAAAAGAAGTCCCTGGATCTTTTATGCTTTCTCTTTTACAAAGACAAAGATACAACATGGGAGCCTGTGACTGTGAAAGAATAATTAAAAATGCAGTAGGATTAAAGGGATCAGTCAGAAGGACAGCTCAGTGACAGAATCCCTGTGTGCCTGGCATTGCACAGAACTCTCCCCTGTGGCATAAATCTGCCACTGCACTGTGGAGGTAGTTAAGCCTTGGGAGGCTGTGGAGCCTGACTGTGATGAGGACACTCTTCCCCAGAGAGAAAGCAGCCCCAAGGTTTCAGGGTTGTGGAAAGCCCCGTCGGGAAGAAACCTTAGGAGATTGCTCTCTCCCATAGTGATAAGGTGTGTTCCCCCCCAGAAAACTTTATCAGTTAATTGATTGTGCCCCATTGCTTCTTTGCCTCCCCGGTCCTTTTACTTGTCTTCATTTGGAAAAGGCCAAATTCTGCTTGGGAAGACTTGGAGCCTTCCTTGGAATGGAGAATGTAAATCTCCTCCCTCCAAATCATTATAATTTGGAAATTAAGGGGCCTCTCAGGCAGAGGTATGGAGATAGGAATAACAGTTCTTTTCTAGGCTGTCTAACAAGGCAAGCAAACAACAACTCCACCATTAACAGTAAACAGAACCAGGAACCCAGGCACAGCTTCCCTGAGCGCGGCCCTTTCCCCTTTGCTGCAGTTCCGCGCACAGCCAGCAGGGGCGCTGCTGACTCCTGGCGGGCAGGGCCGGTGCCATGATCCCCCCGCGGCTGCAGGGGGCGCTGTGGGGCGGGCTGAGGGAGCACACGGCAATGGCGGCTCGGCCCACACGGGAAGAGATGGATCAGAAACTGCGCAGCTGAGGCTGAAGACTTGGGAGGTCTCAGTAGGAAGGAGGTGTGGGCTACAGGGTAGCAAATAACTGGGAGCAGTGCTGAAGAAGCAGCAGGGGGCAGGACAACAGCGACACCTGCTCCCAGCAGGGTGACAGGCCCCTCTTGAGTGAGGCAGGAGATAACCAGGTCCCAGTTCAGTGGCTGCTCCCCGGAGCAGAGGCTCACCCCACAGCAGAAGAAACAGGACTGAGCTGGACTTCTGTAGCAGGAGTGAGTTCCTTTCCCCAAACCACAGCTACACTGGCCCCCTCTGACGGCTCAGACCGAGTGAGAGAGAGTTTCCCTTCTCCTCTCCATCTCAAGCACCCAGCCATCAGTGCTTCTTAGTACCACACTGGGGAAACATCAACTGGTAAGAAGTAAAGAAAAAAGGAAGAGAAACCCCTCAACCCCCAGCAATGTTGTTTCTGGGCAATGCATGACCTGGTTCTACATGTTGGTCCATTTACACCACCTAAAATACCCTGTTTCAGGATAGACATGTATTATTGTCAGGGTATGGATGTAATGAGTTGTGCTGCTCTCCTCTGCTGTTTCCAGTTCATTCCTCCCACCCAAAGCTGCTGCCCTCTGCTCGGCCCACAGACATTTGTCTCAGAGCTGGGCAAGGGGCCTTGTGAAGTGAAAAGTTGAAACCCCTCTGCAGATGAGCTGTGAAGAGACCTCAGCAATTCCTGATTGCTGCAGAGGTAGCTGAGGGTCTCTGCCTATTCTCAGCCCCACCTGAGAGGACACAGAGGACAGGTACAGCTCTAAATCACTGTTCTTGCTTTTATTTGGAAAAGAGAACTGCCTGCCCTGTCCAGCCTGCTCTGCAGGTGATTTATGTGCTCCTTTCTTAGTGCCATTGTCCTGCCCGCTTGCAGCCTTCCCATCCAGCTTCTCTCAGAGAAGGAAAAGCAGATGAGGTCTAGAAAGTCAAATGACTTCCTTGTTTCTGCTGGAGAGGGGAGGTGTGGGAGCCTGTGGCAGCAGCAGGTTGGAGGGCAGCTGCCATGAGGAGAGGAGGGCTGGGGCTGACCAGGTTCTGCCAAGGAGTGGGATGTGAGACAAGTCTGTATTTAATAAATGGACTGGTTTGTGTCCCACCCATGTGTCCTCATTTCTCCACCTTATGGGTCTGTGGAACAGCCTCAAGTACCTGGAACAGTATCTCAGTCCAAGCTCCTGCTTGGAGCTGTGCCAGAAGCTCTGTCGGCCTGGGAGAAATTTGCTTCCTCTAGGAAGAGGTGAGCTGCACTCCAGGGAAAATTGAAAAGAGGAGAAGATTGCTCTCTGCTCATTTCCTCAGCAGGTGGGCAGGAGCTGGAGGTGTGTGTTCCTGGTGCTGAGCTGATTTCCTGAGGCAGCCCCCATCCTGCTCCTGGGAGCTGCAGCTTCTGCCTGGAGGCCTCAGCAGGGTCCTTGTGGTGCAGCTGTTGCCCAGTTCAGTGCATTTCTGGTGTTAACCATTGCTTGCCAATCTTGGACTGTTTCATTGTGTAGATGATGGTTCACATAGTAATTTGTTGCTGTTCTTTTCCAAGGCCCCCTTTTTCCTCGTTAGACTGTTGAGTGCAGCTTAACCACACTGTGTCTTGCTGGAGCTCACCCCACTGCCCTTGGACACACCAGCCACTCCATGATGCTGGGCAGGTAAACAGGGAGGATTTTGCACCATTTTGTAATTCCAGCTGTGCTGCCAGGATCATTTTTTCCATCCTTTCTGTAGGAATTGCCTTTGCATTTACAGTGCCAGCCTCCTGCAGTGCAGGGGCAGAGACACAGGGCATGGCCAAAGCCCACAGCCCGTGCTGGTCATGGCCTGCATTGCTCTTCACTATGCAGAGCACTTCATGGCAAAAAAAGCTTTGATAAAGATTTATTGATGTATGAGACAGGTGGTATAGAGTGACTTGTTTTTAGAGAAGTACATATTAAGGAAATGTCAAATTAATACTTGTGGGAATGTTATAAAAGAAAGGCTGGTATTGCTCTCCCACTGAACCCAGCCACAGCTTCAACAGTGCCGTCTCCAAAGTGTCCCTCATGGCAATCCCTCATAAAATCAGGAAAGCCCCAAGCCCCTCCTTAATTTACAGTGCCATAGGGCAAGCCTAATAATGCCCTGGGAGCTCCCAGGTTGATCCCATGATAACATCATGGTGGGATACAGAGTGCAAGGTCTACTTGTAAAAGAAATGATTTTGCAATTGCTTTCAAAGCAAGAAACTACCCAGCCTCTCCCTGGGACTGTCAAGGGCTTGTTTTCAGCACCCCTGACAAAGGATTTTCCATGTGAGGATGGTGGCCAAGAGTTCCCTAGCGAGGCACAGCACAGATCTTGTAGGGCTTTGGGGCCAGTGTGATGCCTAGTGTGGCCTGGAGGCTGAGCGTGGTGTCTGGGGGTGCCTGGAAGGTGAATTTCTGGAGCAGGGATGTGAAGAAGAGGAAGAGCTCGGAACGGGCCAGCAGCTCGCCCAGGCAGGCACGCTTCCCTGTGGAGACAGCAACCCACAGCATCCTCAGACTGGGCTTTTGCTGCTGAAAATGCTTCTGCCTGCCCTTAGGACCATGGTCCAGCTGTGTTACCCCGTTCCTGGATGACTTCTTCAACCCAAACCAAGCCTCCCAATAATAACTTTGGCATTACAGCATGGTCTGCTCCCCAAACTGCGCGACCTTGTTAGCACAGTCCACACACACATGACCTGGATGTGCCCATGCAGGGAGAGCTCACCCAAGAGAGCTGTCAGAGGAGATGTTTGGTGCTGGTGTGGGAAATGGGGGCTAAAAGCAACTTCCCCATGGAAGCTGCTGGCTGGGGAACACTGTGGTGGCAAGAGTGAGGCTCCTGGTGAGCTCAGCCATGTGGGAGCAGGAGCACAGAGCAATGGCCTCAGTGAAGATGTTCCTAAGGTCTCTGGAATTCACCTGGGTTTTTTATTCTTGCTCATTTCTCTTCTGTGCATGTGAAAAGCGACAAGAAAGGGCTGCAAGTGTGGTTGTGTTGCTTTGGGGAGGCCATGGGAGCATTCTGAGCAGCACCTGCCAAGGTGCATCTGCCCTTTCCATTGCATTTCCCTCTCTGTCTCCTCGCTGCAGTTGCAAACCCAAGCCCACATGTGCTCAGTAATTCAGCAAATCTTACCCACAGAAAATGGTAGAAAAGACTCATTTTTCCAGAACTTCCCATCCTTCAGAAAATGCTCAGGGTTAAAAGCATCAGGAGTTTTCCACTCATTCTTGTCAAAGTGCAGAGAAGTTAAATTTGTCATCACAATTGTGCCCTAAGAGGAAAAAAGAAAAGTAAATCATACTTTCTCTGGCACTGACAGCAGGGGTGGTTTTATCTTCCAGTCTCCTCTTAATGAAGAACATCCTTTGTCAAATTGTGGGAGTTCCTGGCTCTTTCTTGCTCCAAGGTCAGGGTGAATAAAACTCAGGAGACGTTGTTTTTGAAGTCTTTCACTGAAATTTATTATCCTTATCTATTAAAGACTCAGAAGATGTGAGCTCCCTCTAACAAGTTGAGAAAGTGAGGTAAAATGGTGTCTATTCAAGGTTATTTAAGTTCTAATTATCCAATAAACAGTTGATATCTGTATTATTTTGCTTCTAATCCAACTATGATCACCCAAAACCCGCAATACGGACCTGTTTCACCCAATTACAGAATACCACCCAGATTCATGAAGAAGGTAAGAAAAGACAACTAATCCACATCCCAAATTCTCCATCTTGGCTCCCATATATCACCATACACTAAAATCTGAAATCCTAAGTTTCTAGGACTTCAACATCTCCTCTTCTTGTTTGAACTATGAAGACTGCTTTGACTGCTTTGTCTTTGTGTATAGGAAAAACATATGATATTTAAATTTGATATGTTGGTTAAAGTCTCTCAAATACTTGTTTCAGGTTGTCTAACTAGTATATTTGCACTACTAAAAGCAAGTAAGCAAAAAGCATGAGCATAACATTTGATAGAACTCTATGTTTTCTTTCTACTATCATCTAACAAAGGAATTTTATAATACTACTGATCTTCAAACTTTTTTTGGTTGATTGACAGGTAAGGTCACATTGCAGAAGGCAAACAAAACAAGATATGAACATGATACTTAATTTAACTTCTTGTCTTTTCTTTGGTAATTTTTTTCATTTGAAGCACTATTTTTTATTCTTAATTTTAAAGCAAATCTTTTAGTACATTCTTTTTTGTTTTCTCCTAAAATTTTTGTGGAACAACTTAAAGATGTGGTACCTAATTGTTTTGTTTTCATTCAACTTTACATATTGGAATTTCCTTTGATTCTATTAAAATTTTTCTTTTACATTTTTCCTTAAGAAAACACAGCAGCATTTTTCACTCATGCACGTTGGATTTATATGTTGTAATCTTGGGCCAAAATCCCTGTAAGAGCTGGGAGCTGGGAGCTGTGCCTCAAAGGCATGTGTGGGCCTGTGGCACCATTCAGGGAGCTGGAGAGCATTGGATGGCAAAAATCCATGTTCAGCAGGAGTGAACTCTGGACAGGACAGGGACAGTGTGTGCATGGGAGGGACCTGGTCTGGCATCATGCCTGGGGAGCTGTGAGTATCTCTGCAGTCCCAGCACCCTGGAGTTTACCTTTGGGATGTAGTAGCCATCCACATAGGCGTCCTCTGTTGCCATTCTTGGCACGTTGAAAGGGATAACATTGCCTTTCCTCTGCACCTCATGGATGACAGCGTTGGTGTAGTGCAGGTTGTTCCTGTCCTCCAGGGCTGGCGGCCGTCCCTGGCCGATGACGGCATCGATCTCGGCTTGCACGCGGGCTGGGGGAAAGAGCAGGAATGAGCCCAGGGAAAAAACCCTTGGAAGAAGACAAGGTTATTGCTGTGAGGGTCTGCCAAGGCACCTGGGCCACTGTTTACACCTCTCACGTGAATGTGGGGACATTTCCAATTGGTCTCTCACAAAGCTGTGAGGGATAAAAGCAAGGGAGAGCACGGACTTTTGTTAACTGTACCTTGAATTTCTGGATGTGTGGCCATAAACAGCAAAGCCCAGCGCAGGGTTGAGGACGTGGTCTCAGTCCCAGCAAACATCAGGTCGAGTGTGCAGGCCATGAGGTGTTCCTCGCGGAAGGTGTCACTGTCATGGTCCTTCACGAGAAGCAGTGTTGGTGCCACAGGAACAGTGAGGGTGTCCTGGCACCAGGCTTGGTCCAGAGCACCCCGAGGATTTTGGCAGCAGCTGCTGATGCCCTGCTGACCCCACATCCTGAACCTGATGTCTGTTCCTGAGCCCACCAAAGGCCACCCAGGCAGCTCAGATGGAGAATCTGGGCTCCTTTCCCATCCCTTCTGATTTCTAAGCCCCACCCCAGGAGGGTTTTCTCCCCATGGCTGACCTTGGAGATCTCCAGCAGGTAGCTGTCAATGTAGTCTCGGATCTCTGAGGGGTTCCAGTCCTCCTTGTGTTTGTTGATCTGCTCTTGCATAAATTTTTTCAGTAACTCCCAGTTTTTAAAGAGGGTTTGGTGGGCTCCAGGTAAGTACTTCATTATAGATGGGAAATTGTTGTACAGCTTTGAACACAAAAGGAGAAAGTCAAATTGAATAAAGGACTTTAGAATTTTTTCTGACATCAAGACTTTAGCCTGTGATGGCGCTTGCTGAGTTTCTGGATCTGGTGGAAACAGCTCAGCTCCAGAAGAGCAGAATTCCCATTATTGGGTAACTCGTCCGTTACTCACTATTTCAGCAGACAAGTTGGCAATCAGTGGGTAGGAAAAGTGATTCTGAGTGAAAGAGAGCACCATGAGCATTGCATAGCTTCAACAGATAGAAGAAAGCAATGACAGGCAAATCTACCCTGTGCAAAGGAATAGGGAATGGCACGTTTGGAGATGACAACACTGTGACTTCTGAGGTTGACTCCAGAGAAGAAACCATGGCCCTGGGCTGGTGGCAGGAGGACTGTACCTGGGTTGTGATGGCTCCATGGAGGACAGCAATGTCGTACATCAGCTTCAGCAGTCTTTGGAAATCCTCATCGTGGTATTCAAACCGATTGCCAAAGATGAGGGAGCAGATGACATTTGAAACGGCGTTAGTGACTTTAAGCTGAGGATCAAAAGGATTCCCTGGAGAAGAAAAAGATCAGTTCTCTTGCACTCTTCTCAGAAAAGAAGAAAACACACATCAGATGTAAAATAGTCAAGAAATATGAATGAAATGAGCGGCCACTAATGGGCACTGTCCTATGTCAGTGTTTTCCAGGGATGCCTGGCTGACCGCATGATCTGGTGAAGCTTGGCAGGGCATCCCCAGTGGTCCCAGTTCAACCAGCTTATGGAGATTCTTGTTTGCTTTGGAAAGCAACGTCTGCGGGATGTCATTTGAACTCATAGGAAACATCAGTGTTTATGGGCACACAGTATTTCCCAGAGAGGAGTAGGCTGAAGGTGGGCTGTGAATAATGCTGTGGGTGTTGCCTGGCTGCATTCCCCAGCCATCTGGAGGGCAAAGCAGCTGTAGGAAGGAGCAGGGATGCTGGCAGGGTTGTAGCAGCCCTTGCAAGGTGGGGTATTTTTCAGCATGCAGTGAAATCATAACAGGCCCTAGCAGTTCCTGCCTTCACAGCCACTGAGGGCTGTGGCACTCACCCTGTTCATCCCTAAACACGTCCGCGAGGTACCGGCACTCCTCCTGGATGCGCTCCTCCATGCTCCTCTTCCCCCAGCCGAAGTTTCGCAGCGTGGTCAGGGTGAATCTCCTCTGTGCCTTCCACAGGTGCCCGTTGGAGGAGATCAGTCCTGGCAGGAACAGCCCCCATGAGCCAGGGCTGATCCCCAACTGAGGGGGAAAAGCTGCAGGGCTCTGCCTTGTCTCCAGCTGCCTCAGACCTCTGCAGGGTCAAGGCTTGGACCTTACAGCTCAAGCATGTCTTGAGGGACATCTCACCCATCTTGCTGAAGACCCCCTCATCGATGGGGATGTCAGGACGGTCCATGAACTTGTCCCCTTGGTTTACAAGCACTTCCTTCACCAGCTGCATGCCATTGACCATCACAAACTTCATGCTGCCGATGTGCGTACCGAAGATGTCACCATATCTTTTACTTGCCTGGGAGGTGACATAAATAAAAGGGTTTTCATTTGCAGTGACTGCTCCAGGGGGGACCAGGACAGCCCTGTCAGAGGACATGGGTAAAAATAAGGGAAGAGTGGGAGGGAAGACAGAATGTGTGCACTCTCCCTGAGGGTGTAGTCTTTTTTCTTTCCTCTTTTCCAGAGTCAGTGATTGGAAGATGGTGTCAATTGGCCATAAATCAAGTAAACCACACAAGGTTTGATTTTTCAGTCCTATGTTTTTCCAGTTATTGTTTCAACCCATACCAGCCCCAACTCACACCTGTAGTGTTTGTACATCTGTGACTGCACCTGTTGTGATCGTGCTGTGACCTTTGCCCATGGAATCACTCCACACTTGTCACCCTGCTTGTACTCAGGTAAATGTCACCGATGAGGGAAAACCTCCTGCTTGCCTTCACAACCTGTGGGATTTGGGTTATCCCTTTTCCTGCATGGCCAGGATGTGTAGCTGCAATCCCTCCATCCCCTCCCCACACTGCTCACCACCCACATACCTTCTCCACTCCAACCAAAGGATCTTTGAAGTCCATGAGGTAAATGTGCCCCAAAAAGGGAAGGCGGAAGGGGGTGGGAGGGAAATTCTTTGGATTTCTGTTCTTCATGTAGTCTGCGATGAGCAGGAAGATGAAGAGAAAGATGAGGAATGTCTGGAGGGAGATGCTGTCCCAGAGGAAGTGCAGCATGGCTGGATGGTGGAGCTCTGCAGGGATGTGTCCCACAGCAGGTCAGGCAGGTTGAGCTCACAGGGTCCCAGTGAGGCCCCCAGGGCCAGGGGGAGATGGGTGATGTGCTGGCACAGCTGTGGGTGCAAACACAGGACAGCAAGGAGTGCCTTTTGCTGCCTGCTCTCCAGGCTACATTCAGACTCCTGCTTTCCCAGCTCTCAGAAAGGTTTCAACCCCTTCTTGATTAAACTGAAACATTCCCTCTGATCTGATTTTTTAAAAAGATCACCCATCACAAACCAGAACACCTCCAGCTTCCCCTTTCCCCTCCAGCCTCCCCTCAGTACTTTAGTAAACCCCAGTGCTCCATGCCCTTGTCTAAAGGACAGCAATGAGCTTTGTGGGATTGAGAGTCAAACCTGGCAGTTTCAGCGTGCAGTTCCCCCAAGGCCATCTCTCAGGATGACCCTGCTCCCTCCTTCCCGGCTTCCCACACCGTGCTGTGTCCTGGTTTCAGGTTCTCAGTGCCAGGGAGTCTCCAGCAGCCCCGAGAGCCTCACGCTTTCCTTGTTTACAGCAGCTCACTCCCTGCTATGAGGAGTCCCGGGCCAAGCCCCAGGTCCCAGGGGACATCCGAGATAAGGTTGCACAAACCTTTCACAAACCATCTGACTCATCCAGTTTCGTGTTTCCGTGTGTCTGTGTGACGCAGGCTGAAAGCAAACAGCTGTCCTGGAACTGAGCGGTTCCTAAGCACCGTCATTTTCTGATCTCCACCAGACGAGGGCAGGCAGAGCAGCTGGCTCCAGCCCAGCCTTGAGCTCTCCGGCCATCCCTTCCTGCTTGCCTTGTCCTTTGGGTCATAGCCCACGGTGAAGCTGCTCCCAAAGCCCCACAGAGCTCATGGAGGTGCTGAGAAGCCGATGCAGGTGCCCAGCTCTGCAGGCTGGGGCTCTTTGGTGGGAGCTGGCAGCAGAATGTGCTGCATTTTCCCACCCAGGAGCAGCTCTGCCTTAGGGAGGTGTTCATGCACATGGACCTCTTGGAATTTTGACGTGTATGTTGTGTTTTAGTGTGGAAGAAGCGGGGAGCAGCAGCACTTTGTCCTTGCAGCACGTGGCTCTGTCACGGCCCTTTGCAGTCATCAGCTGCCACCTCCTGCTCTGGGGGTCGTTTTGGGTTCCTTTTCTCTCTTTTGGGGCCATCAGTTGTGGCTGTTGGGATTGTCCAGTGCTGATGACAAGGCACAGAGGTGCAGCAGAGCCACTGGAGTGATGCCATACACATGTTCTCCATTACCCTTACACTTGGGAAGCTGGAGAAGTCAACTCTCTGTTTTATTGTGGAATTCAAAGGGGAGAGGCCTGGTTTTGAGAATACCTCTTTTCACCTCTGGTTTTTAAGTGCACCTAGGCATGAGCCCCTGGAGATGCATGTGTTCACCAGCAGTGACATATGAGGATCCACTTGAAAATTAAACAAATTCATGCCTCCTGCCTTTAAGGTATGGCATCACTGCATTTAATTTTGCTATTCTTCCCTGCATGTTTTAAAAACTAAAAAGAAGAAGATAAAGAAGATGGCTTCAATAATTTATCCTCTCCGAGAGCAGGAGAGGATAGCCCAAAGTAACGAAGAAACACAAGTTGTAAATGAAAGAGAGATCAATATTTCTTTGCTAAGGTAGTGCAAATTAGACAAGCTGTAGCCACATGCCAGAGGTCAGACCTAGAGCAGAATGAATACAAAGATGGGGAGAAACCAGTGCCTGGTCCCGAGTTGTGTTGAAGACTTCATAGGTGAAAAAGAAGTCCCTGGTTCTTTTATGTTTTCTCTTTTCCAAAGACACAACATGGGAGCCTGTGACTGTGAAACAATAATTAAAAATGCAGTAGGATTAAAGGGATCAGTCAGAAGGACAGCACAGTGACAGAATCCCCGTGTGTCTGGCATGGCAGGGATGTGATGTGCAGAGGACTCTCCCCTGGGGCATAAATCTGCCACTGCACTGTGGAGGTAGTTAAGCCTTGGGAGGCTGTGGAGCCTGACTGTGGTAAGGACTCTCTTCCCCAGAGAGAAAGAGCCCCAAGGTTTCAGGGTTGTGGAAAGCCCCGTCGGGAAGAAACCTTAGGAGATTGTTCTCTCCCATAGTGATAAGGTGTGTTCCACCCCATAAAACTTTATCAGTTAATTGATTGTGCCCCATTGGTTCATTGCCTCCCCCGTCCTTTTACTTGTCTTCATTTGGAAAAGACCGGTGTCTGCTAGGGAAGACTTGGAGCCTTCCTTGGAATGGAGAATGTAAATCCCCTCCCTCCAAATCATTATAATTTGGAAATTAAGGGGCCTCTCAGGCAGAGGTATGGAGATAGGAATAACAGTTCTTTTCTAGGCTGTCTAACAAGGCAAGAAAACAACAACTCCACCATTAACAGTAAACAGAACCAGGAACCCAGGCACAGCTTCCCTGAGCGCGGCCCTTTCCCCTTTGCTGCAGTTCCGCGCACAGCCAGCAGGGGCGCTGCTGATTCCTGGCAGGCAGGGCCGGTGCCATGATCCCCCCGCGGCTGCAGGGGGCGCTGTGGGGCGGGCTGAGGGAGCACACAGCAATGGCGGCTCGGCCCACACGGGAAGAGATGGATCAGAAACTGCGCAGCTGAGGCTGAAGACTTGGGAGGTCTCAGCAGGAAGGAGGTGTGGGCTACAGGGTAGCAAATAACTGGGAGCAGTGCTGAAGAAGCAGCAGGGGGCAGGACAACAGGGACACCTGCTCCCAGCAGGGTGACAGACCCCTCTTGAGTGAGGCAGGAGATAACCAGGTCCCAGTTCAGTGGCTGCTCCCCAGAGCAGAGGCTCACCCCACAGCAGAAGAAACAGGACCGAGCTGGACTTCTGTAGCAGGAGTGAGTTCCTTTCCCCAAACCACAGCTACACTGGCCCCCTCCAATGGCTCAGACCGAGTGAGAGAGAGTTTCCCTTCTCTCCATCTCAAGCACCCAGCCATCAGTGCTTCTTAGTACCACACTGGGGAAACATCAACTGGTAAGAAGTAAAGAAAAAAGGAAGAGAAACCCCTCAACCCCCAACAATGTTGTTTCTGGGCAATGCACGACCTGGTTCTACATGTTGGTCCATTTACACCATCTAAAATACCTTGATTCAGGATAGACATGTATTATTGTCAGGGTATGGATGTAATGAGTTGTGCTGCTCTCCTCTGCTGTTTTCAGTTCATTCCTCCCACCCAAAGCTGCTGCCCTCTGCCCAGCCCACAGACAGTTGTCTCAGAGCTGGGCAAGGGGCCTTGTGAAATGAAAAGTTGCAACCCCTCTGCAGATGAGCTGTGAAGGGACCTCAGCAATTCCTGATTGCTGCAGAGGTAGCTGAGGGTCTCTGCCTGTTCTCAGCCCCACCTGAGAGGACACAGAGGACAGGTAAAGCTCTAAATCACTGTTCTTGCTTTTATTTGGAAAAGAGAACTGTCTGCTCTGTCCAGCCTGCTCTGCAGGTGATTTATGTGCTCCTTCTTAGGACCATTGTCCAGCTCATTTGCAGCCTTCCCATCCAGTTTCTCTTAGAGAAGGAGAAGAAGATGAGGTCTAGAAAGTCAAATATCTTCCTTGTTTCTGCTGGAGAGGGGAGGTGTGGGAGCCCGTGGCAGCAGCAGGTTGGAGGGCAGCTGCCATGAGGAGAGGAGGGCTGGGGCTGACCAGGTTCTGCCAAGGAGTGGGATGTGAGACAAGTCTGCATTTAATAAATGGACTGGTTTGTGTCCCACCCATGTGTCCTCATTTCTCCACCTTATGGGTCTGTGGAACAGCCTCAAGTACCTGGAACAGTATCTCAGTCCAAGCTCCTGTTGGAGCTGTGCCAGAAGCTCTGTTGGCCTGGGAGAAATTTGCTTCCTCTAGGAAGAGGTGAGCTGCACTCCAGGGAAAATTGAAAAAAGGAGAAGATTGCTCTCTGCTCATTTCCTCAGCAGGAGGGCAGGAGCTGGAGGTGTATGTTCCTGGTGCTGAGCTGATTTCCTGAGGCAGCCCCCATCCTGCTCCTGGGAGCTGCAGCTTCTGCCTGGAGGCCTCAGCAGGGTCCTTGTGGTGCAGCTGTTGTCCAGTTCAGTGCATTTCTTGGTGTTAACCATTGCTTGCCAATCTTGGACTGTTTCATTGTGTAGATGATGGTTCACATAGTAATTTGTTGCTGTTCTTTTCCAAGGCCCCCTTTTTCCTCGTTAGACTGTTGAGTGCAGCTTAACCACACTGTGTCTTGCTGGAGCTCACCCCACTGCCCTTGGACACACCAGGCACTCCATGATGCTGGGCAGGTAAACAGGGAGGATTTTGCACCATTTTGTAATTCCAGCTGTGCTGCCAGGATCATTTTTTCCATCCTTTCTGTAGGAATTGCCTTTGCATTTACAGTGCCAGCCTCCTGCAGTGCAGGGGCAGAGACACAGGGCATGGCCAAAGCCCACAGCCCGAGCTGGTCATGGCCTGCATTGCTCTTCACTATGCAGAGCACTTCATGGCAAAAAAAGCTTTGATAAAGATTTATTGATGTATGAGACAGGTGGTATAGAGTGACTTGTTTTTAGAGAAGTACATATTAAGGAAATGTCAAATTAATACTTGTGGGAATGTTATAAAAGAAAGGCTGGTATTGCTCTCCCACTGAACCCAGCCACAGCTTCAACAGTGCTGTCTCCAAAGTGTCCCTCATTTTGTCCCTCATGGCCATCCCTCATAAAATCAGGAAAGCCCCAAGCCCCTCCTTAATTTACAGTGCCATAGGGCAAGCCTAATAATGCCCTGGGAGCTCCCAGGTTGATCCCATGATAACATCATGGTGGGATACAGAGTGCAAGGTCTACTTGTAAAAGAAATGATTTTGCAATTGCTTTCAAAGGAATCACACAGCCTCCCCCTGGGACTGTCAAAGCCTTGTTTTCAGCACCCCTGACAAAGGATTTTCCATGAGAGGATGGTATCCAAGAGTTTCCTAGCGAAGCACAGCACAGATCTTGTAGGGCTTTGGGGCCACTGCAACGCCTGCTGTGGCCTGGAAACTGAGCGTGGTGTCTGGGGGTGCCTGGAAGGTGAATTTCTGGAGCAGGGATGTGAAGAAGAGGAAGAGCTCGGAACGGGCCAGCAGCTCGCCCAGGCAGGCACGCTTCCCTGTGGAGACAGCAACCCACAGCATCCTCAGACTATGATTTTGCTTCTGAAAATGCTTCTGCCTGCCCTTAGGACCATGGTCCAGCTGTGTTACCCCATTCCAAACCAAGCCTCCCAATAATAACTTTGGCATTACAGCATGGTCTGCTCCCCAAACTGCACGACCTTGTTAGCACAATTCACACACACATGACCTGGATGTGCCCATGCAGGGAGAGCTCACCCAAGAGAGCTGTCAGAGGAGATGTGTGCTGCTGGTGTGGGAAATGGGGGCTAAAAGCAACTTCCCCATGGAAGCTGCTGGCTGGGGAACACTGTGGTGGCAAGAGTGAGGCTCCTGGTGAGCTCAGCCATGTGGGAGCAGGAGCACAGAGCAATGGCCTCAGTGAAGATGTTCCTAAGACCTTTGGAATTTACCTGGTTTTTTATTCATGCTCATTTCTCTTCTGTGCATGTGAAAAGAGACAAGAAAGGGCTGCAAGTGTGGTTGTGTTGCTTTGGGGAGGCCATGGGAGCATTCTGAGCAGCACCTGCCAAGGTGCATCTGCCCTTTCCATTGCTATTTCCCTCTCTGTCTCCTCGCTGCAGTTGCAAACCCAAGCCCACATGTGCTCAGTAATTCAGCAAATCTTACCCATAGAAAATGGTTGAAAAGACTCATTTTTCCAGAACTTCCCATCCTTCAGAAAATGCTCAGGGTTAAAAGCATCAGGAGTTTTCCACTCATTCTTGTCAAGCAGCAGAGAGCCTATATTTGCCATTATAAGAGTGCCCTAAGAGGAAAAAAAGAAAAGTAAATCACACTTTCTCTGGCACTGACAGCAGGAAGGGGTGGTTTAATCTTCCAGTTTCCTCTGTTACATAACTGCATTTTTCCCTCATCAGCATTGTTTTTATCTCGGGCCAAAGTCCCTGTAAGAGCTGGGAGCTGGGATCTGTACCTCAAAGGCATGTAGGGATGTGGCACCATTCAAGGAGCTGGAGAGCATTGGATGGCAAAAATCCATGTTCAGCAGGAGTGAACTCTGGACAGGGCAGGGACAATGTGTGCACAGGAGGGACCTGCCTGGCACCATGCCTGGGGAGCTGTGAGTATCCCTGCAGTCCCAGCACCCTGGAGTTTACCTTTGGGATGTAGTAGCCATCCACGTAGGCGTCCTCTGTTGCCAATCTTGGTCCGTTGAAAGGGATAACATTGCCTTTCCTCTGCACCTCATGGATGACAGCGTTGGTGTAGTGCAGGTTGTTCCTGTCCTCCAGGGCTGGCGGCCGTCCCTGGCCGATGACGGCATCGATCTCGGCTTGCACGCGGGCTGGGGGAAAGAGCAGGAATGAGCCCAGGGAAAAAAACCCTTGGAAGAAGACAAGGTTATTGCTGTGAGGGTCTGCCAAGGCACCTGGGCCACTGTTTACACCTCTCACGTGAGTGTGGGGACATTCCCAACTGGTCTCTCACAAAGCTGTGAGGGATAAAAGCAAGGGAGAGCACGGACTTTTGTTAACTGTACCTTGAATTTCTGGATGTGTGGCCATAAACAGCAAAGCCCAGCGCAGGGTTGAGGACGTGGTCTCAGTCCCAGCAAACATCAGGTCGAGTGTGCAGGCCATGAGGTGTTCCTCGCGGAAGGTGTCACTGTCATGGTCCTTCACGAGAAGCAGTGTTGGTGCCACAGGAACAGTGAGGCTGTCCTGGCACCAGGCTTGGTCCAGAGCACCCCGAGGATTTTGGCAGCAGCTGCTGATGCCCTGCTGACCCCACATCCTGAACCTGATGTCTGTCCTGAGCCCACCAAAGGCCACCCAGGCAGCTCAGATGGAGAATCTGGGCTCCTTTCCCATCCCTTCTGATTTCTAAGCCCCACCCCAGGAGGGTTTTCTCCCCATGGCTGACCTTGGAGATCTCCAGCAGGTAGCTGTCAATGTAGTCTCGGATCTCTGAGGGGTTCCAGTCCTCCTTGTGTTTGTTGATCTGCTCTTGCATAAATTTCTTCAGTAACTCCCAGTTTTTAACAATGGTTTGGTGGGCTCCAGGTAAGTACTTCATTATAGATGGGAAATTGTTGTACAGCTTTGAACACAAAAGGAGAAAGTCAAATTGAATAAAGGACTTTAGAATTTTTTCTGACATCAAGACTTTAGCCTGTGATGGCGCTTGCTGAGTTTCTGGATCTGGTGGAAACAGCTCAGCTCCAGAAGCGCACAATTCCCATTATGGGCTAACTTCTTGTTGGGGGTTAGATTTATTTCTTTTTTTACCTATAGAATTTTTTCCCATAAATTGCTAGGAAACTAACTACTGGATGCTTATAGGTACTCAAGCAGAACAAAGTGGTCACAGGATAGGAACTGTAGCACCTGGCTACACTTCTGTTGTCTCTGGAAGTTTCTCTCAGAGGGGGGAGATAACACCAGCTTTGGGGCAGGCAAAGGACAGGGCTGGGGGCAGCTTTGCTCTCTAGCGCTCGGCATTGGAGAGAGGACGGCCAGGCTGCTGTTGGCCGTGGGTGGAGTTCACTGTCACCACCAAAGTCCAGTCCTGAGAAATCCTCCATCACCTGCTCGTGTGCCCAGGAATTCTGAGCTTGCCTCCCCCTACCCTGCTGGAGCTGGGCTGGCCCTGTCCCACTGCCGCCACTTCTTCATCACTGCTTTGAGGCTTTTCTTCAGTGCTGCATTGTGGCTACGCTGTGTTCCCGCTGGGCCCTGCCCTGCTGGGACATCCCTGCTGTTCCAGCTACAACCGGTAGAGCTTCTGATACATCTTATCCACCAACCCGTGAATTTCCACCTTTCCAGCTTGCTGCTTTTGGAGTCCCAAGATATCAGAGAGTCCTGGATTTTGTGAAACAAAGCCTCTGGAGGTTCCTGGTTCTCTTTATTATTAATGCTGTAGTTGTTGTTGTTTGTTTGCTTTGTTAGACATACTAGTAAAGTGCTGTTATTCCTATCCCCGTACCTCTGCCTGGAAGCCCCCTTAATAGCAAGTTATAAAAATTTGGACGGAGGGGTCTTACATTCTCCATCCCAGAGGAAGCTCTGGTTTTCCCTGGCAGACACCTGTCTTTCTAAACCGAGATACTTGTGCGTTACTCAGTATTGCAGCAAACAGGTTGGCAATGAGTGGGCAGGAAAGTGATTTTGAGAGAAAGAGAGCAGCGTGAACATTGCACAACTTCAACATAAGGCAGGAAGCAATGACAGGCAAATCTACCCTGTGCAAAGGAATAGGGAATGGTACGTTTGGAGATGACAACACTGTGACTTTTGAGGTTGACTCCAGAGAAGGAACCATGGCCCTGGGCTGGTGGCAGGAGGGCTGTACCTGGCTTGTGATGGCTCCATGGAGGACAGCAATGTCGTACATCAGCTTCAGCAGTCTTTGGAAATCCTCATCGTGGTATTCAAACCGATTGCCAAAGATGAGGGAACAGATGACATTTGAAACAGCGTTAGTGACTTTAAGCTGAGGATCAAAAGGATTCCCTGGAGAAGAAAAAGATCAGCTCTCTTCCACTCTTCTCAGAAAAGAAGAAAACACACATCAGATGTAAAAAAGTCAAGAAATATGAATGAAATGAGCGGCCACTAATGGGCACTGTCCTATGTCAATGTTTTCCTGGGATGCCTGACTGACTCCATGATCTGGTGAAGCTTGGCAGGGCATCCCCAGTGGTCTCAGTTCAACCAGCTTATGGAGATTCTTGTTTGCTTTGGAAAGCAGGATGTCATTTGAACTCATAGGAAACATCAGCGTTTATGGGCACACAGTATTTCCCAGAGAAGAGTAGGCTGAAGGTGGGCTGTGAATAATGCTGTGGTTGTTGCCTGGCTGCATTCCCCAGCCATCTGGAGGGCAAAGCAGCTGTAGGAAGGAGCAGGGATGCTGGCAGGGTTGTAGCATCTCTTGTAAGGTGGGGTATTTTTCAGCATGCAGTGAAATCATAACAGGCCCTAGCAGTTCCTGCCTTCACAGCCACTGAGGACCGTGGCACTCACCCTGTTCATCCCTAAACACGTCCGCGAGGTACCGGCACTCCTCCTGGATGCGCTCCTCCATGCTCCTCTTCCCCCAGCCGAAGTTTCGCAGTGTGGTCAGGGTGAATCTCCTCTGTGCCTTCCACAGGTGCCCGTTGGAGGAGATCAGTCCTGGCAGGAACAGCCCCCATGAGCCAGGGCTGATCCCCAACTGAGGGGGAAAAGCTGCAGGGCTCTGCCTTGTCTCCAGCTGCCTCAGACCTCTGCAGGGTCAAGGCTTGGACCTTACAGCTCAAGCATGTCTTGAGGGACATCTCACCCATCTTGCTGAAGACCTGCTCATCAAGAGGCATGTCAGGACGGTCCAGGAACTTGTCCCCTTGGTTTACGAGCACTTCCTTCATCAGCCTCATCCCATTTATCATCACAACCTTCATGCTGCCCATGCTCAGGCCAAAGATTTCACCATATCTTTTAAATAGCTAGGAGGGGACATAAATAAAAAGGATTTTCATTTGCAATGAGTGATCCTGGGGAACCAGGACAGCCCTGTCAGGGGACCTAGGTAAAAATAAGGTGTGGGAGGGGAGACAGAATGTGTGCACTCTGCCTGAGACCATAGTCTTTTTCCTTTCCTCTTTTCCAGAATCAGTGATTGGAAGATGGTGTCAATTGGCCATAAATCATGTAAACCACACAAGGTTTGATTTTTCAGTCCTATGTTTTTCCAGTTATTGTTTCAACCCCATACCAGCCCCAACTCACACCTGTAGTGTTTGTATATCTGTGACTGCACCTTCGAGATTGTGCTGTGACCTTTGCCCAAGGAATCACTCCACGCTTGCCACCCTGCTTGTACTCAGGTAAATGTCACTGATGAGGGAAAACCTCCTGCCTGCCTTCACAACCTGTGGGGTTTGGGTTATCCCTTTTCCTGCATGGCCAGGGATGTGTAGCTGCAATCCCTCCATCCCCTCCCCACACTGCTCACCACCCACATACCTTCTCCACTGTGGCTGCAGGGTCTTTGAAGTCCATGAGGTAGATGTGCCCCAAAAAGGGAAGGCGGAAGGGGGTGGGAGGGAAATTCTTTGGGTTTCTGCTCTTCATGTAGTCTGCGATGAGCAGGAAGATGAAGAGAAAGATGAGGAATGTCTGGAGGGAGATGCTGTCCCAGAGGAAGTGCAGCATGGCTGGATGGTGGGGTTCTGCAGGGATGTGTCCCACAGCAGGTCAGGCAGGTTGAGCTCACAGGGTCCCAGTGAGGCCCCCAGGGCCAGGGGGAGATGGGTGATGTGCTGGCACAGCTGTGGGTGCAAACACAGGACAGCAAGGAGTGCCTTTTGCTGCCTGCTCTCCAGGCTACATTCAAACTCCTGCTTTCCCAGCTCTCAGAAAGGTTTCAACCCCTTCTTGATTAAACTGAAACATTCCTTCTGATCTGATTTTTAAAAAATCGCCCACCGCAAACCAGAACACCTCCAGCTTCCCCTTTCCCCTCCAGCCTCCCCTCAGTACTTTAGTAAACCCCAGAGCTCCATGCCCTTGTCTAAAGGACAGCAATGAGCTTTGTGGGATTGAGAGTCAAACCTGGCAGCTTCAGCGTGCAGTTCCCCAAGGCCATCTCTCAGGATGACCCTGCTCCCTCCTTCCTGGCTGCCCTCACCGTGCTGTGTCCTGGTTTCAGGTTCTCAGTGCCAGGGAGTCTCCAGCAGCCCCGAGAGCCTCACGCTTTCCTTGTTTACAGCAGCTCACTCCCTGCTATGAGGAGTCCCAGGCCAAGCCCCAGGTCCCAGGGGACATCCGAGATAAGGTTGCACAAACCTTTCACAAACCATCTGACTCATCCAGTTTCGTGTTTCCGTGTGTCTGTGTGACGCGGGCTGAAAGCAAACAGCTGTCCTGGAACTGAGCGGTTCCTAAGCACCGTCATTTTCTGATCTCCACCAGACGAGGGCAGGCAGAGCAGCTGGCTCCAGCCCAGCCTTGAGCTCTCCGGCCATCCCTTCCCGCTTGCCTTGTCCTTTGGGTCATAGCCCACGGTGAAGCTGCTCCCAAAGCCCCACAGAGCTCATGGAGGTGCTGAGAAGCCGATGCAGGTGCCCAGCTCTGCAGGCTGGGGCCCTTTGGTGGGAGCTGGCAGCAGAATGTGCTGCATTTTCCCACCCAGGAGCAGCTCTGCCTTAGGGAGGTGTTCATGCACATGGACCTCTTGGAATTTTGATGTGTATGTTGTGTTTTAGTGTGGAAGAAGCGGGGAGCAGCAGCACTTTGTCCTAACACCACATGGCTCTGTCACAGCCCTTTGCAGTCATCAGCTGCCACCTCCTGCTCTGGGGGACGTTTTGGGTTCCTTTTCTCTCTTTTAAGGCAATCAGTTGTGGCTGTTGGGATTGTCCAGTGCTGATGACAAGGCACAGAGGTGCAGCAGAGCCACTGCTGTGCAGAGCCACTGCATCACATATGTGATGCCATACACATGTTCTCCATTACCCTTACACTTGGGAAGCTGGAGAAGTCAACTCTCTGTTTTATTGTGGAATTCAAAGGGGAGAGGCCTGGTTTTGAGAATACCTCTTTTCACCTCTGGTTTTTAAGTGTACTTAGGCATGAGCCCTTGGAGATGCACATGTTCACCAGCAGTGGCATATGAGGATCCACTTGAAAATTAAACAAATTCATGCCTCCTGCCTTTAAGGTATGGCATCACTGCATTTAATTTTCGTATTTTTCTCTGCATGATATTAAGAAATAGGAAGTAGAAGATAAAGAAGATGGCTTCAATAATTTATCCTCTCCGAGAGCAGGAGAGGATAGCCCAAAGTAACGAAGAAACAGAAGTTGTAAATGAAAGAGAGATCAATATTTCTTTGCTAAGGTAGTGCAAATTAGACAAGCTGTAGCCACATGCCAGAGGTCAGACCTACAGCAGAATGAATACAAAGATGGGGAGAAACCAGTGCCTTTTCCCCAGAGGTGTTGAAGACTTCGTAGGTGAAAAAGAAGTCCCTGGATCTTTTATGCTTTCTCTTTTACAAAGACAAAGACACAACATGGGAGCCTGTGACTGTGAAAGAATAATTAAAAATGCAGTAGGATTAAAGGGATCAGTCAGAAGGACAGCTCAGTGACAGAATCCCTGTGTGCCTGGCATTGCACAGAACTCTCCCCTGTGGCATAAATCTGCCACTGCACTGTGGAGGTAGTTAAGCCTCAGGAGGCTGTGGAGCCTGACTGTGATGAGGACTCTCTTCCCCAGAGAGAAAGCTGCCTCAAGGTTTCAGGGTTTTGGAAAGCCCCATCGGGAAGAAACCTTAGGAGATTGCTCTCTCCCGTAGTGATAAGGTGTGTTCCACCCCATAAAACTTTATCAGTTAATTGATTGTGCCCCATTGGTTCTTTGCCTCCCCGGTCCTTTTACTTGTCTTCATTTGGAAAAGGCCAATTTCTGCTTGGGAAGACCCGGAGCCTTCCTTGGAATGGACAATGTCAATCCCCTCCCTCCAAATCATTATAATTTGGAAATTAAGGGGCCTCTCAGGCAGAGGTATGGAGATAGGAATAACAGTTCTTTTCTAGGCTGTCTAACAAGGCAAGAAAACAACAACTCCACCATTAACAGTAAACAGAACCAGGAACCCAGGCACAGCTTCCCTGAGCGCGGCCCTTTCCCCTTTGCTGCAGTTCCGCGCACAGCCAGCAGGGGCGCTGCTGATTCCTGGCAGGCAGGGCCGGTGCCATGATCCCCCCGCGGCTGCAGGGGGCGCTGTGGGGCGGGCTGAGGGAGCACACGGCAATGGCGGCTCGGCCCACACGGGAAGAGATGGATCAGAAACTGCGCAGCTGAGGCTGAAGACTTGGGAGGTCTCAGCAGGAAGGAGGTGTGGGCTACAGGGTAGCAAATAACTGGGAGCAGTGCTGAAGAAGCAGCAGGGGGCAGGACAACAGGGACACCTGCTCCCAGCAGGGTGACAGACCCCTCTTGAGTGAGGCAGGAGATAACCAGGTCCCAGTTCAGTGGCTGCTCCCCGGAGCAGAGGCTCACCCCACAGCAGAAGAAACAGGACCGAGCTGGACTTCTGTAGCAGGAGTGAGTTCCTTTCCCCAAACCACAGCTACACTGGCCCCCTCCAATGGCTCAGACCGAGTGAGAGAGAGTTTCCCTTCTCTCCATCTCAAGCACCCAGCCATCAGTGCTTCTTAGTACCACACTGGGGAAACATCAACTGGTAAGAAGTAAAGAAAAAAGGAAGAGAAACCCCTCAACCCCCAGCAATGTTGTTTCTGGGCAATGCACGACCTGGTTCTACATGTTGGTCCATTTACACCATCTAAAATACCCTGATTCAGGATAGACATGTATTATTGTCAGGGTATAAATGTAATGAGTTGTGCTGCTCTCCTCTGCTGTTTTCAGTTCATTCCTCCCACCCAAAGCTGCTGCCCTCTGCCCAGCCCACAGACAGTTGTCTCAGAGCTGGGCAAGGGGCCTTGTGAAGTGAAAAGTTGAAACTCCTCTGCAGATGAGCTGTGAAGAGACCTCAGCAATTCCTGATTGCTGCAGAGGTAGCTGAGGGCCTCTGCCTATTCTCAGCCCCACCTGAGAGGACACAGAGGACAGGTAAAGCTCTAAATCACTGTTCTTGCTTTTATTTGGAAAAGAGAACTGCCTGCCCTGTCCAGCCTGCTCTGCAGGTGATTTATGTGCTCCTTTCTTAATGCCATTGTCCTGCCCGCTTGCAGCCTTCCCATCCAGCTTCTCTCAGAGAAGGAGAAGAAGATGAGGTCTAGAAAGTCAAATGGCTTCCTTGTTTCTGCTGGAGAGGGGAGGTGTGGGAGCCCGTGGCAGCAGCAGGTTGGAGGGCAGCTGCCATGAGGAGAGGAGGGCTGGGGCTGACCAGGTTCTGCCAAGGAGTGGGATGTGAGACAAGTCTGTATTTAATAAATGGACTGGTTTGTGTCCCACCCATGTGTCCTCATTTCTCCACCTTATGGGTCTGTGGAACAGCCTCAAGTACCTGGAACAGTATCTCAGTCCAAGCTCCTGCTTGGAGCTGTGCCAGAAGCTCTGTCGGCCTGGGAGAAATTTGCTTCCTCTAGGAAGAGGTGAGCTGCACTCCAGGGAAAATTGAAAAGAGGAGAAGATTGCTCTCTGCTCATTTCCTCAGCAGGAGGGCAGGAGCTGGAGGTGTGTGTTCCTGGTGCTGAGCTGATTTCCTGAGGCAGCCCCCATCCTGCTCCTGGGAGCTGCAGCTTCTGCCTGGAGGCCTCAGCAGGGTCCTTGTGGTGCAGCTGTTGTCCAGTTCAGTGCATTTCTTGGTGTTAACCATTGCTTGCCAATCTTGGACTGTTTCATTGTGTAGATGATGGTTCACATAGTAATTTGTTGCTGTTCTTTTCCAAGGCCCCCTTTTTCCTCGTTAGACTGTTGAGTGCAGCTTAACCACACTGTGTCTTGCTGGAGCTCACCCCACTGCCCTTGGACACACCAGCCACTCCGTGATGCTGGGCAGGTAAACAGGGAGGATTTTGCACCATTTTGTAATTCCAGCTGTGCTGCCAGGATCATTTTTTCCATCCTTTCTGTAGGAATTGCCTTTGCATTTACAGTGCCAGCCTCCTGCAGTGCAGGGGCAGAGACACAGGGCATGGCCAAAGCCCACAGCCCGAGCTGGTCATGGCCTGCATTGCTCTTCACTATGCAGAGCACTTCATGGCAAAAAAAGCTTTGATAAAGATTTATTGATGTATGAGACAGGTGGTATAGAGTGACTTGTTTTTAGAGAAGTACATATTAAGGAAATGTCAAATTAATACTTGTGGGAATGTTATAAAAGAAAGGCTGGTATTGCTCTCCCACTGAACCCAGCCACAGCTTCAACAGTGCAGTCTCTAAAGTGTCCCTCAATTTACGAAAGTGACCATGGCAATCCCGCATAAAATCAGGAAAGCCCCAAGCCCCTCCTTAATTTACAGTGCCATAGGGCAAGCCTAATAATGCCCTGGGAGCTCCCAGGTTGATCCCATGATAACATCATGGTGGGATACAGAGTGCAAGGTCTACTTGTAAAAGAAATGATTTTGCAATTGCTTTCAAAGCAAGAAACTACCCAGCCTCCCCCTGGGACTGTCAAGGCCTTGTTTTCAGCACCCCTGACAAAGGATTTTCCATGAGAGGATGGTGGCCAAGAGTTCCCTAGCGAGGCACAGCACAGATCTTGTAGGGCTTTGGGGCCAGTGTGATGCCTAGTGTGGCCTGGAGGCTGAGCGTGGTGTCTGGGGGTGCCTGGAAGGTGAATTTCTGGAGCAGGGATGTGAAGAAGAGGAAGAGCTCAGACCGGGCCAGCAGCTCGCCCAGGCAGGCACGCTTCCCTGTGGAGACAGCAACCCACAGCATCCTCAGACTATGATTTTGCTGCTGAAAATGCTTCTGCCTGCCCTTAGGACCATGGTCCAGCTGTGTTACCCCGTTCCTGGATGACTTCTTCAACCCAAACCAAGCCTCCCAATAATAACTTTGGCATTACAGCATGGTCTGCTCCCCAAACTGCACGACCTTGTTAGCACAATTCACACACACATGACCTGGATGTGCCCATGCAGGGAGAGCTCACCCAAGAGAGCTGTCAGAGGAGATGTGTGCTGCTGGTGTGGGAAATGGGGGCTAAAAGCAACTTCCCCATGGAAGCTGCTGGCTGGGGAACGCAGTGGTGGCAAGAGTGAGGCTCCTGGTGAGCTCAGCCATGTGGGAGCAGGAGCACAGAGCAATGGCCTCAGTGAAGATGTTCCTAAGGTCTCTGGAATTTACCTGGTTTTTTATTCATGCTCATTTCTCTTCTGTGCATGTGAAAAGAGACAAGAAAGGGCTGCAAGTGTGGTTGTGTTGCTTTGGGGAGGCCATGGGAGCATTCTGAGCAGCACCTGCCAAGGTGCATCTGCCCTTTCCATTGCTATTTCCCTCTCTGTCTCCTCGCTGCAGTTGCAAACCCAAGCCCACATGTGCTCAGTAATTCAGCAAATCTTACCCACAGAAAATGGTAGAAAAGACTCATTTTTCCAGAACTTCCCATCCTTCAGAAAATGCTCAGGGTTAAAAGCATCAGGAGTTTTCCACTCATTCTTGTCAAAGTGCAGAGAGGTTAAATTTGTCATCACAATTGTGCCCTAAGAGGAAAAAAGAAAAGTAAACCACACTTTCTTTGCCACTGACAGCAGGTGGGGTGGTTTTATCTTCCAGTCTCCTCTTAATGAAGAACATCCTTTGTCAAATTGTGGGAGTTCTTGGCTCTTTCCTGCTCCAAGGTCAGGGTGAATAAAACTCAGGAGACGTTTTTGACGTCTCACTGAAATTTATTATCCTTATCTATTACAGACTCATGAGATGTGAGCTCTCCCTAACAAGTTGAAAAAGTGATCTAAAATGGTGTCTATTCAAGGCTATTTAAGTCCTAATTATCCAATAAACAGTTGATATCTGTATTATTTTGCTTCTAATCCAACTATGATCACCCAAAACCCGCAATACGGACCTGTTTCACCCAATTACAGAATACCACCCAGATTCATGAAGAAGAAGGTAAAAAAAGACAACTAATCCACACCCCAAATTCTCCATCTTGGCTCCCATATATCACCATACACTAAAATCTGAAATCCTAAGTTTCTAGGACTTCAACATCTCCCCTTCTTGTTTGAACTATGAAGACTGCTTTGACTGCTTTGTCTTTGTGTATAGGAAAAACATATGATATTTAAATTTGATGTGTTGGTTAAAGTCTCTCAAATACTTGTTTCAGGTTGTCTAACTAGTATATTTGCACTACTAAAAGCAAGTAAGCAAAAAGCATGAGCATAACATTTGATAGAACTCTATGTTTTCTTTCTACTATCATCTAATGAAGGAATTTTATAATACTACAGATCTTCAAACTTTTTTTGGTTGATTGACAGGTAAGGTCGCATTGCAGAAGGCAAACAAAACAAGATATGAACATGATACTTAATTTAACTTCTTGTCTTTCCTTGGTAATTTTTTTCATTTGAAGCACTATTTTTTATTCTTAATTTTAAAGCAAATCTTTTAGTACATTCTTTTTTGTTTTCTCCTAAAATTTTTGTGGAACAACTTAAAGATGTGGTACCTAATTGTTTTGTTTTCATTCAACTTTACATATTTGAATTTCCTTTGATTCTATTAAAATTTTTCTTTTACATTTTTCCTTAAGAAAACACAGCAGCATTTTTCGCTCATGCACGTTGGTTTTATATGTTGTAATCTTGGGCCAAAATCCCTGTAAGAGCTGGGAGCTGGGAGCTGTGCCTCAAAGGCATGTGTGGGCCTGTGGCACCATTCAGGGAGCTGGAGAGCATTGGATGGCAAAAATCCATGTTCAGCAGGAGTGAACTCTGGACAGGGCAGGGACAGTGTGTGCACAGGAGGGACCTGGTCTGGCATCGTGCCTGGGGAGCTGTGAGTATCCCTGCAGTCCCAGCACCCTGGAGTTTACCTTTGGGATGTAGTAGCCATCCACATAGGTGTCCTCTGTTGCCATTCTTGGCACGTTGAAAGGGATAACATTGCCTTTCCTCTGCACCTCATGGATGACGGCGTTGGTGTAGTGCAGGTTGTTCCTGTCCTCCAGGGCTGGCGGCCGTCCCTGGCCGATGACGGCATCGATCTCGGCTTGCACGCGGGCTGGGGGAAAGAGCAGGAATGAGCCCAGGGAAAAAACCCTTGGAAGAAGACAAGGTTATTGCTGTGAGGGTCTGCCAAGGCACCTGGGCCACTGTTTACACCTCTCACGTGAGTGTGGGGACATTCCCAACTGGTCTCTCACAAAGCTGTGAGGGATAAAAGCAAGGGAGAGCACGGACTTTTGTTAACTGTACCTTGAATTTCTGGATGTGTGGCCATAAACAGCAAAGCCCAGCGCAGGGTTGAGGACGTGGTCTCAGTCCCAGCAAACACCAGGTCGAGTGTGCAGGCCATGAGGTGTTCCTCGCGGAAGGTGTCACTGTCATGGTCCTTCACGAGAAGCAGTGTTGGTGCCACAGGAACAGTGAGGCTGTCCTGGCACCAGGCTTGGTCCAGACCACCCCAAGGATTTTGGCAGCAGCTGCTGAAGCCCTGCTGACCCCCCATCCTGCTGATGGGTGGCCTGAACCTGATGTCTGTCCTGAGCCCACCAAAGGCCACCCAGGCAGCTCAGATGGAGAATTGGGGCTCCTTTCCCATCCCTTCTGATTTCTAAGCCCCACCCCAGGAGGGTTTTCTCCCCATGGCTGACCTTGGAGATCTCCAGCAGGTAGCTGTCAATGTAGTCTCGGATCTCTGAGGGGTTCCAGTCCTCCTTGTGTTTGTTGATCTGCTCTTGCATAAATTTCTTCAATAACCTCCAGTTTTTAAAAATGGTTTGGTGGGCTCCAGGTAAGTACTTCATTATAGATGGGAAATTGTTGTACAGCTTTGAACACAAGAGGAGATAGTCAAATTGAATAAAGGTCTTTAAAATTTCTTCTGACATCAAGACTTCAGCCTGTGATGGCGCTTGCTGAGTTTCTGGATCTGGTGGAAACAGCTCAGCTCCAGAAGAGCAGAATTCCCATTATTGGGTAACTCGTCCGTTACTCACTATTTCAGCAGACAAGTTGGCAATGAGTGGGTAGGAAAGTGATTCTGAGTGAAAGAGAGCACCATGAGCATTGCACAGCTTCAACAGAAGAAAGAAAGCAATGACAGGCAAATCTACCCTGTGCAAAGGAATAGGGAATGGCACGTTTGGAGATGACAACACTGTGACTTCTGAGGTTGACTCCAGAGAAGAAACCATGGCCCTGGGCTGGTGGCAGGAGGACTGTACCTGGGTTGTGACAGCTGCATGGAGGACAGTCATGTCATACATCAGCTTCAGCAGTCTTTGGAAATCCTCATCATGGTATTCAAACCGATTGCCAAAGATGAGGGAGCAGATGACATTTGAAACAGCGTTAGTGACTTTAAGCTGAGGATCAAAAGGATTCCCTGGAGAAGAAAAAGATCAGTTCTCTTGCACTCTTCTCAGAAAAGAAGAAAACACACATCAGATGTAAAAAAGTCAAGAAATATGAATGAAATGAGGGACCACTAATGGGCACTGTCCTATGTCAGTGTTTTCCAGGGATGCCTGACTGACCCCATGATCTGGTGAAGCTTGGCAGGGCATCTCCCAGTGGTCCCAGTTCAACCAGCTTATGGAGATTCTTGTTTGCTTTGGAAAGCAACGTCTGCGGGATGTCATTTGAACTCATAGGAAACATCAGCGTTTATGGGCACACAGTATTTCCCAGAGAGGAGTAGGCTGAAGGTGGGCTGTGAATAATGCTGTGGGTGTTGCCGGGCTGCATTCCCCAGCCATCTGGAGGGCAAAGCAGCTGTAGGAAGGAGCAGGGATGCTGGCAGGGTTGTAGAAGCCCTTGCAAGGTGGGGTGTTTTTCAGCATGCAGTGAAATCATAACAGGCCCTAGCAGTTCCTGCCTTCACAGCCACTGAGGACCGTGGCACTCACCCTGTTCATCCCTAAACACGTCCGCGAGGTACCGGCACTCCTCCTGGATGCGCTCCTCCATGCTCCTCTTCCCCCAGCCGAAGTTTCGCAGCGTGGTCAGGGTGAATCTCCTCTGTGCCTTCCACAGGTGCCCGTTGGAGGAGATCAGTCCTGGCAGGAACAGCCCCCATGAGCCAGGGCTGATCCCCAACTGAGGGGCAAAAGCTGCAGGGCTCTGCCTTGTCTCCAGCTGCCTCAGACCTCTGCAGGGTCAAGGCTTGGACCTTACAGCTCAAGCATGTCTTGAGGGACATCTCACCGATCTTGTTGAAGACCTCCTCGTTGATGGGAATGTCAGGACGGTCCAGGAACTTGTCCCCTTGGTTTACAAGCACTTCCTTCGTTAGCTGCATCCCATTTACCATCACAAAATTCATGCTGCCCATATTCAGGCCAATGATGTCACCATATCTTTTACATAGCTGGGAGGGGACATAAATAAAAGGGATTTTCATTTGCAATGAGTGATCCTGGGGGGAACAGGACAGCCCTGTCAAGGGACATGGGTAAAAATAAGGGAAGAGTGGGAGGGGAGACAGAATGTGTGCACTCTGCCTGAGACCATAGTCTTTTTTCTTTCCTCTTTTCCAGAGTCAGTGATTGGAGTTGGTGTCAATTAGCCATAAATCAAGTAAACCACACAAGGTTTGATTTTTCAGTCCTATGTTTTTCCAGTTCTTTTTTCAGCCCATTCCAGCCCCCACTCACACCTGTAGTGTTTGTACATCTGTGACTGCACCTTCGAGATTATGCTGTGACCTTTGCCCATGGAATCACTCCACGCTTGTCACCCTGCTTGTACTCAGGTAAATGTCTCCGATGAGGGAAAACCTCCTGCTTGCCTTCACAACCTGTGGGGTTTGGGTTATCCCTTTTCCTGCATGGCCAGGGATGTGTAGCTGCAATCCCTCCATCCCCTCCCCACACTGCTCACCACCCACATACCTTCTCCACTCCAACCAAAGGATCTTTGAAGTCCATGAGGTAAATGTGCCCCAAAAAGGGAAGACGGAAGGGGGTGGGAGGGAAATTCTTTGGATTTCTGTTCTTCATGTAGTCTGCGATGAGCAGGAAGATGAAGAGAAAGATGAGGAATGTCTGGAGGGAGATGCTGTCCCAGAGGAAGTGCAGCATGGCTGGATGGTGGAGCTCTGCAGAGATGTGTCCCACAGCAGGTCAGGCAGGTTGAGCTCACAGGGCCCCAGTGAGGCCCCCAGGGCCAGGGGGAGATGGGTGATGTGCTGGCACAGCTGTGGGTGCAAACACAGGACAGCAAGGAGTGCCTTTTGCTGCCTGCTCTCCAGGCTACATTCAGACTCCTGCTTTCCCAGCTCTCAGAAAGGTTTCAACCCCTTCTTGATTAAACTGAAACATTCCCTCTGATCTGATTTTTAAAAAGATCACCCATCACAAACCAGAACACCTCCAGCTTCGCCTTTCCCCTCCAGCCTCCCCTCAGTACTTTAGTAAACCCCAGAGCTCCATGCCCTTGTCTAAAGGACAGCAATGAGCTTTGTGGGATTGAGAGTCAAACCTGGCAGTTTCAGCGTGCAGTTCCCCAAGGCCATCTCTCAGGATGACCCTGCTCCATCCTTCCCGGCTGCCCTCACCGTGCTGTGTCCTGGTTTCAGGTTCTCAGTGCCAGGGAGTCTCCAGCAGCCCCGAGAGCCTCACGCTTTCCTTGTTTACAGCAGCTCACTCTCCGCTATGAGGAGTCCCGGGCCAAGCCCCAGGTCCCAGGGGACATCCGAGATAAGGTTGCACAAACCTTTCACAAACCATCTGACTCATCCAGTTTCGTGTTTCCGTGTGTCTGTGTGACGCGGGCTGAAAGCAAACAGCTGTCCTGGAACTGAGCGGTCATTTTCTGATCTCCACCAGACGAGGGCAGGCAGAGCAGCTGGCTCCAGCTCAGCCTTGAGCTCTCCGGCCATCCCTTCCCGCTTGCCTTGTCCTTTGGGTCATAGCCCACGGTGAAGCTGCTCCCAAAGCCCCACAGAGCTCATGGAGGTGCTGAGAAGCCGATGCAGGTGCCCAGCTCTGCAGGCTGGGGCCCTTTGGTGGGAGCTGGCAGCAGAATGTGCTGCATTTTCCCACCCAGGAGCAGCTCTGCCTTAGGGAGGTGTTCATGCACATGGACCTCTTGGAATTTTGACGTGTATGTTGTGTTTTAGTGTGGAAGAAGCGGGGAGCGGCAGCACTTTGTCCTTGCAGCACGTGGCTCTGTCACGGCCCTTTGCAGTCATCAGCTGCCACCTCCTGCTCTGGGGGTCGTTTTGGTTTCCTTTTCTCTCTTTTAAGGCCATCAGTTATGGCTGTTGGGATTGTCCAGTGCTGATGACAAGGCACAGAGGTGCAGCAGAGCCACTGCTGTGCAGAGCCACTGCATCACATATGTGATGCCATACACATGTTCTCCATCACCTTTACACTTGGGAAGCTGGAGAAGTCAACTCTCTGTTTTATTGTGGAATTCAAAGGGGAGAGGCCTGGTTTTGAGAATACCTCTTTTCACCTCTGGTTTTTAAGTGTACTTAGGCATGAGCCCTTGGAGATGCACATGTTAACCAGCAGTGGCATATGAAGATCCACTTGAAAATTAAACAAATTCATGCCTCTTGCCTTTAAAGTATGGCATCACTGCATTTAATTTTGCTATTCTTCCCTGCATGTTTTAAAAACTAAAAAGAAGAAGATAAAGAAGATGGCTTCAATAATTTATCCTCTCCGAGAGCAGGAGAGGAAACCCCAAAGTAATGAAGAAACAGAAGTTGGAAATGAAAGAGAGATCAATATTTCTTTGCTAAGGTAGTGCAAATTAGACAAGCTGTAGCCACATGCCAGAGGTCAGACCTACAGCAGAATGAATACAAAGATGGGAAGAAACCAGTGCCTAGTCCCAAGTTGTGTTGAAGACTTCATAGGTGAAAAAGAAGTCCCTGGATCTTTTATGTTTTCTCTTTTACAAAGACAAAGACACAACATGGGAGCCTGTGACTGTGGAACAATAATTAAAAATGCAATAGGATTAAAGTGATCATTCAGAAGGACAGCTCAGTGACAGAATCCCCGTGTGCCTGGCATGGCAGGGATGTGATGTGCAGAGGACTCTCCCCTGTGGCATAAATCTGCCACTGCACAGGGATTGCTTTGTACTGCAGCAAAGCTGCTATTGCCAGGGACAGAGGAGAAAAACAGTGGAAATGAAACTCGATGTAATCCTCTTTTCCTGTTAACTATTCCATAGCCTACGTGGGTACCCACAGAAAAGTCACTTATGAAAGGTGAGAAGCAAAAAAACCCCCAAAAACCCAAGAGGAAAAAGAATAATCTTTGCTGTGACTATAATCCAAACTGAAGCACACAGGAGACAGCATTTCTAAGCATAAATGCTTGGTCACATAAAGGCAAAAATTCTCTACAAGTTGCATATTTAATTAACTCTCTTCCAAAGAGACCTGGCACAGGAAGAAGCTGTGTCCATTGTACAAGGGTGTCCTGTCCCCAGCCACTTCCTCGGCCCCCTGCTATGTCCATGCTGCTCACACACAGACACAAATCTTTGCCAGAAACAGGAGGGAAGTGCTGAACTCGGGACTTCCCACCACAAAGCCACTGTCCCAACATTTCCTTCCTGAGGGCCAGCTCTGAGCCGCCATGGGCATGACCCTTCCAACACTCTCTGCTGTTCCCTTTCTCCTGCGCTTCATGTGAACTGCTCCCCAGCAACCCCAGGGGATCACTTTATTGTAGCTTTCTGATTTGTATTTTACTAGCACAAACCTTTTGCTTTTCTAATATAAAATTGCTGTATCATATTTTTATAGCCCTTCCAGACATGCTGGAAGCACAGCTCCTTGTGCCATCCCATTTGGGTTGGGCTTTGGTAGAAGCTGCTTACTCCCCTTCAGCCTCCTAATTAAAATTTCATTTATACTTTTTGAAATCCAAAAAAATGCTTGTTGCTGCTGCAGAGATCTCTACTTAGGTATTTTTTATCTCTGGAAGTGTCCAAGGCCAGGTTGGATGGGGCTTGGAGCAACCTGATTTAGTGGAAAGTGTCCCTGCTCATGGCAGAGGGGTTGATCTTTAAGGTCCCTTTTAAGACAGACAATTCCTTGATTCTGTGATTTCCATCACACAGCAGCAATGTGGTGCTGCAGGGAGTGTCCACCACACTGAGCTCAAGCCCACCTGTGGCTCAGGACTGGCTGTGGCCATCTGAAATTCCAAATTGATACAGAGTCCAGAGCTTGTGTCCAAGGCCAGTTGCTCCCTCTGAGCAGAGACACCTCAGGAGCCCTTGGCTATTGGGTGCTGCAGCATTAGGGGTTGCTAAGTAGTCTCTGGGTGATGAACATATTCCCTATGGAAAAGTAAACATCAAACCATGTTTTTGCAGCTGGCAGACACCGTCCTGGGAACTGCTGACAGTGGAAATTAGATAATAAGGCTCTTAAATCCATGCATTTTGTCAGACTGGTAGCGGGGGGCAGGAATGAGATGAAGAGCCACAAAGATTGTGTTTGTTGCAGCATGCAGGATGTGGCCCTTGTGCCCTGCCCCTGCCACCCCGATGCTGGCGGGTTCTGGACCTCCAAGGCCCATCATTTCAGCCCCAAATCTCTGGTGTGGTTGGGAGAAGGGGATTTCCCAGTTTGTGAGGCTACAGGGGGTTCTGGGGCAGCTCCAGGTCCGGCTCAGTCGCGGGGCACGGCACAGAGCTGGAAGGGTTTGGGGCAGCGAGTGAGGCTGAGCGTGAAGGCGAAGGACAGCGCGGCCGCTGCTGGGGCCTGGAAGGTGAACTTCTGCAGCAGGGCTACGAAGAAAATGAAGAGCTCAGTCCTGGCCAGCTGCTCCCCGGGACAAGCCCTCTTGCCTGGAAAAGGAGCACAAATAACCCGAAAGAGTCCTGAGCGAGCTCCAGCCACCTCCGAGCCTCCTCTGGCCCGCGCTGCCTTGCACAGGCTGCAGCAGCTTTTCTTCCTGGAAAGGTTAGGTGGCAATGTTCACCCACACAATCTGCTCAAACCTTCCCCAGAAGTTTACTGCCGAACAAACTGCGCCTGTTCCGAGAGGCAAAGAGCGGAAACAGTCTGCACAACCCAGTTATGCAACTTGTGCAAGAAGAAAAAGCCTTTTTTTTTTTTTTTTTTTTTTTCTAAATCCTGCAGTAACAAATTGATTTCCTTCCTGCACCGAGCAGCCTCTATTAACTGTGACTGGGATTTTCACTGTGGGGATGGGCTGGAAGCCGGACAGGAGCAGTACCCCCTACTCTATAAGCAGTGTCTTGGGGAAAAAAAGAAAAGCTTGGCAAAAAGAAAAGCCACCTCCCCATCCATCATCCTACCTGCAGAGAAGGGCAGAAAAGCCTCCCGCCTCCTGTACTGGCCGTTTTCCAGGAAATGTTCAGGATTAAAGGTGTCTGGAGTCTCCCACACGTTTTTGTCGAACATTATCGAAGTCAGGCTGGTCATCAGGGTGGTACCCTGCAAGAGGTGAAGAAAAGCGGTGATTACGCGGCAGAGAGGAGCCGACGTGCTGTCAGACTGGGTTATTATTAGCTCTGTAAACTACACTGTTTTAAGGGCAAAACGGGGGCTTTTTTCCCCCTAAGCTACGTAATTAAACGAGGGTAAAAGCCTGCAGGATTGTTCACTTGTGTGTGCTTTTATGTATCACGGAGTGTCGATCTGCACCCTCAGCTGCAGTAACAGGTGATGTTAATGCAAACCAACTTAAAGTTGGTAGCACTGCATTCCCATAGGAACTTGGAGCAATTTAATCAAGTTATTTTCAATCGATTTGTTTAAATGTGCTTTTTTTAGGAAAAAACCCAAACTGATCTGGTTTATCCCCACATTCTCCATCAGCAAGAGAAATATTCTAATCAATGTGGAGGAAAATTCCTGGATTTTTAAAATTTGCCTCATTGCAACCAGTCATATAGAGGGAAGAGACCAGTTATACATGAATCCCATATTTGCTTTCGTAATTGCAGAACAGTGTGTGTGTGAAACAATACTCATTACCTGCCCTTCATCAATTGCTACTTTTAATAGATGATTATTAATATTGTGTAGAATTAACAAACCCAAACTGTTTGCTTTCCTATGTTTCCTAACCCTCTATTCCCATAATGCGTAGAGGGTATATTTTACAAAATTTAAGGCATAAACCTTTTAAAATCGGAAATTACAGACAACACCATAAGGATCTCACAATTCTCTTCTGTAGGGAGGTGAGACCCATAACAGCCGCACAGAATCCATCCAGAAGGCTGGTATTTTCTATATAATTGTGACATTTCTATAACATCCTGCAGGTTGGTTCCCCTCCAGGTGAGATTCAGGGCTTGGGCAGTGAAAACCCTGCTCTGGTGGGATGAGGCTGGTGGGACAAAGGCCAGTGGGATGAAGGCTGGTGGGATGAAGGCTGTTGGGACAATGGCTGGTGGGATGAAGGCTGTTGGGACAAAGGCTGGTGGGATGAAGGCTGGTGGGACAATGGCTGGTAGGATGAAGACTGGTTGTCCCCACGCACTTTGGGCAGGTGGAAGCCGGCCAGGATGGTGTCACTGGTGGCCATGCGGGGCACCCCCAGTGGCACCACGTTGCCCATGCGCAGGACCTCGCTCAGCACAGCGCTGGTGTAGGGCATCTTCTCCTTGTCAGCCATCGAGGGCTGCTGGCACTGCCCGATCACAGCGTCGATCTCCTGCTGCACTTTCTCTACAGGGAGGAAAAAGAAATTCAAAATATCCCTCTTCATAGAATTTTTAGGGTTGGAGAAGCCCTCTAAAATGATCAAATCCAACCATTAAACCAGGCCAGGCCACCACCAAACCATGTCCCCAAGTGCCACATTAACACTTCTTTTCAACACTTCCAGGGTGATTGCACCACTTCCCTGGGCAGCCTCTTCCAGGGCTGGACAACCTTTTCAGTGAAGAAATTTTCCCTAATATCCAATCTAAACATCTCCTGACACAACCTGAGGCCATTTCCCCTTGTCCTATCATTTGTTCCTTGGGAGAAGAGACTGATCTCCACCTGGTTGCACTCTCTTTTCAGGGAGCTGCAGAGCATGAGAAGGTGCCCCCCAAGCGTCCTTTTTTTTTGGGCTAAACACTCCCAGTTCCCTTAAGGGCTTCTCCTAAAACTTGTCTTCAAAAGGTTCCCAAGAGGACACCTGGGGCACAGGCATATCCAAGATGTGGCAGAGCTGGGATAACTCTGTTCCCTGAGTTTCCCTTACCTAATCTGGGGCTAAGCAAAGGACCCCTCAGTGGCCCTACCCTGAATGTGGGGGTACGCGGCCATGTAGAGCAGAGCCCAGCGGATGGCGGTCGCTGTTGTCTCAGTCCCAGTTAAGAACAGGTCCAAGGTGGAGCAGAGCAGGTTTTCCTCATGGAAATAGGAGCTGGTGTCACCCTTAAACTTGGAGGAAAAATACAGCAATGAAAACTCTTACTCTGGAGGGGATGCTTTTAAAACCCAATCCAAAATCACCTGTGCATGACTGAAGTCCTGCTGCTCCTTTATTATCTACCCCTTGACTTGGAAATTTCCAGCCTTTACTTTTACTAGATTTCAAGCCCTATGCACTGTTTTGAAAGACACCCTGGTTGCTGCAGAGTGGTTCTTGAAAGCAGGTAGCATTTTTAAATGTCAAGTTTCACAATAGCAAACACAGGCCTGCAAGTGCTCATAGAAACATGAACATGTTCCCTGAGAGTCCTCCTACACCGTGTGACAGAACGAAAAAGGGAAGAAGACAAAGTGTAAATCCTTTCAAATGGAAAAAAAGAAATCTGTGTGTTTTCAAAGTGATCAGGCTTCTGCTGCTGCTAAAGTTTGATGTGGCAGAGGTAGGGAGGGGAAGGCAACATGTGAGTCAGGAGCTCCCCTGACAAAACAGCCCTGAATCTTCTCTGCTCATTCTATGGGTTAGTCTTTAGGTGGTTTTAGTTATTTCCCTCCTACCTTTTCTATTTCCTTCAGGTAACAGTCAATATAATCTCCTGCCTCAGACTGGTCCAAATCCTCCTTGTGCTTTGCAATCACGCCTTTCACAAAATATCGAAGTTTCTCCCAGTGCCTGAAGATTTTCCTGAAGGGTCCTGGCAACCATCTCATGATCAAAGGAAAAGCATTATAAAGCTGGTAAGAAATCAAACAGAGCAAAAGAGAATTTCTTGAGTTAGAAAACAGCAGGTATCATAGTTGAGAGGATGGGACTCTCACTTAATTGGTTAACTCTGCTTGCTACCATGAAAAAAAATCATCCTTGCCTTAACAGTCCAATTTGTACAAATTCACTTACAAATGTAGGTGTAAAAAAATGCAAACAAGATAGGAATTGGACAGATACTTTCTGCTGATAAAGTTCTCAAATACTGAATGGCCAAAGCTGCCCCCTAATGTGAGGTGGCCACAGGTGAGGTTGATGCAGATGAGCCCCTTAGTGTGTCCCAATGGAAGGGACAGAGATCAGACCTGACCCATGGTGTGTGGCCACGCAGAAAATACATCAGCAAATCCACCTGTTTTGGTTCTAAACATGGAATCTCTTTTTTTCATAAATAGAAGTTATTTAAGAAATTGGTTGGGATATGGATGAGGGAAAAGATAGGAATTTTCACAGTGTTACTTATTCTTCTTTTTGCAGAAACAGATACTTTTAAGATTTTCCCATTGTTCTTTGGTTATGTCAGGTAGAAGATTGGTTTGACAATCCTGTAGTTCTTTTTTTCTCCATGTGCCCCAATAATTTTAACTTATTTCCTTCCTTTCCTGGTAGACTTTGTGAATAAATCCAATCTAATGTAAAACAATTCTCATGGTCAATTTCCTTTAAACATAGCTCTTTTTCTACAGGAAAAGACAGATTATATCAGTGCCTTAGAAACTCCAATTTCTGAGTTTTTGAATTTTCTTCCAATTTTTTACATGCAGCTGACACTGGAAAAGCATCCAAGTGGCTTTACCTGGCCCCAGAAACTTCCAATGAGCAGCAGCGTTTCAGCCAAGGAGTGCAGCAGTTCCTGGAAACGGTTGTCGTGGTAGTCAAAGCGGCTCCCAAAAGTTATGGAACAGATGATGTTTGAAACAGCACCATTAATTTTGTAATGAGGGTCAAAGGGTTGTCCTGGAGGAAAAAAAAAAGGAAAGGAAACTTCCTGAAGGGAGGTTGTGGCCAAGGTTGGTCTTTTCTCCCAAGGAACAAGGGATAGGACAAGAGGAAACAGCCTCGAAGTTGTGCCAGAGGAGATTTTGATTGGATATGAGGGGAAATGTCTTCATTTGAAAGGATGGCAGGCTTTGGAAGGGGCTGCCCAGGGCAGTGGTGGAGTCACCATTCCCGTAAGTGTTTGAAAGGCGTGTGGATGTGGCACCTGGGGCCATGGTTTAGTGGTGAACATGGCTGTGCTGGGTTAATGTTTGGACTCAATGAACTTAAGGATCTTTTCCAATATAAATCTCTCCATGACTCTGTAATTCTGAAGACAGATTTCATTCTTTTTTCCTGTTCAGTCTCAGTCAAAACAGTGTTCTCTACCAGATCCATGGCTGTGAATCGGAGTGAGACCTCACCTGCCTCTCACCCATGGTGGTGCTCAGGTTTCACCCCATGTCCTGGGATACCTACCACCCCCATCACCTCCAGCACCCCTCTGGAGCCTGGGCACAATGGGCCAGGACATCCCATCCTGTGTCCAGCCCAGGCTGCTGGCAGGCGGTGACATTAGCACTGAGCTGCCCAAGCAGGGTCTGAAGTATTTTCCAGGGAAAACAGCCAGCAGCATGCCATGCTATGGCTGTCAACTTTGCCCACTCCAACATGTGTTTGGTGCCAAATTTATATGCCGGGAGAGGGTCCCTCAAAGCTTTGCCCAGGGCAGGGAGCCCAGGACAACCACACAGCAAAAATACCATTGCCCTGCGCTTTCGTTATCCACCATGAAGAAATCAAGGGGGCTGGAGGAGAGAGGGGAGGGTTGCAGGTCTCTGTGCCCACCTGTAAACCCCAGCAGTAGCTCATGAGGCCCATAGAGCACATTTATGCAGTGAAGGGTGATGTGATGCTTGTCACATCTGTGTTCTGTGAGAGAGCTACTGAGCAGAGACCTTCATCTCCTTGGGCACATTTCAGCAGCCTGGAGAGCCACTTGCTGTGACAAGAGACTGATCTCAGTGACAAGCCCAGTCCAGCCCTTAGCTGCTGTTGAGCATCACTTTGAAATGCAAGGCACTCCTCACAGCACTGCTGATCTCTCCACTCTTCAAGAAAGTAATTAAACCGGGCTGGTGCTCAGATATTAGAGTGATGGACATGATCACTATTTGTCATTACTAATGGGAAGAAAGGCCCAAACCAGCAGCTTAATTAGTTTATTGATTAGGACTATAGAGGACTATAATCAATTGGCAACATGGAGTATTTGGCCTGTTCAGTGCAACAGCAATTAAAATGGAGCAAGTTTAGTATATAATTTCACAATTCCTTTTTAGATCTTTCTTGTTTACTATATATAGCTCCATAGAATTAGCTCAACCCCATCTGCTTCTATTTAAAGCTGAAGTGCAACATCACCCATGTATCAACATACAAATTATTCTTACTAATATCCCTCTGGCAGTTTTTAAAAGCTGGACCATAAAAGAGCAAGGCACACACTTCATCTGTGTGTGAAACAAAAGGAAAGCCTGACTAAACAAGTTTTAAAATACTTTGCAAAACCAAGGACAAGCAGAGGTTAACTCAGCCTCTGAGTGGAAGTGCCTGATAGCAGGAGAGCTGCGTTTATTCCTTTGCAGAATGCATGAGACACTTCCTTAGCCATATAAACACTCATGTTTTAATAACTGCCTAGTATATATTTGCTTAATATTAATAAGGAACAACTAAAATAGGAGGCCTGAGGTCTAAAATAAGTGCTAAAAGGCACAGTCTGGAAGTATAAGATAGATGTTTAAGCTATTGAAGAAATGTTTTGCATGTTTGGAGCTGTATTGGGGTAAGAGTTTTACTTCTCATCATTCATTTAGCTGGAAGCTCTGAGCACAGTGCTGTGCATTAACCCCCACCTTTCTCCTCCTCAATCGTCTCCACAAGGTACCGACTCTCCTCTTGCACTTTTTCCTCAAAATTTACAGCAAGGCTTTTCAGTGTTGCTAAAGCAAACTTTCTCTGCTGCCTCCATATGTGCCCGTTGGATGATATGAGCCCTGTAGGTGGGAAAAACAGGTGAACAATCCTCCCTCTGGGTCATTTGTGAGTGTTAGGATCCAGAAACAGCCATTCATCATGGACAAAAAACCCCATACCAAGGCAAACGAAGCTCATGGATGTGGAAAAGGCTATGGCTTTGCCTGGGAATTAAAATTCAAGAGTAATTGGCTTATGCTAAAGATCTAGCTTTATGGATTTGCTTTAATCTGCTACTTTGTCACTTTGCGTGGGAAAAAAAGGTGTAAGCCAAAATACTCTGAGTACTATCACACTGTTGGCAGAGCTGCAGGCAGGAGCACCCCGGCTCTGGAGCTGTGTGCAACCCAGGCAGGAAAAGTAAAGGAGAAATGAAAACTAAGGGGAAACGCTGCAAGTGTATTGATCTTTGGGCAGTTTGCATTTATTTCTCCTCTTTCATTAAAATCTGGTTTTGAGTCCATCCTCATCCTGAAATCTCACAGAGATTAAAACGTACCCCTGTGAGATTATTAGTGTGAGCTCAATTCTTGCCTTCCCCTGTGCAAGCTTTTACAGGTGCAGTTCACAAGGGTTGAATCCAACCTGTTTCTTTCCCTCTAACATTTATCATTCCAAAGAGATGAAAGTTTTGTCCCAAAATCCTGGTAGCTGTGCTTACCAAAGCCTCTAAATATTTCTTGGAGAAGTGGAATATTTGGGCGGTCAGCAAATATTTCAGCCTGGTGGACAAGAGCTTCTCTCACCATCTGGTACCCGTTGACCACCACGAATGTCAGACTTCCAAACTGCACGCTGAAGATGTTCCCATACCGACCTGTAAGCTGAAAGAGAGTCCATTGTCCTATGAGAACAAGAAGATGGGGATTTTCAAAACTCATCAGGCCAAGATCTTGAACAGGGAAATCTGATTTTGAATTTAACCCTGCTTGAAGCAAAGGGACTTTAGAGAAACCCAAACCCAAGCATGCAGGTTCTAAGCTGCTCCATGAAGGCTGGAGAAGGCATAAAAAGGGCTGGAGAGCTGTAGTGTAGGAGAGATGGTTTCTTATATTTGTTACCTGGTGTTACCTGGGCTTTACCAGGTGTTTAGATCAGTTTGGCTTGTAACAAGGATATAACTTGCTTTGTAACTGATGCATCTGTGCTGACCCTTTCTGTCCCACCACCTGTGTCACCACACACCACCACCAGGCTCTTCCTGCTGAGGGCAAAGCACGGCAAATTATCCCTTTCATCAACTTTGTGTCTACAGTAGTGTGGTTTCTTCTCCAGCTTTCCTATTTAGACAGCAGCCCTAACTGCTTATTGCTAGAAACGTACTTCTAATTTTAAGCCTGACTGCATTTATGGCCAAATTGAAGTGATTTTCCTTGCATGGACTTTGCTGCATTAGTGTCTCCTCTGAAATGTGTAAGAGTAAAGGGGGGATCATATCTTCTCTCTGTCAAGGAGCTCATCCTCTCCTTAGAATGAATCTACATGAAAGGACACACAGAGTCACCCCAAATTGCTGTGGTGACTTGTGAAACCAGCCTGGGACTAAATGGGTGTCTCAGCCATTGTGTGATTATAAATAAATGAGATTAATTTTTCTTAATAGCTGTGTGTATTGACAAAATATCCTGAGCTTGCTGCCTCAGCCTTCTCCAAGGATTCCCTCAGGGACCACCCGTGCAGGTGGCCTGAGAATACCCAGGGTAGACAGGCTGGTGTCAGCCTGCCAAGCAAAACTAAGAGACAGACACCAGAAAGGATTTCTGCAGCCAGCATGTCAGAACTTCTTCCACCTTTTCAGAGAGGAATACTCAGCATGTATAAAATCTCTCTCTTTTTGTCTCTGGTGGGAGTCAAAGCTGTGGAAACCTTTCCAGAGAGATCCCTGCCTCTTTCTGCAACACAGAAGAAGCCACAGGACATAACTCAGGATTTTAAATGTTTCTTTCAGATGTGATGGGGTGAATTGTTGGCCTCTGAGCAAAAACAATGACAGGACAAATTCCAGAGGTTATCTCCAAACAGTTCAGCTGTCACACAGCACTTTTCATCTGTCCCCCAGCCTGGCCCAGCCCTCCCGAGCCCTTTCTGGGGTTCAGAAGGAAACGGTCACAGTCAGATGGGAAGAAAAAGGAGGAACATGTAGGTCTTCCTCTGTTATGGATTTCTTTCCCATTGGACCGTCCTACTCCCCTGGAAGAAGAGGTGATAGTGAGAGATAAAACCAAGAGATAAAACCATCTATCTCATGTGGTTATGATATACCCAGTTCTGCAGAGGCTGCCCTTGCTGCTTCACAGCGTGATGACAAGAGTCATGGAAGGGTGAGCTATTGTTAGTAGGGAAAATGTCCATGGAGCTCTTACCTTCTGCAGTGCAAGATGGAGGGGCTGCTTAAAGTCCACAAAGGTTCCCACGAGAGGAAAGAGCTGCGGCCCTGGAGGGAAATTCCTGGGTCGTCTCTTTTTCACAAGGTCAATAATCAAAAGAGACATGACCAGGACCACCAAGAGCATCTGACCATTCAGCTTTTTCCAGAGAGACACCGAATCAGGCCAAAACTGAAGCTCCATCTTGGCTGATGAACTCGCAGGTTTTCATCCCAGGAAGGGACTTGATTCTGCTGTTACATTTGCTAACACAGGAGTAAGCAAGGACTGGAGAAGAAAGAAAAAAAGCTAAAATGCTGATAGCTGACTGAGGACAGAAGCTGCTTTTCCATGTACAGCTGCTGCCAGACTACCTGCTGAAAAACTAACTTTAAACACCAGGATCTCCAAAAACAACCCCAAAACCTCACAACATTTGGCCAAACGAAAGCAATCTTGCAAACCTTTAGCTTTACAACTCTGTCAACTCCCTAATTTTCTTATGGAAGAGCATTCCTCCCTTTTGCCCTGAACAAGGGGCTCCTTTATACAGACACCCCACTGGGATTATCAGCACAGCAAACATTCGAGGTGAGGTGAAAGCAGCTTACGGGGCTGATCACATGTGGTGGGCGTCGCGCAGTTTCAGGGATGGTGAGGCATCTGAGGTGATGGACACCACACAAGTGGCTGAGGGGCTGATCCTGTTAAGTGCTAAGCACCATCTGCAAAGGTCTGGGTGCCTTCAGTGCCCACCAAAGCCTTCCTGGCTTTGCCGGAGCCGTCAGGGGAGGTTCAGACAAGGGAAGAACTGCAGGGGCCCAGGGCTCTCTCAGCCACATAAATGAGAGTTAAAGGAGCTTAATTTCAAGAGTGAGAACACAGGCTCATGTGCTTGCCATGGGATTGGAACTTATGCATTTAAATCTCCTGGGTTTTCTGAAAATCTTCTTTGACTAAAGCTTCACGCTGTCCTGGGGGAAGGCTGCAGTGGACTGACAGTGACCTTTGTGACTTAGAATCAATCATGTGTCACCTGCTGATATTTAGCTACAACTTGATTCCAGCTCTCTCTTTCTTTTTAAAATTTCTTTTACAAAATTTACTTTCACAAAGAATCTAAATTTATACTAAAGCAAAACTATAAATAACGAGTTTTTAAATTATTTGCCTAGAACATAATGTGAGAAATTCTGAAGGATGGTCAATTTTTACTGCCATAGAATCCTATGATGGTTTGAGTTGAACAGGAACTTAAAGGTCCTCTGGTTCCAACCTCCTGCCATGGGTAGGGATGCTGTGTCTTCAGCTGTAAAGAAAGCTTTAACTTTTAAGGAAAAAATGTGCAGCTTTTCATAGGAAACAATAGTTGGGAAAAAAATCTGGTATTCTCTAGTCGTTCACCATTTAAAAAAGCTTTGCTGTCCATGTCTTTCATTATATTAGAAGCACACACAGGCTATCTGACAGACCTTGGCTATGGCAGGAGTCTTTTTTAGGGGTAATAGTTATCTGCAACTCAATCCTTCTTGCTTTGAAATATTATTTACAGGTTCCTAGGTGGGATTAGACAGCAAACGAGGAACAGCAATGGGAGAAACATCTCACATCCCTTGTGCATAAAGCACATTTTACAAGTCCCCATAGCACAGCTGTGAGCAGCAGTGGTTGGATGTGCTTTGCTTCTCCTCATGCCGGCGCACCCACGGTGCTCCTGCACCATTTGCATCCATGCACCTCTTCCAGCCTTCCTGGTGTGGCAAGCCAAGCCTGGCTTACCAGAGGCTAAATCAGGATAGCAGGCTCGTGCTCCTCATCCTGGCACCAGGGAGATGACTCGGTTGGTGGAGGTGTCAGCCTACAGCATGCTCAGAGGGACTGTGATGATAAGGCGTCAACTTCTGCTAGCCCAGTTTCACTCCTCTGTTCCTCGCTGTGCCATATGATTTGTCAGCATGCACAGAGTGCAGATCCCTCCACCACTTGTGGCTGCTGTGAATCGGGCTACGTGCAAAGCCAAGGTGTTAATGTGTTCTTCTGGGTGGTGTTGTGGGGGTGGGTGCATCGTGGTTGACAGGAGAAATGTTATTTTTAGCAGGAGGAGCACATTCTGCATGTACTCACATGTGTCTTGTCAGTCAGAAACCTCAAGTCTATTCCTTTGCCTTGAAGCTTCACATGTCCAAATGCATCCCCTCACAAAGTTCTTAACACGTCAGATTTACAAAGAATTAGGGAAGAGCCTTCCAGTATTACCAGGGCTCTCCTAACCTCAGCTAACAATAACATCAGCATGTTGTCAAACTCTGGTGATGCTATTTCAGGTCCCAGGCTTTAATCAAGCCAGTTCTCAGCATGTGGTGATGTGCAAATCCCCAAAGCACTGAGGAAGTCACGTCACCATGGCACATGGACAGTGCAAAGACTGTTGGACAACTCCAATCTCTGCAGTGTTGACAAGATCCTTATCTGTAAGTTCCTGGTCACCTGCAGGATGAACCTGTTCCTCTGGTCAGCACCATGAATGCTGGAACATTGGTCTTCTGCAGATCAAGTTACACAAATTTGAATCCATAAGAGGATGTGCACCCACACATCTAGTAGGGAACAGGATGTAGACCCATCTTCCCCCAATTTCTCCTTGAATACTTCCCCTGACCACAGTACAGAGCTTTTGACCACCTCACCTGAGCTTGAGGATACCACGTAGATAAATTGTGCCATATTGCACGGACACACACACATCACTGCCTGAATATTAAGGCATCTTGAACAGCCAAGAGACAGAAATTGGCCCATATGCTTTGTACCTTCTTCCCTGGCTAGATGTCTAACTGTGTGCAGAAGGTTTTGAAACACAAAGAGAAACATTCTGTTAAAGATGCAATTACCATTTGTTTTTCAAGATATAGTATCCCATTATTTTTTCCAGAGAAGTGAAATTCAATAAGGTTACAACAGAATGTAGTCCAACAGTTACCGTACTTTCAGAGCATTATTTAAGCTACAGAATTTCTTAATGATTAGAAACATATGTAGGAAAAATCACATGCAAAATGAGAATGACTGGAGACAATTTTCCCCCAAACCACTTTTTTTCAGGCAAGTAACAGCTCATCCACCACTGTTGTTCCATCCATCACGTTGGAGGTGTGAGACTCCCACCCACCTGGGGAGACACGTGCTCAGGTCATGTCAACAAACAGGCTCCAGTGAAGTCCAAGGATCCATCCTGATTTCCAGCAAGGAATATTTTGCTGTTTCTCTCCTCTTTATGTGAGACCCAAGGAAGTGAGGCCATTTTCACCACAGGCAAACTCTTGAACAGCAGCGACCACCCCAATATCTGTCTTAATGCCATGTCCCAGAAGGTTTGCACACAGGTGCAGCTGCTGTTCCATGGTCCAGCCCAGGTGGGTCTTCATGAATCTGGAGTCAATGACAGATTAGGACACTCATTTCCTTTTAGGATTTACTTTAGTGGATCAAATGAAATCTGCAGGGGATTTGTAATTTCAGAAAGGCAGGAATGGAGAGTGTTGGGGCACCCAAACTTTCTGGAGTAACCTCAGGAAAGACATGGTTGAACTCAATTCTTAGGCTGAAGTTCCCCACTTTGGGTGATTTCACTGGGACATAAGGGCTCCCATATATCCCAGACTTTGACTTCAGTGCCTAGAATCAGGAAGCCAAGTCCATATTTACTACTCTGTGTGTGTGGTGAATACTAAAGTGCCTCCATTTTTGCATCTTCTCTCTCTTTCCTCCCTCACCCAGACAAATAACCTGGGTTATTTGGTGGTGCAAATAACCTCTAGGTTTTCCTGGGACCATAGACCTCTCACCTGTAACCTCCTGGCCACAACATTTCCAGAGCTCATTAAGAGCTCTAAGTCAGGGAGCTGTCACCAGGAAAGGGTAAACTGAGCCTAAACCAAGTGATGTGAGCAGACCTACAGTGTCTGGCTGTGCCATCTGGGAAGGATCCCAGAAGATGGGATGCTCAGTCCTCTTCTGCAACAGTCCAAAATGTCCCTTTTCTGCTGTAGAAGCCAGTTGTGAAGGGATTAAATTCAGACTTCAGCCAGATAATTAAATGCAGGTACCAGAAAGTGCTTCAGGGAGCCCTCCCTGTGCCCTCCGACCCTGGATCACCCCTGGCTTTTTGGTCCAAGATTTTATTCCCTTTCGCACCCGGGAGCTGCGCCGCCGTTGCCAGCGCCGCCCCGCAGGCACATCCCGTCCGGATGCACCGAGTCAGATTTGGGGGTGCCGGGTGCTTCCCCCCGGGGCCGCGCCCGCGGCAGCGCCAGAGGCAGCGCCCACCCTGCCCTGGCACGGCTCTCCCACCGTCTGCCGCAACCTGGCAGCGCCGGGGCTGCAACCCCGGCTGCTCCGCATCCTCCGGCTCCCCGTAAACCTCCGGAAAACTCTCCCGTCTAAGGCGCACCTTTTCAGTATTCACAGAGAAGAGTACAGTCACATATTCCTCTCAAAGCCACAAGGACTTGACTAGAGCTAAAATGTCATTTATGTACATATCACAAGCGTTTTTCTAGGCACAGATGTCTTTCTGGTGCCAATATGCTGTTTATGTACTTATCTGTCACAAGCACATGTCTACATACATATGCCCTGCTGGCAGAGGCACAGAGCATTTTGAAACTCTTATTAGACTGCTAATGAATAATACGCATACAAAGGAGAAAACAGAAGGTGGGTCTATCAGGAACAGCCTCTTTCTTAACTACCTTTTAATTGTAGGAGAGGAAGAAAAGAGATGAATTTTGATATGTTGGCATCTGTGAAGGCCTGCTTAGCAGCATCCAACGCCATCATTTTAAAAGTGGATTTTTTCACAGGTTTGGGTATTTTGGGGGGGAGGGGAGGATTTTTTTTTTCCTCTTAAAAAAAAAAAAAACCCACAAAATTTTGACACTGAGAGTATTGCAAATCCTGGTGCCAATGATGTATGATAGTGTGATTGTCACCATGGAATGCTGAAAAGCTCGAGCAGCTGTTTGGCATATTGACAGTGCGAATTTAGAGCGTTTTAAATGCAAATGACAGTATTCAATTGATCGCGGGAAAACAATGGGTCATAGCCTTACCTTTCCTTGGCTATGCTCTGAATAATCAGGCTGCAAATCCATGCACAATAGGGATATTGTACACGTTCTGGGGATTTTGTTCCCCGCGTTCACGGGGGTCGATATGATGCTTCTTTTGGGCAGAGCTGAAATAGAGGCGCCGCTGAAGCGTCCCAGGCACCTCGCGGGGGTGAAGTGGGGAAAAGGGCATAATTTGCTCCAAACCCACCACGTCCTAAGTGTCAGCCTGTTTTTCTTCACTTCTGTCCTTTTCTGCTTGCTCTTTAATCATTCCCAAGGGTGGCTGGCTTTCTGCCTGACTTGTCTCCATTATACCCTGCTGCAATCAATATGGCAAGCAGAAATCAGCAGGAGAAGGCATGTTCTGCTCCCAGTGAGAGCCGGTGGGAGGGAAGGAGATCAGGCCAGCCAGCTGCAACCCCAGCCCGGCAGGCGAGCCGAAATCCAGCCGAAAAAAAGCTGCCGCCAGACGGCTGGGTCCTGTTTCCTTCGTGGTGCCCCCTGCCCGGCAGCGAGCAGCAGGTAAAGGTCTTCCTCCTTCCCCCAGCCCTGGGAGGGCAGGCAGGAAAACTTGGCCCTGGTAAAATTTACACTGAAAGCCCCCTTTCCTTTCCTTTTTTTTTTTTTTTTTTTCTTTTTTTGGCAGTGGTGGAAAGAAAAAGAAGCATCTTTCCAAAGCAGGAAAGTCCAGGAATGGGAGAGCAACACTCTCACCTGGGCAGGTCTGTTACATATGGACACTGGTGAGTGCTTGCTGGGTTCACCCTGGCTCAGGTCTCCAAGGTTGGTCACGATAGATTGAGGCAGCCACTGCCACTCTTGAGTACCTCTAGCAGTAGATTTTTGGTTTTAAGACCCAGATTTCTTAGAAAACAAGTTAAAAACACTTGCAGGAGTGGTGGGGATAAGGACATCACCAAGACAGTGCTTTCTGCCCATGGCTTTACCTTATCACATACATAAATGACATCTCCCTCCAAGAATTTTAACGTGGTGAATTTCTTCCCTTTCCCTAATTTGTAAGGCTGAAATGGCTATTCAGAATCTGTTCCCTTATTGCAATCCCCGATTGCACCTAAATTATACCAGTGAGCAGAGCTTTTCTGTCTCCTCTGCTTCCATCTCCCCTTCTGGTGTTTCAATCTTAAGCACTTTGGGTCAACCACTGATTTTTGGGTCTCCCTGATGCATGAGTTGGCAAGATATCCATGACCAGATTTGCACCTGGGATCAGGAGGGTGAGTGGGACATCACATCACAAATGGCTGATGCTCTTGTGCTGTCTGCATGTGAGATCCATGTTGTGGACTCCTTGCACCAGAAATTGGCTTCTCCAGGAAATCTGACAATTACAAAAAGTTTTATTTTATAAAGGGGAGGTTCATGAGGAGCTGGGGTTGGATAAATTAACACATGGTTAATGTTATCAATTTATGGAGTCTTTTAGAAGGCTGCACAAGTTTTTCAGGCTTTCCCAACCTTGCCCAACAATCCCAGATGCCCATTCTGCCTAGGTAAAAAAAAAAGGAACTATACAGTTAAATGACACCCATTTCAGCATCCAGCCCTTCAGTCTCTGATGGAAGGCAATGAATAAAAAAACCCCAGCATCATTACTATCTATGCCTTCCTAAGATAAATCTGTTTACCTGTAAAACAGATGCATTAAAAACCAATCAGCCAATAGAAATAATTAGTTGCAGCATAGGCATGTGATTTGCTCAGCCTCTGGAACGGGGTAATGTCTTGCTTAGCTTGAACTCCTTGCTGATGGATGCTTGGTGAAAGGTCTTGGAGACGATGTACTCAGCTAAACGCTGGGGAGACAGAAAATGATTACTACAGAGAGACATTGCTCAAGTCAGCTCTGCGAGAAATTCATCACCAGCAGCATTGGCACCACACATGAGCAGCAGCGTATGGAAACTGAACTGTAAAAAGTAACAAAATCAGTGAACTAAGAGAATATTGCATACCGTGAACGTGAGGGAATGCATCGTTTCCCAGAGGGAGTAACGTTCCTATTTAGCAGGCTTTTGTTTTGTTACAGGAAACGCTTGGATGGGGGGATTTAGCTGTGAACACAGAGCTTTTGTTTTCTGGGAACAAAGGGAACCCAACCGACACAGGTTGGTAATGGATAAACTTTCCATGCTGAGCTGGTAGGTAAAGCCTTGGGCTTGGTACAAAACACGCAGGACTGGCTCCTCGTGCCTAAAATCCCGTGGCCCAAACAGCGGCCCTTGGAGGTAAATTTATGGCTCATTTCTTCTAAGTGGCCACAAGATTACCCTAAAATAAAGCCAAGACCAAGAGGAAGGGCTGCTGCAAAAGGCTGCTCCCCTCTCCCCAACATTAGCAAGACGCTCTTGATAAACCTCTAAAAGACATCAATGTTGTCTTTAGTCTGGAAGGCCATTGCTATGAGTTCTCCTGGGAAAATCCTCCTGCATGGAAAGTGGAATTGGGGTCTCCTCTGCCTCCAAGGCTTCCTGTGAGCCCTTATACCTGAAATGGGGAGCACAGAAATCTTCAAAGGCTCACAACACCCGACAATTTAACACAGGCACTCGTTGTTTACAAGCAGCTCAGCACATCTGGAACGAGAGAGAAGACGCCTTGACTTCAGCTAAATGAAGAGACTGATCTCATCCTACCAGAAGGAGAAGGGTAACAATAAAACAATTCCACAAGCGTCCCTTGTGATGACAGGACCAGTAGAATTTTTCCAATCCTGCTGGCAAACGGTAGAAGGCAAAAGTCTTGTGGAGACAGAAGGAATAAAAACAAAATGTCTTGCAGGAGGCTAGAAAACTTTCCCAAAGCATTTTTCTTTAAACTTAACCACATGATTTACAAGCTTATTATTAGTTCCCCCCCTTCCTTACATAAAAAGAGAAATTAAAAAAGTGTAGATTAACACATTTTTGGATATCTTCCAAGCTCTCAATTCCTCTGCTTAAAGGATTATTTTGACAAATCAAAAATCACTTTTTGGGTGGCCTGGAGAGACTCAGTTTTGCTCTCTCTCTCTGTGGCAGAAAGGATCCCTTCTCAGAGGGTGCTTACTTGTGCCTCTCAGACAAATACGGAGAGAAATCCAGTTCAGCTTCTGATCTAACTGTAGTACAATACTGGCTGCTGATTCCAGGGAATTTTTTCCAGATTGGTCAGGCTGGGGACTGCATTAGGTACCTTAATCTCTACATAGTCACAGCTCAGGAGATACTAGAGATTCTTCAGTGAAAGCAGGGCCTTGGGAGCTTCTACAAGATCATCTTCACCTGGGTCATGAGAGGAGAAAATGTTCCTGAGCAGGGACTGACTGGCATTGTGATGGAGGGCACAAGAGTTTGGCTGTCTGCTAGAACTCCCTGGTGTCACCCACCTTTGTGGTACAACTGGAAACCAGAATGCCACATCCATGGGGTGTGCTGGCTTTCTCACTGGGATGTGGCTGCAGCTCATGGTCTGGCACTGCCACAGAGATCAGCCTGCATCTGGCAAGAATTCCTGGTGGCCTCAAAGCATAACGAGCACATTGAAGGATTACAGTGTGTATTGGAAAGGTAAATGAATTCCCAAAAAAAAGTGCCCAGAGAAGTCCAAAGAGGCGAACAAGAACAAACCAAACCACAGTGAGAAAAACAATTGTCCTGGAATGGAAAAAAGAGTAATATATATATATATGTGTATATATTCACTTAAAGGCAATCTTCATAAACAGGTTGAACAAGACTATGAGGCTGGAGGAACAGATGGGAAAATGGAACAAACAGATGGAAAAACTCTATTTCTGAAAAAAAAATAATCTATTTGTAAAGTATAACTACTTTGAATGAATGTTTCAAGGTTAGGAAGCTGAGGCATCAGGAAATTTATAACAAGGCCATAAATTCATCCGAGATCAGTAGGATGGCAGGTGTTTTAGACAGGTGGGTAAGGTGCTTCACAAACAGTCATGTACATTATTTATCTATACTTAATGCCATCATCCTCAGGGATACTTTGTTCCCCTTTAAAGCTATATCTTATTCACTCTACAGTTAAAAATCACCCTTCAGCTTTTCATTAACCATAGCTGGCTAATATATTAAAATAAAAGGAGCAAGTTCATTTTGCTTTCTGCCATCTAATCTCAGGGGAAAAACAAGTCTGAGCTCACCAGCACTGTTAGAAAAGTCCTAACAAGACAAGAAGGGGAGAAGGAGTGAGCACCATGTCTCAGTTCTCCAACTTGATGGGGATGCAAAGGCATCCTCTTTAAATGCCTCCTACCTACCCAGCTGTTCTTGGGCAGCTCTCTGAGCAGTTTTAGAGGAGATGATCAAGAGAAGAAGTGGGAGGAAAAGTTTGGTGTTACACTGACTCCAGAGGAGAAACCTCTCTTGCAGCAACCAAGCTGTGATGCTTGGGGTGAGACAGCTTTGCAGGAAAATGTGGGTCTCATGTTTTAGTCAAAGAACAACCACCTGCAGAGACAAATCCAGCCCAAGCTTCAATGGTGTTCATGGTGAAGAAGGATGAGATACAGAAAGAAAAATTCCAGCCATGGACCAGGTGTCCAAAAACTCTCCCTAGAGAAAATGGGTTCAGTGACCTCTGAGAATTGCTGGGATAAGCAACAAAAACTGCATTACAAAAAAGGCTAAGTTGCTCTGAGGACTGCGGATATGGTGGTTTGGGCTGGACAGTGTTAATAGGTGCTGGTTTATGGTGTTGGCTCCAATCCCTCTGAATCACAGCTTCACAGCTGCAAGAAGGGACAGTAGAAGAGTTCCAGCTCACTGAGGAGATGAGAAGATTGAATTTTTAACTGAGTGCATTCAGCAGCATGGAAGTAGAAAAAGGATGTTGGCTTTCAGCACGGGCTCTGGGGTGGGGGTACAGTGGTGGGGACCCAGCTGCCAAGTGTGTTTTGTTGTCTCCCTTATTTCAGGTCATTTCTTTTAAGTCGGTGCAGGGCTTTTAAGGACTGTGTCCCATATCTGGGTCTTAGCAGATTTGCCCACATGTTTTCCTGTGTGTGTCTCTGGGACTCATAAAAGCGTCTTTAGCGCTCAAGTAAGTTCCCCTTTGAGAAGGGACTGTCAAAGACAGGCACTAATGTCATTAGGAGGTTACAAGGGGGAAACAAGAGAGAATTTGCTACAGATCCTCATTTCCATAATCTTGCCTCGGCTTCCTCGTTTGTCAGTTCTTAACCTCAATTCCTTAACCTCCAAATCTGTGGAGTCGTTGACCTTGGGGATTTGTCTTCAAACTGATTTCAAGTTTTAGGCAATCTAAATTAGGCTCCCCGTGACAGAAGACAAAACTTGGTCTTTGCACCCAAATGTGAAAGACAGGCCCAGAGTGCAAGTGAAATCTTGCAGTCGTTTTTTCAAACCATCTGCCCATCTGCAGTCCCAGAACAATATCAGTTCGGTGCTGCCTTCCCTCTCTCTCTCAGGAATAAAGAAATTACCATAAACAAAGCAGATCAAGGGTCTTTTTAAGCCACATGCAGCCAAGACACATTGCTTCAGAAAGGAGCAGGAAAGGAAAAAAGAGCTGCAGGGGAAGTTTCTTCCTAATTCTCATTAACTCCAGTTTGGCCAGTGATGCTGGACACTGCAGTGTAATTTGGAGTGGATGGTGCTGTGTCCCTCTCCATGGACACTCCATTTCCAAAGTATTTCTGTGGCAAACAAAAGTGATCACCACAGAAAAAAAAAAGGAAAAAAGACTGCAGAACTGCTCCTTAAAACTGCTCCCTAACTGTGCAGAGGAGGGAGAATACAAGAAAACAGGGAAATTAGTCTGGACACAAAGAGCCTTTTGGTCTCTCAGACCATTTCTGCATTGCACATGGCAGTCAAACCCCTGCCTGAATCACGCTCTTTATTTCAGGGAGCGAAGCCATTGTGAGAAGATTCATTTATTTCCAAGAGTGTGCTCTGAGTTAGAGAGGCTGCGGCAAACTGGCAGGGCAGCTTGGCACGAGGATTTTCTGGAGCAGCAGGTAGAGATGAACAACGGGAGCTGGACCAGTCCCTGCATGACAGGGAAACAGGGGAGGCAGAGAGATTAAATAATTCAGTGTGTGTTGATGTGATGCATGGAAAAATTCTGCCAGAAGTCACAAAGCTAAATGCCTGGGTACCTCTCCAATGGATCAGAGAGCAGGTTTGGGGGGTAAAGAGAGGGAAACAGGCACATCCGTGCTGGGGAGCAGCTTGTGCAGTGGTGGCTGCAGAGAGGCTGCCCCCGAGGTGCCGAGAGGGGGAAGGAGATCTGCGGGAGCCTCAGCCTCATTATTTTTATGTTCAGCTGCCTAATTACTACGTGTCAGCTGTCTGTTGGAAGGAACGATGTACTGCAGCCTCTCGTTTGGGAATTTATAGTGATTAATGGGCCTGGAGGGAATGACTAACGAGGAAATGTTAGAATTAGTAAATATGCATCACCGTGCAATGAGTAAAGCGAGGGACATAACAAATGAGCCCAAGTATGTGAAAGATGTAAATGTTACAGAGGTACAACCTTTGGGATGTCCCAGGGACCCGCAGAAACCCAGAGGAACAGCAGGGTGGGAGCAACACAGGTGTGGTCCTGTGGGGTGACAACAAACCAAGTAAGAAGGGCTCTCCAAAGCCTTCCAAAGTGTCCTAGGCAGACTTGGAGGAACAAACTGACTCTGGCAGGCACTGCAGTAGGATGGAAAGCTGTTTCCCTGTCTGTTGTGTCCTGTGGAGCACAGCAAGGAGCACTGGTGTCATGGCCGCGTATTGGGCAACCACCTCAATCTGTCCTACACCAGGACCCGGGTCTTTGAAGATATTTTGGTACTGCAAGACCCAAGCACCTTAGTTTATCCATTTCATGTGCAGAAATTGCTTTCAGCTTGACTGTTTCAGAAGAATTTGTTTACCAAATAACAGCTTTGCTGCGTGCCAGGGACCTGTAGCTGGTCCAACATCCATGCAAAGTAACACCTGCAGGCTCAGCCTTACAGGCAAAGACAGCACAGAACAGCATCATGGAGGGGCCCGGGTTTTGGGGCTACTTTCCTTCTATTCCTAAGTAAGAGAAATGTATAATCCCCCAGAATTACAGCTTGCAGGTGTTCTTGAATGGCTGGCATTTTAAAACTGTATTTTAGGAAAAGTTCTACTAATTTCAGTAAATTTATTAAAAGCTGTAAAACGAACAGGATTAAGGAAGAAATTCAGCTGTCTTAATTTCTTGAACTAATATCTCAGTGAGATCATCTGGCAATCACTGGTCTCTACACCTGTCCACTGCCAGCATCTGCTGGTGAGAAGATTCCTTGAGCAATGCAAGGTAAACCTTTGTACCAGTGTTGCAGTCTTTATATGAAACTAGAACCTAGATTAAAATGTTCATGAGTTTTGGGTCACGGAAAATCTAGAATTAGATCTGCTACAGAAAACTGAAATTTGGTCTCATTTGCACCTACCAGATCAAACCCCTTGCTCCATGTGGCTTTTCTATTTTATTTCCAGCACAGCAACATTATTCAAATTTCACTCAATTGAAAGATGCAGCTGTTTCTATTTTTGGTGCATCCCTGTTAGAGAATAGGAATCAAACAACAATTCTGCACTGTTTGGTGATCAGCAATATTCTGTCTGTAAGATAATTTTCAGTCATTGGAAACAGAAGTCAGGGGAGCAATAGCTTAGGTGATTCTGCCCTTTAAAGACTGCAAAACAGCTGTAATGTTATGTTTTCTCTATAATAGACATTTCTGAAAGCTGAGGCAATTTTCAGAGGACATAACTAGATCAAGCCTGTAGCTATGGAATGGATCATTTTCCTTTTCCAGCATGGCTAGATGAAAAAGGAAAATTATTTAGAGGGGAAAAAAAAATCAACAAAACAAACACCCCCTCCCCCAAACAAATCAACTAATCTCCTTCATGAAAATTAAATAATCTAAATAAATCCTGCCTTGGAGGATAACTGTGAACTCCTGCAGGTAGAAGCAGGATCACTCTGTGTTTCAAAGTGCTTTAGGGCTCTGAAGGCAAAGCAGAATCACCAGTGCTGTCCTCCAGCTGCTGACTGCACAGCAATGATTTCTATAATTACATTTTAAAAGAACAAGTACTTCCCTTGCTTTTTTTTGTAGAGATCAATATAAACTGAGACCAGACACGTACCAAACAACTTCTTCATCAACAGCGTGGCTCTGGCAATGGAAGTCATCCAAAGTCACTTCTTTAGTCCCTCCTAAAGCAGAAAATGACAATTCCCCCTGCAACACATCCCTTCTAAAGAAACACTCTCAAAGGCGATTTTGGCAAACCAAAGACCACCTCCAGTGTTCCCACAGGCAATGGGAAGCATCTCATGGACCCAAACCCTCAGGAGCAGCCCAGCACTGCCTCTTTCTCTGGCAGCAATGATGTAAAGCACCAAATATCAGTCTCAAAATCAGGACCTTTTCCTTTCCCATAGGTCTGTGGCCTCAGCCAAATGCCATTTCCATCACTCCTAGTGATACAAATGACCACTGCACCCCATGTGAAGGGAGAGTTCATCTCCCTTGAGTTCAGGACTGAACCAGGGCTCTCTCTTCCTCTGGTTTCACCACTGGCAAGAGCAGTTCAACACTTGGTTGAAATGATGGAAAAGAGAACATTTAGCTGAAACGTTATATATACTCTAATTACAATCAATCCATCCCCAAACAAAATATTTGTCAATTTTCCCAACGATGGCTTTATTTGGGGGCTGTACATCCAGGGGGAAAGGATTTCTATTTTTCAACAGCAAAACATGATGTTTTTGAATGTACTTTTTCAGTTGGAAAATGACAGGATGGAAAATCCACAGCTATCTCTACTTATAACACATCATGGTTAGGTGTGTGTGCATAGCACTTAGCACAGCATAAAACATAACATAGCACATAACACATCCAGGTGGGTGTGCATATGGCATGGGCACAAAAAGTAAGTTTTAGAGACAAAGTTTGAGAACACAGAAACTATTGGAAAAGGAGGGTTAAATAGCAGTCAGATCAGATGGTACAAAGCAGGCTGTGCTTTCTTCATCTCAAGGAAAATTAAAATACAAAAAACCTGTTTGCAGGTGACACTGAAAACACTTCGGAGGTCCTTCCATTTATGGTTGGGTACAGGGAGACCTGGTGCAAGAAACATTTGAAATACAAAATCATTTGTACTGGGGAAACAATATGCAGCCCTCAGCAGAGATAAAATCAAAATCCAGCTGGTATTTCTGAGTCAGAGGCAAATGCAACTGGTCAGATGTGTCACACACTTCTCCCCCTCCTAACACTCCTTCCAAATTTTCTGGAAGCATGAAGATTTCAACAACAGCCTCAGCAGAGCTGCCCTATGCTGCGTTGTTTACTTTTGAGGGAAATTGTTGACTGCTTTTCATTTTGCCACATGTGAGACAAAACAATCCACTCTCCTTTTATTCAATAAAATTGTTTAATATTCCAAGTTTCTTGTGTGATTCAGAAGGGAACTGTTTCCTTGTGCCAACCTCTCCTGCTGGGGGGTGGAAAACGCCTGCTCCTGACTTGGTTTAGCAGCAGGATGGCAGCAGATTGGCCTTTCCAAAGCAGGGGGCCTTGGGCAGCGATGGAAAGACGTGCCCAACCATCAGCCAAAAATATCACCCAAACCCAGGGGAGGAAACATTTTTAACAGCTCACCTAAAAAGGCAAAAAATATTTGCCAGAGGTTCCGGCAGTATCACAGTTAACACAGACATTTCTCCTGGTAAACAGGGAGAATTGCCTGGATTGCCTGAAACGGGTCAGTTACCACCCTGGGAGCTGCTGGCCAAGTCTGACCTCTCCACCTCACACCTGGGTGCAATTTCCAGCAGCCCAGCCACTGCTTCCAGTGAAATCAAAGCCGATGCAGCCGTTGACTTCTAAGATCTCCAATAGGGAGATCTCAGCTGTGGTTACCAGCTGGGCTGCGCAAGTGTCATTTTCCAAAAAACCCATCTGCCACACTGAGGCTTCAGTAGCCAAGAATCTGCTACTTACTACCACAAAACTGCTCCAGATTTTCACAGGGGTAACTACTAGCATTTACATTTTGGGAGGGACAGAGAAGGTGGATTTTAGAAACTGTTACTTTCAGTGTTGAAAGGAAATTTTTCTCCTCCTGCACTGGTCCAAGTCTGCCTTTTTCTCTGCTGCTTTCTTGTTTTGCTACTTCATTTTCAGATGGGTGCCCTTGGCTTCCCAGGACCATGGGCCATCTCATGGCTTTTATCTTTCTTGACATTTTGCATCTGTTTTATGTCTCTAACTGCCTTTGATTTCAGCCTGGCTTCCCTTTTCTCATATTCAAGCTTAGAGGCAGGGGCAGCCCAGCTGAGATTCTCATCTCCAGGGATTTTAGATGTCTCCAGGGTTGATGTCTACATTGGAGCTGGTGCTCTAGATTCCCTTTAGCACCAATGGAGAGAAATGAGTGACTAAACCATGATTTATCTGAGCTACTTGAGGCATTTGAACTTAGTGGGGGGTAATTCCTGCATCACCAGCATCTCTTTCACTCAATTTGCAACCAATGGAGAAGTCAATGTTGGGAGGCACGACTCCCATCCTGTATCACAAAAAAAAAAAAAAAAAAATTGAAAGTGCTCTGAATGTGCCTTTCCTTTGGGAGAATCCTGTCCCTTCACAGGTGCCTTTCTATGTCCCTTGGCTCAAACAATTCACAGGCACCTGCCTTCCCAGGTGATGCCACCAAGGTTCATGTGCCTGGTCACAGATTTCTGCAAGGTCTGGCTGATCCACCCCCGCTTATTGCCAGGGTGTCTGGTGTGAGTTTTCCCCAAGTGGCCTTGTGAAACCTAAAATACCATCAACAACCCTGTGTGAAGAGCATGGCCATTTACACTCAGGGAGGCAGGCTAAAGAATGAAGGTTATTTAGTAGAAAAAAGGGGATTTATCATGATGGATGAAGGGCGTTTTTAGCTCGAGAGGCAGCTGGTTTCCCTGCAACCAGATGGCCACAGGGTCCAGGCCAAACTTTGCATCTTGACCGTGCTCCAGTGTGATGATTACAACTGACTGAACTCAGAGTTTGGCCACTGTGTGAATATTAAACATCCCAGAACGATTTCTGACGATTATTAGATTAGTGCAGCACCCAGGTCAACATCTCACCACTGAGCTCGTGGAAAAATGAAAGGCTGAAATTAACAGTTTTAAGTCACAGGAATCAGTGACAATAACTCTCCAAGACACTAAACCATTAAAACTGGGCCAGGATGGAGATGCTGGAGCCCACCTAACATACAAGGAAATTGAAATATACACCAAATCTGAGCTCAAAATTCAATCCTGATTTTACAATGTGCATTTTGTCAACAAAAACATTGGCTACAAATATCTCAACACCTCCTGGTTTTCAAAATTTGGCCTGCGATGGAAATTCAGATGCGTGAGGCACCTCTACTACTTCTTCATAGAGATGGCATATGATTATCCAGAATTACATACTGAACCACAGCCATAAAATCCAGCTTGAGTTGCCCTTATGCTAAATGACTCCAACACAGATGTGTGAAAATCTGCTAATAGTAATCCTTAGGTTACTTTAGTATAACACTGAGTATGGTGGCATCTTTGGAACTTGCTGTCAAGTAAATTCCTGCTTTGGGGAGCAGCAGGAGCAAGAGGGAAAGGGTCTGGTACCTATCTGCTCCAGTCATCTGGAATTAATCTGCAGCCAGGCATCTGTCAAAGCTCCCAATTCTTTGGGTATCCTAGAGAGAGCTGAGGGAGATAGTGCAGGCAAAAGAAGTCCAGTCTGGAAATCAATTCTGTGCACACGAGGCAGCCTGAGCACCCAAAACCTGAACCAACAGAAACCACTCACATTCCCTAAAAAAGAGAGATTTTATGCCAGGTATGATATACATTTTAAGATTTATACCTAGGGACCTGATGAGCCATTTAGCAAAGAAAAAAAGGAGTCAATAGGAAGATAAGTAAAAGTAAAACTACACTCTCTACAATGCCTGCAAGTGGCTCCTGTGAATTGCTTGTCACAGCTCCTCAGCACATCCCGATCCAGGGCTCATCCGTGGACAGAGGATCTTCCCCAGTGCATCTGCACTTCATTAAGAGTTTGTAGATTGCTAAATGAGCAACAGACCCCAGCATGAATGCACATTGTCTGAGCTGGGCTGATCACACTGTGTGATACAAGGGAGTGTTAAAAAAAACTGCTGTTCTTCAGTAAACATTGGAAGAGAAGACTGAAGATTAATTCAAACAGCTTGGAAAACTGAAACAAGAGAAATGAGCTGAATATTTCCAAATATGGGCTACCTTACTTCAGTATCAAGCCAGGAGAACCTTGGGGCATGCGAGCCAACCAAGCTGCAACTCCCTGGATAACAAGGCCTTAATTAAAAGTTAAATTGCACATACATAAAAAACCCCACAGGGCTCACTTCAGCCACAGAGGTCATGAAATCACAGGCAATCATATGACAAACATTAATCCAAAAGTCCAGGGAACAACTGCTCTGCACACACTCACTCAACACAAGCCACAGAAACACTTGCAAAAATGCCATAACGAGCTTAAGGCTTTTAGTAGAAATAAATAAAGCCACAAATAGTAACACCAAAGGAAGAGAGAAAAGGAACCACCAAGGGCTCTGGTCTTCTCTAGTGGGGAGTTGTTCAGCGAAAATGCCAAATTAACTCCAAGAGACAGATTCTATCCAGTGCTCCCCCAACTCCCTGCTTCACTCCCCCAACAACTCCTGCTAATCTGATTGAGAGGAAAGTCTTCCCTGCTCCAAATCTGGCACTCATTTTACCCTCACATACAATCAAAACATGCCAACCAGTGCTTGAGATGTTTTTCTTTAATACCATTAGGAGCAATAACACACCATGTTCAACATCCCATCTCCAGCTGCTTTGGAGAAAAGCAAAAAACCCCAGCTCAGACACCAAAGCATGCACAGGGGGCTCAGGGAGAGGAATAATTAGCTGATTTATGTAATTCCCACATCCAGCCCTGGGTTTTATTCAGCATCCTGTTTGGATGGTCCTGACTCCCATCACCTCAAGCAGCAGATCTCCCCACACACACCTTGGCACCAGGGATGAGCACAGATGGTCCCACATTGAGGCTGCATCCAGGAGGTCAGTGCAGGGTGATTTATCTCTCGGGGCACAGCAGACCCTGGGACTCAGCTGCTGTAATGTGGGAGCAACTCAGCTGCTGCCATGGATATCTGCTGAGGATCTGCTCCTCTGTTTTTCCGCCATTAAAGACCAGCAGTTTGCAAGAAAAGCAGTAAGAAAACCTGTAAAAGAGAGGAAATTTATGCAGGGCAAACCAGGTGCATTATTTCTGTTGACAATGCTGACCAACCACCAGCACCTCATGATGCACAACCTACCCTTCCTGGTTCTGTATTACTAACTTTGATTCAAGTCACCATTTAATGAACTTCCTTTTCATTTTCGTTTCAACTAGAGGCTTCCAAGATCATTTCCTTTGGAAGACACACCAACCCAAAGCTCAGCATGGTGTTTGAGGATGATGGGGTTGCCCACAGCAGACTCCTCATAGAAGAAGGCTCCCTGTACCTGTAGGTCTTCCCCCAAGCCTTCTCTGATGGCTCATTGCATCTCCCAGGTGTGACATGGAGTCACAAGCCCTTGTCCCATGGGACAAGCAAATGAGGAGTTTCCTGGGAATTAATAATAATAATAATAATAGTAATAATAATAATATCATCTGGCTTCACTAGTGGAAGACCAGAACCTTGCCAAGAGCAGGAAATGAGCATGTGGATGTACTCTTGAAAAAAATCAATGTCCTCTCAAATAGGCCATAAACCAAGACAATTAAACACAGTCTGCCAGCAGAAATACACTTGGGACAATGCTTCCCAAGCCTCCCCTCTGCACCCACCACCAAGAGCACGTTGTGGGTGTGGGTTTTGCTGTGCTGACTGAGATAGGAAGAGAGCAGCCCCAGCAGCATCACTCTTAGGGCCGGATCCAGAGGCAGCACAGAGCTGGATTTTCCTCCGAGGGTCCAGCCAGTGGGGATGCGGCCACACAGCTGTGAGGGAAGACGCTGTAGCTATAAATGAGTGTTGTTCTCCATCTCCTGACGTCAAGGGAAGCTTTGCTGGCAAGCCCTGCCGAGCTCCAGAGAAACTCTTCCCACCCCACACATCCCCCCCGTGAGATCTCAGCCGTCTCCCTCCCAGCCGGGTGCAGGCACCGCCTCCACCCCCGGCCCCGAGCTGCCGGGATGAGGGAACGTGCTGCCAAGAGCTGCTTGCCCAAAAAGCCACTTTACATCAGCAGCACCTCGTGCTGGACCCCAAATTGATGGAGGAGATGGTGGTTTGTATCCAGGAGACCCCGGGGTGGGAGTGTTGTGAGTCCCCAGATTCATGGCAGCAGATGGAGAGAAACCATCTCACCAGCAGCTTCACCCTCTAATGCTTCTCAATCAACTCCTGGGCTTCAGCTGTTGCTCTTTATTTTCTTTACTGACAGGGGATATCTCATTGCATTGCTCCCTTTATAGGAGAGAGAAGAGATCTTTGTGCCTCTTTTAGAAAAGAGAAATAAAATAATATAGCCATTTCCTTCTGCAAATAGTCAGGACTGAGCTGGGGAAAAGGTGAGGCCAGAGCAGGTAACTTCACAGTTGTGATGCAGGAACAACATTCCCAACATATCCTTAAACAAACCCATGGGAGAAGCCAAAGCCACCCCAAACTTTATCCTTCAGCCTGTAATTTTCAGACAACAAACCAATCCTTTCACTTTTCTAAAGGAGCGAAGAGAGAGGCAGAGAACTGGAAAAACCCTTTATAGAAATATCAGCTGTTCCTCCTCATTCCCACCCCCAGTTCTGTTTTTTGACAAGTTAAAGTGAGGCCATAACTTATTCTGCTTTGTTCGACAGGGCTAATCACACGTGACTCTAATCACTCATGATGTTTTATTGATTTTAAGCACATTTAATCAGAAATTGGCTCGGAGTTAGATTCCTGCTAATTACTGAGAAGTAGCATTTTGAATGACTTCACAATTGGACTGCAGATTAGAATGGACAATATGTACTAAAATAATGATTCATGCATTCAGCTCCCTGGATTTATTTTGTTTATATTGGATTTTTTAATCTTTAAAGACATAATTCTGCATATGGGCAAGCAGCATTTAAAACCCTTAACAAAATGGGTTTAATTTAACAGGCCAGGCTTTCGCCAGAGATGGGCCACGTGGGGAACAATTTATCCCCAACTAATGCAGTTATTTCTTTGAAGGTCACTGGATGTGCCCTGCCTACGGTGACACCACATACAGGTGATGGTGGCACTGCCAGGAGGGAGGAGGCCACTGCTGAGGGCTCCTTTAGCATCCCCACCAAATCCATCAGTTCTGCTCTGAAGTCAGGGTGAGCTTTTCTCAATCAGTCCCTAAACAGTCCCTATTTCCAACCCCAAACCCCAAATGCAAATGGCTTATTAAGGCAAAGGCACCCAGCTCTGAGAGGTGCCCGGGGTGAGCTGAGTTCTGCCACTACCTCACCCCTTCTCTGGCTCAAATCTCTCCACAACATGGGGTTAAACAGTTTATATTTCCATATTTCTCGACCTAAAAGCCACCTTCTCCTGGAAAATCAGATGGTTGCTAATCACATCCTGGAAACAGATTTTTATTTTTCAGCAGCTGCAGGTGTCTTGTCTCCACCAGCATCCAGGAGATCCCTGGCAATGTGGCTGCAAATGCTCCAGTGACATTGTCCATGCTCAGAAAGAGCTGTCGCCAAGCACAGACTTTTCTCAGCTCTGCAAAGCTTCCTCTGCCTCCTGGGAAACACTGATCCATGAGCAACAGGGAAGCTAGAGGCTGGCAGAGAGGCTAGACTAGAGACTACCAGCTATTTGAACTGGTAGGAAAGGAAAATTTCCTTCTGATTGAAAGCAGAAACTTTCCACTTCCATCTCTGCTATTTTATTATTGTTGGAAAACAAGAAGTCACACTGGGGAAGGCTCTCACAGTTTTCAGCTAAAATTTTCAAGTTTTGAGTTATAAAGGCAAAATTTTCCATTAAGAAAAGGAATCTTTTTTCCCCCAACACAACTCTGCTGGGAATACTTACAGCAATCTTGCCAGCCAATTGCTTTCATACAAAAACATGCCTAAATTCAGAATGATGCACAGAGTATTCTGCAATAACTGGTGTCTAAAAAGCAACAGCTCCAAGGTCTCCTGTTCTGCTCCCACTCCTTTCCATGGGTCTGTGACACCCCGATTCAGTGGGTAAATTTGCTCATGAATGATGTGAAACCTCAGTTTCACAGAAAGCTGGGAAATTCACCCCAGAATCACCACTGGCCTCCCAGGGAACCAGCCTGCAAATCTGTGCTAATTCATCCTACATGGAGAAGGGGTGGGATTTTCACTTTTTAAGTGTTGTTACACTCTATAACATGGCAAGGCTCCAACCTTCATGTAGGACTTAGACTGTAGTAAGTCCAGAGTGTAACTAACTCCTGCATCCTTCCCTTCATCCTCACAACCCTCCCCATTCCCCACTGTGCTGTTTCATTGTCACTGCAGAACAAGATTTAGAGGCAAAGGGAACTCTCACCCTGGTGTAACTTCACAAGTTATAAAAAGGAAATATCTCTATGAGTTGGACTCCTTTAATATTTTTTTCTTTCATTCTTTCCTTCTTTTTTTTTCTTTTCATTTCTTAATTTCTTCATTCATTCTTTCTACTATTCCCCCAGTTCTCCTTCATTCTTTCTTTCCTTTTTACTTTCCCAGGACTTGGACTCCTAGAATCTTGTGAGTCTTTTCTAATCAGAATATTCTAGAACTCTATAAAACTCACTGCATCCAGCACTACTGGGTGTAGGTGTTCACAGCCCTGAGGAGTGTTGTTTTAGTAGTTTTCTGAATGGTCATGAGTGACAAAACAGCAAATCTGTGTTCTTCCACTCACTGTTTGACTCGAACTTCAGTGTTCAGTGAGAAGTACAGGCCTGAAATTATTCTGAAGTTACAGCACCTACGAGAATTTTACCAGATGGAAACCTGAAAAAAGATTGCTGATTACTTCTCAGATGCATTGCTCATTTGTTCAGAGTAATTACTAGATGCAAAACCAAAAATAAACCCTTTTCCTCTGATCCTCTCCAGTTGGAGTCTGCACATGACAACCCAGAGCACATATCTGGAGATTCTGTACTGAAGCTGCCACAGTTTTCATTCAAAACCCAACCAGTGTTTCTCATCTCACCTATGAAAATGCAAATGCAGATAAAACCTGTCAAAGGACACTGGCAAGCATCAACCTGTCTCAGCTCCTCACAGTTTGCATCCTCCTGGGGGGGAAGGAATCACGTACAGAATTTGGAGCCGCTCAGTGACGATACTGTGCTGTTCTCCTCTGGTGATTTAATCATTTGTAAAAAAATCCACCCTGAAGCCGGAAGCTAAGGTCTTTGTAGGTCTAGCTTTGGGATTAGCCCTTTATATATAGCCTAGGGCAAAGGGTGAGGAAGAAGAGTGGTTTCCAGGGGGTGTGAGGCAGAGCAGATGGGGCCAGGGCAGAGCTTGGCATCCCTCTGTGTGTGTGAGAGCCAGGGGAGAGCTGGCAGCAGGAGCTTAGGGTTCCTGGGGATGCTCAGAAATACTCAGTGCTACCAAAGTGACCCAAGAGACACGGGCCAGTTGATTGCTCCAAAAAAGGAGGCGATCCTCTTACAGTGCAAAGCTGGCTGAGCACACACGTGCCAGCCATCCTGCTCCAATATTCCCGAGCAGGAGCTGCCTCACTCCCCTCTGAGGAGCTCCAGCACCTTGACATGGGCACCTAATTCCAAGGGAAGGGCTGGGAGGGGGTAACCAGTGCCTGAAGTTTTCTCTGCAGGTTTTCTAGCAAGGCTGTATTAAAGGAAGGTTATATGGATCTGTTGCTCATCAATGCCTGCAGAGACTTGTCCTCCTTGGATGGCTTTGGTAATGTGGCACCAAGAGCTGGACTGGCTACACGGCCAGGAGTGAAATGGAGGGTGGAGAAGCTGGGACTCACACTGCTATGTCATTCTTCTGGCTTGTAGCAAAGCTTCAGCACAATAATACAGTCCCAAATTCAACCATCAGCAAATGATTCCTCTCCCTCAGCAGCAGCACTGAGTCCACTCAGTGAACAGCACTAGACTGGTGGTCAATTTTCCAGCTGTGCATTCAACTAACCTCATTCTCTATTCTGAGCATTAGCACTGATATCCTGAATTAGAGATTAGGCAATACTGTACATTATTTCCAGCCAGGGATTAATTAAATCTCAACATTTCTGAGACGCAGCTGGTATAAAGGAAGCCATTCATTTCAGTAAGGTGCAAATGAGCTAGCTCCTCATTTGTGTCTAGGCTTGCTCCATGGTTCAGTGAGAAGTAAGATGGGAACTACCTCTTGCAAATACTTTTAAATGCCTGATGACAATGTAGGTTAGGTACCCTCCAGAGGTTCTACGTGCCAACCACTGCTCCTTCCTCTTCAGGTCCTGAAACTGCCTTTTCCTTGCCCTAAGAGTAGGTCCCAAATATTTCAGTACACTGCCCAAATGAGCTCCTGCAGTGCTTTGTTCCTAACGTTCCTTGGGCTGGAGAGAAGCAGCACAAAGCCCGTGGCACCATGCTGGAAAAGAAGGAAAACCCTCTTTGTGTCTTAACACGGTGAGGGGAGGCAAGAGGGGACAGGAGTGTGTGTTTTGCTCCAATTGGCTGCAAATAGGGGGTGTGAAGGAGACCCAGCAGGGGTGAAGATGGGGCAGCAGAGCTGATGTGCCCAGGAGATGTGAAGTGTGAGTCCACTAGCCAATATCTTCAGGGAGATTTTTCTCAGGAAAATGGGAAATCTGCCATCAAAAAGCCCCAAAACTGAGCAAAATACTGATGTCACTAGAATTCTTCACTGGCAAAACTGCTCACGGATTTACTCATTGTCCTCCCTTGCCCATGGTGCTCATGCCCACCTGCACATGGCTATGGAGAGACCTGGGGATGTCCGTGCCATTCACCACAACAGGGCATGTTCCGTGGTTTCTTGGCTTTTTCTGGGGCAGTGAAACAGCTGGGGCTTCCCACAGCTGCTTACTTTGCTTTCTCAAAATCTTCTGTTACTTGTTTGGGTTTATTTAAACTCACTTTCTTGCTGTTCACTTTTATTCTGCTTTTCTTCATCAAAGTCCTGCTTGGGCTGAGGAGGGATTTTGAGACCTGGAGGGTTTCCACGGGTCTGGCTTGTGTTAGAGGGGGGCAATTTCCCAACCACCGGCTGAGTTTCAACATTCCCTCTCTCCTTGCCTTGCTGAGGAAAACCAGGGGCAGCCTCCTGCAAAGACTCCTTTTCCAGCAGGATGAAATCAAGGTGAGGGAATTTTGACAAGTTCAACAGAGTGGGCTGGACTGGAGAGCTGCTGCTGGTGTGCTTGGAGTTGAGATTTTTCAGACTGATGTCAATTTCTGCAGCTCTTTCTTCATCCTCCTCCCTCCCTGCAGTCACAACATGGTCACAGCAATCCCCATTTGCAATCTGCACAGGGGGCTCTTGCACAGGTTTAAGGAAGTGACATTCCCAAACCAGTGTCAGTGCCACGATAATAATATAAACCTCATCATAAATCTGGGTTTTTCCCTTCATTGTTTCAGTGCAGTTCAAACTAATCAAAGAAGTAACATGTTGTAAAAATCAATGAAATAAAAAAAAAAAAATAAAAAGGATTTCATGGGCATAAGATGCCCCAGCAGCCAGGTCTAGTTAAAAATGTCCCTGTTCGCTGCAGGGGGGTTGGATTAGATGATCTTTGAAAAGTCCCTTCCAAATCAAACTTTCTATCATAAGCAAGCCAGATATTCCACTCTAAATAACAGCTTTGGTGTCTTTCATCATTTGGAAGAGAGTTTCCTCCTGGTCCTTCTCATGGATTAGGATTCATCCTGCACCCACCAAAAAACCCCCAAATCCACTGGGCAATGATCTCTGTGTAATGTGGGATAGTGAGTGACTGCAAAAGGCAGAACTGTGTGCTGGGATTGAAATCTCCCATTTCCCCCTCCCAACTCCCAGCTACACAATATTAATTTCAGTCCCCCGTGTGTCATGTCCAGTGGATGTTGCATTTTAAAAGGGGCCTTCGTGCAATTCAGCACCAGCAACGCGAGACGTTCTGCAGAGCCAGCAGTTTTTGCAGGGAACCACGAGATGGCGATGGAATAGAAATTTCCATCCAGAGGAAAAGCAGTTCTGGATTATGGAGAAAGGACTGAACCCCCTGCATGCTGAGTCCTCTGCTAGAAAGTAAAAAGCAGAGAGGTGTTGAAATTTTACGTTATTTTCCATCTTTTTTTTGGGGGGGGCAGAGCATATATTGGTTCTTTATTTATGGATTATCAAATATCTGAGGCATAGCCCACTTTTCCTTTTTCTTCTTTTTTTTTTTTTTTTTTCTTTTTTTTTTTAACATTAGTATATGCTTTAAACTCTCCTGGATTAGAGCAGAAATTTAATCCTGCTATGACCAATAAGTCAGCATGAAAGGGCAGTAACTGCAGCCTTTTAGATTTTGCTGCACAAGAGCCATTTAAAAGAAGCATCTTTCCTTTCTCTAGTTCCATTTCCCAAGAGGTATGTCCATCATTGATCATCCCACTGAAGGGAATTTTGACACAAAATGAAAAATTAATTAATTAAGATTTTTAATTAAAACACAGAAAGGCATGGGGAATGGGGAGCATGTTGTTGCAATCCCTTTACCCTCTGAGCTCACCCCTTCCCCCAAGATGGTGTGACTGGGATTTGGAAGGTGGGATGAATAAGTGTGACAGGAGCAGTCACACTTAAACCCCCCCTACTTTATCACCTTATTTTTGCTTATAGTCTTCCCCCCATACTGGAAACATATCCATAGGCAAAGGTGCAGTCCTTTTTATTTAATGAATGAATATTCATAAAATTATTTGGGTAGGAGGGGACCTTAAATCTTGTCCAGTTCCACCCCTTACCATGGGCAGGGACACCTTCCACTATCCCAGGTTGCTCCAAGCCCCATCCAACCTGGCCCTGCACATTTCCAGGGGTCTAGGGGCCACCACAGCTTTTCTGGGCAAGGTTTCCCAGTCTGTGACCACCCTCACAAGGCCCCATGGTCATTCCTGTGATTATTCTTAGCACCAAGGAGTAATGTTGGCAGTTTTATACAAGGCAGACTGAATCAACAAAAATTGAACTGTTTTCAAATGCTTGCAAAGCAGAAAAAAAATTTCTATGCCCAGCATCTCCAACCTCCCTCTAAAAATGCTCAGCGAACAAGTACTCAAATCTTAAAGCCATCAAACTTACTTTTTTTTTTTTTTTTTTTTTTTTTTAATAATGTGACTTTTAAAGGTAATCCCATTTAAAAATTGTGTGCCTCTTCTCTGGGTCTCTGTATCCCCAGCTGCCACAGTGCAGAGCATGGAAGCAGCACCCACTTCCCTCCAACACCTTTGGCACTACACAGGGAGAGGGTGGCAGTTTTCACCTTCTTTCTCCAGGGTAACAATGTTTCTACTGCCAACCCTAAATCTGGGGACCTGTTAAACTGAATGAGGATAAAGGTCCAAATTTTGAGCCCATAATTCAATTAGGGCTTGCACAAATGCAGCTTCAAAGTGCCCCCATGAAGATTTGCCCTGCAAATTTAAACTTCCTTTTGCAAATCTGCCCTTTAGGTTCCTGCTTGAGAAGGAGATGGGAGACAGTTTGAGGAGATTCATTTTTCTTCTAGTTTATATATAACTTGCTAAGCTTTTTATTTTTTTAAATGAGCTTACTATGTCCAATTTAAGTCAAAATTTAATGATCCCTGCAGTAATTCATTTAAGGATACAGCTTCCATAAACGGCGTAGCATAAGTCAGGGAATAACTGTCCTTGTCCACAGTGCAATCATTAATCAACTTTATTAAAATCAGGATTGGCTGAGGAGGCTTGCATAATAAAAGAAGACTCAGAGCCTTTTCCAGGACTAAAGTGGACCTGAGACCGAACTTTGGGTTATTCTTCCCCACTTCCCCAGGACTCTGCTCCATGTAACTTGGGAGCATCCAAGCCCAGAGTTCATGGTTGGGCTCACATGTGGAGTTGGATGGGGTGATAGTGATCCTAAAAAGGGTTAAAAAAGACCAATAGTCCCTAACATAGACAGGCATGTTGCTTTGCACTTAGGGCAGGAAGGGGATGTGGGAAACATCTTATTTCTGGCAATATTAGCGGTGTTTCTCAATGCTTTAGTGTAGAGATGCTTTCTGGATGAGGCATTAGCCTCGGAGCAAGCACCTGGAGTTATTTTATATTATTTTATGTTATTTTATATTATTATATGTTATTTTATGTCTTCATCTTCCCCTCAAGCTGGGCAAGGCCCTGAATGCCTGCTCTGCTTAGTGAGCGACCTGATGCTCTGAGTGACTGAGTCCCTTGGCAGGTCAGGGGAGGCAGGAGCAGCCCAGGGTGCCACCATGAGGGACCAATTAGATCTCTGGATCCAATTAGCAGCAGCTGTGATTTGTGTGCATCCCCTCTGTACATATGGCTACGCTGAACTTTCCCTCTGTTTCAAATGTCCTCGCAGAGCGCGGGCGAAACGAGAGGAAGGAACATTTGTCTGGGGTTTTTTTGAAAGCCTTTATCATGATGGACGAGGAACCTTTTACATGATTCTCCAACTTGCAAACAAATGAGGTACCTTCATCACCTTCCCCTGATAGTGGAGCTGGCAAGTGACGGCCCGATGAGCTGCCGGGGAGAGGGTAACTTTGTGCAAGTGTTTCATTGGACATCATCAACCAAGTTTGCTGGAAATAAAATATAAGTGAAGTCAGATGCTTAGGGCTTAAGTGTCCATGCATTAACCAAGATGGTTTCCATCTCGTGGAGCAATTTGGGCTCTGGCCATTTAGGGCAGGACAGGAATTGTTATTCATTTTAATGGATGCCGGGCATCCAAATCCCTTCGGTGGAATTGAAACATCTCTTCCCTAATTTCTATGTGTTTCAGTCCCTCACATGCAGCCAACTCCTGCAGGGCACTCCAGGAAGCCTGATGAAAGTGTTGCTGGTATTTCCCATAATGATCTTCAGTTTCGTTGAAGAGATCAGAGTAAGAAGAAAAGGAAAGGTCCAGGTCTGTTGACAAAATGTCAGGGAGATGAATAGAGCTGGTTCCTTCTTCACCATCAGTGGTTTCAGGCCAGAAATAGAAGATCCCATCACCTGCATCCCACAAGCAGCCCTGAGCTCAGGGTTCCACAGGCAATGAGGCAGCAGCAGGGCTGGCAGCAGAAGGGAACGATGCAGGGCAGGGCAGGTCCTGCTGCTAATGATCCCCTGGTAAGGGACGCTGCCAGCACTGGGGAGCAAGGCTGTGATGAGTGACTGGGAGTTCTGCAGCAGAGCCCAGAGGGTCAGGTCTGCCCCTCCCTCCTCCATCCTGAGGGATTTTAATGGCAGGATGTCCTTCCTGGAAGGAGGCACTGATAGTGGAGTGGATGACCAACTCCAGCCCCAAAGGAGGAGATAAAACCACTTTATAGAATACTTAAAAAAAAAAAAAAAAGTCATCTAGCTGGAAAGTTTCTTTTCAAAAACAAGGCAGTGATGGAGAAGAAACCCCTGCAAACATTCATAGCCTTGACAGAATTTTTTAGGGTAGAGTAACAGGAAACAAGCCCCCAGATTGTTTTATTGCTCAGTAAACAACTCAGTGTCTCTTTGCTGGCAGTGCTTGGAAATCACAGAGTCCTTTAGGTTGGTAATGACCTCTGGGATCATCAAGTCCAACTGTGTCACCAAACCACGTCCCCAAGTACCACATCCACACACCTTTTGAACATTTCCAGGTGATTCCACCACTTCCCTGGGCAGCCTGCTCTAAAGCCTGACCACCCTTTCAGAGAAGAAATTTTTCCTAAATGAGCCCTTTTACACAGCAGCCAGCTGTCAGTCAGCTCCTAGAGATGTGTGTGGGGAGAGGTTGTAAGTAAGTTAGGGGAGCAGAAAAGGGGCTGAAGGTTGCATGCCAACACTTCAGGTCAGAGTGTCTGAAAAATCCCAAAACAATTTCTTCCTATGTGGCTGAAATGTGAAGGGGACAGTTCCCCATCCCTTCTCTTACAGATGGTTTAATTTGTCTTTCCTTGGTGGGGAGCAGGTAAAGTTGGGCAATGTTATCTGTAGAGGGGAAGGATAAAGTGGGTGACATTTTCCAGAAGTGGAAAATCCAGCAGAATTAAATCTGATCCTTGGAAAAGGATAAACAAACAGTACCCAGCCCAAATGCTGAAGTCACCGTAGCTGACCCACAGAGATGAAGAATGGTTTTCTGGTTAAGGCACTTCACTGTGATCTGAAAAATCTGGGTTTAATTCCATCAGCCACAACCTCCCTGTGTGCTCACAGACAAATCTCTTCCTATCCTTTTGCCCAGATCACTATGTATAAAATGGGGGTGATAACTCTTCTTTTCTTACTGATAGTGCTGCCCATGAGGAGTTTGCAGCCATGATGAAGTCCACATATTGAAGCAACAAGTTTCAGGAGTGCATCTCCTTGATAATGATTTTATCTGTTCTTCATGAAAGGAGCTGAATTCCCCACTTGAAAGCAGAATATTATAGTCACAATCCACTCCTATTCACAGGTTGGGATTTGAAACCAATTCTTGTATTAAAAAAGATGAATCACAGCACAAAAATGACTTAATTAGCTGTGTAGACAGCCAGTGTGAGCACAGAATACCCCGAGCGAGGGTCCTCTCCAGCCAAACATCGTCCTTTAGGGAACTTGGCATTCCTTCCAGGCTGTGTGTCAAGGAGACTGAGCAACTTTACATCAACACAACATGGATTTTCCTTCTACCAAACTACTCTGCAATCTGTAATTTTTAACCTCACAAGTTTGAGATTGTACCTTAACATTTGCAGGAAGCAGATGGCTTCTGCATACTGCCAACCTGTTGTTACAAAAGCATCTTCCAAGAATTGTTTTCTACCCACAGTCGCTAACCATAATTAACCTTTCATGTGATTTAATAAACAGCAAAAAATATTTGCCATCTCATATTAATAAAGAGAGCTTTTCAGGACATTTTCTCCCCCCTCTTCAAGAACGTAGAAGCTGTGGCAATTTTTGCGTGTGCTTGTTTTTATTGCCTTTCAAATTATTTAGGGACGACACAGTTTACCTACACTGATTAAAGGAGAGGACAGCGAACAGTGGATGGGCAGAGCATCTTCTGGCATGGCACAAAATGACCTTTTATTTCAGGAAAAAAAGGAAGTTTGGGTGAGAAGCACAACTGCCAAGTGTGGGGCAGAGAGGGAGAACAGAACCCACCAGTGATATCAAGTTGTGTTTTCCAGCTTTCCCACACTCATGATTTTAATGCTTCACGGAGTCATAAGTGATAATAATAGAGTCCTGTAGTGCTTTGACCTTTTTTATATTGAGAAACTTCACTGACTGGTCATTTTTGGGCAGAGGGCTCTCTCTCTATATATATACACATACCATGGTGTCAGACACCTCCAAAGTGCCAGGGAGACAGCTAAGTGAAAAGTGGGATATTACCATGGTTTCATTAATGAATGAAAATGAAGATGTTGGCTAAGACTTCCCCCCATATTACAGGGGAAATGAAATGGCAGACATAAGTAAAAAGCTGGCATGGGGGACCAAAGTACATCTTTCTGTTTCTGATGGGTAGTTGCTTTGGCTTAGGATATCAAAGGCTTTCTGGAGAGCTGAAACTATAAAGGGAACATTGTCTTGGTTTAACCAATTTCCATAATGGGGGTTAGGGAACACTGTCCCTGCTAGGACAGGAAAACTTCTTTAATTAATATTTCTTGTGACTGTTGAGTGCTCATCATCCATTAGTATGATAATGTACTTTTGAAATTACAAATACAATTATGATGATAAGTGCTTGGCTATAAAAAATAAAATAAAATCATATACATACGAAGACGGAGCTGCAGCTCAGGAACTGATTCCAGGAGATGGCCTCAGGTTTTCTGCTTTCTCCCTGGTTTTGCTGGTTGATTGGAATTGGCCAAATGGTGTTTGGTTCCTGTTTATTATCGATGTGCTGCCAAGACTGAAATGGATCAGCTTCAATTAAGATGGATGCACATCAAATTAATGTAAGCCCAAGGAGGCTGACTTTGTAGCTGAAAATAAAATATAGTAAGATAATTAAAAAAGAATTTGCTTTCTGAATTTAGAAATTAGGCAAGAGAAACCAAAGATCTCAAAGAGACAACTTTTTTTTTTAATAAAAATAAATATAATATGCACCTGAAATATAAAACTTATATGTTTTTATAAATATAATATGTACCTGAAACCAACAAAGCAGTGGCAACGTTTTCTCTGCATCACATTTCAGATGTTGACTCATATATTTGCTTGCCTGGAATACAGCAGAAAACCACCATTTTGTTAAAGATGCCATTTCTTTAACTATTTCTGGTAGCTTTTTCCAGTAATTAATGCTTCAGTTCTGCCAGACTGTGGGTACAGTCTTATTCTGCTCTATTTTGTGATAATTTTGTCCTAGTCTTTCTCTAGAGATTTTTTTATTTTGGTGTTAGAATTCATCCAGTTTAGAACAACTTTTAAAGAAACTATTCCCATTAAAAAATTATTTTCCTGTGGAGACTGTGAACACAAAATGTGTATCATGATATTCACAAGTCTGAAATATGCAAATACAGTTTTTACTTTTGTAGAGCTCACTGAGATATAGGGTAGAAGAAACACAGGCTCAGTAATCTTTTATACAATCCTTTTCCTCTTTGACTGGTACCTCAAAGTGCCCTCTCTGACTCAAAATTCAGTTTGGTGCTGCTGTTGTCCTTGGAAACTTTTTTTAAAGCCCAGTTTACAAGGTCTAACCAATTGAATTTAATTCTCTTTCCTTTCAAATTCAGTTTAAAATTCAGGTGGAGGTTTAACCTTTGACCTTCTGAATTTTCTTTTCCCTGTCCAATGTCCTAATATTATTATTATTATTATTTTAATATAAAGGTATTTTCTTGCTGTTCTTTCTTGTTTTGCCTTTTTTCATTTATTTAGCCTGTTGGGGTTTTTTTCTCTGTTTTTTCCTACAGGACGATTTAAACAGTCATTCCCTGCACTTTTTGGATTCATTGGATCCAGCTCAAATCCACGGGACAAACATTTTGTTGCCACAAGAGCCCCGAGGATCTATAATCTGCAGTTCCTTTCAGTCCCCTGGCAGCCGTTTCCAGCCAGTACGTGTTTGATGGGTTTTTTGGAAGAACACGTTTTCATTCAAGAGATGTTACAGCAAAATTCGAGCAAGGTCTGCAGTGGTCTGTGTCCGAAGGCAACAAAGCCAGCTTTCTCCTCGGGTTTGGGTTTCTTTTCAGCACTTACCAACTTTGTCTCACAACACCCTTGAGGAGGCAAAAGCGCTTTTTGTTCCTTTATTAACTGGTGAGGGAAGCGGGACATTAAAATCCCGGTGGTGCAGCAGGAGGCAGCCCTGGGGACGCCTTGGCAGGGGCAAAGGGGGGGTTTGGGGTGATGCTTTGGGTACCCCCCGGCCCCTGCTCACCTTACCCACCCTAACCTCCTCTCACAAATTTATTTCCTCAAAATTCAGGGCCACAAAGCTCTGGGAGAGCTGCTTCGGCAGGAAGGCAGAGGATTTATTTGCCGCTAACCTCTTGGGGGGAGTTGTTTTTTGTCCCTCTCCAGCCTGCACATGGCCCAGCCATCGCTGCCGCCCTCACCAGTTTTAAGGCATTTATACACAGATCCCTGTGGAGGAAATGGGCTCTTTTTGTCCCGTATTGCAGATGGCAGCTAGGAGAGAGAAAGATTTATTTCGCTTGCCCAACTTTGCCCTGGACGTCTTTGGCAGAGATTTGCATCCTGGTCTCCAACCTCACGCTACAATTTGTGACCATCGCTCCTGGCTTCACTTCAGCCTCTCCTCTCTCAAAGCAGGGATAAGGACAATTGCCATCTTTCACCCTTTTATAACAAATCTCATGATAATTTATTAATATTTTCTTTAAAACCCTCTCTTTGAAGTGGTTTGAGACTGTGGAAAACTCCACTTTCATTAAAAGGAAAATTAAAGTTATGGACAAAAAGGCTGAAGCAGAAAGATTAGAAACTGTAATACTAACAGAAAAAATTCAACATTAAAACAACAATCTGCTGCTCCAAGGGTCATCCTGTGATTTACATGGCGTAATTCATGATTTTCCAGCACAGTCGCCGGGCAGACCTTAAAGATCGATGCCTCTGAGGGAATACTAATTTTAAAAAGTATTCAGCTCCTCATCAGATGTTGAGGAGTATGGCACGCTTTCATTTCTCCCTGCACATTAGCCAAATTAAATCAAAATAAATATCAATGAAAATATTGCACAGGACATAAAACCCCATCCATTTGTGCTCTATCCATATGCTGCTTTACGAGACACTGGGTTTCACTCCTGCTCCGCTCTCCGCTGCCAGCCCCGAGCGCGCAGCAAGGCGCGGATTCCCCGATGTGCTTTAGGCATTCATCCCTCCAATACTGCACCCCGGGGCCTGCCTGCAGTTTTGTTCTCACCCTGTATCTTTGCCAGGTTTGTTTGTGCCCACGGGCAGCAGCCGTGGCCTGGCCAATGCCTGCCAGGCCGGTTCCAGTCCCGGCCACCGGCTCAGGCTGCGCCGCTGCCACTGTGGGACCAGCCGCAAGGTGCATTCCTGCCAGCAAAAAGTACAGTTGCTAAAAGATGCTTTTGTCATTAATTATCTTAGGGTGGTTTGGACAAAGCAAACATTTCCATGTCCAGGAAGTTGTTTCTTAGGGATGCTGGCGCATTTGTCCCTTGCTGTGCATCTGCATCCGAGGCGCCGTGCAACCTGCAAAGCACGGAGCACCCGCGACAGAAATCCTAAACCGCAACTCAGGGTTTGAAAATGCAACCAATTTGTGCTGGCTCAGGAGCAAGAGCAGCGATTTCTGCTTTTAAAACGGTGCAGTTTTTAGGGTAATGTGATTAGAGATTCAACATTTCCCCCTCTCATTATTATTTAGCTCCCTCATTTGAATGCTCAGGTTTGAGAGAAGGGGGATTGCTTGGAAATTACAGATGCAGCCAAATTTCTTCCTTCCCCTTTGACAGGGCAGCGCTGATGGTTATTGTTCTTTTCTAGCTGCATTACGCTGTCCTTGATTTTTGTTTCAAGCAGTCTAATGGCATGATGTCAAATCCTGCTAATTGGTTTAGGATTAAAATGCAGGGCCACATCACTCTCTTGATTAACCAGCAGCAAAACTGCTTTTGTCTAACGATCGTTTCAGAGGAGAAAGAAAATAAAGCATATAAAGGAAGCGTCAGGCTTTTGTCAGTAAAAATACATAGGAAACTGCTTTTTTTTTTTTAAGGAAAAAAAATTGCCACTGTGAGGCCCACTAAGTTTTGACTTGTAGCAGTTCAAAAGCAGCCCTGCGGGGAAAGATCGCTTCCTGAGGAGCAGGGACTGTGCTTTTATCCAGCATCCAGGCACTCGCTGCGCCGCACCGGAGCATCCGTGGCTAGACCCGCTCATATTTAGCACACCAGCAACAAAAAATCAACGGGAATATCTCAGCCCCATTTCTGACACCCAAACAATTCCAGTCCCAGCCGAGTTTGCACCAGGATAAATAACCCAGGACTGAGCAAAGGCTGTCGTGGGCAGTGCAGCACCAGGGAGATGCTGGGAGCTGCAGGCTCTAGCAGGGACTGAGCAGGATGTGGGGTGCCTGGGGCCATGGGAACAGGCTCTGCATCTGCAGCATTCCCCTCCACTCACCCCAAGGACTCAGAAATTAATTCTGCATCCTGAAACGGGGTTGTGCTTGCTGGGACAGAGCTCACCTGTTGGGTAATGAGCATAAAGAGGTAGTTTTTCATGGGGATTATTGGGAGAGGAAGAGGGGAATTCATGGTTCAAATTAAAATAGTGGAAGCAATGTCGAATCACTACTTTGCTACCCCTCTGCTATTAAAAAAATACCCCAACAAACCCACAAGAACACCCCCATCAACCCTCAAAGATTCTCCCTATCGCACTGTTTAATCTCTTTGGCTCCTGTTTTCCTTGACCAGCTGAGGGATTTAATTTCCAGGGAATTAGATGTCCAATTCAGGGCATTGTTTTGGGAAATGTGCACACGATTTACCACACACAGTCCTGAAAGTCAGCATCAGACCCAGCACTCCCAGCACGCTCCAGTCCTGTCCCCACTCTGCCAGGAGGTGAAAGGGACTTTATTGGGAAGGTTTTGATGCATTTGGCATGTCTTTGAACCTGGCTCCCCCAAAGGGAGAGAATGAACTCAGGCGGAGAAAGAAAAAAGGAAATAAAAGGGCCCTTCCCATCTGCCCAGCTGCATTCAATGGGGAGCTTTTTAAAAGGTATAATAGAGGTTTGTGTGTTCCTGCTGAGATTTGTTCTGGTCAACTTCTCCAGGGCGCTCAGACGGGGCGGTGTGGTGTGCTTGCCCTCCCCCAGCACCCTCAGAAAGAAATTACAGTGGCTTTCCTTTTTTTTTTAACTTATTTTTTTCTGCTGCAAAAAGTGTATGCCCTGCACACACTTTGCTCTTGCACAAAAGCGACTCGAACCAACCCTGCTGAAAAGTAATGTGGGTGTTTCTCTGGGTTTTTACCAGCAGTGCAGTAAAGCCTGGTGTTCCCAAGCATGGCATTGAGGCATCTAACCCCCAAATATCCCTACAGGATCCAGCCCAGGTTTTCCTAGAGAGCATCTCTGGGACGGTGGGGATGGGGAGCATCCTACATCTCAGGCCAGTTTTCCAGCATCCCGTTGTGGAGGTAAATCAACAGCACATTGGCCGTACTCCAGAAGTCGTCCTGCTCTTTATTGTGCTCTGTGACTTGTTGGTGTGATTATTAAAAGCCAGGTCGGCTGCAAAGCTGATTTTTTTAATGCACTCCTGGCCCCAGAGCATACAAGATGACATTTAACAACACCAAACGCTCAAGAAGGGGCCCTGTGTCAGCACCCAACAGGTACAGAAACGCCTGAGAAGTTCTTGGCTGTCGTGAGCAGCTTTCTGCTTTGCAAACTATGATAGAAATAGTGGAAATACGCTTTGTCTGCTTTTCCCTGACTCCGGGACTCCGAAGCAGGAAGATGAGAACATCCTGCACACATGTTAATTAGTCATTCCTTAAAACCAAATGTCACAGTGCTCATATTTAATTCTAAGAACAGACTGATGAATATGTACGTATAGTTATATTTCATTTACATACCCTGGGATTTGTTAAGAGACGCCTAATAAAACCATCTAAAATGAATTAGATGTTCTCTTAACAACATTTATTTTGAATTCATGTATATCAGAGGAACATTCCCAACACTGTAATAGAGGATTTTCACAGATATAAAATACATATATTGCATTTCATAAATGAAGATAGGGAGTTAAAGCAGCCACTCTCTAAATGGGATTCGATTCTTGAAGTAGCAAAGACACAAGATGGGGCTTGAGAGTCGGGGGAGGCAGTGATGGGGTTTGTAGGAGACCAAAGAGGATGAAGCTCAGCACCCAGAATGCTGTAAGAAAGTGTCCACAGGAGGAAAACATTAAAGGAACTGAATTAGCTCCTCAAAGCCAGCAAGAAAAGAAATTCCCTTGAGAAATTTGCATCCTCTTATTTTCAATTTCCCAGCTCTATATCTAATACTTTTTGAAATTTATTTTTTCCTTTACTCAGAGCCCCTGCCCTTTGAGCGGGGTCCATCCAGGTAGCTGCACTCAAAAAAGCCATTCCAGCCCAAGAGGCCCTTCAGGGATATTTTTTTTCTCCCTTTTCAAACCACACCAGTTTATAGGAAAACCCCTGTGGCTTTGGTTTTGTGTTTTGTTCTTCCCTCTCTAACTGCCCTGCACCCTGCGAGCTCCTGGGGAGCACAAAAGCGTGGCCGCGCGTCCTGGCGGGCACATCATCGGCTCGACAGGTCCTGCCGCGGGAATTCAGCTCACACTCCCGCCGATGTGCGAGTCTGGAACAAATCTGGCTCACTCGCCTGCCTTGGCCGGCCTCCGTAGGGCTAAGAGGGGTGGAAGGCAGTAAAATCTCCTTTCAGCCTATAAAAATCTGCAGAGATATTTGGAATGTGCAGAGGGAGCAGATCTCCTGGGTAAAGCAGAGCAATGATTAAAATAGTCACTTTTCTGACCGTAATCACAATTTAAATACTGCAGCTTTTGTTTGCAGAATGGCTTTGGTTTATATTCTAGTGACAGTCACACAACTCCAGGGGTTGTTTTTTGGAGTTAGTGGCAAAAACATGTGGTTTGAATTTAAAGTCTTAAAGTTAGAGGATCAACGTTTCTCCAGCAAAGATATTGCCAGTGTCTCTGTGAGTCATAATTTTAAATCGTCAGGAACCTGAACACTCCTCATTAAATGATTAAAGGCAACAGTAATGAAAAAGCTACAACAAAGGATAAATATACAGCCATAGAAACAGGAACATCTATTTTCAAAGCAAAAAAAAAATACTACCATCCTGACAAAGGGCAGTAAACTTATCAAACTAACTCACTTCTATTTTTTTTCAGTCGAGAATGTAATCTTAATAAAGCAACAAATTTCAGATGGCAGGGTAAGATTACAGCTTTTCTAGACTAGGACTAGAGTTTTCCCATAAACAGGTTATCGCTGTGGGTTCTGGTTGTAATTAACTCTGTATTTATGCCCTGCTTTCTAAGAATAAAATGATCCCTGAGACCAAGTGCTTGATGGTGAAGTTTCCTGTTGGGAGATCAAGCTTGTTTCTCTCTACAAGCTCCATGTTCATGTTTCTCCCAATAATCATGGCCTCAACTCAGCTCTTCCACACCCGAGCTCATTCCCTTCTCCCCTCCCAAAACAGAGAGTGGGACATGCAGACCAGAGCGGGGCTGGGTTTTGCAGACCAGCATCTGTATACAAGACGAAGGAGCAAAGATAACCGTAGCTACTCTGTGTAAAAACATACCTCAGCTGAGCTGCTTTTTCATTCCTCAGAAAGATCAGGGTTGTCCACTTCTCCAAAACCATTCTGACCAGTTTCAGTGAGGTCTAGAATGGGAATGATTGTGGTTACCAGAGATGGTGCTTGTTGGAAACCTTGGCACATCGAGTTTACAGGAATTGCATTGAGTGGGTTGCAGTTTTGCTCCTTCAGTGCCTGTTTTGAAGAAAATAAGTGAAAAAAACAAATAAACAAAATATATATAAAAATAGGTGAGTGTATTGACTGAGGCATTACGTAGCATAAATAAATATAAATACATGAGGCTTGCTGCCTGACTGTATCGATACATTGGCAAGAATTCAAGGGTTATGCTTGAAATGCAGAAAATAATCCAGTGAGTCATCTTCCCCACGCTTTGGCTTGCCATCCTCTCCCATTTTCGGTTTGACCCGGCAGGGCACAGCACACAGCCTGAAAATAGGCAGTGGGATGATGTGGCGTGGCTGCACCACCCTGCTCCGCGCGGGAAGCGCCCAATCCCATCCGCAGGCAAACGGGAGGGATGCTCAGGAAAAGTCTGAAAAATGCTGCTATCACAGGCATTCTCATGCTTTTCTTTGAACTGCATTCCACCAGCCAAGGGGAATGAGCAGATAAGAAGAGTCCCCCCCAAAATAGGTGACAATAATAATAGTGACTATGACCATGATGATAATAATAAAATAATGATGCATAGAAACACAACACCCAAAATCACTGCATTTCTAGCCCACAGGTCCACGGACTGAAAACTGAATCACAAAAAAAATCAGAACAGGAAACTGGAGGCACCCAGTTTAAATACGAAAATGAAATTTTGGATTGTAACATTTGCAAATGTAAAAATAGGATTCAGCCTTAGGCTCCATTACAGATGACTCCACCACGACAGCTTGGCAAACTGAATCAGTGACTTACCTCCCCAAAACAGCTCTTTTCTAGCATATTTCCAGGGCCTGGCAAGTGCTTGTGGTCTGGCCTGAAAGTGTCTTAATGCAAATGGCCAAAAGTGGGCACCTGAGAGCACAGAGGTGCTCCAACACCTGCATCACCAAACTCTTTCCTGATGACTTTCCAGGGCTCTGCTCTCCCACTTGCATTAGACACTGCTTTTAGAGGGGACAGGACTTTTCCACAGCATCCCCCTGGTCACTGAGGGGTGTGGCAGGTGCTTCACCAATCCCCGAATCTGGTACTGGGCATTAACTCCTCTGCAGTGACCTTATGCAAACCCAGCTGGAGATGCCCTCCCTTCCCTCATGTCCCTAAACATGGAATGCAATCCCCAGGAGAGAGCCTGTGCTGATGATTGTATTAATCTGTTGCTTTCCTGGAAAAGGAATCTGACAGTCCTGATCCACCCTGTTCTGCTCCTCTGCTACTGACCACTAAATCCTGACTCACATGAGCATGAGCTGTTGGTCAGGTTAAAGGAACTTCCAACTTACATATATTAAAAAAATAATAATAAATATATACGTGTACATACATATAATATTTAGACACAGATGCACAAGACTGTAAGCAGAAGTTACCTAAACCTCTGTGATTCTAATCATAGTAATACACAGTAATAGTAATACATTGATATTTCATTTCTAAGGACCCCAGGCATAATTTAGAGAAAGGATTCTTAAGAGTAAAGTAATAAACAGGTCATTTCCTTTCATGCTACCATTCTCCTGTCCTTACCCAAGCCTTACTACTTCATAAAAGCTGTAGGATCCTTCACAAACTACCAACATATTGTGTTCCTATTTAGGATATTGGCTACAGTCAGTTTCTATGCAGCTTTTGATCCCCAGTCCTAAAGCATCTATATGAGGGGCCTTAAAAACAGGTGGGTATATTTGCAAGAGCAAGCTTTCTCCCCCATCCTGGCATCTCTCATCTTGCCATCTTTCATCTTACTTTATGGATTTTTCCATTAAAAGAATCAAGCATTTAAAAAACCCAAAATGATTGAAGTCTTAAGACCTATGTATTAAGATACTCTTTTTTTTTTTTTTTTTTTTTTTCTTTTGCACATTGGAAGGAGTTATCTCAGAGATGCATCAAACGTGGCTGTTTCTTATTTTATCTTCTCAGTCCAAGAGCCAGGCAGAGTCACACACGGGACACTGTGACCAAGGGCTTGGTTAAGAATGTAGGAGAATGTTCCCTTTTCTCTCTGCATCCATCCACACACAAATCATATGGACAACATGGGTGCCTGCTAAGCAATGGATTCAGCACATTTGCTAAAGAGATTGTTTTCTTAATAATTCCTCCAAGTATAGGAAAACAACCGAGCGCTCAGTCCAGAGGCATCCCCAGGGCCAATGTGGTTTTGTTCTGTTCTGCCCTTGGAATATTTGTGCTTTGCAAGTCTCTGGAAAGAGGGATGCTCGTGCAGCAGCATAAACCCCTTTGGTGTGCTACCATGTGCCTGCCCTTGGACAATTTGTATTACAGAGGAGCTACAAAGAGGCAATATGTTTGGAATGGCTGATAGAGGAATATTGCTCATATAGGCAAAACATAACATTTTTAATCCCATCCTCATTTAATTTTTTAAGAAAAATAAATGATCCCTGTATCTTGGCATATGCATCACGTTGAAATGGAGCCATTACTCTGGGCAGCTTTTCCACAATGTCTTGCATAATGTGGTATGAAAATCATGTACAGCTCCTGCATTTGTATCTCAGAAGGAAAATAAAAGGCAGTTAAATTACAATGCAAGAACTAAGCTATGAATGGATGTTGCATTCAAGAAATCTAATGCTTAAGAGGGGGGAAATGACAAGATTTTTTTTTTTTTCCTCTTCTAGATATTTTATCCTTGCAACAAGCTCAACCGTCAAATGTTTCGAGAGAGGTCAAAACTAGTCTATCTGTCTTTTTTATGTGAGTTTGTGAAAGGAATCTCTCCGTGTGGAGTTGTACAGGAATTGACACGATAAACCTAAATGGCTCCTTTACAACTGTTAGGGTTTTCTGTAAACACATGCTGTCCTGCCAGCCAACCAGCTTCAAACCCGGGTGCTGAGCACAGCAGATGGTCTATCCTGCCGATACACACGCTACTAATTCATATTTCAATACACAGCTTTGCTGCCTAAACGAAGCCACTGCCTCTTGAAAAGTTTTATAACTTCTCATAACTGATAATCATGGGGAGGTTAATTGTGATGGGAGGGAAAGGCTGCAAAAAGGAATGGACATTCCTGGCTGTCACAGGAATGGACATTTTGGAGGTGCTCGTTGCACTGTTAGGAGTTGCAAACATGAGTCTGGCCATGCAGTGCCTCCTGCTAAAGGGAAATCATGGCATGGCTGTGCTGCATTAATAGAGGAATAAATAAACCCAGAGAAATCAGCCCTGCAGAACAGAAAAGGTAAGTGGCAATGAAAAAAAAAGGGCTACTGGCAGCCTATTGTCACAACACCTTGCTATTGGCATGGCCATGTCAGAGGAGGATTTTTAGGGGAAGGCAGGCTTTTGGGAGAGATGCAGGATAATGCAGCAATTTAAACAGCTGCCTTGACCCTTACTGCACCAGTTCTGCTACTGCTGCTATATGCAAGAACATATTTGGCAACACTTGAGGTAACCCTTGGCTAAATCAGTTTCCTTTCTCATCTCCTACAACAACCAGCTATCACCTCACAGGTTTGGGTAAGATGGTGCAGTACAAGGTCACTGTCTTTCCACCGGGCTGCCAGAGCAGGATGTGAAGCAGAAATTTTTGTTTCACCTTGAAAAAGAAAGGAGCAGGGGAAAATGCTAGTTCTTGAGGGTTTTATGACTTTATGATGCAGGGTAGCATGTTTATGAAGCTGAAAGTACCGTGGACATCGTAGTGTGCAGAACCTTGGGCACATCAGCCCAGGGCTTGTCACCATATCCTGTGACTAGGGCATTCTGGTGTCAGCAACCAGTGACTCTGAGGGTGAACTGGGAGCATCCACTGGTGAGCAATGGACCACTGCTGCTCCTGAAGGAGGAGGACTCAGGAGACACATCCTAAACATTTCCAAAAGTACCTGAAGATGGATGTTCTGTTCATTTGGCCAGGAGCCCCCACACTGTTGTATTAACTTCTCTCCATTGCTGACAACTGCTTACACTAGAAAGAAAAAATAAAGCTAAACCCCCAAAGGAGCAGTGATCCTCAGCATTAATAACCCCTTTCCTTGCAAAGGGATTGCTGCTTGAATTCCCTTTGCTGTGGTTTTATCAAATGCTGTGCCTCCTCCACTGAGCCGTGATCAGCTGGGCGACTTCATCAAGTCCAACACTAAGTAGGAGCAGAACCTCCTTCTCAAATTCATTTTATCTTTCTCCCAAAGGAAAAATGCAAATTCCTATTAATTTTCTCTTTTTATTTCAATTTACTTACTTCTCTTCCAGAGCTTAAACTGTAGAGGTGTTTCCAAATCCACAGTTTTTTTCTCTGGCTGTAACAGAGAATGAACAGTTCTGATAAATTTGTCAGAGGGGAAAACAGAACAAAAGTGTCCCTAAGAGAGGGAGAACAACCATTGTTTTCATACACTATTTTGACTTTCCTTGGTTAAAGAGTCTCAATGTATAATTGGGTTTACTCTTAAAACGAAACCCAAAAAAACCAAACCAATTTTGAAATCTTGTGTATTGTTAAAGAATAGAAAACTAAAATCAGGAATTGCTGCAGAAGTCACACTGTAAATAAGGAGAACATAAATAAGTAGGGAGACAGAGTCTTACAACTTAATGACTAATTAAAAAAATACCAGTATGCAATTAAGGAGTGTCCTTTGATAAACATGCTGTACTACATGAATTAGCTCTATGCAGACACACAGAATTGCAATAATTTATTATTTTTATATCCTAGGCATAAATGCATGGCATGTGTGTTTGTGTGTATTATATTGATGCAAGGTAATGCAAGGGCTCTGTATGGTGCCATTTGAAATGAAAAATCTACTTACTGTAAATCAGATAACCCCCTTCCATTTAGATTTAAACCCTCTCCTTAGCACACTTACTGCTGAGCTGTGGGCAAAAGGCACAGGAAGCACTTCCAAAGGGAGAAGTGGAAGCTAATGAGAAACAGCCACGTGTCTGTGCCTTTTCATGAGGCTCTGCAGGGCTCTTGGTCCATGGGACAGGAGTCACTGCAAAAGGCATTGTCACTATTTCTGATGGATCTTGCCTTTCCAACTTTCTTTTGGTCACCTGAACCACTTTCAAAGTCTTCCAAATGAGACTAATTCCAATCACACACACATCCAACTGCAAACCAAATCCTGCCACTTGCAGCTCCAAAATAATTTCCCCACATCCAACTGCTTCTCTCCGTGCCTTGACTGAAGGCAGTCATTGACATAGCACTACTCACATTTTGGGTCCCTGAAACCAGGATACTCAACCCCATGGATAGCATGCACCATGTTGCTGAAGAAGACCTAAAACAGAGCAGGTGGATGATAAATAAGATGGATTGACCAGACAGAAGATGAGCAACACAAGCTCAACATGCCATCCCTCAGAGCTTATCTCATTTCTCCTGCAGCCAGGCTGTTTAGATTGGGAATACATTTTCTAAAATTTTCCTCCTTTCTTACTTTCTGGAAAATCCTCCCAGAGATTCTTGGCTCCCTGCAAGCCATGGGGGGGTCTTGGGGTGCTGCTCGGGTGGACAAGTGGCTGCGCTCCCGCCTGGAGGCAGAAACCACAGCAGCAAAAAAACAGATTTCACGAGAAGAGCAGGGGAGGGAGGGGATGAACAAAAAAAAGAAAAGGGAATGTGTTAGTTAACTTCGTGTGGTTGTTCGAGCCACTTCCTGACACCCGAGCGAGTCATCTGAATTTAACACATTTCTCTTTTGCATTTTGCAGCTCACCTTTAAGAGAGCACAAGGCGGAGGAGGTGGGAATATATGGACTTCAGCCCTTCCCATCAGTTTCCCCCTGTTACTTTCAAAGATTTTCTATTTAGAAAGGAAAGCTTTTTTTTTTTCCTGCTGTTCATACATTACACATACTTCCCAGCCAAAATATCTTGCTTGTATATTTTTTTAATTTAACCTACATTACTCAAAATTGCTCTAAGAATAATTAAAGAGAATTACTTTCCCCATCTCTTTGATTTACCTGAGATTTTATTTCTGAAGAGTGTTTTAAGAAAAAACATTTTAAAAAAATGGAGAGATTAACAATTACAGAAAAAAACAATCCCACATCCTCCTTCTTGTCTGAATCTAATGAAAATGTTTAAACTGCATGGATATTTATCCTTATGAAAAACATATGAACAAAACAAAACCCTCAGTATTCTGGTGAGATTCTGTAAACAGGACAAAACGTTAACTGCGGAAATATATCATTTAAGACCTTTATTTCCTTCTAGCTCTTTCCAGGCACCAAACGAGCTTTGCATGCAGATTTCGTTTCAGCTGGGTGGAATCATTCTCATAACTATTCTCCAAAGCCCAAGCTCTGAGGTCAACCCTGCTCTTTCTGCAATGGGATAAATATTAACAAGTGTGACTAACCCATTCCTTGCGCCCTTCTTAAATTTTCCAGAGTGTGTCAGCAAGCATGAAAGCCAGAGATCAAAAAAGGCAGGATTTTATTGTTGGAACCGGATGGGAACAGGGATGCAATATAGGCGAAGTCCCAGCACCTCGGAGAAGTTGGTTTATTACAACACTAATAAAAAATGAGGGAATTACTGGGCTACAAGAAAATGACCTTGTTCTCCTGCTCAAAAATGAGTCAGTTTTCACTTGACCCCTACAATAATGTTTTACAAGGGCTGGATGAGCGCCCTAGGAGCAAACCTGGCCTTTCCCTGTGGGTCCCAAAGGACCCAGGAGGGGACAGAGGTGGTGGGGAAGGTGTAATATAGCTCAGTGCCTCCTGGGCAGAGGTGACAGGGCTGTGGTGGCCTCAAGGGCTCAGGCTTACTCCTGTTTTTCTCTGCACAGCTTCTGCTTACAAAATTTCATGGATAATCTTCCTCCCTCCCATGCAGTGCATCCTGCTGTGATCCAATCTGCCCCCCATGATGGAGTTTGTGAGACCAACACATGATTGGTTATATCACCCAGATGTTTCTAGGGGGGAAACCCTTAGTTCAACAAATCTGGTGTTCAAAAAAGCACCTCGAGATGGTTATTACAAATGCAGTTTGATCTGTGCAGCAGCAGCAATGCAGAGCCCAGTTTGGAGAGGAGCTGGGACACAGGAGCCAAGCAGCTTTGTACATAATCAGTTAAGTGACAAGAAAGATGTGGATTGCACTTCTGGTGAGCAGAGCATTGGGAAGGGAGGGAAAGAAACCAAGGAGGGTTGGGAATTTAAAGGCATCTATCACACAGCTTCCCAAAACTGGACAAATCCTGTAGACACGGGGAGAGCACGGGGCCTCTGCACACACTGCTCATATCAAAAATTTGTCAAAACCAGATGACAGCCTTGAGAATATCCCTGCTCAAAGTCAGGTCTAGTCCTGACAAAGCCAAGGAAAATTAAAAGCCAGCTGAAAAAACCCAAACCACCAGAAATGATGAGCAGAGGTATTAAATCCTGAAAGAGGTTTTATTCACGTGATCAACCAAAACCTGGGCCCATACGATTCAGAGTTGTTCCCTCATAATGCACAGGCCTCTTGCTTTTCAGAATGTGTTTAATTCTCCTACGCATTCCCTCAAACGAAAGGTATGCCCCACATTTCAGCACCTCCGTTGCATCTATTCCACTGACCCTGCAAGAAATCATCTCACTCACTTTGTTTCCACACCTGGCTTTCTTCTCCTCCAAGATGTCAAACTGCAGAGCAGAACACACCCAAGAACATACACTTTTCTCCCTCCATCTCTTGAAGCACTTTAGCTCAAAAGCCAGCAATTTTTGAGGTTACTGGGTTTGCAGATTATAAGAAGAAAAAGAAGATACTTGAATTGTGGTCCTGACTCAGATCATTCCTGTTAAACAGTCTTCCACCCTGGTGCAGTGACAGCCAGAGCTTCCAAAGGCATGAAGAGAGCTTGGAAAAAAAGGAGGAAAAGGCAACATTCAGTGACTCCTTATCTCATAGCTTGTGATATCTGCCATGGCTTGACAGAATATGTGAAAACTTCCTGCAGACACTGTACAGGAGAGGTGGACCTGTCCAGAGGTGACACTAATGAAAGCAAGCCTCATACCAAAACTCCAGATAGAAAGCCCTTGTGGTTTTTTAGCATAGGAAATTTTTGGATTTGGGTTTTTTTACTCAGTGGCTCCTGATGTCCTAAAAATTCTTGTGTGTAAATGCCAGACACCCAGCTGAGTCCAAGGAGAGTCAAGAAGGAGCCACCTGCAAATCAGTGCCCAGTGCTCTGCCGAGGTCACCATCTCCATGGCACACCAGTGACATTCCCTGCAGCAATGCCAACGGAGCCGTGCAGGAGAGGCCATAAGGAAAAGTCCCAGGAAACTTTGTAACTTGCATAACTTCTAAACTTTGCCCAATTAAACTGTAGTTCCATTAAACCTTCCTTTAGCTGGCAAAGGACTGGCTGAGTTATTATGGAGAACAGCCCCAGGCAATTAAAAGCAAGAGCAACAAATCTACAATTTGGTAGACAAAAATCCCTTGCAAAAGACACAGCCTTACAGAGTTATAGCTTACCCAAATGGGGAGAACCAAATTAAATGAAAAAACATATTGTATATTATCTTAATTTATATATGAGATTTTAGACAGTTCCAGATTTCTGGATTAAATACAATACCATGTGGCTCCATTAAGCCTCACTGGCCTTTTAGAATATTATTGAAAGAAATAATATATAACAGTTTGAAAGGTTTTTGGATGCTTGGTGGCATCATTATGCAATTTATTAATATGTGGGCAGAGTGACTAATGCCTCCGAGGATGTATTTTTAGTTTCAAAAATAAAATATATAAAAAAGAAAAGCGTGCTGGGGGGGCCAAGAAGGAAAAGCAGCTACAACTGGGTTTGTGCTGGAGGCATCCCTTACTCTGTCTGTCCCTCCACACATCCAGCACCCAGAATAGCCCTTCCCCTTTCACTTACACCATTCCCAAAGGGGCCCAGAGGCTCCAGCTATTGCAATTTGGTAGAATTTGGATATTTAGCTCCTTTTCTGGCATCTTTCCTCCATTTCTAAGGCTGAAAGGGACAATTCAGATCATCTAGTTTAACGCTCAATATAAATCCCCAAGAAAATAATTTCACACATTCACTCGCTAATTGAGCCTACTACTATATGTTTCACCAGTCATCTGGGCTGGCCTCCAGTTCTGATTTCAAGATGCAAAAGGATGACAAATCCCCTGCCCCCTTCAACAGTCTGCCCCCTCTCCCTTCCCAATCTCTCAATTTTGCCTGTCTTAAATTTCCAGCCATTGCATCTCGTTATGTTTTTTCCCCATTAGACTATAAAGCCCTTTTGTACGTGGTATTTTTTCCTCCAAAAGCATTTACTGCCCAGAGTCAGGGCACTGCCTGATCTGCTTTTTTTTGCTAAGTTCACCGAATGGAGCGCCTTAAGCCCCTCTCCACAAGATTTCCTTTTCCAACCCTCAAATCATCCCTGTAAAACTGAGCCATAGGCTGAGAGTTTACAGCCTCCATCATGAAGCCGAGTCCCTGAATCTCAGGTTAATAAACTCTCTATTTTTTAATAAGGCTTCTGTGAAATGACCAGAAATAGTCCCACAGGATGTGTTATTTGGAGGTAACTATTTCCACATGGGCTGGAGGTACAGCCCTGGGAGCAAAGCCTGGGGAGAGGAGTAGGAGAGCTCTTTACCCTTTTCTGCAGCCGTTTTTAGCACTCTCCCAAGTTGCATTTCAAACCCCAGGATTTTTCTTGGAAGACCCATCCTGGTGGACATTTTCTAGACCACTAGGAAGAAGCTGAATGATTTTACTTCCCCATGCACACATAGAAACCAGCTCCTGAGAAAGCTGCTTCTCCCAGCACGAAACCTTCCCTGTGCTCAACAGCACTCAGAGCCCCATCTCCATCAGGAGCAGAGGCACTTGACAGGTCTTGGCACATCTCACTTCCCAAACCACTCCTTCCCCATGCCCAAAGAGATATCTAGAAAATCTCTGAGACATCACCAGAGCCCCTCCTTCCCCCAAAATTAATAGGATTAAGAATAAACCCTGGGGTTTTTCTTCCCCATCTTTTTCCAGTGTTGGCGTCTGTGCTTTGGAGTTGCTTTTTCCCACTATTAATTGGTTTATTTGCTGCTTGTTAAGTGACAGTGGATTTTCACAGGAAGCTTGGCTCTAGATCTTTGGAGAAAACTTCCCAATATTGCCAAAAATGCGGTGAAATGACGAGACATGGTGAGTTCTAGACAGTCTCCTCAGGCGCTGGAGCTACAGCTCACTGTTCCACAGATTCTGGATGACATAATACTCCACTTTTTCATCTGTCCTGTTTGATTTGGATGTGAGATTACACACCAAATGAGGAGTTTGAAAGAAGTGCCAGCTCAGTTCCATTTGGCCTGGCCTTTATATACCCCACAGGGACAAACTTGCTGTTCTGAACTGAGACCAAAAATTTCAGAGTCAATCATAAGTGATAAAATATCTGAATGAGGTCAGTGCCACTTTTAAACTTGTTTTCCTCACTTGATTTGTTTGACTCTCTGTTGCTCAGCTTTACTCCCAATGCTGGTGATTAAAATCCTTCAAGACAGGCCATTCACTTCACTTCAGGCCATTTTCTACTTCCCAAAGTTGCCTACACATGCTGTGAAATCTTCCTGTGACTTAAGAGCTCCCCTAACCTACCTTCACTCTGTGGTTTCAAACAAACCTTTTGCTCCCCTCTGATTAAAGACCACCAGTTTAAATGCAAATGTGAGTAGGCATTACAACTAGAGCAAACCAGCTAATAAACCCTCTAAAGTAGCTAATATGACCCTCCTTTCCAGCTGTGAATTGTCCACAAAAAACACATAGAACATCTGGATTGGAAGAACATGCCATTGATTAGTGACAGGGCACCCCAGTACTGGTGTTACACCCAAAAAGTAATTTTGGCTTGTGCAAGCAGCCTGCAGAATCTATTACACTTACAGGAGATTTTGAATTCTGGTTTAAAATTTAAAAATTCCTCATGGCAAGCAGAACTGCTCAAGTATTCTCAAAAATATCTGTGCTAGGCAAAGCCTAAAAGCTTGGTTTTATGGTGGAAGCAGGCAGGAATGGGTCAAAAATGCAAATAGGCTTGCACGCAAAGCAAATAAAAATAATCTTTGAAAGGAAAGAACATTAGTGGATGTTTCCTAATGGTCACCATTCACCCTGGTTGTTCTTTGCACTCCACTTGCCAAAGGCATAAGGATTTAATTCATAGTCAATGTAATATTTGGAGTTTCATCTACTTGAACGATTCTTTGGGGACTGGTTGCAAGAGCTATATTTTGGGTTTAAACTGCATTTATTTTTTTAAAAACTAGAACAGAATCTTACCAAGGAGTGAAACTGGAAAGGATAAAATTAGATTCCTGAACCTTCATCTCTTTTTAGAACCAGACATGAAAAAAACTGCATCCAGTTTTGTTAAATATTTTTTCCACATCTGGTGTTCAGTCAAAACCATAAGAAAAGTGCTGGAAATCTCACAAGAAGGCTCGTACTCTTGTGATTTCCAGTCCAATTTTTGCAGCCACAGGAGATCTGTACAGTTCAGATAAGAATCTGAAGCAGAAGCCAAACCCAAACTGTGAACCTCCTGAGGCTCACCCCACCCACAACAGCTTATGTCTTTACCCATCATTTGCAGCAGATGTTCTCCCAAATTCTCCAGTGAGATAAATTCCATTAAAAGTTTCAGGAGAAAGATTATAAGATACATACAATACCAAATAAAAGTGTCCAGAGGAGCTCATCATGGCCTATTAAACTATTGTTAAAGACCTTCATCCAGCAACATCTATTGATTAGAGCAGTTTGCTTCTCCTCAGGACTCATTTTTCCATGCTGAGCTTTGGGGGCTTTTTGATCTAAAGGCCACTGACGTCAATGAGAGCATTTCCATTGTCTTCAGCGGGCTCTGGATCAAGCCCTTGACAAGCTGGTTCCCCCATAGGTCAGTCTGGAGAGTGGGTTTCTGCCAGCAGATTGTCCCTAGAACATTTCACTGTAGATTTACAATCTTTATAAAATTTTTAAATGAAGTTCTATAGTTAGATTCATATGGTAAATCATAAATTACAGCAGACTCTGCAAGCTTTGGTTTGAGGGTTGGGATTTTTTTTTTTTTCATTTGGCTCTCGGGAAACATATAGCGTTTTTTCTTTAGGAACGTTTCTCCAAATGCTAATTTTACCTGTTTTCTTCCCTTTTTTTTTTTCCCCTCAACTGAACATGTGCATTTTCACTGCCAAACTCCTCTGAGGAAGGTTGTGCCTGTGGCAGTGTTGGCGATGTGGGCAGGCAGGGACTCACATCCTCTGTCTTGATGTTTGTTGGAAGGGCAGGAAGTGTTTTTGGGCTCTGCCTGGTACCAGACTAGTGAAAAAGAAAAGCAAGCCAAGAGTTTCAGAGTACTTTTCTCCTTTAAGGTGTATTTAAAGTTGGAGGAACATCTTATGCCCAACTCTTCCATCAAACCCTTGAGGGATAAATCCCTGGAGCAAGGGATGATCCTGATGCAGAGCCTTGCACACAGTGTTAACTGGGACCTCAAGGATCTCAACACTTCCTACAGTGGCCAGGCCATGTGAGAAGAGCAGGACACAAGGGACAGTCCTCGGACACTCGAGTCCTAATTCAGATTCCCCCTTGCCAGAGCCTAAATTTAAGAATTCAAGCAGCATTACCAGGCCCATCTGCAAAGTGAGAGCAATAATCCCACAATACCTTCTCAGAAACACTGTGAGGCCACGAACTCTCTCTACACAGAGTAGTACTGTTCAGTAGTAAATGAAATCTGTTTTCACTTCCAAGGCTATGGCATAAATTACTATAGGCAGAAATCCAGCCTAGCAGGCAATGAACTGGATGGGGCCCACTCAGTTCCTTCCATCTTTAGCTTTGATTTTCATTGTTCTGTTTCATTAATAGAATTTCCTTTTTTTTTTCTTTTTTCCCTCCCCCCGCTGTAATTTTTCTAAGCTGTTAATTTGCCAGCAGAAAGAACAGCCTCAAAATTGTATACCAGCTCCTCCAAAGCACCCACAAGAATCTGAACAGTTTTTAGCAGACTCAGCGTTTTCCTCTTTACTTCACAGCCCTGGTATATTTAGAAAAAGAGGCTGAAGAAAGTCTGTTGTTGTGTTTGCACTGGGGGACCATAATCTGGCCACTTGTTTTCTGCTTAAAATACATTGCATTCTGCAGAGATTGTCCTTAAAATCAGGGTTATCCTCCCAAGTCAGTGGGGCTGTGGCAATTGGCACTACAGATTTTGAAGGACATAAATATCACCCCAAACCAGGCGTCAGCAGAGAATGTCCTAATTCATTCTATTGTCTTGTTTATTCCTTTTGTTTTGAAGAAGGGATATTCTGCTCAGATCATCTCTGCAGGAAGGAGAATGGGGGACATGCTCAGGAAAACTGTAAGGAACAACAAAATTGTCCAGAGATTTTTCCAGCTATCCCCTTTGCTTTCCCATGTTCCCAGCCCCTAAATCCTACCAGGGACCAGCCCTACTGTTGGCCCCTTCTCTGATCAGTGGTGTCAAAAGCTGTGGATAAACAGGCATTTCATCACCTCTAGCTGCCCCTTCTGATTCATAATGTCTATGAAAGGAATTAACAGCAATAAATTTGATTCAAATCCTATTTTTTTCCCCAATAGCAGAGTTTGTGAGTGCATACAAGTGCTCCCTCTGGAAAGAGAACTGGAAAGCTAAAAATAAATAAGATGAATGAGGGATTACAGGATAAAGTGATGGCCACTTACAGCCAAACAGGATTCACTGCTGGAGGCTGATAAGTCTTTTCTGATATTGAGAGCAGTAGAGAACCTGCTCCATAATTTTTGTTCAACCAAGCTCTCCTGGAAGTACCACCTCACCATCTACTATTTCCTTGGGGCCCTGGCAGGGAGGATTTTTGATGTCAGCCTCTGCAGGAGGGGCACATCCTCACTGATGAGCTCAGTCAGAGTGCTGGGGTCTGTGGGGTTAGATGCCCCAGGTTTTAGGGACCAAGGTGAGAAGGGTGATGTGGAAACCATCACCTAATGCATCCCTTGCCAAACTTACCTCCTCCCAAACATGGTTAAATCCTCACCAAGGAGCTTCCTGCAGGCAATTAGGAAAGGGCACATTATCTGCCCACATCTGAACTTGGGATTTCCATTGTAGTTTGGCTTTGCCTATCAAAAAGACCTTGCTTTATCCCCACTTTTGAGATACAAATTCTCAGGCACAGAAAGGTTGAGAAATGAGCCCAAGTCTCAGAGCCAGAAATAAAACTCATTAGTTCTTCATCCACAGGGAGCCCTTTGCTTCCGTCTCATCCGAACTGCCATACAAGCACCACTGTCAAAGGCATCTCAAAAGAGATCAATTTTATAGTGGTTTTACTCTTTGAAAGCATGAACAGGCTCTCCATTAGGAGCTATAATTTATCTGTCTGTGACCACTGACTGCAGGTCTATGAAATGCATCTAAATGGATTGCATGGAGCCAAAAACTCAACCCAAGTATGTATGGCACACATATAACAAAGCTCTGCAAGGCTGAAAGTGCAGAATATCAGCAAGTGCTCTGGTTTCTGGATTGATTTGGGAGGTAGGTAGGCTTAGCTGAGGGCTGTGGTTTCTAAATTGGACATGGTTACCTAAAACTATTGGAAATTTGAATTGCATGTCAGATGTCTGGAATAAATGGACTCAGGAGACATAAGAAAAAACATGTGGCTCAGTATTTCTCTCTTTTCTTAATGTCTTTTGGAAACTGTTTAAATCTCATCTGGGGCTTGTATAGTTTCTTTGTTTAGTAATTCAGAATTGAAATTCTTTATAAAGCTTTGCTAATCAAAAGGTAAAAACTTGATTGTTGCACACAGAGCCCTTCATCCTGAAAGATGCCTGTACACTTTCCAAAAACATACTCTCCTTTCCAGAAAAGTAAATGATCCTTTGCAAACTAGGCAGTGGAGTTATTTTATTTACCTCAAGTAGACCAAATTTAAACTCCAGGCTGGGCCCTCATGGCCTGACCCTGTTTCTAACTCTGCCAAGAGCTGTTGTAGCTGGGCTGCTCCCCTCAGGTTCCTGGTGCAAGGCAGACTTTGGGCTGCACATCTTTAGCAAGACCATCCAATACAATGACGGAGATTTCAAGCCATAAATTCCTGTGAACTGCAGCCACCTCTGGGGTGAACTGTATCACCTCCTCCATGTCAATGGCTATACTGTCTCCCCATGACACTGAAAGGGGCACAAGAATACACCTTTCTGTAGGCAGAGTGGCCTAACCTGAACCAAGGAGGCAGAACTTGGTATGAAATGTTTCCCACCAAAATGTGGCTTTGGTTCATAAAAAAAGGAAAGGGAATTTTTCAGTCTTACCACATCTTAAAGATGGCACGTGGATTCCTGTGCTTACTTTTGGGGTCTCTAACCTCTATTTTTCCCAGCCTTCATTGTTTGCTTGGTGAATCAACCAACCAACCTACTTTTCTTCTTTTCCCACATTCTTTACCTGGTGTATCTTCCCACTTCGGATGTCCTCTAGGAAGTTCCCAGAATAATGCAGATTTTTTAAAAGCATTTCTACTCTTTATTTCATAGAGCATGCCCGAGCTGGACAAGAGACCTGATCTTTCTCTTTTTACCTGACAAAGATGCAAATGCTCAGGCCTAGAAAATGCTGGGAATGGCATAAGGGCATAAAAATATCACTGTTTGTTCTAGGATACCTCTTCCTCTCCAGGATTTTGAATACAATGAGAAATGGCAGAGAATCTGTGTAGGAGTCCAGGCAAAACTTGCAGCTCCTCTCAGCAGAAACCTACGATAGTTGTTTCAGCTGAAGTCATGTTTTCTAAAAGCCCTAAACTACACTAGCTAAATCAGAGTTAATGGCAGCATATAAATGTCACTGGAAAGAATTACTGCTGTTTTATTTGCTGCTTTTGCGGACATTCAGGAATCTCCATCCAGGCTCTGTTTTGGATATATGGATATTCTGGCCTGTGCAGTCATGGCAGGGTTAAACTGCTGGGGGTAAGAAAGGACATAAGCTCTTGGAAGGATTTGACACCTCTCTCTTTCCCACTCCCAGCACTCAGGTGTGCCAAGACGTTATGGTTTCTTTTAGATCTGCATAATTAAATGAGTGATGAGGAATTTCTCACCGATATAAAACTAAATTATTTGTTGCTTAAAATAGAGCTGTACCCTCTCCAGGTTGTCAGCTGGTGTCAATCAGCCTGTTCTGGGACACTTCTTTGGAATAACACCATGAAAGTCAGGACAGCACGATGCAACCCTAGCGGGTCCAGGATTGGGAAGGGACCATTAGAGTGACTACAAGAGAAGCAGTTCTTGAAATACTCTTTTTTTTTTTTTTTTTTTTTTTTTTTTTTTTTTTTTTTTTTTTGGAGGTGTTTTAGCGTTCGGGCAGGAGTTCTCACTCCGGGGTGCGGCTTGTGGAGCTGTGGAGGACACGGAGGGTTGCTGAGGGGAAGCCCACGCAGTTTTTCTCCCGGTTTAACAGACAGCCCGGGTTCATAGTTGCCAAATTTTGCGAGCCGGCAGTAGATTTATGAGCCCCGGGAGCGCTCCCGGCTTCGGCTGCGGAGCTGCGCGGCCGCGGAGCCGGGAGACCGCGGCGGGGTAGGAGCCGCAGCCACTCGCTGAGCTGCAGGGCCGAACCCCACTATAAATGAGGGGAAAACAACTATAAAAAGGGGGGGAAAGAAAGGAGGAACAAAAGGGAAGGGGGGATATCAGTCTCATCCCTTAGCCCGCACTTTTAAGGGGACGAGGTACGGCGGTCCCTGAACATCGCGGGGCTCGCAGCGGCAACACCTGGGTTGGGAAGGGAGGAAAGCGGGGAAAGGAAAACTCTGGGGAGAGGGAATAAAGAGGCAGACGAAAAGCATCAGGCGAGAAATCCTGCAGGGTTACGAAGAAGAGTAATTTGTCCACAGGGTGTCACTCTTGACCCACATTTGGGCCAGCACCCGGCCTGGTCTGTGGCCCCAGGAAATTGGGGATTTTTAGCTCCCCAAGAAGTCTCAAAAAAGCCAAAAGTCTCAAAAAAGGGCAGACTGGCACCTCTGGGTGTGCTGGCCTGGACAGTCACCTGCCTGGCTGCTCCTGACCCTGCTTGCCCACCCGGCTGCCCTCTTTGCCCATGTTGCACCTTGCCTTGCCCTGTCCACAGAGCACAGTTTGAATTGCGTCTTCCTTAGGTCAGGCTCACAGCTCACCAGGGAAAAGGGGATGAGGAGTGGAAGAAACCACTCTCCCTCACAGCCAAACTCTTTCTCACCATTCTTGCACAAGCTCCTACCACTCCCCTTCAATGTTTCAGGAGTGTTTTAGCTTTGCATGAAATTCTCCTATCATCCCATACTGTTAGTCTGCTTCTTCCCTGCAGGAAACATCTGGTTTCTCAGGCACTTCCTCATGGAAGATGCTGCATTACAGCTTTATGGTGAGCCCCAAACCAGGATAAATCAAGTGCTGATAATACTTTGCTTTTGGTAGCTGTAACTGAGCAGAGATTAAAGGGATTCTTAGGCCAAGGAGAAGCCCTGTGAGTTCCCATCTTGTTTTCAGCTTTGAGCTGTAGGCTTCTGCAGCCATGAGGGCAAAGCTGGGGGTTGCCTGAAAGCAGGGAGAGCCCTGACCTTTGGTGGGATGTGGTGCTGAGGCCAGGCAAGGCAGGACTGCCTGCCTGCATTGCCTGTGCCAGCTGAAGGGCCAGTTGATGCATTAGCCTTCCCAGGACAGGCACAGGGAACTGCAGTCATCCACCAGGCGTGGAGGGCCAGAGGCTGACATGGATGCTGGGGTCAGCATCACAGCAGCCAAAGTACAGGCTGCAACTTTTATAAAGCATCAGCAGAGCATGAATTATGGTGTGTCCTCCTGGCAAGGTTCCTGGATCAGAGGACATACCAGCAAGAGTGCTATCTCCTCTTTCAGGGCTGGTTGGGACAGGATTTGTGTGTAGTGTGTACAGCACATAATTCATCAGGCTATCACTTACATAGCATGAGTTCAGCACTGCAGCACTCTCTGACACTTTGAAATATTCTGCTGGGGGCCCAGCAGTTTACTGGGAGCATTGCACAAGATACATCCCAAAAGGGATGCTGTCCTCTTGCACAACTCAAGTCTCTGTAGGGAGGCGTGCTCCTGAACAGCCCACATGCATTAATCCTACCTATCTGTGCTCCCTCATTTGTGCAGTGACTTCACTCTTCTGCCCCAGGACGATATACATAAGTGTGCTCAGTAACATTTTAAGCACTTCTCCATTTTCTTTCAGGCCATCCTGAATGTGTCTACCCCGACCTTTTATGGAAACACCTGCAATATGTAAACGCAAATGTATAAATCTCTGTAATGTGAAAAAACAGCTTCATGAAGCTGTACAAGAATGCAGCCATGTGACTGCAAAACTTCATTTATAAGTATCTAAATATAGATCATAGCAAGCAGCAAACCCAGGCTTCAATTTTAAAAGCGAGGGCATAGGGGAGAGTGCAGAGTCAGCACTTCTTAAATAAGAAGTTCTTCTTGTACTAATTCATTTACAGCAGCATCTTCCTTTGACACAGCAAATTTGCATCACCGAATCCTGATCACAGAGACATAAAGATTTTTATGGGAGTCGGAAATAGTCTCCATGCAGGCACTGCTGTGGAAGCACTGCACCACCACCGACCTCTGCGCCCAGACAAGGGCACGCTGCAGTTTTTGCACCAAGTGCTGTGCAGGCTTTGCTCCTCTGGGTGCTTTGATCACATCCCAGTTCAGTTCCCTGGTTCCAGTTTGTGCAAGTTATTTCCATCACCAGGGGCTGTGATCGCCTATGATCCCATGCACAGAATGTGCAGGCTGGGCAGAGAATGCTGGATGCATCCTCTGTTGCACCTGCCCACACCTGCAGCTCAACTGTTTAGGAGGATGGAGATATCACAGTCTGGATGATATCCCTTCATCAGGAACTATAGTGACAGGACAAGGGGGAATGGCTTCAAACAGAAAGAGGGAAGGTTTGGGTGACATGTTAGGAAGAAATTCTTCCCTATGAGGGTGGTGAGGCTCTGCCACAGGTAGCCCAGAGAAGCTGTGGATGACACATCCCTGAAAGTCTCCAAAGCCAGGCTTGTTTGGGCTTGGAGCAACCTGGTCTCATGGAAGGTTTCCCCCCAGAAGATCTTTAAGGTCCCTTCCAACCCAAACCATATGAGGACCCTGTGATTCCATATCCCACACATCATTGTGTGGCTGTCTATTGCCATTATCTGGGCTGCCATTAGGCATGAAACTTTCTCAAATGATTCTTCTAGCCTTGCAGTTTCCATAGAAATACATTTTAAATTTAGAAAAAGTCAACTGTCCTTTGAAAATCAATGAAAACTCTGCAGAGAGACAGTGGCAAGTGTCCTACTCAACTTCCCCTGGTCAAACAGTGGGGCAGTTTTGCAGGATTCAATGATTCTCCATGTTTGCACAAGGAACAACCTTGCAAACCCACCTGCCAGCATTTGAGCAGAGAGAGAAACTAAGACTTTGAGAGCCAAAACTCTAATAACCTGAAATTAGCCTTGTTCTGGGTTTACAGGAACCACTTCCTAAACTGTGAGGACTGCGTCCAACTCACAGCCAAGACTGGATCCAGCTGCAGGGAACAGGAGATGTTTAGGGAAATTACTCCCTCCCCCTTGACATCAACCCCAGTGCAGAAGCAGTGGTGAGAAAAACTTGAAACAGACCCAAGAGGAAAGCACTTTTCCAACCTGAATCCTCACCTGGGAAAGCACTGCTGTTTAGGAATAGGATTTAGGTCTTACAGCATCAACAGGACCTAAGCAGATGCTTGAATGAATCCCTACATCTAAATCACCACAGAGACTGCGCTGCAAGTTCCTAAACATTTTCCACTGGAATAATCAGAAGATCACACATTTTCTAAATATTGCATAAGTTGGCTAGTTGCTTGAATTTAAAATTTTGGGGCAAGGATCTGTGTCATTATCAACAAAATCTGAAATTATTATAGAACGCTTTTCACACTCTCTTTCTTATTCACTGATTTCCTATTTAATAAACATAAAGAACATTAACTGGTGTTTGTTTTCAGCCAAATGTTGAAACACTGAGGTTTTCTTACAGAAGAAAAATCAAGTCACAACTGTTTATGTTGGATGGGACATACAATAGGACACTGTGATGTTCTCAGATCAGGACATCCAGCTGAAGCTGCTGGACTTTGGCACATTGGTGTGATCCCAGAATACAGTGCTGCATTTTGATTACCCCCATCAAATTTCTCCACAGTAAACTTGAGATTTTCATGTAGAAATTTCTTTTTTCTTCAATTAAAAAAACCCAAACACCTAGGAATCTGCTTTACACATCATGCACTAGGCAGACGAGTCAGTACATGACCAAAGAACACCCATCACAATCATCCTGCATTTTGTCTATAAAAATACATCAAATTAGCAGCAGTTTTCTGTGCCTATATCTGTTTTCCCTAGTGCTGCCTAATGTGTTTAAGAGCACATTCTGCCATGGTGTTTAGCCAAAATCCTAGCAGGACAACCACAACTGCTCCATTCACACAGTCATGGGGCCAACAAGAAGCAAAGGTGCCATCAGATGGGAGGAGATGACAGAGGTCTGCCAAGAACTGGCCAGGCAACATGACCAAAAGGCAGGGAGCAAAGCAGCTCTTCCTCCCAACCAAAAGGTGTGAGGCAGAGGCTGTTACACCCCCTGAACTCCAGCTATGGAGGAGGCTGCAGGTACTCCACACTCTGAAGCCCAGCTTCTTGCAGCCACCCAGCACACAGAGGCAACATAATAATTATATAGATATATATTCAAGAATGACCAACTGTAAAAAAGTACCTACGTTATGATACTTTACTATTGCTTTTGTTGGACTCACTCTGCAGTTACAAAGTGGTTGCTAAGGAAAACCAATCTCTTGGTTTTGCCACGAGCAATTTAACTCAGGTTACCAACACGATGGTTACACCGGGCCAAGGCTAACACTGGCACCCAGCCACATTATCCATCTCTCAGTTGTGGCTCCCCAAAAATGAATGCTCTGCCTTTTTACATATCCACAAGCATGGGGAACAAATGGCACCAGAAACCCAACTGTGCTACAGGAAGGAAACCCCCAGGAGCAGATACCTTGTGCAGGTTGTGGTTCCTTTCATCTGATTTCTGGTTTTGATAAAAAGGCAGAGCTGGCTCTCCTCTTGCTCCACAGGGAAGGTTTATGGATAACCACCTTTGCCACCCATAGGTTTTGTTTACTCCTAGCTTTTCTCACCCCTCAGACCTGGTTTTCTTATGGCTGCTCAATGCCTGGCTACAGCGCTGCAACAGTGTTGGGTAGCATAAAACCTGGAGCAAGAGTAGACTGACAACCTTGGAATCACATTTTAGGAAGCAGGATTTAATCCATGGTACACAGGAGGGTCTCCTTGCCATGGGACTGTGTTCAGTGCTCTCTGTCATTTGACCCACCCATCTCTGATACACAGAAAACACAAACTGTGGTTATTTACAACACTAGAAATTATGGGACAGATCATGGGCTGCTTGGTCCTCATTTGGGGCACAGAAAACACAGGCAAAAATCTCCTTAGTGTTCACATCTGTCCCAATACTACATGTTAAAAACACTGTCAGGAAACTATATTAAATGTTCCCTTAGAGTAGGAGAAAGAGAAAAACAATTACAAGGAATTTGCAACATTTAAACCACATCTAAAGCAAGGTAAGAAATAACAGCAGGAGAATCTGCCATTTCCATTCTTTCCCAGCAGGTTTGGCCTAGGGATTCCCACCTCCTCCCACTGGGGAAATCACCATGACTTTCCAGTCATGAGGCCAGCACAAAAGAGGCAGGTGAGTATAGAAGTTCCAGTGCCAGTGGTGATCACCAGGGAATTGGTTTAGACTGGTGAGAAACAGAAATAAATCTGTGGTCCCTGTCAGCCAAGAACACAAGGAAATGGTTTTTTTCAGGATTTTCTTCTATCCTGCTCAGAGACATAGGAATAAGGTTAATGTTTGCATTTTATTGCCTATCCTGGGTTACAAAAGCACAACCAAAGACTTCAAAATTGCAGGCAGCTTCTTAAAATTGCAGCCTGCATCGTGACAGTATTGGGAATGGTTGTTTATTGTCCTTGCCTGGAAACGTGGCCACACTGTCTTGCCTCTTCCTGCTTTCCTCATACTGGGAGGTGCTAACACTCGTCGGGATAGGGATACTTACCCAAAAAACTCAGAGAGGCTGGATCGAAATGGGAAACAATGGGTAAATGCTGGTGGTGGGTTATCTGCACTGTCCTACCCTGGAAGGAGCAACAGCAATTTATAGCCCTGCAGATGAACCTTAGCCAGCTCCAGATGAACCTTCTTGGCCTTTAAAAACAAAGCAAGGCTCATTAGTTTAAATTAGAGCCATCAAGCAGACATTTAGGCTTCAGATCATTAAAAGGTGCTAATGGCAGCCTGCAGGCATCCTCCACCCAAACCTCTCTCCTATCCTACCTTGATGCTGGTGTGAATGATGGCTCCACACTCATCTGTCTTTGCCACCTGTGACAACACTTTCACAAGCATGATCAAAAGTTCTGTGCAAATCTGGACTGTTTTGTTTCAAGTCTAAAAAAAAAATCCAAACAAAAGCGATCGTCAATATGAAAACAACAGGGGTTTTGCTACAGCTGAGGCAGCTTCTGGCCATTGCTGCCTTCTGCGATGTCACAGAGATGTCCCATCCTCTGAGCAAGCAGAGAGCCCCTAACCCAAAGCTACCCCACTACCATGAGAATGCACCAAACTGTGCTCCTCCATTTCAGGTTAAAATCACAGATTTAACTGTATCATAATTTATCACACTTGATTCTTCAGCATCCAATCTTCTCCTTATTTTCAACATCCCCACATTTTTCATTTTCTTTCCCTATCACATATTCATTGGATGCTGTACAAACAAGTGTAGATTTAAAGTGTCCCCGTAACATTTTACTTATTCCGTGACTTAATAATAAAAAGAGCACTGAATAGAAAGGCTAGAGTTCAATTTCTGGGCTCTATTGCCACTTGCAAGCTGCACTCTCCCACAGCTCCTTGCTTGAAATACAGCCACCCATTCAGCTTTATGCTGCCTCTGGAGCAATAAAACTGCACTTTGCTGGAGGAATTTTAAATCGTTCTACACCAATGCAGAGATCTTTAAAAAAGAAATCTAAAAATGTAAAAAGTGAGGTCAAAGCAAAACTTCTGGATTCTACCAAGGGGGTAAATTTTCCAAGAAAATTTTCCTTTGCTTTCAGAAAAAGAAAAAGGACTTTTTTTTTTTTAATGGGGATTTTTATTTAAAAAGGCTGCAGCAATATAAAACTTGTAGAATCAAAATTAAAGAAAAAAATCTACCTTATGTGAAAATCTCCATCATATTGATGCATTTAGCAATTTAGACAGCAGGAGCCTATAATCCAGACTCTGCTCCTGAGGCTGGGTCCATGTGGGATGTGTGGGCAGTTCTTGAGAGCATTAATGTGGCTGATGTGCAGCAGGATGTGACCCCCTGCTCCAAACCAAGGGGAACAGCATCAGGTCTGTGCATCTCACCAGGTGCAGGAGGTTCATTATTTGAAAAGTGTCACAGTGCAATGAGCAGGGCAGGGAGGGGACATTCCCATATCCCGTTGCTTGTGGCTTGGCACTTCTCTGCCAGGTGCTTGTTTTTCTCCATGTTTTCTTTGTCTGCCTTGGATTGAGTGTCCCTGGAGGAGAGCTCACTTCTGCGCAGTGCAAAGCGCCGCAGAGGCCTGGCTGCACCTGGCTTTCTAGGAGGGAAATTAAGCAATTGCAAATTGTTACTCTTATTTTTTGGCAATTTCAGCGCCAAAGTTCTGTTTTTCTTCAAAGCTAAAGGTCAATGATTAATTGAAAACTTGTATTTTCCCCAAAATTATGGACTAGGGAAATAATAGAGAGGAAGTGAGCCCAATTCCGCTCTCCTTTACACCTTTGTAAAGCTGAAATAGCTCATTCTGTTTGCACCAAGTCTCTGCCCTCTGATTTCTTCTGACCTGTTCCAGAGTTCTTCTGAGGGCTGCAGATGCAGCACTGATTTCCTATGGATCCAGGACCTCCCACAATCCATGCATTCATTGCTCTTCCACTTGGAACAACTGAGCTTGACACCAGCACTCACAGCTCTGGAAGCATCTTGTCTGGGATTCAAAAGTCCTTTCAATGCTGGGGCTGATGATGTTCATGGTGACAGATGGTGTGATTCTTGGGGATGTCCTGTGTAGGGCCAGGACTTGGACTTGATCCTTGTGGGCACCTTCCAAATCAAGATATTCTGTGGTTCCATGTATGAGATGATGTGCTGATTTAAACCTTCCTGGATGAAAGTGTTGAACCTGTGAGAGAGCGCAAAAATTTTAGCAGAGTACAGATTTTAAAATCCATTATGGACATTGTTGTGCTTTTATTATTAATGTGTCTTGAAAAATAAGATGTTTAGTTAAGCTTACTAATTCCTTGAAACTCAAATCCTTTAAGCTGTCTAACCTTGTTCAGGATAATTATTTCTATCCATTATCCATCATGTTAAAAATGACAGCTCTGGGACAAGGAAGCTTTTCAAGCAAATGTTTTAAGACAGTGTTTTAGGTTGCAGGCACTAGCAAATGTTAATTAAATTAGATAAACAATGACTCAGAGTAGCTGTGCAACACTAGAAAGAAAGATGGGAGGTAATGGGGGAAGGAATTTGGCAGCTCAAAGGTCAAAACAGCTTTTTTGGAATCAAGAATCTGTCCCTCAAGTAAGTACCTTGCCTGAATTCAACAGGATGGAAGGAACTGGTGTCTTTTTGCTTTTACAGCTCCAGACAGCATTTGTGTGGGCTTGCAGAATCTGGTTCTGCCAGGGCATGTGGTCCACACTACCTGTGCAAGGCATCCTCCAGGCCTGTCTGCCAGCCTTGGTGACATGATCATATTGTCCTCCAACAGCATCCTTTCCTCTGGGTTTGGTCAGTCCTGAAACTGTGGGTCCAGGCTGAGCACTGGATTGTCACATTTGGTAGTAGCCTAATGCACTGGATCAAGCCCTTGCAAAAGTAAGGCTCAAAAGTGACCTCCAGGTCTGAGAATCTCCTGATAATTCTTGTGACATGGCCATCCTTAATCTGTACAGCAAGACAGCTAAATATTGCCAATACTTAATACACCAATCTTATGTGACTCTTCTTGCAGTGTGCAATAACATTTTGAAAATCAAAGCACCAAAAAGAAGATCTTCTCCTGAGGAGGATTTGTTGCACTAAAGATCCCAAATCAAATACCTGGGTTTGAGCTTACCCTAAGAGAAGAGGCCTCAACTGAGATCCTCATTTTTGCTGAGAAAGTGAGTGACTTGCTGATGTGAGGGGTTCCTGGTGTCCCACACTGACCCACACCCAGCTCATGCAGGGCGGTGGGGCTCATCCTTTGGAGGGGTTTTGGAGAGGATTTGTTCCACTGCTGCACCTGTGGAGTTTGAATAGGGAGAGAGAATTCCATGAGTGTAGCAGGGGTACACCTGTATTGGGGCAGGATGAAGGGAAAAGGGAAGAAAGTCACATAGCACTTTAAAAACAGTGTTAAAGGAGTATATAGGACACTTAAAAGTATTAAGTCTTTTACATCTTTTTGTTCACAAGAGAGGTTCTTAGGTTTGTTCCTGAGGCCTTTTGCCCCCAGCTGCATCAGGAGGCAAAGGTTCCTCTGCTCTGCTGGCTCAGTCACCACCACCTGCCTGTGAAGGGAGGCCTGTCTGGTGTCCACAGGGAATGACCAACACTGACTCCCGCAGTGACTGGGAAGCAAAGGCTTTGGGAATGAGTTGGCAAATAAGCCAGAGAGCTACAGCTCTCCCAAATGATACCAGAAACTGCTCAACTATTCTAATCCCTGCATATCTCAGGTCATGCTCCTCCAAGCGTTCAGCTGACTTGCCTTTCTTTCTGGAAGCAGCAGTGCTGCAGTCCCCCACCATGCACGTCCCCAAGGAGGACCTGTGGTGGCCTCACCTTCGGCAGCCCTGTAAATTCAGCCAAGTGTTGGGTTTTATACCACAGAGATACCGATCTGTCCAAACTTCCTTCACCTGCTCTGATCATTTCAGCTCCTTGGGGACACACACCTCCATGCCACTGCCCAACTAATTAGTTGCTTCACTGGCTGCATTCTACAATTCTTCAGTGATGGGTCCCCATCTGACATCTTATGACAACTGATTAGTAAAGTAGGCCATGAGTTTAAGAAATACGTAATTTGGGCACCACTTGCTATTAACCATTTGCATGCTTCTGTTTGTTTGCTTGTTTTTAAGAAATTGTTACCCTTCAATGTAAATATCAAGGGAGGAGAAGAAGTTTGTGACCTGGCAATTTTACAAAACAAGATGCAGTGAATCTTAAGATAATTTCAAGAACAAGCCCTGCAGAGGCAATAAGGGAATATATATCCTTACTGCAACACTATATATTATGGAAGTCTAGATACCAAGGCAAGATCAAAAATTGCTATCTGTCCTGTATTCTTGGGCCAGAACAAGATGCAAGCTAATTAATTAACTAGAATTAAGTCAAAACATCCTGTCTTCACCCCAAGTTCCCCCTGCCAACAAAGCAGAAAAGAAACAATAAATAAAATTGAAGGTTTAAGTGCGCTGAACACTCCTCTCCAGGTTAAAAGGATGTCAGCAAGCTACAGCACCACAGCAGTTAAATGTCGTTGAAGATTTGACTGCCTTTGGTCTGGGATTTGCTCTCGCTTGAGAGCTGGTCAAACCAATCTTTCCAAAACACTGACTTCTGAACTTTTGCCAGAGGTGCCTCTCTCCGGTGACCAGGCAAACGACATGTTAAACCTGTCAGTTCAGAATAAGCAGAAAAGTGTGCACCCTCCATGGGGAGGGCATTTAAAGGCACAGGGCTTCCTTTGCTGGGCAAAGTGGAGGCCTTGCTTATCTGCCTGGAGGCTCTGGAGGATTTGGGGAGAGTGGTGGGACCCCATTACCAGCAGGAGTGGAGAGAGCTACCCCAATTTCAAAATCCATCATTTCTAAAAGACAGAGCCCTGCTCTTGCAGGATGATGCACAACCTGATTTCAGGGAAGCCTAAAAGATAAAGGGAAAGAATAAAAATCAAGCTGCTAAAAAGAAATGAGAGGCAAAAACCTTACAGGTTTTTTGTTCACACACAGGCTACCCATAGCTAAGGATCTCAAATAATTTCTGGTCTAATTTCTCTTTACAACATGTTCAGCCTTCCTGATAATTTTGAGGGAACAGCAACCACTGGTAACACAGGTTGTGATCACATTACTGCAGTGGTTAGTCCAGAATTTATAAGATACAAGCAGTCAACAGAAACCACCAACAATTCTGGTTTTAGCACCATGGTTTAGAGGCAGAATCACAGACAAGTTGTGCTCCTCATGAACCAAACAGTCCCAGTGGAATATAGCAAAGGAGTCTTTGCTCCTTTGAACAAATACTTTTAAAGAAGTTCCCTCTATTATACATAAGTAAAAAAATGTCAGCATGAAGCTCTGGTGTCAGATCAGGATAGCTGCACTGCTCTGTGGAAGCTGAACATTTGTTTTGCTGTGACCTGTGGTCCAGCCTAGCACAAACTGGACTCATACCAGTCCCACAGCTGAAATGGTCCTGCTGCCACCAGCCAGAGGTCTCATCCCATCCATGGAGAAGAAGATGACCCACTCCCATCCATTCATCCATCCATCCTCTCTGTATTTAAACAAAGTCACTTAGATTGGCATTGCCATCTCACCTGTGAGAAGCAACATGGGTCCAGAGCAAAGTTTGAGCCTGTGTCTTCACCCTGGGGCATAAAATCAGCCAAGATGTGTCTCCAGCTCTTTCAATATTTATATGCAGCTGGTGGCAAGTGGTCTCAGTGCTGGCAGGGCACAGAAAACAAACATTTCTATTTTTCACCATACGCAATTGTGCCAGTACCAGGATGAGGTTCCAATGCTGAGTCAAGATACCCTGAGAGGTTCACCACAGGTAGGAGAAGTTGAACTCAGGTAGACACAAGAGGTCAGTATGCAGAGGAGAGAATTTGGAGTAGGTGGCCAAAGCATACATTCACATTTGAGCTTCTGTACAAAAAAAAAAAAAAAAAAAAAAGAGAAGAACCCACAAGTACATTCAGCTCTCTCATAGTAGCAATTATCACTTCCAACCATCCTCAGTTGGCTGGGAGACTGCATCCCATCCTGGCAGATACTGACCTGGCCTTAGTTTTTCACACCTTGGTCACTTGGCTGTATTACAGCAAACCGATATACCTGGGCATGAAGCCTGCAACACTTAGGAAACTCCAAACAGTACAAAATGTTACAGAAAACCTCTTCAGTGACACTCTCTGCCACAAATACATCACAGCTATCCTCAACTGTCTACAATAGCTTCACAATTTTAATTTGGAGACATGTTCAAGTTTTTAAATCTTTTCTTTCTGATGCTCCTTAACCTGAAGTTGAGATGTATAAAAACCGATGTGAAACTATTGGATAAAAACCATGGACAAGAAACATGCCTCTTTGTTGCAGTGGAAACCTTTACAGCAGGTGTAAAGCTTGTCTAAGTGGGAGACTGAACTTTTGCATGAGCATGGTATGAACTTGCTTAATCATAGATGATTGTGTGTGCTGTAAACAGGAGTCATCCCCCTCTCTCAGCCAAGAACACTTGTAATTGCTTGATGAATATGTAGTATAAAAATAAATAAATCAGAAAAGCTCTGGAGGAAGGCACCAAGCTCTGCTCCAGCATGGATTCAGTTGCAGGTATTCCTCTTACTGGTGTTCCTGGCTCACACAGACCCTCCTCTCACTCAAAACAGATACAAGCAAGCAAATAAATGAGGTGCAGGCTGCTGAGACAGTCAGCAAGATGCCGTCAAAGGGAGTTCCCAAATGATCTGTTCTCTGCATCTCTCGTTTGTAACCAGAATCTACAGTAAGTCAATTTTTAGTTATTTGAGATGAATAACAACTAGGCTGCTACAGTTGTTTAAACTCATTAGGGGTGGTTACATCTCATCACATTCAGATCTCTCTCCTCCCAGATCTAAAGAGTTTGAGCAAATATCAAACAATCCTGTCTGTAATGTCAGGAAAACTATGGATATTAGCAAGACGTAGGTGACTCATAAAAAACACCCTTATAGTTACATTTGAGTTCTTGATTTGTCTGAATAATGTGAATAAAAAAGACAAGCCTTCACCTTGGATTTCCAAGGCCTGGCTGACACAAAGAGGAGGTGAATACTTTTTTCCTAGTAAGCTTGGCAGACCCTTAAAGAGGAAGTGCCGTTTTTCAGAGAAAGCTGCTTTTGTTCAGTGGTAAATGTATGTTTGGTCAGAGTTTTGGCAAACAACTCCAGCTACTTTTTGTCCTATGTAAGCCTTTTACGTCATGCCCTAGAAGAAACAACAGCTGTTAATTATTTATCAGCTGATGAGCACTGGCCTGTTAATTGCAAAACATTATAAAATAGATTAGGCAGAAAAGCTTGATATGTATGCAAGCAGGGGATTTTGTTCTGCTTTGTATGTGACTTGATTAAATAAGCAATTTTATGACTCTGCTTAGTTTACAGGAAACACCTTCACCAGTGACTTGACCTCAGAGACTCTAATTGGCTCACAATCTTCAGGTAAGTTTACTAAAAATTAGAAGACTTTTCAGACTTTTAGCTCTTGGTGCCCCCATCACAACTCTAATCCATATGGAAGATGAGATCTCTCCAATCGCCAGCATATGTTGCTTTGACCCAAAATGATTAGAATTCTTTCAGAAGGGGAAGTGCTAATGAGCAAGGAGAAGACCACAGGATACAATCTTCTGCATGCTAAGTCTTAGTCTCAACATCATATTCTTGTCATTCAACACTATTTGGTGTAACATCAGAAGACCACTGTACACAGGTCCCACTGCATTACAGGCCCTACGGGCTTCTTTTTTAGTCTGCTGAAAAGAAAACCTCAATTGACTTAGTACCAATGGAATAAAAGTTTGCAATTTTCCTACTGCATCTCTTGTGCCAATGGAGCGTTTCATCCTATTAAATTGGCCCCAGTGTACAACAGCATCTTTCATATACAAATGGCTACACCAGGGCAAGGAGAAGATATAAACAAAAGGGGTTTTGAGAGGCTGTGCCAGGTGAAGGACCTCTGGGCAGGATTCCCATGCCATTATTCAGTGCAGGCACTTGGATGTGTGTGAGCATGAGTGGTCTGATACTAGCAATGAAACAATCTGCTACAGTTGCCATCACTGCTCCATACCCATCACTTGGCCCCATCCTATTGGTGGCCTTCAAACATCCCAGATTTGGGGGATGACAGGGAGAATCTTGTTTTTTCACTCTGATCTGTGATGCATTGTCTCCCTCCCTTTTTAAGAAGGAAGGCCATTTTCTGCTACAAATTCAAACATCCCAAGAAACCAATGCTCATCGACTGACACATGAGGTGGATCTTAAACCAGTGCACATTTGAGTAGGTTAATTGGATTAAACAGAGCCTCACTGATTCACACCAGCTGAGAAGGGGACTAGAGGAAGGGATTTGAGAGGATTTAGGAGCTGTCCCAACTGTGAAATGCTTCAAACTTTGGTTACAGACCTGCAAAGCAGAGAACATACTGGCAGGCACTATGTGCATCAAGATTAAAAACAGCCCCAAAGGTGGTGAGACATTTCCACCACGATTTTGTCCTATTTGCTGGACTTCTTGTGCCAGTTACAAACCACTCCATATTCCTTCATCCAAACTGCTGGAAACAGCAAGAAATCTCATGCTCTGACCAGCATCTTGCAGTACTCACTAGAGAAACTTCTCTCACCTCCATTGCATTTTGGTACTACAACACTTTGGGTCCTCAACTTCCACAGAAAAACTTTTAATCTTTTTTGAAAGTCATACCGAGCCATACCCAACTCCAAAGAAAACAAAAAAAAACCCAAACCAGATGCATGCAAGCTTGGTCTTAAGAAACAGGGAAGGGTGGGGACAGTGTGCTTGTTGCTTTTTACTCTAAATAGCAACAGGAAGCCCTAAAAACCTGAATTAAAAAGGAAATAAACTTTCAGTGCAGGCTGTGGGACCAACAGTTTACACAGGAAGGCAATATTCATGTTTAACAGTCTGAAAATGAGACAGGTTTACACCACACAGAAAATAAACTAAACCCTTGGAACGACCATCCTGGAAGGTTTCAGCTCCAAGTCAGACCAACAATTCAGTGTACAATGAAGGTGTGACTGCAGGGAGGCCAAAGATCCTCCAGCTGGGACCCAAGGGCTGGGAAACAGGGGCCAAGTCCATCCCTCTCACCACGAAGCCAAGGTCAGCCTTGACTCAACAAAGGATGCTGAAAGGGGGCCATAATTCACAAAATCATTTAAATGGTTAAATGGGCTACACATGTGGCAGAGTGCTCCTGGAGTGACGAATTTAGAGTGCTGTATGCTGTTTAAATAATAAATGATGTATTTTTTTCTTTTCTCTTTTTTTACAGGACTTGTATAGCCTGTAAAGTGTCAAGTATAGAAAATTCCCAATTGCTCTAAGTCTCAAATCACCCTGACCACTGGGCTTTGGCCAGCTAAATCAGAGCAGAACTGGGACAAAAATGAAAGTGTATCTACAGAGATATCAACCACCTTCACCAACATCCACCATTTAGACACCCCTAAACTCTTTCCTAACAGCATCTGATCTAAGAGGGGCTTGAACTCTGGTTTCATAGGTACTGCTTGGATGTCTGAATGCTCCTCATGTTCTTAATCACGTCTGCTCCAGAGATGAGGCTATGAATAATTAACTATGCCTCCAACATTACAGTCATAGATTATGGTGGTGGTGACTTGTGGACTGCCATGCGCAGCATAAACCATTTAGGAAACTCTGTTATCCACTTTCCCTTTATATTTGTCTTGCAATCACTTACCGCTTAAAAGGGTAAATCTTTCATAGCTTTAATTAAAGCATTTAAAATAATTTACACTGAAATTGTATGTGCTTGGGTCTGTCAAAATTGATGCTTTAATAACATGTCATCCCTTTTTTCGATTGCCCTGAAATCTGTTAAAATTACCACTAATCTAATTGGGAACAAAGTTGTCAAATGCATGCAGCTCTGACAGTTTGTCTTTCTGCAAACTGCCAACAGATTGCAAGTTACGCATGTGTTGAGCAGATGGGTAAGTTAAAAGGAACACAAAAAAAAGCAATTTATTAAATCACCTGGAACCAGCAGCTCCATTCCAAAAATAGTGAGAATGAAATATAGCAAGAGCTAGGAGAGTTGGCACTGGAATATGCCAGAAGGTACCAGTTACAAAACAAGATAAACATTTTGAGAAGCCTCAGCTGTGTTGCAGAATAATGAGGCGTTATTTAACCCGATATAGATTACCAGCAGAAATTAATTTAGGGTGCAGGGTTTTGTGAGAGTGTGTGAGTGTGTGAGTGTGTGAGTGTGTGTGAGTGTGGGGGGGTTTTTTTAAAGGATTTTTTTTTAATCCCTGTGTTTTAACTCCTTCATGTCTGAAAGACAAGTCCCCCATATCTGTTCCTGAATCCCAGTCTTCCTGCAGAGCTGTTGGACCCACTGCACACTCCTGTGGTGGAAGCAGCCAGCGGGTGCCCTCTCCTTTGGCTTCATCTTACATCCTCCCTTTCACAGGCATCTCCCTCGTATCTGAGAGAGGCCAAGCTTGCATGATCCTCGGACACAACTTGGCCACCACAGCCCCCTACCTGCCCATAAATTCCATTTTTTTGGAAGGAATTGAGAGAGGCAGAGATGGCACCCTGCAGGGACAGCTGGCCCATCCACTCAAGTTCTACCCTTCACAATCCATTCCTTGGTCCTGCTGCTCCTCTGCTCTCTGCCCATTCCCCATGCTCCAGCTCTCTGCCCCCAGAAGCAGCTGGAAATGGAGACACACTCCGTGGCCATCGCATGGGTCCAGTCCTCCCCACATGTGTCCCTCTGCCCTGGGGACACACACACTGGGCTGTGTTTATACAGAAAAAACAGACTTCATTCTTGGTTGCTTTGTAAGCACTACTCTGTTCAGCAGCATTTATTATTAAAGAACAAGACCAAGATTAAAACCAGTGCAGAAGCACTGGATAAGCACGATTCACCCACTGAGACCACCATGGAGGACAGCGGGATGAAGATGCTTGTGTGCTTCCCCTGCTCCAGTGCCAGCTCAGAGAGGGGGGATGAGGGCCTGAAGCTTCCCTGGTTCACAGTGATTTTTGGTGGAAGCCCTGTGATTGGGGATATTGTGAACAGCGAGAGACTGCTGTGCCTTGGGGCCCTGTGGTCCCATGCACAGCTTTGCCAAAAGACCTGAACCAAATCCTGCCCACAGCAGCCAAGTGGGCAAAAGAGAGAGAGGACAGACAAGTTCTGAGACACAACATCAGTTTGAATCAATGGAATATTCCCCAGTGCCACAAAAAAAAAGAGATGAGCTCCCGTGACCACAAAGTACATTAGGAAAGAGACTCTCTCAGCAACTTTATGAACTAACTTTATAAGGCACAGTCTAAATGGCTACGGCATCATTTCAGCAAATGGAGATATCCTGATTTAAACCAGCTGCCAAACCAGCCCATAACACAAGGCAATAGGTACCCCTTCCCAGTGAGCAGGGAGCTGGGGCCATTTCATAATGTGTTTAGGGAGGAGAGAAGATCATAAAAAGAATTGCAAACGGGAGGTTACAAGCAGAATTGCTTCTCCCTTCCTTTTTTATTTTTTCCTTTTAACTAAGGAATAAGCATTTTGACCCCTTCTTTCCCATAGAAAACTCAAGGAGGAAAGTCTGCCCAATTTCTACAGTTTAAAGATGACCTAACATATTGGTGTGAAGATGGATGAGCCACTCTTCTGCAAAAGTGATGGCATTCCTTGTATAAAATTCAAATTTTTAAGTCTCAATGAACAAGAAAGATGGAAATCTAGCCCTAGGTAACATTACTGCACTCAACATGACACCAGGCAAAGTATGATCCTTAATGCAAGATTAAAAGGTTGTAACATAAACCAGCCAAGAAGCACGATGGGCCTGGTGCTGGAATGGTCTCCAAGTAGTTTAAATTGTCACTGATCCTAGGAAGACAAATGAAAAAAATAAAATATCAAAGTGGAGTGAAAATATTTGAGATATTTCGAGCAAGGCTGGGTCAGCCCCTGCATTCCTGAGCTCCCGCGCAGAGCAGGGATAGAGGCAGAAGGTGCTATTAAACAACATTTCTGCCTAAACATCCAAAAACCAGAGTTTTCCTGATCCCTGCTTGGCTGCCTCCCCACAGCTGGTCTGTGGCAACCATCACAGGGAAACCACATCTCTGCCTTGTCCCAAGATCCTTCCCTGAAGCTCCTTCCCTCTCCTGTGCCCCCCTCCTCGTGCAGTGTGTGGGGGCCACAGATGTTGGCCCTCACTTTCCTTTTTCCTTTCACTGCAATTTAAATGGACATTTTTTTCTCCCCCTCATATCCAAGCGGGTCATCATTTAGAGTCTGTGATTTATTTAATGGTGGTTTTAACCCCACTTAGAAATAGGCTGCTTTCATGATTTATTGATTCCTTCTTCCCCTTGTTAATTTGACTCATTTCTTAGGAAATTATTCATAGTTAATCATGGTAAGAATAAAATTAGTTATAGTGCCCACTTTGCTGCAAAGGGAGCGTAAATAACTTTTAAAGCAAATCAGAAAGAAAAACACGTTAAAGAAAAAAAAGAAGAAGAAGAAAAGAAGAAGCCAGAAGAATATAAAAAAATGACGATCATCCGAAGGGGGCAGTAAATTAAACCTCTCCACTGTTACTGGTTGGAGGAAGGCACAAATTTACATTCCACAGGAGCACGGCTTTTACAGCAGGCTCTCCTCAATTGAATTTGCCATGTCTTCTGGGAAACACACCATTTGGAAGATAAAATCTCCCAACACTCCACCACCACTGCCACCATTCAGAAGATTAAAAAACCCCGCCAACTCTGTTGTGTGCCTTTTGTGCCCACTAGAGGAATGTAAAACCATTATATTTAAGTATCATAATGGCCAACATATGCTTTTTCTTAGAAATGACACCACCATCTGGATTAAGTTCTCCTGATCATTTCAGACAATGTTACGATTATTATTTTTTTTTTCCCCTTCAGGAGAACAAACTGCCCAGAAAGCAACAACAGTCGCAGATGGGGAATTTTTGCTTTTGCTTTTCCACCGCTGGCATCTTGGAGAAACGTGGTAAATTCTTTATATGTACTTAAATCGTTTGATTTCACTTGCTAATTGGTAGGAAAGCCTACCTGGTTACACCCCAATCCTAAGCCTGTGAAACTCCTATTGCCTTTGGCCATACAACTTCACCATTACAGTTAATAAAGTATGTAATTGCTGTAATGATAAAATTACATCGTGTTAGTGTTTGCAGCAGCCTCTTCCCCACAACCACATCAGTCATTAAATATTGCACCAACTGGTATGGGGAGAAGAAGAGGCAGACTTAACCCTTCCCTGGATGAGGGATTTCAGCACACTGGTGTGCAAAGAGGAGGTGTTCTCTCACCTGAGTGCCTCCTTACCAGCCCCATGGCTATTGTCGTGGACGTCGGAGACCTTCTGGGCCACCACATCCAACTGGCTGTAACTGGAAATGGGCACGCCGGGATAATTGATGTGCTCAATCTGACCATGCACAGGTGGCAGGGAGACGGCATACAGCAGCTTCTCGGGTTTGCTAGTGCCATCTGTTGCCACAGGAACATCTGTCGTCAAGGTCACCCTGTCACCCTCTGTTAAAGTTACAGGTTTGGCGAGTAGAACAATGTCACCTAAAAAATGAATCGAGTAAAAGGGGAAGCCAACGCGAGAGAAATTGAAAAGGGGAATATTCCTTTTTACATCACAGACCAGGAAAGAATAGGGTGAAAGTGAGCCCTTCTGTTCAAGGCAAGGAGAAGAACATTATCAAAACAGGCTGGGAAAATATTTTTGCTTTAGGTTTTAGAGGCAGACAGGACATTTACAACATCAAAAGCTGCAGAGCCATCTCATTTGTTTTCAAATATGCCCCGTAGAGTCTCACTTTAGGGCTAATGTTAAATGGAATCACAAGATTTTAATCTAACCTCAGCCTGAGTGAGCTTATAGAGGAGCCCGTGTTTTTATCTGGCTGTGTGATTTGTCCAAAATATCGAAGCCAGCTTTGATCTTCTGTTTGGGCAGAGAGAATGACCCAGTTGTTTAGGAAGAACAATTATGTTAATAGACCCAAACGAGCCAATGGACAGGATGCGTTAATGAACTAAGCTTTAAGCACAAACCGTGTTTTAAGCCGATAGTGGTGCTGTAACCTCAGCAACAGCGGTTCTGGCTCCATTAGATTTATTTATGAGGAGCTCCACTGCATCGGCCAAGGGCCAGGGCAATTTTCACTTGTACAAAGGAGTAGCCCCAGAAAATTGAGGTTGCTGGAAAGATGAACTGGTCTTCTCAGAAGAGGAGTAGCAATGATTTACCTCGTCATATCCACTTCATCCCTTTCTATCATAGCCCTACTTGTTTTTAAAACCATATCTAAATCAGTGTGGCAGCACAAGGGGTGGTCTGCCAAAGGCAGAAGCAGAGACAAGTTTTTATCAGAGGATGTTGCAAGAGCAAGAGAATAACGTCAATCAGCTTCCATTGCTGTCAGTCAACTTGCTGCTGACAATATACAATAGTGGCATTTCTAGCCTGGGCTCCATGGGAGCTTTTTTTCTGTTTCTTGTCTATTATGTTGCCAACTGAGTTTTAAAAACAACAGGTTCCTTATTAAGTGGAGAAGGCTGCCAGTAAAATTTGAGTATAGTGGTTGTCAGGGCTTGGGGGGATTTAAAATTTTATTTCCACAACAAAATGTGCCCTAATTTCCATGCTTTTGGCCCCATTTGTTGGCTCATCTTTGCTATTAACTCATTTAACTCCACTTCTCCCATGCAGCTAGCAGGGAAAATGAAAAGTGTGGCTGAGACTTGACACATTCAAGAAATTACTGTTATCTGAGGAAATTAGTCAAAGCCATCTTCGTCATTCAAAATATAAATACAATTAGCTAGCTTACCTTCATATAACAAAAATTGTAATTTTGCTTGAGAAAAGGCAACAAAAAACAAAATACCCCTTCCTCAGCACAAGCAACATTATCAGAACTCACCAGTCTCGAAGCATTTAGACAAAATGTTTGTTCTGTGTTGGAGAAGAAATTGGGTGCTTTTTACTTTTTGGTTGCATCTTTGAATTACCCTAAATTTGTATGAAATCTTACTGAATGGGGACTCCTTTTCAGACTGTTTCCAAAAGTAATCTGAGATTAAGAAGGAGTGCAGAGAGAGGACCTGAGAAGGCAAAGGACAGGACAACAACGTAGGAAGCAGCCAGACACACAGGACATTGCCCTGCTGTACAATCTGCTCAAGAGTTACAGAAGTCCACCGTCAAGCCCAGGCTGATTAAGCAGATGCAGTGCTCATGCTGATTCATTTTCTTTACAAGAAATCCAAACAAATAAGATAAAGAGACAATAGTGAAATAGGCAAGTGCATGTGATTCACATTATCCATGCCCATGTGGAAAAAAGGACCAGGTTTCCCACAGCATCTTCAAAGTCTTTTTGCCCCAAGCCCATGACATAGAGAAGACCGTCCTGATCAGTTTTTGACCAGCCAGTTATATACTTCCCTTCCCTTTCCTTAACACTGTTGAAAGAATCAGGCTCCTTATGTCCCTAATTATGAGCCCAAGGATGAAGCTTTCAAGCCCTTTCTTAAGTCACAGTGATCCAAGTACAAACCTGAACTGAGATGTCAGCCATCAACCAGTACAGTTTGAAATAGATATTATTTGAAATAATCACAGAGCCCTAGAATGCTTTGGGTTGGAAGGGACTTTAAAGACCATTTTGTTCCAACCTCCTGCTGTGGGCAGGGACACCTTTCACTCTCCCAGGTTGCTCCAAGTTCTGTCCAGCCTGGCCTTGGACACCTCCAGGGTTGCATCGTCTACAGCTTCTCTGGGCAACTTGAGCCTCACCACTCTCACAGGGAAGAATTTCTTCCTAATATCTAACCCTGCCCTCTGTCAGTGTGAAGCCATTCCCCCTTAAGCTGTCATTCCATGCCTTTGTCAATATTCCCTCTCCAGCTCTCCTGTAGTCCCTTTAGGTACTGGAAGGCTGCTATAAACAACAAAAAAGTTTCCCAGTTTATATCAATAATTCAAAGAATAAGTAAATGTTCATCTGATCTTCTGGGTAGCATGATTTTCTTCTTTCCTTTTTCAGCCCAATACCCATCATGGTCAGGTCAAACCCCTCTAAGCCTATGTGACGCATGACAAGAAGACACGTACATCTGAAGTTGTTCATCTAGCAGCAACATTTGGCCTTAATATGTTCATTTTTTTATAGACTCTAGAAAAAAAGCCAAGAAGCACTTTCAGATATAAAGGAAAAAAAGCCAGACTCCAACTGCTAGGAAGGGTGAAACCCCATGACCTCAGCAGCTCGAGCGGTCAGCAGCATCCCCCGCACGCTCCTCGGGGCCACGCCAGCTCCCTGCCTTGAGAGGCTGGTGAAGCCACTTGGATTTTTTTTGATTCACTTGCTTAAATGTCGTAGGCTTGAAAGTTTGACTTGAAATATAACATTAGTGGGTTTGTGGTAAAAGCAGCAGAGAGGATAGGATGACAGGCGGGGCAGAGGGGACTGATTGAAAGCAGGTGTGGAGGAGGAAGATGGGAGGAGGAGAAAGAAGAAAACATGACTGAGTAAGTAAATTCAATGTTATACATATTGAAAAAGAGCACCCATATATAGAGCACCCACCTGTGCTCACTTCTTTTGAACATTGTTTTTTTAACATAAAACAAGAAATAGGCTTTTAAATCAAGCGATCAAACAAGATACAGCATGGCACGCACTGCTCCCACAGATGTGGCCGTGGCAGGAGTGCAGGACAGGTGTTCTCCACAACGTTTAACTCCCCACTGGAATGTTCTGGGATCTTATGAGAAGAAGAGCCCATATAGACTTGAAGGTGGACTTGGTTTCTGGCTACAGGAGGCATCTTGTATTTATGTCTGTAGACACACATGCAGAGAGAATAAAATACAGTGGAGATCAATCATAGAATCAGAATATTCTGAGCTGGAAGGGACTTGCCAGGATCATCATCATCCAACTTCTGGCCTCGCACAAGACAGTCCTAAGATCACACCATATGCCTGAGAGCATTGTCAAAATATTTCTTGAGCTCTGGCAGGCTTGATGCGGTGACCACTGTCCTGGGGAGCCTATCCCAGTCCCAACCACCCTCTGAGGGAAAAACCTTGTCCTAATATCCAGCCTAGACCTCCCCTGACCCAGCTTCATGCCCTCGGGTCACTGAGCACCAGAGAGAAGAGATCAGTGCCTGCCCCTGTGCTTCCCCTCATGGGGAAGTTGTAGACAGCTACAAGGTCTCCCCTTTATGTTTCACCTAGTTTGGCCTCTTGAGTATCCTCATTACGTTCATTTGACTACTACACACAGTACAGCCTTCTTCCCTTAACTAAACACATCCTCAAGGAAAAAAAACAAAACAACCCTCTTGTAAGGGAAAGGAAATTCCCAGGAAGGAAAATAAAAATTATGGGACATTATTGACCATATGAAGCTTTAGGGAGGCTAGTGAACCTCTCCACACATGCATGCACCATCCCAATTCCATACAGTTTCACCTATTTTTTTACTGCCTTTTTACTTGATTATATATATTATTGTCTCATTAACTGCAAACCTTTCCAGAGCACTGAAAAGGAGAGAGCATTAAAATACACTGAAAAGTCCTGCAGCTCAATTAACACACACCAGGGGGTTCAAGGGGAGGGGAAGGGGGGGTGGGGGTCAGCTCCAATTATAAAAGGCAAACTTATCTTCTTTTTTTTTTTTTTTTTTTGTAATATCAGCTAATTAGACTTTGACAACCAATTAGCAGATTTTTAGCTTTGCTGAGAATCAAGTTAGCACCGAGAAATGAGAAGGCAAGTAAACCAAACACGCAAAATGCTCCTCTTGTACCACAAACAGGCTGTCCTAAAGAAAAAAATATGCCCAGGGCCAGATCCTGCTCCTGGATTTATTGCCCTTTCAGCTGGCTGTCACGCCAGTTACTCGCAGGTGTAAATTGAGTGTAGGACTTGGCCTGCAAACTTAAACTCACCATAACTCATGCAAACCCACAGCAGAGAGAAGCGCTCTCCAGCCTCTTTGCAAGGTTACATTTTAACTTTTAATAACCTTTTTTTTCTATTTTTCCCCCCTACCAACCATGAAGTACCCTGATGATTATTTAGGATTAATGGATTATCAAAAGTGCCAGTTGGCACACTCCTGCTAAAGAGAAAAAAAAAAGGGGGGGGGGGGAAGTGTAACAAATGCAGCTGTTTACTAATAAATAAAGCCTCAGCTGTAACAGAAATAAATTAGATGCATTTAATTGGTCGACTGCAAACCTCCTCTCTTTATTACAATGCTGCTTCTTGTTATTTTATGATGTCAGGGTAGATGGCAGACTGACAGAGTGTTTATGAATCACAGTTTGCAGATGGCACTCCTGGTTTTTCGGCAGTTATGAGCACAAGTAGCATGAGGACTCAATAGAGGGTTTTTGCCAGGGAGGACCCCCTGAGAATTAGCCGCCTTCATTTCTCTGGTGCCAATCTCCCCCTGACAGGAGCACTATTTCACAAAACCTACATTCAATAAATTATACTCGCCTGGCAAGAACTTGGAAATATTTAACACTCGGAGGATACCAGCGTCTCAATTTAATTTCTATTCATTTCCAGAGGATGCCAGGCACTACTTGGAACAGCCCTGGTTTGTGTGCATGTGCATGTGTTTCCCCCCTCCCCAGCTAAAAAGAAAATATAAAATATAATGGTCTCTGCAGCCAGGAATATCTCACCCTGCCTTCAAAATGACTTCGAGTCTCCCGAGGACAGTTTACGGTCTCGTGCCCTGGTCCTCCCAAGTTGCCCTGCCTAATGACAGCTTTGTAATCCAGTTGGGAAATAATCTCACATGGCTGCACTCGGAGCTCATGAGCTGTAAAACTTCTGGATTGAACTCCTTCACCTGGTCACTTCAGTGAGCTACAAGCAAATGCAATGAGGGATGTGGTCATAATTGTCAACAGATTTGTAAATTTGTGTCATTAGTTATGCGCATAATGGATTTTATTCTAATGAGCTTGTTCATAAGAATGCCAGGAGGACTTGGCCCCTCTGGAGGAAATAAACTACAAACTTTGCCTATGCATTTTAAAACACATCAGTGCCACATAAAGGAGAAAAAAGAAATGTTTCCTCTCCTTTCAGAGCACTGCAGTTTTCACTTAGTTGAACTTGATGCAATAAGCTATGGCTCTTTTACTGCTGTAAACTCATTTCCTACCTTTCCTGGGATTTCTCAGGGATACATAGACATTTTCAGATGGGGACATGCTTTTTCCATTAATTGAATAAAACTGGAAACTATCATAACACTTTGGGCTCAAGATACCAGTGTGTAAATACCAGAGGCAGCCCTTGTCCATACTCTCCCAAATGAAATTTATTCCAGGGCACAACACTGTCAAAGCTGCCACAGCCTGAAAACCAGAGCACTTCTCCCTCCAAACCCAGCTAGAAATGCTGTGGTGCTCAGAGGTCAGTCAACAGCACCCAATACACATGGAAGAACAATAAAACTACGTATTATTAAATCAGGGTTTTATTATATCTATTACTATTAAATGTATTCTTATTAAATCTAGTTATAGCATAAGACTTGTTCTCCAGAGACAAAGAATGAGGCTTCTAGGCTTGCTCTTTGGGGAAATCTACTCCTGCTTTTCTTTGAAACAACCTGGATATTTTTATTGAATGCATGAGCTGAGCAAAGAAGCAGACAAGCCCATGGAAACCTACTGGCACCTTTGCCAAAATGATGTTCTCCGCGTGCCCAGAGGAGCCCTCTTCCCCTGCTCTCCCTCCTCTCTCTCTCTGATCCTGCTTTTCAGCCAACCACACATAAAAATCTCCGGCATGTGCCAAGTACTACAGATGGGTCCATTGTAGCACACCCTAATGTTCATAGCTGACACCCAGGTGTTACAGTTTGTACTTGCTCGCTAGCCAGACGGTGGCTGTATGCCAAGGGGAAGGCACAAAGCACTTGGATACAGTGCTGAAAAGCTATATAAGAGACACTTTAAGAGACAGAGGAGCAGGTAAGAGGCTAAGCAAAAGCAAGAGGAGACCTGTCCACCAGCAAACACCTCCCTCTGCTGCGCATCCAGCCTCCCATCCCCATAAAGCTCTGATTTATTACTGGATCCTATCCAAGCATCCCTGTTCCCCTGACCTTATCCACTGTCACACCAGCTCATTTCAAACCTACTGCTGATCTGCAAGTTATTTCAGGTCTGGCTAACAATGAAGTGACTTATTTAAAAGATGTGGGCAGAGGGACAATGGGCTGTTCATTTCTGATGTGCTCATCCCACCTGGGTTACGAACACTGCCTGCACAGGATCTGAATGTGTAAGGAGCAGAGCTCCTGAAATCACACCAATTCTCTGTCTGCATGCATTTGAGGGGCCTGGAGAGTATTTACAAGCCCTTCTTATTTAATATCAGTAGCTGGAAAGGGTTAACATCAGTATCCTATTTTCTCTTCCATTTTCCCCTCCCAGGAGTCTACTCCCCTTCCAGCCTAATTTCCTTCAGTTTAATTAATTTTCAGTAATCACAAGTCTAGACACCACAAGCAGCAGCTTCACACCCCAGGTGACACGGTAACGCTCGCAGCGGATGGGCAAAGGGACGCGGTGTGGTTTCATGCACCAGCCCCCCGCACGGAGCCAGAGCTGCCCACGTCTCAGCTAAGCCCTTTTTGCAGAACAAACAATTTTTTGGAGAACAAATGCTTTTAAGGATTCAGGTGCAGAGAGCTTTTCGACCATCTGGCTGGCGGGGGCTCCCCAGCTGTCTGCAGCGGGTGCGTTCGGAGCAGCACGTACGAGCAGGGTCCAACTCTTCGGAGACGTGCCAAACCTGCGACACATGTGGAGAGCAACTGTGCAGCGCTGGCTCACTCCAGAAAGCCTTGGATCAGTGGTGTGTGGGCTATAAAGCCATGCACCATGCGTATGCTGTGGCCCAGGCAGGGTTTCTGGAAGGTTGGCAGCCCTTGCTGACACAATCAGAGGTGCTGGGCCGATACGCACCTGCTATGTGACCCCATACATTTCTACTCAGGGTAAATCCAGAGGTTCTCACTTCTTGGATGAAATTTCAGAAAGGAAAAAGAGAAAAGGGCAAGAGCAAGGTGGTCACCCTTTACTGACCATTTGTATTTGCTACTCATGGCAAAGCAAGAAAAATTGCGAGGTGCTAGGAAGGCAAGTTAGGAAATAGTAGCAATCTCTGGGAAATACACAGAGATGGATCACTTGAGACAAGCACAGGAAGAGCAGGACAGGAACATGGTGTCACTAGAGCATGGAGGAGCAGAATTGAACAAGACATTGCTTCGTGCATTAAAAACTACACCTTTTTCAGTGCAGAACCGTTCAACAAAAGATTGGATGTGGCAGTTAGTGCCGTGGTCTAGTTGACAAGGTGGTGATAAGTCAAGGTTTGGACTCAATTATCTCAGAGATCCTTTTCCAAACTAAATAATTCTGTGATTTATAAATCCCTGGACTGAAGCACCTCCTAGGGCTGCCACCATCTATTGGTTTTCCATGCATTCATATAGATTATTTTGCATCCTGTCACTGGCAGTCACTGATGGCTCTTGCACTATTCTTGCTCATGAGCACTCATAAACTCTAGAAAACACTCGGTGGTGTTTGAGGAACTTGCACATATTGGAAATTAATCCCACAGCACATGAGAATGAATTTGGGATCCAAAGAGAGAGCTAACACCCACCAGCCCTAGTAGCTGCTGCTTACACAGAGGCTCCGGACCAATTTTTAGCCCTATAAAAAGCACACATTTTAAAACACACAAAATTGGACCAACTGATAGCCAGCCAACTTTTTGGTATAATCTCTCTTTCAATCTAACGCCAGTAAAGAAAGAAAAAGAATACTAATGAAGGCGCTTGACAGAAAGGACAGTTAGTTCATGCATGCATTAGTGAACAGCTATGGTGTGTGAAAAAAAACCTTCCTATCCTTTGGTTGCAGAATATCACTGCTAAAATATTTCCCCACCCTCAGCCCAGTCTTAGTACTGGTATTTATTGAGTACAGGCCTCTCTTTCCCAGCCCCTTCTGAAGATTTCCACCTTCACCAGGACCAAGCAGGATAAAAGCCAGCCCTTGCTTGGCCCTCCCTGTAAAGCCTGGTCCTTATTAGAGATTATTGCTCACAAATTGCTGGCTTGCAGCAGGGCAATGCTCTGCTGCATCCCCAGCCCTGACAGCTCGTATTTAACTCCCACACAACCTGTGTATTCAGGTTGGGAGCACAAAGCCTCCCTCAGAGGGTCACTTCCTTCCTCTTCTGAAATGAATGACTCCACAGATCTGTTGGTTGGGCACAGACATTCCTATGGAGAGAAAGTAAATATTTCACCCTGTTTGTGAAGACTGAGAATAATGCCCTGGTCTTCATCAAGCTGGAATCAGCAGCATCCAAGACACTTGCAGCACTGTATCATGACTCAGGGTGAATAACACCATCCTCATCCACCCCAAAGTCACAAAATCACACAATGGTTTGGTTTAGACAAGACATTAAATTAATCTAGTTTCAACTCCCCTGCCATGGGGAGGGAGGACACTTTCCACTAGATCAGGTTGCCTCAAGCCCCATTCAACCTGGCCTTGGACACTTCCAGGGATGGGGCATCCACAGCTTCTCTGGGCAATGTGTCCCAGTGCCTTCCCACAGGGAAGAATTTCTTCCATATATCTAACCTAAATTTTCACCCATGACTCCTTGTCCTATCCCCAAAGTTCCTGATGAGGAATTCCTTTCTGGCTTCCTTGTAATATTTTCCTGCTTCTGATTATTATGTTGTATTTACTGAAATGAGACCACCTGACTCCTGAAAGGTTGTGTGTGTGTGTGTGTGTTCCCAGCAAGCAAAGCAAAACAAAATAAATTAAATTCACAGGACAAAGCACATTAAAGTCTATTTGGCTGTAACGAGCTAGATTTACTAATGCACTCAGGATGCCCAAAAAAAATGGAAGTTCACTTTTCCAGTCACCTTTCTCCCCTCTCATGCACTCCCCCCACTCCTTCCTTTCAGTAGATTATGTGAGACTCATTACTTTTTATAGCTCTGAACAAAAAACATAATCTTACTGTTTCTTACTAATATTAGGCAATGACATAATGCCATTTTCAGAGGTGTCACTGACTTTTACTGGCTTCTGATGGCAGGGCTCTCCACTTTATATTCTGTTTTATGTAAGCCTCCTCAGAATTTATTGACCTCAAAGGATTTCTCAAGTTGCTTAATTATAAAAGGAAGAAGACAGCACAGTGGCTTAGTGAACCAATATAAAAGTCAGCTAAAATGTGTCATTACAGAGAGGGATGGTGGAGGGAGATGTGCAGCAAGACGCAGTTTCTAGGGTCTGAGCCCAAGAGGCAAAGCTTTCTCTCTGAGTCATTCCCCAGCTGGAATGCTGCAGGGTGAGGCTAAGGATGGCTTCCAGCTTGCCCTGGTGTTCCATAGGTGGGTTGTGTTCACTCCAAGCGGGATAGGGACGAGGCTATGGGCACCTTGAAGCAAAAACAAGGAGGAAACAAAAAGAAATCCTGCAGAAGACCTAGAGACACCTCAACACAGGAGAGTGTCAGATAAAAAGCTGTATTTGGTCTCACTGCCTACCCTATCAACCAAGCCAAGTCATGAACTAAACCATTTCCAGAACAAGCCTACTACTGCAAGAGCTGGCTGGGGATTTCACTCATTCCCAGGAAAAAGGAGGAATAAAATCCCTAAGGCTACTGCTGCCTCCAGATCTGGGCACATGGGGACAGTTTGGTCAAGCTCATCCCCTGAACCACCTTTGGGTCTGCTTGTGACACAGTACTGGAAATGGCTTTTGGTCAGCTGCTTCAGCTTCCAAACCCATATTCCTGGGGAGAAAAAAGTAAAAAGAAACAGGAAGTGAGACACTGGTGAAAAAACAAACCAGCAGCAGTCACTACCTATTTAGAGAGGGGGATTTAATGATTTGAGCCAGACTTCCTTGAGCTCAGCATGTCTACATATTGCACAGCAGTTACTCACTTCACACACTCTTGTCCAAACTCAAAGCAACACTTCCAATGCCATCCTTTCTCCTCAGGATGGGAACTAAAAGATTTCTCAAGGTTACTGTGGGAAAAGCAGCTGAGGAGAGAGGCTGGGAAAAAAGCTAGTTAAGATCACAAATCTGGGTAAAAATAATTAAAATACATGCATGCGCTGCAAGAAAGGCCACTGGCTTCTCTGCATGACCTGCAGCAGGAACAGCACAGGGTGACAGGCAGCAGCCCCTTCTGAGGCTCCTTATTTCTTAGTTACTTCTAATTTCAAAGGGGTGGAAGAGGAGCTCAGATTGTTTAAAGATGTTATTTTGGTCTCTCCTACACCGCTTGGTACGCGGCCCGTGACTGTGTCCAAAAGAGGCAGATTTGGCTGGAAAGACTGAATGCTGCTTAGTATTTTCCCTGTTGTATTTTCACATCTTGGGGAAAACTGTGGCAGCGAGGGATCTGTACCTAAGCTTTTCTAATTCGTGTGGCCATCACTTACTCGGCACGACACCACAGGTCTCACGTCTCTTGGCAGCAGTACAGGGCTCGCACTTTCATATGGATGAAGTATTTGTGAGCAATTTCTCCGATTTATTAAGCATGAACAGGCTCCTCTTAGCATGGAGCAGATAGAATTTTTTAAAAACATTTCAACAAATCTGCTCCTGTGGGACTGGGACAGAAAGCTTTGCCACGCATGCACATGTGATTTTTTCTCATGTTGCCCTTCAGCCTCACAGGTTTTGGTGAAACTCAGAATTGGATTTATGGCTTTGTGAAGAAGAAGAGTGCGCTTCCAGCTCCATGGCTTGGTGGAAAATGGCAATATGGGCACATTTCCTTCCCTTACAAGAGGGCTCAATTTGATCCATAGACTGAAGCTCGCCTCTGATGGACTAGAAAACAACGTGGAAATTAAAAGACTAAATAAGGGGTGTCTCCATGGGGTTGCTCACAGTAGGAAGGAGAGAACATACGGATCCAGGAAAGCCATTTCAAATGCATGAAAATAGAAATGGCAGCAAGGAACCATCCTCAGAGAGGCGAATTGGAAGAAATGGGGGAAAGGAGGTAAAGACATGAAGTATAAGCAAATCAGACTGAGGGAGCAAGCAAAGAGCAGGATGAAGGAGATGACACAGCTGCAGATCACACCTTGCACTGGAGAGGGAAAGGGGAGGCTGGCAGCATTCCCCCCAAGCAAAGGCGCTTGATAGCTCCTCACCCAGGAGCTCCTAAGAAAATGCTGGTAGGAAGGAGGGACACGTGTCCATTTTATAACTTGACGTTGTTTACTACTTCTATGAAATTTTTCAAAATACACACGTGACGCTCTGGGAAAGAAGCCAAAGTTGTTTCAAGCTTCGATGCCCCTCTGTGCATGCCATGGGCTGCTGCTCCCCTCCAGAGAGGGGCAACCACAGTGGATTTTTCTGCTTTCCCCTGCAAAAAGGACCCAGAAAAGGGGCCCCGGGCACTCAGGCAAAGCAACATGGGATTTCATAAGTGCACTGATTTCTGCCCCAAAAAGAAGGCTTGTACTCTTTTTCACAACTAGAGTTCACCAGGTATTTTATGATCCAACAGGTTTTTTGTGCCCTGAAAATGGGGATTCAAACCTTGCTAGTGAGAAGAGTTAGACCTGGATACAAATTTGAGACAAAACGTTTGTTTGGGAAGTCCTAAATATTCTTTTGGCATAGGAATAGAAATTATTTTTAGCTCTACAAACTATTTTTGTGGGTTAAGAAAATGTACCATCACCATTCAATGAGGTTTTTGCCTACAGCCCATGGAGAACAGGGTTAAACTTGCTATGCCACTCAAAAACCTTATGATAAACTGTTTTATGGTGAAAGGATGTCAGAAGGACTTCACGCTGGCAAAGAGAGACAATTAATTAATATTACTCTCCATGTAGCTTCCACCTCTTTGAAGCTTTATTCCCAGAGATGGCACTCTGGCTCTCTTGAAAGGAGTGTGAGCATTAACACTGCCTTCAACGGGCTTTGGACCTTAAATATTAAAAAAAAACCCCAAATCATGCCATGTTCTTCCCAACAAGATTCACTGTTAAAAATAGATTAAAGAGAATGGAGAAAACATACAGAAGGGAATAAAGAAAGTGGGAGAGAGACATAGAGGGTGAAAAAAGAGCAACTCTAGCCTAACTGAAGACAACCAGAGTTTTGCCACTAACTTAAATATAAACAAGGCTTTGCTCAGAGACCAGAAACCAGCTTTTTCTGCATGAATGGTTTTTGCTGGACAGCATTGTGTGGCTTGTCACAGTCCTGTACCAGGCTGCAGAGTGCACAGCCTTGTTATGAACTAGCTTTCAGGGACAACCCATGCAATGGAAGCCAGATCTCCTCTGTAATGTGGGTGGGCTTGGAGATGCTGGTGTTGAGATGCGTTCCTCTCGTTTCTTTCTTTCTTTTTTCTTTGTAAGTCTTTATGCACCAAATGTCACTTAGATAGCTAACCTGGAAAGATGAGGGATTTCATCGTTGACTGGCATGATGTAGATGTAAAGTGTCCCTTGGACTGTGCGCTTGCCATCTGTCAGCTGCATGGTAAAACTATCCTCTAGGCTTTCTGTGTCATTATGCATGTACAGCAGCATCAGTCCTACAGGAAAAAGGGGAAAATTAAAATGGAAATCCTGGATTCTCTAAAAACTTAGAACATAGATATCATATTAAAAAAAAAAAAGCTCCACAACTCTCTGGAATTTAAGACATCAGTTGTGATCTTTAAACACTACAGATCCAGAAAGCCCATCCTGTTTCCACTGTAAGAAATTCTCGTTGCTGCTGTGATGCCAATGCCCATGTAAGCCCTACACCCCACAGCCCAAGGTAGCACTCAAACGAGGTGCTGCTCTTCTGTCAGTGTCCCCCTACAGCTCAGCTCAGCTTCCCCACAGCTCAGCTTTCCGAGGCTTTCATATTTCTCATCTGTGGTCTCCCACCTTGACTCACAGCTCGGACCCCTCCCAAGGGGTTAAGACTGTGTTTAGCAGCCCTCGGTGGAGGCTTTATTCTTGCTGTGATTCCTGCAAATGCAAGAGCAGAAGCAGCACAGCAGGGCTCTGGAAGTCATTCCCAGCTAACTTACGGAGCAGAGAGTGAGCCAAGCTCGGCACGCTTTGGAGCAGTCCCCATGGGAGGCCTCGATTGCTAGTGAGATACTGGCAATATCTTCAGTAAATTTTGGGGGCACTTAAAAGAGATTCATACATGATGTGTTCTTCAACACATCTGCTTTGCAGGGCTAGAGCTCTCCCTAAATTCCCTGGGCACAAACACAGCCCTTGTCACACGGTATCCAAATGCTTCACACTCAGTCAGTGGCCCTGGCTTGCCAAGCCCTCACCACGGCAGGAAAACACAGGCGGGCACAAGCCAAATTTAACAAGTAACCTGGAAAGTCAGTGGCTGCAGGAAGATCGGAAACAATGCTCCTAGTGCCGCTTCCTATCCATGTGTGGCTTTTCAACCCATTTTGGGGCTAGGAAATAGGAAAACATAGGATCAAGGTGTTCATGGAATGGGCTTAACTAGCAGTGTATGCAGGTAAATACACACAGCGTGTTCTTGAATACACTGGGGGAAAAAAAATCGAACGTTTTTTGAGCTAAAAAGACGACACTAAACCCAAACAAACATTCCGTGAAATAATTCCCCGGAACAAGGAGCCGGCTCCGCTGTGGGGCCGGCTGCAGTGAGCGGCCGCCCCCGGCAGGGGCCCCCCGCGGCCCGCGCAGCCCCGCTCCCCGCGCGGCCGGGCCGTGAGGGGACAGGCCCGGGCCCGCCGCCTCTCACCCCACAGCCTTGGAAACAGAGTAATTCACTTAGGAAAAACCCTCCAAGATCACCGAATCCGACTGTTCCCCCAGCACCGGCAAGGCCGCTACTAAATCACGTCCCCAAATGTCACATCCACACTGCCTTTAAATGCCTCCAGCGATGGAGACTCCACTACTGCCCTGGGCAGCAGGGCAACCCTTTCCATGAGAAAATTTGCCCAAATATTCTATCCAAACTTTCCTTTGCACAGCTTGAGGCTGTTCCCTCTTGTCCTGTTTCTTGTTATGTGGGATCAGAGCCCCAGATAACCCACCTGGCTGCTCCCTCCTGTCAGGGAGTTGTGCAGAGCCAGAAGGTGCCCCTGAGCCTCCTTTTCTGCAGGCTGAGCCCTTTCCCAGCTCCCTCAGCTGCTCCTCATCACACCTGTGTTCCCGCCCAAAGGTGCACCAAAAGCAGTTAAACTATAAAGGGAACAAGGAAAGCTGAAGTGCCATCACTCACACCTTGCTGGAGCTCAGCTGGGGAGAAAGCAGTGAATCATAGAATCCTGAAATGGTTTGGGTCAGAAGGAAGTTTAAAGCCCATCATATTCCACCCTCTGCCATGGGCAGGGACAACTTCTACTAGACCACGTTGCTTCAAGTCCTGTCCAACCTTGCCTTGAACACTTCCAGGGATGGGTCATCCGCAGCTTTTCTGTGCTGCCTGTTCCTGTGCCACACTCTGGTACGGCACATCACCAGCATCTCCACCAGTGAGCCATGAGCTGGTGGAGGCTGATGATGGGATACTCAATGTGTCCATGGGGATGGCAAAGTCTTCAGCATTCAGCTGAATTAGTCCTGTAACACTCTGGACAACCTTCTCCAACCTACTGCCAGGAAAATGTCAGAGAGGAAATACAACCAGGCCAATCATCAAGATTTATGGAAGAAAGTTAAACAAGAACTTTTAAAACATAATGATGTGTACATGGGGGACATTTGGCCAAAAATATATCCAAACAGACCCTTCTGCCTTTTTGATAGAAGTATTCTAACTTCCAGTGGAAGATAGGGTTTGCCTTTTGTTTTCAAAAATCAGTTTCTGGAGGCCAGATGCACAGAGAGCGACTCATTCTGTATCCAAACCTGCTGACCCTGCCCTGACTGTACTGGGAGGCATGAGGGGATCCTAAGAGTGAAGAATAGATCCCATGGCTGCCCTCAGCACATGCTGTGCCACATTGGGTACAAGGCAGCAAAGTCTACAGGTGCTCCCAGATTTGCTTTCTCTCTCTTCACCCAGGGACTGCCACATATCATCACTAATGAAACCTCCGTTTGCATTACTCGGTCCTTTCCCACTCGCAGCATATGCTCACTGGAAAAAAAAACTAAAAAAAAAATTACTGCTGGTAGCCCCACTGCAGGATCTTTTTTTTGCACTTCAAAGTAGTCTATAATGTACGATGGAGCGCCAACGCTTTCATTGACATATAGCTTGTTCACTTGGATGTCATGAGAGAGCAAACAAGTGAATCTAAACAGCGCAGCGAGCTAGTTAGATGGCTAATCTGGTGGGTTGCTTTGATTTCATAAATAAATTAGTTTAGTCTTCTGAACAGGGAGAGAAACACAAACCAGTGATCTCAGCAGCACTGCTGCCCTTCATTACCAAGAGGGCCTTGCTCAATTAGAAATGCCATTTGTTTTGATTATGAGGTTTTATGTGAGTAGAACCAAATTTTACCCTAATACATTGAATAAGGACTTGTATAAAGAACCACAGCCAGAGCTGTTTTCCATCTGAAATACTGGACACAGGCTGTATGTAAAGGGATGCAGGTAAGGGACTGGGGGTGCAGACCAGCACCCCCAAGGGTGTCCTGTGTTTAGGCTGTGTTAGCACTAATTGCTGCCAGCTCACCACTGACGGTGTACCAGACACCAGCATGAGTTTTTCTTGGGAATGAACCACAGGATTTTTTTTTCCTCCCTCCCTTCTGGATGGAAATAGCTCATTAAATATTTAATTTTTCAATTAAAGAGTCACTTTGAAAAAACAAAAGTTAATATTCATCCTTTTAACATGTGGCAGGTTCAGAGCAGCCGTGCTCTTCGTACACATCAGAACCAGAGCTCAGACATGAACAGAAACTGCTTGAAATGCATCTGAACTGCATGATGCCAAAAAAAAAGAGGCAAAAAAAGAAGAGAATGCTTCAATCAAAATAAATACAAATTCCTCTAAACTTGAACAAAAAAGTAGTGGGTAAAATAGTAATTTTTTTTTAGAAGTGTTTAAGATGGAGTACTTCAGATGTTTTTTGAAATCCTATTTCAACTAAAAGCTTCATAAAATAATTAGGCAAGATGGCAAATGAAATCTTTAGATTCCACAGAAACATTTTTGCCATGGAATTTGGTTGGCAAGAGACTGGCGAAAGATTTTCAGTCTGATTTTACAAAAAGTCCTTCAAATTTTTGCTGCTGTGGTGCAGCCTATTTGCTCTTTTGTGGAAGGACAAGTAAGTGATTAGCTCAGTGCTTTGAAATTTCGATTTCAATGCACCATTCTTGAGCCAACTCACACAAATCTTTAACCTCTTTGCATCTCACTTCTTTCTGTGGGTTGGAGGTGGTGACACTTCTTTTCCTACAACGTTTTAGGGGGACAAATGAAGACTGGTGCAGAGGTGACAGGGCCGTAGAGCCCTGTGCCCTTTTTTGTGATCCCAGCCTCATGGAACTGGAAGTACAAGAAGAAACTACTCCCTGAGCAGGTTAGAACTCCAGAGTTTTGCTGCACATTTTCTGTAGAACCAGGTTATAGATGCACAAGCAGCAGACCCTTCCACCCGTGTGAGTCGTTTCCTTGGGTCATAACATTCCTATTTATGGAACCTATTTTAGCACTTCTTTAAAAATTGCCTACAATTAATGCAGCTAAAATTGCGTGTTCAGCAGGAGGGAAAGCTGTGCCTCGACACAGCTTGGGAGACTTAGAGCCAGCTGAAAGAAATATAATCTCACCTTGAACTTTACGTAAAACAAAGACACTTCTAGTGATGGAAAAATTCATTGGAAAAAGCTGATGTGAGTGGCAGAGAGATAGGTGGTCTTGTTAGCAGAGACAAGTGTGCTTTGAAGCACTGTAGATTTTTAAGATCTGTCAGCTAAGACAGAAAGACCCATGCAGTGTCATAAATAAAAAATTTATTCCAATCATTGCTCTGTTGAGCCTGCTAACTTGTATTTCACAATGGCATTTCTTCAAGTAAAATGTACATAGTTTTGTGTCACTCATGTACTAATCTGGGAAGAGTTGTTCCAACTTCAAAACAAAATGGAATTTAATATTCATTTGGAGTATAACACAATGGAAGAGGAGGTACCTAGGCTATGTAATCTCACTGTAATGAAATGTGACTGAGGGTCAGTAAACTGGGCAAATATGGCTCAGAGTTACAGAGCATTTGGTTGAAGCTTAGGAAGTGACTCAACAGAGTTTTCTTATATGGACAGTTGTATGGAGGGACCGATTTCAAGCATCCTTCATATAGAATCATCTCTGCTGAAGTCAGGATGCCCTGGCAACACTTCTGCTCCAAATACAGATTGGTTTTTGGGAATATGCTCCCAAATTTTTTTCACAGATGAGTGGAAGAGTGGGACAAAGATATGTTCATGCTTTTTGTGATCACAGAGCATTTGTCCTCAAAATAATCTGGAAACAACACTTGCATGGGTACAGCAGAGAAAAACCAGCCAAATTTCTTTTTTTGTTGTTATGTAGATAGCAGAAGTAGCAAGGTGGCTGGGACAGAGGGGAATGCTGGAGTGGGAAGCTCTTTAGAGAAACAGAGCAGATACTCTGGCCTAACACTTGCAAGTTTTCCTTGTCTCCTCCTCCAGCCTGAGCTGTTGCTGTCCAGGTCCCTGTGGCTTCCTCCAGCCCTCTTATGGTGTGTGAGGCATAAAATGCCCCTAGAGGGAGAGGTGGCTACACAAGCACTTATTTTGTGCAACAAATCAAGGAAAACAGTTGAAATTTTGATCCTAAGACAGTGAACATTTGGTAACGTCCTTGACTAAACTATAGATTTTATACTTTCAAAAAACCTCTGCGAAATCAATTTAAAGAAAAAAGTCGGAAATTTCTGGCTCCTGTCCTCTTGTTCAAGGACAACCCCAGTTGTCCTTGTGATAAATACAAATAAACTGCTACAGAAATAACATCAGGCTTAAAAATTCTCAGTCAAGTTCCTCGGTACGCTGCAGCAAGGTCGAATCCACGGGGGTAACATATTTTCATTACCTCTTTTGCTGGTGGCCTCTGTTGCTGCAAAGCACTCCAGCATTCTTCCCAATGTCGAGCGCTGGTGTTTCAAAGGACACGGCTTGTTCGGGACCAAAATACACGGCAGTTGTTGCCCTTTCCATTTAGGCCTTAAGCCCTGAATCAACGGTAAGAATCCTGGACATGGGAAAATACAGTGCTGACAAATACGTAATTCAATTAAATGGGCTGGCATTGTTTAAGCAATAGCCCTTTCCTCTGATCCATCTCTTTCAGAGCTCTGTGTCTTAATATTATGGCCTACTTGAAACACTCGAGCTCATGAATGGATTAAAGAGGGTTTCATTTGTTTTATTTATTATTTTACTGCTTTGCTTGGCTTTTTGCAAACAGGGGAGGCACAGGCCTCATTTAGAATTCACTGTAACATGCACATTCTTCCCTCCTCTGTTGAGAGGAGAAAGGAGAAAGAAAACAACAACAAAAAGATCGCAACTGTTTGTAAAGTACCAAAACTCTTGGGTAATTCATCATCAACGCTGACTGATTAACAAAAGTGGCTTTAGAGCACAGTCATTTCACGACATGGATAACATATACATTTACTGCCAGAGTAATTTGACAGATTGAAAAAAGGGGGAAGTATTTTACCCAATTTTTTGTACAAAGTTACATTGGATTCTTGAATATTTGCCTTTTCAATTTCAGTCTTTGATTTTAAAGAGCAAACCCCTTTACTCTCCCAAATGTGATCTCAGTATTGTAGTATCTCACTGTGATAGCTGTCTATCCCTTGAAATGCATTGATGTTGCATTACATCAACAAGGACTCAAGCTCCCATTTATCTTCAAAAATTTCACAATCCGCTGCAGTATATTCTCAGTTGCAATTTTTGCTTTCAAGTTTGGCCACCATGTGCATAGCATTAATTTCTCTGTTCACATGTAATTCATTCAGGGACTTACACCAGCTGAGAACCACATATGGAGGCCCAGATTTACAGAGCTTTTATTTTGTGCCATGGAAGCCTACAAGAAACAATTTTCTATTTGAATATTGAGTGTTTACAGAGGTCTCGTTGTTCACTAGAGACAGGGGATTATGAAATCATATTCTGCAAGAATCCTATCCAAAAAACCTAACCGTAACATTTATTAGCTCCTCTTTGTTCAAGTGCTCACAGGGTTCTTACAGGGTGATTGAACGTTGCTTCCCCTCTCTCAGAGGTTTTTGTTTGTTATTATTATTTACCACTTTTTAAAAATGGTTGGTCGAGCTTCAGCCAGTTTCCGTTGTGTCTGATATTGCAACTTAAAATGACCAAGACACATCAGCAGAGACAGGAGAGGAGTGGGGGATGTAGTTCTCAAGCAGACCCACACAATTGCTCTAAAACTTAGCACAGTTTTGCAGTCAGAAAATTGTATGAGGGGTGTTTACACCATACAACTCCCCAGCGCTGGTGTCTGTACCAGGCAATGTTTTGTTTTGAGAATATACTCCTATCACATTTGGGTAAGCTCCAAATGCAGATCTCTAAGACCCTTCTGTGGTGCTCATTTAGGCTTGTTTTGAGATAATAATGACACATATTGAATGACTAATGTCCCACATAATTAATCCTGTAGCTCCTTATTTATCAAAATTTCAAGGGGAATGGAGCATTTTGATGGAAAGCAAGAAATCAGCAGTTAAACCTAACACAGAGAAAATCCTTGGAGAGATGCTTCAGGGTTCAGGCTACCTGAAAGACCTGGAGGAGTCTCTGGGTACTCCTGGTAGTTTGGGAGGGGAGTTGAGGTGGAAGTTAAGCATCCCTGGCATTCCACGGGCCTCTCCCCCTGCCCACTGAGGTCACCCTTTCCTGATTGCTACTAGGATAGAGGGAGCAGAGCTGGGTGGACACCAGCTCTGGTCTGGAAAGCCCTACCAGCCTCCCTGGCAAAGGACAGAAAGTGTAAATTGATTTTAATTAGGGATCACTCATGTGGCCTCTGAAGTATCAGTTTAAATCAAACATTAGCAACTGTCAATTTCTTCCTTCACCCAAGACCCAAATCCTGTAAACACAAGGACCGTAACAAATCCCTGAAGCAGGCTTTAGTGCACATATATGGAAAACATACTAAACTATAAATACTCTATACCATATGGCAGCGAGATTATCTAATTTCACTTCATAACTGGTGATAAAATGACCAATCAACTGACGTGCAGAATGAAATGCCAAGCCATGGATTCAGATACCCTTAAGATGGCTCTGAGGTTTCCTCTTATCCCACCGTATCCCACTGCATCCCTAAAAGTAAGCGCGTACCTGTTTCACTGACATGAGTGTGGACACTGTGGGAATTTGTGCCTTCAGAGCCAGAGTTTGTCCTCATTTCTCTGCAGCTGAATTAAAGATGGGGAGGCTGGAAGGGGAGGACACCAGCAGTGCCTCCCAGAGGAGAAATTTTCAACTCTCCATTTGTTTATTTATCTGAAAGAAGTGTATAGGGCAGGTAACACTCATTCCTCACCTTTTGTTGAGCCCATCATTAAGACTTACAAGCTTTACTGCAATACTGAAAAACAACAGTGTGCACAATATTTACAAACAACAGAACTTCATTGTCTACATGTGTACTACCACACCTTCATAATTTTTTTTCCCTCACTACTACTACTACATTTAAACATTGCACAGGCCACAACTCTACTGTTCTGCTCCCCACAACTGCACAGGGCTGCTATTTCAGCAGTGAGGTATCAGTTCTCAGAAATAAAGGGTCAACATTTTTAAGACCAAATTCAAAATTACTGATATATCCCTGAGTCAGAAGGAAAGGGATACATCAGTAAGGGATTCATCATTTGCTGAATTCATGGTGACAAAGAGAGGAACCACCTGGGAACTATTGAAGGTGGTGTCTAGTAGAATTCACAAAGCAATCTGCAATGATTCCTGAACATTCGTATGTTTGGAGAGAACATAGTGGGTATAACCTTCTAGGCACTGGAAGTTAGATGAATTTTGGAGTAATGCAAAATATTTAAACCACGCCAAGCTTTAAAAAAATAGACTAAATCTGAAATCAGTTTGTTTCAAAGTTAAACCACCAATGTCATCAGCTCAGATTTTGTGGGGGCTTAGCCCCAGAAGCAGAAAGATCCATCAGTCCACAGATTCATTTCCCAGGAGAGTGGTGGAAAATGGCTTTGTTGGCTCATTTAAAATTAGCTTGGGTACAGCAGTTATGAATATACCGTGCAGAAAATTGTGCACTGAATTATAAGCAAATAGGTTGCTATGATTTGATGCTATTTTAATAGCTGGTGATTAACCAAATGAATGCTATTTGGTCTGGCCTGATTTGCCAAATGGTTCCTCTCTTCTACCATCCAGCCAGCTGTAAAGTAGTGCCCCATACAACCAGGCATATTACCGTATTAAACTCTAATAAAATATTTTTAGAGGAATAGTAGCATTTTGTGGGGTATATACCTGTCAATTCCAGCACTGATCTTCTTGAGCCAGCTGGGAGAAGAGCATTTTCTAGCAAGCTGTACTCAGAGTTTGCCTTTGATGTGAAGTTAAGATCCTTGAGGTCTCCTTCAAAAACACTGAGGTATTTCACACTGATACATGCTTAATCTTCCTCATTCACCCCAAAAGCACCTGCTGAGACAAACCCACATTAATATGCCTCTAGTGTGGACAAACCTGTTCCTTGACTTGGTTATCAAGAATGTGCCTCTGACAAAGCCAAGAGCTCGCCTGTAATCCCATAGCATCTTGGTTTTCTATACAGTGGTTTTCAGCTGGAGGATTGCTGAGTGTTTGGGGATTTTTATTACTAAACAAAAATATTTGAAACTGAGCACCTACAAAGAACGATGTGCTGCTAATGTTTAGCTAGAAGTAAAATAAGAATTTCTGGTTTCTTGTCCAGTCCAAAAGAGGTTTATTTTGTGTCCACCGTCAGTGTAGGTAAAGATCCTTTCCCAGACACCTCCGTGCTTGCTGCTGTGGTCACCCTGATAGGTTCATCCTTGCTTTCCAGTGAAGTTTGCTCCAAGATGATGGATGTGAGAGCTGTCAGGTGTCAGAGCAGCTGGGGTAAATGAGCTTAGCAAAGATGGGGCTGCCCAGCCCAGCAACAAAGCTTCTGCATTTCCATAACAGCAGCTACAACAGGGCTCATCCTGCCTTGTATTAACAAACTGGAGAGATGCATTACTGAATCCACTTGATAATTTTATGGCTAAATCTTGTTTTATCTATATTACTTGGACTTTTGCCTTTTTGTTATTTTTTAACACGGGTTATTTTTATGAGAGAACAGTAATTGGCACCTCAGTGCTGACAGAAGTACGTCTCAGGTGTACAGGGCCAATGCCTCGTTGTGTCCCCTCAGGGTGCATTAATTAGCACTGCTGCACTGGCTCCTGTTGCTGCCCAGTTCTAGCTAATGCCAGAGGTTAAACTGTCCCCTGCCTGTGTCACCAATTTAGACTCAGAATAGCTCTTCATATGCACAATGCACATTAGTATTGCTCTAATCAGGGTGCTTATACTGAAAAAATGAATTTCTGAGTGATATTTCAAAGGTTTGCCTTTGCTCCAGCATTAGTTTTCTTTTACTTTACTATTTTTTAACTAGTCATTTAGTCCTTACCACATCTCCACAAAAAAAAACTCACAAAAAACTAACATTTAGTGCAAAAATTTCTACTTCCTTGAAAAAATGAATTTTAAAAGAAAGGATGTTTAAAAGAGTTTCTTAATGAGTAATTTTCATATTCATTGTTAAATTTCTCCAAGTCCTTTACAAATTACTCAGACCTCATGTAAATAATGCCTTATCATGTATATTGTTCTGTGCAGAGAGTTGGGCAACTTCTTGTGTACGTTAAAAAAAATGCTTTGCTGAATTGCACAAAACAGGACAATTTTTGTCCCTTTTATATGAAAGATGAAGTGGGGTCATGGAAAGTTTAATGGTGATGTTATCAGAAGACTCCCGAAATTGTAGTTTCTTCCACTTTTTTGGGACTGAATGGCAGAGGCAGTGGTCAATACCACCTTCTTCTGCTCCTGCAGCCAGGCTGTGCTTCCTTCTCCCCCAGACAAGCCCCATTCCTGCCTTATCAGAGAAATTTGCATTTCATTTCTGTTACACGATACTGTGTTGTGTGGCTGCACAAAGAGAGGCTTTGTCTGCTCACCGAAGGCAGGGAAATAACCAGCTATTGAAACTGGAAAGGAAAGGAATAACGTGATGAAATGCCATGTTGCTGGAATGCTCCTGCTCAGGAGTGTGCCGGCACAGATGGAGCAGAGCCTTGTCACCAGTGACCTTGTTCGCTCTTCCGCACCAGTTGCATTTTTCCAAGTTCCTTACTCCTACTGCAGCTCCGGACCTTCCCTTCTCTGCGGTATTGCAACTTGCCAGCACTCATCTCTGAAAGGGAAGCCTTGAGCAAATCATTTAAAAGGAAACAAAACATATCACAGAGGAAAATTATAGCACGTTGATGTGCCAAATCAAGTTATCTCTGTGTTGTGGCAGCATGATTGTATCACCTGCCCTGCAATGACTGGCAATTTCACCTGTCTTGTCACTGCAGACAGATGCTTCAGTGCCACCAAACCACAATATTGAATCACCTGGTCCTCTCCAGCAATAAATCAGCCATTCATAACAGGATTTTTTAAATGTCATCTTTGCAAGAAATTTGGATTCATTAACTATTTCATAATTTTTGAATTATTAACTACAGTAAGCACAAATCCAAATGACAAAACAGATCATAAGACACACAGACTATTGGGAGTTTACTGACATCTCCCAAAACCTCAGACACAGCATCTACAGAAGCTCTTGTGACCTGCACTGGCAGAAGAGACACAGTGAATGAGCTGACCAAGGTGTGAGAGCACTGAGGAGCCCAGGATGTATTTTCTGCACATTAGCCTGTACTGATGCTTACGCTGCCTCGACATTATCTGTGTTGACATTTGCAACCTCAGTTGCAACATTCAGTGCTTGCATGGATAAATCCTTTTGGTCCATTTCTATTCTCCTGTACGTCCTCTCCCTTCTCTTCCATTGTGTTTGGTGCCTGGGATCTGTGTTTGGCACTGACAGCAAGCCTGGATGATATTTCTTCCTGTTGGCTTGCAGCAGGGGAAGGGTGAGATTCTATCACAGAGGGGTTTGTGACAAGTCCTCAGTTATGAGCACACCAGCAGAGGAAGGGGCTGCAGCCTGTGACCCCATCAGCTCTGGCACGCTCCAGTGCTACTGAGCCACCATTCATAATCACCTGTGCTCACCAGGGCACTTCCAGGGCTGCTCTACATCCCTGCACTGTGCCTCACCTCTGGCAGGTAGCAATGAATACAAATAGCTCTGAATACACAGACTGAGCAGCCTTACAGCAGGAGAGCATCTGCACAGGGAGCTCAGCACTCAGCCCCCTGCGCCCTGCCCAGCGAGGCAGGAGACACAACATGTCACACCAAGTCCCCAGTATGCCTCATTTTTGCTACAAGAGCCTCTTTAAAAGTCAGATTAAAAAGCATCAAGACAGGAGAATTATTCTCTAACATCAAGCCCTTCCTTAACCAGGTAAACTACTTCAGCCTGCAGCATAATCAGAGGCCCTGGGATCACACAAATTGTAATTAACTTGCTGAAGTAGGTCAGGACTGTGTGTATTGCAGTGCAGGGGTACTCTGGCTTTAATGATTTCAAATATTTTGAGAAGCAAACTGAAAACACTTAGTCAAATTAAGTGTTTTCTTTAAGCTGTCAGCATTGCGAGCACTGCCAAGATGAACAGGATACATTGGATTAGATGCAGTCTATATGCTTCGAATCCTAATGGCAAGGGATCCAAAATGTAAAGTAGTGCACAAAGGCAAAGCAAATATTATATTATTGTCTGTTAAGCAGCAGATCTCAGTTTACTGATTAACCAGATAGTTTGAAAATAGCATGACTCATCTCCAGAGAAGCTGAGCATTGCTGCTGGCTCCTGTGCAACCCAGCTTGTGACAGTGTGTCAGTCTCTGCCTGCTAATGATGTGTCTTACAACAGGACCAACAGCACCATTTTGGTTCTACTCAGGGTAAATCCTGTCTCTGCAGTCTGGCCTGAGACAATTCAGGCATAAATACAAACTTTTAAAATTACATGCAGGTAGTAATTTAGGTTAAATTTGAAGGTGAAATCTTGTTACACAAAGTGCCCTCATGAGTCTTGAGCCATGGATTATCAACAGGCAGGGATGCAGCATTCAGGTTGCAAACTGAGAGAACAGTAGGAGGTGGTAGAGGTGGATGAAGACCTTGATAAAAACAGCAATCTACCACTGCACCCGTCCCTTTGTCAGAGACAGTGCAGAGGTGTCTGCACAGGATGTGCCCGAGGGAGGAGCAGAGAGCACCAGCCCAGAAATCACACTCAGGTGAACACACGAACTGATCCAGAGCTGGAAACAGAGTTAGAATCTAATGCCTTGTAGGGTATTTATTGCTGTGGGAGGGATAATCCCAGTGAAGGGAAGGGAGCACCCAGAGCTCAGAGCTGCTCAGAATACTTTTCCTCTACTGAATGGAAACCATCCTTTAAATGCTGGCCTAAATTTTCTCATGGTGGTTTCAATCTGTTTGGGTTTTTTTGCCAATATTCCCTATTAGCAGAAATAACTTAGGTTTTATTTACCCCCTGTGTTTATTCCCTCAAGATACTTGGGGGTAACTTATCTCCATCTGAGGCTTTGTTTTGCAGAGCTCAATAAGCCAAACTCCTGATTATCTCTGAGGATAGAATCTCCATTCTTCTGATGATGCAGTTATTTGATCTCTGTACTTGGTTTAGTTTGACTTTGTCTTTCTGGGTATTTTTGCAAGTTTCTTACAATGAGAGTGGTGAGACCCTGGCACAGGTTGCCCAGAGAAGCTGCCCCATCTCTGGAAGTGTTCAAGGCCAGGTTAGATGGGGGTCTGGGCAACCTGGGATAGTGGAAAGTGTCCCTGCTCATTGCAGGAGTGTTGGACTTGATGACCTTTAAACATCCCTTCCAAACTAATCTGTGACTCTATGTCCACATGTCTGCCCAGTACTCTGCAACAGGTAGGACTTAATTCATACTGGAAATTCATGATTGATGGGGTATAAGAGCACTAAGAACCTCAGAGTTAAGGCTTAAGGGTCTCCAGTTTGCCTTTCTTACTCCATTCCTCATCTACTAGCTCCTAAAATAAAGCAGAAAAAACCTGGCCAATGTCTTGGAAGATAAGTCTGTGGCAAAATCAGGAATAAATCCCAAATAAGCCATTTACTTCAGCCATATGAACACAAATATCAAACAAGAGTATCTAAAACATCAACAAATTATGATAAGTAGCTAAAACACAGAAGTTGTCATCACCATGTCTGGACAGAATTTTGACAAGTCCTCAGATAAATCTTCTCCATCTCCCTTTTCCACGGTATGTTGGTATTTTGAACAGAAATTCTCAAGTCAAAAGATACATCAATTTTTAGTTCTAGCAAAAAAAAAAAAACCAAACCAAAAAAAAAAAACCCATACCAAACTAGACATACAAAGCAGATGCTTTTCGCTAAAGCTTTTTTACATAAAAGTCTATTCTCTTATCACAAAGTTGGTTCAAAATTTTCTGAACAGCTCTAAACAGTAGCAGTAAAAATGGTTCCCAGTGGAGATGGACCACAGGTGCGTGTTACATCTGTTCATCTGACAGTGTACAAATCCTTTAAAAATCATAAAAATCTTTTGTTTAGTTAGGGAGGGCCACCAAGTATTAGAGAAGGATCAGCTTCAAAGTTCAGCTTTAAAAATGTATTCTAGTAAAATGAGAAATACCAGTTATGTAAGGAAAGATGTTTGCACGTAGGATTCAATCCTGTAAACTCAGCAGGTCTCAGTGCTGTACCCAAAGGGACTTTTTGTCATGTCCCAAATCAACTCCATCTCCAAGAAAATAAAAATAGCTCTAAGAAAAGCAAAGGGATCTCATGGGACAGATTTTAGAGGATCCAAAGGGGAAAGACCCAACTTCCAGAAATGCTCACTGCAGCTGATCTCAAGGTAGATTTATGTTATTTAACAGCAATTAGGAGGCATTGAATTATAGAAGACCTGGCAAAAGGAGGATTATTCAGAGGAAAATACAACACTAGCAATGATTAAAAAATCCACTCTCCCTACAAGATGAGCAACTGCTGCTGGGAGAGAGAGCAAACCAGCAAGGAAAATGTTTTCCTGTCTCAGAAGATGAGGAGAGAAGAAGGAGGTGAGGGAAAAAAATATGTGGAGAAGGAGAGAAGCAGGAGCTGAACTTGAAATAAAGATTGATATGTTGAAATAGAGCTCTTTATGCCAGTGACTTAAACAATGATCTAAGTTTGATAATAAATTTGATATGTGTGCTACAGCAGAGTAGTACTGAGTAGTTGCTGTGATAGAGAACTGAATGATCAAAGATCTGTGTATGGAGACATCTCCTAATACATCTCCAAAGACATCTCCAGAATACCAACAGACAAGTTGTTCTTTTTTTCCTCCCCGTATAATGAATGCATTTTACAAGACAATTGTCTTTTAATGATCTTTCATTTCTCCAAGCATGCATGAGAAGAAGAGCAGGGAGAAACTGTGTCATGTTCCCCTGTGTATTCTAGCATGAAATAAAGGCAGGAAAGTTGCAGAGCAAAGAAATTGCCTAGAAAAATACAATATTTAAATAGTGGCACCACTTAAGAAGGATAATTGGGCAACCTGATTTGAAAGAACTTATTCCAGGTAATTCAGTGCAGCAGAGGGCTCTAGAGTGCAGCACCAGAAATTTAAATGTTTTGAAATCACTCCACAAAACAGAGTATTTAGTATTTATTTAGAACATTTGTGCCATAAGTGATGGCAATATGTAATGGCACAGTTGTGTGTGCAAGCCCAGTAAAACCAAGGTGAGCAAATGCAACCACCTGACTCCTATACAGGAGCACTTCTGCAACAAACTCCTGAGTTAAAAGTCTCAGACTAAAAGAATACCTACTATGTTTTTAAATTACTCTGAGACTACTAAATGCTGTGTTTGTAGCAATGATCAAGGAAGAAACAGGATTAACATTTAAGAAGAGAAGCTTGTATTCCGATTTTCCGTTCTAAATGAGTGCCAAAAGTCACAACTGAAATTAAGACAATCTCTCATTGAACTTACTTTAATAAATTTTCAAAAACAGTATTAAAGCAGTAACTTTAGGCTAAACTTTTATAGAAAGACCAGTTATTTAATAGGATGATGTGACCCAAAATACTGGTCTTTGAAGGGATAAAAATCAGCTTTTGACAACCATAGCTGCTTCTGCAGCTGCAGGGAGAACATTTTCTTCATGTCAATTTATATTTCATTTCCTTCAGCTCAATAGCTGATTCATTCCAGTTCAGACACTGATGAGGAGTTGAGAGGCAGGAATGTTTATTTTCTCTCTTGCAAATGATGAGAGCAGACCAACACTAAAGCACGATCCACTACATCTAAATCCTCCAGGGACAAATGGTGGAAAAAACATCAGATTGATTAACTCAGGGCATTTTTCCTTTGTCAATAATTTATCAAGTTTTGAAAAACAAGATATTTACCTTTATTTTCTGATACATCCAGCGAACTTCACACAGTTTGAGCTAGAAAATAAAATGCCTTCATAAAGCATGTGTTCGTGATTTTGCTTGAATTACAATTTTCATCCGAGGCACTCTGTCATGAATCACAAATTAAAAACATCATCACTTTAACTGGAAAGACCAAGCAGCAAATCCTGAGATGATGCAGGGCAGACAGGGTCATGTAGAAGTCCTGATGACAATGGGGAAGGAACAGAGGCTCTCACAGGTACCAGTGGTTTAAGTTACACCCCTTTGCTCAATGCTCTTTGGTTGAGCTGCAGTTTGAGCCTTTTAGAGCAAAGTATGAAATGATTTATTAGAAGGAATCTTTTGCCTCCCAGCATCTTCTCTACAGACCTAGACAGCCTCTCAATATGTATTAAGTTATATTATTATGTGTAAATGCAGTGCTTTACCCACCTGTTTCTCACAAACGGGTACCAAATGTGCTGTCCTGCTGGTGAAAACCGAGACTGAACCTCTCCCAAGCAACACAACTTTGTGCTACAAATGCAGAACAAGTTTTAAAGGACACTATTTAAATCAAAACTGAGACACCTGACAATCTAAGTTATTTTTGATTCAATTAATTCTCATAAGGAAGGGAAAAAAACCCCAAAAAAACAGAGAAGGAGGGTTCAAACATTGCCAGTAAGATGAAAAGTCCATCCTACCAGCTGGCACATGGGAGAAATATCTCCAGATTGGAAAATTGATGCACCATGACTCATGTCCTTTGTGTCACCCCTCGAGTCAGTGCCTGGGGAGCCACATTCGTCAGCTCCGTGCGACACCTTCAGCTTCCACTGCACGGAGATGCTCAGGGTGATCCTGGCTGATCCCTCTTGCACACACCCATCCCTGCCTGCAATCTCTGCTGCAGCTCTGGGGCTCACTGATCGTCCATGGGAAATGGGCAGCACAGGAAGGGAAGATAAGAGACAGTTTATTTCAAGGTGTAAGTGAAAATTAAACAGAAATACTACTTATTTTTACAGTCTAGCAACAAGCTCCCCACAAGAGCAGTGTGGGACCTGAGGTACAAACAAGTCATCTCGACTGGTACCCCTAAGGAAACACCATATTTAGAGTCATTTATACTCCCAGCTTTATTTGATTACCACGGTCAATCGATCAGTACCTGTTTGTATCTCTGTGGAGTACAAAAGCCTGTCAGGAAGTAGACAGCACACTCATTTCACATTATTAAACACACTCACCTGTGGTTTCTAGTCATGCTCAATTTTATTTCCAGTCATGTTGAATTTTATTACCAGATCTTTTTTTTTTTTTCTTATCAGCCAAGATAAAGATACTGTATTGTCAAGTGAGAGTCAGTTTTTCAGAGAGAGTTCCAGTTTTTCATTACATTTTCAAGGTTCGTGGATAGCTAAAATCTAAATAGTTCAGCAAAAGACTGCAACATTTGGGCAAAGTATTTAATGGGACTTAAAACTTAGGTGTTGAATGCTTAAGTTGTTGTTTACAACAGTCCATCTGGTCAGCCCATGGTCATCATGGAACACCATGGCTGTTGCACTCCCACCAGGGAAAGAAAACCTCATAAGGAAATCAGTGGAGATGCAGCCTCACCAAATGCCTGAACCCACAGAAAAGAATGTGAACATAAACCATCCACAAAAAACATATTCAAAAGAAAAATGTTTCTGTTGTCACTAAACCCCTGTTTTATATTCCTGGTCTAAAATAGATTTTTGCATGAGCTGGAATTGTGCCCTACCACACTCTCCATTCCCTGAGTCCCCAGGTGGCACACTGGAGCAGGGACCACTTTGAAATCCTACAAATAATATCCTAGTTATAAATAGCATTAATTAAAGAATCAGAGTCATGGCATGCAACCAGGCATCACTGATTACTCTGGTCCTGCATGGTCTGCTCAGAGCAAAAACTCCCCTGAATAATCCAGACTTCAAATATCACCTCTCTGAAGAGGTGCATTAAAAAAAAAAATCCCAGCAAGATGACAGGGTTTATGGGAATAACAGCAGACATTTCTCTGCATGCAGATAATTCAATATGCAGATAATTAAAAAGTCTGTACTTAAAGAAAATAATGAGGAATGGCAACTCCCCCCATTTTTTCTACATTCTAACTCCCAGTCCTGCAAAAGCTTAGACTGATGGTTCACTTTTACAAGTGGAGCTTTTCAAACTGTGTTCTACCCCAAGTCCTGCAGGCAGCCATTCCTGCTGGCAGATTTCCAGCAGCCCCCATGAAGGGAAGGGTCTGGGCTTTCCCCCTGACTGGTCACCAGCAGAAGCTTTGGCCATATGAATGGGGGCCTCTCTGACAGCCTTATTAACACAAATGATTTTTATTCTGCATGCCTGGGTAAGCCATGGGCACATGCCTGCAAGATCAAGGTCTCAGTCATTAATAACTTGGGCAATTGCTTCACCTAAAGCCACACTCTGTCTGCACAGAAATCTTTCCGGGAATCTGGTAAAAAGATTGATGAAAATTAAACATCTACTTAGTGAAGCTGAAGTAACCAATATATGATTAATACTTTCCAATTATATTTCAGTACAGTACATTGCTGAGTTTGTTATTACCTGCACTCTTAACACTCCATCTGCAGTGTTAAATCCATCTGTTGCTGAAAATATGACTATATCTTCAAGGGTTTCTGAATCATCACGCTGGTACCTTTTAACATAATTATAATGAAGAACGATATTCATTATCCAGCGGAAATTAGAATCCTATAAATATGAGGGAAGGGGAGCAAGGGAAGAGCTGAGGTCCAGCATTGCCCACTATCTCAATTGATCATGTTGGCTTCTCTCACTTGAAGTATTGCTCTGGGCTCTGGATTTAGCACCACCAGTCCCACTGGTTTCACTGATGTTTTGTTAACACCTCTCATGCAGACCTGGTCCCTCAGTTTTATTCTGCCAGGTGGAGGTGGGCAAGAGAAGATGCTTCATGACTGGCATCCACATCAGGGTGTGAAGACAGCACAGACCTAAGGGTGTGTCCCATGGCCAAAGCTTCTGGTGGGGCAGGATGTCAAACCTTGGGAATTGCTCACCTGTCTGAGGAGGAATGGCTGTGCTGGACCAGGTGTCCTAGGCATTGGGTTGTCACCTGCTGAAATGGCAAGAGAAATATTCTGGTCATTTCTACCTTTAAGAAGGATCTATTTCTAAATACTCAGAATAAATATTTCATATTTTTGTGCATATATCTTAGATATTAAAGAAATTGCCTCTTTAATACAGCAGCAGCTGGTTTAAATGTGCCTGCAGGTAACAGAAGGCAAAGCTTATGCCACAGTCTTTCCTAAACTCTGCTCCCCTCCACTTCCTTCCTTCTGCCCTGTTAGGATTTGTCCTCACAAAATGACAAGGTTCATTTGAAACTATTTAAAAATGAATTTTCAGACATCATCAGACTGTTATGGATAAGATATAGGTTTCACTTCCCCCATATCCCAGAGCAGAGGGTCCATTTTTGAATCTCTGGGCAGTAACAAGCTATGGAGAATTTTATAGGAAGAACTCAAACTAACTTATTTTAAAATAAGCCTGCAAACAAAACTCCTTCCACCTTAGCAAGTCCATGCAGATCAGTGAAACTGGAGAGAGGAGGTTTATTAACTATAAAAACTTCCAGATCCTCATGGGAGCATGAAGAGCAGGGTTTTTCTTTGCTGCATCCAAGGGACACTGTAACAGGACCAACCATTCCACCAATGAACCTGCCTGCAGTTTGAGCGTGGAAGGGGTTCTCTGGTGCTCAGCAGGTGTGTCTGTGCTTTTGGAATAGGAGGAATTCTGTCACTTGGCATGAGAGATGGACAAAAAATACAAGAAAAACAAGGGTACCTGTCTATCCAAGACTGTTGAGTCAGAAGTGAAGCTGCTGTGCCTTCTCAGCAAGGCAGGACAGAGATGCTTTCCTCTGTGCCATCAGAAGCAGGGGACAGGTGCAGGATTACCCCACTGTGATGTTTTTTGAGGCTCACAGATTTCTGGAATCAATCCTTCTCCTATCTAAAAGAAATCCACAGGGTTAATAGCTAGACATTGCACACAGCTAAAATGTGATTTTGAGAGAGACAAGAACAAGATGATACGGTATTTCTACAGAAGAGAAAATGGGCTCAGAGTTTTAAAAATATCCTTCAGAAAAAAAACATAGCAATTAAAACTACTGAGCTAACTCAAGAAGCTTCAGTATTGCTTTCCTCTTACCAAGGTTTTATTGCTGTTCTTTGGAATATAATTGGTGATAATTTTCTACTTGGAGTCTGACACAAATCTTACAAGTTATTAAAGGTACTTGGAAAACAAAAGAATAGGTTGTTTTATTTCCCTTCATGAACAATTTGCTGTTGAAACAGTGAAGCTTCTTGAACGACTCCAACACTTCAACTGCTTGTTTTAATTTCTCAAATAATCTTTTCCTGTGGTTGTATTTTCTTCACTACAAGAAACTCTCACTTCTTTTCTGCTTTCCCACTGTTCTGGGCAAATTGGTCTTAGGGCAGAGTTTAACCATTTAGATGAAGAATATAGCCTTGAGCATTATAAGCTTTACACAGCACACTCAAAATTCACCCTCCACAAATATTCATTTAATACTGGCAGGAATTTTGCTGATCCCCTTAACCTACCTGGGATTTTAGTATTTGCTAGAACACTTAACAAAGAATACATGCACACATACAAACCCCAGATGGAATAAATTTGATGAATAATTCGCATTTGTGGAGAAAATGCTTGCCTGGCTCCTTTCAAGGAATGCAGGCACCTTGAATAAGCTTTATGCTCTGCCTTTAGCAGGGGCTTGCTTACTAAATGCATACTAAATGGTACAATACAAATACATTCCAAAACTATAGGAAGAAGCCAGGCAATAAATGTGTGGAACAATCTGCAGGGCTTATTATTCAGCAAAGGAATTGCCAAACCTGGACTTTTTGAGCAATGCCATGAAAAGATAGAAAGGTAGAAAACACTTCATTGAGTGAACTTTCCAGCCAGATGTGTCAAAGTGCTGGCAGGGAACAGAAACACCAGTAGTGGGTACAGCTCACCATTTTCATTTTTTACTGAATGAAATCAGAGGTGGGGTTTGACTGGTTTGGCACAGAAACTGTCAAGCTCTTACTCTGCAGAGATTCAGGAGTGAGCACAGCTCCTCCTGTTTGCCACGGGGAACCCAGGAGCTTGTGCAGGTCTTTGAAATATGAGGCTTGTCCATTATCAAAAAGAAAGTTACTCATGTTGCTGGAAAGCACTGGAGTCCTCACTGGACAGATTTCAGTGAAACACTAAGAAAATCGCTGATATTGGTCCTTTTTTTGCAAGAATCATGGAGGAATTCTCAAATCTCTGCACTGATGTGGAATGTTGTTCTCTGCAGTGGGGCTGTACTGTCTTCAACAGTCAGAAATAGGGTTGAGAAGGTCATGCCAGGCTTCTGCCTTTTTTCTACTTTTGTGCTTATTTGTTGTATTTTAACTTTAAAATTTAGATCCCAATAAGCATCATTTGTTCTCATGCCTGTCCCAGCATCTTTTTATGAAAGCATAGCTTTAAAAAAACTATAGTAATAATAATTGCAAATTATGTCAAAAGCTTTTCTTGTTTACCTGAAAGATGTCACGTCTGAAGCAGCAGGACTTGTTTTGTTTGCTTGGCTTCTAGGCTGCAAAAATTAGCTTACACACACTGTAAAAATTTGTAAAGGGGAAAAAGAAATGTTAGATCTTTTCCCTATCACCTTATAAAGTGTAATTCAGCTTGGCAGTTTCATATACACAGGAGAAGTGAGAGAAACAAAGCATTAACAGCACACACGAGTTGATTGTCTGGAGATTTGGTCTCGGGAGAGCAGAGCTGATGCCTTGTGATGGTGCAAGTTTCTTTGACAACGAGTTGTGTGTAGTTCCAGGCTCCCTCTGGCTCATGTAACATGAGGAAAGAGTCTAAAAGATGGCTGAAAAATGTGGAAATCCAGATTGATCCCACTCTACTGGTACCAGCTCAGCTCTCAGCTCATCAATTCGTAAAAATTCTCTTTCAAGCATTTTTTTTTTTCCCAGGGTCTTGATATTTCTATTAATTTTCTGTATTTGTTTAAATGTTGCAAGGAATGAATTGAAACAGCATACCTAAAGAAAAGAAAAGAAGAAAAAAAAAACTCAATTGATCTTTTTGCTTTTGCTTTCACCTGTTTTAGTACTGGTGAAAATCCAGAGCAAGTCGTGATTTTAATCAAGTCATTTGTGTAAAACAGAAGCATTGTGTTATTACCAATGAGCAGCTTCAACCTTCTCATTCCTGCACAATTTCCTATTATGCAGTATTTCTCTGCATGGCTTTCAAATATTTTGAATATGTCATTTAAAAATAAAAAGCCTTACTTACATGAGCATCAAAGATTAGGCAGTTCTTGACTATCAGATAAAATGCATTTAAGTGAGTCATGAAAAGACCTCTTCTTCAAAATGGTGATGATAGACAAGGCTGTAGAAAAATTGTTTTGCAAGTACATTGACACAGGGATATCATAAAAACACAAGATCCATCACAGATCCTTTTAGGCACTCATCTGCTGTTTTTCTTTTCTCCTCTTACTCCTCTGTTAATCTGAGCCCCAGGTAACCCCACCCATCACACCAGGGGAGCAATAGCAGTTATGCATTTTTAGCCATGTGGACAGCTCAGTCCTGCACTCCCAAACATTCCTCATTGAATCACAGGATCATTGCAGCTGGAAAAGGTCTTTAAGATCAAGTCCAACCATGAGCCCAACACTGCCAACCCCAGCACTGTTCACTCCATCACAGAGCAGTACCAGGGAGCCTCACCAGGCTGCAGCACTTACTTGGCCCATCTACAGTGGATTCCTTGATAACCTCCAGCACTCATTGGCTCGGTTGTTTCAGTGAGAGTATAATAATCACTTGAACTAAACCCACAAATAAAACATCTATATAGATGTTTCAGGAAGAACCATCTTCCCTATTGCAAGCTTGAAGGTGACATTGCTCACCACGTTGTCATCTGTTGGTGGGATGGCAATGGGACACCACTGCCTGAGGGGAAGCCAGTGCCTAATGCTTTGCCTTCCATCAAATATTCTTAAAACAGCCCAATCCTTGGCTGTGTCTCTCTCATCGTGCTGGAAATAGGCAACTGCATCCTCAATGTTTTCAAACTCGAGGCTTTTGCCTCCTGTTATATAAATGCAGAAAGAAAGTTACCATGTGCTCTTTCTATCAACACAAATTACCAATAAGATTTTCAAATTTAAGCGGATGAGACACACGTCTTCTGTTCCCCGTGTAAAGGCTGGATCCACTTAAAAACAACAGGAGCCTTTTCATTCACTTCAGTGAACTTTAGATCACGTTCCAAAGAAGTGACATGATTATTTTTTCACCCTCAAATATACACTGGGCTGTTCTTAGTAACAAGCCTGAACTCTGCAGACTCTCACTGCAGAAATTCAAAAATATGTGAAAATCTTATGTTTCTTTTAGAAGAATTTCTATTAATTTTTCTGGGACACATGCAAAGAAGTCTAACCTTCCCTAGGCAGATTATGGGGGTAGGTTTAACAAGATAAACTGTGCTTATATTCTGTAGGTGTTGCACTGCATCCCATAGTTGAACTCAGATCTGACACAACACCTCACACTATGATCTTTCCATGCTGGGGACCTTCCATCACCAGGAGCTGGACAGCATTCAGGTTATCATGGGCAGCAGTCTGTAGAGGATCAGAAAATCAGAGAATCACCAAGGCTGGAAAAGACTCCAAGGTCATCAAGTCCTACCATCAGCCAAATACCACCTTGTCAACTAAACCATATCATGAACTGCCATGAATTATCTGTTTTATGAACACTTCCACTTTTGGATAGTGACCTGGGGAACCACTTCCCTGGGGAGCCTGTTCCAATGTTGAACCACTCTTTCAATGGAGAAATGTTTGCTAATATCCAATCTAAACTCTCCCCTGGCACAACTGGAGGCCATTTCCTCTTGTGCTGTGTATCCCACATAACAGGGCACTACTCCACAGCCCAGCCCTATGATACACAGATATAAAAACTGAAGGCTGATAATAAGGATTTGCATTGCTCTTCACAAAGAGCCACACAGCAAAATCCAAGATGCCAAATCCTCTCTTGCATCCTGTTTAAGCAATTCATTTGGGGAAGGGAGGTTTCATAATGTTTATTTGAGCCTGAAGGAACTATCCTGTTAGCACACCAATAAATGTTGAGTGTAATACCACAACACTTTCCTGTACCAAGGGAATTCTCACAGCGCTCGTGTCTGCAGCAGGCAAGGAAAAGCAACAGCTTTCCCCCCTGAGCCAGCCTGCCTGCCGTGTGCCAGGTCTGCACGAGCCCTGGGTCCTTCCAGTACAATATGTTAACCAGGAAATTGGAACTTTGGAGTAGAAACTTAATCCAAAGCCAGAAAGAAACATGAAAATGTGTACAAACAGCTCTCCAACTGGCGTGTTTAAAAACACACATATATTTTTTTTTTCATTTCTGCCTTTTTAATTCCCCTTATTGTGAGCAGGAAAAGGTGGAAGATTAGGTTAGTTAAAGAGAGGAAAAATTCCAAATCCAAAAGGCAGAAAACAGAAAAGCACTTAATTATTACCCTTCATTGTCCACCCAAAACCTTCTCGAAGTACATTCCCACTTAAAATTTAAGCAGAGGGTATATATTTTGATCAAAAATACACTTTAAAAAATACTGTTGTGTGTAACACTACCTTTGGAGTACTCTTAGCAGAATAGATTTTATGTAAAACACTGATTCTCAAAAAAAGTTTGTGGGAGAAGTATGTGCACATGAAATATCCACAGGATTCATCTTAACCCACCACCATAAAAATTGTCATTTTGTAACAGACTCACTGCCCAGCCACATTCTTTCAGACTACGTAAGCAGGCTAAAAGACCTCAAGATCACAGTGCATCCTTCTGTTCTCACTCTGGGAGCTAAAATTCTCTTCACTTGTGGAAATGTTGCGAGATTTTATTTTGCAAGTCATCAAAGAGCACGAAGTGTCTTAAAATAAACCACCAAAAGAAGTCCAGAAAAGTGCTCTGTATTTAAAGGTTCTGCACATACAAGAGTCTCCAGACTTGAATTTTCCAAATCCTAAAAGTTATTTGTGTGTCTAAATTCCTTTTTGCTTACAGGAGCTAAATGCAAAAAGACTTGGAAGGATGGGCCATTAGGAGAGAGCTGTAATTTCAGTGCTGCAGCTGGATGGAGCAGCAACACTGCAGGGACAAGTGGGAACAAGCCAGGCACACTGTCATTTACCTCCCAAAATTCCAGGCATTTCAACACTTAAAACCCTGGGACCTGTAAGGTGTATGTCTTATCTAACCCTCAGAAGCCTTCAGAGTTTCTCCTTCAGCAGTCAGAAGGTTTGACTATTGCTCAGCAAGCAAAAGTACATCTCCTTTGCAGTGAGATGACTCCACAAGCAGAATTAGCACTAACAGAGAAGAACCAAGTCCAAGGTATATTTTTAAAACACTCATCAGACTTCAAGGAGCCACAACTCCACTGTCCCAAATGTACCTGCAGATCTATTAACATGCACTCAAAAGCACTGTGAGCTCACACAGAGAAGCGAGACCATATATAACCCTTCCAACCCATGTTCCACCCAACCTTGGGAGCTTCGGCCTTCACACTTCTTTTTGAAAAATGGGCTGCAACAGGAGAACTGCTCATGAGCACATTATCAGTTGCTTGAAACTCAGCCTAGCAAAACAAGCAAAACAAACACTCCCTGAAAGATTAATGCAGCATTTGCTGACTGGCAAGCTTGCTTTGGATGTAGTACAGCAGTACTGACTGCAGACAGCCAGGCTCCATTACTTCATAGACCTGTCTCGCAGCAGGAGACACATCGGGTGGCAGGTACCAATTCTCAGATCACAGAGATCCTGCCGAGTGAGGGCTGTCATGGGCTATGCACAGCTCTCCAAATGGGTGAGCCATCCCTACAGCAGGGAGTTAGCAATGGGAAATGTTACTTTTTCCCTTTGCTGTTTCTGCATCTTCAACATCTTGAGCCATGGCCGTCAGTGTGCAAGGGTGAGCTGCTGAGCTTCGGAGAAGAACACAGACACAAAGGCAGCTTCACATTGTGTTTGTAATATCTCCCTTTATCAGGACAGAAGTCCAAACATTTTCTCTTTATAAATAAGAAAGCCCATTGAATCTTTGTACTCATATTAGCAAGGGCGAGGGAATTCCCAAAGGCAGGCGAGTGCACACGCGTGGGTGTGTGTATATATAGACATCAAGCAACTCTTGGATGCTTCAACAAGTTACTGGGATAATGCTAGAGAATTAACAGTTAAACACAACAATTATCTTCTAAGCTTTGCCTCAGACAGTCAATAATCTTGTCCCAGTTAATGCAGCTGGCAAAATTCCCATTCAAAAGGGCAGGATTCTGCATTAGACTCTTGAACAACTGCACAAAGAAAGGTGATACACACGTTAGCCTAGATGAACAGAGCAATCCAGTAATGGATTTCCCAGATTTTGGCACTTGTTTTTTATTAGTTATGTCAGTTAAGTGTAAGAAGGCATGGGATGGATGATAAGCCATGGAAAACTTCTAAAGTTCAGTTTGTGCTCTTTAATCCAGACAACTGGAATTCTGAATGGGAATGATGTATACACTCTCCAGAGGGAAAAAAAACCCACAGGGTTTTCAAATTCACAGAAGTGACTGTGTGTGTAATTGTGGCCATAGCTATTTCTGATAGAACTAACTAACTCCCCATTAGCAAGCTACCCCTCCTCTACTTTTTATAAATAAAATGAATTCAATTCAGACAGGTAATCACAAGTACATTTTTAGCTAAAAATGGACAGGGATTGTGATTGACCACTATTTTCTTCCTATATCATTTATTCATGGCAAGGCACTGACAAGATTCATTACAAGATCACAGAAAGATATGAGGTGTCCAGGTACCAGAAAGCCACAATTTTATTTTCTTTCAAGATCTATTAAACTTTCCACAACAGTTATGCTTTTGTTTTACCACCATTTTGTAAAGACACCTTCAACATGCAAAAGAAAGCTAGACAAGTTGCAAGCTAAGACAAACCCTTGTTAAAAATATAGACAATGTTTCTACAACAAACACTTCGAAGTCTAAAACTAAGCTTATCCCAACACTGTTTGTTTTCAAATCTTTCCTTCTATTTGCATTTTTTCAGATATTTAGGTAGATTCCCCTTCTCCCCTGCCTCTACTTGACCTGAAGCAGGGAGCAGTGTCTCCAAAGCCATGTTCCATGCAGGCAGACTGAACAGGAAACGAAGGCTGGGATTCTTCTGCCTGCTCTGTCAGATGTGCCAAGCAATTCGTGGAATTCCAGGGGCATTTGTCCAACAGGAGGAATACTTGACTCCAACTTCCTGATCTGTAGATGAGGAAGAAGTATTTCTATGATAGTCTCCAGTTCAGCAGACCTGAAAGCAGAGGATTTATTACACACAAGATCAAGAAGCCTCTCCTTTGATCATTTATACAGCAGTCTGTGAATGAAGGCATTCAGAGCCCAGCTCCAGCACGCTCTGAAATATTCATGGATACAGCCAAGAACAATAACCAAGCATTGGTTGGAGAGCAGATCCTCTGCTGAGGGACATCACACAGCAACTTGGTTGGCTTTGGTGGGGAAACAACAGTTTACACAAGCTAAGAATGTAATCTTTTTGCACATGGAGCTCTTCTTTGTAAACCATGCTTTGATACACATCTGTGAGCCAGATAATAAACACTTAGATAAATCACTGGAAGGTTTAGAGAGCTCTACGTGCTCTCTCAGATTTTCAGTTGTAGAGCAGAGGCCAGAAGTCAGCACTGATTATGCCTCAGTAGTAACTGACCATTATAAATATCAAAGCTGCATTCATTTGGGCAATTTCTTGGAACTTTCTGTTCTGTTTCTGAAAAGCTCTCTTCAGACCTCTGCATCTTTTATTCTGTGGTACTTAGATACTTACACCCCATGCTTGAGTGGGCTGGGTATCCCACTGAGACTTGAAACATCAAAAAAGGACTGCCAGAACATTTCTTTCTCCTGTAAATCAAACACACAGCTCCATGATGCCCACAGCAAGTTTTCCCCATGGCCCAACCCCTCATTCAGCCAAGGCCAGAACTGGGACAGCACCTGCAACTTATTGTCACATTGAAAGGAATCATTCACACAGCCCAAGCACTTGGGGTTTTGAGGTGTAGGGAAGTCTCAGCCAGCTGGAAGTACCCAAGGACATCAATATTTGTCAAGAAGTTTTCTTTGACACTTGGCTGAGTTGTAGTTCTGAAGTGATCTTCTCGTAAGAGTTACCACAGCTCTTAAATACAGCTGAGATTTTTCAGAAGGATATATAATATGAGGTGGTGGACAACTTCCAACAGAGGTGAGCTTTGGAAAACCCTAGGTGGCAAAAAAGACAAGGACAATAATCACCTCCAACTCAGCATTGAAACACAAAAGAGGGCACTCCCTTAAAATTTAAGTCACATTATCACATCTGAGTTCTCCCCTTTAAGTTCCCAGACTCTATTTTCTTCCAAAAACTGGTCAGCCGTTGTCAGTATTCTTAACTTCTTAGTGGCAATCAAACTTTTTGTTACAATAAATACTTACAAACTGGTAAAGAGGAAAACCATCATTATTTTACCAGCCAAATCCAACAGAGTTGTCTCAGGAGGCACCTGAAATTTTGCTTACATAAGTACTGCAGGTTTGAGCTCATGCTAAGACAGTCTCAACAACCTTTTACACTTTAGTAGAATAACTTTCACGCTATAACTTTATTCAGCCATTAAGACAGCAATAATTTAAGACAGGAAATAAAGAGGGAAAAAATTGTCTTTGCACAAGTTATTCTATTAAGGACTGGAATATTAATGTTATTGGGTACATGAGACCCTGTGCAACCATGGAAACCATGGCATTGGATCCATTCAGTCTCCAAAGCTGAGCTGGGGCCTATGGTTGCTATGAGAGGATATAGCACACACCCCTCAGCAGTTCTGGATAGAAAGTTCTATTGTGTGTTTGTCTACACTTCATCTCAGCATAAAGCTATTTGTGGAAGCGAGGTTAAGGAGAGGGTTCTAAAATCTGAAAAAATACCTTTCAGATTAATTTAGGAAATCAGATGCTCTTTCACAACAGTTTGGGGCTTATTTGTGACAATTTAACTGATATCTTCCCTTGTTCTGAAAAGATAAAAAAGGATATAGTGAATTTCACTTGGAGAAGTTAAGGATTAATTTATATTCCAGGAGCATATAAGTATCCTTTTCAAGCTCATCCTCAGCCCAGACATCCTACAGACAGCCTGCAGGAGTTAGTGGTATAGAAATATGCTGCTGATTTATGGTTTTTTGATTTCAATTTAATTGCAAAAATTTAAGGAAAAATATAAATATAAATCCTCTGAAGCACAATAAACTCAAAACTGTAGCCATTATTTAATCTATTGTCTTTTCTAACTGCAAGAACAATTACACTAGGAACAACAACATGGCAAATAAAACAATCTTGATGTACAATATTAAAGCCTAAAAATCAAACAGAAGTTTTCTAAAAGGTTTATGAACTCTCAGTTCAGGAAATGACATCTGTAGCAGGGTGGAGTGGGAGAAAACTTTCCCTGTGAAAAACATGGAACTCACCTGAACCAACAGCACATTTTTCTTTGAAGTGACATATTAAGCCTTCAAAGCAGGTGATGACCTCTGCACCAGCTCCTCTGACAGCTGCTCCCCCCACACCAATTTTCCATGCTCAAGGTGCTGTCCTCAGACCACCTCTTCCCTCTCAGCATCAGAACAGTCCCCTACCCGAGCCATTCATATTCCAACTTTCTGTGTCACTGTCTCATTTAAAACCACTTTTCCTACCTTGCAGGACCTGCTCTCTCAGGGAAGATGGAGCTGTAGTTTGGTCTCTGTAACGTTCACCATCTGTCCCCTCTCCGTGCTGATGCCTCTGTTCCCCAAGAAAAATTTTGCTGCTTCTACATATGCAGGATGCACCAGAAATACCAAAATATCCAACTTGAGAAAACTGAGCAGAGCTTCGATCTTCTGAGTCCAGGTGCCTCCTTTAGTGTGGTTGAAGTGTTCAGTGGATGACAGTGCTCATTTCTGGGAGTAACAGACAAGAGCAGCCTTTCTGCTCAAGAAAGGCTTGGAATTGCTTCCAGCTTTACTGCTATCAGAAGGAGTTTTGATTCCTATTTCATTTTAAAGTCTATAAAAAAGCCACCCAGTTTCCTCCAAGCTGTTTCAGGAGTATCTTGCTCAGTGTCATTCAGTGGCCCAGTGGCCGTGGCTGAGCAGCTCTCAGGTGTTGCAGGTGTTGGAATGGTGGAGGTCAGTAGCTCACCTCAGGAGTGTTCAGCAGATGGAGATGGCTCTCCTGGCACTCAGACAGGCTGAGGAACACACTCCAGAGAAATACCCTACAATAACATCAGAGCAGAGAGAAGCTGTTTACCTGAAGGTGTTCAAAACCATACACTCAGCACCAAAAATGATTATTCAGTTGTGGCAGTAACCAAAAATTACAGAACCTTGTAAACTCTTTACTTACATAGCAGATGGTGACTCTTCTTCCCTTGCTTTTGTTTTGTGGACCATTATTTTGGAAACCCCAACTCTAAGGACAGTTTCCTGCTCTATGCAAGACTCATGTGTCCTTTGGCACAAGAAACCAAAGTGGTTCAAACCTCCTCTGCACCAGAAAGGGCTTCATGGCAAGCTTGGTTCCCAAAGAGTGGTGCCCCATCCATAGGAGATATCACATCTCCTTAGGAAAGTGTTCTCTAAAATTCCTCAGTGCCTCCTTTTTTGTGTATGATTTTTCCAAATATGATTGTAACACCTGCATCCTACTCCTGCATCACACTTTGCTCTTACCAAGCAAAACTATTGGTGCTTTACTGCTTTCATAAAAATGCTTTTGGAACAATCTATGTGAGAAATACCAGGAAAATTCTCAATTCCTGACTTCCAAAAGGTAGCAAATCCCTCAGCCTGAGCGTTTGCCATTAATTTACAAAAAAAAAAAAAAAAAATTCTTAGGAAAAGCAGAAGTTGTGAATGTGCAGGAGGCAGCAGGGAGAATGTCAGGGTTGGTGCTCTGATTCAAACACCAGTACAATCATGAACCACTGGAAAGACCAGGGGCCCTGTTTTGGGCACATCTCTGTTGTTATCTCCAAGGATCCAGATTAAAGGGCTGCCAGGAATTATGAATCCAGACATCCACTGTTGGTTTATCAGATATCTTAGCTTTGGGATAATGCACACCAGAATCCTCACTTTAAGCCAAGCACAGAACCAGACAGGTGTCTTGTGGATGGCAGGGAGCTCCAAGGATCACTCTGCTCATTCAGGATCAGCCTCGTTTCAGAGACAGCTCAGCTGAAGCTTCTGTTTGCAGCACGGTTGCAGCTATAGCCTTAAGGTTTCAGAGTGTGAATTACTGTGGTGACATGATGAGGCAGAGAGAAATGGCAGTGACCTGCACGCTACTGTTGGGAAGTGTGTTAACCCTTTCCTACCCATAGCCATGAGCATTTCTCATGGCTGAAAGCATATTGTACATTAGGTGCCCTGCTTTAAGTCTTTGGAATTTGGGCCCATTGAGACACACAAGGAGAAATACTTTAAAGGAGTAAAAATCAGGAACATAAAATTTAAACCAAGGGTATTTTTAATATTCAACTAGTTTTAGTAATAGAGCCTTTCTCTTACTTTCTACCCAAACCATGTTTCACACCAAACTGAGTAGCTCTCAAAAACTGCACTTATCTATCAAGAAATTGAGAGAGAAGCTGCCATGTTTAGAGGAAAAGCAAAGCTTAGGACTTCTACATTAGTGCTTAAGCAATACCAAAATCTCTCTTGGCTTTCTGATTTACTCACTAAAATTCAGCAGACTTCCTCACAGCAGGAAGTAAATCTCCATTCTGGAAGGCAAGATCTTCACTCTGCTGAAGTCAAAGTAACTTTTCCCTGTGAGATACAAACTGAAAGAGGATTTAATCCTCTTCCAGCACTAGGCTTTTGCATATAGTTGGAATTTGGCCATTCATTTATATTTAAATGTCTAAGTTCTAACCCTCTTGGAAATCATGCATGTTCCAAACTTCCAATCAGTATGTAGGGATGGCAATTGTGATATCTGGCCTAGGTTCAGGTACTCCAAACTCTTATCCCTACATACCCTTAGGCCCTCAGAGCTACATAGGCAATATGGAATATTAGCAAAAGTAACTTAGAATTTAGGCCAACACAACCTTGGCCTATAGAGTATCTTATAAATGTGATATATTTACATGTGATATATTGATGTAATATATAAAACACATTAGCTCTTACTGTATTTAATAAATGCTGAGAGCTAGCAATATCAAGATAGATTTATGATTTCCCCCATCCCTTGTTTTACCAGTGATAATCAAAAAAACCTCCCTGATTTAGACCATTTAGCTGACTTTTTTTTGTCATTTTGTAGTTTAATGTATATTTTAGTATATTTTCCCTTACTTTTATCAAAATTGTATAGGTGCAGACTCACACACAAATTAAAAAGTTGCCTGACTGTTTATTGCATCCTTTTAGGAACATGTTGGTATATCTCTGTTCTGGAAAACATTTCACAGTTCAATGATGGAAAATAGTTTGCACTTCATTTGTGCATGTACTAATTTTAGATTAAGCAGGACCACATAAATCCTGCTGAAAAATGATGCAATTAAGCCAGACCTATTTGTAAAAAGGACAACATGTGGCTGTAATTATAATGGCAAAGTATTCGGTAACACATTGACTTATTAGTGTGCTAAGAGGAGTTTGTGCAACATGCTGAGTAAGTCTTTACAGGAATAAATCTTAATATTCTCCCTAAAGCCATTAAAAACCATCCTCTGTTGCATTTCTGATCAACTTCCAGGGTGATTTGCTTTTCCAAAATGGTTGCTTTTGTTTTAAGAGTTGCAGGCAGTGTATGCTGTGCCTACTGCTACAGTGGGAGTAGCTGTAGTGGCTCCATTTGGTTTTTTTCAGAGCAAAACACTTGCCCAAGAGTGACTGGATGACTGGCACAAGCACCAAAGCTCTCAAGTCTGTCTATTTAGGTGAGCAATAATCTGTGAAGATTTGTAGAGCTCATACTTCACCATGCTGTTGCAGTTTAAATGAGGATTTTGATTTCTCAGCACATTGCTAAACCCTTGGCAGCCCTCGAGAGTGATTGGTGCCTTCACCAACACAACCTGTGGTAAAAACTGACTCAACACTCCTTATCCTTATCCATGACCACAAAGACAGTGTCCACTATGATGCCAAGGAAGGGAACAAGCTAAGTTTAAGACCATTTTTTAACTGTTTAGAGCCAAATTCAATTTGCCATCTGTACTTTAGAAGTAGAAATACCCACAATTCTACAAGCATCCCTCCCTTCCTGCTGCTCACAGGTCACAGTGTCCTGGTGGTGACATATATGGGAAGGATTTTGTGCTCTTGAGACACATCTGTCAGGGCAAGCAGGACAGAAGTGTCCTAGGCCATCCCATCCAGCACATTCCCTGGGACAGAGATCAGCAGAGATGCAAGTTTCTAATCCTCACATGCAGCAAAGGTCCTTGCAAGCTCAGCTCCACAAAGTGTGTACTGAGGGCGAGTCAGGGCTCAAATACAGCTCAGGTCCTCATTTGAAGTGCAATACACACATACCAAAATCCTGTAGAAGGCTTTTTGGACAGTGGTCCTTCTATCACCTCCTCCACATTCAAATGTTTGTGTGTGGTGGGTGCAGAAGGAGATGTGAGAATCTCGGGACCCAATGCCACCAGGTTGGCCAGCGATGGGAAGGCTCTTTCCAGCCCAGCCATGGAAACCTGGCTGCCACATGTGAGAAAGAATTACTTAATTGTTAATTTTTCTTTCTCAAATTCTTCTTAAGGATACTGTGGATGATAATCTGGGAGAATAATACAGTTTTGCCACTCACATCTTGAGCATTTAAAGGTAAAAAAAAAATTAAAATCAGTGTAAATATTTTTATATTTCCAATCCCCAGTCTTTCTGATTTGCTGCTTTATTCTTCGACATAACAGGAAAAGCTTATTTTCATAGTTGCATGCCTTGCCCTGAAGTAGATCTGAAAGCCCCTCTCATCTCCAAAGGGCTCATTTCCTTCAGAATTAAGACACTGAGTCAGTTGTTTCTTCAGTTTCAGTGACCTTTCTTCCCCTACTAGCTGGGGGGCTTGGTTCTTTCACAGGAGAACACGTAATATAAACATAATCAGCCCTTTCACATCATGGAACTCTTTGCTTCAGCAGGAGATTCCTTACTCTGATAATTTTTTTTTCTGATATGCTCCAGCTAAAGTAAGATCCATAGGAAGGAGAAAAAATACGAAGGGGCCTTAAATGCAAACATCCATTGAAACATCACCTAAAGTGCACCTGTGTCTTGTCATTTCAAAATTAATATAAGGCAAGTTATGTGATCCCTTTTGGTAATTAATTCAGCCCTCTCGGATTCCCCTTTCCCCTCATGTTTATTAGCACAGAAAATCCTCATGAGGACAAACAGACAAAATAGCCACAGGATTCCTGTGTGGAGCAAAGCACTTGGAGGAGGAGAAAGGGGCAAAGCTCTGCCTCACTGATTAAACCACCTGAGTGCCTCAAGCATTCAGGTGTGGGGAAAATGTTGCTGAAGTGATGCAAGCCTTTAAAAATGCCATCACAGTTTGCCTGGAAATTCAAAATCCTCATTAGTTGTATGAATAATTTATCAGCTGCTCCACCAGGCAGGGAAGGGACACTTGTGTTGTGTACTCGACTAGCAATGAGGTTGGTTACCAGCAGCAAAAAAGTTTCTGAGAAATGGAAATTCTCTCACAAACTGTGGTCATTCCTTGCCAGAACTTTTACAAAGATATCATAAAGAGACCAGTCACAGAGGCACAGGGTACCCCTTCCAAGGACTCCTCAAAGTAGTTAATGCACTTTAAAGAATTGCACTGACTTTAATCCACCTTTTATTTGGTTTAAATAACAGGTATGGCATGTGGAGAATTTAAAAAAAAAAAAGTTTAAAAATCCAGTATTAGTAGCTAAACATTCTCAAAAATGTATTTTAAATTAACTTGAGGAAGTTTGAAAGTACTGTAAGGAATAAATGTTGCTTTTAATCTTTCAAAGCCCAAACTGTAGCATTCCTGTTATCTGCTCCTGCCAAGTGTAAGAAGCGTGCAGGTCTTTAGGCACCCAGCAGCGATTCTTGGAAGGGCAATGAAAGAGGGAATGGCAAGAGCCTGCCAAAAGGAAAATCAAAGCCATACCTGCAAGCTGCAGTACAGTTCTAGGAATCCCTTCTGACTTTGCCTTTTCATGTGTTTGAAACTGAAACTTTTCAAAATGTTGGCGAGGTTCTTTAAAATAATTTTTTACTTCTGAGAAACCTAAACAACTTGGAGGATTAGGGGAGAGGAAGAAAGAGGAAGCAGAGGTGGGGTTAAACAACAAATAATAAATGGGAGGAAAAAGGGAAGAAGCAGCATTAAATGGAACTGAATTGTCCCAAAGCAGCCTCTTCAGAGGAAAGGAGCCCTAAAATGCAGGAAATCTGTCTAACCCTCTAACTATTCCCACTCAAGCTGCCCTGAAGTCACAGATGTTACTGATTCAGTTAGATAGCAATTCCAAGCTCCCAAAACAGATTCCAAGTGAGAAAATAGGAAAAGTCCTTGGTTGCTATTAGATACGCATTCTGAAGTAAAAAGAAGTACGAGCAGGGAGGAATTTGTGGCCTGGATTAGAGGTTCCACAGTAATTAAAGAGCAATGACAAATGGGGTCTGGGCTGACCTATTGAACGGGAAGCCGCAGGGTTGGGAGCTCAGGCTGCAGAGAAAATTCCTAGGGAAATGTGTCAGGGTTTTTTCCTGCTGTGATTTACCGACATGTTTAACAGGAATGAAACCCATACAGGTCTCTGCAAATGTAACGAGGGCCTACAGAGATTAGATGAAAAAGTGGAGAATTTAGCAGGGCATGCTAAAAGCCTTGTAAATGATGTTTTTAACTGTGCAATTAAATTCTATGTCGGGGTAATAATTTATGGCATTGTTGCTAAAAACCTGGAGGAAAGTTATCTCTTCCTAAGAGAGCAAGGACATATCCCTCCAGTGTGCCCAGCAGCCTTCAAAATTTTAACAATTGCATTAGCAATGTGGGAAGGAAAAATGGCACAGACTGTAAGACTAACAGTAAAAATAAATAGAACTCTAAGTCCTGTCACTTAGGGCCCCAAATGAGGGAGCGAGCAGGTCCCCAGGTGGGTGATGCAGGTAATGCAAATTCTTCTTGTGCTGGCCATCAGAAGTTGTACCCAACCCACACTGTTTACCTGGGGAGAGAAAGTGGATAAAGAGGAGATGCTAAACAAGGCCAGACAGAATTGGGGTTGAAAGAGCTGATGACAAAATCTGGGATCCTGTCATTCCAGTCCTGGGGTATATAGGGCTTAGGCTGGTGCTGGCTGGGCAGCAGGACCTGAATAGTCATCCCATCCCATCCCATCCCATCCCATCCCATCCCATCCCATCCCATCCCATCCCATCCCATCCCATCCCATCCCATCCCATCCCTCTAGCTGCTTCTGTCTCTGCTTCACTCCCCTCCCTGCCAGGGGAATTACTGAACTCCTCTCTTGGGAAGCAGAGATGAGCATCCTCTCTGGACACAGCCCTGAGACAAATCCTACCTGTGCTTTGAGGGCCAAAGCTCTGCTCCAAGCCATGCTGCTGGGTCCACAAGCCCAACCTGCCCTAAATTCCTTTCCCATTCCTCCCCACTCAATAGCTGAGGAAGTTTCCTTCCCAAGACATTTTGTATTGTTTTGTATATTAAGTTTTTGTTTTGTTTTCATGAAAGGTTATTCCCAAGTTCTGGGTGCCTGCCCTGGCAATTAGCTAGATTCACTGTCCAGTTGGAACAAACACCTGGCAACATAATGGTCCTCCCTCACAACAAAGCAAATTAATATGACCAGCCAATAAATCAAGGGGCAGAATCAAGCCCCTTCCACCAGCTCCCAATCCCATGCCATCAGGCCTCCTCCAAAGCTGTTGCATGCAGATGGTTTTCCACATCAGGCTGCAAGGGTCGGTAATGTTTGGGCTGTTTCACACCATTGGGGCTGGGGACAGGCTCCAGAGCCAGCAGGCATCTGCAAATGTGCTGTTGGCAGCTCTCACCATCCACACTCAGGGTCTTTCAACTGGAGTGAGCCCAGCCCTACATCACCACACTGTGATGCAGCACTTGCAACTCCTTCAAAGTGGTGGAGGGTGGTTTCAAGGAAGCTGGAGGATCACAAGGACACAGACATGAGCCCACACCATCCTCCAACTTCAGCACCACTTTAGCCATCTCTAAGCTGGTTTAACTTTACCTAATTATTTCTCAATATGTTTGAAATGGAGAATTCAAAATCTTGCATATGGAAAGTTCCCTGACTGTCAAAACCAGCAATGCTTCTCTTCCTGAGATTATTCTTATCAGATGATATTTGATGTGCAAAAACATCACACAAGACAACTGCATTTCTATCACTAACAGCAGCATTTGCAATACTGCTGTATCAGTAACACTAATAGCTCAATCACACCAAAACCCAATACAAACCTGTACAGTAACAGCTTGGAATAACAATGGCATTAATCAAAATGATGTACAGTGAACCAAAAGGCTCCAAATGTTTGTAGACAGCTGTGGTTAGAAAGCTGAGCTAAACTCAGCTAAGCTGAATTTTGCCAGATTGGGCAGGGCTTTGAGTAATCTGGTCTAGTGGGAAGTGTCTCTGCCCAAGACAGGGGTTTAGAAAACATGATCTCCAAGGTCCTTTCCAACCCAAACCATTTCAGGATCCTATAATTCCTTTGAAGAGAAAGTAGGGCTGAACTGACAGCATGTCTTTCCTGCACCATTGAGGCAGCAGGCTGGGGCTCAGCGGAGGAAATTTCTGTGTGACTGATACTGCAGCAGATAAAGCATGCTTCCCTTGACAAATAAAGAGTTAACTCCTGCCTAGGAAAAATAGGTTGGATTACAGACAGGTAGGGGTGAGTTTCAGGCTGCATTGCCAGGAGATGAACAGCACCAGAGTTAAATAATCCTGGACATTTTCTATGGGCAAAGCTGCCTCTGGGATGTTTTGTTTCCTTGAAGGCAGCAAAGCTGAGGTGACAAAACGAAGAAAAATGGGTGGAAAATGAAGCAAACATCCTTGACTAATGAAAGATTTGAGGGCTAGCAAACTTCAAATAATTCATAGTTGGAGATGGGGGAACCCACCCAATATTAATGCATTTAAAAAAAAATTCTCACCACAATATTCCCTGTGTTTGAATTGAGTCTTATGCTGCCTTCCTCTCTCTCATCAAATAGGAGGTGTAAAGAGAGGTCTTCCAGCTGGGGTGTGCCATCCCCTGCCATCCCATGGACACGTGACTCCATGGTTATGGGAAGAACTTTTATCCCAATTCCAGGTGAGTTTCTTCCCTTGTCCTTAGGCACAGCAGAGCAGATATCTGACAGCTCCTTGAGTATCAGTAACACCTTTTTAAAAATTGATGTGCAATAAGAGTTGGATTTCTGGAGGGTGAGGTGCTGCCAGAATAATCAGTTTGAATCCCTCTAATTGAAAGCTCAATGCAAAATTCAAGCAAAGGCAAGCGGAGTCCACAGCACGTGGACACCCATTAACATAATGAGGGGAAACTCGAAGGCTACAGAGGACATGAAGAGAAATAATCTGGACCTAAGATACACTGAGGGCACACATCTATGGAGATGTTCTTCACTGGCAAAGGGGAAATTCATTTTCATAAAATTATGGAATGATTTGGATGGGAAGGGACCAATCCCCTGCTGTGGACAGAGAGACCTTCCACTATCCCAAATTTCTCCAAGCCCCATCTAACCTGGCTTTGAATTTTTCCAGGGATGGGTCATCCACAACTTCTCTGGGCAACCTGTGGCAGGGCCTCACCACCCTCACAGGGAAGAATTTCTTCCTACTATCTTATCTAACCCTACTCTCTGTCAATTTAATTTCAATAATTATGTATATCTTTAGCAAGAACTCATGATAGTGAGATTTTCAGATCTGTGCTCATGCCTCTGGAAAACTCAGTGTACCCAAAGTCAGGTTCAAGCAGTTAGGCAAATCCTGAAGCTGGAAAATGTCACTGGGATGTCCCAGGGCACACTGGGATCTGCAACATCTTGTGGGATACACAAGTGGAGGACACAAAGTAGCTCCTCCATCCTTTCAGGTGAGGAAATGGACTGTGCAGTGAAGGAATGCAATGATGAATCTTTCCCAGCTATTACAGAGGGGTTCAGCATCTACCCACACACAGAGAAAAATGTAATTTTCTGAACATAGTGCTTGAAACTTGCCATGATTTTTGGCCTTTTTTGCCAAACAGGCTGGTTCAAGTTGTGAGTCAGATATTGTTAATTCAAGAAGTATTACTGGATTTATTTTATGTCAATTTAATAACTTATTAATAACTATTGGGTGACCTGTCATAAATGAATTAGTACTGCCCCAGAAGATAGTTTGGGATGTACAGTGATTTACATAACAGATCTTGTCATGTCTCTGTCTTCTCTGCTCCTTTTCATTTATTCATGTGTAGAGCCAGGCAGGTAATGGAAAAAGTAATTAATAGATTTGGCTTGAAAAATGTTTTGATATTAGTGTATATTTTATTAATACAAACTATCTGTCCAAACTCCAGGAGCTGGATAAATAATGGGCAGAAAAAACTTCGCTTATTGCAGGTACAGCATGAAATTTATTGCCTCAATCTTCTGACAGTTACCTTTTAACCAGATTTAGCAAGGTGGGTAAATCAAACTAAATACAGGAGAAAAACTGAAGAAGAAGGCAAACGTACCTGACTACTATTCTCACAAAAAAAAAGCAGACTGCTGCTAGAAAGCCAAATTCCCAGCTGGAGAATGATCCCTGGCTGGGGACCAGGTCAGCCACAGATATGCAAGAGACGAGACACAGCAAAGTTGGCTGGGAGTTCCCTGATGGCAGCAGTGATTTACCTGCAGTCCTGCAGGTATCAGGATGGCCTGAGGCACCAATTCCACAGACTTGCACAGGAAGCAGGAGTCAGCAGGGAGAGCTGGCTGTTGCTTGTGCCTTTCCAACCAGGTCATTTGTCCCGTGGAACAAAGAAACTCAGAATACAGAATAAGGAAATAAATAGGAGGAAGCTGACACTGTTAGTGGTTATTTATTACCTATTTACTAGCAGGAAATGTCTGACCTGCAGGCTATACTAAAGAAACATCCTCAGCTAACTCCAAATTACCAATGGTTTCTACTCCTGCCACTGAGCTCCAGAAATCTCTGCCTGGCACCAACCAGCCTGGGAGTCAGGTTAACTTCTTGGCTGCTGCTGAGGAAGTCACTGTGTCTGATGACAAAGAGTTATGAAGCCAGAAAGTGCATCAATAGAATATGATGAGCTGCCTGAGTATCTTGAGTGCCTGCATCCTATAATTTGGGTTCAGGTACCCAGCAAAAGAGACACACTACTCTTTTAGTATAATCCTTTAAAACAAGCAAAGATACTGTCACTTGGTGACTACAGTTTTATGAGAATATCAAAGATACAATAGTCTTGGAAGAGCTGCTCTTTGGGCTGAAATTGATGTCCAATGTTAGAGATGTTTAGAATTCTCCTTGCAACCTAATGAAAGGGCTGGTGAGGTGTATCAGGTCCTGGTTACATCCACTTTTACTCTGATGCCCTGACAACTTTCTTCATAGAATCATAGAATAACTTGAGTTGGAAGGGATGGTTTGAGTTCATCTAGTCTAATCCTGTGCCATGGGCAGGGACATGTTCCACTAGACCAGATTGCTCCAAAGACCTATCCAATCTGACCAACTTTCAGGGATGGGGCAGCCATATCTTCTCTGGAAAACCAGTTCCAGTGCCTCACCACCCTCATTGTAAAAAACATCTTCCTTATACCTAATCTAAATCAACTCTCTTTTAGGTTAAAACCATACCCCCTTATCCTATTTACAAGGTTCCCTCTCCTTCCCTTGCCTTTCCAAAACTGTCCTTCCCCAAGCAAATCTGTGTTTTTCAAGGCTCCAGGCTGTTTTCCTGGGGTGTCTGTATACCCTAAGCTATACAAACAGAAAGAGAGCTCATTTGATCTAAACCAGAGCACAAGGGAGTGTGACAAACAAGCAGCAGGACAAGAGGCAGACTGTGAAACCAAAGCAAATAAAATAAGGTCACAGCTGCATAATTAAGCCAGTCCCTGTTTCCAAATCTTATCAAGGGTCTACTTCCTGGTGTTATTACAGGGAATTGCAGCTAGTGATGCCAACCTACACACCACAGCTATAGGCACAGCAGAAACTTGGTCATGAAAAGGCCCCTGGATGAGGACTGGGAGGTGGCTAGAGGATTTCTGGACCCAGGCTTCAAAGTGCTCTGTGAATGCTGTATCTGGTCTGATAATTAAACCAGAGTTGGAGCAGTTCTGCAGTACTCCAGCTCTTAGGAAGAAACACCTTTTGATAAGGTCCATCACTCAGCTATCCTGCAAACTCTTCAGGTTCCAAGTTTTCAGCAGTTCTGCTTCCTGGACTGAGCACATATTAAGACAGATGCTGAGCAGGGAAGAGAGGGAAGTGGTGATCTGCAGGTAATCTCTCCACATGAGCACTGTGGATGAACCCTGGGAAAATATCTACAGACACCATGAGATGGGTCGAATTCTGCTGATAAATGATCACAACAAATACAAGGATCATTTTTTCATTACAACTGGGGCTGTTCTGCAAGGGAAAAGGTCTTTTGAGATCCACTGCAGAACTTCACAGAGCAACTTATTTGTTCTTACTGGAGTGATTCAATTTGTTGTAGTGCGTTGCTGATTCAAGGCCAGAGCTTTGCTAACCCTAAGTGTAGTATGATTAATAACCTCTTACTCCAACAAATTGCTGGTTTGTACTCTTCAAAAAACCCCTCCTTTTGCAAACCTTGGTCTAACATTTACTGCAGAGCTTCATATTTTGCATAGGATACTGCCTGAGGGAAATTGTGTTTCAGCTTTCTATATCATTTCAACACAACCAAAAGAGAAAATCTGATTTTCTTTTAATTCAACATAGATGGCATTTCAAGTATCACCAAGAAAGAAATCTCCTGCAACTCACTTTGTGATTTATGACTACCCCTTTCAGAACAATTACTATTTATACATTCATTTATTGTGTCTCTTGGTGTCATATCTTTGGCAAAGTGATTGGACAGCGTAGTGTGTCCCAATTCTCCCTCCATCAGAAAACATTTAGCAGAACTGCCTTTTAATAATGATACTGCCTTTTAATTTTCCAAAATGAAAATGTGGATTGTAAAAACTTTACTCAAGTTTTCCTTTGATTAATGGGAACACACTTCTGCATACTGAGACCAGGGCAGCAAGCTTGCTGGCCTGAAACAATTCCAACAGAATTCCAACAGAAAGTTTCAAGTATAAAAAAAGAGGAAACTTGGAATGTATTGTTTTAAGGTAAATTTGGGGTGAATTGAAAGATAAGACAATGGAAAGGTGGAGGAAGAAATTCTGTTGGAAACAAGGATGTTTACAAGAACCGAGTCAGTGCCTGGACATACTTATTGCTTGGATAGGAAAAGATGAAAAGAAATACTCTGCTGATAACTATAATAGATGATCCTGCTTCCCTGCTGTCTTCCATCATAAAAAAATGGCATAAGCCAACAGTAAAACATCATATATTTTAATTAGTACTTAAAACACTTAGTTATCTAGGTAGTGAGTAACTGCAACAAAACTTTAAGTCAAGCTGGAATGCAAAAGGGGGAGTTTAGCAAGGAAAAGCAATCTGATCTGTGCTCAGTGCTGTGGCCTCCCTTCAGATACCTAAACCATTACATGCCAAATTCCAGCTGACATTTCCAAAGGAAAAATGAAATGAATGAAGAACAAAAACAACTGATGTGAAGTAAATAACTTCTTGATCCTTGACTTTTCAATGATATATGTATGAGGCAAGTAGAGCTGCACGTTGGCACTAAAGCTGTGCCTGCATAACTGCTCTGGTCAAGGAATGCATGAACTGATTGCTAAATGTTGACAAACTTCTCCACCAAAGTCATTATTTGAAGTATGAGGTATTAGACACTTCTATTTTTTTTTAAACCATTGCCTACTTGTGAAACATTTATTAGCATCATCAGTATCGAGCATTCTAATTATGATTTTTTGGGGGGGGTCATGTAGGATTATGTTGACCTCTTGTTGCATGAGCTTAACTTGGCCATAAATGTTTGCAATACCTGATGAATACCACTGGTGTGAAATAAGCCCTGCTTGACAGCAACACTACTGTCAATCCACTACAGTTTAAGACCTATTAGGAAGTTGTCTTTTGGCTCAAAATGTGCCCTACCTGTGATGGTTTGGAAAATGAGCCCAAGGTATTGCATGGTGTGGGGGCTCATTGACCTACAGTGATTGTAACGATTGTAAGATTAGTATTTCCTGGAAACTGAACCCATAATATTGAGGAATTGAGACTTTTGATTAACAACCAAACTAGAAGGTCAACCTGACTTCATGAAGATAAAGTGAAGTTTTAGTAGAACTGAAGCCAAGAGGGAGCTCACCAGTTGTGACTGCTGACGCAGGATTCATCTCCACAGGCTGTCTAAGGAAAGAAATCCAGTGGCATTTATAGTCTCCTCATCCTTTAATCTCCTTGGGGATCCAAGCAAACAACTGTGTTCGTGGCTTAGAGGGGTAAATTGGAACAAGGTCCTATGGCATTTCCTATAGAATTCAAAGAAAATTTAAAAATCTGAGGGATTTTTGCTCTCCAAAAGCAAACCCAACAATTAATGGTATGCTATAATTAACACAATTTCCTAAAGTTTAGAATCATATGAAAAGAACATGAAAAGAAGAATATGAAAATGCATCTCTGGCTAAAGGATGCTTATTTTGCTGTCTATTCTGGGGGATCATGCATGGCTCTCTTCTGGGGACAGGGTACATGCCAAAGAAAGGTGATTTAGGGACATTGAGCTACAGTGCTGTTCTTTAATTGAGACACAGCTTCCCCTTTATCTTCTGGGGAGCTGACAAGAACCACAGCCAAGCACAGAGTGATCTCTGCTCCCCTCCAGGCTCCCCCAGAATGGGTGCACTCCCCTTTTTGAAGAGAAACCTTCCCAAATGCTCCCAGCACCAACAGCCTGCAGGGAGGCATTCAGTGTGCTCTGAGGAACCAGCTCCTTCCTCACACCCCCTGCTCTGAGTCTGGACACACACCCTGCATTCCTCATGCTTGAGACTCCAGTGGGGCACAGTGGTGTTCCCAGCACTGCCCCATGGCTCCTCAGGAATTGCCTTTGAGGGTGGATGACTCCATTCTGAGCAGATTGCCTATCTCTGCTGGCCATGGGGAGCTTCCCTAACTAACAGCCACGTTTCCAACGAGCCTGGAAAAAGCTTGAACTGCACTTCTGAGTGCAAGGCTGCTCTGAACAGCTTGCCCAGTTGTAGAGTTATTGAAAACATTTACACATGTAATTTTATTGCAAGAACAGACACAACTGTGACTTTATTGATTGCTTTCCTAGTTATGGAAATGTTTCACTGCTTTAAACCCCTCAGCTCACCCTGCAACCTCCCCAGCTCAATCATGCCCCATTTAGTACTGTTCTAATATTAGCAGACCTTTGTTTCCACAACCTGGATTTTCCATATTTTCATCCCTACGACCAAGAAAGCTCGTGGCCAAATAACAATGAGCTCATCTCAAATGCTTAAGCAGCTAGTGCCAGGTGAACAAATTGTCTATTATTAGACTCTTTCATGCTCTAAGAGCTTTTGTTCCCTACTTGCCTGCCTTAACACCTGCTGTTGCAATGTATATCAACTTTCAGAACATCATTCACAGTAACAACAGAATGTAAAAATGTATTTGGGGATTGCTCAAACAGAAAGTGATTAAGTTTTGTAGAGGGAGCTTTGTCAAGCACAAAAAAAAATAGAAAAAAAAGGCATGTGGTGATAGAACTGGAGTAATTATGAATACAAATCAAAAATCTTCACTGAATCAACACAATAAAAAGTTAGACATTGAATTGCAGGGAATTCATTCAGTGGCATTCAGGAAAACACTAATAGTTGTGAGAAATGAATTTGTATTAGTAGTAGTAGTAATAGGAATTTTTTTCCTTCAGTGAGTTTCACACAAATATAGAGTGTTTGACTGGTGTGTGAAAGCGTTGATGGGATTGTGTGGGTTGGGCATATGGAAAAGGTGTAACCCAAACCCAGCAGCTTAAAAAACACATATATAGATATTTAAAAATATTTAGTAGTGTGATCCAAATGTTAGAGAAGGAAATCATAATTAACAGGTTATAAGGTATGTTATGAGGAGGTCTGGCTTTTACTGGAGCAAGAACAGTCATGGCTTAGGGTACAGAAATGGACTACTGTTCTTATGTGGGATGGCATTTTTTCTTCCCTTTGTACATTTTTCTTCTGTTCAAAAAATCAAATTTAAATTGTTGCTTTTACAGGCATGAAATAGAGCTAGAGAGAGCAGCATGACCTGAGAGAGGAGGCTCAGCAACCACCTGGAGTGGGCAAAATTCTTGCCCACGGCTGAATGGATTCCCCCTCTCACCAAATCAGATGTCCATTTATAACAAAATTCCCTGTTATCTCCTTCTCACCTGCCACATCTATTTAGATTGTAAATGTTCCAGGCCAGGAACTGTCTCTCACTGTGTGTTCATCCCTTGCACAGCACGGGGGGGCTCCAGGCTGTGTTGGGCTGCCACAGGATTGTGCTGCACATGGTAAACAGCACAGAGATTCACGGACAGTGAAACCCCAAAAGCATTTGTTACCTCACTTTACTCTGCCATAAATTCTGACCTTGGTTTAGTATTGCTATTGAAAAGAGCTTAAGGCCAGTTCCCAGAAAAGCAGAGTCCAGACATTGTATCACTTATTAAATATTCAAATAGCAAGTAAGCTTCTCTTACAAATAACCCCAAAAATATTCCCTATAGAGAAGGCAGTTTTCCTAACAAACCTTGGTTCACTCTTCCTTCCAAAATCACAGAGTAGAAGCAGCTGCCTGCACTGCACCTCCATGGGACACAGCTCTGTACCATGATACTTGCACAGAAAGTCTGCTGTGGTTCTGGTTGCATTTGGATTTTATAATTTTCAAATCAGAATAGAGGGGATAGAGGATTATTGACTTTTCTTGCTGCTTGTTTAATACCTATGACCTGTCCCCACCAGTTAAAAATTCTGAAAAAATATTACTTACAAGAAAGAGGAGGACACAGTGTGGTCTCTGCTAAAGAAGGAATCACTCTGCAGAAGTAGTTAGTCAAAATACATCTGTTAAAACAGGAAAAAAATCAACAGCAAAGTTACTTAAACATGTACACCACATTCAAATTCAAGGAAAAAATGTTATTTTTGGACCGTAACTATGGTAAGGGTACATTAGATCCTCTGCTACACTGCTAATAATGAATAAGAAATCTGGAGGCAGAAAGTGAAGTGTTCATCAGAGTTGTTTTAACTTGCTGTGTGATACCCACAGCTATCCCTGGGCACGTGCCTTGGCTATCCCTTGTCTCCCTGGGCAGACCCAGGGCAGGAGAGGCAGATCCACCATAGTGCCTGGTGTCCTCCAGGGGCATTCTCTGCTTCAAGTTGTTCCAGGTGCCTTTGCACCAACTTTGTCCTGTCAAGAGATGAAAATCAGCCATGGGGTTGAGGGGGCAATAGGTCAAAACCATCCCCTTCCTTCAGAACTGAGCAAAGATTAGTCCACAAAGAAATCACCAGCTTGAACTTTGAGCAGGAAAATTCTCTGCTCTGCTTTCACAAAAGGCTACTCAAAGTGTTGTATGCTAACTTCAATAAAGATTCATAATCGTGGACACATTGAGGTTGGAAAAGACCTCTCAGATCATCAAGTCCAATCATTGCCCCAACCCTTCCTTTTACCAGTTATGGCCACATGTCTTATCAAAGGCAAACACTGAAACACTAAAAATTCCTAAGTAATAAAACCCAAAATACTAAAGAACCAAACAAGTCAGTAGAACTCAAATAGAGGAAAAGAAAAAGGAAGAAGTTTCACTTAGGTGGCCCAAGGTCTTCCTGATTTATGATGTTTATTTGAGAGCTCTCACAATATAAACATAAAAAAAATTTGGGAAATGCAACCACCCATATGAAAATCTGGTGAGTACACAACACAAAACCTTGCCATAAGACCTAATAATCCCTATTTCATATGCGAGATTTATTCCAAGCATTTGTTATTACACCTCTGAACATAAACATAAACCACATATGAAAGATAACAGGCAGGACAATTCACTCATATGGATCATCCAGAACACATCTGACATGATCTCTTGTGTCAGATGGCCAAGCACATCTTTCTTAGAAGATCTTATGTATCCATCAGCATAAAAGAGACATTTCTGCCTCTGGTGTTGCACACTGGTATCACAGGGCCGCTGTAAAATAGGTTCAGGGGGCTCATGAATCTGCCTCAGCCACCAAAGATAAACAAATCTGGAACTCATTAGTCTTCACACGGCAGTGTTTTGGCACACAGAGGAAAAGGAGTTATCAAGACTAAATTCAGAAAGGTTGATATATGTATCTACATCTCAAAATGTCTGTTAAACTGCCAACATGCTTCACATAGTCCCTGTGTGGTTTGTATTTTTTCCTGCATTGTTTAAGCTGTCAAATGTTAATGTGTTTCTGGCTTAATTTATTACACTGATATGACAAGTTATGAGCAAATGTATTCTTGTTTACTACTGTTAATATTTTGGTTATACTCATTAAGAGCAGTTTTAAGATTAGTCTTTTTTGTTATTTTGCATAGTGGAAAAGAAGCAAAAGTCTTCAGTGAGGACTGCATCCCACTGCTGCTTGTAGCACAAGCTTCAAACTGGAGTGCTCCAATTAACTATTAAATCATCACCACAGATCAGAACAAATCCTAATGAAAGGGTGTCCCAGAGCCTGCCTGATGGATGAACTCCCCTGCTGCTTATGAAATCTCACCTGCATGTGAGAGATGGACATTTCTACTAAGTGAAATTCCAGAATGTGCTCCTAAACAGGTGGAGTGCTTTTCTTCACTAACAGGAAGCCAAGATACATATAACTTTCTTTAATTCTAACAGAGTCCCCCTCTCCAACTTCAGGGATGGCACAAAGTATTTCCCAGCCTGTCTTCTAAGGGTAGCTTTTTGTCATATTTAAGCTTCTTTAGCTCTTGAGTTTCCTCAGTGAGAGCCATTGGAAAGGGGATGGAGCAGTCATGGTACAAGTGCCATGCTCCGGTGAAAATGTGAGAGAAACAACTGCCAAGGGTACACTGCACATGGTCAGTGCATTCCCTAGGAACACCTGGAGATGAGCTACAATCATCTTCATACATAAAAGGCACTGTGATGTGTATGAACAATGTCAGGCTGTTACTCCCACAGCATGATGCAATATGACACAGCTCAGTCCCAAACCCTATTGTGACACAAATTTAGAAGCAGACTTGGATGAAGATATGGAATTCTGGCACAGGGATTATTTTAATATTCTGGAGTTTGTTTTCATTCTGATTTGGACAGAAAAGAAGGAAATCTAGAAGGTTTGAAAAATTATCAGGCAATTTGGATAAGTCTCCAATTAAAATTCCACTTGGTTGCATAATACAGAGACAGAACTTGGAAGTCCCAGATGAATGGGAGTCTCAGTGCTCGGGAGCCAATGCTCCTGGCTTTCCTTGCATGCACAGAGCCCAGAGCTGCAGCAATCTGCTCAGTGGGCTGTCAAGTTGCCCATCAGCTGAAACTCCAATGCCTCTTCCACTTAGCATTCAATCAGCTACAAACCCTGCTCAGACCCTCACAAGACAGTGTCCAAATTACTTTCTGGGAGATCCACAACTGTCTGGGCAGGAGCAAGATCCTTGACAAATATGACCTACCTAACTTGAGGATGTTCCTGTTTATGTCCAGAAACAAAACTATAAATTTCATGATAATTGTCAGTGATTAAAGCACATCCAAGACAACAGGAGAATTTCTTTTACCTTCGGTTGCCTTTGAGCCCGGAGGCTACATCTACAACACCTTGCAGTATTTATTGCATACTGCAAAATTCATTGCAATAGAGATAAATTGCCTACAGAGCCTTAGTTCAGAAGTATTTGCTTATCTGGCAGGGTTTTTTAGTAGTCAAGTTGAGATTTTTCTCTTTCAGTAGCTGAATGAGGCAGATGGTTTGATTCAGTGTGGCTACAGAAAGAGAGCCAAGGCAATTCTGGGGCTATGTGTGCAAAGCCTTCACATCAGGGCTCAAAAACAGAGCTCCTGCAACATCCACTGATGAAGAGTGTGGCAAAGAGCAAGTGTCAGGCAATTATTGGAACGACTTCTGCAGAGGCTGCTCACCTGGACCTACTGGCCTGGTGGGTTCTGTCTGTCCATACCTCACATTGTTCATGAAGGTACAGAGAGGAGGGTTCTGAACTTGGCCACTTCTTCTCTTGAATTACCAGGAATGTGCTTAAATGTGTGGGGTTTAATAACATGTAATGCCTTGAGGTTGAGTGCCTCCAGAGTATCTCTGAATATACTTATCCCTAGCACACCAAGAATGGCATAGCAGGATTTTGTTTATTGCAATTCCTCAGGTAAAGAACAGCAGATGAACTCCAGGCCTTGCTCCTGTCCATATGTGACACAGGAATAATGAGGACATAGTTTTGATTGAAGGGACTTATTTTTCCACAGGCTATGGTCCCCTTTTGGAAGCACACAAGCAAGAACTCCATTCTGACCTATTGTTACACTCCTACATCTTCCACTATTCTAGCACTGCCTCTATATTTCATTACATTTCACTATGTCAGCAATCATAGATATACTTTCCTTATCACTTATCTGATGCATATAATATATACATATTTATTTCTTTTCAATTTTCTGGCATGCAGTCTAAAATAGAATCAAATTTCTTGTTGCTACAAGCCAGTCCAGGCACCCTGAGAAAACATGCCAATTGACAGAGGTAATTTATATTTCGTTTGCAATGGATACACAGATTTGATCTCTTTCAGATATTGCCTGGAAGCAAAGAAGTATTGCGATGTTCAGGTAACCCAGATTTTCAGATTAGGATGATGAGACAATCAGGCTACAGATCTTTGCTTGCTTAACCTTGGGAGGCACCACTCTCTTCTCAGTATTTTACAGTAAATACTTGGTACAGCTTTCATTCATTTTCACTTCACCACCATTGTGTGAGCTGGCCTACAATGCCGACATTCCTTTTGCCTAAGCGTGCTTTCTCCCTTTATTTTTTTGTTCTTATGCTTCCTGACATTTTTATTTTCTGGGTCATACCCCACTCCACTACGTATCAGGAGTAAAGCAATAAAATTACTCACATAAAGCCCCTGCAAGAACTGGACCCGTTGCTTTCATCATGTTTGATTGTTCAGATCTGAATAGCTGGAATATGTTTTAAGGCATAAAAGCACATTGTTTCATATGCTCAGGGAAGTTGGTGATGATGGGTAGATCTCAGCCTGCGTTGGAAACGCAGTACCTCTCTAACAAGTTGTCAATCTCAATTAAGACATCAACATGTCGGATTAGGAAGGTACTGCTGCACAGCCTATTGTTGAACTGTGTGTCAGGTGAAATAAGCACTAATTATACACTTAGCCAAATATGTCTGTTCAATATTACTTCAAAACTAAGGTCACTGAGTTATTGTGAAGTGGTAGTTTACACTATTTTGGATCCCACCAAATGGCAGGTGGCCATACAAATATGCAACTCAGCATGTTCTGCTTGGTCCCCACAGCTGTGCTGCCAATCAGTTAAGGATGGCTGCAAGTAAATGCTAATTAGCTTCTGTTGATCTGCATATTCCAGCAGCCTCCCAGGATTCCCATTTTGATATGCAAGATTGCCAGTTGGGTATGTGATTGAATTAAGAACCAGAAAAGATTTTATCTTCCATGCAGGAAAATGTGGGTCTGAATCCCCAGCAGAGGCTGTTATCACTCTGATTTATGTTTGGCAGTGCCTGTCATTGGAGTGGTAGCAAAGGCTCAGTGCTAGAGGGTGCTACCTCCCTTCTTTTGGAGGAGACTCTCCTTATTAAGAGCAAACACTCACCATCTGGGGCCCGACCCACTCCTGGCTTTTACATTTGCAAGGTTTCCACATGTCTGCTTTTCCACGCAGGGTCCAGCAGATGCTCTTCTGTAGGTTGACTGGCCCTCAAAAAATAAATAGGAATTTAAAAAAAAATTTAAAAAAAAATTAAAAGAGAGAAGGGAAATGAAAGAGTAAAAAGATTTTGAATGATAAGTTTGGGGTTGTGCATTGGTAAGGTTGCAAGGGCAAAAAATAAAAAAATAAAGAGATTTCCCAAGGTTGTCAATAGCCTATTAATAGTTGGCTGGTTATATTTGCAAGGAACACTTAAGAAAGAAATGGCTGGAAAGTTGCACTTCTGGGAGAAAAGTGCTTAGACTTTGCACCTGTACTTCATAAGGGAAAAAAATATGATCTCATTATGTAAACATTACAATAACAATTTTCAGAAATTTTGCTTGGCTCTGCTATTAGTGAGCACTGGTTCCCCGTAGTGAGGAAATGATATTTCTCAGAAACCACTCAGTGCATATGAAGGCAAAATAAAATTTGTCTCATCTTTGTGATTTTTCACCTTGTGGCTTGATTGGACATTGGAAGAAAAATGATTATCTAATTACCCTGCCAAGTTTCTGTAGGTTGTTATCATATTGTTTCTTGTCTTGAAAATAACTCATAGAAAAGGTTGGCTTCAGAGTGATGGAACATTGTGTGCTACCTTAAAATGCTGGGAAACTGTTCTTCCTTAGGGATTTGAAGTTATTTTCTTTTTTAAATTATGTTGATCTCCCATTCACAAAGCTTGTCAGCACTCTGGTGTAAACAAGACACCTAAGTACCTGAGCAATAATCCAGGTCAATAAAGTTTATAGGAGAAAGTCACAGGTAAGAATTCACTGCAAATTTCAGTGGCATATTTAAAGTACAAAACTCTGAAAGCAAAATTACAATCAGTATTTTAAAAGGCCCTTTTGTACCCTGATACAGTTGAAAGCATTCTCTTCTAAAGGATACTAAAAAAAAAGATGGATTAAGAGGTAACATTTAAATGATTCCCAAATATTTTCAAAATTCTTCTGTTTCTGTGGTCATAAGGAATAAAATGAAGAAATAGGGGGGAAATACTTAAAAGAAAGAAATAACTGCCAAGAATTCTAAGTCAAACAAGGTTTGCTACCTCCTCTATTACATGTGCTATTATAAATTCAAAAGGAGTCTTGACCTAACTGCAGGAATAACTTACATTTATATATATTACATATAAATATACACAGTTGTATATTTTATATATATATATATCTGTGGGATCAAAACCAAGCTTCAATAAGGAGAGAAACAGAATTATTTCATCAGATGCAAATTCATCCTGTGGCCAAAACTCCTTAAGTTTTTATGTGTTAATGTTTATATACTTTTATATGTTTATAAGAAAGTGGAATTATTTATAAATGAAACTGAACACTATTAAAGCCTTGTAATCCCATGCTTTTGCCAGGTCATTTTTTAATAGGTTGTGCATTACCATTAAATATATGGCCCCAATTCCACAAGGCAATGAAGCACACAGTTAACTTTAAGCATCCTTGAAATCAAAGAGACTTATTTGCTTTGATAAATTCAGGCCCTAGGCTTCTTGAGATATTTAATAACATATCATATTTCTCTCCATTAAGCAAACTGCAGGGACCAGACAGTTTGGGAGGTGTTTTAACTTTTTTGCAATGGCACTCTCAAAATAAGTGTCCTTGTCCTCAAATACATATGGACAAGAGTACCTTTGTGCCCTCACATATTGCACAGGCTCCAAGGAACTCAGAAAGTAACACTGAGAATGGAGAAGCCAGAAAATGTCAGTAAAAATGCAGTTCAATCTATTTTTATAGTTTTATTATTGTTTTAGCATTGACACATTTCAGAAGGTTTTGAAGTGCTCTCTGGCCCCAGTTTGTCAGATCACTGAGAGTTACGTCATTTGTCCAAGCTTGGCCAAAACAGACAAGGACTTTCCAGTCTGGAAAGGAGTCTGGGAGAAAGGAATAAATATTGCATTGCATAAAAACTAAATTAATGGGGAAAGAAAGGAGAGGAGAGGAGAGGAGAGGAGAGGAGAGGAGAGGAGAGGAGAGGAGAGGAGAGGAGAGGAGAGGAGAGGAGAGGAGAGGAGAGGAGAGGAGAGGAGAGGAGAGGAGAGGAGAGGAGAGGAGAGGAGAGGAGAGGAGAGGAGAGGAGAGGAGAGGAGAGGAGAGGAGAGGAGAGGAGAGGAGAGGAGAGGAGAGGAGAGGAGAGGAGAGGAGAGGAGAGGAGAGGAGAGGAGAGGAGAGGAGAGGAGAGGAGAGGAGAGGAGAGAAGAGAAGAGAAGAGAAGAGAAGAGAAGAGAAGAGAAGAGAAGAGAAGAGAAGAGAAGAGAAGAGAAGAGAAGAGAAGAGAAGAGAAGAGAAGAGAAGAGAAGAGAAGAGAAGAGAAGAGAAGAGAAGAGAAGAGAAGAGAAGAGAAGAGAAGAGAAGAGAAGAGAAGAGAAGAAAGAAGCCAAGTAGATTTTGCATGTCTCACAAAACTGTAGTTAAAGGCTTTAAACAAGTTATCTGGCAGCTAGTTTAAACTAAAGAATATAAAATGCTTTTTTATTTTTAATATACATATGTGATAGATGGGGTGATAGAAGGTAATAAACGGTACTTGGGGTGGATGTGCTAAGAAACTTATGAAAAGTCTTTGTTGCTAAACAAAATTCAATCTAAGCACAAAGAGACAAGCTTAGGCTTTTATATTTTGGAATAAATGATCTATTCATCCATTCTTTACTATAAAGTGAACTGCTGATACTGCTTCACAGGACTAAACAGAGAAAAGATGTATTCAAACAGTGTATCAGTGTATTATTCTTCACATCAAAATAGTAAAAGTTTTTTGTTCACTTATCTCTAACATTCACACTCCAGTTAGTCTGTAATACCTAACAAGGAAGAGTCTGCTTTTCACTCTTGTTAGCAAACTCCACAAAAGTAAATATCAGAAAGTGACAGTTAAGGTACATATCAAGGAAAAAGAAATCATCCTAATGAGAATTATTAACTCTTGGACCTGTCTTCCACAGGAAAAGGTTGTTCTGTTGAGTTCTTACTGTACTGTTAGTTTAATTGCAGGACAAAATCCTACCTTGGCAGTGAGGAGTGAAGTAAGGACAAAGATTCCTGTGTATGAACTGGAAACACTGATGATTGAAAACAGAAGAACTACTAGAGGGGAAAAGCATAAATCTGAATAATCTCAACCTAACCATATCAAAGCCAAAAGCTATTCAAATTAATTTCTGGGAAGGTTGAACGAGACAAGCTTCAAACAGGAAACTCCTTCATTTTATGGATGTGAAGCAGTATGATTCCTTTTCCTGGTTCTACAAAGACTGAACTAAAAGATAGGGCTGCAAATATGATGGGGATAAAGATGGGGATAATCTTCCTGAGGTGGCTTCAGAATCGCAAGAGCTCTACACAGGCAATATATCACATCTGCTCTAGTCAAAGTCACCAGAAATTGGTTGCTTGATAGCAAACCAAAGAAATAAATACAGTTTTACACCTAAATATATGTCCCAAACTTACTTTTTTTTTTCCCCCCTTACTTTTCACCTTTTTCCTGAGCATCAGCCATTAAAACTGACCAGTTGAGATCCCAGCTTTCTTGAACTTGGAAAGCTTGTAGAAAGTTTACTCCAAAGCCACACATCTCTCAATGAGAACAATGAGGGAGGACACTCAGCTTGACAGCTAGGGCGCAAAACTCCCATTCTTTCCTTAAACACAAAAATGATGAAAACATTTATTATGAAACATATTTTCCATTACTGTATTGTAGAATGTAAACAAGTTCTCATGACATATGGGGCCATGTGTTTCCTTAAAGAGGTGTTATGTATGTCAGAAGCAGCATATGTACCGTGTGATACAGCTACCACCATGGTAAGCATTTGTTATTGCCTAGTGAACAGGTGCATAAAATCCCCATGTAAACAGATGTCATAGCTGCACTGACATCTCTTACTCATGTCTACTCCTGCAGGAAAATGAGGGGGTTTGTTTCCCCTTCTTGGGTGTTTAATGTGGATGGCCTAGACTTGTGTTTCTGCATCTTCCCACTTTCACGGATCTCCTTCTTGACTGCACAGTGGCTTTTAGGAGGAATAATCACCCAAAGAAGAACCTTTTTCTCTAAGAGGCTCCACAATCATGCTCTTTCCAGAAGTCTCCACATAGATACTGTTGACAGGCACTACCAGTTTCATTAAGAAACTAATCTAATATTGAGAATCCTGAAAGGCGCAACCAGATTTTCCACTGATTTTTCTTTTAGCCCATAGAAGATGGTTTTTCTCCATGAAAACATTTTTAAAAATCAGACAATTCAAGTGGAGCCTATATAAAAAGACAAAACATACAGAAACACTGCTCTTTGCTGTCTCACTTTGCAAGGTGATGCTTGCAGGTGGACTAACATGGCCAGGTGAAACACAGCAGATCTCACCGGGAGTCTGCCACAAGTCCTTGCAGTGGAACCAGCCCAAACTCATTGTGCTCACATGAGAAAATTTTCCTTCCCCACGAGCGATCTCAGAGAGACCTGCACATCTCATGAGCTCCAAGTGCTCTTAGATTTACATATCTTAATTAGTGCATCTCTCAGTTATCAGGTCACTTTGGTGAGAATGACTCAGAAGCTCACAGAACCCTTTGTACCAACTCCCTGCACCCTTTGGAGACTGAGTAATGTAAGGAGTAAACATAAATATGTCATTTCCTTTTATCAAACATATGCATTCAAATCAGGCAAAAAGTCTCGAAAGCTAAGTGTGGTACAGCTTCACACAAACATGAAGGGGCTGGTGTGCCAGATCTGGCTCTTCCCTTCTCACACCTTCTTTTAAACTGAGATATTTGCCAGAACTTTTCAATGTAAGCCAAGGCTGCGGCTCTCTGCTGTTCTCAGACATGGTCACATTTGTGCTTGTCCTTGCCTGGTACATATTAAAATAATAATTTTTCCTTCCTTTCACCCTTCCAGAGCAAAGTAGTCTGTTTCTCCTCACATACTAAATTTTTAATGCAGTTTTCATTTTAAATTCCTTTAGCACAGTTTCTGTGGTTCTTTTTGCCTTCCTTTCTTCCCCACTCCCCTCCACTATGGCTTGTTGCACAAAAGAAAAAGCCATTCTCGCAAAATTATGAAAAGAGACAGTATATTAGGAACATGAATCTGGGCTTGATCCAAAGCCCACTGGAGACAAGGCTATTCTTCACATTTATTTCAACAGGCTTTGGATCAGTCACTCCCTCAACAAAAGTCTCTCAGCATAGATCATTTAAGTTATTAACCATGGCATGTTTCTCTCCAGTGAAATGCAGCACAAGTGGCACCAGATAACCCAGTGCAAAAAATGCACGTGGTAAGTCTGAGTATGCTCAGCACTTTATGGCAATTTCTGATAGAGCAGTCAGACTAACCAATATCCATAAATTCTGAGTAAAGGGAGGTGTTGTGTGCACTGGGAACAGCACAGCTGCAAGTCGTGGCCCTGTTCAGATGGCTGAGGTTGTATCATTTCTTGGCTTCCTTGGGGTTTCTAGGGGTTGGTGATGACAAATCACAGTGGGAACCTGTCCTTTATAGAAAATGTCCTTCAAGACTCATCCTGCTGAGAGAGATGAGGTGATACAGTGAAAGAAGTGAAGCACAAGCCAAGGAGATTGAAGGTAAATCTGCTGAAGACCACCTGGGAGTGATGTCTTGAGTTTTAGCTTTCATATATTCCAGATTCTGTACTGCATTAGTATATAACTCTGAACTTCATATAAAGTGCTAGCAAGTTCTCTTCATAGTTTAGTTAGACAAAACTATGTTTTTCCAGCCTGAGAACCAAGGAAACTGTTACAGTTTCAGGCCCAAAAAGTATAAACAACAGGGAATTGAGGAGAGCAAACTGGGAGGATGGGACTTCATAACCTGAAGATGTAATTGGACAATTAACCCCAATATGTAAATGGACCAAAAGTTATAAAAGTGTGAAAACTTGTGACTCGGAATCTGTCTTGGGTGGAGCCACAGCTGGGCTCTTGTACTGCCCAAAGTGTATCCTTTGAAGGCCTTTTTTAAAATAAAAACCTACTTTATTCCTTAAACACTGTCTAACCTCTGTTCTAGGTAGCTCCTTTAGGCATCAGGAGAAATGATCCTTTCATGAAGAGACTGGCATATAGGAAGGAAGAGAAAAAGTTCTGCATGGTTGGCATCCCCCACAGCACAGACTGCCAGCAGGCATCACTGGTTTGGGTGCAGGTGTGGAGCCAGAGGTGGCAGAAAGGTTTCTTCCCTGGCCAGGGGGATCCCACCCAACCCCAGCCAACTGCCTCAGTCACCTCTCACTTCTGGAAACATCACAGGCTTGAGGGTTTTTTTCAGGAACATCTTTCTGCCATGTCTCCCTGTTCTGACTCAGCTGAGCTGGAGATCATGAGATCACAGCCTAGGGCCAGTGGTGCAGCTGCAGGCTGTAGCAGGATCCATGGTACACCCTGGGATTAGGGAATCATCCTCCTTTCTCCCCTGTTTTGCAGTGCCTTTCCAAGATGCTGTGCACAGAGAAAACACAGCCTGCTAGTTTACAATGATATTTACATTTCAGTAAGAGATGCTCTACAGCTATTTCCCAAGGAAGTTTTCCACAGCCTCTTATTTCTGCGCAAAGCAATAAGTTAATTTTCAAATTAAATGAGCAAAATGATCATCATCACCCATATATCCCCATCTTTCTCCTCGTTCCCTGGCCACTTCATTAAGTTTGAACAAAACCATATTTAGCTGATACCGGGAAATTCATACCAGAGTCTTTTAAGACAGTACTTTTTAGATCTGTATCAAACCAGAATGCAGGATCTGAAATAAACTATTAAAAATTCCCCTCTGACCCTACCCATTGAATGTGTATGTTTTTCCTGAGCTGTCCACATGCCTCTGGGAAACTTTCTACTGTGAAAGATAGATTACTCCACCTTTTTTTTTCCGGGTTTTTTTTTTTTTTGGTGGCAGGAAAAATCTTTGGAACATCAGTGGCTGGATCAAATTAAGGGATTAATCCCAAGATCTATTCTGTTTTCTATCCCACATTTCAACCAGAACTGTGCAGCAGGAGCGGGACAGGTAAATGCAGTGTGTAAGAACCTGCTGTTACCCAACATTCAGGTACTAAGGCAGCAAAAAGGAAATATGTTCTTTCAGAGAGAAGCAAAATAATTTCATGTTACAGTATTGACTCAGTTTTTACACTTTGGGATAAAATTGTAAACTTTTAGTAGAGTTACGAAAGAAAAATAACAAAAATAATGTCTTTTAGGATCCACAATCTTGATCCTAGAATGGGAACTTGTTAACAGGGGTTTTATTAACCTTAGTGACACATAGCTCTGAGTCTCCTTGAGGCCTTAGGCAAGACACAGTAGAAATAAGAATGAGCCAGAGAGCAGATGATCTGCAATTGTCTTGTCATTATAAAGTAAAAAAGTAAATGGGCTCAATAGGGAAATGTGTTTGAAATTGTAAAGCTCATAAACTTTAAATTATTGGGGAGGATGGAAGGATGGAGAGCCAGATAACCTCCCCATTGTTTAAGAGCTGGATTTCTAGAGGGAATTATGTATTATGGTATATGCTAAACCGTGTTGTATCACCCAAGATCTATTAAAATTTCATTCTAGGGACCAGATTTTATCTTCCCCTATCATTACTGGTGTTTGTTTTTGTAGAGTCTTGACTTGCTCCTTAATGCCATTACTGAGTAGGGTCCCTTGAGAAACTCCAATCCTCTATTTTATTTTTACAGTTTTCTCTGATGACTAATACCTGAAAACATATTTCAACCTTTCAATTTCTAGCACATATCTCATTTCACATGTCATGGGAAGCAAAAAAGTATTGCCTTTTTTGAGGGGGGTCTTATTTCCCCTCCCTTCCACCCTCTTCATTTGACTAAATAATTTCATTTTCAGCTGAGCAGGATTACAGAAAGGTTTTGGTGTGTTGCCACAGTTTTTAAGCTTGGTAAGGCTTAGACACCACAGACCAGGCTGACAGCTCCAATGACCACAGCAGGGCTTCACAGTATTTCTCCTAAACAATGAATGATCCAGTATCCCAATATTTCCCAGTACCAGTATCACCCAATTAGCTTTGGCTGGGGTGGGTTGACAAAAGACTGGAGAAAACGTGTTCTACTTCAGGTTTTTGATAGTTGATTTGGACCTCATGCTGTGATGGAGTGCTGGATGCTGATATGCATCAAATCAAACAGCGCAGAGGTAAAGCTGCATGACAGCTTAGAAAAAAAAAAGTAGGAGAGATAAAAGAGAAATAAGTGATCCTTCATTTCCAAGGACTTCCGTGTCTTATCTTTCCAGAAGATTGCTACAGCTAGCTCAATTATTACTTTCCTGGGATGTCTTGTTTGCTTCCACCAGACGGAAGTAATATAAAATTATGTAAATCAGCTTCCTTGAAGTAAAGAATCATGGACCAGTCAATAATGTTTATGCATTAAGAAAGGGCAGCTCCTCCTGGAAGAAATAACACAGGGAGCCGATCATAAGTAAACATTTCTAAACAGACAAAGGGCTGGTCCCTGCAGCACAATATATTATCATATTTCCACATAATTAGTTTGTTTTCCACTTGAAATCAGAAAACGATTCGACATTGCATTCTGTGCCTCAGGATGGTGCATACAGTACAATTCTCATGTGCAGGTTCATATGTTGAATAATTAGTAAGAATTAATCTGTTGAAATTAAAGTTTGGAATATTATAGAACTCATGAATAGTGCATGGAACCATCAAGTAAATTAAACCAGAAACAGAATTTAGGAAGCCAGACAATAGCAGATGACTGCTGGCAATCTGTTTTTTAATCAGTGCGTTACAAGCCAGAGGGATGAATATTGTTACTGACTTTGGAAATAGTGTAAACGTTAGCAGGCACAATAAAGAATTCTTAGGAGGTGAGCACATTTTTACTAAGTTTGTTAAAGAAGGGCACTTCAAAAGAACCTGCTCACTTAGACGTGTATCTGCTCTCCACGATGCCCAGATCAGAAAAGATTGGATTTACGGAGGGTCTTGTACTTCTGGTCTGCACTGCAAGTGCACTGAGGACTTCCAAGAGCTCCATCCATCCCTGTTTATTTTAAAATTGTATTTCCTATCTGAAGCCAAAAATGTGTAAGTTTCTTTTTAGTTTCTTTAAAATTAGCAATTGATTTGCTGTAATTCTCGGGCAGCATGAGACCAGTGTGGCGATTTCTCATTTTAAGAATTCAAAACAGCTATGCTTTAGTTCAGTTTTATTTTAAATTAATTTAATCATCATAAAGATTTTAAATTTTTTGCTTGCTTTACTGTGAAGAAAGCACTGGTCTTGCCTTAAAAAAAAATTGAGAGCAGTCAGAAATCCTGTGAGGACTAGGTTGATTCATGCTGAAATGCATATATTCTTTCCCTTGAAGGGAAGAGCTTTAAATCTACCAGCACACTTGACTTTTTCTGTTCTGTATGATCCTGTTAAATTGGAAGAGGTTTCCAGATCTATTTGAAAAATGGCCACTACAGTTAGCTGAAACTTCAATCTTGAAAATGAATGAATGGAGCTGGTCCAGTACATTGGCTCTGGACCAGTCTTTAAAATACAGCAGAACAATGAATAACTGAATTCACAGCCAGCTGGTATCATAGTTGGGCAGTGAAAGTGTCAAAATATTAGTGACTTTTTTACATTTGTCAAAATCATTGCCAATATGGGAAGCATGGGCAGCTTGCAAATGCGAATCTTACACCAAAATAGTTTTAAAATCTTGCCTTAAGAATGTGAGTGCAGCTCCTGGTTTTATCTCACCCATCACAGAAAAGATGGAAGAGAATAAAATATCTTTTACTTAGAAGATAAAAGCTATTATTGATTTATCATCAAACATCAACTACTAATGTGGTTGAGTGGTGCTATATGCCCTGAAGGAATAATGGATCAACCGGCATTTCTGTGCCTTATTTTCTGGAGTCTAATAAGTCCATTATAATAAGTCCATCATTGGATTAATTTCTAGAATTTAGCATGTAAAATCTCCATGAAAAATAAGTATAAAATTTATCTCTGTCTATACATACTCACACAATATAAAGGAGAAGGAAACAGAGTTTGGCCATGCTTCAGTTCCAGGAGAGAAAAAGAAAAATAAACATATGTTAGTGGTGTCTGACACATCTTTCTGCTCCAATAATTTGAAAAATGTTTGTTTTATTTTTAAAACAAAATTTCGCTGGCATTCACTGGATGCTGCAGTTGAGACAGTTTCCCTTGTTTTGGAAAGAATATAAAAGCATCTCCATGACCGAGTTACTCCAGTGCAGCAACACAGAAAATGCCTGTGCTTGTCCACTCAGTTTGTTCTCCTGGAAGATACTGGGGAATTTTCAGTGCCTACATCGTGGGTGCTTCCTTACCGCCATGGACACAGATCCTTTTGGGTGTCAGGACTCCAGAGTTACATCAATTATCCTGTGATGAGGTACACGGCACTGCTCAAACCAAGACCCATCTCTCATGGAGCACAAGGGATTTTCACAGAGAGTTTTGGTGACCTGAATCTGCTGACAAATTATTGATGATCTCCAAAGGCCTGACGTGCAAAAATGAGTGAACAATCAACTCTTGTGACCAGTTATATTAGGATCTATGGAAGCAATCACGGAGCTAATGAACTTAGGAGCTGCAACACTCCATCAGGAGCAGGTAGATTTGTGGGAGGACAGTGCAGAACTCCAACTGATGCATATTGGACACAAATCAAAACTCAGCATTTAAAGAACAGGACATACCTCCTCATTTTTTCACTTCAAAAGACTAATTTCAAAATCAAACACGTACATGGCTAGATCTATACTTTATATAGGCAAATTCACTGCAGTGATTAAGAGAATCGTTTACTGTCTCTGTGCCCAAATTTCTGATCGATTCCTTTTTTTTCCCCCTTTGGAATTCATTAGTTAAGTGAATAATCTCTTTATGTTCCTTTATTAGTTATAAACTGAGAACCAGGAACCTGTGCTATTTTCCCCTGCTCCTCTGCAATGTTCTTATTTCAGCAAAGTAAGGTTTGAGCTGGAAAGTTTCCCTGAGAAGATTTTCATTTCTCATCTTGTCTGATGCAAAGTAAAGAGTATGCCAAGTGCCACTGACCTTAACTCTCCTGAATCAAAAATATCTGATGTGATATATAGAAAACTTTGATGTGTAGATATGCTAATCAGCAGAGAAATGTCAAATTTGCATACATTTCAAGTGACCCAACAATATTTACCTTAGAGCTAAGTTTCATATTTTTCTGACAATTGCAGCATTGAACAAGTGACTCATTTAGCATATCTAAGCAGCATTATGTCACAGGGATTTACCTCAGAGTTGTTTGAAAGCATCAAAAAGATGAACATCACTGTCTGAAATTAACAACAAGCCTAATTTGATTTGACAAATGATGTTGATTTAGATAGGGTCACTAGCTATTGAAGATGCGGAGGACAAATAGTGCCTTGAAGCCTTGATAAAACTGAATATTTAAACAGTTCATTATGCAAATTTGCCCTCTACCTGTCAGTAGTGACTAAAGTATAGGGTTAGAGTGCTGCAGAGGCTCAGTGCTAAGGAGATGACTACTCTATGTGTACCTGGATCTGCTTTAAAAAACAACTCCACAGACATTTACAAAGTGGATGTGCATCAGCCCCATCCTCCCCAGGTTTAGCAGTGACAGAACCAACAAAGGCTTGACTCTGAAAACTTTCAGCATCATTGAGGAAAACTTCACTTTACCAAGGGAGCAGGTAAATATGGACATTTTCCTGTTGCATATTCAAGGACTCTTCCTCCAAACCTTTCTCACAAGATGCACTTCCTGGGAGCCTGGTGGAGCTACCTGCACCACTGCTGGTGCTGCTCACATGAGGATGCTGGATGGGAGCCCTGCAGTGTAAGCAGGTGGGAAAAGACCTCCAGAATCACCAAGTCCAACCCTTGGCAAAATAGCACCATGCCCACTAAACCATAGGGACTCATGCATAAGGACCTGGGAACCAAAAAGACTCAGGTTGTTTACAGCTTTGTACTACACCTATACATAAAATTCCACTATTGCTCTCATCAGCACTCGGCCAACTGGTATGCATTAGCAGCAGAAAGAGAAAATTTCATCCAAGATAAGACCTTAGGGTTTGAAAAAATACCTTGGGATATCATTGCCCATTCAAAACAGATGGCTTTAACTCTTTAGGGTCTATTCTAAAAAACTGAAATACACTTAAATGCACCAATTGTATATAGTTCTGGATGAGAATACACATTGCACCAAAGGAACAAAATGTGTAGTGACTTGGAGTGGATATATAAGTGTTCAAGAATAATTAACAATATTTATATGTTCCAAATCTGCAGTACTAATAAATCCTTATTTTGAAAGGAAGTGCTGCAGAGTAATTAATCTATACAGCAGCAACTCCTTAAAAATTTTTCTTCTTTTCTTTTTTCCTTTTTTTTTTTTGCTATACACATGCACACAAACTATGGTTTTAGTATTTAGTATACTTCAATTTACCACCACACTGCGTGGCCACAGGTCAGCAGCTTTTAAGATACCCCACAATGTCTGGGTAATGTTTCTCTTTACCAGTTAACTTTTGTAAGACTCTTTCCATCACATTTTTCTCAGAGCTCAGAAAAGCCCATCAGCATAAGCCAGGCTGAATTCTGATACAGTGCATTTAGAGAACTGTATGAAAATGTCAGTTTAAGTATTGGCAAGTAGATAATATTGGACGAGCAGACAGAAGCTATTTAATTAAAGAAGTATGGGAGAGCAAGAATAATACAGAGGGCAGATAGAAGAATATCTACTCTGATCCCAGGAAAGCCCTGCCTGGGGTAAGCTGTGCCCCCATGGCACAGATGAAGGATGCGGTGTCAGCAGAGGGGCTTGGACCTGCTCTGCCCCACAGCCAGAGCTCCTGGTGCTGCTGGTACAGAGGCCAAGCCAGACACAACTCAGGAGCAGCACTGCTCTTGCTCACAGCCCTGTGCATGAGCACAACATACCCACCAAGGAATGGGATTTCTTAAGGCTGAGGAGCCAGGGAAATGTTTATACACATGTGGTAGATTTGGGCTAAGGGATAGAGCAGCACGTTGTGCAGACTTCCCAGCTCAGGAGCTTGTTAGCACCCAGGAATGTAAGCCAAAAGCATCATGAACCTTTTGCATTTTATGCTTTTATCATGCAATCTTATTGATTCATTTCCATGTGTTTTGGAGTATTTGTGTTTTCTTTATCCAGGTTTATCCCATCTCCCCCTTGCTGGTCAGACTAATTGGGAGATGGCTGTATTTACCATTTCACCGGATCTGAGAAAACATGCCTTGTGAGCAACCTTGATTTGTTTATAAACTACTCCTCTAACTCTGCTGAGCTTGTAAGTTCTTGGCTAATTGCTCTCATGTCCATGAAATGGGAGAAACCCAAGTCTGAAATACATGGAAACAATTAGGGCAGAAAAAAAAAAAATAAAGGCTTTCCCTGTAAACAGATGTCTATGCCAAGATACCCTACCTAGAGCAACTGGCACGTGGTATGTTTGCAGATGGATCCACAGTAGGATCTAGCCACTTATATTTAGCATGCAGTGTTATTTGTTTTAGCTTGCCAGTGAGCAATAGGCAGGAGCTGGAATGGGAACCCATCATTTTTTCACAGAAGTGCACCACTACCACCCCAATCACATACCTTAACTCTTAATTATTACAAATGCAGCAGCCATTACAGGAATAGCTGCCTTTTTTTTTCTTCAAAGTTGTCTTAGAAGAGCATAGGTAAGATGATTTGTAATGTGCTATCTCGTTACATAGTTCGAGATGACATTTTGTTCTTTACATGTGGAAAAATATAAAGCAGTACAGCGAAGTGTTCCAGCCTGTTTCATTATGTTGGTAATTTCCACTGCATGGATTTACTGTAAACTCTGGTTAGCATGCATGAAGTAATTCAGCAGTCTGAAGGCCAGGAGGGCTCATTTGTGCATCTAGTCAGATCCTCCTCCATAAACTCTGTCACAAAATTTCCCTATCTTCATCCACTGTCAGTACTCTGCCTTCTTAGTGAACTAAAATGAAAGAAAATCCTTTTAAAGATTTGAAGCCTAAAAATTATAAGAAAAATCTATTATCCTTTTTCTACATCTACTGTTCAAAGGTCACAATTAGTTGCTCTACTTTCAATTTTCTTCCTTATTCAAATGCATTGATTACAAAATCAGAGTTGTCTTTGGACTGGACATAATTTTAAGCTGATGCAGGACTCCTGAAGCAAAAAGCTATTATTTTTTATGAGACGAAAAATCACTTGAAGGGAATGAGAGCACTGAAATGTCAGACAGACATGGTCTTTGGGCTTACATCCAAAAGGAATGGCTACATTTCCATGACCCACAAAGCAGGCATAGATGGTCATATTGACCCTTTCTGCCCTAAAATAACCAACAAGTTTACAAGCTGATACCTTGGAGGAGTTCCTTTAGCAAAGTTTTGCTAGTATTTGATCCTTGTCAATTTACACATGACAACATTACTATTAAGGTTTCTTTCTTATATTAAGGTGCTCCAAGCACTGATGATCACCAAGATATTTTTGTCTTTATGAAATCATAAGTCAATCATACATTTTCTGGTAAAAGGAGGGGGACTGAAGCAACAATTTTGATGGAAAAACTAAAAGCCTATTCATTTATGTATATATTTAGATGCAGAGTTCATTCTCTCTTGTTCTGCTGAACAAGCACCTCTGCAATCTCTGTATGAAAATGAAAAGGCTGCTTTAAAACATCTCAATATTTCTGAGTTATTGCAAATGCCACAATCCAGAAATCAATAATTGAACCAACTTCAAGGAGTGCTGATTTTGCTAAGAACCCAATTCTCTTTTTTTCAAGCATTGTTATTCAAATATCATTAATTTAATGACTCAAAGTGACTGTATGGGTTTATTTTTGTAAATCATAGTATCTTCAAAGCAGATTGAGTGTTTTTCACTCCTCTTTTGCCACAGGACAGATTCTTCAAGTTCTGCTAAATATACCCAGTGTTCTCTAGTGCACATTCCACCTTGGAAGCTGTTTCTGAGACATTTCAGGGTGCCTTATGCTACAGCTGCTCTAATACTTGGTGTTACACCTCCAAGCACAGGCAGGATGGGTAAGCAACCACTTATTCAGATTTTAATAACACCAGAAAAATGTGGTCCTTCACCATTTCTCGAGGTCTCCAGAAAATTAAGTTTTCCTCTATAGAAATGCCAGTAATGGAAGCTTGTTTGAGTATTTTGTAAGGGATAAAGATCGAAATATATTATCACACTCTGGCTTTACAGCCTCCTTGCTTTGTGAAAGTTTAAAGTCTGTGATGGCTTGCGAATAAACACTTGTATACAGTATTTAAAATACAGGTAATAAATAGGTTTTCTCATTAGACATTATTTCTTCTTACTGGAGGAAATCAAAATCACACATAATTTTTAAATTAAAAAAAAATAAAGAAAGGATGTCTCAATTGTGAAAAGAACAAGCAACTGACAAATACCAGGAGGATGAACAGCAAGCAGTGGTCTTCAGAATATTCCTGGAATGAATATCATTCTGGTGACTGGATTGCTGCCAAGACTTTTTATTCTGTTTTAAAAAATGCATAGACTAGGAGAGTCATAAAAGAATGTTTTGTCTCTGGAATATGCTGGAACAAAAGCCAGATATGCTTAGGTTTTGACATGGACATTCATCATGTCCCGAGCTGAATCAGTTATTATTTCTGAAAGTATTAAATATGAAATGAGCTAAGTGTCTAACAAGTCTGCCATGTTCTTCAGTTATAACTAACTGTTAAGACTGACTGAATTTTGAGAAACATCCTCCTGTATATTAAGTTGTGTGAACTCAACCAAGCAACCCCTCCAGTCCCAGTCTCCATGGGGACCTCCACCACTTCGCCTTACAGGGTGAAGCTGAAGCACCAGGATTATTTTCATTGGCATGGAAAGGTTTTCCACGCACAGAGCACAAGCTCCACACAGAATTCATAGAAGCTTCTCATTCTGAACGCTTGCTCTGCACTGGCTCCTTCCTGCTGGCCAAGTTGACATCTTCCCATGAAGGCTGCTGTAATCAGTGTTGGAACAACATCATAAGGGTTCAATACATCCTCCACCTTTTCAATTGCTCTTCTCTAGCCCTTCAGACCACGTTCAGGGACACACATGCAATTATTTCTGCTATTTAGTTACACTCTTCAGCAAGTTACTGGCTCACCAGCACTGACTAACATAGGTGTAGCATTACTATATCTTACAGCACTTAGAAACCCACCAATATTTATTGTAATGGTTGTGTGAGCAGCAGTGCTGTGAAATTCTGAAGTTGCAGCACTGAGCCACTTCCACAAAATCTGTATTTAAGTGCCATTTCATTTTTCATTGCTATGTTTGTGCTGCATTAAAGAGAAAAGCAGAACACTCCTCTAGCTGTTCATCAGCACCATTGCTTATCACCAAGAGGAGCTTCTTGGGAGGGGAAAGGCTACAGCTATAGCTCATGGAGGATACAAGAATTCTAAAGGACATTCACCATATTCACAAAAGAATTCAATATTTTTTCACTCCTAAATGAAGAAAAGTCCTTACATTCAAGGGAAAAAAACACATTTACGGACTAAAATATTGTTAAATGAGGACTCCTGCACTCCAGTTTTCAACATAAATGTATATCCCACCAAAAAAAGTATTCCTAGTCAGACAGCTGAATGCTTTCTTAAGCTCCCAACTTAGACTGTCTTCAGATGCTAAAAACAGAAGGGAAAAAAGTAAAAACAAGCCACAAATCAGGTTAAGTCTTGATTAAGAGCTGATCAAGAGGCTCTGTTAGGCTCTCTCAGAACGTGCTTCTCCATTTTCTAATCAATTTTTTAAGTGATGGCAATAGCAGTAGCAATAAATATTAATATTAGTGCTGAGCAAAGTCACCACTGGAACCCATTGCACTGTGCACTACAGGAGCAGAGAAAGGACAGTTCTTGTGGAGAAGGACTTCCATGTGAAAGCCATCACTAGGCAAAGGGATTACAAAGCACAGGAACAAAAATATAGGACTGGGAAAGTGCCCAAGGGCCCATGCTCCACCATCCTATGGACTTCACAGTGTCTGACCTGGTTTCTTAGGAGTCTTGCTTTGATGACAGTTCAAGGCCTCCTGTATTATTTCTTATTCCTCACTTGTAGGAAAATCTCCACACCAGAAGAGTATCCTTCTCCTTCCTCCTGCCCCCCTTCCTCCTGCCAGAAGTATTTTCTCAGAATGGGAAAAGCCATACATATTAACACTGCCTCAGACTGTGTTACCAGAGGAAAGTGCCTTTTGAACCATGAATTCTTGATACTGAAGATCATCCGCCGGAAAAAGCCTTCAGCTTTACCTCTGACATTCAAAGCTTTTGTTTATTCCACTAAGCGTGCATGTAATTTTTTAACTCAGAGAAATAAAAGACAAATGTTGTCTGATGCCTACCCAATGAAATAAAGAAGATGGGAGAGGATAAAATTATATTTGTGCTGTTCTGCATTAAATTGAAAGGAGATTCTTATATTTCCTCTCAGTTTTAACACCATGATAGCAATAACATAGCTGGAGCCTCAGTATTTCTCCTCTCTTCAGTTTGGGGTTGTGGCTGTACCCAATCTGTAGCATTTTAGCTGCTCAAAATGATCTTCAAAACCAGTTTGTCTAAATCCTTACTGGTTTTGTGTCCTGCCCCTCACCTGTATGATCAGAAGAAGCTTTTTTTATTTAGTCCATTATATACCAGACTTGTTCAGCAGAGGGAATGTTCTGCATGAAGAGGGAACCCTTACAGAATTTCTGCATAAACTCGGATTTATTGTCAGAATAGTCTGAAATAAGTCACCCTCAAGCCAGATATGAGCAATTAGATACAAATAAGAAATACTCTAACCCAGTTAAGTTAAAAATCACTCTTTATCAAATCAGTGCAAATTTTGCTTCTAGACAAGGCCTACTATAATTTGCTATGCTGTTTTAAAACTATTTTTTAATACTTTTGGGCAAGCAGCTTATATATCCAGTGTGTGGCTAATATTAATGGCAGAGCTGTAAATCCCTCACAAGGGAGTTTGTGGAAGTGCTGATATATCCATTACCAGCACTGGAAAGTGCTGCCAGGCTCTTCTGTAATTACAGCTTCTTCAAAGGCAGAGTACATCATTTGGTCTGCAGAGAGAAGCAGCAAAAGCCAACATGAGAGGAGACTGACTGATTTCAGAAGTCCTGGTGCCAAGGGCATGAGTACTTTGGTACCCAGACGTCCTCATCCAGGTCCCACTGCAGGAGAGAAGAGCAAATACCCCTTCCTACCTTCTCTACCACTTTCCCGCTCTTCTTCCTCCTTCGTTACACCCACTTGTTCTCTTGCAACCCATGTTTCCCCAACACCCATCAACACAACAGTCATGCCATCCCTCTATATAGCATTTCCATCTGTAACTCTCAGAGTGTTTTGCAAAAGGCAATAAACAAGCTGCTTCCTCCACCCAAGGTCACCCAGAGGGTCAGTGCTGAGCCCAGGAACTGACCCCAACCTCTCAGGACCTGCACCAAGGATGGGACATGCTGTACCACTCACAGCCACCTGTTAGGGAACACCACAGCCTGAGGAAGAGCTGAGCTCTTACAGGGTGCTTGACACTACTCTGAATCATGTAAAAATAATGAAAACTATTTTCTGTCCATTTGAGGCACTTGCAAATTACCATTCACTGTCATATCTAAGTGCCAAACACTATCAGGCATACTGACAGGCTTTGAAGGCTTCCAAGATGAGGTGGTATTAATACAAGCCTGTCTCACTACAGTACCACAAGAATTATACAGTAGATACTGAAATGTTGGGCTCTGTGAGTACAATTTGGTTCCTTGCAATTGGTAGGAACAGAACCTTGGAATGGTCACTGCTGTGACCATTTGGCTCAGAACCATCACACCCCTGTGGGATCATCCACAATAAAGATGTTTTGGTCATGTCCCACAACTCAAGGGCAGTGGGTGGTACCCCACAACATTCCCAGGAGTAAGTGGCTGTTCCCAAATGAATGTCTGGCTTTCTGCTGACATGAAATTCAGATGAATCTTAGTATGACAGACCAGATAAAAACATTGTGCTACTGGCCTGGGTGCCTTTCTTCTCTCTGCACTGCAAATAGTCAAGGATGAAAAGCTTCGTGCTTCACATGCCTGAGAAAATGGTCTCCCACACTTCTGGTCACTGCCCAGGGTACCAGAATTCATAAAAATGCATCACAAACTTTCTAATTCTGCAGGCAGACATCAAGGGGAAATCAATAGCAGAGGATGGGAACCTGGGGCCTGCAGTGGCTGTGCATATCACTGCTGCACAATGGCATCTGAAAGAGGAATGAAGAGGGAAAAAAGAAGGGAAGGAGCACCCTTTATTATGAAAGAAAATTCCACATTTTGCCATGTTGGGTCTTAGATACTGAATCCATGTTCATGTAGTACTGAGACTTAAGAGTATTCAAGAAGCTTGGACTCATTTTGAGCACACTACACTTGCTTTTGTGCAAGACAACATTTTCCACTCTATTTTAGATATGACTAGCTATTGCTGGGAGACAACTACTTTGGACCAGGATACAGGAGTAAGAAATGCTATTTTACTTTCTGTTAAGGTCAGCAAAACTCAGGTTATAAATCAGTCAAAGTCTTTGCATTTTTTACTGACTCATTAGCTGAATAAATTCAGTGATTCCCAACAGAAAAGGTATGTAATTCTTTCTCTAGCTTGTGACAAAATTCTGCCAGCAAGCAAGCAGAAGCAATTCTAGACATTGTCAGTTATTGCAGATTTAAACCTGTCACTGGTATGGAGATACATCACTATGTATCAGAAAGCTCCTCTATGTGTGTGATAGAAATTAAAGGTAAGCAAATACTTCTCAAACAATAACGAAAGCATAGTTTTGGGGGTTTTTCACCAGACTTATATCATTTTAAGTCTTGTTCTATCTTAAGGAGGAATCTGACCAACAGTTTATTGCCAGCACATTCACAAAGGGAGATTAAATAATATAAAATAGGGAAAAATAATCTAAAGTTCAGCTACACAGTGCTCCCCTCCCAAATAAGTGATCAACCATCCCACATGACTTAATCTCTAATATTTCTGATTTCTTTTCCATTCCAAAGCCATGGAATGGAAGTGGTTTTTTCCGGCAGCATTTGGAGCGCCACTAAAAAACAGAAACCTGCAATCCTACTACAACATGTAGTTGCCTAAAAACATGCAGAGTAGGTGAAAAACATCACCAGCACAGTGTAGTTATATAATTACTGTATTTTGGACAAATTACCGAGTACAGGATGAAAGGCAATGTATCAGCGCATTCTTTCCCATCTAAATCAGATCTTAATTAGAAATTAAGAGGGTTTTTTCAGGTTTTAGGGCTTTTTTAAAATTTTTTTTCCCTATCATTTGATCCCAAGAGCTATCTTTCAGACATGGCCATTCAATTCAGACATGGAAAACTACTATTTTAAGTTACAGAATATCTCATGAAACTAAACAGGATAACAAGCAATGAACTTCTACTCAGTCCTTAGTGGAAAGCTCTCTCCAAGATGAGCATCATCTTTACACGACTTAACATTTCAGGCAGATTAAGCAGGGATTGAACACACCTCCACACAACCCAAAACTGCTTTTGAGACTGCTTAAGTCTCAATTGCTCCAATACTTCTTTTGGCCTCTTTCATTTTCTGCCAATGAACTTGGGCCAGGAGCTGGAAGCCTGTCAGGTTTTAGAAAGCAAAAGCAAAGCATGTCCAGGCTGGGCAGTTGCAATTGATTCTCTTGTGACTCTTCCCAAAGATGACTCACACGTTTCAGTTTGTTCATGCTTTGACAGAGCAGAGCATGAGCAAGTTCCTCCTGGTGATCCAGGAGCTGACCTGCTGTGTGCTGCTGGTTATCATTCTCCCAGTGTAGCCTCCCTTGGGCTGGAGCGGGGCTTCCTGAGGATCACTTCTCTCCTTGCACACCATCACAACAGCCAGGCTCAGAACTCAATGCATCTGCTGGCAATGCAACTGGCTGCATGTTCAGGGAATGATGCTTTAAGCAAGGGGTCACCAGATGGCCATTCCTTGTAGCTTCACTTGACCTTCAGCGAGCACTGCTGTGTCCTACGCCGCGCAGCACCGAGGAGCTCCAAGGCACAGTGTAAGATGCATTAGTAGGTCAAACACTTACTTGGCTGGAGACCATTGTGGAACTATTTATTATGGCCAATTGGGGCAGATTGCACTGGGCAGGGATGTGCTATAATAAGCACATTAATGCTAAGTGTCACATGCCAAGATCTGACAAAGAGGGGTGAAGAACATCAGTTCATACTTCACTCATCTGTTTTTCCTGGGTAACTGCACAAGAGGATTAGAGAGCTCCTGCCCATTCCACGTCTAACCTGCTGAAAAAGAATCAGAAACTTCAATTTCCTAGCCTAAAACTCACTCGAAATCCACCCAATCTGATTCAGTTGCAATCAGAAAAAAATCCTGACTGAACTACATAGGGTTAAGCACTGGCCAAAATATCAGCAGAAGCAGGAGGCTTGGGTGCTTTGAAACTCTGTTCAACATATGTCTGAAGGATTTTTGGGACTGCACAAAACTGTAGTAAAAGAAAAGATTGGCAAGGCAGATGTTCGTTGTTTACTGACCCCTGATGAAACCTGCCCTTTCCTTTACCCATTTGAGATGTTCAATAGATACGTTGGTGCTGATTTTTAAACCATGTGCTGCCAAAAATCTGGTGTATTTCTACGTCCCTGAGAGTTTGAAAACAAGAAGTACACTAGACTAGTGTGAAAACACACTTCCTTATGGCAGGTTTATAAGCTGATCACTGGAAATGAATTTCTTGCAAAGTAACATGTTGAAAACCATGACAGGCTCATTGACAACAAGCAAAGCCCTCACATTTCTATCTCAGGAAGAGGGTCAGTTTGCAGAGCAGGCACCAAGCGATTGTTTATTGGAGCTTTTGCAGAAAAAAAAAGGAAATTTTGCCTTCCGGGTATTTATGTGGAAAAAGCTGATACTGTCGCAAACACAAATAACACAAAAACAGGACTGTGAGAACTCCCAAGCACACTCAAGCTTTCCTTTCCACGCCATTTTTCTATATGGCTAACATGGCAACCTTGGAATCTCAGCCAACATGGTAACACTTCCGACTTTGGAAGAGACCAGCGCTTTGCTTTGCTTGATTTTTTCCCCACCTGTCAGGCATGTCTTGTCCAAGAATATTTCCCAAGCAGCTGAAGGGATGGAGGTGCAGACATGACAAACACAATAATGAAGACACTTTCTAGAGCAGCTTCCTAGAATTGCTGGGGCAGCAGCAAGCGATAACCCTTGGGACTCTCATTCATGGGAAGCCAACACCATGGTGGTCCCAGATGGAGTAACTCAGCATTTCTGAAGTCACAGGCACTATTTCTATCACACATTCACACCCTGCTTTCATAGTCACACTTGTCCTAGCTTTCACTTACATTTCCAGGTCCTGTGAATGCCAGAAAATAACCCCCACACAGGTAGTGTATAAAGCTGCTGTAAATGGGGCACAACCTAAGATCTAAAACCTGCAGAGCAAACTGGTATTAAGTGACATCCCACTGGGGAAACCTCCAACATCCCATGCATTCTGGAATCAGCCTACTCATGGGAGTACACATAACAACTCAGGTCTCATGCTACAGGACATGCAAGACTCTCAACTTCAGAACACAGATAAGTGTCTGAGTAGCATATCAAGCTCCACAAAGGACCACTAATATCGTTAAATATGACACACAGTGTTCTATTTTAAGTGATGAATGGTGTACACAAATAACTTTCCTCAATAATACTAACTAGATTAAATCAACTATCATTCCATACATTATGGAACAGCAGAAATTGATCAAGAGTGGGTTTCAAAATCCAGGGTGGTTTATTATACTACCAACAAACTCTTCAGCAGGGAAAGGTGCTAAACAAAGTCATGGACAAATGTAGGGCAAATATGCATGGAATACTGAAAAGAGCAGAGGAAATGTGATGCTCAGCATCCCTGCAGTAACCTGGCAAAATCATAGGTTGAAAAAGGATGCAGGAGTTCAGAGAAAGCAATTCATCAGTCACCATCACTGTTAATACATCTTGCAGTCTTCACAGGAAGCTCAGCTGATGGCCTTTGCCATATTTTTAACAGAATACACGTGTCATTAATGCTCAGTGTTCAATAATGTGGAATATCACAGACTCATGAGAGGCTACTCCAGCATGCTGACCTGACAGGGAGGAGAGGAGCCAGGGAAAACCTCCACACACAACAGAGCTCAGAGGAAACTGTACAGCAGAGATGACTTTCCATACCAGCAGCAGACATTCCTACAACAAGAGTTGCTACTGCATCTTCATCAGCAAACTCCAAATCTGTCTCTGTGTGAAAACCAGAGAGAAACATGGCTTCAGTAGGAATTGAGGACCCTGACTCCATCCTATGACTTGAAATCACCATTCTTCAAGACTATATCTTTGCTTTGCCCAGTGTGGCCCATTTCCTCCAAGGTCACAACCTCCAGCAAGTTTTTTTTCCACAGAGGCAGACTAACAAAGGCAGGCTCAGATAGTCCATGATCCTGAGCACAGACCTTGAAGACACCAAGTGCCTCAGACAAAGCTGGCAGAAGGGTGGTTGTCACATGCAGGGACTCTACCATAGGCAGCAGACTCCCCTCACAATACCCAGGAGACACCAAAATAATGCAGAACAAGTGAAATTGAAGGATCTATACCAACAATAACATTTCCAGTAGTCTCACCTCAATATAACAAACACAAGCCCCAGCGGGAAATTACTTTGGGCAACAGCAAGAAGCACCAGGGAGACTTTTTCCATTCCAATCTCAAAAGGTTCATCCCTCATACAAGCAGGGGAGCTCCCTGGTTTTTACTGGATCAGCAGACAGCTACAATACCCAGCCCACCGCTGTCACATGCAGGAAGGTTAATTGTAATTACACAAGTGAAGTTTCCTGATGAATGCATCTGGGGATCTGCCATTTGGCTCATGCTCTTTCTATTTTACAGGTAAAGCTAATGAGTACACAATTAAGCACTTGAGAAACAGATCACTGACAAAGTCCACACCAGGTTCACTGGAGAATGACATGAGCAAGTTCAGGCAATATTCCCTATTCTCTCATATCATCTTTCCTGCTCTTCAACAAATATGAAAGAAATAAGATACCAAACACCTTTAGCTGTTGTTTTCATTTTATTAATGTATTCTTACTGCCATTTTCAGCTCCTAGTCAATGTCTTTGATAGCTGACACATCGTTTCTATCACATCTTATTTTGCTGAAGGCATTTTCCAACTCCCTTAAGCCTTTCCATTCCCAGCTACAGTGCATATTTTTGAGCTAATATTAATTTAAATGACCTTTTTCCCCCTAGATCTACTTTTTAGAAAGAAGATTTACAAGAAGCCTAAGTTCATACGGAGGCCATGTTCCTGCTTCCCCTCCAGGAGCACCCATTAAGTTCAGACTCCCTATTTGTATTTTGGCTTTCTAGTACAGCTGGTGATGGAGAGAAAAGGGAAGCTACTGAGCCTGAAACTTCACCCAGTGAACACCTCTGTTTTCTAAATGGTTATCCCCCAAACCTGGGAAGTCAAACATCCAGCATCAGGGCTAAACATATGGGACTTGTAAGTTCAGTGTCCTCACTGGAAACCAGGGACCCCACATCCACCTTCTCTTTCAGCTTCCAAGCCAGCATGGAACAAGCAAGGGACCAAGCCCTCCCACCCCTCCCAGCTCCACCAGCCTTCCTTGGCAGGCTTGACTCCCACAGCTTGCTTCTCCCAACACCTCCCCACCTACTATTCCTATTCCTGCTGGGCTGCAGCCTTTTATAGCAGCTGTTTTTTGATTGGCATTTTTTCACAGATGGGGGAGGCAAATAGGTCCTTCATTAACCCTTTGCAGGTTGCTGCCAAATGTGTGTGGGGGTTATATGTCATTTTTTTTAATGAAGTGCCTTCTGGAATTGAACCCCGCCCTCCTTAACTGTGTGGTTCGGCACATCTAACTGGAAAGTACAAACAATATCTATTCTTAATCTTATTTATTGTCGGCAAATGAGGCAGTGAAGTGGTTGGGTGAAAAGCCAGAATTCTGAACAAACAGTTCCCTTTGTCCAAGATTAAAGTTTAAGATTAGCATGCTTTGGAAAACAACGCTCCATAGTTCTGTTTGATTTTTATTTTGCAAAATGAAGTCTAGGATAAACAGGAAGGAAGGAAAGAAACAGCTTGCTTCCCCACTTTCTCCTTCCATGTCCATGGATCCCTAGCCTGTTTGGATCTCTAAGGCAGCACGCAACATCTGTTTGCAGGTACTGCGTGATGGTGGTGTGGGACAGACCTCAGCAGCACGTGTGAGCTGCCTGGCTGGCTGACCCATGTCTTGCTTTGCTGTCTTTTTCTGTCCTTGCTTTGCACACACTCCTGGCCTAGTGCCCCACAGGAGAAATCAATTTGAGAAGGTTTATTAAAATGAAAAGTTCTCTGCCCCACAAGGGGCTTTGTGGAATTTTGCTGTTGGTGAAACATGAATAAGGTTATACAAAGAGGTTCTCAAAAGTGAGATTTAAGTGATTTAAACCAGAAGCATCTAGAAACAGTATTTACTCAGTTTTCCTGTTTGTACTGTGGTTGTAACTAACTAACACTCTACATCCTCACCACTTCTCAGGCTCAGATACTTTCTTCTCCATTCCTTTTTCAAATGTGAGGTTAGGAACAAAGCCAGGTGGCAAATAGGATGGGAACAGGACAAGGTATTCTAACTGCTGCTTGGGACAGGGAAAGGTGCAGGAGAAATCATCAATAGTGGCTGGAAAAAACTTCTTATCTCTGCTCAGAACAACCATCTTAGGCATTCTGCAACCATGGGAAAGGGCTGATTGCTTTACTTACACCTTGAACAAGCTTCTTCTAAAAGGACACTTGCTTAGCGCTTATGTAAGTCATTAACACAAGTAGTCCCTTCCACCCAGTTTTGGAGGGAAAACATAGCAAAAGCATCTAATAAAATATATTAGATGTCTTCTGCATGATGATATAATACATCAAAAATCTGATTTTAAACTTTTTGACAAGTTGCCCCAGGCTTTAAATCAAAATTAGCCTTGTGCTTCTGCTGCTGAAAGGAAGGAGGAGGGGGGACAGCAGAACACCACGCGTTAAGGAAATAACTACATAAAAAAGGTGTTTGAAGAGTAACCGACCCCAGTACTCCAATGGTTCCAGGGATTTATGTGACATACAGTGAAAAGGCACAAGCTCAATCTGTCCCCTTTCCAAAGTGGTCAAAGCCTTGTGGTTAACACCATGCCAAGACCAAATGGGAAAGCCCTGCCAGTGACTAAATACATTATCCTGGGCTTGGTGCTGTGTTGACACAGCCACATGGAATATGGACAAACTGGAACACAGACAGAGTGAGGCTGTGTTTGCTGCTGATGTACTGGCAAATGAACTTTATGCTCATCCACAAGACCAAACAAAAGGTCTTCCTGCACCATGTCATTAGGGAAAATATGCAAGACGCCCTTTCCAAATTTCACCATAAAACGGAATGCATAGGCTAGAGCTTCCTGCAAGCAAGGACACATGGGATGTATGTTTGGACAGGTTTATGAATGGCCAAAGTTGTGCCTTTTCCAGTGTGCATTTAATGTAAACTCTGTGTATTCTCTCATAGGCACGTACAAAAATATCTCTCGTGGGGGTATCCAGAGCTTTGCACCTTAAAAGTAAAATTACACCAACAGGCTTGATTGGTGTAATCCACATCCAAATCCAAATCCACATCCATGCCAGCATCCTTGATGATCATGGAAAATGCAGCAGCTACACAGAAGAAACCAGCACTGGTTTTCTGCTAATGCTGCTTTTATTTGTGCTTGAAATCCTGCTTGTTTTGGTGTCTTATGCAGAATAATAAAAGAACCACTAAGGTATTGACTCTGTGCAACTCTATAACCACACCTTAAGGATTTAGGAAATAAATATTATTTCAGTTATGACACTGTCTTACACTGATAAACCTTGAATTGGTAGTGCTGCTTTTTAAATTAAGCTGTTCACATTGGTATTGGGAGAAGCACTCAGTTCTCCAACAACCCGCATCAATGAAGTCTCAAAAAGTGGCTCAATTTTCCTCCCTTGATTTCATTTACTTTTCCAGTGTAATGCCACATTTCCTGGTTTAATCAGGAATAGAAGAACAAACGTCCTGTGAAAGAGCTTGTTCTCTTGAGGCTGCTTTACCTCAGCTTAGTTTATTCAAATGGCTTTGAATAAACATCTGGAACAGCCGACTGCTTTATCCCATCTTAACATTTGACACCCATCTCTAATAGTAGAGTGGACCATAGTGGAATTAGATCCAAAAAGAATTTATCTGCATTCATGAGTGCCGTGTTCAGTGAAACTTCACATCTATAGACAAAATCCACAAATTGTCACTGTGCCCAGACAAGTTACTTGTCATTATGATGATCTGCAAGGCATCCATAGAAAGAAATCATTTTGACTGAGCTTCGTTCCTCAAGGACAACGCCAAGGTTAATTTATTTGTTTTTCACTTTGAGTTGGGGGTGGACAGTCCCTGGAAGAGTAGCAGTGTTTGCCAAATGCATTTCTGGGAGTATTTGCTCAACAACTACCCTTCTATCCCACACCTTCCCAAACGTCTCCAGGAATGTAGGCTGTGTCCATAAGCTCAGTTTGTTCTCAAGGTTTCACTCCACCCAAGTGGTCCCTGGATGAATTTCCCAGGATTTGTAAAAGTGAAAATGGGGATAGCTAAATGTCAGTGACCAGTGAGATGAGGAAAATACTAAGAAATAATAGATACAATATTAGAGAAAAATGCAAACCATAGAGGTGAGAAACAAAAAAAGAAAATCAAGCACTAGAACGAAAAAGGCCCCATTTTGCTCAGAATGTAGAATCATACTGGTGGAAGAAGAAAGTCCTCTGCCCCTTCATGAACTGCTCTCTGTTATAAAGGCAATATATTTACCCTTTCTTCATGGCTTTTTTTTGTTATGTGAGGTGGTATCTCACTGTCTACATAGTCTGCATAGAAATTACCTGAGGTCTCCTCCTCTTTTAGGGATTGTCTAACCTTTCAAGATAAAAACTAGAGGTCCATACTGAAATTTAGAGCCTGTTGAGATTTCCAGAACTCTACACTATATTTTTGTAAGTAATTCTCACTATACTTTTGCTTTAGCTTCCCAGGTTCAGAGACATGGCCATGGGCATATAATAAAAAGCCCCAACTGTACCTTTGGAATCAAGCCTTTCTGACAGAACCACATCCACAGACATTTTTTGCTCTCAGTAAACACCAAGATTAACAACCTCATCTTCTACAGATCATTTCCAAACCAGAGAAGAAAAATACATATTATAAAACCACACTTATTTAAGGGCAGTTGGATTGTAGAAACACCAGCTGCACTTTGAACACACTTGTGAATGTCACTGCAAAAAGTAAAAAACAAAGGTCCTTCTTAGTAAAATTCAATTTTCTGGGACTGCAGTTTGGCAATTAGAGACCAGTCAGTGCTTGGGGGAAATTTTCCAGTCCTGACTCAGACTTAAAGGGTTTAATGAAGACTGACCAGTAACTTCTGGAGGATAGCACAGTTCAGACATTACATCTACAATGACAGAAGAAGAAAACCTAAAAAAAAAAAGGTAGATAACACAGTACATTACGTACAAATTCAAGTGATCTTGTTCAAAAAACCAAGATATTTTATGCACATTTAATAAAAAATTGATATATCTGCTGGGTTACGGTGCTTGTAATCCAAAATAACAATGTCAAAATTCAGTGTCACATGAGATATCCATGCCCCATATATTTGAACAAATGTGGACGAACCCAAAATTGGTCTTAAAATTCTGCATGTACATTTAGTGGTAAAATTACTTTTAATTTTCAATGTGTGTCATATCCATTTGCATTCTGGCCAGTCCTCCAGTACTGAGAACCATATGGCTGTTGTTTTAAACAGGTTGAACTCTTTTCAAAATCCATTATAGGGATCGTGCTAAACACCAGCTTTCTGAAAGGAACAGAACATTTATTCAGCCCTGTCTACATCATGGAACTTCCACCTTCATCAATAACAGCAAATGTTAGGACACAAAAGGTCTGTTTAATACATTAAGAATATAGAGAATACAGAGAGTTCTGATTGAAATTAAAAGTTTTAATTGTGCATCTATTAAAAATGCCTGATTAACAACAAGCAAAAGGAAACAGTTATGATGAAAGTGTGATCTCAAGCTACATGACTTGGAAGTAATACACATCCCAGTGTTTGGTAATTTCAAAGATGTGAACTTCATTATGGCCTGTGCCTGCAATGTCCCATTCAGTAGCAACAATAATTACTACTGTTATTTATTATAATAAACCACACATAACTAACAGTGATATCTGATATCCAAAGCAGGTGTCCCAAAGAAGAGAATTTCTTAGATGACATTCTCCCTGCCCCAGATATCCTTTCTGTGATGAGTCACATGACCTCCCATGATATCTGACTGGGAATAGGGTTTGCAGCCTCCCTGATAATTTCTTAATATATTTCTAGTGTCACATATTCCTGTCCCCTTCCTGAAAAGTTAATCCACTACTCCCACTGTATTACTGTCTGTAATAATCTTTAAAATGATCACTAAATACTGCATCTCTCACTACTTAATCCTGGGTTCAGAGATAGAACTGACATATCAAAATCCCGTTGATATCAAGGAGATTGTTTTGCTTAGGGTGAGTGCAGAATTTGGCCACTATTCATTATTAAACCACATAAGTGGCAAGGTGATTATTTCCAGACTTTCACTCAGTATGTGGCCAGGTGACTCAGTTATTTGCTTTATTTACTTACATCCTTCTGCAGTTAAATACACATTGTTGGCCCAGATCACGACCACAGAAAGAAACAACCACTGTAGCCACAAGGGTGGGAAATCATGTTTTACAAGGCTCCTGAAAGGAGCTGGAAACTCAAGTTTGCTGTCTCCAAACAGTGGCAGGGATAAAGAAGAAAAAAAACTCATGTAAACCAGGGAAAATGCATCTTGGGGAAACCCTGAATTCTTGCACCAGGTTACTTTGCACACATTGATGTTAACCTGACACAGCACATAACTGGAGAACTCAAGTTAAATAAATGAAATCAGCTGTCTGACTTCTTTAAGATAAATGATGTTATTACAGCATAATTGTATAACCGCATATAGCTTACAGCAGCAAAAGGATGTGTATTTCACATGCCCTACTATAATTACATTCCCATTATAATTTTGCAGTTAGTTGCTATGAGCTCTGGTCATGAAAACATGCCAATTTTGTATGGGATTGAAGTCTGCCTAATTTTAGCAAATTGAGAGCTGCACAAAAGAAAAGAGATAAATACTATGTTGTTATTTTTCATTAGAGAATTGCTATATTAAGAGGCTGTGATCCAGCTGTGTTTGTTTAAATAAAAGTGTGATTTGAATACCTCCTACAGCTATGTTCCTGCCAATGAATAAAAGATAAAATGCGGCTCTCGTTGGATGTTAGTCTCCGAGTTCTAGCTGACTCAGAGATTTATTGTTTAACATAAGGAAGTGAAAAGCATGTAGAGCAGACCACACACAGGGCTCTTTTGTGTATTGTTTCAAGCCATACCACTAATAGATTTGTTCCACCAAGGCTTGCAGCAATTCAGCTGTGCTAAAATGCTCCACTTAACTGTGAAAAAAATAATAATAAAATAGTAATTATGTCTCGATGGCAAATACAGCTTAGACCAACACCACGAGTAGTGTAAACAGGAACTAATACCATTCAAAGCTGTATGTTATCATCATTATGATAATGAAATTAAGCTTTTATTTCCAAAAAACAAGCCCTTAACATACTACTCAGTGTCTGTATAAACACACTGACTTCCTCTCATAGCCTGATATGACTCTGTAGTTGCTGAGCTAATATCCTTCTAACAATACTTATAAATAAATCTACATATAAATGCATACACAAAATGTACAGTGCACTCCAGCAGCCTGAAACTTATCACAGACAACTTGGAACTCCTTGTGTGTTGGAAGAGCCTTTTACAATGCAAATAAAAAGATGCATATAAATAGTCCCTGCTTTTTAGCTGCTTGTTTTGTAGGTTCCTTCGTGGTAATCTTAGATGGAGGCACATAATTTTCCAGGAGCTGATATGTTTGAATGGATTTCATTATGGGCAAGTGCAGCACTGAGTGGCTGTGTGCCAGTCACAGCCGACTACCGAAGGGTTTGGGTTGTCAAAGGACTCACTTGGGCTGTCGGAGTTCATTTAAATAACACAAGGTTCTCCAGTTTGGGGAAAAGAAAAAAACTGTAAAAAAAACCAAAAGGAAAAAAAGGAAAGGAAAGCAGGTCTTTTTCAACTGTAATATTTACATTGGATTTACACCTATAATGGGTTGAGAAATTACGTTACATATGTACAGATTCATGCAGTGATCAGTAACTATATTTCAGACTTCAATAATCTGAGTTACTGGCTAATAAGGAGGTACCATGGTCCTTGAATAAAACAGGGCAGAATGCAGAGTATCCATAGCCAAAAGGACCATGCATGGTCAGCCTGAGACTTGAACTGTGTTCAGAGAAAAATCTTGAATCTGAATCTTGCATTTTAGATGAGAAAATAGGACTTTGTGCCCAAAATTTATCTACTCTAGGGCAGGACAAAAGCACAGAGAAAGACCTGATTCTACTCATTGCTCTTTGGGCAAACAGCACAGTTAGCACATGCACAGGAGAACCAGCAACTCTTGGTGTAGTGCAGGCAAATGCTCCATTCTCTTCTCACTTCCCCACAGATGAAGAGGATGAGCCACAAATCAGCCCTGACCTGGAGTCACCCAGTCCCTGGAGCAGAGCAACATTCGCTGCTCTCTGCCCCAGCCTGCACCTAAGAACTGCCCAGAGCCTATGAGCGTGTTGAAGCTGAAAGATGTGTGTTTTGAAGATACAGTCTCAGCTTGTTCTACAGGACTTCATGCTTCAAACTCTCAAGACTCTTAATAACAATATCCTGTCTGCTTTTTATGTAGCACCTGCCAACCCGGAGGGACCAAAAGCACTTCAAAAACTCTATGTGGTTGTTGCTGTTAAAAAACTCAGGAATCACTGCTTGAGTTGCCTGCAGGAGGCTGAAATGTAGGATATTTAGCATTAAAGAAGAGCAAATAATTAGCTATGAATAATTTATCCCCTCAAATCAGCTTCTTTTTGACTTTATTGAACATCTGCAAATAGGTCTCAGCCTCACTCTTAGCTTTATTTGATGGTTTCAGTTCACTTTTTCTTTTTTACATCACTGCATATTTTCATGAACCATTGTCTACCTAAAAACATGGAAGAGAGAAAAGAAGAGCAAAATTTAAATTACCTGCCTATAAACACAATAGAAGCCACTAATACATGATGAGGAGAGATGGAAATTTTAAATAAAATGATGGATAAAAAAAGCATTGAGTAAAGGGTTGGAAAGAGATGAGTGAGAACAGAAGAGGGTGAATTCCTCTGTCCAGGACACAGCTGGACAGAGACATTTTATGGAGATATTTTACAGCAATAGCATTTTGGAGCTCTGGGCTGAAAGAAAGAGAGGCTCTGGGAGAAGCTGCAATAAATGTGGTTGTTTGGATATGCATGTCTGGGAGCAGACATCCCAAGGGAAGCTATAATCATCAGGATGAAAGGAAGAGAAGGTATGAGTAAAATTTAGGGAGGGAAACATCAAACCTGTAGCACGACAGAAGCCATTTCTGAAGCTATGATTAATTCACAGCTTAAAATGCATTAATTTAGACTTTTTTCTTCCTGCTCAGAACTTTTCTGTCAACACACTTAGTTTATTTGAAATTGTTGAAAAGTTTTTTGAAAATCTCTTTCATTTAGATGATGAGATATTTGGTTTCATGTGCTTTCAGTTAGACAGTGTCCACAGTATGGGATGGGATGCCCCAACCATGTGAAACAGATGCTTTCCTAAGCAGGAGGAGGGAAACCACATCTTGCTATGTGAGTGCTTTCTACTACACATAACCTATGCTGGAGTGAAATTCTATTTATATATAGATATATATCATGCAGTGTAAGCACAGTGAAGAATTGGTTGGATGCCTTTTTTAAATTGGTGCACATGAAGTTTTGTCTCAGGATAAAATTCAGAATTCCTCAAGCCAAGGTGAAGCAGATATAGAATGATAACTTGAATAAATGCTCCAAGGACAGATGTAGAAGAAAGATGTCTTGGGTTGCAAAAGAATAGTTCTTGACTTCTCTGACTTTCTAACAAAAGTCTTCCCTCACCCTCCTGGGACTTGCTTGTGATGGAGGACTGTCCCAGAGTCCAAAAGCCTTCTTAGATTTGCTGTTCCTGGCTGTTTAACATTATTGGTTTTACTTTTTGCTGGTTTTCTAGGGATCTACCAGCACAGTAATGCTGACATTTCATTATTTTCTAGGCTTTACTGTTTGAACCCTTCACCTTTTCCCCTCTTTTTACTGCTGGCAAGGTTTACTTGCAGTTGCAAAAATACCGAGGAACTGATTTTCTAGCTGTGACTGAACTTAAATAAGCTGAAAGAAGCAGAACTATTGTAGGATTAAAGCAGTTCAACAGTTTACAATGTGAAATGATTTAAGTTTTGACACATTTCTTATCTTTCCTTATCGAAATATACCACAAATAACAGCTCAGCGTGGTAGTGCTGACAGCAGTCACTGCTTGCTGAAGGTTCGAGCACCCAGTGCAGGGATCCCAACGGCTGAGCAGCATCTGCCAGCTTCATACACAGGCAGGAGATGGCAACAGGACCTGCTGGGAAAGGCTTCATCCGTCAATGCTTCTGAGCCTTTGGAGCTGTGGATAACCCCAGCACAGACACTGGAGCCAGAACAGACAGCAGGTCACCCATTTCACGTGGCACAAAATGCATCCCAACCAAAAGCAAGTTCAGGTTCTTTGCTTTAGGAGAATGGAAAGCTAGCAGTGACCGGGAACAGTGACTCATCTCCAGGAGATGAGCACATACAGCTAAACTCACCAGTCAATCCAGGAAATTAAGATCATAGTATCAAAGGATCATTAAGATTAGAAAACACCTCCAAGGTCATCGAGTCCAACTTTTGACTGAGTGCCACCATGCCCACTAAACCATATGATGAAGTGCCACATTCAGTCATTTTTTTAACACTTCCAGGAAAGGTGACTCCTCTGGTTCCAATGAGGAGCCTTTTCTAGTGCTTAACCAATCTTTCAGAGAAGAAATTTTTCCTAATACCCAACCCAAACCTCCCCTGGCACAACCTGATCCTATTTCCCCTTATGTTGCCCATTGTTCCCTGGGAGCCCCCCCCCCGATCCCCCCTCCTTGTCAGGGAGTTGTAGAGAGCAAGAAGGTCCTCCCTGAGCCTCCTTTTTTCTGGGCTGAGCCCCCCCCCAGCTCCCTCAGCCCCTCCTCATAGAACTTACATTCCAAACCCTTCACCAGCTTTGTTGCCCTTCTCTTGACAGCTCCAGCCCAAGATGCACCATGGGAAACAGAAAAACATCTTTAGATAATGCACTTCTACCTGCAGCCAGACAACTACATACTGCCTCTTGTATCTAGCCAGTTCCTATCACTTCAGAGGAAAACAGAAGCCCCAAAGCATGGAATTAGTTAAACACCACACGAACACAACAGAACTCGTTCAAATCTCTTTCCACCACTCTTTTGTGAATAATGAATCAATTAACCAAATGATGACATGATCAGAAACAGTGGTTTCAAGATCATCATTATCCTGTTTTACAATCTCATTCATTAATTCATTAGAGTTGCTCTTGAAACTATATCCTTTTGGTGAGGCCATTCCAGAACTCCTGGCAGCTACAAACTGTCTTCTAATTCCTGGTCTAAAAATATTGAAAGCAATATATATTCATTTGATATTATACCAGCTTCATGTTACCTCTTGTTAGGCAGCTAAATTAAACATTCTGATGTTTCAACACAGTGTTAGGAAGTTCACATGTGTCACAGCTGCTTCTCAGCAACATTTGTGGTAATGTAGGAGAATGGGACTGCATTGTACTGGGTGCTGCAGAAATACATATAAAGAAACAGCTCCTGCTATTCAGAATAGAAATAGCACATAGAATTTGGGGAGATAGGGGAGTAGTATAATGGTGTATACATTTTTAATGTACTTTAAAAATATGGATATTATTAATCTCTCCTCCCTCTCCATGTCTCTTTCACTGATTGGTCTTATTTTGTTTTTATCACAGAGGTATGACTTGAAAACCAGAAGAAAAATGATCTTTACTGGTGTCATTTGTTTGGACCAGCTGAGAGAGCTGGAGAGTTTTAGGCTGGAAAAAAGGAGGATCAGGGGGACCTCCGCACTCTCCAAAACTCCCTGACAGGAGGGTTCAGCCTGACAGGAGGGTTCAGAGGGGATTGAACTCTGCTTCCAGGAAACAAGTGATAGGACAAGAGGAAGCAGCCTCAAGTCCCACCAGGGGAGGTTTGGGTTGGGTATTAGGGACAACTTCTTCACCAAAAGGGTTGTCCAGCCCTCTCACTGACTGCACAGAGCAGTGATGGAGTCCTCATCCCTGGAGGGATTTAAAAGTCATATAGATGTCATGCTTGGGGACATGGGTTAGTGGTGGCCTGGGCAGTGCTGGGTTAGTGGTTGGACTCAATGAACTTTGAGGGTTTTCCAGTCTCAGTGACTCTATGGCTCTATGGCCAAATGGATGATAAGTCCATTAGAGAAGGGAGTTAATTCCTTGTTTTCTGAACTGGATCAAACCTGACTGCTGCTCTTTGCAGACCTGAGCTGCAAAGAAAGAGTAGTGCAGCCAAGGATCATAAATAGGATGAGAGAAATATTAAGGACATGTTAGGAGTTAACTTCTCTCTGTAAAGCATTTCAGTTATAGCAAAATATCCAGGAAAACACATCCATATTCTGAGATGTATATTCAGAAACAGTTCAGAAGTAGAATTTCAGAAAACAGTGGGTGTAAAGACAACAGGTGAATGTGCTGAATGGCCAGGTTAAAAATGGGCAAGGGGTATGAAGAAAAGAGAGGAAAGCACAAATAAAAAGAACTCTGGGGCATTCCTACTAGGAGGCACAAAAAAAAAAAGGACAAAAATAATATTTAAGGAATAAGAAAGAAATCCTGAATATTTTCCCTTTGAAAAGAAATGCTAGCCTATATGTCCTTCCCAAATTTCCACTCTCCATTGTTTCATTTCAATTTTTCACAAAGATAAAGATGTTCTCCATTTTTATTCTTTTGTTCTATTTGGTTTTATAATGTTAACTGATATATTCCACATAAGTGATGTTTTTTAAAAAAATGCCTACTGTACTATATACATCACTTGATTAAATGCATGAGTGTTAGGGATGAGAGATACTGCTCAACAAAGATCTATTATTAATGTTCTTGGACCATCAGTGCAGAACACAACAATCATTTTCATTGTAAGGTTTTATCTCTCCTCTCCTTCCGCAGAAATGGTAAAGTTTCTCATGCAAGAGCCACAAAGCAGGTTCAGGAGGGAGCCTGGCTACAAGTACGTATGGATTTTGGATACAGTTTTGTTATGCCTTACTTCAGCAGAATATCCAAGGCAACAAAGAGAAAGGAAATGTGAAACCGTCCAAAGCACTGGCTGAGCCGTAGCGCCAGGGGGGGAAGAAAGCACAGAGAGACAGAGAATGCCTGAAATGTCTGCAAAATGTAACTCAATTATCAGAGATCAGCCATAACAAGGAAAAAAAATCACATAAGGCTGTAAGAGCTATAAGTATCAAATAGTTACGTTTACTGCATTTATAAACAGATATCTTTTGGCAGGAGACTCAAAGAGGCCTCCACAAGGCACGAGAATCTGGGCTTGAATCCATTCACTCTGTGAATTAATTGACTTGGTTTGAACTCTACTGTTTTCAGTTGGAGAATTCACTGTGAACATGTTGTACATATCTCAGATATCAAATAGCAAATGTACTGAAGCCAGATACTGAACTGGAGCCAGAAATTTTTCATTAATCAGTATTGTATGCTTTCTGTGAATAGGAAATAGAACAACAACAAAAAGCAGACAAGAATGGGGAAAATATTTTTCTCTCTCTCCCTGTTTCTACACCCCCACATATGCTATTATTATTACTCAGTATTTACATTGCAGTCACACCCAGTGGTTCCAACTGAGCAGGAGCCCTGCAGCACTAGGTACTGTACAAAATAAATACACTTGAAGAGACAATGGCTGCTCTCAAGAGCTTAAAGTCCAAACAGATGGGACAGATGAGAGAGAGGTGTAAAAAGGTGACTGAGGTGGCCAGAGGTCAGACAGTGAGTCTGTGTAAAAGCTCAGAATCCTTTTCTAGGGGGAAATCCTGAAATCATTGTCAAAGCCTGTAAGTTTTAGCAGAGAAAACAGTTCATCCCACATCACCAGTAACCATTACCCACCAGGCTCCAGCAGCTCCCCAGTGCTGCAGATCAAAATTCACTTCCAGGCAGAAAGGGTAGCTGAAAATCACAATAACACATTATAATATCACACTCACATGCTTTGTGAAAGGGCAGATTTAGCAGGGAGCTGAGAGTACAGTAGCCCTCACCACCATCTGACAGAAAAGAGGCTGCCCCCCCTCCATGTGCTCCTTTAATTAATCCATTAATTTCCTCATGATTTACGCTATCCAAGAGGTCAGAACCAATATCTTCACAACCCAGGAAAGAATGGTAGGTTAGATTTCCATTTCTTTGCAGTTCTCCTTGGCAAAGCACCACACAACTGGCAGCCATCACAAACAAAAGCCACCCCTCCTTTTGGGCAGCCAGACAGAATACAGACATTCTGCAAAGCCGCTTTTTTGCTCAGCAAACCCAGTGGTTCCCATCTCTGCTGTGCCCAGGTGAGGTGGTGACAGAGCCTGCATTTACTGTGCATTGTGTTCTCTGTTTCAGTCTCATCTCCCACATAACCTGTCCTGAGTAAAGCTTCATTACTGTGTGTTTAGATTGTGACGTGCCACGGCCAAAAATATTTATTTGGAAAAAAGCTGCAGGAATATAGTCTAAACACATGAAAATTCTGCTGGAATTTGATCATGGCTTCTCTGTCTTGTCTCAGCTTTTTAAACTACCTATTTGCAAGCCAAATATATACATAAAAGGGAAAGCACATTACACAGTTGCTGGAGGGAAGGATATTCCTACTTATACAAATGAGCAGGGGGAAATGGAGACAGAGAGAAGAAGACCATAACCAGGAAAATAAATGAGCAGATGGAGAAAACAACAAATGAGGAAATAACACCAGGCAGAGTCATGGCTGTGATTCCAGACGGCCCACCTGCACGTGTTTTATGGGGAGCATGCATAAGAAGAATATTTCCATTGGCCATCTCAGTGTTTGCTTCCCATTACTGGCACATCCTATTTGCCCTAAATCCTGCTGAATGCTGGAAAGAATACAGAAACAAGCAAAAATAACAACACAAAGGGTTTATTAATGTCTCTGGGACTTACAAGTCTGCTGGCAGCAAACTGGGGAATCCTCTCAGGGAACCCACTGACTCAGAGCTCTTCCCACTTCATTCCCCCTGAATTCTGACCCCAAGCATCCCATAAACCTCATCTCCAGCTCTTTTGGAAATCAGAAAAAAATCACACAATAATTTGACTCCCTAAACCACTGACCTTTGAAATTACATTCATACTTTAAAAGCCTAGTCCAGAATAGCCTACTGTGAACAGAAAGACACAAATTTTGTATATTTAATCCACAAATCAGAACAATTATGGGGCATATATAGATTCCATACATGTTACCTAGCTAACTGCCAGGCACAAGCACATTATTAACCACAAATAAATAATGCATGTTAAATACAATTGCTTTGTCTTCAGCAGGATTTTAAGCTTAGTTCAGACTAGCTTAAAAATTACAATCTTTTCCTCATGAAAATATATACAGCTTTTGAGCAATTGTTTGGAGAAATCTCTCTATCCTGTTCTGCAGAGCTCCTTAGCTGAGATTTATTAAAGATATTGGTGATCCTACCTCATCTGGTCAGGAAGCACAGTTTGCTCCTGACTCTTGAATTTTTATGGTTTTCATAGAGTGCTCAGAACAGTTCCAGCCATATGCACTCCAACTTCCTAAGCAAGAAAATGTACATCATCTCCCAGCCCTTTTGCCCAGCAGCCCTTTTTACAGATTTAGGGAGGTGGACAAACACCAAGGAAACGCAGAAAGAAAACATGAACATTTTTTCCCTCCACAATGGTCCACTTTCCCCCCCACAATGGCCCTGTATTTGCACAATTAATTGGAACAGAAAAGAAGAAAACCATTATTTTCTTGAATTTCAAAGCAGAATCCCCAAGTCTCTCCCATAGCTAAAATCAACTCCTCCTCCATGCATATGAAACTCCTGTTTATGTATAATGATGAAAATTTTGGACAAATGAAAATGCAGCTTACAAGTTCAATAATATAAGGAAAAGGTCTTTGCTACTTTGGGGAGTAGATTTCTATTTCATTCATCTTTTTTTACTGTTTTGTTTGATTTTTTCAAACAGTTCCCCAAATCACTAAGCTTCCTCTGGCAAAAGGAATACAACTCACTAAGAATTGACCTCCAAAAGCAGTAAGAGACCCTGACACAGCTATCTATGCTCATAAAGTATGCAAAATGTATTCCTCCTTCCAGCACCCATTCAGTCTGTCCCAGAATAAATATATTTGCTTGTAGCCAAGTCTGAAGAAAGTACAGTCAATAGACAGATGTGTTACATGTTTGGGTAAGAGAGCCCATTTCCTCTCCACGTCACCTCCCATTTCTGGTAGTTCCACACTCTAAGTGAAGTATGACTAAAATCCCTTATTTGGCATGGGAGATTGCCAGCTGTTGAATCCAAGGCAGTTTAATTTAATCTAGACGACCACTGTCTGGTTCAAATGAAAGATGAATATTTATCATTACTAAATACATGAATTATTTACATTATTTATATTAGCCAGAAAAAGAGTCACAAGCATCTTTAAAACAAGAGATGGTTGTGCTGCTGACTGTAAAGAGTCAGAAATATAAAAATATTCTTAAAATATTTTCTTTATTGATCAATCATACACAGTTTGCATACAAACTAGTCTTGGGAATATATATAAAAACATATATATAGGTATGTACGTATTTATACATAGTATATCTAAACAGGCCAGGAACTGAGAGAAAGGGCAATGTTCTTGATCCCGAGGGGATCAGAATCCTGTAGGATGAAAGCCAGGCAAAGTAGGAAACAGGCAGATGATAAGCAAGAAACTGGCACTGGAAAAAAGTCTACAGTGTAAGTGTCCATAGGAAACAGAAAATAGTGGTAAAAAAGGGAGATTTTAGGAGGACATTTAGGAAGAAGTCACAGAACCTGGAAAGGAGTGAAGAGCAATTCACTCAAGTGCAGTCAAATAAAAAAACAGGGAAGAAATTCAAAGCTGAGAAACTTGTTATAGGTGGTGATCCTGAGAAAGGAGAGCCTTTCCATTTGGTCTCTGTAGCAGGCAGACAACTGCTGCTAACAGCCTGTCTACAATTTGAAGGGAGGAGCAGGGATTGTGTGAGTGAAGGCACCCAAGGATTCAGCCTGAATGAGAATGGCTGGAGCGCCGGCTGCAGTCCCAGCTCAGTGCTAACCAGCGCTCCTACAAAAAATCCATCTCCTTTCAGAAATGTGGAGCCTTCTTGTGTTATTATGCAGCACTCTGCATGTGCAGAAGTGTCTGGGGTCAGCCTTGTGGCACTCACAGCAAAGAGCAGAGGGATGCCACAAGAAAATGAAGCAGCGTGGTGGAAACAGAGCAAACAGAGCAGTGCTTGAATGGCTGGGAAAGTTAGACAGGCTTTGAACAAGGGGAGGGAAAGGATTTATCTGCACCTCTACCCATTTATTTTGACATTTGGAGAGTATTTTGATGCAGGGACATGGAGTAGCAGGACTACTTCAGCTAGCAGCTAGGAATATCCAATGTGGATGAAATATTTTTCCACATATTGTTGAGAGTTTGCTCTCAGAGGACACCTTGGACTGCAGGTGATCAATAAATACCCACCAAGAGATCATGATCTTTGAGAGGTGTGAATAGAGGCAGCACCGAGTGCACTGGCTTGGCTGTAAAGGTCTACACTTGACCCAAACCAAAGAGAATGGGATTTTGCCTTGGAATCTTTAATTTTTCTGGAAAAACAAATTCTAATTCAACAGAACCATAGAATTATAGAATGATTTGGGTTGGAAGTGACCTTAAAGATCATCTAGTTTTACTGAGGATCAAAATGTTAATATTAAGCCAATGATCAATGGTGAAACTGAGGCATAAGTTTTATTGCTAGGCAAATATGAAGGACAGCTGCTGTTAAATAATGTAGCAAATATCCAAGATTTCTTTTTTTAATCAGAAAAAAGTCCAGTCACTGACTCAATAGTTGTAAAAAACGTTTGTGACTAGAACATTCCTTAAAAGCCTATTACAGAACACCCTGCATTTGTTTTAAGACTGTCTCTACTTAAGTTATTTTGACCTAGGGTTGATCTGAATTTTGAAAGCAAAAGCCATTTTTGAGTAATCCCATTCTAGGCAAGCCACAGTCACATACCCACATAGCTATCTTATCACATAAAATAGCATTGCTGTGTGATCATATCAGGTGCTGGGCAAACCCAAAATGCTGATGGTCCTTGCTCAGGGGCAGAGACCAGCACAGGACTGGGACTGCCTTGCTGAAACCCCCCAATATCCTGCTGTAACTGTTTCTGCACTTTCTCATTCTGATCAGAAGTCTGCTGACTGGAATAATTCACCTTTAAAGCATAACACCCACAAATCAAGCCCTCTGCACTTTCCTGACCTACCAAGGTGTATGAGAGGGTTGGGAAGGTAGGTGGAGTTGTTCCTCCTCCCTGCTCTGAATCAAGGAGATGCTGAGAACAGCTCCAGCAAATCCACTTTTTCCTGCTCTTAGCCAGTGCATGACCTCTTCAGTGAAAACATACAACACATTATGTAGCTGCTATTAGTAACAGCACCGTAGCCCAGAAACTAAAAAGGTCAGATTAATATTAATTATCTTATAGGTATCAAGTTATATGCCATATATATTCCTAGTAAAGGTCAATATAGCCCTCCCTTATTTTATATCCATCTGCTTCATTAGGTAAGGAAAAGTAAGCTAGATATAATGGATTTTTGGTAGTTTTAATCAACAATTTCATCAAAAGCACATTTTTCACCTGTGCTAACAACATAATGGAAAACTAGATCAATACATTAATTATATCCACTGCTTTCTAAACTCTATTTTTAAATGAATTATGGTAAGTGTTGTAGAAATAGGAAAGAGAAAACATATACAACCAGAAAACATTTGTTTTCAGTGTCAGGCAAATAGTCTCAAAAATATGTCTCCCTATTTTTATTTTTCAAACACTTTCATTATTGTTCAATATAAAAGATCAGAAATTAGAAAGCTTTTAATTGTAATGTCCATCCAATGGCAAACAAGCAGCAGAACTGTTTTTGGTAGCACATTACACAGAGCAGGGCGAAGTAACAGCAGATTGCTAATGATAGAAATGGCAATTGCAATATCACTCTGGGGAAAATCCAAAATGTTTATTTGTGGGACCTCCTTCTCAGACCAGTGAGGATAAATACCCTCATGATCTCCATCCACCTGAGGTTCTGTGACCAAAACAACATGAGAGGTCAGAGCTGTAGGAAAGCATCTGTACAGCCAGGATACTTTTTTTTAGAAAGTCTGTTTCCATACTGAAAGGCTTATTTGTCTCCCAAGGTGCTGAGTTCTTATTTGTCTCCTAGGATGTGGAATCCTTACAAGTCTAGAAAGTAGAAAAGAGCTACAAATCAGCTGAAATTTCTCTGCAGACCTTAGCAGGCTTTGAAAAACATTTGTTCTCCAGGGAAAGTAGGAGCTGTAGCTGTCCCCAGTTTTCCAGGCTCAATAACTCACTATCCACACAAGCTCATCATGCATCTCGTAGGTGCTTCATTGTACAACAGAGCAGTGCAGAGAGCCCCAAGCAGGCACCATTTTGGGCCGGAAATCTCTACACAACACAACTAATTTACACAGCACAAATCCACAAGCAGCTCTGCCTTGGGGACAGACCTTATTAATTTGGATGCAAACCTGCAGAAGTGTGGCTGTACAGATTCAGATCCAGCTCATGGAGAGGGAGGAGGGTCTTTCCCTTCTTGCCTTAGTGACTCCAGTTCCAGAGTCAGCTGTGACATTTTTAACCTGCAGTCTAAGTCAGCTTCACAAATGTACAGTAACCACTCAGCATCTGTTCCAGTTTCCTTACCCCAAAAGACACTTCTTTCATCTGCTTGTTTCCCAGCTCTGGGCAATATTGAGAAGACTGAAGACAGAGCAAGAGATGGATTAACCTAAAAAGGAACAAGATAATCTTAAGCTAGCAACTCTTCCATACCTAAGTCTTTTCCTCATCATGCTGTGCTACTGCTCAAACTTCCTCTCTTCATTCTCCCCAAAACAACACCTCTTTAACACTTATTTCCTAATTTGTTCATATATTTTAAGTATCCACTTAAAAAGGAGAGCTAAGTCCTACATTATTTTCTTCTTCTTCCTGCAGGTTAATTCCCAAAAACATCTTGCTTCCAGGCATTCCCTGAAGCTTCTTGATGCACAAGTCTACACTATTTGGGAAGCTTTAATTACATAGCCTACTATCACATGATCCTGATCCTCTGACCCAAAGGACAGGTCAAATGTAAAAACATCTGGGACTAGATTCTTTGCTGGTTGTGGGGAAAGGGGAGAATTCTAATCTTCTGACTGAGAAGTGAAGGGAGACCTCTGCCAATATTAAACAAATAATTGTGTGAGGAGTGGAATGAATTAAATCTGTTTCTTTATGGATTTGAGGTGCATAAAAGCATGACCTTGGACTGAAGCTTTTCTGTACAGCCGTGTTATTTACTGCAGCTCTCACCTCTGTGGATTCTCTGGAGCCTCATAAGATGTAAGTTCGTGCTTCAGCTTTCCCTCAGCTGAGCAACATCAACATTTTTTGTTCATCTATCTGGCCCCATATTTTTAGGAAATTTGTTAGAACCTAGATAATTCGAAAATTCTGTCATTTCATCACCAAAGGCCACTAGATTCAAAAATTATTAGGGGGTACACAAGGACAGATACATGCACAGAGACAGCCTGATCACAGATGCCTTGTTTCCATAGGAAACCAAACTAAAAATAGACAGTTTCTTAAGTGTTAAAGATGGAATTTTTATTTGTTTTTGCAGTTGGGAACCAAACAGACCCACTATTCACATGGCTGTAGCACATGAGAAATATGAAAGAAAAGTAATCTTAGGTTTTTTTGATAGATACCTCAGTAAGTGTAATTCAGTGACCACTGACACAACAGCCAAGTGTCCAAAGGCTGAAATACACTGGGCTGGATGAAAGGTTGTCCACGGGACAGTAACTATGAGCTTTTTTTTCTTTTAGCACTATCACTAAAATAATTTGTTGCTTGCTACTAATGCAACACACAACAACATCAAATCTGTGTAAATCTCTTTGCTTTGAATGATCTGTGTACAACTAGGGCCTCCGTTTGGTTTTCATTCATCAAAAAAAGATAAAACAGATGTTAGCAACTCATTTTTTCCCCCCATCAGTTGCTAAGTATCAACCTCAATGTGGCATGCAGCAGCAAATGATAGCTAGGCACACCACGAGTGAGAAAGCACAGCTTTATTTATAATCAGAATAATGTGGTCATTATAGCCTGCATATAAGCTCTGCAGGGCAACCTTTGGCTGCATCCTCATAGAAGCAGACATCTTACATACAGATGTCTTTGGTGTATTTGAAGTGTTTGAGCTGAATCCCTCGGGGATATTATATAAAGATGTCTATAGGAGTGAGGTGAGTCTCTCGAGCGATGGATAGGAGAGATGGAGAAAGTGACTGACAACTCAGGCTATCTGTGTATCATCCAGCTAAACACATAGGGCTCATAGGACCACAGGAACTATATAAATACAGATAATCTGAGAACACCAAAGGATCTCGAAACAGAAGGCTATTTTTAAGGTGTAGTAATAACACAGGAAGAACTTCCAAGGCATTCTATATGGCAGCATGTGAGATTGTCATGTGAAAACAACCTTTTAAACCCACTTTTCTTGAGACAGAAGCTGCAGGTAGTTCAGGCTGGTTGTGCCTATTGTTACCACTACGGCCCAGGTGAGATCTAGTAGTCAATAGCTTAAGAGGCTGAGCACATCATTTTAGCTGTATTGATGTGGATGCCTGGGCCATGACCAGCAAACAGTGGATACAGCTGCAGATTTCCCAGGAAGCAATGCCATGGCATTAAATTATTTGCCTTCATGCAGCAACAAACAGCCATGTAAGCTGGTGTGGAGGTCTGTGCCTCAAACCCCTGTGCAACCCAGCTGCTGCCAGGCCTCAGCTTTACTGTGAGATCTTTCTACTTCCTACTTCAGAAACATAAAATCATGGAGTCATCAAGATGGGAAAAGCACTCTCAGACCATCACATCCAAATGTTCCCTGAGCAAGGCTGAAGCCACCACTAAACCATGTCCCTGAGCGCTACACCCATACCTCTTTTAAATCCATCCAGAGATGGGGACTCCACTGCTCTTCTGGGCAGTCTGTGCCATGGCTGGACAACATTTCCCATGAAGAAATTTTCCCTAATATCCAATCTAAACCTTACCTGGAGCAACTTGAGGCCGTTTTGTCTTGCAGGAATAACTAAAACCTTGTGGTTAGTAGCGTGCTCAGAGCCCCCACATGCACCTCGCAGGCCACAGTGGGGTGGGTTACTGTGAGGGCAGCCAGGTTCCCACAAGGTTCCCCATCTTCCCCCCACAGCCTTACTTTAGAAAACAGAGACATGTTCTGGAGAAAGAAAGTGGGAATGTGGAGTAGGTGCAAGACCCCAGGTGAGGAGTAAGCAGGGAGCTGGGGATGGGTGTTTGTGCTGACCAGCGAGGTGGGAGGGAAGGGCAAAGAGTCCGTGAGGGAGGGGGGCTGAGGCAGCCGCCATGTTGGCAGTCTGAGGGAGGGAGCCGGCCGCTGTCCAGGAATGAGTTAAAAGTCACGTCTGAAAACTTCTTCCACACCGCAGCTTGGATGCTGGGTAGAGAAAAGGTTAGGAAGTGCTAGCTTAAATCCAGGATGGAGTTTTTCAAGGATAGGTTGTTACACACAGATTGATGCCACACTGTTGTCAACATGCCAGGGGTAGTTTTAGCTGTCAGCTCTGTCAGAGTCTGCCAACCAACTTTAACTTGTTTTCTGACTTTTCCAAATGTTTTCCAAGTTTTTGCTTGCTGTGCTGAGGATAAATTGTCCCTCAGTTTCTGTAAAACCACATTTGTTTACTTGTTTCCTTTTCATATCTGTTTCTTTCTGTGGTTTTCCCTTTTTAGGGAAAAAAAAAAGCACAAAGCTTGCACCTTTGCCCAGCTATAATATAAACACAGTTCACTGAAGCTGCCTCATAAACCATAAGATTTTGCTCACCCACATTTGTGCAAAGCATGCTTGCCTCCCTCATGGGCTGGGATGTTTCCACCACAGCCCTGCCCAAGGTAAGAGATTGGGCAGCACATTCCAGAATAAACTCAGGAAAAAATCTGTCACCATGGCTCTTTTCTGCATTTTCCTACAGGTGAAGAATTCTTTCTTCTGGAGCGAAAGATTTGAGGAAAAAACTTTCAGTTTGGTCAGAATTATCTGACCATGTGTGCAAGGGATTTGAGCAGGTAAGCCACAACCCTTTCTCCCTTTCCCAGAACCTCACTGGACTGATAGTGAATAACTCCATTTGGGAAAACAAGTCTCTCATTACAAACACAGTAATTACAGTGAAATAACATTTAAGGAATGTTAAAAGGACTGGGGACTTCAAAGATTGAAACATTAGAAAGCTGAAATTAAGACTGCACAAGTTCTGTGTATGCATTATGCTACATTTACTTGACTCTGTGGGTTTTTATTCACATATAAGATAGATGGGACAGAAAAACTTCTGTTTTTCCTCACAGTTCAATGTGTGGTCCCAGGCCTTGTTTACTGCCTTGAGTTATTAATTTCCTCTTCAGCTCTTTACAGCACTTTTTACGTATGTTACAAACGAGATTTAATTTATTTTTGTTATACCACCAGAAGGTGAAGGGAAATGATGCACAGAAAGCAGAAAAAAATTCCTGATTTTGTAATTATTTTAGAATACTTTTCACTAGATCCCCACATTAATACACTAACTCAGGGTTAGCTACAGAAAATATGTTCTTATGACTATTTTTTTTTTGAAATGCAATGAAATGCAGCAGTTGGATCACCTGAGTGACATTGGTGAGTTGTTAAATTCAATATTTTTTTTCTTTGGAATCCACTGAATTCACAATAATAATATGTATAAAAAAGAATTTTCAATTCAGGCTACTTTCTATTTTCAGTGTATCTAAAAAAAATTCCATCGTTTCAATATACTCAGAGTTGATACTTCTTTTTTACTGATACTTGAGTTTACTATAAATGTTTATGGGAATACCAAGTTAAACTTTCTATGTTCCTGGCATGGCCCTTTATATCCTCACCTTCAGCTGGTTGAGCACTTCAGCATTTCTAACCCTGGAGTATCAGTTTGGGCTCTCTGAAAATGAGATACATATAAGTGACCATACATCACTGACTACATGATTTGCCTATCACCACATGATGACTTTAGTAATGGCACTTAGAGAGTCCAGACCTCTCTAAAGTGGATTTAACTTTCCTATAACTCCCAAGAATCTCTACCTCATTTATTAGCTCTAGTTTCTCAATATGTGGAGATCCAGATCAGTCTACTTCACTATTTAGCTCTGGTTCATCCCAGCATAGGTCAGAACTATGCAAGGAATAAGGCAAGAGACTTGTTGAAAAAATAGCACACAATTATATTATTAAAGATATAATGCATATGAACAGAGAGAATTCGATTTCAACTGAAGGAATTACATCGATTCTGTAATCTCTTTTCCCATAAGTCCTTGGCATTAAAAGACATATAATTTCAGTATAGTCCCTGCCTGTCATCTTTCTAAAAGGATCATAAATAAAATGGAAAATAGTCACACTGACATCCCTGTGGGTCACTCCTGTGTCTGAGACCTTTTGTACCATAGCTTGAACCTCTCTACCTGAACTAACAGAGCAGTTACCAGCAGCTTCTACACATGCTGTCCTCACTGGCTTCCAGCTGCAGGTTTCTCTACTTACACCCTTTCCATACCCAGCTCCAGTCCTTTTTTCCCTTGCTAACTTGTCAGGCCTGCTTTTTTTATAACCTGTGAGTGTCTCTGGGACAGGATTTGTTCAGTGAAAGGCTACAAAAAAGACCTTTGAAAGGCTGCTGAACCTTTTGCTCTACCACAGTCCAGAAAGTTCAGCTTGTCCACTAAGGTGTGTCCTGGAAAATGAATCAGGATGAATTTTGATAGTGGATTAGTGTAAATGTAGTGATGGAGGGTAGAAGCATATAACCAAAACATTCCAGCATAGATTTGAGGAGGAAGTTGGTGAGCATGAGCTGCTCTGCAGTAACTGCATGTGTGCTTGTTGTTACTCCACTGTAAATGAAATATAACATAACCCTTTGTAAAATAAACTATTTAATATTTACCACTACAGACTTGCTTGCATACTGGCAGCAATTATGGTTTATATACTGCAAATTCACATTCAAGCTTAGGTCACTGTCATTTATTTCTAGACCTGTGTGAGAATGAAGTGGCCCTACTTCGTGTGAGTTGCACTTTGCAACAAGGTCACTGTCATTCTGCAACCACCAAGTGTTTTGTGAAGGGCAAGAGATTGACTATGAATTCACATTTCTATTTAACTCAGATTTTCATACATATCACCAAATAAACAAACACTTTTCCACCTCTTTCAGAGTCATCATCCTGGGAGGAAATTGTCATGTTGTGATTCAGCTCTGCAAGTGGACCTGTCTTTGTGGTAAGTCCAAGGCAGAACTATCAGGATTTTCTCACTCCAAGTCATATAAAGCATAACAGTAAAACATGCAAGAGGAGGTTGCACATGATATATCACAAAATGTGGTTTGGCACCCAGCACAGTAACAGTTTAGGGAACAGGCTGTTCTTTAAATAATATGCTTTTGTTTTCATGTTTTAATTCTTCATGCTGCTGATTTAGAGCAAAGGCTTTTTTCTTAAAAAAAAAAAAAAGAAAAATTAGATCCTTATCTAATGCATCAAAACAGAAAAGTATGTGGTTTCTTTGTCAAACATTTCAATAAAGGATTCAACTTTCTCAAGGGGCCCTTGTAGAATTCACATTGGAATAGGATTCTGGGTGGGTGTTTTTCATTTTAACCAGGGGTTGCGTTTCCAATTGTTGATGCATGCAGATGTACATGCACAGATTCACATGCCTGACTTCGAAAATGTGATCTTAAACACACAGGTGAGTGAATTATGTGGGTGACTGAAGAAAACTTCATTGTTCACCTAAAAATATCAAAAGAACCATGACCTGAGAGATGCCTGTCACCCAGCTTTAGCAGAGGTCAAGGGGGTGATGTAATAGGCACCTTTAGAATTTGGTGGTGTTATGTCACTAAACACAGACCCAGCAGCTAATCCTTAAAACTTACTAGAGGTTCAAAGCTGCACTTCATTTTGTCTGTTTTTTTTTTCTCTCCCCCCTTTCAGAAGGAAGTTTATTTTCTGTCTTACTGGGTGTTTATACTAAAGACACTGTTGAGCAATTCCTGACTTAAAATTTAATTCTGTAGTAGTATTTCAGGTAACAGAGAAGTTTAATGTGTGGTGAGAGGAGTTTGATAATGCCAATACAGTTAGCTTTCTGGTTTTCTGTATTTGCAACATGCAGCAAAAAATAGCTCAGTGATCAATTTTTCATTTCCGTCACAAAATAAATACTAAAAAAAATGTGCACTACATCGTCTCTGAATTTAACATTCAAATGTAAATTAATTCTTTTTTTTTTCCCTGTTTATATCACTTAAAATTTCTTGGGAGCCTTTTTACAGGCTTAGGTAAAATTTTTAATGACAGATACTTGGTTCTGAGGGGAAATTCTAAAGTATTCATAACCAAAAAAAGACAGATTTCCTGAAATTAGCCATTTTTATTTTGAAAAGAATCAGAAAAAATTTATTTGCTATCTATATTTTCTGCATATTTTTTCCAAATTATTGACCAAATCTGTTCTAAAAGAAGAAAAAAAAAATTTCTTCAAAACTGTCAAAAAAAGCCCACCTGATTCTATTTTGCACATTGCATTTATGATAAAAAATAATATAGAACAATTTTTGATTTTTTTATTTAATAACAGAAAATCAAGAGAAAAAAGCAAAAGTAAAATGTATTTTCGCAAGATGGAGCATTTGGAACCAATTTCTCATCTGTCTTTGTGGAAATAACTTATTTTTCACTAAAATGTGGTGATAGATAGCCAAGGTGTCTGGTCTCCAGCAATACCTGGGATATTACAGGACGAACCTACAAATATGGGGCTTGCAGCAAAGACTAAAGGGGAAACAAGTGAGAAAACTCCTTATTTGGTGGACTAAAAGCAGTGAACAACCACCCAGATTTTAAGCCAAGTGTAGACTGAACATGAATAGAGGGGAAACATTAAAATGCTAAAAACCACTTGGGCTAAACTGTGTCATTTTTATTGTGGGTTCTCTATTTCTGAAGCCCCTCATGTTGATAAGCCCTGCTTATAAACCTCCATCATGATAATACTGACCATTGTAAGTGTTGAGGCCCAGGGTGAAATCCTGGCTCTGCTGACATCATTAACAGTTCTGCCTTTGATCTGGACCGGGTTGGGTTCAGCCCAAATGAAAGCAGTGGCCTTGCTGACAAATGACCAATGGTCAAAGGGAGGCCCAATCACTGAGTTCATCAGTCCCATGCATTATATTCAACAAACGTCAATAAGATGGAAGGTCTTGGATTTAGATCACTTGGAAGATAAGCATGCCAGGCTGAAACAAGACTCCAGAGAAATCAAGGGGCAGCATTATTTGGATATTTGCTATATGGCTTGTTGGTGAATTTTAAAAATGTACTTTATCCATATTCAAATCCAGTATAAATCAAAGTAGAAGAATATGATCTCTGTGGGAAGAAGTCACGGAAACAATATCTGTGCACCTGCCTACAGATCTATGAAAGCATTTTCAAAACAGACATTTTGGAAAAAGACAGCTACTGCTAATCTATTATTGTTCCCGTGCAGATATTTATATAAATCTTCTTCTTGTAAAATGCCACATACCCTGCTTAGCTTTGCATTTAGGCAGAAGAAGCACAACTTCAGCCTATGTAAATAAAATTTAAAACTGAGGTGGCTTAGGAATCTAGGCTTAATAGATGCAACTGTGTAAGAATTATCTATTAATTATAAAATCATTAGATTAACAGGATAGTAACTTTTTTACTGGCTTTTAATCATTTTCTGCTTGATTGCATATCCTTTAGGAAAACCTAAAACTGCAGTCTGAATAGTAGCCACGACCCTATCCTATCCATCAACTGTACCTGTCAATTTAAAACACAATCACTTGAACGTGGTTGGATAACACATGCTGTATCACCGTGTGTGCCAGTGCACACACATGTGTTTATCCCTACATGCCTTCTTTAATTTTCTTCCTGAGACCAGCACGCTTTGGAATGATATTTTAATTTATTATTATGAAAGGAATGGCAACTGGTTTTTAATGGTTACAGAATGGTGACTCACAACACTGTCCCAGATGCTGTCACCGTCGCTATGAGAGCAGATTTGCAACATCTTGTCATGGGCACACATCAGTGCTCATGCCTGCTGCCTTCATCCCAGAGGACAGCCTAACACCTGCTGCTGGCAGCGTGCCGGCCCTTCGGGGAACAAATGTTCCATTGCTGCTGGGTGATAGGACAGGACAGACTCGAGATTCCAAGTGAACTGGCTAAAGGCACCCTAGGGCTCGGTGCACCCACCCCAGCACCCAGATGGTTGCCATTTCTGTAGGAATATTAGGGAGTGAGTGGTGTGCCTGTAGCTGTCCCCTATAAATAAAGGGAAAGAGAAAAAATCAACAGCACCCTGGTGGATGATAAGATTTCTAGCATTTGCTGTTGTTTCTTATGAACACCCCCCCCAACAATATTTTTCTAGTCAGTATTATACTGATGGAGTATATTGTGCCTACTCTGTATTTATTCATATAAAGAACTTAGAAGACTCTGAAAAGATAATGTTTTAATAGGAAAATACAATTGCAAATCCACTTCAGGAAGGGTAATGTGCTCTTTTTCTGCAGAATATTCTTAACCTTACACAGTTTACAAATCCTAGATAAAATAGACATGATCTTTATATTTCACATTTTGTTCAGCTGCCATACCTTTATGTTGCCAGAGGTACTACGTTTAGATGTAAAAACCAAACAACAAAAAAAGAGTAAATACATTTTGTGTATTTTAAATGTATTTTTCAGTGCACCTATCCTAGAGTTGTAAGAATAAAGAATACTGTGCACTAGCTCTGGGGAGCCCAAATTTCTCACTAAGGTCAAGGAGAGCTAAAAGGACTCCTGGCTTGGAATAAGAAGCTCGGTGCAATTCAGGATCAGGTCTCTTGGACAGCATGTAATGCGTTTCTTTCCATTTATTCCCACTCCACTTCCAGTGGGGTGATAATAGCAGCATTACAATGTCTTCACTTCATGTGGATTGAATAGCAGGCTAATAAAGATGAGGGTGGTGCTTTTTTCAGCTGTTATACTCAAATTTCAAATAAGACCATTTTTATTCTCTGTTTTTGAAAAGGCTTTTTGTCCACATTATTCCCCAAAGCTTAGATCAAAACCATGTCATGTGTCTGAGGGAGGTACAGTCCAGGACACAGTGCATTAGTATTTCAGCTACTGTAATACAGTTTTGATACTCCTTTGCATTTCAGCTTTTGGAATTTCCTCTTGTGGAAATGAAATACCTTAAAAAATGAAAAGATTGATCATATATTTATAGAGGGGTGGCTTGATCAGAAGCCACTAGATTGTTGCAGTTTAACTGTGTGGTTTAAATCAATGTGCAGTGAAGGTGATGTTTCACATTCCCTTCAGTGTGCTGCACTTCTCTGCAAAAAATCAATCAAATCTACATCACAATACACTGAGCAACATTGAACTGCCAACAAGAGCATTCAGGATGGCTTTCTCTGGTTAAAATTTGCCCTTTTTTCTCTTGTTAGGTTAATGGCTGGGGTATATCCATAATTCTTAGGAAAGAGCACATCATACACACACTCTGTGTAATTCTTTGAACACATATTCCTATGGTATTCTTTCTGATGATCTCTAAATGAAGTTCCCAGGTAATGCCAATTTACAATAATCTCTCTGCTTGTGATCCCACAACTTGCCCTGGGCAAATCTCATTGTTTTTCTTTGTCCCCTGACTGCTTCCGTAAAATTATGCTAATAATAGCCACACCAGAGAGATGCTGGGTGAATTTGTGTGCCTGCAGAGGACTTTGAAGATGAAAAGGCTTATTTAAATGTTACATATTGCCGCAAGTATTATTATTAAAGCTTAGGAGTGCATTCTGCCCTTGGACGGACACATGCAGCTGCTGCTGTCCCCACTGTCTGTGTTTACAGAGAGAACCATGCAATGGGGCAGAGCTGTACGGATCTAGAGACTGTAAGTTCAGCAATTCAGCTTTGCTGGAGCAAAGACAGGGTTTCTGTGCAGATGGCAGGCATGCAAATTTGGTATGATCACAATTTAGAGGTGCTTGTAAAGCATTTGTATCGGATGAACTCTTTGCTGCTTCTATTCCTACAATGCTATAAACTACAGGGAGAAAGAATAGAGTGGAAGAGCAGGAAAAAATATTTATCATAAACTTCTGGGTAAATCTAATCAAAACTGAGCAGAGCTAGAGCAGTCCTGGTGACAGAGATCAGGCTGTGATTCCGAGGTCAGGCTGAGCTCTCATGTCACATTTGGGTCACACTGCATGAATTGTCTGCAAGGCTTCCTTGTAACCTGTCAAGTGTCCTGGGTCATAATGCAGGAAATGAGCTCCAAAGATCTGATGAATCTTAAAGTGCCTTTGTAATCCAGAATTTCTGTTCAAACTGAAAAAATTATGAAGATCCTCTTATTGCTCAACCATTGCACTCTGTTTTGCCACTGTTAAAACTATTTTGTTCACTGTCCTGCAGATAGTCTTTACAGAGGATTTACAAACTAATCTTTCTGACTGTGCCATGTAACTCTTATGGAATTCAATTGCAGTTCTGCAGTCACACTGCCTTTGATTAACTTGCCAGGTGTAATGACAGTAAAATTCGGCCTAATAAGAAGAAACCTGGCCTTGTTCTCAAATAAAAATCAAAGGAGAGCCTCTCTGAATAGATTTTCATATTCCACTTTTCAATGTAGACTTCTTTGTTTTAATTCCCTTTTTTTTTTTTGTTTAATCAGAACGCTTGCAAAATAAAGATAATCTTAATTCAGGAACAAGATAAAGAACACTGCCACTGCTGTTGTTTTAAAGACCAGCAAAGAGCAGAGATGTTTCTTTTACCAGCAAAAGCTGGTAAAAGCATTTCTTGTTTTAAGTTCAGAACATCCTGAGAAGTGAGCAGAAATGAGGCTGATCCATGCAAGAACCAGGGTTTCAGAAGTCAAATAAACAAGTTCCTGCAGTTAATGGTGCCTTCCAATACACTTTTTAAGGTCAAGAACAAGTAAATCGCAAACAGGAGATACATGCATCTTCAAAATCCAACCTCCCAGACCTTTTCTGGTTTTTTTAATAAAAAGATCAAAAGTGGCTTAGGGTTTTGAGTACTCAACATTACTATTAAAGAGTTTGGAATTAAGATAAGGGAAGTCAGAGAGTGTGGGCCAAGCTGACTGACAGAGCAAGCTGGTGTCTGGGCAGCTGCCTAAATGCTAAAAGGGCTCTCCTTCCCTTTTAAAGTTTAAGACAAAAACAGGGAAAAAAGAAAATCTTTTATTAAAGCTCTGTTGCCCTGGATAACCAAGGACAGATTCTGGGTGGTCCCCATAAAGTTTCTTTTTAACTTGATAGCCAAACTCATGGGTATTTTCCAACAGTTGTAGGGGATGAAATAACACTGAATCAATTTCTTTTTTAAAAATTAAAGGAATGAAAGGAACAGCTAGATGTCTGTACAACTGCCTTTGAAATAGTTGCTATTGGGCTTGTCTGCATGTTCTGTGCAATTCTGTGTATTCACATGGTCTGGCCCTCCTTCAGGCTAAACAACTGATCTTGGTAACTGCACTGGAGCACAGCAGGTCACTTGGGCTGGTGAGTGTTCAGGAAGGCTATTAAGGTTATTTAGTGGTAAAATAAATGCCCTGCTCACCTGGCTTCTTAAAAAAATGTAGTCACCTACCACCTCCAAATCATTTCTCCTGTACTGTAGGAATCTCACGCACAAGATACAAAAATTTTAGTATGACAGTTGCTAAAACCATTGATGTAATTGGCTATCTTATATGAGGTTCCCAAATAAGTCAAATATTTGTCGAAACATTAAACAAGAAATCTTCACAATAAAGAGGGGATTTTACCTGCTGTTTTTGCTCCATGTGGCTCTGTAGCAAAAGGCTGCAAAGAACAGTGAGCCTTAATTGCTGAAAGACACCTGAGATTATGTCCCAGTCACCCTTACATAATTAGAGCAAACGCACTTGGAAATGGGGAGAGCCAAATTCTGACATCACCATTTCAATTTTACCATTACACAAATAGCCATAAAATCATAAAATCAGAGTCTTACCTGGAAGCTCAGTCTCAGGTAAGTGGAAAGATGCAATGAACACAAAGCAAATTAACATAATGAAGAAGAAAAAAGAAAATATTTGTTGGAACATCTTAATTTGAAATTTGAGTTAAGAGAAATTTCCATTTCAAAGAATTAGAAAGTACCTTTGATAAGGGACGTGGATATCCTCAGAAAATAGTCCTAATTTGTAAATTCTATTTAAGGGAAGAATTTATATTCTCTTGCAATCAAATTTCCAACTGCTCACATTCTGGCTTGGTTTTTCCAGATGTTCCTTCTCAGGTTGTCAAAGAAGTGAAGTAAATTTCTGTAGTTTGCAGGTGTTAAGCTGCAGGTACATAATTTCATTTTCAAAGATAAAAGTCAGTAAGAAGAAATAAGATTCTTAAAAGATAAATGTAGTCTTGTGTCTATTTTTTTTTTTTTTTTCATTCCTATCACCTCTTTTTTACTTATATTAATAGCAATAAAAATCAAGGAAGAGGTGTGAGGTAGATTGATGGTTTCCCAAAATATAATTTCTAAATAGAATCACACATGTATCCAAGAATACAAACGCTAATTAGACAGAAATTTGATCCTGAATTCACCTGCACAGACATTAAAAGCCTTCATGAGGCTAATAATGAGTGTTCCATGGCTTGAGATAGTTTAAGGACACTTCCCAGCCCACTCAGTACCTTCAGCCAGGAGATGTCTGGAAGAAAGCATGATCTCATCGAGGAAAGATTACAGCCAGTAAAGTGAAATCAAAGCAATCCAAGGTATCATGAAGTATTTTTTTAGTTCTAGATAACAGTCAAAGCAAGAAAAACCAAGTATTTAAACAGGCATGAAAGCAGCTCATGCTTATTTTTCCTCTGAGAAGTGCTGGAGGCACGTTAGTGGCTTCCTGGCTCCCCCACTGTGCCTGCTGCAAGAACAGCTAAAGGACTTCAGCTTTTGAGCCAAGGCCATTTCACTCACTAAGAGTGGTTTGATTTTTGGGGTGTTTTTTCACTTCATTGTTTGTTTTTTTAATTTACAAGAGCAATATTTTTTATTAAAACTCCCAGCATTTAGAGCAAGGGGAAATTAGGTGACAAATTTACCACAGTAGCGCTTTTCCATGAGAGACCATTGCTTATTCAAAGATGTAATTCCTATCTCCAGTTTTTCCCTTGCCTTGAATGCCACATGTTTATTGCTCCCACCTTCAGTTTTGTACCATGCTCATCATTCCAGATCCTGGATATCTTCCAACAGTGGCTATTCTGGATACAAGGATAGGTCACATATTGTTTGTTCCCTTGTTCTCAGGACAGGCAAATTACTTTGGTAAAAGAAGCATTTGAAGAGGATTGGGTAGGGATTAAGTAAATGTCTAGAAAAATTATTTTCATTGCAAAGGCTTATGGAATATTTCTTTTTTTTTTTTTTTTTTTAGCAGAAAATACTGCTTAGGAAATTCTGGTTATCACTGTTCATAAGAACATAAATAAGCCTTCCTGCATGTTTGATGCATCTAACCTAACATCCTCCCTACTAAAGGAGTCAGAAGTGAATTCCAGAGTCACTTTCCTTGTAAAATCATTGTGGCTTTCAACAATCAGTAGTTTAAGGACTCAAGACTGCAGCTGGATCATCCTGTCTAATGGATAGAGTAGTTATATTCCCCATAAATTTGTTTAACTCCTTTTTTTGTATCATCAAATTTATTATTCTCCAGATCGGTGCCAGGGCTTCAGATTGGATCATTGCATGAGTATACTATATGTTATTTATATTCAAAATATTTAATGTCTGCCTCAACAATATAGCTTTACTTGTTCTAAGATTATATATGAGGTTTTTGTTGCTGCTTGAATAAACATACACTGACAAGTTAATAAAAATAACATTTTAACTGCTTGAGTGCAATGTTCCAGTGACCCATAAGATCACTTCTAGGCTCCTTGCAATCCTAGGCTCAACGCAAGTTTAACCTTCATCCATGGGTCCACAACAGCCATTGAACAACTGATGATCTCCCTTAAAAGAAGAGATAAAAAATGCAAACATCGATTTAAATGACTGCATGGAAAAAGCAAAAAAAATTGCTGTTAAACTACAGCAGGCTGAAATGAGAGCTGAGAATGACAGAGAGGGCAGGTACTGACCCCCATACTAAAAGATGTACAACAAAGGCATTTGCTCTAAGTTCTCATGGAAAGCCTTTTAGACAAATTAATTAAGCAATAAGACATGACAGGGTGTGAATCGCTTGGTAATGATTTACGCCTATTGTGTTGTTAGGCAGAAGGCCAAAGGCCGAGTGCTGTCAAATCACCTAGGTGTAAATTATCATTTGATAATTTGAGCCCTGGAGTGCGTTATTGTAATTAGAAGGTGTTCTATCATAAGTTTTCTACTTCATTCCATTTTTTTCCATTCTCAGCTCCATTTTGATACTTAGAATGCTATCATTAAAAACTAAACCTTTTCTTGCAAGATTATTTCAGACAACTAATAGCCTGAGAGACTTAACACAACAAACCCTGTCATATACCACAATGCATAGCAGAGAAGTCAATGCAGGCATGTCATCACAGTAATTTAATCACCGTGCCTTCATTCATAAGGCCAGTTACAGACAAAGGAAGTATTAGGGTTATAGGGGAATATGCAATCAAAATTCGTTGGAAGTTAGGTACACAGTCAATGAAGAGGAATGAGGCAGCTGCACTTTCTCTTTTCAAATTAAATAGCACAAAAAAGATGGAGAGATAGTAACATGAATTCTTCCGAGTTGCAGCATCCAGACAGCTGCAGAAACCACAAGAAGGCCACTCCAAAGCTTGAGTATTCAAACTGAGAGAATCAAAGTGCAGCAAGAGCTGTTCACTGCAAAGATATGTACAACATCTCTAGCTCTGAAATTCATACAATGCGGCTTATCAGAACTTGGGGGGTTATTGCTGCCTACTCGTCTACTTGTTCTGTGTTTCTGGAGATGGGATATTTAAGTAGCAGGATCTCCAGTTTGTTTCAGTTTGCCATTCATAGGTACCTACAGGGATTAATCACATGTACTGAGCAGAAGAAAAGTCTTTTCAAGTCTGGCATAGAAATGGATGCCATGACAGCCTCTCTTTGCCTCTTGCCTCCTCGTGGCTCCAACATAGGGAAAAATATTTTATCAAATCCAGCTATTGTTTCCTAAACATTAACCAAGATCACAGTTATATGCAATAAAACATCCTTAATGTTCTTGCATGACTAGATGACAACAGCTTTCACTGCAGAATTCCTAGCACTGAAATGATTCCCACTGATAAGCAGCCCCAGGATGGCAATACCTGGGTGAAATGTTAAGGTCAATCAAGAGAACATCTTTCTGAGCATTAGACACACTCAGGAAAATAGAATTTTATCACTGGTCAGCCATGATTTCAAAACCTGCAAGAAACCATCTTGTCAGTAGAAACAGAACAGGTCAAATATGTTCTGATAAATGACAAGCCTTAAAATTATTTTTCTCGAGTTTACTTTTGATGTTTGCTTATCTGTGGCATATGCTTCCTTTTTTTTTTTTTTTTGTCATGATTCTTTTTGCATCTATTTTTTTCCATACATTTTTGTGTTGTCACAAAAGCTGCCACACATCCACATTGCATTTATTTAATCAGAAGGATGCAGATAGCGTGATAGTTGGTTTTACCATTCGTCTAGCATATTATTAGTAGGTTGGGGTTTGGAAAACTGACAGAGAAACAGATGTTGGGATTATTTTATGTAGCTTGAATACCATAATGATATACAGTTGTCAGAAGCATCTATTTTCTTATTTTAGGAAGATGATTATTTTATGGAGGAAATGGCTCAACTTTTTATAACCCAGAGGGGAGAGGAAAATAAAATGAAGGACCTGAGGAAAATATCTAAGGAAGGAGTGATGGATGTTTAGTCTGTGCCTGAAAGTCTGTGCAGAACATGTGCAATCTATGAAATTGTTCTAAGGGAATAATCCTGGCTGTGCCTGTTTCCCTCACAGATACATATTTAATGAAATAAGGTAAAATAAATCTATAGTCTCACGATTTGCATGTCCTTGGTCTGCTGTAAAGTGTGACAGGAAGGAGACACTATTTTTGTTAGTTGCAGCTTAATAATGTAATATGCAGAGGTTACTCCCCTTCTCAGAAGGAAACAGAGGGCTTGGAAATGAAGAATTTGGACATGCTTGGCATGGCTTCAATCCCTTTTCACTACGCTTATCAGTCACAGTGAGGAAAAAAGATCTAGCTGGTGTCCAAAGGACAAAGGTCAAAAAAACTTCATTTCCATTTTTCCCCCCTATATTTAATGTCTTAGTTTTGGACTTTTAGATATGAAATAATGAGACCAAGTTTTCTTTTAGCTGCTGGTGAGTCTGCTTGGTTTCTTTTCTGGCCAACTGCTCAAATGATATTTTAGGAAAAAACTGAGGGACAGTGAAAATACTGTGAAAAGGACATAGCATCCAGAGCTTTGGTGCATACTTTTAGGAATGAATATCCATTCCTACCTTTCTTTACCTCTAATTCCTCTTTTCCTCCCTGTTTCATCACTTCATGTTAATGCCAGATGTGGAAAGAATTCAATATCTGGTAAGACAATTACGTTTAGTTCCCATCATTATAATTTAAGTCTAAATAGTGCAGGCACTCAGCTACTTCTGGAGGTGAAATAAGTCTCAAAAATGCGTTCCTTGAGCAGCGAGGAAGCCAATATCTATATCTTTTTTCATCCAGCATTCATGAGTAGGGCTTGATACCTCTACCACAGACATCTGCTGAAACACTCTGGGAAAAAAAATTGAGAAAACAGAATTGTGTGTGGATTGGTGGAGAGAAACTTCCCTGCATGTATATGCACATTGACATGCAGACACACATGCACAGAGAGAGATGTTCTGTGCCTTCTGAAATCTCTTATTTAACAAAATAGAAAAGATCATTATCAGTCTTCAAAAAGCACATGAAATTGGGTGTGAATAGAGTAACTGCACAGGATCCTATAGTCAAGTAACTCCCTAAGAAATTTTTGAAGATCTTTATTATTAATATGAAATATTCTCTTTTCTTGTTAAAGGCATAAATCCCTGTAATGAAATAGAGTTCATCACCTCTGGATTTATATTCTTAGCAGGGGTTTAGATATTTATGGATGCCTCCCAAAAAAATCTAAGAGGTAATAAAGAAGTACTGATCTAATAAAGTCAACAGGTTGTTGATGCAGTATTTGAATTTAGACTTCACTTTTTAATTATAAGGTTGCAACAAGTAATATACAGAACTGCCTCTGGACATTCATCAGAAGTGTCTCCTTTTGATTTACTTACCTAGCTGTTGGTTTCTATCTAGTATTACTCAATTCATAGGCAACTGGGAAAGGATTGTGTTAGTAAAACTATTTTCATTAAGATATTTAAGAAGCAGAGCATGCATTTTTTTCCATGCAGTTTTAATCAAATAGCACTGTTCATTGTGCTTTAAAACAACAATGGTTATTGCCAGTATTACCATAAGATTATTAGATTAATCTACTGATCACATTATTTATTCTTTCTTCTCTTTCCTTTTATTTACTTTAAAATATGAATTTCATGGGTGTTATTGACAATGAAGAGCAAAGGAAAGAAAGTCAGATGAGTCTCTACTGCTCAGTGTGCTCCAATTCTGTTCTCACAGGAATAAGTTTTTAGTATTCAGCTATGCCCAGTCATTCTTTGAAGTGAAATAAAAAATGTAGATATTAGCAAAAGGTTTAGACAAAAATTCTGGATTGAAGCATTCTTTGTCCTGGGGAACTCTTGTTTAAATTCTGTACTTTTTTGTCACAGCCTACATCCAGGCTCTGAATTCAGATATTGATATTGAAGTAACTGTGATCTGAGTCTTAACTTTGTAATTATGGTCCATCTTAGTAACATCCAGTGACTCCACAACGTCCAAGTGCTACTATAAGTGACCAACTTGGAAATGTAAATAGAGTCTTTCAATGTCTGTCAGGAAAGCTTCTAGGATTTGCAAATCATTATTACATAAGGCAAACCAGAAAAAGAGTATATTTGAAACATTTGAGAAGTGTTTATGTACTTTTATGTGATTAAACTACACACCAAAAGCATGGGAAAAAATTACCTGTCAAAGATAGCAGACAGGGATTGAAGCTACAGAGGACTGAACTGGGATCACTTCAAACAGCTTATTTTATCCTTAAGGTAGATGTGTAGGAGAATTGTATTCCAAGATTATTCTTTTCCTTGGAGAACTAACCAGAATAATGTGATAGTCTTTACAGCCTTCAGTTTAACATAACCAGGATCAGTAATTTAGTATTTTTATATATTGAACAGATCTGCACTGGGAAACGCTAACGACAGCAACCAGCATGATACAGATTGCTCTGTAGCTTTGACCTACAAGTACATTTTATAGCTGAGCTAGTGTCAGAATTCTGTCTGGCTGCTGCACCAGCCTCAAAACACAGCCCAGCTCCCTTGTACTACTTGCAAGCAATTCAGACACAGAATATTTTGGGGATCGTAAATGAGCAACATCTATTCCCAGGGTAAGGCAAGTCTATTTCACAAGTTACTTTATGGACCATATGGTTATACTTGGTTACGTTCAGTCACATAACATCACATAAAGCAACTTAATCCAGTATATTCAGATCCATGCAATGCAAATGGAGCATCATTTCCAAGCTTTAAAGGAGCCTTGTCTTTTTCCCTAGGGAACATGGTGTAGACTATAGTTTTAAATCAAACTTCTCATAAACTTTTAACACTTAGGTCTTTGCAAAAATCATGTCATCCTCCAACTTGGTGTGATGCAACTTATTATCTGTATGTCTGAGCATAAAAAAAGGCACTCTGGTGTTCTACTAAAATTATGCTGAAAATAGAAAATGAGATTGCAACCAGTAAAGAGGAGAAGTCAGAATTGCTTCAGGATTTTCGTACAGTCCTTGCCAAAACCAGCAAAGCATCCCTGAGGCCTCCTTATCCAGTGTGCTGAGCTGAAGCCTTCTGGAAATAGCAGGCTTAAAGGTTGCTACAGACACTTTCTTAGATAATTTTAAGGCTTATAACTAGAACATTTTAGTACTATATAGGGAAATAGCTCTCAGTCTCAAATACAGCAGATATTGGATGTGATTACGGGGTGAGCAAGACAGAAAACATTGCTCAAGAGGCTAGGAAGGAGTTAAGTACCGTGCACTCAAAGGTAGGATTCCATCCCAGGCTAACAGCCCTCCAACACAACTTCCCATTGTTCACAGGTCTGGTGAGTTCCTGGGGTAAAGTACTTTCTTGGCTGCTGATGTCAGGAATGCTATCACTTCTGTGATATAATTTGGTTTTCTGTGTAATTACACCCTGGCAAAAGCATATTTCTAATAGCACAGCTAGGATTTTCTGTTTAAAATGCTCTGTTTAAATTGTTGACTTTCCGCTGGAATGCCATATTTGGTTACATTCCACCCTCATTCTAGAGCTCCCTGTACATCCCAGAGCACAATAGCGTCATTATGCACTACCTTGGCCTCCAGGTCATGAACTACAATTATCTCTTTTCATGGCAACAATCTTTATAACCTAGAAACTACTCCCAGGGACAACATTATAAAGAAGGATTGGCATATGCATAAATAAAGATGAATAGATATTGGCACTCCTCAGGGTTTTTGCCATTGATTATGGAATGTTGATTAATGCCATAATCACTACCTCCCCTCGAAAGCGATAGCGGCATTTTGTGCTGGCTTCACTTTTCTGTCTTCACATCTGCTGCTTTCTCTCCAGTCCCTGGCTCTTGTCACCCATCTGATTCATCCTCGTAGCACGATGACAAAAGTCACAATGTTTGGTTGCCAGCGAGAAAATTTCAGAGGAACAATTTTGAATCTGATTGTTCTCGACTAACATGCTGCTCCAACGGATTATAGCACTTTTATATGCAGTTGCTTTTTGCTAGGTCCATCTGTCTACACTCCAAGCTGTGCTCCTGAGATTTGACATTTCAGGCAGTTCTGATTCTATTTTCTCTCATTCAGTTTCAGTTTTTAAGACGAGAAATCCAGTCAGGAAGGTTATTTGGGGAGCAGTAAGCAAAAAGCATGATTATTATTAGCACTCTTCAAGCTATTAACCACAATGCTTTGTATTTACTTGACATTACATTAAAAAAAAAAAATCTACAACTCATCTACAAGGCAGATGAGTAAATAGCACCTGCACTTTGAGTAAGTAACTCAAATCCACAAATCAGACTTTCTATAATCCACAGAAGGAGCTTATCCACCCTAACAGCTACTCCCAAAGCAGTAATTATTACAATATTCCCTATCCTCATTAGATCAATTATTTGAAAGTTCATCTTTGTTCATATAGGATGCTCACCTGCTTTTATAGGTAATGAATTACTTGTGGGATGCAGCTGCATTGTAACAGACTGGTCTCACAGACTTCACAGAATATGATCAGAATCACAAGCGATAGAGATTACTCTGCAGGAAGAGGCTACGCTAGAAATGTATGTCAGAGTCAAATAATTAATTTACATGCATTGTCATTTTATGCAACATATGTTCATTTTTTAAATACTTGCCTTGCCAGAAGCTAAGGAACCAGCCATAAAGATAAACTAAAGCAGACAATGTCTGGTAAAGTTTAGAGTAAAAATTGCTCCAAGTCGTACTGCACTGATCTAGTTGTCCTCCTGTAGACTTTAAAATAGATGGTCACATCATGTTGATTAGGTTAGTCCAAACACGCTAGATGAAAATTACTTGGTTTTGGTATCAAGGAAGTTTTCTGGCTGCATGAGAAGAAAATGCTGGAGGGGAGTTTGTTAGCCAACACCAGCAGAGGTTTTGTCTATAGGAATGTTTAGAAAGGCTTATGCATAGTCTATGTATTTTATGTACCTGGTTGATGTGAGACAAGTAGAAAAAAAAGAACTTTGTCCCTTTGGTCCCTCTGCTGTGAACCAGGTATCCAAAAAAAATTGCATTATCACTAAATGCCACAGATTCATTCTTGCAACACAGAAGCTAGGAGCAAGAAGGGAGTAAAATACATAGGTAAGTGGCATAAAAATATATCAAAGCCAGAAAAAATCAAACTGAAAGTTTAAACTGAAAGTTCAGTTGTACAGGACAGACTAGAGAAAGCTGGGCACAGAAACCGTGGATTTCCAAATAACATTTAAAGACCAGAATTTTATTTTCTACATCAGAAAATTGAACTTTTGTGTTGTTTTGTAAATAAAAACATGCTATATATAATAGCAGCTTAATGAAAGAACTAATGAAGTCTTTCAGAGACAGGGAATTTTCCTGAAAGAAGCAGAGGTTGTACAGATATTGTTTCCTTTTATTCAGGAGCTGGCAGAAGAAAGAAAATATGTTGCAAGCCAGCAGTTCTCTGAAGATACTTGGGTGAGCAGTTGCTACTCTGCTGGTCCTAGCACAATAATGGATAACGAAAACAACTTTTAATTTTTTTTTTTTTCCCAAAAAGCTTGTAGACCTGTGTCAATGTACTGGCTGTATGAAGTGGCCCATTGCTGTCAGTCCCCAGAATGTTCAAGCCAGTTTCATTCTAAGATGGGAATTCAACCTCCATAAAATTTGCTCAAAGATTTGGCTGCATGCAGATTCAGGGGGAAAAAATAGTGCTCAAGGTGTGTTTAATTACGTGTTAGCACAGGGAATTAGTCACACTGAGCAGGACTCCTATAGGGTGGATGTAGAGCAAATCCCTTTAACTTTTGCTCCTGCAATCCAGAGGGGTCAGTGAACAGCAAATGTGTTCTTTCCACGGTAAATGAAAGCAGTAGAATAGAATGGATAAGTAATATCCTACTTTCTGTACAAAGTACAGAAACAGAGTAACTGCTTTGACAAATTCCTCAAAAACTGTAAAATAATGAACATTTTCTTTGGATATATGAAATGCGGTGAAATGCAGAAAAGGATCTGCACAGCAGGAAAAACAAGTAAGTCCAGTACAGCATGATGTGCTCCCAACATTTGACAAATGAGCCAGGAGCTGCTCTGTCCTCATGCCTTTACATTTTTATAACTGCAAATCCACAGTCAATGCAGTTTTATGTAGAAGGAACTGCCTCTGACAGATACAAAATTACTTAAACACCAACATAGTTTATTACCCGCTCCTGTGCTGACTTACATACGCCAAATTCCAGCTCCCAGCAATGTCTGCCGTCCCTGTAAAGAATTCAGGTGTAATGCCTGAAGTTCATGGACTCTTTATCTGTTGCATGATCTTCACTGAAAAAAATAACATCTGAACTGAGCAGACTTGAATACACTTATGCCTGTGGAAAATCAGGAATGCCTCCCCTATTCCTGGATAAAAGCAGAAAATAATTATATCCCTGCTCTTCAGGCTGTCTCTTATGGACAGATACCATCTAAAAGGAGCCCAGAGTATTCCCATTCAGCCTGGTGACAGACTATGTAGGTAGGCTGGAACTAAACTGAGCCCTGTCTGTCTGTCTGTGTGGCAGCAGAGGTGACAGGAGAACACCATTTGCAGTGAGGCAGCCAAAGAGCAACGACAGCAGGGATGATGGTAGTTGCAAAGTGCCAGCAGACTCAGCTTTGGAACAGATTTGCCAAGACTGCTGCACCATGTGATGACACAGATTCCATGCTGAATGCACAGTGACATGGAAAATGTCTCCTAGTGGTGTCCAGGCATCACCAGTTAACTCCTCTAATAGCTGCTCTCCCCTGACTTTGTCCTGTTTCACCAGCTGTTGTGCATCTCCTGTTCAGGAGGAGACACTGGCACAGTGGAAGAATCATTAGGGAAATACAACAACACATGGATGTGAGAGGGAGGTTCAATAATGAATTTCTGTGTGTCTGTGTTCAGTACTTGCACAGGGAGCACCAGCTCATTTATTTGAGCTTGATTTGCTGTTTGTATCATTCTTTACCAAGGAGCTCTTGGAAGCGCAGAGCATTCTGGAGGTTACAAGAGCAAATCACCAAGCACAGAGTCAGTTCAATCTGGCAATGAAAAGAAAGTCTAGAGTGGAGAAAATTCCTGTTTGGTGAAAAGTCAGTTCAGCAATCCAGCTGAATATCCTTGACTCCTGGTTGTCTTCCAGGGCTGAAGACATTCACCTGGTGTCACTATGATCAATGACTGCTGAACAGCCCCTTGAAGTTTGTGGGATCCAGCAAGAACTGCCTTGGGAAGCCTCAAGAGCAGAAACTTGAAACAACCCATTCCATGAGAATTAGAGCTAATGAAGCCTGGGTTTCTCTGCGAATTTATGTCTTAGTGTAAGTCTTTGGATGCAGGGTCAAACTGAGGTTTTTGGAATGCTAGGTAGGAGCAATTCTCTGAGGATTCTCTGAGATCTAATACTGTCAGCTTTGTGATAAATGCTTCCTTAGAGTATGCATGGGTTCATTTACTGGGTCAGCTCTTCTAAATACTGATTCTTACCCAACCTGGAGAAGCTTAGCTGTCCTTAGGATATGTTAACAAAATATTAAAGGCCATAATGAAGCGAGATAGCATGTGCCTCCTAAAACCCATGTTCTCGGGAGCCTCATTCTGCAGGTCTTGCTTCTGTATGAAGGGTAGTTAAAATAAATTAAGCATTTTTTTCACATTTTCCTGTCTGGTTTTGCCTGGTTGGTCAACAGCCTGGCTGTAGCGTGTGAATCCTGGCACTCTGTTCTGCAGGTCTTGAAACTCTCAGGAAGGTATTGGGGCAATGAAGACTGACAAAGTGATTGCACCATCTTTTTTTGTCTTTCCTAGAACCTGTGGCATGTTCAGTGTCTCCAGATGCCCTGGGGCAAAATTCCTAGCATTTTTGAGGTTTTTTGATCTCTTAAGTTCACACATCCAAGCAGCACACAATTTATTAGGGCCACACTTAATTAAAGGCTTTTAACAGTTTATTAGCATTTCTTCCAGCCTTTCCATTTATGACTGAGATAAGGATGTGTTCCTACATTCTACCTCACACCTGCCTATTATGTGTTTCATTATTAAAAGCTTTTATTTGTTAAATCTCCCATGAGATGCATACCTTAGAGAGTAACTCAAATCACACAGTCACAACATGTCCAATTTAATGTTTCATAAGAAGGAAGCTTTAGGATTCCATCTGGCATAGTAAAAAATCACCAGATACACCACCATAACAATGCACTGGAAAAATAATAATTATAATTATTTTTCTGTGTGCTGGGGGCCACTCACTCAACTCTCCTGTTGCCCAGAGAAGCTGTGGCTGCCCCATCCCTGGAGGTGTCCAGGGCTGTGTTGGATGGGGCTTGGAGCAGGCAGATCTAGTTCCTATCATCCCTGCCCATGGTAGGGAGGTTGGAACTGGATGATCTTTAAGGTCCAACCATTCTTTGATTCAAAGCACCAATCTTTAGAAACAAGGCCCAGTGTGGCAGAGCCCAAACTGACTTAGTGTGATGGTTCTCCATTGATGTGGCCAGAAATGGTGGAAGGAAGGATAAAAAGAGACAGGAGAAAGCAAATTGGGTTGTTCTGAGAAAGGAGATTATGATATGGTGATTGGAATAGATTCCCCAGCCTGTACATTTTTTGACAACTCATTTGTTTTAGGCTTATCTGCATTCAGATCACATTAATTCAAAGGACAGTGGATCCAATTTTCTGTTGCCTGGCACTTTGTAAAACATTTGCCTCTTCTCCAAATGAAGGGAAAAATAGATGTAAAATGCTGCTCAGAATCTGGGCTTTGTTTTCATCTCCCCCTAGTTTAGCAGAAATGTTTACGTATTATTTTTCCTCAGTTACCCTCGCATGGCAGCAGTGGAAGGCTATGACCTTCTTTTATCCTTGCTCTACTTACATGTAGCTTATGTTCTTATCAAACTGACCCCAAGCCTGTTCTTTGCCTGTAACTGCAGGTCAAAACATCAGTTTTGGCAATTCAGCTGCCCCCTCTGCCATTTGGAAGGAGCAAGATGGAGACAGCTGGCAGTTAGGGGAGCACTAGGAAGCATATGGTAGCTCTGTGCAGTGTTGTCCAAGGGCTTGTAGGACAATCACTCACTTGCTTCACTGATTTCCAAAATGTACATCTCTTTTTTGGGTCTTCTCTTATAAACCCCCAGGATAGCCATTGTTTCAGGAAAGGTCATTTTAGGAGAAATTCCATATTTTTATATTATTTGGTTCTTTCTATGAAAGAAAATCTGTTTTAAAATTATCCTGCTACCATAAATGACCACAGAGAAAATAGAGGGACAGATAAATAAAGGTAACTGGGTAAAGACTGGGGCAATAAAATGTTAGAAGAGATCATCCTAAATCTAAGGAATTATGTAGCTGGGCATTTGCAACTTGTGTTTTTAGCATGGCAGCTGGTCGGAGGGTTAAGGAAATATGTGGCCATGCAATGTTGGCTGAGATCCTGCCTGATCTTTAGAGTTAAGCACAGCCAAGCCCTGTAGTGTTGGATGGGAAACCGCCAAGGAAAATCCAGTGATTCAGTAAGTGGCATCCTTCCTGCACGATTACAGCAACCCAAGTGCCAGCATGGTGCTCGGGGATAGTTTTGTTGGTGGCAGTGATATTTTAATATGAGATGTGAACTTGTTGAAGGATCTAGAAATGATTTGCACAAAGATAAGGAGGTTTTAATGATTACTGCCTTGTAATTCCACTCTCTGCTTTGTGTTTCATGGAGCTTTCTTCCTGTTTTATTCTGTTGGTTGATCATGATCATCACTACAATAAAAGTGGATTCTTCCAAGGAGGTGGCTGCATTTTTATAAATTCTGTTTGTGTGTACTGCCTCCAGAATATGTACAGCATTTAGTGAGGTGTAGGACCAGAAGGTTGTGCCTTTATAGAGATGTTTTAAATACTCTCTTAATACTCGTAATTCAAAATAGAAAATACTTTGAGAAGCTTGTTATAAACAATTTCTCTCCCTTTACTGTTGTTGTTGATTTCAGCCCCTGAGCTGCAACACCTTTGTTGATGCAACTGTGCTTTCTAAATTAGATCAGTGAGCTGGTTTGGACAAAAAAACCCCAAACAAACTCTAAAAGCAGACATTTTTCAACTCGTATAAATTCTGATCAAGTTTGAAGTGCAGCTATACAATCAGTTCCTAAAGCACAACTGTGGAGGCAGTAAATCCCAATGCCGACCTAGATGTGGGGGAGCAAGGAGGCAGGAAACACCTTCATGTGGTTTTTACACCAGAAGAAACAGTCTGACACATTTTTATCATTGCCAGAAGAGTAATGCCTATTTTAAGTTTTGAAATTTTCTTACTAGACATCAATATCCAGTCTTTATGCAGTTAAATTTACATAATACAATTAAAAGTTTGGAGTTTATAAAGGATATACAAAGTGCTTTTGGATCCTTGGGTTACAATTGTGTCCTTTAATACTATATATAATGCACAAATGGTAGTGGCTAGATGAACATTTTTGCAGAGGTCAAGCTGTAATTTTTGTTATTTCACTTCATGATTTCCATTTGAAATAAGATTCCATGACACATCAAAATGATTATAAACAAGAGTTTATTCTAATAGCAGTAGGCTCATAAAAAATAACAAGACCAAATGATAACTGTCTCCTGACCCATACATGTATTTACAATAGAAGTACTTTAATAAAGGTAGCTACATCCTCTAGATCCCCAGACCTTTATTTGAACTCCTCTGTAGCATAATTGACAGACAAAATTAAGACCTGGAAGTGAACCTTTTCCATAGGCTCAGCTTCACTTACATCACTCATAATATTAGAAAGAATCTGTGACAATCATATTAAAATGATGCCACCCTGACACAGATTAACAGAGTATGCAATTATATTTAAATGCTGTAATTGGAACTTGCTGTTAAGTGCGTACTGTCACTTCTCAATTCCCCTCAAGGCAAGTAAACCACTTCTTCCTTTGCTCTATAAATTTAATGCCATATTCTGCACACAGTAAAGCTGGTATTTCATCAAGAGCATTTTGTTTGCCTTAAATGCTGTGAAAACACAGGCCTTGTGAACACTGCAGGATATAAATCCATCCTGGAAAATGACTCTGTTAAAAAAAAAAAAAAAGGGCATTTTGCCATTTCATGCTTATGGGGACAACCTGGGTCTTTGCATTTGATTAGTTTCTTCACCTGAAAGCCATTTCCAGCTCAGTCTTTTGTAGGCAGCATTATTAGGTGTAAAGAGCCTGAAGGCAGTGCCAGGTGAGTCCAGTCATACCCAGCTGAATCTTTTTAAACCCCAGGGATGCACCCAGGTGCTTCTGAGGGCCTCACCTTGGTAGCAGAGCAGCTTTTGCTTCTGGTGGTGCACGACAAGGGAGAGTTCTGTGGCATCTTCTTGGCAGAGGAGGAACTGCAGATGGGGTAGGTGGGGAAAGAGAACTGTTGTTTATGCTTTTAAAGTAAGGTTTTATGGGAAATTTTTAGAAAAATAATGATAGGAATGTCTTGCATGGCTTTTGGGAAATATCCTCCTCTGAGTGCTTCCTCAGTTGTCTGTGAACACGACAGTGCTGGCTGTTGGTCGTCAGTCAGTTTTTTATGTGTTTTCCCAGATTTAGTCAGAATTGTGTATATGCCAGATTTTGGTATGATTCCTTATTTGGATTGTGCTAGTTAACATCTAACATGTCTAGCTGTGTAAAGAGCAAAGTGTTAAAGTTTGGATGAGAGCCTTGCCCTTCTCATGGTTCCAAACTGACCAAAGCTGGACTTTTATTTTTCCAGCACAGTCAGGAACAGCACTGCTTTTCCCTTGTGTCTGTTGCCAAAATGACCTAGACTTGAACTCTCCCAAGAATGGGAATGTGCTTTTGTGTAGCCTCCATACTGGAGAAGTTCTGGGGATCTCCGCTAATAGGTGTGATAGCCAGTGTATGTTACATTGGTAATGCATAAATCTGCAGTGTTGACTCTTGCTCACTGGAAACTTAATATAAGACAACTAAGTTCTTTCTCAAACCTGGTAGTTAAATAGTATTCATTTGAACGTGCTTTGAGAAAGGCTGACTAGAAAAGCTAGGAAGGAAAAGGTAGGATTTTTTAAATTGTTATGACTGACTATATCTTTACTGTGGAAATTGGTATTATCCAGACTGGGGTGCAATTAGATACGCATTCTTAGTGGTGTTGCTTTTCTACATACTCTACTTGTACTAATTCTACATGATGTCTGCAGGCCTGTGGATGTTTTGAAAGCAGTGACTATAAAGCTCTACATTGATGGCTTTGATAAATGGATAGGGGACTCAAATCTGAGACTGGGCATTGATCTGCATTGTACAAAAATCCCTCTATTAATCCCTTTCCATTTTCTGTCTTGAAACCATGTATTTTTCTCTGAGCAATGAACTAGAAACCAGCACACCCAGATGCTACAGAGGGCCTTTGGCTCCTTCACAAAATTTGGTCTTAAATAATGTTTTTGCAGTGTGGCAAGTGCTAGAACCCCACATGGTGACCTACATGGTGTTGGCTAGAGATTTTCTTGTGAATCTAATCCAACAAAAGCAGCTGTCTCTAAACCAGTAGAGCTGCAAAAGCACTCATGTTTTAGCACTGTGGCTATTCTTCAGGGTACCTGGTAGTAAATGTGAATATTTCAAATGGGATACAACACTCTCTATAAAACCCTAGCATGCACATTTTCCTGTAAAATTATTTGTTTGTTTGTGGGCTTTTTGTTTGTGACTTTTTTTTTGTCTTCACACTATATCTACACACATGCTGCTCCCTGCCTAAACTGGTAGAAGGTAAAAATGTAATGGAAAACTCTCTTAAATAGAGTTCATGCTGCATCTGATTGCCATGTTGTATGTTTGTGGCCTCATTAGAAATAATACAATGGAAACAGTAATATGAAAACATCCAGTTCTTGCTGATTCCAAATCTCTGTGTTCTCTCTATGTCTTTGTATCAAGGCAAGAGTTCAATTTACGGAGTCCCAAGAATCCTTCAATCATCCCTTGCAATAGCTTCCCTTTATTTTGTTGGAGTCCAACAGCATTGTTAATTCAAGGGTTTTTTCCAAGTACTTTGAGCATTATCCTAGAACAATAGTTCACTATTAGTTGATCAGAGTTTGTGGCATTGGCTGCTGCTTTCTCAGCCACCATAGCTATTCTGTAGATCAGAATCTGTCCTGCCCTACATTATCTGAGTCACAATCTGCATTATTAAGACAACTGAGGATATTTCAAGGCTATGTTTGTTCCACTGCACTTGATAATCTGCTTTGTTAATTAAATTCCTAGTCTCAGCATTCCCTGTAAAATATGTAGAGTAAAATTCTGGCCCCAATCAAGCCAGTGGCAAAACTCCCATTGATTTCAATGATCTGAGACTTCATCCTTAAATCCAGACTGGAAGGGATACAGGCCAACAGGCTGCAAAAATACTAATAGAGTCATTTTCAATCCAATGCCATGACTGAGGCTTATATTTTGGAAGTGAGAAGCTTAATCCCAATAGTAGGTGACAATACATCTCTCCAAGGAACCAGTGGAAGTGCTGGTGAGGCTTAGAGGTTGTGACAGGCCTGCTGTCCTAATTAATAACTTGTCAATCTCAGGATGGAGTTAGGCTATTTCATCAGCCCAGCACTCCAACCTGGGGATACGCAAGGGTGGGGTTAATTGAAGCTCTGCTCTAGCTTAAAATATCACAAAGTTTGGGGAGATTGAAGGATCTGGATTAAACTTCTGATGTGCAGTGATACTTCATTAACTTCAGGATATGTTTCTAGCAAACAGCATCGTAGTATAAAATAAACTGGAGTTTCAGAATTTCCTTACACACTACCAAAGGTGCACCCAAAGGAATGGTTGTATCTCAAAGTATTTTGTATTTAGTGGAAGAAAAAAAAAATCTTCCAGGGTTTTAGTGGTTGGAAGGATAAAGACGAAGATTTCCTAAAAGCTCTGTAGTGTTGGGAAAAGTATCAGGGACAATAAATAGAAGAGGAAAGACAACATAAAATAATTGCATGGCTCTTTTAAGAAAATAAAACCAGTATTTGAATACAGTGACCTGAAAAAGAAACAATAGCAACTGGGCAAATTTTGCATCAGTTTAGTTCAAACATTTTCATTGTCAGACCCTGACAACCTCAAAGGGTTATTTTTTTCATGTGTTTACAAGGAAGTGGAACCAATTGGAAATGAAAACACAAAAAAAGATGTGCCAAAGACTATAGGACCTACTAAGAATTTCAAGCCTGCAATCCCTATATCCTATGCCAGCCTTCTAAAAAACGAAATGCACCTGTTTTGTGCAGCCAGTAATTTCAGCTCTGGGAGTCACAGGAAGAAGTAGGTTGTATTTTTTGGCAAAAGGTCTTCTACAACTCATTAGTTCACACCACACATGCTATTTTAGTGCTTCAACTCATGTTTTGATATTATGCAGCTCTCTTTTCACCAAAATGCATTGAAGATGATACCAGGCTGGTCCTTCCATCCAGAGACTGAAAACCTCAGGAGCTGAAATTTGTGGCTTAAATATCTCTTGTTGAGTTACTGGGCTCGTGTTTTCAGTTGCTGCAATGTGCAATTCACCATTCTCAGAGGTACATTTGCAGCCCTTGGGAGGTTCAGATCTCAGCACCTTTTAACTTGGGTTAATTTTCAGTGTTTGCTTCAAGTAGTCATGTGGATAAATGCAGAATATTACATGCTTTTCATCCTTCCTTGAAGATGGCCCTCAGATGGACAAAATCCATCAGTGATTTGGACAAATAAGGAGAATAAAAGCAGAATGTATGAGGGCGTTGACTGCCAAATGGTGCAAAAATCATCTACTTCTTAGCTATCCCAAATCTTCCATCCTTGGTAGTCACTGCACTCCTTTGGGGAAGCAAACTTGGATCTATTGTCTCATTCTAGCAGGCAGCCAGAAGGGGGGGATGACAGCAAGGTTGTTTAAGACGTAGAGGGCCAAATTATTCTTAACTCCCCTAATCACCTCTAGCACGAATAGAGAGGTTTTGCTATCCATTCTATTGATTCTACAACTAGCAGAAGTGAGGTATGAATGGAAATAAGGGAAGAGAATGCTTGAAAACCTTGGGAGACCACAAGGATATTGATTTGGGGAGAGTGTAAGTTCTGCCTGCCCCCAAGGGGAGTAGGGAAGGTGCCTGTGTGGAAGAGTTTGCATTGAAGGGTTGTGTGTTGTGTAAACAGATCATGTTAGGTTTGCTTTATCATGGGCAGCTGTCAGGGCTGATGGTTATAATATCACCTGTACTCCTATGAAATTAAAGTATTTTTCCACCCAGGCTGCTGTATGTCCTTCCTGTATTCAACAGCAAGGTGTAAGGGAAGTAAAAAGTAAAGTGCATTTAGTCCATTAGAGCTAGGTGTAAGAACCTATGAAATTCAGGGAAAAATTGTATATGCATGAAGTGTCATGTGCCTGGCAAGTGCTGCTTCCTCTTCCTGCTGACATTTTGGATTGCTGACTGTTTTACAGCTCATTGTTTTTCAGCTGAGATTTTCTGTGTTACCCTGATAAAATCATAGTGTTTGATAATAAAGTTGGAAAGGAACAGTAGCCTAACATGGGACTTATCTAATGCTGAAAGTGGTTATTTGTAAACAGATGCTGCTACTAAGTGCTTAAATTAGATAATAAATGGTACCTATCTCATGAATTCCTTCCCTCCATTTACTGTGGTGTGCAGTCTGGGTTTTTTTTTTCCTGCTTTTAAGATGTTTTAGGGATGCAATTTGCTTGTGAATCTTACGCAACTGTCACTGGTTCAATACAGGCTTAAAGGGATTAATTCTTTTCTAGAGGGTCCCAAGTGGATTTTTTATTAACCTTTTGGGTAATAAACATTTATCTCATTTTTACAGCAGCGTTTAACACTATCTATTTATGGCCAAATATCTCTAAATCCATTACATGGGCTGAAAATGCACCTGCTTCAGAAAAAAAGCTCTCTGGAGAACACGGAGCAGGCACTGATAATTGTAAACAAAACAAAACAAGAGCCCATAAAATAAAAATAAAAGTATTACCTTGAGTATCGTGTCTTACAGAATGGCTGCTTTGAACAAAAACCTAATTATTATCATAGCATGTCTATTTAAAAAAAGAGTGAATAGAATTGACGGAGTTAGTGTTAAACTGAGGTGGGTTCTTGTGTGCCCAAGCCACAAGTGCAGCATCTGGGATGTTGTATGTATAATAATGATTGAGTGAGAGCGTGGCACAGTGAGTCCAACCTCTGCCTCATTGCTTATAAATTTATAGTCTCCAAAACTGCTTTGAAAGGTCTGTATGAAGAAATAATAATATGAACTAGTGGTGGAAGCATCCCAGGTAAATCCCACATATGCCATTGTCTCTGCTTCTCAAAACCCTGGAGAATCAACACAGGCTTTAAAGGAGTACGGATGAGAAAGGGATGGAGGAAAATGAGCCAAAATACCACCTGCCATCCAAGCCAAAATACTACCTGCCATCCAAAGAACATCTCATGCTGTGTGCTGTGAGCACAGGTAGCCCAGAACAGAGAGGGTGCACACCTGAAATCTGCAACAGCATTCTGAGGGGGAACAGATTTTAAGCACATACTGATTTAATTGTCATCTTACTTTGCTAAAGTTAGGCATTTGCTCGAGAGCTTTGAATTAAAATTGCAGTAACAAATAGTCCCATTAAAAAAAGAATCAGAAAGTTTTCTAAAAAGTGTGATAAAGTTTCAGGGTACAATATCATTCTTCTTCCAGGTCTGTTGGACTTCTCAAAATCTTTAAGCTAGCTTCAAATTTGGACAAGAGTTGGAATTTAATCAGAGCTGCATTTCTCCTTGCCAGTTACTAATGAACTGCTGATATTGTACATATGCATCAACTTTTTCTAAAATGTGATAATTTTCTTATTATGAAGCATACAGTTTTTCATAGTTCCTATGTTTTCCAAAAATTGCAGAATTAGTTTCCTGAAAAGATACTTATCTGGAGCCACATGACAGGAGGTGTAAATGTTCATAGCATTGAGGCAACCTGAAAATTTGCCATTTTAGAAAGATGTATTTTCACTTACAGAAGTAATTATTCTGTAAATATATTTGTTCATAATGCAGTAGTCACTATTTCAAAATATGTGAACTTCTTACATCTAAAAGGTAGAAATACGGGTCAAAGAAATTTCATCATTGCAGCATGAAAGAAAGAAAGAAGCCCTCTTTTCGCTGGGCTGATCAAATTAATTATGCTAAATAGCTGAAAATAGAGGGAAATGAAACAGAATTAGCCCTTCAAAGGATGCTTAAGGCAAAGCCAGAAATGAGCCCACTTCAGAATGGTCCAGTGATATTTACAACCGGGGATCTTATGCTGTGCCCTCTGGCTCTGGCTGACACCAGTTCAAGTTACGGGTGCGGGTTCCTGTGGCAGAACTGAGCCATAGGAGAGCAGAGGACAAGAGCTGTGAAGTTCTGGGATGCCACTACCACTAAACATGCAGGTTTTTAGAGACTTTTCAGCGATTAGTAACTGCTGAATTTTGATTTACCATTTACATAATGTGATTTTTCTCTTTCTGTAAGTGGAAGCTAAGAGCTTCCCGAGAAGTTGTGTGTTTGGAGGGAATAGGTAAATGTGCATCGAGCCAAATTTCTGTAGCATGTACACCTGTGCAGCCCAGAGGGAGCAATGGAATCAAACAACTTTAACAGAAGAACAGGGAGTGGGGGGAAAACTGTTATGAGTTTTCATTTATATATCAAAATAAATGATAACAGTGTTTATTCCCAATGCCAAATCTGTTCAAAAGGTGATTTTGATTTAAGTTAATTTAATAAGTAGTGTTCCTGCTGCTGCAGTGCTCTGAAAATTATTGATTGTATTCAATTCCCAACATAAAAGCAGTTTGCTAATACTATCAATTTAATCATAGCTGTATTTTGGTTAAAATGCTTGTCCTATAAAAAGTATTTATCTCTTTCCTTACCTGAGTTGACAATGTAATCAAAGTACCAGATGTACCCATGCTTTGTAGATATTTTCTTAATGCTCACTACTGTGCACGTAATCTCAAGCTAAAAGAGAGGATAAGATATTGCATAGTCAAGGAACAGATCAGATGATTTGTTTTGGTTTGGGGGTTTTGTTTTGCTCTGGTTTTGATTAATACAAGGCAAAACTTTCTCCTGTAGAAGTCATGGTGTATCCTTCCCATACTAGCAGCTGACTTAAGTCTTCCCCTCCTGTCTCTATCAGTCAGAAAATGTGTGAGTAAAAAGTAGAAACTGTTCCCAATAGTTCTCATGATTCAGTGAAGGTCACTGGTTTCCTGGTACTCAACCAGAAAAGACTTAACACAAGAAATTAAACAATGGCTTTACTTGAAGGTTAAAAGTCTTTTCTAGTAGGAAATATTCCACTGTATAGGGAATAATAAATGGAACAAGGTTAGTAATACCATTTTTAAAATCTAGAATCCCATATATTTCTTTACATTTACATATGGGTTATTATTTCCACTTTCTAAATAGAGAGCCTTAGGCTCAGGAGTACTTCATACAGCTGGGTCATGTAGTGTATCCACAGAAGAATGAGGAATACTCATTCCTCAGAATTGTCCTTCTCCTGTCTTAATCTGACTGTACATTAACCACTACACAACACTGGGTAAATAAAAGGCTGATGAGAGGCCTTAAAAGCTCTTTCTATTGCGAGAATTTAACCCTTTAATAAAGAACCGTTACTTGTTGAAGTAGACAGCAGGTAATTCACAGCAGTAAAGTTATTAGGAAATATTCTTGAGACAAGATGAAATGCTTCCCTGGGTGGAATTACTTAGCCAACAAGGTTGTTAGGATTATATAATGGTCGGGGTTCCTCCATAAATAATATATATGTAAATCCCTGGAGAGCTGTGTATTACTTAATAGAATATTCTGCATACTGAAAATGATAACTGCAGAAAATACCAAATCTACAGAGCACTATCAGCATTGCTAGGACTTAAATCATGCTTCTTCACACCAAAAAACCCCCAACCTTTATGAGAAGATGTTAATTGCTGATGGTCTGAAGCATGTAATTTAAATTTGAATGGTTTCAAAACTTGAATTAGAAACTTGAGTGACTCATCCAATTCAACATAAAGAAACATGGAGTAATGAGATTGGAGGGGAAGGTAATGAAGAGAAAATTTTACTGTTATTTCTTATATGTTATGGGGATGTAAACAAAAGAAAGATGTGGTACTGATTTGAAATAAGCCCTCTGAAGTAATGAAATAATTTTCAATAGCAATAACAAAACCTTAGGAGCAAGGAAAAGTTTTACTGTTAGCGACCTCATTTATTAAACCAAGAAATGCCATAGTAAACAAACTGATGGGGCAAAAGGTTATTCCTCTGGGGGTGTTCCTAAAGAAGCTCCTGAGCTCTGTTAGAGAATACATGTGACTTCAGAAGTGATTTGTGTACATATTAGGAAAAAGAAAACATGGAAATAAAGCTTCTTACCAGACTTCAGTGGCCCACAAATTATGAACACAGGGGTTTTGTGCTTTCACCATCTCAGCTTCCTAATGATTTAGGTATATTGGAAACAGAGTTGTGGCTTTGGCTTCTCTTGTAGTCACCAATCCTGAGATTAGACAGGTGCCTTAAGTCCTGCACTTGTGCTCCCTGAACCAGGCCTCCAGTACCTGCTTTCCTTGGAGAGGTGCTTTGATAGGAAACAGAGAAATGTTAGTGGAGCTTCTCATTTGCCAAGATAAGAATTCCCTGAACTTGAGCCCAAAACTGAAGTAAGACCTGTTTTGAATTGCTACAATGGTTAATTACATTCAGATTGAAGAAAACTGGTTGAAAGACTTTTGGATTCTTCAGTTGCAAGCAGAGTCCTCTTTCTCTTAAAAACACATAGAGAGATTACTTTTTGTATTAAGAAATCTTTCAGATAAATTACATTTGGGGATTGTCAGTTGTATTCATTGGCATTTCAACAAAATGAGTTGGAGAAGGACACATCACAGAGCCTGGGACTGCTGGGACATCAGGTGAAGAACCACAGAGTCAAGTGAGCATTGCTGAGAGCTGAGGGCAAAGCAAGGAGCACGTTCACATTGCTGTGCTCAGTGCAGGCCCCAGTGTGAATGCAGTGCGCTGTTTCCCGATCCAAACTCTTGAGTGTTTTAGAGGACAGGGCTGATGTAAGATGAAATGCAATTTGTAAGCAACAGTTAATTGTGATGTCAGTGGACAGCAGGCAGAGCTGTTGAGAACAGGTAAACTGCAAAAATACAAATAACTAAAAAAAAAATAGTTTGAATCGAACAAGTAAGTGGGGAAAAAAAGCCTACCTCACTTCTTGTGATGGCTTCAGATTGTTGCCAATCTAGTGCCACAGGAGTTGAAATTTGCTGTAGTATTTTTCAGAACTAGTACTAACCTGGCAGTACAATTAAAAAATAGCTCCAAGAGATTTTTTCTGTTTTGGTTTTGATCTACCTAGAAGCCACTCAAGGAAAGCCATTTCTTGCTGTGTTTCTGGCCTGTTTTATGTATTGCTTGATGGTTTGACCAAACACTCAAGCTTCTGAATTGATTTAGCCTTTGCCCACATTTAGAGGTGTCAAATCACAACTGAAAGCTGGAGGAGCACTCATTTTTCTCTTTCCCATTCACAGCTGCCAAGCTCCTGTGTTTTAGCACCTGCCCAAATTAGCACGTTCTGCTCCAGCCGAGGACTGACTCTCAGCCATCTCTTATGGCCTAAACCAGAGATTACTATTGGCTTCAGAAATGCCAGCTCTCCTTGTGGTCTCTGGCTTTCCTTTGTGCCTCATCCAACCAGAGCCAGGATGTATTTCTAGCTGGTGAAAATTGATTTGAACACACAAAAGCCAGGGATGCTTTGCTGGTTTACATCTAGCAGGGATCTGACCTATCTTTGAACTCTGCATAGGCTGATGCTGCTTTTTTTGCAAATATTTTTTTTAAGAGTATGGTGAGCCTCGTCCAAGCTTTAATTTATGGAGTATCACTTCCATGAGTGGGCATGAAATTTGAGTTTGCCTTTGCCAGTTTGCCTTTGCTACTTTGCTAGCCAGTTAAAATCTACTCAGGCAAACCAAATCTTATGCAAAACATCCTTCATGACCTAGCCCCTCTACAAGCAGCACAAATTTCAGGACTGTGCTGTCACCACAGCTTCCAGTTTTGATAAATACCACCCTGTGTGGCTGCTGGGCACTGCCATGTGGGAAGTTAGTGCCCAGGGATAAATCCTGACTGTGAGAGAGTGAATTTAAACTAATGAGGGCAGACACAGACCAAGCCTCTAACAATTTGGCTAAAAAAAAAAAAAAAAAAAAGACTGGGAAAACGTTTGTTTAATTTGAAGAGAGTTTAGATAAATGCTTTGCAGAGAAAAAACCTTCCTGATGGTTTGTATGGTGCTTGGGGTCCCTTTGTAATAAACTTGGGGTAGCAAAGTTACAGCACTGAGCTGCCTGCATTTCCCCTGTTAGCACCACACTGGATGTGGCTCCTGTGTGAGTTCAGTGCCAGCAAACAGCCTCTGCCATCACTAATGTACCAAAGCATCAGTGGGACCACTGGCCTCTCCTTTTACATGCTGAGCCCTGAAGTGGTTATTATTTATCAAGCAATTCTTGCTGCAAATATGTTCAGAGGGTTTTCTTGTTTTCTTTTCCTTTCTTCATGATGAGCTAGGGTGCACTATCTTCCCCTTCTACAGTACAGTAATTAACAGCAAACACTTAAAAAAAAAACCACCCCAAAAAACAAAAGGAAGTATGTTTAAATATGGGGAAATATTAGTAAATGCTAATATCAAAATTCTAACTTCAATGATCCTTGATGGTCCCTTCCAATTCAGGATGTTCTATGATTCTAACTGAATTTTATTCTCTCATTTCTCTGAAAATAGCTAGAAAAATTGTGCACCTGACAGAGGACAAAGTTATCATTCACAAATTTTTTGAAAACTACAATTATATCAGGTTGTAATTTTTATAAGTTTTTCATCATTTTTGAGAAAAACCCTTTTCACTGGAAACTCTCAATTCTGTTTCAAAATACTTTTTCTTTGTAAAAATGTTAATTTTAAACTGATGCAAAAATGTAAGTTTCCATTATTTTGTATTTTACAAAATTTTGAAATACTGCTCCAATTTCCTACAGTTTACTATGAAGGCCATGCCTTTTTTTTTTTTTTTTTAATGTTGCTATATTCAGCTTTATTGTAGCATACCTCAACAAATACATGCACAGAGGTTGTCCCAGGCATTATTTGAACGATTTCTGATTAGAGTGGGCAAAGGAAGCAGCAGCAGTGAAATGTGAAGAGGGACAGAGCTAAGGCTGCCTTTTTTGCTTGATGAGACAAGGTGGCAAATCCAACAGAGGAAAAACTGCTGGGAGTCAAAGCCAACTTCTCCCAGCTGTGGGGCATGAGGCTCTTCCCGTTGGAAGCAGTTCTGCTTTTTTCAAGGCCACAGGAGCCTGGGGGAATGGTTCTTGGGCTTTAGCTTGCCCACATCTCCCCTTTTCCTGCCAGCAGCCCTGGCCCCGCTCCCATTTCAGTGACGGCCCTGTGAACGAGTCTGTAACCTTGGTGGAGAAGCAGGAAAGTGGTGTTAATAATAAAAGGGCTAATTGTACACCCCATCTGCCTTGGAAATCACTGAGTTCAAAGGAACTGTCCTTGCATAAAGCAAACAGTCCTCCTCCAGAAAACATGGAGCAGTGTCTTTTAAATACATTATGCAGAGGAATATCTGTGCAGTATATCAGCGTGCATATGAGATGCTCATACAGTTGTGACTCTAAAAAACCTGATTTAGTAGGTATCTAATTTTTCAGATTTTTTTCCTTTGAGGCATTTTATATGGCACTCATAGGAGGTGACAGAGCTGAACTGTTTTGCAATGGAGTGAGAAAAAATGCTTTAAATGTGGTTCAAGTGGCAGGACCTTGTGAGGCAGGGGGTTCCCTTTGTCCAAACTCCTTTCTGTGTTAAAAGGTTTATAATATAAAGACATATTCTCCTTGTACTTTGTAAGGTCCATGATGTCAGGACTGAGAGGAAATGGGATGTAAATCTGGTGGAGTTACCCCCTGTGCCCTTACACACACCATTTTTATCTTCCAACGTCAGACACAACACGTGTGATTGTAATCTCATTTATACAATAAAATGGAGATTAATTCCATCTAAATCACACACCAAGTCAAGTTTTGGAAGTGTACCTTTAAGAAGCATATGGCAGAACACAAATGTATTAAAGTCATCAATATTTATGGAGCAGGTAAAATGCATATTAGACAGGCGAGATGCCATCTGTCAAAATAATCTTGATTCCAACTTGCTATCCAAAAAGATGAAGACTATTTCTAGGGCCAGCTCCTTAAGTCAGGTTAAAAGACAACATATTCCTGTGCCAACAAAAGTGAGGTTATCACATAAATGAATATGAAAGGATATCCTTATGTATTGAGTCACTGTCAATTCCAGACATGTACCAAAAATGTCGGACTCTGAACACGTCATGGAGCAGCCCCTAGGCACGACTTTGTCAAAGTAATTTTGTCCTTCAGAGCAGAGTGCTAATTGTTCAGAAGTATTCCGGGCAAATTTAGCCAAAAGTAAATTAACTAGTGACTCTGTATCCCATTTCTTAAATCACCTATTAGAAGAGTGGACCATAGAAGCACATCGGTGGAATAGATTATTTTAGGTAAGGAACTGGCTGAAATTTTCCCCTTTCTAGATTAATTTCAGGAAGTGTTGGGATTTAAATATTTAACGGTCTAATCCTGCATCAGCTTATGTTAATAAAACTGTCATTAAACCCGGAGGAAGAAATTTCAGACCCTGGAAGTTAAATTTATTTTAATCCTGTTACACAGGGATGTTTAATGTTCTCCACAGAAATCCCCAAAATAAGGCAAAAGTGACTTGGTTTTCAGATTTTGGGGGGATTTTTGTTTCACACGCACCAACCTGAAGCTCTGATCTTGTTTGCCAATTTGGCCAGAATTCTGACTAAGCTTAGGAAAAAAAACAAACCTAAGTTTTAGCAGGGGTTTCATGTGGTTTACAGTTTCAACCCAAATAACTTGTAGAATTTTTTGAGTTTCATTCAGAATAAAACAAAGCAGTAAGTTCAAGAAAAGGAGATGTGAAAGGTGGTGCAGCCCAAGCAGGTTGGTTGTGTAAGAGTAGACAGAGGCCCTTCCACTGGTCATTATCAGGGCTAAGTGCAAAATCCCCCTTTTCAATGTTAAAAGAAGTATTTGAAATTCTGTTGGCTAACAAAGTGTCAGCTGCTACTTTTTTTCCTCATTCTTAAGAAACTCCAAGAGTAGACAATTTCTTTATATTTAGAAAAGTTTTTTTTAAATGCCAGGAAATGTGTCACATTCAGTAACCAACAGACACTTCATTAACAAAGCTGTTATTAAGCAACACAGCCAAAGTCTCCTGAAATCAAAGGGGAACTTTCCATTTGCACCTTAAAGCAGACCTTTAAATACAAGCCAGGTAGTAAAAAATTAGGCCTAATTATTAAATTTATTTTTTATGAAATGCTTATATCCTCTTCTATTAAATGCAGACTACCTGATCAAGGGTATTTTTTCTCCTGAAATGGACTCCCTGAGTCTATTTTATGTCATAGCAAATATCTACAAAATGTTTCATTTGCTCATTAATGTCTTCATTAAATACAAGTTAAATTTAAAAGATGAAAACAACTTTTTAGTGAGGGATTTTTTTTTCCCTCCTACTGGCTCCATGTTTCATCAGTGATGTGAATCACAGAATCCCAGAATGGCTTGGGTTGGAAGGGACCTTAAAGATCATCTAGTTCCAAATCCCCTGCTGTGGACAAGGATACCTTCCCCTAGACCAGGTTGCTCAGAGCTCCATCCAACCTGGCCTTGAGCTCTTCCAGGGGTGAAGAAAGGATGATTTGTTGTTGGTGACATGAAAGAACTTGCAATCTTTTCATTTTTCTCTCAAAACCTCTTATTGGGATAATACATTGAGGTATTAAGTGCTGTGGGGTTTGGTCTTCCCCACCTTCCAAAGGTGTTCATGGAATAGTAGAAAATGACACAATTTAATATTCCAGCTCAGAGGTAGCAAGGGGAAAAAAATTGTAAGGACACTGAAAACGGGGCATATTTTTTCTGTACAAGTAGAGGTTTGTGTTGTCATTTTGATTCTTCAACTTAAGCCCATCCTGCAAAATATCTTCAAGTCTGCTCTTCACTGTGAGTGGATGCTGAGCTCCATCTTTAACCCAGACCTCATATAAAACATTCAAGGAAGACTAAGTCTAATTTAATCCATTACATGATTGTGCAAAATTGCTTAACCGCATCAAAGAAGCAAAGGCATCTACCCTGGGACAGACCTTGTCAAAGAGCTTTCAAATGCAAAATGCAATCTTACAGGTGATTTAGTCATGGGAATGCAGCACTGAGTGTGTGCTTCACTACTGCCTCTCCAATCAAAACAATGGAACTATTATCAGAGAAAGAAATATTAGAACCATTTTCCTTATTAACCTTTCTTATTAGAGGATATTTAGCTGTCTATTCATCTTTTCTTTTTCTTCATTTAATCAAAGCAAGTTTTGAAAAGGCTCCTTATTAGTAATAAAGCTTCTTCCGGAGGTGAGGAGACATTTTAATTCTTTTTCTTAAGTAATAAATTTAAATATTGATTTGAAAAAGGAGGGGGAGAATTCTGAATGAAGTGAATCAAATTCAGTTCTGAATGAAGTTTCTTTCCACAAAATCCAGTAATTCTTGCAAAAGTAATATTTCTTCCACACCTAGCTCTTGCTTGTTAGTAAACAACTGAGTGTTGTTTACTAGTTAAAAAAAAAACCAAACAAAAGATGTTTTGTTTTGGTTTCCACACGAAGTAGTTTGAATGCATGTTTACATCTCATTCTGTGGTTACGCTGGTAAAGTGCCCTGACAAAATCCTCAAGATTTGGGAGTTTTTTTTGGGATTTGGTCATTCCTACTTCAGGCAAACACCACCATGAAAATGACCTTACTTCAGTGAAACTCTACCCCATTTTTCATTCTTTTAGTCTGACATCACCCCTTTAGCACAGGAGTGGAATAGCTGACACAAACCTGAGAAGTTTGGCTCTAGGATACCTTGTCTGCTGTGCCTTGCAGACCTTTGATTTTGGGGCCATTTACACTCACTGTCAGAGCACAAAGGGGATGTTATGGGTAATAACAAGACCTGGAAGAAGCCTGGCCATGACCCTTCCGCAGGCACATCCTGGAGAGTGATGGCACAGACCTCTTCCTCTCACCTGCCTCTGATCACCCCCTGGAACAGATTGATGTTGTCACATAACCAGGCTCATTTTGGATACCAGGAATCTTTATGAACCATTAATTACTGAGGGTCCAGCTCACTGACATCCATCCCACACCATCTGAATCGCCTGGATCCTCCTCCATAGCTTCATTTGGAGGCGTGCTGAAGCATAGCCAACCCCCCAAGGCTGGCAGTGATTGAAGGGGCAGAGTTCCCGGGAGCAGGGAATTATCCTTTGCGGCAGAGTGGGAGTGCATCTGCACCCTGCACCTCCTGCCTTGCTCACAACCACAGAGCATTCAAAACATAAACTGACAGGGAGAGCCAGGATTGATGTTACCTGAGGAGTCCTGTGCCCTTAGTCCAGTTCCTGTGTGCTGCAATGGCAGGAAGGAGGCAGACAGAGCAGCCCAGATGTATTTTTCTGAAGCATTAAATCTTTGCTCAGAGCATAGAAAAGTCTAGAAGTGCCCCCTCTGAAATAAAGATGAAACATTAGTGTCTCAAAGAGGATATTTGTGGGATTTCAGCACTCTTGCTCTATGAGGAACATTTGGAAGAAGAAACATGCTGGTTTCAAGGTCCTGTAAATGCTGATATAGACGAAGAAGATGCTGTTTGATTGCAACAGGAATTGTTTGCACTAAGCAGTGGCAGAGCAATTGTCAGATATAAGGGACTTAACAGCTTGCTCATTCCTTGGTTGGATCCAGAACGTGTAAATCTTCTTAGCTTATTTATTTTAAAATAATAATGTCCATAAAAGGCTATAAAAGCCTCTTACTGGTGATTAGCAGGTGGCATGCAGCGTGTGGCTTTTAAGGATTGCATGTAGTAGTGCAGTAGTTATGTGCTCTCATGTATAGTTATATGCTCAGGTGTGAAGGTGCTTCTGTTGTGCACAGACAAACTGCACAACTCCAAATGCCAGCATTCCCTGGAGATGGAATTTCTTCATCTGAGAATGTGGTGTCCTGGAAACAAGAGCTGGCACAGCAGTGCAGGTGCAGTGGGAGGTGTGGCTGCACAACACCTGCACTGCTGCAGCACAGGTTCAGTTGTGCTTCTGCCAGGAACACCTGGACAATCTCACCTGCCTGCTGTGATCAGTTTTGGGCTCCAGTGTGAATTAACACCAGGGCTTTAGCAAATCGTGTGACAATTCATTGCAATTCACACAATTCATTGCAATGAAGCAGTTCTGCAGCAGAATCAGGCTGGCTGCAAACAAGTTCTGGATTTCTCAGTGGATGAAATTGATTTAACATTGTCCATATTGAATTGCATTTAAAAACAGAAATCCTTCCACATTCTTTGTTAATTGGAGGAAGCAAACTATAGCTGCCAAAACCACAAGTCAAATGCCAATAATTTAAAGCACAAAGTAACTGAAGTAACAGACATGCTAACCTAGATATTAGAAAAATTGGGTGGGAGGTGTTTTCCAATTCTATTTTAAGCCATATAAAATTAACACTTCATTAAAATCCCTGAAACATCAACTTCAGGGCTAAATTTAGCTTGCACCAGCATAAATCCAAATCACCTCTCATAAGGCAATAATTTTATATAGATATAACCAAAGTCTAATTTTGTCACTTTTGAAAGTGCAACCTTGTAGCCATAGAGATGGCAGCAGAATTGTGAATTTGGCCTTTTAATAGCAAAGCTCTTTCATTCGTGACTAAGTATGCAAGCTGCCCATCTACCTTATTGTAGAGAGGCAATGCAGAGAGAATGAGAATTAAACTTATGTGAGCCTGATTCTGAAGAGCAAGTTTTAGCAAATAATAGTAAATAATGTGCTTGGTAACCTTCTGAACTAATCAGTCTCTGCAGCACAGTTCCACTGCTTGTTTCCTCAAGCTGTTTCATTTGCTGTCAAGTTCTCTTTAGTTCCACTTCATGAGCTAAGTGCTGATGAAACACCCTGCCATGGTATAATCAACACTGAGATGTTTCCTCTTTCCAGAAAGTATTTAGTCTGGACATTTGGTCTTGGGTACATTGGAAATCCTGCTGGAAAATAAATACAAATACAGAATGTGAAGTCTCTTTACTCTTCAAAGAGCAGACTGTTGTTCCCCCTATCACCCATAAAAGTACATAGAAGTATTGTATCCTCCTTATGTTCCTCCTGGTGATCCTCCAAGGATTTTGATATTTAACATAGACCCTTGTTCATAGTTGGGATCTAAAAGCCTTAGTTAACTGGTGTGTTTGACAGCAAGCAAAAGTCTTTATATGCATTTTGAGCTGTCCTGTGGGGCCTTAAGCATTAATTTGCTGCTAGGTAGTCTAAAAAACCCATGAGAGAATATTGGCTTCTCTTTCCTTAGGTATTTCTGCTGTAGTTCTGTTTTCTCCCTTGTAATATAGGGGTTTTTTTTAATAAATAAAATTTCAGCAATAGCAATTTTAGCTGATTGGTAGTGCCTAAAGTTACTACTGGAAATCTTGCACAGAACCTGCTTGAATGATTTACACATGATTTTCTGCTTTTGTTTTGTTTTGTTTTTGTTACAGATTGTACATTTATCGCTGAATAAAAAATTCTCATGGGTACAAGGTGCACACTTCTTATGTGAGCAGCTTTGGCTATTCAGTGCTCTTGAGTAGTCTGAGGAACAGGAGGAGTACACGAGATGGTGCAGAAGCCCCAGCACTTGCTTGCTGCAGCATATGGTGCTTCTGGTCTGCAGGACACATGTCTGTGTCTGTAAGAACTGAGCTACAAAATGTAGCCAGTCACTCTGCATATGCTGCTGCTTATGAGTCCTTGCAGTGGTTAGAGATGGGATAATTGGCTACAGGAAGTATAACCCTCTGTCTCATACAGAAAGAAATAATCCTTTATGCTTAACAAGCTTTAAATCTTTCATTTCAAGTCGTAGCTGCTACATTATCTGAGTGCATGCAGCCACTGAAACCATAGAGAGCACACTGAGTAAAGTATCCAGTGTGGGGAAAACATGGGGAGATGTGGATGTGGTCTTCAAGCTCCAAATTTGCCAAATTGTGCTGCCCATAACCTGTGAGTTACAGAGCATTAACTGACAAACAAAAAAGCTTTTATCAGTATTTGTGCGTGTGGGAACCAAACAAACCAATTTTGCAATTTGTGACTGCTTAATTATGAGATTGGAGGCCAGGCCTGTTGCAGATAGCAAAACAATTTTAATTCTGTCCCACAGTGAAAGGTTTAAAAGTCTCTTAAAAGGCTTTACAGCATTAGAAATGCACTTAATTTTTTTTTTTTTTTATTGCTGGACACAATGAATGACACATTCTGCTTTGCAAGTCTTCTCAAATGGCAAAGTTTTGGACAGTTTGGTGGATACTTGGGGAGAGAAAAAGATCCATGCCCAGTTGCCCAGAGTGCATTTCACAGCAGTGAAATGTGTGACAGAGTGCATTTCACAGTGTGTCTTCTCATGACTGTATTTTCTGCATGCAGTGGGAGTCATTTCTTTCACCTGCTGGCCAGGCTGCTGCTCCTGAACTATTTGCACATCCACAGCAGTTTGGCTACCTGGGGAATTCGGAGGGGGACAGGAGGAAGCAGGAGGTGGCTTTGCTTCAGCAAAGATCAGAAGTGGGATCAGAAAGTTCCATCTTGGAGCACATCCTCCATCTAATTTCCCTCCAGAGGCAGCTGCCAGTCTCTGCTTTCTTCCCAGAGGCAGAAAGATGTGATTTTATGGTTTTTAAAGTTCTCTAAAGGTGCTGTGCTACTTTCACTTGAATAGCAGTTGTCTCTTCCTTTGGCAAAACAATAACTTCAGTTGCAGGCTGGGGTTTGTCAGTTGTAATGAAATTGTAGCTTTGCTGTGAATCAGTCCTTGATACTTTCTGGATTAATTTTGAATATATCAGTGTTTGGGCTGGAGAAATCAGCTTGTTGGGTGTACTGGGGAGCTGAGCTGCTTCCCTTGATCCTTAAAGAAAAGGATAAAAGAAAGAAGTTTGGTGAAGTTTGCAGGAAGGACAGATAAGATGCATGCAAAGCTTTTTGTCACTGCCAGTATGGCATCTGCTGTGATGTCATGAAATTCACTATTGAATCAGTTGTGCTGGCTGGAAGCTGGGATGGGGAGATGTGAGACCTTTCTTCCTCTTGCTGCTGTTTTACAGACTTAGAATACATGAAGAGAGAAAGCAATTAAATCAAATTTAATCTCATGGCAGATGTAAATTATATGTTTAATACAGAAACGTGCACCATTGTGAGTGCCATGTTCAAACTCTATGTTAAATCATAAGGAGTGCTCTTATATGTGATAGACATCACCAAGGGTCAAGTGTTTAAATAACACTCTGCAGAAATATGATTTTTAAGTTACAGAAGAAATAACAATCTTATCAGTTCTGAAACTGAAGGAAAATTTCTATCAATAACCACCAAGAGACAGTTTCTCAACTGCAGTTAGGGAAAAAAAAAGAAAAAATTGGAGGTTGCCAACCTATAAATTCAGGGGCTCTGGATATTTTCTCCTTCACGGGGACGACTTCCAGCTCTGGAGTGCCCAGCCAGAGTAAACACGGAGCCTCCAGCCCACCTTCCCAGGTGATCCCATCTGCCCCACGGGGCTCCCAGTCCCTGAGCCAGCACAAACAGCCCTTGCTTCCAGTCCCAGCACAACTCCAGATCAGGCAGCCACCAAGGGGAATTCTTGGGATATGCATCACTGAGCTGCCATAGTGATACTGCTCAGATCCAGGGACCTCCCCCAGACCACTCTTACCTTGTTCTCCTCATGTTTCAAAACGTCTACTCAAAAATGCCCAGGAAATATTTTGAGAAAAGATCCTATTGCCCTCCTTAAAGAGCAGAATCTCCAGGGCTGTGCTTACTGTTAGCTATGGTTTGCTATAAAATGCTCCACTATTTTCCCAGAGCTCGGCACAGTGGAAATGAGCAATAATTAGGAGCAGGGCAGATGACCTTCTTTTGAACTTAATGGTTCCTTTAAGTTTTGATGAAAACTTATCTTTAACCTTTATCTCTATTCCTTCTTTTGGAGAGGGGATGAAGTTTTGAGCTTTTTTTTTTTTTTTTTATCCCTTGTCATTCTTTGCTGAGGGAGAGACTACAAAATTGACTGAGAAAGGAATTTTATTCTGCAGCTTTTAAGGAGGGCAAGGGCATTGCAAGCAATGGAGATTAAAAAAAAAAAAGAAAATGAAACTATAAAGAAGTACTTGACAGTGTCTCTTCTGCACTTATTGGAATATGCTGCTCCAGCTAAAAGAGAGGGCAAGAGGTAATCTGCTCTGCTATTTGCTTTTAATATGATCATGTTTTTGGCTCCCACTACATCTAATGCTGCTTGTATCGTTCAAAAACACACCTCATTATCTCCTGGTAAATGTTGAGCTGCTGCAGAACCAATTGTAGTGGGTAGAATGCCTCTGAGGTCAGGGTGTACATGAAATATGTAAGCTCAAAATATGTTTGCAATCAGTGACAATACTGCCTGCTAATGTGTTATTGCACCATTTGTCTTGCTCTTGGTCATAAATATTTTGTTTTTTAAGCTTTAAGGCAGCTCTGTATCAGAGATTAAGTTTCACGTAACTGGTTTAGTCATTGTTGCTCTGACATTTATCTTGGATGCACCAACTTGTGTGTAGTCTGCTAAAATCAATACATAAAACATGTAAACTTAGTTGGAGAAGAGTGGGTGTCTTTTAAGCTTTTTTCATATGGTGAGTAGAGGGCTGATATGAAAATCATGCAGCTAATTTAAACAAGGGTGAGGGAGAAATTAGATTTTTCTCTCTGAGCCTCATTTTCAAGGAATGAAAAGCTCAGTCCAGGTTCAATGCAGCATTCTCGGAGCGTTGAACAAAATCAGTCTTTGTTCTTCAGTGAAACTTATCTGTGGAGGAGCTGCATAACTTCCTGTGAAACCCAGCCCTGCAGATGTGCTGTGCTCGTCGTCCCTCTGCTTTTGCTTCCTTTGGTCAAGGAGTCAAGAATGGACACTTTGTGCTGGAGTGAAAATGATGCTGCCTGGTTTGCCCTCTGCTGAGCTGGAGCCCTGCTCACCAAAGGGACATGACTTCCTGCCAGTTACTCTGCTGTTTGTTTATTTGTCAAGTGGAATGGGATAGCCCTCAGTGAAACCAAAGCCTCTCTCCTCCAAATCTTGGAAAAAGAGGCAGCAGGTTCTCAAGCAAGTGCAAACAACCTGAACTGATGCTGTAAATGCATAAATGTAGGCAATAAGCAAGTGGAGAGAGTGGATGTGGTAGACAATAATTAAATAGTTTAGCTCTAACAAGCATATGACCAGAGTTCAGGAGGTAGCTGATCCACTTTAACGAGTCAGAATATCAGAAAGTGAATTGTAGCAAATTAAGACTTTAAGTGGTTGGGCTATAAACCAGAATAGAAATTGATTTTCTAATAGTCTTGCATACTCCAAATATCCTTAAGTGCTTTATGTTTTAAATAGAGTAAATGCATAGCAAAATGAATTGCCTATTATGCACCAAATAGTACATTTGTTATTAAATCCTAGAACAAGACAGATTTTACCAGTATCTTTTCTGTAGGGATTTATGTAGCACAAAATTTATTTTCTAGAATGAAATTGTCCAGAAACCAAATCCCCATTCATGGCCCCTATGTGTTAGGTGCAGTATAAATAGAGTTAATAAGATCCCTGCTCCAAATAATCTGGAGTGTTAAAAGGCAAAAAGCACCGGGGTTAGTGAACACATCTGGCTTTCTCTGTTTGTCTCTATATATCTTTGTGTTATATCGTCCCAGCTAAGTGGGATGAATCAAGCATTCTCTAACTTGTAGATTGCCACAGAGGTGGGTGTGGGAATGACCAGAGAACTCCAGTGGGGCAGGGTAAGAATGAAGTGGGAGGAAAAAGAAACCAGAAATACATTGAGAATGAAAAGAGGCCAGAGTTGTGGAGCAAGAGAGGTCTGAGCAGAAGCTTGGCTATGTAGAGAGAGGGGAATACCTATGGGATAAGTTTGTGATCCTGCTGAGTACAGCTAGGACTGCTGAGCAAGGTGATCTAGACTGGGGAAACTGATGACTGCAGGCCTGAGAAATAATGAAGTGCAGAAAGAGTAGGACAAGGGGATGTGCAGAGGTGAGAGGATGGGACTTGCAATGTGTCCCATCCCCAGGAAGGATGGAAACATGCAATTGCTGTCAGGGAGATACTGGCAGAGGTGTGAGTGGAGAATATGAGTGCAGAGCCACTGGGTTCCTGTGGAGCTGTCAGAATAATGCAATCTGATGACACACTGAAGGGGGACAGGATTTAGTTCTCTTAATTTTTTTACTTGGTTTAAATTAATAGAAAAGCAATTATAGTGATGTATGTTCATAGTCAGTTTAAGTGTTTTGCATTGTTTGATACATAATACTTGCCCATTTTATGTAATTTTACATTGGTCCAGGCAGCTTTCCCAGTAATGTATTCCTGGCTCATATTTGTGGTGTGACATTTTTGATAAGTGTTGTCTGGGTTAATCCACTGTGGAATAATGGTTTGGATGATGCAGCAGAGCCCTGGTTTTCCCAAGACAAATAAGCTGTAGTGAACGTTGTTTTCCTTTAGGAAGGTGATCACTATATTCTTAGGTGAAGCAATTACAAGGAGAAACCTGATTTGGGGCTTATTTAAAGACAAAATGAGACACTTTAGGCAAAGTACCATCCATTTCTGACTGGAGGGTTGGGGCTGTGCATACAGGTGCTGAGTTCTCTTGCCCCTTTCTCTTTCTGCCTCATTTGGAACATATTCAGGTACTGTAGGTTTGGAAGCCCAACTCAGTATGAGGTTTACATAAACTGCTCAATAAAAGGGGGATTATGTGCCTTCCAAGAATATGCAAGACATATTTGTATCCCTGTATTCCCTGCTTAGCAAACAGATTTTTTCGTCTTGCTGAAATACAAGTTACTCTCAATAAGCTGAGCCTGTGTGCAAAAGTTAGGGCCTGAAGTATGTTCTTACCCACTACATGGTGCTGTTTGTCTGCATTATCTCATGCAAGCAAGAACTTTTTTCTCCTGCTTCTTATTGATCCCAGTAGGTGAAGGAAGAAACACCTGATTTATTAGTCATTGGTCCCTTTTCCTGAGGACTCAGCATCTGAAATAAATTGAATGGGGTTAAGAATGTACTTAGACCCAGACACAATTGTTTGTGTGCCTTGTCTTTACAATAAGAAAAAAACTCAGAAGCAAATACAAAGTGTCATTAGCGCCATGCTATAAATAAACAAAATGCAGCACAGATAAGAGAATACCACATTTTCCATCTTGGAAATAGCTTACAAGCCATTAGGTGCAGGATAAGATATAGAACCACAGATTTAGAAAGGAAAAGTAAAGTCAGATAAGTGCTGAGGAGCAGAACGAAAAAGCAATCTGTGACCGTGATGTTTGGATTTTCCATCCTGACATGAAACTATCCACTCTAGAGACATGAGGAGACATCAGAATTACTTGGTAAGATGTTGTGCCTTGTTCTGTCTGCCTCTGAAAAGCATTCTCAAGGAATGGGAAGCTGACCTTAGCTGATCTGATGGCATTTCTCCCCTGATGGGAGAGCCCCAGTGGCAATTCTGGGTCCTGTGTTTCTCTCCAGGACCAGCAGGAGTGAAGTGTCAGGAGGTTGGATGGGAAGCATTAGAGAACCCTGTATTTGCTGTATGCCATGGCCTGATGCATATCTATAGAGCCAGATATTACAAAGAGCTGCTCCTTCTGCACCTCAGACATCTCAGGAATCAGGGAGATGTAACACATTATTTCTGTGCTTTTCCTCTCTTTTTTTTTCTATTTTGCAGCACACAGCAGTCAAAGCAACTCCCTCTGTCTGGGCTGTCTGCAGCCCAGTAGATAAGAGAGCAAACACCTCCCATAGTGACAGGGACTCGTTCCAACCATTTGTTTTGAGTTGAATGGTAGATCTTGGAAAACATGTTTTCCATTCATAAGAAATAAAAAAAAACTACTCCTGATACTTTCTAATGCCATCCTCTGGAGGCTTGAGGGCCATGTGTCTCACACCCTTACTTTGTAGGTCTTGCTTTTATAGACTTTGTTTTTCACTCCCAGAGATTTATTATCCCAGTGCAGAAACAGTCTGGCTATGCCTCAGCAGTGGAAATGTTGCCATCTATTTGCTAAGAACAAGCTTGTGGTTTACCAGAATATTTCTGTTTCCTTCTGAGGTTTCCAGCTAATGAAGGGGAATTTATCCAGTACATTTATTGACATTAAAATAAGAGTTGCAGTCCATAAATAATCCCATTGTTGTTTTAGTTTGCAGTTTAAAACATTTTGTCAGCAGCATTGTCGTCCACTGTGACTCAGCTTGTGTTTGTGCTCGTAGTATTAGAGCTGGTAACACAGGCGCACATTCCAGCTGTTCCCACCAGGAAGGCTTCAAAGTGCATTTTGAAATAATTCCTGAGCTTTTTAGCACTGAGAACCTTTGATCCCAAGCGTGGAGACAAGTTCACAGCTATTGCTCAAGTGACATCTATGAAGATAAATGCATTCCCCAGACTCGTTTCTGTGTTTGTGCAAACTCCTGCCAGCACAGAGAAGCAAAAAATCCTGTAAGGGACAGGTGAGGTGGCAGAAAAGTTCCACCTCCTGTTTTACCCACTCCCAGGAATGCTCCTGGCCCTGAACCCCCTCTGAAGGAGCCTTCATAAACAGAAGTGTCATCTTCTTAGTGCTGGGTCCCTACATTAGGACAAGATGGAGGTGCATCAAGGGACACTGCAATTCCTTCATTCTTCTCTTTCCTAGAATGTCAACCAGAATGTCTTTCATATCTGTCAGCCACCTCTGCAAAAGAAATTCCTTTATCACAAGGAAAAAGTCAGGTCCTCAGAATTAAGGCCATAAAGAATTATGTTTGTTATATTGTCTTGTTTTAATGGGAATATGCAGTGGATATAAGAAAAAAATCAAAGAATTTCTACATAACATCCTCTTTGCTGGCAGTACACCATGTGTTGAATAAGACTTGATTTTCAAATATGTGAAGTAATCAAGTTTCATAAATTCTAAACTCATGGCAAATTTTCAACCTCATTAGTCGAAAAATTTCTGCTTTTGGTGTGTTGATTTTTATTATAAGCTAAGATTCCTGCAGATTTTTAAAACCATTTTCAAAAAATATGAGGTGCCACACCAGAAGACACATGTGCTACATACTTCATCTCCAAAATTCCTTTGTCTCTATGATCAGTTAACTGGAGGGAAAAAAGGTGTTTAGAGTGATGTGTTTTGAATGAACTTCATTTTCTCTTCCATGATGTCATGTCCAGTGCCACAGATTACACAGGAGTGTAAATATGTCTTCACAGTCACAAGTGTTATCTTGCTGTTAAATATTCAGTAATCCAGAGCCACTTCAACAGATTATGCCTGACTTGCTTGTAAAATTTGCTTACACAGATCTCAGCCCTGCCAAAGCACTTCTCTAGGTATTTACCTGCAGTGCTCAGCCTGCTGGCTGCCAGTCAGCTGGTATTAGCAGGAGGACAAGTGTGACAGTAAAGAGGTAAAGCAAAGAAATAGGCAGGTATTTAAATAGATGCATGAGCCAGCAAACAGGAGTGGTTTTAATATTAGTAGCATTTTAATCTTGTTCTTTAAACAAAAGGGGATTTACTTATTCATGGCTCAAGAATTACAAATTAATGTGTGGAACTGGAGTTAGAACTGAGGGCACTGTAAATTCCTATGATTCAGTGTATTTATTGTTTTAATTGTTCATATTTCCTTTGCTTTGAAGGATTTGGTCTCTGAGAGTAATATGATGGTCACTGCCACATCTGTCTTGGATTCCTTACTCCTTAAGAATAGCCCTAAGCAGAGAGTGTTACAGAAGTCTCTCATTAGGAAGGAGTAGTCTCAGTCTTTTATGTAGCTGTAGATGATAAAAGGCACTGATTCAGCACTGCTGCCTGAAAGTCCACCAGCACTGCTGAACTCAGTAGGTCTTGTGCAAGAAAGCCATTTCCACAGAGAGTTGAGGACTTGTCTGTCCCTTCTAGTTAACAATATTTTCTTTCCACTATGAGCCACTTGTAGCAAATTCTTATCCAAAAATTGAAGAGTAAGTAAAAGCAAAAGGATAAGTTCAGAGGTTAGATTCCTACAGCATGTGAGGCTTCAGTCTTTGAAACCAGAAGTAGTCCTGTGGCATTATCTACAAACGGGAAAGTGACCCTTGCCTGTGCCTGCACAAATAGCCATGGGCTCAGTAAGCACTGGCACTCAGCACCCTGTGTCTGTCAAAGTTCATGACAGAAATGTGAAGAGTTTCTGCATTTTCACCTGCTGGTCACACTCTCTTCCCATTCCCTGTAGCTCTCAAATATTAAAGCTGGCTGGAGCAATCCCCCCAGTTCCCACTTGGGTTCTTTGGGTCCTTCTGCACCCCTCTCTTCCTGACCTACACAGAAGCAAGTTTGCATGGAGAGATTCGGAAGGGTTATTTCTCACAGCACCAGACAGCCTGAAATATATTTTACACATGGCAAAACAAGGCATCCTAAGGTTGGGCAACATGCACAGCTATAGCAGATGTTTCTGGATACACAGAAAATTTGGAATGAGGTTATGAGTTGTGTTAATATCAGCTTAGCCATAGCTCAAATTATGTCCTGGAACAGAGATTATCAGTGTCCAGTTGCACCTCTGAAGATACAGAGAAAAAATAAAACACAAAGAAGGGACTCATCTCATAATCAGGTTTCAGGTGACTCAACAGTTGCATTTTGTGTGTTATATCATCCACTCATGAAAATAGTTTTAGACCTGTAAAAACAGATTGAAAGGGACTAAGAAAATGAATGGAACAAGCTATTTTCAATTTTCATTTATGTTGGGATTACTTTTGAATTAATAAATCCTTTAGGGATGGGATAGTGAATCATTATGGCAATGTTCAGCAATTGTGCCCTCCCTAAGCAAAGATTTAACTATTGGCCCACCTCTGGTATGTCAGGGGTCTTTTTCCTGATGATAAATTGCTTCCTTAATTATCTATAATTGATTTGCATAAGTGTCATATTGAGATTATCATATGAAATGAAAACTATCAAACATTGTTTATTTAAAAAAAAATTATATCAGCCAATCTTAAACCAACTGGATATTATATAGAATTCAACAGGAAAAAAAAAAAATCCGTCCTCCTGAATAAGATTTTTTCCAATTGGCTGGCACATGGAATGAGTTCATCATATAGATGCCAATTTATAAATATGTCCAATAATAGTAGGGGGAGCAACTGTTCCACAGCTCTGCCAGTGTTCATCAGACACAGTGACAGTAGCCACATCATTAATCTCATGGTATATTAGAAATAAAGTCACCGGAATGGAATGGTGTCAAAGGATAAATGTTTCCCCCTTTGAAAATAAACTTCTCAGTTTCACCTCATTGTGTAGCCTTTTTTTTTTTTCTTTTCCCCTCCCCCTTTCCACCTGCCCTCCTATAAATCCTTTGGTTTCACCTGGCATTTAGGTAACAGTAGGAGACCAATATCCTGTGTCAGAGCTCATTCTACAGTTATCAGTTTAGCATACCCTTAAATCCCCACGATTGCTGTGCCAAGACCAATCCTTCCTCTGCGAGGTTAAACATATGCATTACATATTGAAACAATGTAAGTAGCATGTAATTAGCGCTGTTTATGCATTCGCACTTTAAATTATACTTCTAAACCTATGATGTTTTTCAAGGCACTTCATGTTAGAGAGACTTAAATGAGCATTCATCTTGTCATTTTTAACTTTATTCATAAATAACCCTCTAAATATATTTGAATGGTTTATTACATTAGAGCCTATGAACTGACGTACACATTCTTCCCTTAGAGAATATAGTTCTTAATAAAACATCCTTTAAAATTATAAAACCCGTGAACATGGCAATTAAATTTACAAACAGTGTCATCGACAACTTTGACAAAAGATGTTTGAAGAAGGGGGAGTGTTGGGGGGCCTTTTTTCTGTCCTTTTTTTTTTTTTTCTTTTTTTTCCCCTCCTCTTTTTTCCCCTTTTTTTAAAGCCTTGTTCCATAAGGATTATAGCTCCCCCGCTGTTTGGAAAAGATAATTTCACTTGTAACACTAATAACTTGAGCAGGGAGAAGGCTGGCTGGGTGAATGGAATGCACTTCACTGCACATCTTGGCTTCGCTAGAAATCGGAAACAGATGGTCCTTGCGGCTGGCTTCCCACTCGGGCCCGCTCAGTGCCAGCCTGTGGTCGTTGGCTGGTTGCTGCTGGCACTGTGTGACTTGAACATAGTAGGACAGTGGCAAAAGAAATCAAATCTTTTTCATTGAGCACCAAACTGTAATGAAATTTGACAGATCTGACATTCTATACCCAACATCTAGTTAGAATATATTAACCTTTTAGTTTTCTTGAGCTCCTCTCATACTAGTTATGAATCTCCTTATTAAGGGGTTGCAGTGGCTCTGGAGATGGCAGGAAAGCAGAATCTTCTGCATGCCCTCTAATACTGGAACTCAAATACATAATTCAAATAGTAAAGGAAATGTGGGGCTTTTAACTCCTCCCAAATTTTTCTACAAAACACCTCCCTGTGCTAGTAATAGAGCTAGTGGTTAGGCCCTTTTGTTAATTTTTCATTCTAGGAAGAAAAAAGAAAATTATAGTAAAGTCTTCCACCCTGTGCACTCTTTTTCTGTATATGTTTTATATCCCCACCCCACTGAGGCAATGCTACCTTTGATCCAGCTGTGTCCAAACTGAGAAAGAATACTTCTATTTCAAATTCTATGAATTTGAATTTACTTAGATGGTACAGATTAGTCCAGGGCAGGATTACTCCTTTCCCTCTAAAGGCTTCTCCCAATATATACTTGATACTGGCTTTTTTTTATAAACCCTGCTCAGTCCTCCTCAGGGTCGTGTTGGCTGTCACACAGGCCTTGAGCCAGCCAAGCGTGTGCTCCTGGGGGACAGGGACCTCTCATGGGTGAAAAGTATGTTTAAATGTACCGAGTTATGGTCACAGATTAGGAAATAGTTGGTTATATTTAGACTTAAAAATAAATCTGGTCTATGTTCCTTTGCATTTAGGGTTGATAAAGAATTTTTACTTATTTTTTAAAAATGTTTGTATGTGTCATTCTTTCGCCTTCAGTCCTTTCATCTGTTCCTCCTGTTTCTTTCAGACATGAAGTCACAGCACTGTCTGTGATGTCAGTGTGTTTCCATATTGACAGACCGTTCTGTCAGAAACAAGATCTTGATGCTTGTTTCAGATGAGGGAAAAGGGGAATACAGATGGTAGGAAGAAAATCAGAGGAGTGAGAGGGGAGCAGGGAGAAACATACAAAACAGAGCTACAGGGGGAAATGCAGAGTCCAAACCCAACTTTTCCTGCAGAGGGCAAAGGACTACTTTCCCTGGGTTCAGGAAGATCATCCAAAATGCGTGTGTAACATTAAGCAACCAGTAGAAGCTTTACCGTTGTGCTCATTTTGGCTTGGGAGTCCTTGAAGGTGCAGAAGCAGTGGTCACATGCTGCTTCTCTCCTTGTTTACGCCTTCAGCAACAGCAGATCCTCTTGATTGAAGCCAGGATTATAGGATTTCCAAAAGCTAGAACACTCGTTGTCAGAAACTTTGCATCAGTTCAGAGGCTGCCCAAAAATCAACTGCCTGCTCTCACGTGGCACTTGAACTAATTGTCGCTGTTTGAGATAAGGAAATCCTCCTCGTAACTCATCAAAGTTCAGGCTTCCCAAAGAAAACGCCTCCGAAATTAGGAACAGATCTAAATCACACTGTTGCAATGAGCTGAAAAGGTTCTGAGTAATTGCAACTGGAGAAGTAGGGGGAGGCAAAAGGAATGAAGAGAGGGTTAATGAGCAGTGGGTACTGTGCAAGTAATAGATAATCTAATAACAAGGTCTAAGACCCTAAAGATGTGTCTGGCACTGGGAACTGCCCGCAGTTCTACTGCATTTCTCTTACCGACGTGAACAGTAGAAGCCAACATTTGGAGAAACCACCCACTATGCCAACATTTCCAATGCTCTCATGCATTTGGTTTCCAGTAGACTGTAAAATGCCAGCTTGATACAGTCATCTGAGTTAATATACTTTATTAGCCTTTTTTTAGCATTCTTTCCTGGTTCTGTGCACTTGATAGGAACAACAATATCCTCATCCAAACTTGCGGCTAAGGGAAGATAGAGGGGCCTGCTCGTGCTGTGTGAGTTGCGGCAGGTAACTGCTCAAAAATTAGGCAAATTATTTGTGGGTAGTTTGCCACTTCTCCAGTAGGAAGTCGCAAAGAAACTGGCAAGTGCTTCAATCCATTGCTTGAGGCCCAAAGCTGTCAGAAAGCAAATCTCCTGTAGCCCACAACGCACACACCTAACTTATTTCCAACTTGAAATACCACTCTATACTGCAAGCATTTTTATTTTGCAGCTGTGTCTGCACAAATGTTGATGCCACACGAAGGCTTTTTCTTTCTTCGGAAGAGATCCGATTTAGAAGCAAATATCTTTGTTGCTTATTAGTCTTTGGAAGGCATCATTTTGTCCCAGTACTATTCACAGGGAGTGTTGTGCAGAATGCTGATTGACAAGAGTTAAATTCAAAACATGTAGCCATTTTCTGGTGTGTGGTTTTTTTCCTGATTGAAGGAAAACTACTTAGATGTTTGTTTCCAAAACGGCATCTGTCAGCAATCAAAGGGGAAAAATTGCATAAAACAAATGCAATTGTTTGGAGTAGCATTTCCTGGATCATGTTAAATGCTTGATTTGCTCCCCATTATGCTCACCAAATAATTTTATTTTCCACAATAATTGCAATATTTAACATGTTGTATTTAATCTTGTTTTAATGCTATTAACAACAGCCGCTTATGAAAGGAGTAATTGCTCTACGGGTAAGAACCCACCATCCCCAGCATCAGAAAGAACAATGGCAAAGTTAACTGCACCTAATTGTTCTGAATTTAAAACGCTGTTAACCAACAGCACTCCTCATTTCTTTGCACATAACCCTCCACTGTCAGGAAGGAAATGGTTTCATGCTTCTGTCATTCATAATCTGAAAAGTGTACGTTCTAAAAAAAATATTTAGTTGGTATGTTTACAATTAATATTGGGAGGTAAAATCATATGTTGGCATAGGAAGAAGTGGTTAATACAGCAATCCAGGAGAAGTTTGTCAGTAGATCTCTAACTACATCAGGTGCTAAAACCCCAGACAGAATACAGATTTATCAGAACTTGCCTGGAATGACATGCAGCACAACTGGGTATGAAATACTAAATAAATAATGAGCAGGGTGGGTAAGATGATGAGTTTGAGAGGTAGGAGCAGAGAGAGCAGCATAAAATTGAATCTGACACCAATTCAAGGGCTGATTGTTGCTAAGAGTTTTGCTTTATATTTTGTGCAATTATTTGGAGAGCGAGATTTTTTTCAATAAGCAGTGAGACTGAAAGGACAGGTAGTATTAGGAAACCTGCAGTAACAGAAGATAATAAATACTTTGGCTAGCCAGAGCAAGGACAGTTCCTGGCACAGTGTCCATCTTTTTTTTTTTTTTTTTCCTGGACTCAAAATAAAACTTAACACTTCCCATGCTAGTCAGACCCTTTCCTGTAAACAGCAGTGGGATTGTACCTGCTATCTGGAGTTAAAAGTGCAAGCTGGGATGTTATAGTAGCATAGATCATTCACTGATGTGTAGTCCAAACAGATTGTAACACTGAGGCAAAAAGACTCCCAAACCCTGCATGTTACATTAGCAGTTCCCACTTACACTAAATCATTTGCTTATCATCTCGCACATCACAGAAATGCAAGGGTATTATTGAAGCTCAGTGAAAGTTAGTTCTGTCCTGTACTGAATGGCAGTTCTGTGAACTGTGCAGTCCAGAATTATGATTTTGCTGTAGCCAAATATAGTTAAACAACAGTTAATACACAAAATAATCCAAACAAGAATTGTGCACCCACGAGCTCCTCTTTCTGATACAAACAGAAACGGATATTGTTTAAAATCTAGTGGATGTTTTTAATACATTTTTCTCTTGCGTCCAAATCACAAAAAGATTTGCAGACTGTCGCTGTTTCTGAGTGAGTGAGTTGTATCAGCCATAGCTCCGCAGCCCTAAGAAATATTCCTGGCAAGAGTGCATTTGCCAGTTCAGAAGTTCATTTTTTTGAGCACTTGAGGAAAGGCTCTACTGTATAGGCTGGAGTGCCCTGTCAGGGACTGTGGTGGTCACAGCCGAGCAACCGTCGCTCCGTGTGACACAGCGGGGTGATTTAAATGGAAAGCATTCACTGCCTGCTTAATAGTCAGCTGTCATAAAAGTAATACTTCAGTTGGGTTTACAGTGCACCAGGAGAAGTGGGAAAATGAGATGAGAAAATCTATGATTATCTCTGACTTTGCTAGGCAGGAAAAGATTTTAATATCAGACAATAACAGGATTTCATAACTTTTCAAAGCAGTTTTTTTTGGGGCTGTCTTTTCCCAAGTTATCTATCAATTCCTCACGTAAATTTTGAGCGTGGCAGAGAAGTTTTGCAGGAGGAAGAAACAAACCTCTGTGAGTTTGGTAGTTGTCACCTGATGGGATTAAGAAATGGAGCATTAAAAACAACGTTTAAAAAAACATTGTAGCCAAATGATATTTTACAAATATATAGAAAAAAAATTGTTGAGTTCTTAGAGGGCACTTTGAACGTTCATACGAAAAGTCATTCATTTAAACACTATGATCTGATATCTAAAATCAAGAGGCAATAAAGAGCCAAAACTTGAGCATCTCAAAAAAAAATGAAAGATCATTTGATTCCTTCAGAAAACGTCTGTCACTGGATCAAGAAATTAACTTGGACAGTTTATACTTTTGTTTTGCCTTTCACTGCTTAAATTATTATATGCACAATTATGAAAGAAAGAAAGACGCGATCTTTTTTCTTTTTGCTCAGTCTTTTCCCCCCCAGTCACGTACATGAGAAAAGTAGCTGCGATAAACAGATACTGAATCAGACTGAAAGTCTTTTTTTAAAAAAAAAACACCCAAAACATTGCATGATAGTCTCTAAGCAGTTCCATCTGTCAAGCAGAAATTTTAGGCTAATAGCCTGTGGCGATCTCCCTCCACAGTCCACTACCTGCCTTTGTCCTATTAAATCTCTTTATTCTTCTTAAAAAAGAAAAAAGAGGAAAGGAAAGAAAAACCTTGCAGACCAAAATCATCTGAGTGATGAAGCCCTAATTTTGACCGCCTCTCTTTGATGTTGAGCAGTGGGTTCTTATTTAAAAAAAAAAAAAAAAGAGTGACTGAGAGAGGGGGAGAGAGAGGGAGAGAGAGAGAGAGAGAGGAGAAGACAGTGCTAGGAGCAGATGACTTTTCATCTCCACTTCACCTTGCCACTGGGTCTGTGAGAGATTGGTTCATTGTCAAGGAGATTTTTTTTTTTTACCCATGATTCCATATGGTATGGACCGGGCTACATGTTGCCCAACATGCCAGTGCAAATGTTTTCTCAATTAGGTGTCTTATCTCCCGTGAGTTAGCATCAGATGAAGCTTGCTGACAGCATAATGGCAGGGAAAACCTCCGACGGCTCCATCAAATGGCAGCTCTGCTACGACATCTCGGCCAGAACTTGGTGGATGGTGAGTTGGCAGCAGGGCTGCTTTTTTTTTTCTCCCTTTTCTACTTTCCCTCCCTCTTTGACAAAATGTCCCAGACCTCACATTTATCAAATTAACATTTGATTTTTTTCACACTCTTCAGTAGAGCAGCCTCACACTTGTCCCACTTGTGTGCTTTCCCCTGTGTAACAGGAGACTGTTAATGTGCACTACAGTTTCCAGAGGAAAGCTTTTTCAATTCTCCTTAAGGGAAAAAAAAAAAAAAAAGTATGCAAAGAAGTAGTTTGAAAAAGCCTTGTTGTGCAGAGTAACTTGTCTCAGTCGGCTGCCTAACGCTCAGTTTGTTTTATTTTATCTGCTGCTTCCCAGCGTCCGTGTGCGCGTGCATTTTTTACCATGCAGTATTTTGTAAAAAGGGAAGGTGGAAAGTTCAGTCCGTTACAAAGCGAGTCGATCCCTGTAAAAGCCTGGAACGGTGCGGTCGTGGCGTGGTGTAAAATCATCACGTGTGAGAAGAGCGCGGTTTGAGAGGTGCTGCCTTTCATCCGAGACCCCGATCTAACTTTTCCCTCCGCTTGTTTGCGTTAGAACAGGTTCCCGGGCTGTGCTGACCTGGAGCCATGTGTTACAGATCCCACATACTCTGGCTCTAGCTGCTTTTGGGCACAATTAAAGTTTCAATAAAGTCCCAACGTGCTCCGCAGAACGAGTTAACTAGCATGTCATGGTCAGCCGGGCCAGACAACCTTTGACATCTTGAATCTATAAGAGGTATAGTGAGTTAGGAGGATGCACAATAGCCCATTGTAGCAGAAGATGCAAGTCCTGTTGCGAGGAAGAGAGTCCTCAAATCATTACTGCCCTCGTTAGCGTGTTGTCCGTTAGGGATTAATTCGTTAGCAGCGCATTTTTAGTTTTCTGTAATTATTATTCTTGTGGCAAGCGTGAATTCTTCCAGTGAGAGGAAAAGTTTGCTGCCAGGACAATGAATGTATTATCCGCTCCTAACTGGACCGTGAACCTCAGCTCATTTCACATAGATATCAGTTAAAAAAGGACTGGCGAGTGGAATTACAAAACAAGGCATGATCACTTTCATTGTATGATACGCTGAAACAAGTCGGGGGCTTTCCCTCCCCCTCACCGCCCTGGACCAATTTTGGTATCATTTGGAAAGTTTAAGACCTCAGAGGACTTGAAAGACTTTTAAAAGTGAGATCCGGAAGGTTTTTATTCTGCAGCTTGGTGGTGGCCATTGTGTATATCATGTGGCTTGTATTTAAAGGTGTTTGGGCTCGGGGTTTTCCGTTTTGTTTTGTCTAAACTCTTAATTTTTTAAGCGTCTATTAGAGGTTTGCCAGCGGTTGCCAGTGAAATGTAACATGCAGCGTTTGGTTAATGGGAATAGGGAAGGCTAACCACTTTACTTATAGTACTGATTTTCCAATTAGACTTTCTGCCAGGAGAAGTTGGAGGGGGAAGGGGTATTTGCATGCACATAAACTGTTGATTATTCATGTGACTTTTTTTTTTTAGCTTGTTAAACTCCTGTAAATAAGGCTATTGATTTTTACTTATCGTTTCCAAAGCAAAGTTTTTCAAGTACCTGTTTTAGCCACAAGATTTATATCATGCTGTGATTTTGCCTTATTCCAAGCCATTTGTATATTTTATTACCACTCCTCTTTTATTGTCTATCGGCTGCTTTTATGATGAGGTACGTCCGTGTTTATTATTTAATAAGTATCCTCAAATGTTACTAGACAGTTATTAGCCCTCTAGAGAAAGTGTCCAAGGAAGTTTCATTTCAGTCACATCTATTTCACAGATGTTTTAGTGCTGTGAATATAATATGTAAAAATCCTGGAAACATTTAGTAATGCACTTGCCTAAAAATAAACAGTTTTATAACCACACATGCTGTTGTTTAGATTAAACATTGCAGAAAGTTCTCCTTAAACTTGCATGTCACACCATTTATTTTCTAACAGAAAAAAAAATTCACTTAAATAGCCTTTTTTTGTAGAAGTTGTGGTAGATAAGAGATGTTATTTTTAGCTGAAATGAATAATTCAAGATCTTTACAATAGATGTGTTAATTGCAAATAATTTTCATACAAAGTTTCAATTATTGATGGAGTAATAAGCAGTTTTTCATACATTATGAATCTAAAACACACAACAAAATAGATTTCCTTTTACCCCCCCCAAACCTCATCCCGTTTGCCACATTCTTTTCATCAAAAGTAAGCTAGAGAGCAGATTTTAATGTTTTAAAGACAAATAAAGCTTTGAAAATTACCTCATGCATCGTCTGGCTGCACAAAATCTCAGCTGCACAGTGCTAAACTTCGGTTTGGTACTGCCAGCATACAAAGAGATGAGTGAATACCCCTTGCACCCATATGGACTCAGCTGCCAGCACTGGGATATGCAATTTTGCTTTTTAATGAATCGTAAACAATTTGTGTGTCAAGCGAGGGAGTTTGTTTTCTTTCTGGAGCAGGTTCTAAATCCATTTTAAGCTATAGCTGTGTACTGTACTGGAGCATTATGCCCAAATTTAAAGGTTCTGTGTCACTGGGATGAAAAGACCTGTTATAATGAAAGAAACGGCTTTATAAAAGGCTGGGTGTAGTAATCTCTCTCTCTCCCTTTCTTTCTTTCTTTCTTTCCCTCTCTCTGTCTCTCAACCTCACACTCTCCCTCTTTCACCCCAGTCTATAGCATGTTTATAGCCAGCTCTGGAGATAATGGAGATTGGTTGATTGCATGATTAGTAAAATGAATGGATTTTAGCATTGGGCAAAGCAGCTTGCAATTTTGAAAGGTGGCTTTAAAATGCAGAGTTCTAATTTTGACCTTATTTTCTTTCATAGATAATCTTTATTAATGCTCTTTTAATTCATTTTTCCTCATCACAGCTAGTTTTTCTCCCCAGCCATCTGATGGAATGGCTAATATATTTTATCTTACTTGCCAAAATAGCAAGAGATCAAAGTAAAAGAAAAACTGTTATTTCTCTTCCTTGTAGACAGTTGTAAATGTTTCAAACTATTTCAGCAGAAGCCACAGGATTTGTACATTTCAGTAATAATTGCATTTGTCTCCACTGTTTAAAGGCACTCTTACACCTAATCTACTTTTTTTATGCTTTAATCAAGTAAATGCAGAAACAGTTATTATTCTATATTGTAATGTGACATTTTAGCATAAAATTCCCCCCAAATGGTGTAAATTTGGGCAAGGAGTTATATTTATTTTTAATATATATATATATAATAGCAAATAACTTAACCAGTATAGGACCCTGAAGATACGAGGTGAATTTGTTGGAAAAATTATCATTATTTTGTTCTCAATGGCACTTTCAATTTAAATTTGCTGCTGTCATAGAGACACTAAAGGGTTAGTCATAGAAAAGTTTCAGTACTCTGTCTTGCATTTGTAACAAATATGTGCAGCTGTGCTACTTTTATAAACATTTATTTCAAGCTGATTATTTTTTTAAATTATTTGCTCTAGCGTGCCAGTATGATGTGACCATAATATGTTTAATAAGGGATTGTCTGCAAAATTCCTTTGCACGGGGTTATTGAAATAGATGTGTAGCAAAGGTATATACTGGAGGGAAAATCCTCCATGGCACAACAAAACAAACGACCCCAAATTGGGCCAAATTCTGCTCAAGGTTTACGCTGCCACCAGCCTGGAGTTGCTGCGTTGGGAGGAGCAGAGCGACTCCAGGTTTGCTCACCTGAGTGACTGAGAGCCAACCTGGACCCATAATTTGAGTTATCTCCGTGCAAACAGTTTGAAACCCCCAAACTGTTCTCTTTATGAAACATCTGAAGGGGAAAAAAAGCCTCATTAATAAATAAGAAGCTATTTCAAATGACTCCATGTATGAGCAAACTGCTCTTACTGAATGCGACAGTTAAAGCAGATCTTCCAGTCATTTCCAAAATAATCACTTTTCTATTTTTATTATCCCGCTATTGATCCACAGTTCAGTGTGAATGCCTTTATTTTCTAAAGATGCCATAAGTGAAACCAGAATTTATTAAAAATAGTCAGACTACACTTTGAATGGTCATTTAGTTACTATAAAGGTTTTTAAGTCAACATCATTTTTTCACTGAAGCTTTTGGTGACTACTTTTCTTCCACACCTCTGTGCTCTGTTTTTTCAGAGGAATAGCTGGAATTGCTCAGGTAATTCATGCAATTAAAAAAAATATGAAGATGTCAAAATGTTGCTAGCATTTCTATCAATTAAGAATTAATAGAATCCTCACTATAAATCTTATTGCAAATGAAAATAAAAATGATGGTGCATCTAATAAATATTTAATTTCATCATATGGAAAGTTAATTGGCACTGCCAAAATACTCAAAAAAGTATTTTATTTTAAATCACTGAGCGTATCTGTACCCACTCTCAGTCCAAGTATATCATGGTAATCCCCACATGCTGTTGAACTATCCGTGGCTTTGCTGATTTGTGCTTCTTACTTATGATTTATGGTATATCAAAAGGCATACATGTAGTAATAATTATCCTGCTCCTGCCCCTATAAAAATAACAAAGTGTGAACAGTGTAACACTGCAGCATGGATTTCCTTTGTTTTATACAGTAACTCTTGTATGTTCATACGCTGCTCAGCTGCTGTATAAATATTTTTAATAAAATTATTCCTTCTCTGTTAGCGTTGCTAAATTCTCTGTACGGTTTAAACACTTCAGTGCATCATTATATATACTTTATATTGTCTTCATTTTCTATCCATGGCCTCCTCTTGCTTACAAGTATTTGTCCTAGTTGTTTTCTACTCTTTTTCCTTCACCTGTCCTGAATATTGCCATGAATGTTTCTAATTTAAAGCCAGAGGAGTCAGTGGCTGATTAGAAGACAGGAAATTGGAGGATTAAACTGTCTGGTTGAACTTCCTTTACTTATCAGTACTGTGTAACTCACACTGGATTATAAACTCATTGGGACAATTTCTACAGTGTATCAGTACTTCTGTTTTCTTAGTCTTTATTTTCCTGGAGAAAGTACAGAAAATGGGGAAAATGGGCAATTTGCAGCTAAAACTCAGTACTTTTTAATAACACTGAAGCATTGGAAGTTTAAATTAAATTTGTACAAATGTCTTCAGGTATGAGAATTCATTCAATTTTATGTCACAGAGGTCTGTAATATAGATTTTAAATTCAGTATGTAAACAACCAAGCAACAGATACTTTCGGGGAGGGAAATGACATCATTTTAGTAAGAGGAGAATGCGCCATGTTAACCCTTGTTCAACCCTCTTCCCCTCAGAAACTTTCACATCTGTTGTGACATGACAGTGTAGCTGTGGGACAATCTGAGGAAAGGCTGGAGAGAAAAGCCTGTTTATCCAAAAAAACTTTGTCTGGGCTCCCAGTGCTGCCCACTGAGCCAGGAGCTGGAGATATGACGTCCTCGCTTGGCGTTTGCCGGGAGGAGGACGTTGTGTAGGTATCTGTGTCACCAGGAGGAAGGGCACAGCTTTGTACCCTTAAGGGCCAGTTCATACTTGCTGGTGATCCCCATGTCTGATTTCCAGAGCTCATCATGCCTCAGGTTGTGAAATCATTGTGATAGTTGGGAAAGCCAGTAATAGCAGGGTCTGGAGGCTCTGTGTTGGGAAGGATGACCAGGAGAATTTCCAAGCTCAGTCCATGCTGTACCTGAGGTGTCCCTGTGTTACCACTCACCATCATTCAATTTTACACACTGGACTGAGATTGGAAGGTGTCAAAACTGTGTTTAAAATCAGAAAAGATAGACACTACCTGAACAGTCTAACATCTCGATTTGAACCTGGGGGCTGCCAGACTAATCCTGTACTCCAGTTTAAACACCAGGACTGGATCTTTAAACGTACTGGGATGCTTGTGATGGTTTCTGGCAGTCTGGCCTTTATACTTTTGGCAAATCCCTCACTATACTGGGAGTATAGTGGAAATGGAGATGAAAAATAAAAGAATATTCTGAAACTTTTTGCTGCAAAGGTGCCTGTAGTTTCTGTACAAACAATCTGAAACTTTTTACAAATAAGGAAATAGATATTTGCTTTCCTTAACATCACATGAGAGAAGAAAGGTAACATTTTCGGTTTATTAAAATTTTCCCGTGCTTTAATCCCAGAGTGAAAAGAATCTCACTGTGATGCTTGAAGTATCCCTCTCCCTCAGATGTGGTCTCTCACAGTGGCTAATATTTAAAGATTATTTTAGGATGAATAGAGTTGTTTCTTCATTGACATTTGAAGACAAATATTCTGGTTCATAACAGCATGGGTTGGACTGATAATATCTTTGTTATTTCCATGAGTGTCACTAGGAACCTCTTTCACAAGTGCTGCAGGTAATAATTACAGAGCTTGTTTCAAGTGCTCGAACTCTTTGAACGTGTTCAAAGACACACTTCGCACATGGAATACTCTCATATTCTATCCACCCCCAAAAAGCAGAGGCCCTGCCATAGTCCCAAAAATTCAGCTGATCTTGGAGCAGGAGAAGCCAGTCTGAGTGAAGATCAGGTGCTGCACAAACCTGCAGCAGCTCTTTTACACAGAGGTTTTAGCCCTTACATTCACCACAATGGAGATCTCTGGATCTGTTTTCCATAGAGGAGATTAATGAAGAGTAATTCTCAGTAAGATAAAAATCATTAGAACAGATTAAATAGATGTGTTGACTAGTGGAGTGAGATTCAAAATATTTTGCCTGTATAAGCGTATCTGTTGTTCTTTGGTGGTTTGGTTTTTTTTTTTTCAGAGGCTGTGAAACACAAAGTTAGCAATACAAGTAGGGATGGGTGGAAGTGTTGGATAGTACAGATGGCAATATAAGCTTGTAGGCTCTTACTACCCATAATTGCAATGCCCTTGCTTTCAAAGGAGTGCAGGTTGCCCTTGATGTAAGCAAACAGCCATATTAATTTCACAACCCGATTGGAGTCGCACACACGGATTGAGGTTGTCAATAGGAGCAGTGTGGAAATTAAGAGCACAAACAGTGCTCTCAAATAGGCCTTTCTGCTTCAAACACAACTAACTCAAAAGACACAGGGTGTACGTGGTCACTGACAGGGTATTTCCATAACTGAGAATTCGTGAGTAAATTAGAGGGGAGTTTTTGCGTTGTTTTTTTTTTTTTAAATCCAGAATTCAATTAGTCTGAACCTGATTCCGCATGGAAATATACTGGTAAAGAAAATGGAAAGTAGAGCATGTCTTATTGGTTTATGTCAAGGGAATATAAAGAGTATTCCAAAGTGACCCAAGTTAACCTTTTGTGTTCAATAAGAAAAGAAAAAATCTGCCTCGTTTGATCATTCAATATTTATATTTACTTTCAGGAACAAATAGAGACAACGTGCATGTGCACTTCTCTTTGCCAGGGTTTTTTACTAGAAATTTTCTTTTGTGATTTTATCTAAAGAGTGTGTTACAAAGAATGGGTTAAATGGATTATTTAGGGCAGTGACTGAAAGGTGAATCACCAGGGTTTTACAAGAGCACAAATGGGACGAGTTTTCAAGGATTTTAAGCAAACACAAGTAAAACTCAACTTTACTCATGATCTGCTGCTAATGAGGATCTACAGTTTAGACAAATTAGGACTTGTTGCTTCCTCTCCTTTTACCTTGGTTTCTGAAGGAAATCAGCTCTCTGTCTGCCATGTGCATGGAATGAAACTAGCATAAGACACTACTTAATACACACAAGGGCTTCCCTCTTGTTCAAAAATCAATTAATAATGCTCAAACAATTTTAAAGAAAATAGGAACTTTTCTTACAAATTACAACAGTCTCACATGATTTTAGGGTGCAACTTTTTCATTATGGAGATATGTAGAGTTGTTGAAATTTGCTATTTTTCTATGGGCACCTGTTCTTTTTGTTTTTAATGAAGTTTTCTAACTTTTCAACAGAAAAATGGGAGAAATAGCTTCCAGGGAAGTATGAGGGAATATAGGAAGAGAACAGAGGCTTATAATGGTGGGAAACCCTTGGTGAGAGCCTGGCTCCTGGCAAGCAATGGCTTTGGTAAATTCTAACATAAGTTTGTGTCAAGAGCTGAAAGTGTAAAGAATAGAGGGGAAAGGAGAGATCAAAGAATGGGTGCTCAGTACCAGCACTGTAAAGGAGACTGAAGGGAGGGCAGGCTGTGATCTGAAAATGTTCTCTGGCATGAGGAAAAGCAGTGGCCAAGAGAGCATGCCTGAGCAGAGGAAGTGAACCACAGGATGGGTTTTTTTCTCCTTCTCCACTCATTCCTTGAAGTTGTTTCTTTTCCATTACTTAAAATCCCATTCAGTTACATATAGGATACCAACTGCTCAGGTCCTCCAGTAACCGGACCACTGCACAGACAACTTGTGGTCTATTTTCCTCTCTTTGGATGCAGAGGAAGGGTTTGAATTGCAAAGCAGTTCCTCTCTAGCCCAAACTCTTCTGCACTGAGGCAACTCCATAGCAGGAAGCCAAAGAGCCACAGGACAGCAGCAGTGGCTGAGCAAAGCAAGGCTCTGTACCAGCTCCATGAGATGTCCCCCATGACCAGCGGTGCAAGCACTTCTGATTGCATCTGCTCAGTTCCAGAATTTCAGGGAATGTTTTAGGGAACTTTGCTGTAAACTCTGTTTGGTGGTAAGAGAAAAGGAAAACAAGGTGGGGGGGAAATGTGAAGACCAGGCTGACAGGGTGCCCTTGTGGCACAGGGATTCAGATAAGCCTGATGCTCCACTGGTCATGTCCCACAGGCCTGCATCCTGGTGTCTCCCACTTGCAGCTTGAAAAAGTGTGGTTTCACAGCTCCTTAACCTCTCTCTCCTGGAACCAGCTGTCCTCCTCTCTGAAAGGTGCAGTCCACCTTTCTCTTACTTGCCCCAGTTTTTGATCATGGAACTGATACTGCATAAACCCCAAGGTCTTTGCATTAGCAAAATGCAGAGAGACAGGGAAGAGCATAAAACCTTAATGAAAAAAAATGTTTTATCTAGCCAAAAAGTTATTGTCTGCCTAAGAACAGAGAGCTAAATGGGCTGGGGACTTTTATTTTCCCTTGCAACAGGATAAGGGGCTAGAGCCAAAACACATGGAAATTGTACCCTGAAAAGCGGTGTGAGACAAGGCCTTCTGGAATATGAGAAATACAGACGGCTAAGGGTGCAACAGCAGAGCTGCAGAGTTTTGAGGATGGTGACAATTTCAATATGATGCAAACATCTGTTCATGTACTCTGGATTGAAATAATCAAACACCTGCACTCCCATGTACATGTTCATGGCTGCAGATTCCTTTGTTCTAACGAGTTTTCTGGGTGCACACTCCGGGACAGGTGTGCGTGAGCTTGGTGTGGAATTGTTTGTATGCTGTAGGTGTTTGCACCTGCAAAAAAGGTGCCTGCTTTAAATGTGTGTTCTCACAAGCAGATGTGCAATGTGTTTCCCTTGGTTTCTGTACAGGTCTGCCAAAACTATCACTTTAATTCCTTTTTGTCTCATTCTCCCCTTGTATGGAGTAGAATAAGAAAACTCACCTCAGAAAGAGCATTAGATGGTAATTAATGGATCTTCAAAATTATTTGTAGATGCTATATTTGAAGTACTTTCTTTTTTAAAAATAAAAGTTATTTGTGAATATAAGGGTTTGCAGAATTAGGGAACTAAAGACAGGAAAGACTGAGAGTCTTTCCATCTCCCAGCAGTCTGTTTTTTACTGTTTATTTATTGCTGACTTTTATTTTGCCTTTAAGCCAAACACTATGGGTTACTCATATAGCATATGCTTCTTCACTCTGCACACAAGTAAAAGCAGTGATCTCCAAATCAAGATAATATTTTAATAAATCTTGACTGAGGATGCCTGAAGTGGTACGAATGCTCACACTGTGTAAAGCTCAAGCATCTCCGTGCATGCCACTGTTTCATATTAAGTAGGAGTTTGGTAAATTGGGTGGATTACTGGGATTTCATTAAAAATTAAATGTACAATTATTTAGATGAATTTTTCACATATGCTTGTGGGCAAACAATTTTTGATTAGTTGTTGACATATAGTACACACAGTGCGTGTGTGTGTGCGTGTGCACATGTATATTTACATGCACGATATATAAATAAAATACAGACAGTAATGCGGTGTTAGGAAAGTCCACTGGTAGTCATTAATTTGACAAGACTTGTATAGGATGGGAAGAATGATCTTCCTCAGAGTGAAGAGCTGTTTTCACTACATCACATTAAGACATCTATCCAATGTGCAGAGTAAGAGCTCAGGACCAAGCACAGCTCATCTCAGCTCATTTTACCTATCTCTTTGTAGAAGTTTCTCTTCCAAATGATGCTGTGGAAGAAAAACTGTGTAATGCCTGTTACTGGCCTGGGGTTGCAGGATTTGCATCAGTAGAAGGAACTCTCTCTGTTAATTTTAATTAGAAATCAGGTGGTAAAGCTGGGAAAAAGATTTGTAAAGATCTGAAGTGTCTGAAGAGGAGTGGCTTGAATAACACTGTATTAGTCATGAGGGGAGGAAGGAAGAATGTTGTCGTGATTTGAAAGTAACATTGTTCAGTAAACGAAGATGTGTGAAGCACTTGCTAAACTAAATTAGTTCTGAGGTTTGGTGCACGTTTGTGTAACTGTTCATTGAAGCTTTGAACAATTGTGAAGGAGAAAACAGAAATTCATTTATTAAGTAAAAAAAAAAACTTGAATTCTATTCTGGTGGTGTTTATCTGCAGTGATTGAGCTGCGATTTTTCATATTTCAGACAGAATCATTAATTGGCACAAATAAATAGACACAAGTAATACAGTGTAAGTCTCTGAATTTTATTTTGAGGTGCCAATATAGCAAAGACTTTGCTTTCTCTCACACAAACAGAAGTTGTAGAGAAGTTTTAGGACCCTCTGCTCCTAATTTTTCTAAAGAATCTGTTCTTCAACCGATGACCTTTTTCTAATGCGTGGATTCATTATGCAAGAAGCGTAAATCTTGTGGTCTGAGGGTCCTCTGTAGAATATAATTGAATAATTGTAGCCATATACTTCATATTGTACTACCTTGTGATTAATTTTCTAAGAGTTGGTGCTCCAACCTCTTCATGGGGAGGGGGGACAGCGTGTGCACTCTCAGGTCATATTCTCACCTCCTTTAATTGCACCCCTGACACTCACCCATCTACCCGGGATCTTTACCTTTGTGCCACTACACTTGTTGCTGTCTTATTCAGTTAAGAAGTACAAATAGCCCCAGCATTGCCAGCTGCAGTCCCAGGCTGGATCATTACTCCAGATTTGAGGTTAATCAACTGCAAATTCCATTAGCTTCATACAGAGTGAAAATAAAGAACAGACGGTCTCTCATGTGAGCCAGAAGTCAGGTGCAGCACAATACGGCCAGCCTTCAGGTGGAGGGATTTTTTCCCTTTGGCCAACACCTCTGAGATCAGACCAAAGAAGCAAATCAAAAAAGATTTTCATGAAAGTTTTACAGAGTCACTTTTTTTTTTCCTCTTCCCTTTTCTCTCCATTTCCAATTGCAAACATTAGTTCTTCACTTGATTCTGATGGCATTTTAACCCTTTTTTCTGCTAAACACTGTGGAAAGTTGTTGTTAAGAGATATATTCTCAGGCACCTTATGTTTTTTGCCTACTTGTTGATTGTGTGACTTGATTTATTGCTTGAGGAAGTGCTGGGTGAAGTTTGGGAGGGCTAGGGGGGCAGTTCACTGTTGAAGACCCATTTACTGAGATTCAAGTGCTGCCTGGCACACACACCTTGTGAGCTCTGCCACGGATTTCAATAGGACTCACAATATCAAAGCTGGACACACAGGAGAGCAGAGGCAGGAACCAGGTCTAGACGCTTCCCTGCTGCTTTTACTCTGAGCACTGTCTCCCCTCACTTCTCTGAGAAAGTGGGATTTTTTGTCATTGGTGGTTTTCTCATGAGTCCATTTAAAATGCTTAACTACTTCTTTTTGCAAGTGCTACATGGGTCAGTACTTATAGAAAATTTTTAAAAATAATCTGCAGTTGAATGCAAAAATGCCTTTGATAATCTGAATATTCTAAAGCAAAAGCTTTCCCGCTGAGTAGAAAGAACTGCAGGAAAGTCAGGTCTGTAGCAGAAGTTGAGATGCTGCTGCACTCAGAGTGCTCTGCACTTTCCAGGCTGAATTCTCAAAATGTACATTAGCACAGTGATTGCCAAACAAAGTGAATTTTGTGTGCTTTGGTTTTTCTGTGCATCTCACTCTCTTCACACAGTTTTAATGGGGAAGGGAGGTGCCTCTGTGTATGTGTGTGTATATCTCCCTATATACATATGTTAGATTATCACTGGCACACCACTACAAAAGGTTAGGGAAAATATTGCTGCCAACAGAACTAAAGATTAAATAATCCAATCTCTGGGAACTGTAAACTAACAATCACTATCACAAACGAGCCCTTTCTAATCATAGTTTGTGGTGGAATGAAAGATGCAATTGTCTGGAATTGATGAATATGGGATCCATGCTGGCTTCAGGGTCAAAGGTGACTTCATGCAAAGGTCCCTTTCTCTCTGGCACTGCTGCCTTTGTATAGCATAGCTTGGCAGCTATCTCTTTGCACTTCGGCTACCTGCCAATGCAGCTGGTACTGTGCAACTGTCTGGTACAGACTACAAAGCATCACTCAGCAACCAGCAGCTCCGCATGGGGCCCCTTTTCTAGGATGACAAAGAAAGATGGGCTATACATTCTGCCATCTATGCCCATTAAAAAGACTCTTAAATTGCATTACTACAAGTTATTGTTAATTATGTAGTAGTCACTGGATCTGTATGATCCTTTGAGGGCTTGATAATCTTTACTGTATACTGGCAGTGCGAGTAATCAGGAGGGGAAAATCAGTATTTTGTTGTGTAAAAAGTAAGTACTTATGTGGTGAGTTGCTTGTGTGTAGCCATACGAATGAACCCTTCACTTGGACAGGTTTCTGGCATATGCAGAAACAAAACTGATTCAACTAGACAAATTACTTGTGAAGTCATGTCCTTATAGTTTCAATATTCATGTTGCAGTTAGGCTTGGGAAGTGCATTTGTTGGTAAGCATTTATCCTGAAAGCTTGCTGGTTGTTAAAATGTGCCTTGAGCAGAAACGGGGATGGAAGAAAACAAAGTTCCTGGGTACAATAGAAGAAACAATTTCAGTTTAGAAATCATAAAACTAGTCAGTGTTTAGAGGAGGGGGATTCTGATAATGGAAGTGGCATCACTGTCAGATTGACAGGACGCTGAATATCCTGAATACTTTTTGCCTCAGTAGTGCATTTTCTTCCAGTTCTTAAGAAACCGTTTGTAGTGTAGCCAACAAAAGGAAAACATTTGTTCCCCCTAAAGCTTAGGTCCTGGTTGTCTCCTGAGGAATGACTGAGCTACTTCTGTCCTTCAGTCCAGGCATAATGAATTGCATTGGAACTAAATCTGCAGGCCTGATTCCAATGGGTATTTTCCAACTCCTGTAAGTCCATCAGTGTTAATATAAAACTGGAATCACTAATCTGGGCAAGCGAGATTGGATTCACCTTCAGTAGAATGTATAGATGACTTACGCCATAGATCCAAGTTATTTCAACTTAAATATCTTGAGCCAAATGCCCCTGTCAGCTGGCACAGCTCCCCTGAGGTTAATGGAGATGTACCAGTTTACCTCTCCTGAACTTTCTGGCACTTGTTTTTCCCAAGATTTCAAGGAAAAATCTGTAAGGAAAATGGTGGGACCTTTTTACTCGTGACTGAATTTTTCCCCCCTTTTCTTTTTTCCTGCTTTCCCTGCACTATTTATGATCTTGCACTTGCCTCCTGTAGAGCTGGCAGGAAGCCTAAGATGTACACCAAATTCTGGGAAGGAAGCAACACCATTTCTGTATAGTACCACTGTGAGAGCTAGTCTGTTGGACCACTTTTATTTCCTCTTTTGTTCAAATTACACAAAAATCTGAGAGACACGAGATACAACAGGAGGAGATGAAAACCCTCAGTCTTCAGTTTCTCTCTTTCCTCCTTGCATCTAATATTCCTTTTCTAGCCTTATTCTGGTATCGGCTATTCGAAATAGTTATATATAATTTAACATTATACAAAAGTATTGTCATATCAAACATAGTGAAACGGATTCCAAAAACACCATCTGGTATTTGGGAATGCACTGTGAGTTGGGAACGTGAGAAGAGATATTCTTTGCCACTTTGCTTGGGACCCAGCCATTAGCAGTGTAATTGCCAAGAAAAGGTGACAGGCTTCAGGCTTAATGCAAGTGGTTGGGTTTTTTTCCTCTCTCTCTCTCTCCCAGTCTGTTAACTCTATGAGTCCTAAACTAAAAGCAAAAGGCACTGTAAGGACAACACCAGGCAAAAAAAAATAGGCTCCCTTAAATTTAAAGGCATGTCAGAAAATGAAAAGAGTCTCTGGGCTCCTATAAGAAGACTGGAATAAGTGAAAGCAAAATAAGCTTGTTGAGAGGAGGAAAGAAAACAAGACTTGTATGCTTTAAAGCTGCAGTGTGCTACATGGAATTGTTCTCTTAAGTAGTGGATTTGTAATGATTAGAGTTTCCCAAGCTTTATCCAAAAGCTTATTTCAAAGCCATCATTAGTTTCCTCTAATCCACCCAAAATTGCAAAACGCATATTGTGAAGGTCATCCATGACTGTTTGAAACCTGCTTTATTTGATGTTATCTCCCTCCTTCCTCCATATCTCCATCTATCTCTTTAAGGTGGGGGGGGAAGTGATAGAGTTTAATAAATTAAAATCTCAGATTGATTTCTGTGGGAATATTATTTTGCTGTGTAAGACTCTAAAGGGCATGCACAGTACAGTTTATATAATTTCATGTTGCTACCACGTATGCTGCCATTGGCAGGTGTAATTCTAACAAGTTCTGCCAATAATTCTCACCTGAGAACCAGATCAAACATGAGGGATGTAAAAAATCAGAGGTATTTGAACAAGGATCAAAGTCTATGTATTGCATGCAGGAAGGCAAATAAACTTTGCAGCAGAAGATGAAAATAAGTGAATAACACAGAAAGATTTTAATCTTTATTGATTTCCATCTAACATTTAAATACAGCCTTGTATTAATTCTCAGTTTTAAAAAAAGGCCACATTGATTTGTTTCAGCATGTCAGAAACTGCGATGCTACAATAGATCTGCTATTAAATTACACAAAATAAAATGATTTCTGGTGGGTGTAGCTAATGCTTGCCAAATTAGATGAAATGAAAGCTAACCCTCTTAGTCTAGCTGCTGTTTTTAAATATTTATGTCTTTAACAGACATTTGTGTGTGCCATGAGGGGGACTAGAAACTCCTTTGCTATCAGTCAGTTGATGTAGACATGCAAAATTCTTACAATCTCAGTACCAGACTCGCACGAAACGTTTGTCAACGCAAGTTCTTTCAATTTCTTTGAAATTCTTCCGCCGATTCACCACGCTGCCGGTTTGGCTCTCGCTACTTATTTATTTACTGCAATTGCATTTCCCTGCAAACGGGTTCTGTATGCAAAATTTAGGCTACAAGGTGTAGCGCAGATTTTTGGAGCTGAACCTTTCAGCGCAGAAAAGGTGGTGGCAGCCCCATGGTTGCCAGATTGCTCGAGGGACTGCGAGAGAAGCTGCGAGCCCAGAGCTCGCCCTCTCTGCCGGCGACCAGCCGGCGCGAAACTTTGCCCTGAAACAAACACCGCCGAGCCTCGCCACGCATCCGAGTGGGAAAACGAGTCAAACATCACAAAGGAATCTCTCTGTTCTTCCTGAGACTTTTATGGGGTGCATTTATATCCCGTTAATTGTGCTCGGCCTGACCTCCAGTGCTGTTTGCTTTCTAAAAGGCAGTGATGGTCTCTGATATGGTGCTCATTTAGTACCAGGTTTCTGGCTTTGAACTGTGTCGATACAAGGCAGGCCCCAATGCACCAGTGTCCCAAACCCTCCCGACTCAGAACCCAACCCAGCAGCCCAGAAGAAAGATAATGTTCTGATTTCTATCTCGCAAAAACAAACACTCATTTCAGGTAAAGCCACTCTCCAACAGAGTATTGTATTCCTGATCTTGCTCAGTACCCGCTGCATCAAGAGCTCTGCTTGGGATGCAGCAGTGAGGGACACATCTGGCACCTTGAAGTACAGACATTTCTTGCTTCGATCAGTTTTGTGACAGAGGGACAGACCACATGTAGGATTCTTGATTCCCGCTCAAGGAATCAAGAAACACAACCAAAACTGATTTTGAATTTCAGAAGGGTGTATTCACCTTTGAAAACTTTTACGTACAAGAGGGAAAGCCCTTCAACGCAAGTGAAACGCGATAACACTTTGTGCATTGTAGTTCCTCCATTAACAGAAATTGCACAGATTCTCTCCTTTTGACTGTGCCTTTTTTTTTTTTTTTGACTTTTACCAACTGAATAATCTACTTTTCGTATTCTATTTAACAGTTTTAATCAACAGCTACGGTAACAAAAATTTGTATCTTCATTCACTAAGTTAATATTAAGTGTGTTTTTACCTCTGTGACCCAAAACCTGCTGCTGTGGGTAACAGCAGCAATACCTTGATTCAGTACAATTTACTGTCCATTCGTCCCCACCACACAGCGTGGGGCACCTCGGGGACACGCTGGGTGTGTGCAGGCTGTAGCATCCTGTCCCCAGTTCCATCTGGGTTCCGGGCACACTGGTGCTTTCCCAGGTGGTAAACTGCCAACTCCAGCAGTTTTAGCTTTTTATCACCTTAATAGGAATGTGGAATTACTGGATCTTTCCCCTCATTTTTTCCCTTCTGCATAAAGGGCTTTGCCTGTTTTTCCCTTCCCATCCTATGCCAGGCTGGGGTTTTGTTTTGCTCTCTGGTGACATGATGACAAACTGCAAATGAATAATCAGAAGTACTTAGAATGAAAATGGCAAAAATATTATTAGTTGCTGCCCCCCACCCCTACTCCCGCTCCGCTCTCCCATTTTCCCCTCCCTCCTCTTTTGACGACAGGCAGAAAATGCAGATGCCAAGGCAGAGGAAGATATTTTTAAGCAGAAGCATCTGGCTCCTTGGCAGACTTCACAGGCAGTTGGTTTGGTTGTTTTGGAGTTGCCTCTGGGTCTGTCACATGTTTTGGCATCTGACTGATTGTCTGGGCTGCCTCCACTTATTGGACATATTTTTTGTTTGACTCACCTTTGATTCTGAATTGTCTCTTTATTTTCATTTGCCAGTGAACAACAACTTCAGCTGATCCTGGGCTTGTTTATGTAGAAATAGTCCCCGTCGTTCCCTGCGTGTGGCTCACGGGAGCCTCCTGCCTGCCCTCTCTGTGCTCCCAAAGGTGCTTCCTACTGCTGCCTCAGGATTCGGGTCAGGCTCTGAGCACTCCCTGGGAAGGAAACTATTCCATGGGGAAGGGTTTTCCTGCGTTCAGATACGCAGCCAAAAGCTGGACAGACGTTGTTCTTAATATACGTTGTATCTCTGTGTGTGGTTTGGGTTTTTTTTTAAATATATACATATAAGATTGTTATACTGGGGAGAAGGTTGATCTTAAAACAGTGTCGTTTTTACTACTTTTGCAGAGCGTAAAAAACTACTTAAAATTACGTCTGTTCCCGTCTTTTAAAGTTAGATACTTAGCAGCATTTGCTTCTCTGTTTTCTCAGCATGGTAAATCACAGCCAAAGCTATTTTTTATCTCAAAAGAACTTTTTCCCCCTCAAACATCACATCGAGGCAGTCTGGAAGCCGGTCCCTGTGACCTGCCCCAGCCTGCGGAGCCAGCCCCGGGATTTTCCGAGTGCCAGGGCAGCGAGGCTGGCAGAAACAGGTGGGCTCACAGCAGGGAGCAGCAGCCCAAGCCCCGCCACAAGTTCTGCTGGGATTTTTTTAGGTGGTTAAACTAAATCTAATTAAACCAGAGCATGTTTAAATGAGCTTCATTTAAATGTGCACTTTGTATAGGTGCTCTATTAGCAACAGCGGTTCTTGCTTTTATTATTAGCGCTACCACTTTTCTGTCTTTTCTGATATTCCCAGGGATTGAACGGATTATTTCTCAGAAGGATTTGGTTTCTATTTCTTAAATGCTGGTTTGGATCTGTCCTCTGAACTAATCCTTGCTGTGCTCAGGAGGCATCACAGAGTCTCAGACATGAGATAGAAATCTGTGTTTTCAAGATAAAAAGAGACCCTATTCCATAAAGTGTTTTCATTTAAGGAGTGTGCAAATAGAAGAGAGAAAAAAATGCTGGTTTCTAAATACATTTGTAGTGTTCTGAAGGCAGCCTTGTCAAAGATTGTTTTTCACCAATCTGACGTAAAGAAGGCATCATGTAACTTATATGTTGCTTGGGATTTTTTCGTAATTGAGCCAAATTGAATTAAACTTTTTCAGGGAAAAACATAATATGGCATTTTAAAACAAAAGCCCTCCGTATGTGATTTTCATTGGAGTTAAAGTATTGCTTCATCTTTCACTGGCCTGTTATTATTGCCAAGCTCAGGTACATGTTTGGAAGGTCCATCTATATTATCACTGTAAATAGGAAGGATTTCAGAGGCCAGGGAACTGGCACATATGGACTAAAGCTATTTATTCCCAGGACAGGACATTTTAGACTGCTAAGACCCATCCTTGATTCTTCTCCTACCTGTACACAGCAGGGAATTGTAGAGTAACTCTCCTGGTACTTGGAGGTCACAAACACAGAGAAAGATGACTAAAAAGATTTAAAAACCTGAGGGAAACTGTATCAGTAGTTAATTTTTTTGTGTGTGTGTGAAAACAAAAAAATTATTTTCAAAGAAATTTTAATTCCTAAACCAGTGACTGAAAGTAAAGGCAGAAAAAAAAAACCCCAGGTGTGAATGCAGACACACTTGCATGCACACACTCCTTACACAAAATTACTTTTACCATCCAATCATGAGACTTGGCTTCGCTGATTCCAGGCAGAAACCAGACCCCCGATCTGTACAGGAATATTAGTAAACATTTGCACTGAACACAGTATCACATACAAATTAAAGTGAGTTTCCAGCTCTGTGTTTACAGAAGGAAGCCTGCACGTACAGTGAAGGCCTGAGTTCTGAAATCTGAAAAAGAAAATTACTATAAAACTAGAAAAGCCCCCAGTCTACACTGTGTTTTAAAAGTCATCTTGGTACTCTTGAGAATGTGCACCATAAATTTTGAATAGAAGGGATTAGCAATATCATGAAGCGGAATCCCAAAGGAACTATCTCCAACAAGGAAGGAATCTTGTAAAAGACATTCACAATAAATCCTTTCACAGGCCTTGGCACTTGGATGTAAGTCTGTGGATTCCCTGTTAGGTTTCCCTATGAGAAAAAAAACACAGGTCCTTTTGGGCTTTCAATTCTGTGAGTCAGTTTTGTGATCCGAAAGCACCATATGGGTGCTTTCACCTTTGTTTTTCAGCACCTGCAGCACTTGGCAGATCCATGGCAAAGCAGAAGCAGCAACACAAAACAGAATATTATTGGGAGAGGGAGATGCAATCCTGAATTCTCTGTCCTCTTGGGGCAGGCAAATAGCAGAAAGCAGCTACAGTACTGTGCCAAAGTGGTCCTGGGGGACGATGTGGTTACAAAAACTAATCTTGAGAATAGCCTTAGCTCCTGCTACTCCAAGTCTGTGCAGCCCCGTCCAACAGGAGACTCGATTTTCAAGGGCACAGCTCTTGGAGCACAAGATTGCAATCTCTGAACAAGAGTTACAGGCTTTGGACAGCAAAACGCATGGGTGCTTCTCTGTCCTGCCCACAAACAGTTCACAGAACAATAAGAAAGTCTTCAGGAGCACAGTTACACTCCTTAAAAACCCTTGGATCTGTACATACTGTGGACAGTGCTGCAGCTGGACAGACACCCTTCTCAAGGGAACAGACATCTTTAGCACTTCTGGTTTGGTGTCTTAGTTTCTGGCTAGTGAGGTCAACACATATTCCCCACCAAGGGTTACTGAATGTACTTCTCTCCTTGTTGTAAAAAAAAATCTCAAAGTCAAGTCCTGACAAATCCTCACCTATGTAGCTGCATTTTTAGGCTTCCAGGAACCCTAAAAACAAGTCCATGTGTCTTACTGTGTCCTTCTCTATGATCTCCTTTATGACCACAAAGGGCTTTGCACCTCTACAAGACTTAATGAAGGAAGATTTCAAAAATATTGGGAAAAATAATGCAGTGAGACCATTCCACTTGGCAGGGAATGGCATTCTTCAGTTTAGCGGTAGAGAAAACTGATTTAGGGTTAATTGATTCTATGAATATTGAACAGTGTCCTGTACAAGGCCAAAAGTCACTCCATCACCACATCAACCCTGATGTAAACTCTGCAAACACATTGTAAAAGATGAGTGATGAGTTTGACTTCTCTTCCTGCTTTACCAAAATCCTCAGTGTCATGAACTTCAGAGATTTGAGGAAGGTGGTTCTGTTGTCTTTGTAGCTGAACTAGGAAAGAAATTCATCTGGTTTCTCTCAGCCGAAACAAGTAGCAAGGGAAAATATAAAACTGTTCAGAAACCATTTCTCATCAGGACACAAAGATCTGGCTAAGGTCAGAGCTAAGACTGAATATTATCCCTTAAATCCCCTAGAAGCTGTGGGTGGTTACACTGGTGTCACCAAGAGGCTCTGAGCATCTTGCTACTCCAAGTTCTGTAAACCTTTTTTCTGCTTCAAATTGAAGGGTGCTGCTGTTCCCAATCAGACTTCCAGAAACAGGGACATGGCTTGGCCAGTGTTGAGATGGATTTAGTCTCCCAGAAAAGTAGTTTTCTCTGTCACCATCTGACACAGGTGGAGCTTGTGCCAACGTACCGAGCGCAAATTACAGCCAACATGATGCAGAATATCTTGTGCACGGACCTGTGTAGCTGTGTAATTGCTTGGCATGTCTTTGGCCCTTCACTCGTCCCAAGTGATAGGTGTGTGGATGGGTTTATAAGAATAATAATTCCCAAATTTACAGCCAACTCTTTTCCTCTCTCCATTACTCTGCTGCAAAAGATTTCACAGTCGTTTGTGTTGGTTGCAGAAGCCCGCTGAAGACGTGAATTTAATCAGAACTTTGGCTCTCACTCTGCTCCTAGCAAAGATTTTTTGGAGCTGTGTGTTCATGTTCAGAGCAATATAGCTTTCCTCACATTTAAAATGATCCAAGAGTCATGACCCATGACAATGAGAAAACAATGGCTTAAGATCTAGATCATCTGGAACCTAAACTGATCCAGGGAAACAAATCCATGGACTAAGAAAAAAAAAAAGGAGGAGAAAAAAGAGAAAAAAAAAATAAAATCACATCTGAACCAGGAATAATTGTCCTCCCAGCTCTCCAGGTTCACACTGAAATGTGTGAAATTGAAAGGGCAAATCATGGTACAAGTTTCATTCACGTCTTGTGGCACTGAGATCAGTGATATGCGAATGTTACGGAAATGCATCCCAGGATTCATTGCAGAATATAGCAAGGAATATCAGGTCTGCACACCTGAAGTTTAAGTGAGTGTTTAAACATAACTCAGGAACACAAAAGAACATTTAACTGTAAAATTTGAGAATGAGAATGCTCTCCTGATGCACCACATGCTCATTACCAGAGCATCAATCACTTTTCCTCTGGCTTCTTCAGGAAATAGATATTATTTTCCTTTCCCACTTAGTGTTTTTATTGGGAATTTGTACCTCAGCATCCTTCCCAAATACTGGGAGCTCCTCACAGCAAGAGGGGAGTGCTGTGCTCCCTTTGTGATTGCCCTGGGACAAGGCTAAACCCAAGCGAGATGTGAGCTCTGCAAGCCTTAACACTTTTCTGCAGGTTTGGGTTTGTGGGTTTGTGTCTGATCTGTGAACTTTACATCACTTAAGAGTAGGTTCTCCCTGTGGTTTAGTACAAACAGCCAAGGGTTGAATTCATTCTGTGTTCTCGCAGGTGAAACTTCGCTGACTTGTGCCAAGCAATATATTCTGCATGTTCCCAGTTTACACATTAAATCTATGGGGCAGAAGTGAGCAAAAAGTAGGAAATCTCCTATTACTTATGTAGGGTGAGAAATAACATTCGGTGGGTGGATACAGTTTCTTGAGGAAATGAGCTGTCTCTGCTTTGAAGGAACATTTCAATAGGGGGGAATAGTTTGAAGCATTAACTGAAGTAGAAAAATTCACTTCCTTCTTTATTCCAGAAAATATCAGTGATATTCCCCAGATGGGACAAGAATATATTATCACTGAGTTGAAATCCTTTGCACACATAGATTTTGACCTCACTGGAGAGAAGAATTTGCAGTGAAATCATTTGTTCACAGAGATGTAAGAAAATAATTGAGGGTTTATTACTGGAAGGAGAAAGTGCTTTGTAAAGAACCAAGACGTGTGTTTTGAAAGACAAAGGTGAGAATGAGCAGGGAGGTGTCATTATTGAGATACCATAGTGTAATTTATAAACAATGCTTCTGTTGCAGCTCATTATAGTTTAGTATGTAAAAATATACTCATTCTTTCATTTTGTGATGTTTCAGTGTACACAGCCCCTACCCAGAATCACTAAATGCAAGGAGCATTCTTTGTCTTGTATTTCTACAGCACTGATCCCAGTAGGCTTCTGGTCCATTCCTCAGGCTCCTAAGTGCTCTTGCAGTAAATAAAAGCAACATCCCTGAACTTCAACAAGAGTTGATAAAGTATTTCTTCTTCCTGAGGAAAGGAAGTCCAAGAATTGTATTTGTTGGATTTAAAGAACCAAGTTTGTATTTCTAGAAAGGAAAGCAAGGGGAAATGACAATCTGCTTGTGGAGAACCCTATTGACCCCTGTAAGATTGCCTGTAGTTAATTTTTTGTATAAAGCAAAATACATTGTTGGTGTGCTAATGTTCCATACAGAAAGCCAAAAAAATGAATGCGTGGGCACTAGAGAAGTAGTTAGAAACCTCTTCAATAAACACCTTCCTTGGGAATTTATGGTGAAAATGAAAGGAGGGCAAACCGGGGAGACTGTGATTTTTTTACCACTGCTGTAGTTCATGTGAGTTTGATTCTTGCCTTTCACAGTGACTCTGGGGTACTCATTTAGTTGTTTGCTCCTCATTTTCCCCACACTTAAAACAGCAGAAGTAACACACCATTGCTCTGTAAGGATCCTGGGGAGGTAAAACCACAGGGCACAGCAGCAGATAAATACAGTGGTGGGGCAGGTCACCTCTGGCTGCTGTGCACTGATGTATGTCAGACCAAAAATGCAAGTGGGGTGGGTGGCAAGCTGCATATTTGTATAATTGAGTTAAACTGAGACTGTCAATAAATTATATAGATGCTGTGCAATGTCTTGGTGAAATCAGCTGAAATGTAACTCAACAGCTGAATAGAAAGTCGGGATTGCACATTTTCTTTGCATGAAGGCAGCTATGAAGGACTTAGAAACCAGTCAGACAGGACTGAAAAGATTGTCCTTTGTAATGGACTGTCCTAAAATCATGTTATCCTGTAACAGGATTATCCACGGGAAGACAGAGAATTGATACCTTCATCCTATAAAATGATGGTCTTAAAATAATCTCCTCTTGTTAACCTGCTAGTCAGCTTTAGGGCAAAGAAGTGACGATTCAGCTGCTTCACAAATTTCTGCAGGTTTATAGGAGGAAGCACAGGCAAGACCTGGTGTGATGAGTCGTAACACACCTTTGTCTTGCTGGCCCATTTTCGAGCTCCTTCAGTAAAAATTTGTTCTCCTTTTAAAGGCACGAGAGGCAGGCAGCCCAGCCCTGCCAGCGCTATGGAAGTGGCTGTGTCACTCCAGCTATGCCGTGCCTGCAGTCTGTGCTCTGGTGATTGATGGATCCTCGAGATCCATGGTGACCTTGCTATTCCTATCAATGGGCATCCTGTCGGGAACCCCAGGGCTTCTGTCACACTGACACCCTCACAAGCCCATCACAAGTTTCATGTTGCAAGTGCTTTCCTTTGAAGCTACAGCTCCTTTATTTAGCCTGCCTCAAGTGCAGTTGTTTTGTCCACCTTTGGTGTTGCATCAGCAAATGAGTAGCTCTGTGCTCTCAGTTGTTACCACACCACAAAGCAGTGGAACAACAGGGCTTTGCCAATCAGCAAATCAGTATTTCTGATCTCTTTTATCTGTTGTTGTCTTACTTCTGACCTTGGTTATTACAAGTTTATCTACAGAATACTCCCAGCCTCTCTTACCCATAGTGGTCTAGGGAAGCAGGAGACTGACTCACAGAGTTTCTTGTCTGAACTCTGGACACAGGACAGCATGTCTTGATGTAAGTGCAGAGCACTCCGTGCCATAGAGAGTTCAGGACAGAGCAGAGCAAATGTGAGTTGCTACCCTAAGCACACCCTAAGCTACCCTAAGTTGCTACCCTACCCTAAGGCTGAAAATTAGGGTTTTAAAGTAGGTTATGGCAGCAACAACCATGAAGAGAAGACAGAATTCAGGTGGAACAAGTATGGACAGAGAAATATAAATTATTTCTGGCTGGGCTAGCTGGGGCCCTGATCTCCTACACAGACACCAGGCTTCCAAGGACTCCTTGCCAGTGACCCCAGAGTGTTTCCATCACGTGTCCCCATCACTGTCCCAGCCTTGCTGCTCTCCTCCATTGGCGGCAATCCAGGTGAAACTGTTCATTCTTCCCTCTCACCACTGATAAATGCAGAGAAGCATTTTATTTCATTTTTGAATGGTTTCAGCACAGGGAATGGTATCAATAAAACAATAAAGCTCCTACCAGATATGACATAATGATTCTTGGAGGTCACATCATTCCCTTCCTAGATAGCAGAGCTGTTCTGGGGCTGTCAGCCCATTAGTCTGATAGGATTGTCATGATAACCAGAAAAATGCAGTGAGGCCAAGCTCAGAGAAAAATTCTTTTCTCTTGCAAAAGCAAAGCTTTCAATTTCTATGTGCCCTGAGATGCAAGAAGAGGTGACTGAAGCCAACGAGGTTCCTACAAATAGAAATCTTTATCATTGTAAATCAACTCAGTGAGTAGCAATCGACTTCTTTGTCTCTAGAGACATTTAATAAAGTACCCTGCAGCCTCTTTGTCATCCATTAGTCACCAGATATTGGACATTCCATTTTAAAAGCACCATTTCTTCTTTTAAATATATAGCCTATGAAAGAACTATATTTTACCTCTTTTTGGATGGACACGTTAAAAGGATATTCTTACTTCCCACTCTGGAATGAAAGTGCTAAGAAAGTCCTGTTGTATATGAAGAAAATGTAGGTGTACATTTAGCAGGGGGTTTGCTTACATTTTTTTATTGATAGTAAGTTTTACCCCTCCAGCCTGCTCTGGAGGCCAGAGCATCCTCCAGAAGAGTTGCTGAAATCCAGGCCGAGGTGTTAGGGAGAAAGAGCATTTTAGAAAATAGGGAGAACTGTTGTTTTCCTTTGTATAGTATTTTACAAAATCTATAAACTAAAATATAGAACGAATTCATCAGTTGCTCAAGTTTATTAGCATGCACATCTTGAGGAGTAAGGACGTTCTATTCATAGAATCTCAGAATCACAGAATGATTTGGGTGGGGAGGCACCTTAAACATCATCCTGTTCTACCCCCTGCCATAGGCAGGGACACTTCCACTATCCCAGGTTGCTCCAAGCCTTGTCCAATGTTGGACACTTCCAGGGATGCAGCAGCCACAGTTTCTCTGGGCAACCCGTGCCAGGGCCTCACCACCCTCACAGTAAGAAATTTCTCCCTATTTTTCCTGTATTTCTTCCTCCTGCTTTTAGCTGATTTGCCACCCACCTCTGGTTCTGCCCATGCTGCAAGTGCTGATTGTGACAGACTTCAATCCTCAAGGGCAGGAACTGCTGGAGGTTGAACATGCCACCAATCTGAGCTTTGGCAAAAAATAAAGCACAACCCAGGTCTTCATGGAGACGGAGCAAAGCTTGACGTTACAAACTCTAGAAGGTCCAAAAATGTCATATAACAAATATAAAGGGCATTAGCTTTAGTTTCTTCTGTTTAGTCTCCTGATTTTCTAGTCAATGTCATGATGTCTGTGGGGCCTGGTGCATGATTTTGACATTGATGATGCCACTGTTCTCACTACAGGGTGCTGCTCAAATGGGCACTGTATTGTAGGACATCTTGTACCACTGTGTAACTGGACCCCAGCTCCCTGGGAAATTTTCCATTTTTAGCTGTTCCCTCGGCAGGCTGATGACACCAGCATTTTCCTTCTGGGCCAATGTCTTTCTGAATCCTTACTCTGCATCCCAGAGTAAGACTTCAAGGCTCTTCTTCCATGGTGAAGCAGGTGAAGACCTTGCTGACACTTTGCAATCAGTGAAATGTGGGTTTGGCTGCAGTTACTAATTTTGTAAAACAATGAACACAGACAGGACTCAAGTAAATGGCTGAGCAGTGAGAAATGCTGCAGTTGATATCTGCACTTTTCAGTAAATCGCTTGATACTCACCGTGACAGAGTTCCATTTCTCTGGAGTGCTTTATTTCATGTGTTTTATTGGCTTTTTGAGTTCAGATTCTGTGACTGGTATATTAATTTTATTTTTTTATTATATTTCCTCCTTTTATATTCTGCAATTACATTAACTCAGCCTTTCCCAATCAATAATTGCTGCAAACAATTTGCCTTTCACTGCATATACAAAATCTGTAATAATAGTCTTCAAGTCTTTATAGTTTCTTTACTGGTGTTAAATTTATTATAACTTATTAGCATAGGAAAAAGGATCAGTAAATGACCTGCTGCAGTGGCAGGTAAGTAACAGACCCAGACCCCATTTTGCAGAAGATCCACTTCTTGCAAAAAAGTACTCTAGAATGGAAAAAAAAAAAAACCCCAAACAAATATTTTTTTTCTCAAGAAATTTGTAACAGGGCTGTAATTACCAGCATAAATTCTCTCAGGTAGCTTTTAAATCCATGCAAGCTCTGTTTAAATTCATGAACATGTTGTTGGTTCCTCAGCCCCTTTCAGTGTGAATGAGGTCAAATGGGATTATCATAATGGTCCTTTCTGGCCTTGAAAACCAAAGGCAGTGCTGGAAGGGTTTGACTGTCTCCAGTCCTGACTGGAACACACAGAGGAAGGCAAGTGTGATAAACTCTGTCCTGCTGCTCCCTCCCCTCTGCTCCTCTGGTCTTTAGTTAAGTCCCAGAGCAGGAATAAGTGGAGGATCCCAGTGGTGCCTCCTTCATCCAGTAAAACAACTGGGAAGAGACAGAGCCCTGGGCACAGGTGGCTGGGAATGGCCACAAGACCCTGCAGCACCAGCGTGGTGCCAGGGAACCAGGAGCCCCACGGAGAGCTGGGATCAAGGCACTCAACACTTGGGGCAGCTGGCACGGTGGATCCTGCCCCATGGGCTGTGCAGGGACAGGGAAAGCCAAGGAATGCTTGGCTTCTACTCCCTGGGGGGAAGAAAGATTGTTCATATTATTTTCCCTAGACTTCAGGCTAAATCTTACTCATTTTATTTACAGAAGCTGTTTCAATCCATTGACTAGAGCAACACTACTCATATGGGTAAAGGAAAGAAGAATTTGGCCTTGTGACAACTTTAAAGTCCTAGGATTTATGTTCTTGCATCTCTCAGATATATTTGCAAATGTTGACGCATACTCCTAGATTTTCACTCATAAAAATGCTGCTTGTGTTTTGGAGTTTCTTAGAAAAATATTTTTAAATCACTTTCCACCCTTAAGGGCCATTTGAAATTCACACTCCTAAGGCTGTAAAACAACACTCCAGGTTTGGTTTTAACAGGGAAAAGGCAGGAAGCTGGGTTTTAGTACACTGCTCTCAGAACAGTAGGTGATTCTGAAGACAGCTTTGGTGTCAGCTCTGAATATCCCATCTTGTACTGGTCCAAGGAAGACCAACATATTTCAGTTTTTGCTTTGGCTTTCCAACATTTATTAGCTGAGGGAAAAAAAATGGACATAAACTTTTAATGTGAGTGTATGAGAATTGACACATCAGGAGTAATTACAAATACAAGCTGTGTAACATAAATCTACAGGCAGTCTTTACAAACCAGAGGCTTTTGCTCCATGCATTTTAATGGCCTCAAACATTCCTGTCTGTCAGTATAAAACTGTCTGTCAAATATTCCTGTCTGTCAGTGGGAAGCCATTCCCCCTTGTCCTCCAGGCCCTTGTAAGCAGTCTCTCTCCAGCTCTACTGTCAGCTCCTCCAGGTACTGGAAGGCCACAATTAGGTCATCCCAAAGCCTTCTCTTCTCTGGGCTGAACAATATGAAGCCTGTGGACCTCAGCAAGCTGAGTGTGGGTTTGTGAGTGAAGGGTTGAGCAAGGCAACACTGCTTTGGGTCAAAAGTCCAAAACCCCCCAACCCTTTCCAAGGGGCACACTAATATCCAGATGGATTTGGTTGCTTCCATTTACTTTTCCTGGTACTTAGGCTGACTTCTGTTGTTATAAGTAGTACTAATTAAGATCACCATGATTGCAATGAAACCTGATTCTGCCTGAGTGCCATATGTTCCCAGGGGATTAGGTGTGGGTGCTGCCACAGCTCCTGGGACTGCAGTGCCGTGTCCTGCTCTCCGCAGAGCTGGACTGGGATCTCAGCCTGACTCTGCCCCTCGGACCAGGAATGGGAGACCCTCATGGTTTTGCCACATGAGCACCAGGGAAGTGGATAAGTGGATCAGGGTCAGGCTTCTCTTTCTCTTGTGACAGCTGGGGGTATTGCAAGGATGTGCATAAGACATGCTGGTCCCAGATCTGCTGGGTAGGAGACCAGGGAAGGGCTTGGGCTAGGCTGGATGGGGTAGGAAGGAGAGTAGTGTCCATTGCCCCAACCACCAGCCTACACTGCATCTTTCAGCATGGGCTGAAGGCTTGACTTCCCACTGGGAGGACGACAGCTGGGAAATAAGGAATATAATGAACCCTTGCTCCACATGCTGCCATTCCCCACAGCTCCCTCTGCCACCCTTGGAGCCTCTGCAGAGCCGTGACACTTTCAACACATAGGTATCATGAAGGACTCAACTGATTGTTCCTGGCACCTGTGACAACACACATTGTTGCCATTTTTCAAGGTGAAGATTCTTTGGCATTTTGCATATGCCTCCCAAGTGGTATCCCAGTCTTCCCAGCCAAGGAGAGTCTTTCCATTCATTGTACTTTGTCCTGTAAAACTGCAATTAAGGGAGACAAAATGGTGAACATCATATTGTGCAGCTTCTGTTTTAGCCACAGCTGACAACAGGACTGGGAGAAGGGAATTGGATCCTGATTTCCTATAGGATGGAGCAGCATTGCTGTAGCCCTTCTGAGCTCAGGGATGTAATTACAAAATGGGTCTATAAACAAAAATTCACCATTATGGAGCAAATAAAACCAAAGGGTAGTTAATCCAGGGATATATAACACATCAAATTAAATCTCACTTTGCCTGCAGTAATAACAGAAATAATTCATTAAGATAAACCTCTAGATTATGCACAGCATCTGGAGATAGAATTAAGACCTTAGCTGTGAGTGCCTGTGCACGCACAGTCCCTTCCTCCCCCCTCCAAAAAATGATGCCAGCATAAAAGGCAGTTTAGAGTTCACTGTTGAGCTTTTCCCATCCATTTCTTTCCGGCACTTACAGAGAAAACAAATGTGATTTCAAAGGAGAGCTGTCTCTGGAAGGGTAAAAAATTCCCACATCCTTTACCCTGCAAAGGAATGTAACATGATGTAGGGGCCCCTGTGCAGAGTCAGGAGTGCTCAGAAAAATGTTGATGTGCAGCCTTGGAACTTGATCTAACTTCTTATGGGGGCAGTGTGAGTTTTCCCATGTATTTCAACACAAGTGGAAGGAGGCCCTTCCGTGTTTTCTGCTTCACCTGTTTGGTGGAAATAATGCCGCTGGTGAAACTTTTCGTGGGCTGTGGGAAACGTTTGTTATCTTGATGCTGACCACAGGATGACAAGATTTGTCTAAAGAAGTTGGATGTGCTAATAGAGGTAGAACTGAATCTGCATCCACATTCAGCCTGAAGGTATCCCAGAATGATACCAAACTAGCATTCCTGATCCTACCATGGACCAAGGAAGAGCAGTGCATTGATCTGCAGCTCACATTAAGCAATTATCAATGAAATCTGTAGTTTTAAAGCATTTTCTTCCTATAATCCTGAATAGCATTAAAAATGGACAAAGTGATTTGAGGCAAATAAAGTCAGATCACAAAGCCTAAAAAAACCTCAAGCCAAAATGGATACAAAACTCCTTTACCATTTCTGCGAGCTTTTTGGGACAGAAATTCTCTCTTCCACATCTGTTTTCAAACTCTGGTGCAAGCCCACTCTTAGCACTCTGTACCAGCTCTTACAGCTGTCAGGAATGTGCCCCTGGAAGCTCTCAAATACTTTGACTCTCCATTGGATATTATTGCTGCTCCTGTTCTTTTTCCAGACCTTGCAGATAAAAACTCCTTAGGACATGCCCAGGCCTTTGTAACCGAGCATGCTAAAGGATATGCTTGACAAATCTCTGCCAGGAACAAGCCAGCTTTTGGACAGAGGCTCTCACAGGGGATTTCTCCAGGTCCAGACCAGCCCTGTTTTCATAAACCCATCAGCAAACCGTATGTTAAAAATTCTTACTGGCAGGAATTATAATGGTATAATTGGTAGAGCGGAGATAAATCAGCCCTCATCCATTCCTGAAGGCACTCTATTACATTCAGACAGTTCATTTTCTTCTGGACCTTTCTAGAAATGCCCTGACACCTTGTTTCCCATCCGTGCCCTGCAACAGCTGTTACAGCAAATGGATTTTTTCTATGGCTCATAGTGAGTAATGGGGGGCTATCAATTAGTGCATGCTTGGGAGCTCCCAAGGACTAGCAGCCATCATCTAATTACATTTCTAATTAAGGTTACAGGAAGACTAAGACCAGTAAAGAATAAATGTGTGGACTTGCAGCAAAATATGTATTTGGAGAATACCGTCAGGGCTGCCCAAAATGTGTTAGAGAGCACAAGACAAATTGAGGCGGTCTGAAGGCCTCAATGAAAGATGAGCGTGCACAAAGGAACTGACAGTAAAGCCCTGGGAAAGGACAGCGACGTGCTGGAGATGCAGGCACGAATCCAAAACAGAGAAAAGGCCCAGCAATGGGTGCCTGAGAGAGCAGATCGAGAAGACAGGATCAGAGAGAGTGGGAAAGCCACAACAAAAGTCGAGGCTGGGAACTGCCAGGTTGCAGTATCTGCTGCAGAAGGGCTGTAAAATCTCCAGTCAGTGGGAATAGGGACTAGCTAAAAACACAAAAGCAAGACAGTATGGAATGGGCTTAAATCATTTTTTTTCCTCTCCAGAAGAGAGACCTCTGCAAAATCTGTGGCAAATATCATAGGATTCTAGTTTTCAGGGAAAAAAAACTTGGTGAGGTCCACTGCTCTGGAATGTTCCTGCCAGTCTAAACCACTGCCAGGCTGGATGTTAACAACAGTCTCCACATTAACTCAGAAGTAAAATCCAGTCTTTACAATAAAGCTGAAGCTTGTAGTTCAAACAGGGAAACTCTTACAGAAATAAGAGTTCAGAGTTTGGTTCTAGATATGATCCTGCTGGCTTCCAGGTGTAGAATATGAACTGCCAGCCAGCATTCAACATCCAGACTTGCAGAGTCTGATCCAAGCTGACACACATTATATCACTTGAGCCTGGAAAACACTGAGAAACTGCTCAACAGGCTTCACACTCAGACCCCTGTTATGTTTTTACTGCATCTAGGACAGAAAAAAATCTACATAACCAGATTTTTTTCAGTGTTATTTTTTGTTTCCTCTTCAGTTTGTGAGCAAATTCATCAAGTCGGAAAAGCAATTTAAAAAAAGCTTGACACATGGGCTTGACTCATTCTGAGTGTCAGCAAGAGGCAGGAGATACAAGTGAACAGGGACAGAGGAAATCTCCAAATCTTTGGAAAAGGAGGGAGGTGTGTCAGTTGTGTCACTTGGAAGATAAAATGAGGGAAGATCATATGGGCTCTTTGCTTTTCTGCTTCCCAGCTGGAGAGTGCCAGGCTTTGCAGCACTGCTTTGCCTTCCATGTTCTCCAGCAGGGTCATTTAGCCTTTTGTATCCTGCCCATGGAGCATGTCCCATGGAATTCTGGTGGAAGGTACCCTGCCCATTCGGGTGGGGTTGGAAATGGATGACCTTTAAGGTCCCTTCCAACCCAAACCAGCCAATGATTCTATGACCATCACTGGTCAGTAGGCCCACAGGAATGGGAACAGCAACATCTACATGCAGCTTTCTCTCCCAATCCCAGAATCAGAAACTTTAGTGATTTGCTTCTTCCCTCACAGAGACTTATAGTATTTGAGATACCCCTGCATCCCAGCCCTGGACTTGTTCATTGCTTTCTGCAAATGAATACTCCTTCCCCTTGTATTTTATTTTTTTTCCCCCAGTTTCCTGTGTGTGCTGATGCATTCAAATACCAGAGTATTCCTCAAACATTCCTCATTTGTTTATTTGTCCATTCCTATAACTGACTTGTGACTTTCAGGCTGTTCTGACCATACCTTTCCATGTGATCATTCTCTCCATGGTGATGCCAACACCAGGGTAGGGGTATTTCAGCCCCTTGCCCTCTGCAAGGTAACTGAGCTCCCACACTGAGCACTGACACTTGGAGTTTTGAAACTATCACTTGCTTAATAACTCTACATCCGTCATTCTTGGATGAAATCCATGGCAAACAGAATGTGAGAAAGTGAAAACTAATGAGCGTCTTCAAGAAAGGATAGGGAGCTTCTGTTATTTCATTTAGTCCTAAGAGTTTAACTTCTGCCACCTCCATCACATTTCCAAATGGTAACTAAAGGTTGTTACTTTTTCAAGTTGTGCTGTGTAGCACATTTCATCAATTAAAATGCACCCTCAATGTAAAATCACAACAGGGCCAGCCTGGCATGAAGGATGCTATCATGTCATGGTTTTTTTCTGCTTTTAAAGGATACTTTTGTCTCAAATTGCTGAGATCTTTATAGAGCAGATTTAAATTAAAGAAAACACAGATTTAAATATAACCATGGAAAGAATACAACATGCCTTCATCTTGGAGTACTATGCAATTTACACTCTGAGTGGAGCGAACTCTGCTTTGTGTGCTCTCGTTTCATGCTGTTTCTAATGGTGATTATTAACTGGCTTTGTACTGAGAGGACATAAATATCTCCTTTATTATGTGGGGTGTTATGCAATGACCCCATGTGGGTCTGAAGCTTCCCTAGCAGTGTTATCAGATTGCACTTTCCAGGCAGTTGAGGAGGTTTGGATGAAAGACTCAGCATTGCACAGCAGTTAGAGGAGGAGGGTGAGATTAGAGTACCCAGGGTCTGCTCCCAGATCTGTGCTGGCTCCTACAGCACCTCTGCTACAGCCTCTGCTCCACTGCCAAAGGTACTGGCTGCTTCCCACCCTCTAACACATCCCTGGGATTAATAATGTTTAGGGAGGATGTTTTGTGCAGTGCATTAGTGTTTTCACCCATTGTCTGTACAGGCTGCACCTGCACAGCTGCTCTTCCAGTTCTGCACTGCTACACCTGAGGCCGCTCAGCAGACCTCAACCACCCTCTGTGCCCCTATCCTTGGTTCTGTTTCACCCCCTGGGTTTGTGTTCATGAGAGCTGAAGAAGGATAGAACTGGTGAAGGAGGAAAGCAGAAAAATGCAGTTTGATGTGTGAGTTCCTAAAGTTACCAAAACTTCAGTTAGGTGACAAGAATTCACATTTCAAGGGTTCCAGTTTAGCCATTTTTACCAGTGGACTGAAATGAAAACCAAGGTCCTTTCCCTGTTACAAAACAGCAACTGGTCTTTTTGCAGGTCCTTGTTAATTAGACAATGCTTAAAATTCCCAAATTGAACCGAAATTAAATCAAGCACCTTGCTCCATGCACAACCAGCATTCCATGTTTTCCCTTTCATTTGCTGAGCTTTGTGCATTTTTGCTGCAGTTGATATCAGGTAACAATCTCCTATAAAAGTCTGTACCTAATGAAAATGATAAACATTCCCTGGCAGAGAAGGCAGGTGTGTTACTGGGTACCCAAATTAGACTAGTTTGAGTCAGGCATCAGGAGAAGGAGACATTTAGGCAACCCCTACCTCTTCCCAAGGGTACATTTTCAATCAATCCTGCTATGGTGCTGGCTCAGCTGCCTGATCCCTAAGCAACATTAGGACCAAGGGCACTGATGGAAAAGACTTGTCCCACTATCCAAAGTGCATCTTCCCTGTGCTGGAGTAGAAATGCAAAGCTGAAATGATCTTCAAACCCCACAACATTCACAGCTCTGAGTTATCTTAGCAATGTGCTGAAACCAAACTGAGTAATGATCTGTGGTGTTGTTTAAAGTTAACATTGAATTTGTTTTCTTGTATATCAGACAAAACTGTACATTGAAGATTTCAGCTGCAGTGATCAATAGGAGAGGTGGGTCAGCCAGGTAAATAAATGCAAGCCTTGCTGATCTACATGGTAATTGTCATATAGCTGATCTGTGCCAGCTTATGCTAGCTAAGAATATGGCCTTTCATTTCTATTTTAGTAAAGTTCACGAAAGTTTCAGGTAGTAATTTTTGTGCTGAGTTTCACCCTCTCTTTGAGTGAAGACTGATCCTCCACAGAAACCTGAAGGTGTTCCAAAGCTGATTTACACAAAAAGTGCATTGATTTTGCTAGAAGAACAATTCTGAATGACCTCAAAGTCCCTGAATTTCCCAAGTGTGGATGGTACAAGTAAATACAGAACTCGATCTCCTCTGAGTCTATCAGCAATGCCTGGAATCATTTGTATTCACAACAGTCTTCCAGGCTGAATGCAGGACCAGGATTTAGGTCTGATGGAACGAGGTAGGGACAAAAGTAGGTCAGGCTTGGAATCCTGCTTTACCAGCCTGCACGCTTCAGGACGAGTGCAGATCCCCAGTGTCTGCAGGGCTAGTGATGATTCCCATCTGAATCACTACTTTAGATTCCAACAGCAAAATGATGCACTGGCTCTATTTTCACAAGTCTGCTCAAGTGCTTATGAAATAGATTTTTGGTTTTATCTGTGTGTCCTTCTTACTGCAAATACTGTGCGCTCAGAAAGAGAAAGAGCAATTTTTTCTATTGATGGAGCGAGTGAACAGCCATTCATTTACAGAGTATCTGTGTGTTCTGTACAATTCAAATGCTGCCTATTCAGCCAGTCAGATATCTTTGTTCTATGTCCAAGTAGGCATTTATTCATCACTACATTGCCCTGCCATTCAAAGGCTCAGATGTTTAAAGATATATATAGGCAATATTTGGCTGGCACTGGCATCCCTGAATGGCTTGGACAGCCAAGTCCCATCGGACTTCTAAGTCCTCTTGTTAAAGGCAAACAGAAACCCAGGCTCTCAGGGCTGACTTTCAGGCACCTACATCACTTGGACTGTATCTCTGAGATGTTTAAAGGGTCTGTTTTCTGAGACTGTAATAAACACATGTAGCATGGACAGATGTATGCATATCATGGGATGGGCATATCCAGTGACCTGTCCTGCATCCTGAAATTCACTGGTATAAAACCAGAATGCCTAATCCTCACATAGAAGTTGATGAGAAGCCACAGCTGTTGTGCTGCAGTTGATGCTTATTAAACACATAATCATTTCAGTCTTACCTGGTGCTTCCCCATCTGTCTTCCACCCAGACAGGAGCTCCTTGTGATGCGGAATGTCTTTTTGCTGAGTTTATACAGACCAAAGCACCACATAGCTCCAAACCTGCAGTCAGGCTGAGAGGATGGCACTCACTAAGGAAACTTCCCATGTTGTAGAAGGGGATTATTTTTAACACTTCCATATGATGGTTTTACTTGGAGAGTTACTTGGAAGTCAGGTATTCAGGACTAGAGCTTTTGATCTCCTAGTCTGACCTCCTGTATACCACAGATTGTAGACAATCAACCTTTTATTCCCAACGGGAATAGAGGGATGTATGTTTGACCGGAGGTTAACTCCTGGAAAGGCATCCAGCCTTGTTGGGATGAAATCAATGGGAAAAAAATTAGGTGTTCTTGTCTCTGCAATAGTTTGTCCCAGTGATTCACTGTTACCACAGCTGAAAGTCTTGTGCCTGTTCCCAGTTCTGGTGAATTCTTATGGATGTGCTTGTCTCAGCTGGATAGTTGTATCTTAGAGAGGTTGAATAGTAAGAGTAACAGTAATGAATAAGCACCTCGTAACCATTTACATGACATTTGCATCCAGTGAGGCAGCGTTCCAAGTGTCACAGGTGTTGATATCAAATTGAGAGTGGCTCAGGCTCTCTTGGCAATAATAAAAAAGCTGCCAGTCTTCTTCCTTCACCAACATCTACTGTCACTTCTAGAAAACCACAAGTTTCCTTTGCTTTTACTTTGGTTTCCAAATAAACAGAGAAGATCTCAACCTTACCTCATTCTGCAAGTTGTGTGACACCTCTACAGGAATACCTTTGTACCCCATAGTGCAACTTCCCATTTTAACTTGGGATTAAGTTGTCCTTTATTATTTCCTGAGTTTGTTCAGCGCTCCAGAAGAGCTCCCTTCTCATGGGGCACCTTTAGAGACCACAGTGCCAGCTGAGCATGCTAGCACTGAGGTCCCTTGTCCTTCTAGTCCTTTCTTCCCTCCTTGAAAGTGGCTTTGCCCTTGGAAGGTGCAGGAGCACAGACACACACAGCGCCGTGTTCCATCTCCAACTCGTTGTGCGTGTGTGGCTTTTTGGAACCAGCTCAACATATGTGAAGGAGAGCTTAACCAGAAAAGGAAATATAAGCAAAGTGGTTGCATCCTTTTGCAATCAAGTATTTTCAAGGCTGGCCGTCATGTGCTTAATGAGCAGACTTTTTCCAGTTACCAATGAATAGTTTTATTTTATGTAATTGCAACCATTTCAGCATGGCAATTAAGATAGAATGTTACCTTTGGGATGGGATCAATTAAAGGTTTGAAAATTGAATTTGGGATCGTGATTAGTCTCTTATACATTGCTTTAGTATTCTAAAATATATAATTGTATCATTCAACCCTTTTTCATACATACAGTAAATATAAGCTTTCAGGGTTTCTTTTTAAGCAGAAACAGATTTTTAGAGGCCTACTGGTAACTAAAACCATAGAAAAATAGGGAGAAAGGGCTTCCCCTATTTGATTAGAGGAGATTTTAAACTTATCATACATGAAAATGTTGAATTTAGTATAATTGGTTGTTGGATTTCTTCAGAATTGAAATCATTATGCCCTGGCCACATTCCAGGACATCTTTATTTTATTCTCTCTCTTTTTTTTTTTTCCTTTTTTTTTTCCCTAAGTTACAATTCAAATCAGTGTGGAACACGCTATAACGTTGTAGTTGGTCATGTAATGTCACCAAAGCTGACTTCAGAACACAGACAAAGGACTTCATGTACCCCAGTGCTCCACTGGTGGAAAATTGATAGCAGCACGAGATATGCTATTACAGACTTTTTGTTCTACCTCCAAATTTGTGCTGACTAAAGTGCTTTTGTGCCTGCATGGGGGGAAAAAATCTGTCTAGAAGAGGCTGGAAGCTTAAAACAAATGTGGCACAGAGGGCATAGATTCTTAAGCAGGACTGTGTGAATTTAGCTGGAGCTCACTAAATAACAACCCAAGTGCTTTATTTTTGTCAATTACTATTTCCTGAAAGGGCATGAATCACAGGGAAAATGATCAAGCAGCGAAGAATAAAATTCTCTCCAAGACCGAAAAAAGTAAAATGAAATAGAAGAATTAAGCAGTGTTTCCTAACTCTTGTCAGTCCAGAGTGGAGTTATTGCCAGGTTTGTACACACCACAATCTATTCAAGCATTACAGAGAGATAGGAGCCAGAGATGCACTTTGAATGCCAATTAAGTGTGCACTTTCTTCCAAAGCAGCTTGAAAAAGTCAGCGTGACCATGGATATACGCCCCCTTCCTCCACCCTCCTTCTGAACATAAATATATCAGCCAAATAGCACCAGCGCCGCTGCCCCCACACCCAAACTGGAGAGAAAAGGCCAAAATAAACATTGTTAATCGTGAACATTTCACCTCATCTTCTGTGGTGGGGTGTCTCAGGGACCAGACAATGAATAGCAAAAGGCTTTTGCCACTGCATGTGTTTCAGGTGACTTTGCAGATCCCTGGACAGTGGAGTTGCCCTTGGAGAGCCATGATGGCCGTAATCCTTCCTTTACTACAAACAATGCCTTTTTGGAATTTGGGGAATGAAATTGGGGGCTGTTTCTGTTCCCATCTCAAAGCACCCCAGGCAGGCAGGCAGCCCTGAAGAACTGGCCCTTCCTTGCAAGAACAGGTGCAGGATTGTGACACCTCTACCTTGTCTGCTCTGCTCCACGAAGCATTTTCTCCTCTTCCTGGCTCTCTCTGATGTCACACGCTCATTTTCCTTCCCAGTTCAAATTAAATGTGTTCCCTCTCCATTCATTTCCCTCTAGCCCAGGGCAGAATGCACTCTGTGTCCCTGTGCAGTACACAACCCCAGCACTGCCTGAACAAGCAAATCCCTTTTTTCCTTTAACACAAGGCTGGGCTCTCCCTCTGACCTGCCAGGGCTTGGCTTTGAATTTTCATGTGAATCGCAAGGTACAAGGTTAGCTGGTTCCAGACAAGGTCACTTCCATGCACGGCAGCGACAGTGGGAATGAGTAACCTCCTATCTATCCACAGCTTCTGCTCCTATTTGTCTATAGTTTTATTGAAGAATTCTTCTCCTCCACACAGATAAATTGAGCTGACATCCTGAGAGGTAACTAAACAGCAGTTACAAAACAAATGGACCAATAGTCTATTTAGCCTAGTCAGTGTGATCAGAATATATCCTTCAAAATAAAACACCAGTGGATGGGGTATGGGAGTCCTCCAGATGGCCGAGTGGATAGCTTTCTAGGGTCAGCATGAATATTTAAACAGCATTTTCTACAGTGCAAGCATTAAAGGCACAAAGTTGGAGTTGCTCGTGGTATCCATGGAACCCAGATTGCAAGCAAGGATACCTCTTTACCAAAGAAAAAGGCAAAACAGCCAGGCTTTCTGATTACTGAAGTATATAGGAAATACATGTATTTATTTATGTGTTTTAATCATGCAGGTTTTTCAGTGATGGGATTTTTTTCATGCTGGCTTTGTGCTGGCTGACAACAGCACCAGGAACTTGCCACGTTTTGAATCAGTGTTGGGGGGACATCAGTGGTAGCAAAGTGTTAAAATCAGATTACAGATGGTTACAGCGGTTTCAAGGAATGGCAGCTCCTTCCGGAGAGGCTGGGCCAGGCTGTGCTGGAGCTTTTGCAGACTCCTGAGTTGAATTTAGCTGACCCTGCTTAGCAGAGACACGCAGAACCCAGGGGCATCACCTTGTGCAAAACAAGGCATTTCCCAGGCTGTTTCATACCATGCCAAGTGCTCACTCTTTCCCCAGAAAGATGCGTGTGCAGGGGTGGCACTGAAGTTGGGAGCCCGTATTTGTTCCCTGGACTTCTTACTTTGCTTTCCTGAACAAGAAGTGTTTTTCACTTACAAGCTCCATTTCTTTCCTGCCAGGATGCCACTCCTGCATCCCCTAGAATCCTGATCCTGTACCCCCACTCTCAACAACCCTTTCACCAGCAAACACATGCTTGTTGTCACCCAAAGAACCTCCTTCTGAAAATAATCCTGCTTCCATTAATCCCTCTCTTTAAAGAAAAATACAAAGAGACATGAGTTAATGCTACCATGAATCCAATAACCACACCACCATCCTAAAATTATATTGCCATGGCTTACAGCCTCTGAGATGAAATCATCTAAGTTCACAGACCACTCCTAAAAAGTTCATGAGAAGCCACTAGTAAAGCAAACCTGCTCTCCATGTCCTTAAATTCCCTGTGCATGGATCCTCACCTCCAGTGGAGGTTAGCAAAGTAAGGAAAGACTGAAATCCATTTTCCAGCTCTGTGCAAGTTCTGAATTCATGCAGAATTATCAAATAAATACACAGCATCATTCTGAAGGGTCCTGCAAGGTAACCAGGAAAGAAATCTTTCTTGCTTCCTTACTTCCTTTCCTATCTTCTTTCTCCTCATAACTGTAGCAAAGACATGACAAATACAATGAATTTAAAGTGATTTTTTAAGCCTATTTCAGAAAGCTGCTTTTAAAAAAGTCAAACCTGTTGTACAAGCACACCTGGTGTATAGCTGCACGTGTACCTGTCCTCTCAGACATTTGGCATGTGCTGATACCTCTCTGATACACAGCTGTCTCCTGGCTCCAGGATGCAGTGATGAGGCAGGGGATTGCCCAGGTTCATCCTGGGTCGTGCCAGCTCAGCCAGAGCACCAGGGAGGGAGGGGGCACAGACCCCTGCTCAGACACCACATATTTAGCAAAAGACCTTCTTCCTCCTCCCAAGACCCTGCTCTTTCTTATTTCAACTCTGTCCTTTGCCAAGGAGAAAGGAAGCCAGCAGGATTTGCTTTCAAAGCTCCATCCTTTCCCTGATCCCGCACTGCCCAGCTGCAGTCCTGGGACATTTCCTTTGGCTGGGGGCTAGGCAAACAGTTTTCTCCTCAACCAACAGACATCCCTCTGCTTCCTGAGCCAGCCTTGGGTGCTACTCTGTGATTGGGACCATCTCTCCCGTTCCAGACACCAGTGAGCTACATCTGGGTTAGATTTAAATCTTCCTCTTGGCCAAAATCTTTCCTGACCTTGTTATTTGAAATAACTGTTTCCATCCCAGACTCCTGCCCATCTTTCTCTTCTCTCCGTGACAGAAAATAAAAACAGAAACAGCACTAAAACACAACCTCTAAAAGTTGTCAGAGGGAGAATTAACACATTTTAGTTGGTAAATATGATTACTTGTGAGAATTGTGCCTTTGAAACCAAATCAGCAGAGGAAGGGGCCGAGTTCTTCTGCCTGGTGCTCAGCTGATGAGTGCCTAAATCAGGCTGTCAGTGACCCCCTTTGAAATCTGTGGCAAAAAAACCAGACCCATAAAGAAAGTGAAATTGCATTCAGGATGGGCATATTCCTCTCCACTGGCTGGTAAAGGATATTACTATGATCAAAATCCTCAAGTAGTTGTCTTGTTCAAATATCTACTCTTAGGTAGGATGACTGAACCAAGCCAAAAGCCTTGCAGCCTAGGCCGGACACAAGGATGAAACAGGCTGGAGTTACCCACTGAAACCTGATTTCCAAACCAGCTGTACTGCAGGCTTTGTTTTCTCACATGGGGTGGTATCACCAGTCACAGATCAATACTGGTGCTAAACAAAGTCGTGTTGAATTTCTGAGGCAGTGCCGTGTCTGGCGTAGCTTCCTTGCAGCTCACAACAAACTGGGGCCGGAAGCATGGTGGCAAATCTTCTGTTGCAAGCAGGAAAAATGAGGAGGTGATGAAATAAGGAGCTGCCCAAGGCTCTGGAAAACTGGAGACAGATGATTGTGCACTGTATTAGGCAGGCACTTGCTGATGAGCAAGAGCAAGCAGTGATGGATCCCAGCAGCAGGGACATTTGCTTCCCTACACATTGCAGGAGTAGCTGGTTGGAATCCTTATATACCACTCCCTATAAAAATAACATGCAGGAAATGTTTTGGAGTGGCTACTTTTAATAAGCTGAAGGGAGCTGTTGCCCTCCTACAAATCAGGCACCTCCTGACCTACTTCTTAATAGGAGCTGAAATCAAAGACCCTTTATGCTGCTGAAAGTCTGAAACTGGGAAGCCATTTCAGCAAGGAAGAAGTCCTGAGGCACTTCTCCTTGTCCCTTATATGTTGTTCCTTCTAGCCTTTGGCTACTCATGGAAAGAAATGCCTTTTACTTAAACATAGTTTGACTAATTAATCTATTCCATCTGTTCCTTCCTCCCAAAATGTAACCATGACACTGAAGTTTCCGAAACAGATTTGGTTCTCATATTGATAAACAGGTCACAGAGAAACAGGAATGTGGTGAAAGGGATGAAGGGAAATGTTGGAATTTTAGCTTTTAATCCATCCTGACCAGTTTCTGATGCTTTCATGCAGATGGTGATTTATACAGGTGTACGTGCGGGCAGTCAACAAACACACTGAGATTGTTCATGTAACCAGATCAGGAAAGCCCATCAGTGCTGGCAGAAAAGGCTCTGAAAGTGCAGTGTGTTAAAATTGAGAGGCTGGACAAATTTCAGCAGAATTAAGTCATTCATTTGGGTTTTTCAGGTGATTTTCCTCTTGAAACAACTACCTAGAATCTGGTGTCACCCACAGAGACTAGTAAATAGGGGTGTAGTTTGATAATTTCCTTAAAACATTAAAAAAAGAGCCGGGTGGCTTAATTTTTAACAGTTCCAAGTGCACCTGAGCTGCTTTGGCACTCCCCAGTTCATGCTGCTGCAGAGCTGAGAGCAGCCCTGTGCCATGTGCAAGTTTTCTCCTAACAAGTTAGCCCTGCTCGTGGAGATCAAACGCCCTTTATCTGAACCGACAGCAGGTAACTGATCAAATATTACTGAGTTTGCCTTTAAATTTTAACCTGCAAGACTTACACTGCATCCTGTCGGATTTTATGTTTCGTGACACAGTGTGCCAGAACCAGGCAGTACAGCACAGCATAATGCAAGGTGACAGCTAAATTCAAAGGAAAAGACAGTTCTCCTGCAACAATTAACCACTCTGGATACTTGGAGTGCTTTGGAGTTACAGCAGCCACCAAGGAGTTCCCATAGCAGGCCTGTCAGCTGCAGGGATGCCCATCTTTTTTGAAGGCTCAAAGCCAGGCTGCTGGTGCTGGTTTCCTGAACTTTGTTGAGTTTGGGATAAAAGAAACTTTGAATTGGTTGGGGTTTTTTCGCTTGTTTTAATGTTCTGATTAGTTTTTCTTTTTGGTGATAGATTGTCCATGTTACTGCTCCATTGCAAAAGTATAATATTATTATTCCCAAACTTGAAGAGAAAACAGTAAAAAATACATTCTCTAATGAGATAAGTGTGCTCAGTCCAGACTGTATGTAATTTGGATAACCTTGACAACTAACACAATAAACAGTGCCATGATTTTAAGTGGGGATGAGCTAGCATGTTACAATCTCCCTGCCAAATCTAATACAGGCGCCAAGCCTTCCAGGTGTTTCATTGTGTTATCACACAGAACTAACATAATTTTTTCTTTCAGTTCTGAAGAGGTGGTCCAAAATGTTTAAACTACAGTAGTTGCAACATGTCAAAGAGGGAATTTATTATCTCAGCCCCAATAGGTCTTAATAAGCCTTACACAACTGTTTAGGCATTTATTCTATTAACGGCTGTTCATTCCAGTGGCTTCACCTGAATATTCATGATCTTACTATTCCCAGTGCTTCAGTGTAGCAGCTGTTTGAAATCCACAGCAAATGTTCAAGAGAGTTCCACAAATATAAACACCCTCACAGCTGAATGTTTGGGGCCTGTGCATCGCAGAGGAGAGACATGAAACATTTATGTGGAGTGATTTTTGGAGGACGGCATTTACAAAGCTTAAATAGTCCTCGCACATTTGGGAGCACTTCAGTGTGATTGGGACATTACCATGGAGGACAAAGAGTCTGGAAGAGCCCACATCCCACAAAGATGTTACGCTTGCCTCTGTGCGATAATTCAGCGTAACGGAGGATTCCTGCTAAATTCCAGATTCGGAATCAAACCTAGGCAACTGGAATCGATGCTGGGGTGTTCTGGGCTTTTTTTCTTGCCTAATCAACATGGGATTGAATGAGGATGGAAATGGCACACACAGAAGGGAGGGAACTTGAAAGCAAAAAGAAGCAAAGTGTTCAATTAAATTAAACTAAACAGAGAAGGAAACAGATCATTATAAATAAATCCTAAAAATATTTAAATCACCAAATCACCTCATTTGTGTAGGAACTGAGCATCTAACTCAGGTCTCTACCTATGTAAACCATTTGTCTCATATTAAGTAGAAAACAAGTTATGATGGAGTCTAACCAGATAAGACACTTTAATTAGCAGGCACATGGAGGACATAAAGAATTCAAGCTCTCTCAGAGGAGTGGGGATGGGAAGTGAGTGCTCTACCTGTGGTTCCATCTGTTCTGCCACTGCCCATGTTGCTGGCATCAAGAAATTGTCTCGGGTGCAGGATTATTTAAGAAAAAAATTTTTTGCTTCTGAGGATGGTGAAGCCCTGGCACAGATTGCCCAGAGAAGCTGTGGCTGCCCCATCCCTGGAAGTGTCCAAGACCAGGTTGGATGGGGCTTGGAGCAACCTGGGATAGGGGAAGGTGTCCCTGCCCATGGCAGGGGGTGGAATGGGATGAGCTTTAAATTCCATTCCTACCCAAACCATTCTGATGATTCTGTTACTGTTGGTGGTCCCTGCTGAAATTATTGGAAGGATTTAGCCCACTTCTCACAGGACAGTGCTCTCCTGATTGAAAATGCTCAGAGGGCATGAGGGGATGTTTTGCTCTGCGAAGATAGAGCAGAGGTGCTGGCAGCGGGATTAAGGTCTGGCAATGTTGCTGTCTGTGTGAAGGACTTGGAGGGGAAACGGGAATAGTTGTGCAGTTGAGGGCACTGTCCCAGGACCTGCAAGACTGAGATTTCTGCCCCATTCCATAGATTTCCACATTTGTGAGATCTCTGATGCTGGGGGTGGTTTTCACCCCAGAAAGTGGCAAATGGGGCAGAAGCAGGAGAGCAGAACTGTCTCCCACAGTGATTTGAAAACATTCCCTTTCCAGTTCATGGGGTGGGTCTGCTTTTCCTTCCCAGAGACTTCCCTGCTTCTTAAGTAGAAATCCCCATGTGGACAGATGCAATTCTGATGGAAGAGGAAGAACAGAAAAATAGAAACTGGAAAAACAACAGCCAAAACTGTTCCCCGCTCTCTGAACCGCTCAAATAGGAAATTTTAGAGTGACTCTGGTGGCCATTTTCCCCTGGATTTCTTTTAATGCACTGACAGATTTGACATGACAGCAACATTGAATTACAGTTAATTGAATAGTTAAACTATAGTTCCTGTTAATTAAATAGTTAAACTATAGTCAAATTACAATAAATGTCAGTCTAGATATTGCAAATATATACACATATTCCTATGTGTTGTGCATGCAAACCAGTGAAGATGTTCCATAAACTATTGAAAACAGCCATATTTAGCTTTTATAGAATTCAGAGAAAAGGAACGGCCTTTCAGAGCCTTTGCCACCATGCAGATCTCACAAAAAATAGAGTTCTAGTGTTTAAAGGAAACCTTACAACAGTCCCAGGATTTTCAGTAATATACTGGGGGAGGCATTGTTCATATACAGACCTGATCTCTGTGAACAGTAACGGTTCCAGGCTAATAATGAAATAATCCATTTTTAGTAGATGAAAGAAGGGGGATCAGAAAAGTAACTTGATCCGTGGGTAATAATGGTGCCAAAAGCTTATAATGGAAAATATCTAAAGAATCCGAGACTCTCTTTGAGAGATATGAATGATTTCTTTTTTCTTGCGAAAAGTGTATGAAGAACTTGAGAAGAAGTGCCTGAGTGAATTTTATGAGAAAAAGCTCTGTTTGGGGGAGAAAGGGGCAGTGTCGAGTTGCAGCCCAAACACAGCCCAGCCTTACGTAACAGGAGGCACAGCTGAAAGATGCTCCGATGCCTGCACTCGATGCACTTGCACTTTGACTTGTTTTTTCTTTCTCCTTCTCCTTTCATTTTCTGCCCTCCCAAAACCTAAGTTTATAAATCAACAGGAAAATGTCCCTGCGTCCAATTTTCCATCTATTAACACTCTCCATGATTCATACTCTAATTCAGCAGCAAGAAAATATGGGATAAAATCACTAAAATCAACGCAACACTTGCTGTTTATTTCAACATGGTCAGGGTTTTGCCATTCCTGCCCAAATACTTTGATTGGGTAGTCAAACTAAATTTCATACAGATACATCACCAGCATGCACTGCTCAGCTTAGCTCACTTGTGCAAACAATCCTTGCTCAGACAACCAGCCCTAATAACATCCCAGAACCTCTCCACAGAGGAAGGCTGGCAGGAGCCTCCGCTCCATCTGTGGAAGTTTTGGAAATACAGCATTGAATTCCGAAACACAGTCAGAATCTAGCCAAAACTAATGCTCTTGTACAATAGTATTCTTTGAAGTTTTTACAGGTATCAACCTACCTATCCCTGTTTTACAGTTGGGGAAGATGAGGCACAGAGACAAATATTGCTCATGGTTATGCAGCAGATTCGTGCTCACAGTGTGCGCTCACTAATGCTGTGCTGTCTGTCTGGATGAGGCAGACATGGGAATGAGAGGGAAAATCAGGAAGCTGGGTTTAGAGCAGGTAAAATGGCCCTTTTGGCCATTCCCTTCATTAAAATCCTTTTATTTCGGCAGTTTCATCCATTGCATTGCAGTCATAACATCCAACTCCCACTCAGGCATCCTGGGCACATGATGCAAAAATGTTACTTACTGGGTACCAGCAAGTAAATAATGACATAGTGGGTATTTCTCTGGCACAACCATTTAGTATGTATTGCAGAATTCAGCCTTTCTCTTTCTAGATGTACACACATAAACCTCCCTACTCTGTGTGTGAGTGCATGTGTAATGCAGATAAATCATTGGATTTCAATGACTACTGGGCTGAGATTGAAATAAGAAATAGCTTGTTGATTACTAAGGCGATTAAAAGGATCATCTTATTGATTCCCACCCAGCCAGGCACAGACCTCAGTAATGAACATCGACTGGTTTAATAAGGGAAAAGGCAAGATTTACTGGATGCATGTGCTTTTCATTAGAGTGAGCTGAAAGGAAATAAAAAATGCTGACCTACCCAGTCATGGGCCACCGTGCCTCTTAGTCTTACGAGTGCAGCTAGTACAGGAAAGTAATAGAAAGCAGTATGTGACTGCACAGGGGCAATACTAATAAAATTATTGAAACTAAAGTACCAGAAATTAAATTATTTTCTTCTATCTTTCCCTCTTTTTGTACTGATTTCCATTCTGTTTGCTTAGAGCACAAGAATTTGGATGTCCATTAAAAATGAAAGCTGACTATGTGTTTAAAAATCAGAGGCAAGGTCTCCTTCCCTTGTAGATCTGTCAGGAGATATGAGATGCCTGTAAGTAGCTCATCCATCTGGGTTCATACTAGGAGCAAATGAATCTCTGAAAGATAAGCCTGAGGTTAAAAAGGCATCAGCATGGCTGTTTATGTTATACAGGAGTTCAGACATCGGTCCTATTTGTTCTTGTAACAATCGATGGCTCTGTGAATGTCTCCTTCAGAAAGACTTTGATTTCTCAGCCTGAATCAGGTACAACTGCAGGTACTTGGTATAGATGATGGGTGAATTTCTCTTCCTAACCATCAGCAACAGTAGCTGATTTTACAAGAAAACAAATAACCATATTTTCACATGTGTAAACCATACCTCAGAAAATTTACACCCCTGTCAGAGAGCTCATACTTGAACCTAACTCCTACACTGATGTGTAACCTCCTCAAAATCCACGGCAGGGAGGTCAGTAGAGTACAGGAACCAGGCTGTGCAGGAAAGATCTTGTTTCTGGAAGACAGGAAACAGGTCTCTGAGAATTAGAGACGATGTGGGCTGCTGAGGGAGACAAGACTTTCAGATAAACATCCCTTCACATCACCCCCTGATTCACAGAGCCCACAGTGCTGCTGAATCACAGGGATTTTTACAAATAATCAAATACCTTGCATATCACATATATGAAACATGATGTTCTTACTTGGTAGCCCCAAGGAGAGTATTCCTTTCTAAAACAGCACAATGTATGTTTTCTTTGCCTGCTTACACAGTGAACGATGAGGAAATGATGAAATTCAGTATTGTGACCACTTTTTATTCTGCATGAGAAGCGCAGGTTTCCTGGAGCATTTAAAACCAGAGGGGCCAAAGTCTGCTTAGATCTGCAAAGTGCAGATCTAAAGCACCTCCACTATTCCTAGGAGTTTTATGCAAGATCTGCCACCATGTCCCATTTTAAGGAAAGGGGGACAGCCCCTGTTAATAAATGAATTTTCCTTTGACTTGAGGAATTGATACAATATTCACATCTGTGCCTCTGTGAGTGGCTCCTTGTCACTGCTTCCTTTCAATATCACAGGAACTGATCTTCTTTCACTTTAATTTCTTTTTAGTATTGTTAATGACTATGGGATGGTACCGAGGTGAATTCATTTGAGTGAAGTCCCTTCCTGCATGTGTCCTGCTAGGGTGATCTTCTCTGCTCGGTCTTCTTGTCTTGTGCTCCTGGTGAGCTCAGTTCTGCCTCCAGGGAGCACAGGCAGAGTCCCAGCTGGTTTGAGAATATTGACTTGGTGGCCCAGGAATCAGCAGCCCTTTACAAGTGGGGTTCAAAGCATTTCATTCTCTCTTAGCTGAAAGCCTTTGAGTAACAGCTCAGCAGCAGTTTGGAGAGTCAGCCTCCTAAAGAACCAAGATGCTGATAAGTGATATCCTGCCTCTAGGCAGATGCTCCCAGCTCCCAGGAACTGCTGAGCTCCAAATTCAGCAAGAACTGGTGACACTGACATGACATTCAGGTGAGAGAGGCCACTGTTGAGGGCATGAATTATGCCTCATAAGTGATATCTCCTCGGGAGCTGAGAGCCCTTGTCCTCGCAGGGACGTGTCCCTCAGGCCTGGCCTGGAGCCAGCCCTGCCAGTGCCACTCAGACCCAGAGCCTCCACCCTGTGCCGTAACCGCAGCTCTGAACGCGGCTCCTCCAAGCGCCGTTTCCCTCTCGGTTCCACCGTGTCCCCAGTTCTCCCTGAGACAGGTTGATGGCTGGATTGGATAAATGGCTGTAGTACATGATGGACCAGTGGCATGAAAAGTTGTTTCAGGAGCTGTGAAATGCTGCCTGCACAGGAAGCCTCTGAGGTGCTGATATTAACCAAGTCCAAGCACTCTGAAGCCCTTTGTAAACACCTTTCTCTCTGCTCATGGGTGCCCTATTTAAATCAAACTCAGAATGATCAAATCAGAAATAAAATGCAGCTGAAAGGCTCCAAAAGCACTGAGAAAGGATTTCAACTCAAAAGAAATGGCTGAGCTTCCAGTCACACCAGCCATCTGTCTGGTACCTCTGGCCAAAACCTACCAGAGCCCTGCCAGAAGGGATGGGGGTCTCTCACCTTGAGTCCTGCCATCTTCATCCCTTTCCCAGAAACCAAAGATGGCATTTCCAGTCCTAGATACAAACTACTGATTTAAGAAATGTTGTACACTATGCTGTACACTGGAAGAAAGCCCACATTGTCCAGGCAAATGTTTTCCTAGAGCTGATTTCCCTCCTCTGTCTATTTCCACCCAAGAGGTGCCAGCAGTCAGAGCCTCCCCTTCCAAAGCTGGTGGTGCCAACTTCCAGCTGAGGTCAGAGTTAAGGTTTGTTCCTTTTGCAGAGGAATTTGGGCATGTGTTTTAATTCTTGGATGCTAGAAATGCAAAGAGTTTCTTGTGGAGGCTGTTTCTCAGTGTGATTGCTTGCTATAATGTGTGGGCACAAAGGGGTGTCCAAATCTCTCCTTTGCCAAATATTTCCCTGCATTTTAAGATTTGCATGGGTGGGTTTTGTACTTAAGCAGCCTTTAATGTATTCAAAAAAAGGTTTGGTTGGTGGCTTACATAATCATGTTGAATCTGACCCAGACGTGTTGTCACAGCACTGCTGTCAGAGAGAGTGAGCTGTCAGATTGAAATATTCACTTGTAATGTAGGTTATTGGGCCCCTTCTTTCCAAAGTGCACCCGGCAAAAAGGCAGGAGCGGTAGGAACTGGAATTACAGAGTTCTCCAGCAGGGTTAAATCTTCTCAAGTCACTGCCTCATAATTTTCAGGTAAACTTTTTTCTGTTCCAGCACCAAATTCCAGCTGATTGGTTTTTTCACTGTTCTTCACTGGAATCATGGTCAGAGGTTGGAACTTCACCTAGTAGTCTATAATTCTAGGTGTTCACTGGAAATATTCCCAAATAGGAAGTAAAAGCATTCAAGGACTCAGGCTGTCTGCAGTCAGCCTTACAACACAGAGCACTGCACCATCAGGCACCCTCACTACATAGTTGATCTCTAATTAAAACCTTAAATATCAGAGACCATATAAAGGGCTGACCTTTTCCACTGAGAAAAGACTCATTGTTCTTTGTTGCTAAAGATACACAAGGTATCTTTAAAGACGTAACCTTGCTCATTCCAGGACACTTTTTTTAAAAGATTCTGCTCTAGTCATTGATAAGATGATCAAGTAGCTATAAAAAAACATTTTATACCACATAACAGCAGTTACAGAGATTTGAAAACAATTTACTGTGTATTTCTTAGCTATTAAAACTTGAATTTTTATTATGCACCGTCTCTTTTTTTGAATCAATTTGGGTATCAGAGACCAAAAATGTTAAGTTTGCCTTGGAGAGTATTATTTCTCAGTCAAAGAATGTAATGACTTCTCAAGGATAAATCTTGCACTTGCCATGTGTAGTCTTTATAACATGGTGATCCCACAGTGTTGTGACTGCTTGATAGAGTGTATCACATAATATACCTGCTACCTGGCTTCTCATTACAGAGGGAGAGACAAGTGAGATTGGAAAGTGAGAGCAGAACCCTTCAGATCAAAGTAAAATGGAAAATAGCAAGAAGTAAAAAAAGACTGGAAAAGCCACATTATCAGGACCTTGAATTCTCCCCAGGTTCAAGTGACACAGGCAGAAAAACAGCTTAATTTCTGCCCAAAAGACAATCTTTTGATCAGAGGAGAGGGAGGTTAGGAAAGGAAGTTAGTTTGTTGAGAAGACAAGGCATCTGTTGAAGATATCAATCTGAACCAAAAAAATGTATTGGTATCCTCAGCTGGAGTGATGTCTGCAGCCTCAGTTCCCCAGGGCTTCCGACTGCTCTGGCTGCATTTAATGTGCTTTGCACCAACTCCAAGGCAGCTCCTCTCCTGTGCAAGCAGTGTGGGACTCTCTCCCCTCTCACACATCACAAACACTGGCTGTTTGGAACAGTTTAGTGAAGCCAAAACTCTTCATTCAAAGCTTCATCCACAGGGATGGCTCCAACAGTTCCACCAAAGGCAGCAAAAGGGTCCCGAACTTCCCACCACCAGTGTGTTGTACAGGCTCCAGGAGGTCCCTGATAGCCATCGCTTCTGGTTTATGTTTGTACACACACAGCTGTCTGAGCTTTGTTTCTGTTTGGTACTACTTCTATTTCTGATAGATGGGGAATCTAACCCTGTCTGTAACAATGGACTTGATTGCTTAATTGAGCTTTGTGTTGGTTTTGCTCGCACGCAAGTGAGTTCACAGGAATTCAACATGTGCTCCAATATTTCCTCCTTCTGCACAGAAGGAATAAAAGAAACTTTGCCTAAGCTGTTCAACAACTTCTCTCTTTGCTGTTGTTCCCTGGTATTCTTCAGCCTCGACACCGCTGAACTTATTTTGCTGACCCAGCTGTATAGTTTGATTTACAGGATGGAGAAAGATGAGGCACCAGCTTCAGTTCAGTTCTCTTCTCTGAAGCTGCCCCAGCTCACACCACTCAGTTCACTTTTACTCAGCACCTTGCTCTCATGAAATCCACTTCAAGTTAATCTGGGCAGTATGTCTGATACTGCTGATACTCCTCACTTATTAATTCAGCTTCATTCTTTGAATTAAATACTGCAGGGCAGAACAGATATAAATGGTTGAGGCAACTTGAATCAGAAAATTGACTGGCAACTGAACAGTTTCTCCTACAATTCGTATTCCATGTGTAATGGTGTGTTCTGTCATGGAAAGAAACATTTGCTAAAGCCTGATCTCAGTGTCCTCTGCATAGGCAGGATGTGGAATAGGCCATAACCCAGCACGGACCAGGTCTCCCGCCCTGGGATGGGACATGGGCTGAGCACAGCTGCTCCTCACTGAGGCTGGAGCAGGCTGGAGGAGCTGCCACCACTGCAGTGCTATTAATGGGCAGGGACCACTCCAGTGTGCAACTCACTGTCTTTGTGACATTACCAAAGAGAACCAAAAAGACAGAAAGACAGACATAGAAAGGCTATAAATCCCCTAAACTGGGGAAGATAAATTTGTGTGAAAAGTCATGAGGAACCTGACAGGAAAGAGTTACTTTATGCCATTTAGTGGCGAGGAAAAACAGCCTTAGGTTTTCTATTGTCTGCAGGTTTTTCTCTGTGAGAACAGAAGGTTGGGCACAAGGTGAACTGTCAGGAGGAAAAATCGAGGGAATCATAGAGAAGATGGGCCTTGTACATAATTGATCTGACAGAGTGCTGCCCACTCCATCATTGTGGCTGAAATATGCTTGGCCTCCTGTGCAATAATGCATGCGAGTTTAGCAGCGCAAGACTTGGTCTATTAGGGAGTTTGTTTAATCAGGAATGCTCCCGTCCCTGCCAGTGTTCAGCGTCGCTTGCAAAACACGAAATCTGCTCTCTGACTGGAAGAGAAAATTCTGCTGTGCTCAACACTTTCAGCAGCAGACATAAAAGCAGAAAGTGACTTTGAGTAAAATCGGGAGCTATTGGAAATAAGAGCAACATCTCTACTGCCTTCAACAGGGCCAGCACTATGCTTTGTTCCCTGAAGAATTCCCTCACTGTTTCCCCCCATCAGGTTTCTCTTTCTTTTTTTTGATCCACTTAGTGGAAGGCGTTATCATCTCATTGAATTGTGTCACAACTGTCCCAGCAATACAGAAAATCAGAAGCTCCGCAGCCCTTTATAACTAGTTGTAAGTGGCTTTCATGTAAGGGGCAAAAGATCCCTGAAGATTGGGGATTTCAAACCTGGAGTGTTATTACAGCCACTAAATATCACGGCTTTGCTACTGCAAGATAAAGAGGCAAAGCTTAAAAGATGAAGATACACCACGCTTCCTGTGAGTTCTGATAAAAGCTGGTGATGGTGTTTTGAAGACTCCGGGTGGTCCAATCCTGCAGACATTTTTGTGAAGCCTCTGTCCTGCCTTGCTTTGAGACAAATGTGGATGAGTGGCCAAATGCTGTGAAGTGCTGGCAGTTCTCTGGGAGTGGAGGGCTCCTGGACCCCGGAGTGCTCGGTGGGACTCAGCTCCCCACTGGCTCAGGCTGCACGGGACATGCAGATCCTGCTGGCTGTCCTCAAAAACACACAGCTCGAGAGCTATGGAGGGACCACGGAAATTTCCCTGCACTGTGACCTCTGTCACCTCCTGCTGAGGCCACAGAGCGAGTGCTGGATGTTATATCCCTTCCAGACCATCCTGTGGTGGATAAATCAAGCCAGCAGCACAGCAATATTGCAGAAGGGTGACCACAAGCAATTTTCTAAAAACTGTGCTGACATCACCAGAAATTTTATTTAAATCCTTACTATTTCCAGCTAAAAAATCCATCATCATTATGAAAATGACTTGTATCAGACCCCAGAATAATCTTTTCAAAAGGATGTCTCCTGATGTTTAAACTGATTGTGATTTATTTTACCTCTTAGATTTTTCCTCTGGCTAATGTAGGCAAGAGTTGCAATCAACAACTCCAAACTCAGTAATTTTGCCTAAAAACATCTGACAAAAAAGGGGTTAATGATTTTCATGCAGGGTGAAGCTATCAGGAATTAGTGCTGCGGAGTGTAGAACATTCACTTTTACAGTAGGTGGTGTTCTTGTTACACTTTCATACATGCCAGGCTAATTAACTGTCTTAAAGACCACATCATTAAATTATTTCCCCTGCTTAAAACGCTGCAATGTTTAATGTACCCCAGCAATTCAATTATGTTTAAAACAATATCCTAAGGATGAACTGCTATGGGGTGGCATTTAGAGGAAATTTCATGCTTTACCTCAAAAGCAGGTAAAACACAAGAGCAAAAATAGAACTTGAATTCCGAAATAGCTGTTTGAGAAAAAAAAATCTTCCACAAAAGCTTGTAAATGGAGCTAATTATTATAATGTCGATGATTCATTTTGCCTTTACTCTTTCATAAAAGTTCAAAGACTTGAGAGAGTTTTGGTTTCCCTTCAATCTTTGTTAAGATATGCCTGTTCCTTCGTACAATACATTACTGGTTTTTTGTTGCTTTACCTTCTTTCCCTGATGCAGTTTCTATTATTTTAAGAAAAAAGCATGCAGCTTCATTAAGCATGACACGTTGGAAGGAGGGTGAAGTCCTGGCGGTGTATCTCAGATATTGTGCTAGGGAGGCCAGACGCAGAATCCTCTGCTGCACCCCTAATCAAACCAGCTCACGTTCATTTATGAGAAGAGAAGTGGCTGCATTCTGGCTCTGCCACCTACCACACCAGCATCATTTCCAGGCAGCAGCGATGCATCTCAGCGTGGCAGAGGGAATGCAGGGTGAGCAGGCTCACAGAGGACACGGCGCTGCTCCCGCCTCTCTCGCTGTCACCAGGAGTGCAGGGAATGTCCTCTGTGCCGGGGGCCGGGAGCACCCGGCTCAGCCGCAAGGGTAGGAGCGGCTTCTACATCGGAGGCTGGTGTCATTCTGGACCTTTGTCAAAACAGGGCTCAAAGGGACAAGAAAATTATTTTGGAACACACCTGAGTCCAGAAACAGCCAGCCTCTCCTCTACGATCTTTACATAGTGTTTAAGAAATACTGATCTCTGATGTCAGGGAATCAAGCTTAAAAACACTTTAAAGCTTTGTTGATATTTGAGTAGAAAGCTCTGTTCTACAATAGGTTTATTTTTTTCATGAACTAATCAAATTAGTTCTTAAAACCTTACTAGGCACACTTCAGGTCAATATACAGATTCTGCTGTTAGAGTTGGGATAGCACCCAGTTAAAATGCAAATCATCAACTCAGAAATTTGAATTTCATTCATCTTCATCTCCTGTCCTTTCAATAGGAATGCCAGTCATCTGAATAACTTTGGTACCACTCCATATGTGGGAGATGCCCAAACATTATCCCATTTTCTAAAGCCTTGTGCCAAGCCATGGGAGGGTAGGCAAGATCTTACAGATAAAACTTGCTGAAGCCTAACTCAGGCAGTAAACCACAATGAGGACGTGTGGGAACCACAAGCACATAGAGGAGCCAGAACTCAGAGCTGTTGCTTACAATGGCCAAAGCTGTAGCTCCCATTTCACCAAAACACTCATATCCAGCACAACGTGATAGTTTTAGTTTTCAATGAGTGAGAAAAGCTAGGTCAGGTGACTTGCTGCAGTGTAGTCAGTCATGTGACAGACACTGCAGTCAGCACCTGGCAGTACAATTTCACTTCTCTGTGTGATGCCATCACGTGTTATTGTCATGTCAGGGAGAGGGACTCGGCTGTGTCTTGTGGTGAGCACTTCAGGTGGTGCAAGGTGGAAAAATCACTGTGCTCATGAAAAATGGGGTCTGTAAACAAGCTGGAGCCACCAAGAAATTTATCCTCTTCTCACACTTGATGATCTTTCCCAGTGGAGTGAATCCAGCCTTTAGGGAATAAACTGGCTGTTCTTAATCTAAAGGAAATGAAAAAGAACTGCAGAGTCTACAGGAGGCCATGAGATTTGGATTTTAGTGTGGAAGTATCAAGTTGTTCCTATGCAACTGACAATATACTACTGCAGCCTAGAACCTCACCAGTGAGAAACCTTCCCAGATTTTAAAGGTCTAAAATTAGAATGTATTTAGCAGCAAAGTTTGGGTTTATTTCTACTGTAAGGAATTGCCTCACCATGAGGGAAGAGTGTATGCACCAGCAATTTCTACCAAACAGTGGCTGCAAGTCCCACAGGGCAAATATGGGCAGAGAGAGCTGCTTCTTCAGCAGCTTGGTGGTGGGTGAATGTTCTCCTCGTGCAGGTCTGTGAGGAGGTCCATGATCCAGGTGAACTCTGATACCTGGAGACTGCACAAGTATTTTCATGCACTTCCCCAAACTTCAGAGCAGCTGAGCAGAGAAGGAGCCCTGCACTCACTCTTCCTTCATGCAGTGATCCCAGGCAAGGAAATGGCCTGTCAGAAAACCAGGCATTTCTTTTTTAAACCAGGTCAGTTTACACTGAGATCAGTTTTCTGATCTCTCACTGCATGGTCAGAGAAACACCTGTGCCGACACAGGGGGAGGGAGCACAAACAACCATCTGGAGAGCACGGGGGGACAGGAAACCCATTTTGGTTGCAGAACAGGCTTCTGCCAGCTTAACTAGGCATGGAGTGGTGGCGTTAATCAAGACCTTGAAACAAGCCTCAAGGCAAATACCGCATGGCATCTGAGGGATTAACCACAGGAGGAAATACATTGCTGACCATATGATGACCCAAAAGTCCTTAAAACATGTACATCTACAACTGAGATACCTCAGTGCTGGGCTAAGGATACCATCAAATTTATTAGGAGCTGCTCAGGAAATACTCATTATGTGATGGTTGGAAATAAGTAGGTCTTTGATGTGTTAATTCACAGTAATGAAGTTAGAATAGAAATATACATTTGGAACATTAATAGGTACCTGTGTTGTTTCTAAAACGTGGAGTGTAAGCCCTTTGTACCCTGCTTAAACCTGTGCAAAAGGTTTGGGGTTAGGTCCTTGCCCTGGTGAATTCTGCAGTGAAGTGCAGACATATGTAGCCATCCTGACTTCATTTAAAGTCCAGGCACATCCATGCTATATATTGTGTTGCCTAGTTTTGCATTTGTTTCCTCCTTTTGAATTATTCTTCCCAATTTTAAATCGGCTTTAATGCATTTATTTTCCATATATGTCCCTATGATTTATTTCACATTTTATTCCAATTTTTATGCCATCATATACTTAGACAAATCTTTTTTTTTTTTTAATCTTCAGTTTCTGCATCTGTTTTACAAATAAATTGCAAATGTCAAGATCACTTCCTTTCTCAAGCATTTCCTAAACCCTAACCAGCTCAACAAGTTGCATGTAACATAAAACATACAGCAGGAACTTAACACACAGGAATGCATATAACAATCTCTCTTTTTTCCTAATGTAGTTATGCTTACTTAAGGCATTGATTTCCTTGAAGCAGTCAATAAAATACTTCAGGTAGTAAAATATACCCTGACAGTAATATTTTCCATTCAGTGCTTCTCCCTTTCCTTGCTGAAGACTCCAGTCATTAGAAAAGTGAAGATCATAATTGTTATATATATTTAAATGGTATCTCAGAGTCTCAGCTAGACTCTGGTCCGCTCTTGACCCAGGCATTATAGATTTGGGCTATCCATAATGTGGATATTACTCAGAATGACTCAAACACTCACTGTCTTAGGAAAGAATTTGTGGCACTGATTTCAACCCCTCTTTTTTATAATTTAGCTGAACATCCAAAGTGAGATTTTAGAGCTTTGAGAACCACTCTCTTAAAAAGGCTGTTAGAAAATACCTTTAAGTAAGAGCAAAACCCACTGAATTCTGAAAACTAATTCTCCAGAAAGAAATTACAACCTGGATGATAAGACTGGTGTGATGCATTAGGCTCTGCCTGTCCCTGGACATCCATCTGTACTTAGAGGACCTCAGAGCAGCAACATTTTTGAGAAAAGATGAATCCTGCCACTAGCAAACAAAACCACGATTCACCCAACTCAATGAACTTCAGCTTGTATGCCTCTGCTCTTGTCCCCTTGCACCAAGCTCTGGGAAATGTTGGTCTGAACCAAACTGATCCATAGAGGGCAATGGGAAAATGAGCTTCAATTGATGCAGGTGTCACCCCTGAATGCCTCTTTCTCTAGACCAGCATCACCCCTGGGAGCTGAGGCCATGGCACCCCACAGGGCCAAAAGCTGTGCTACAAAAGCCTGGTGTGACTAAGATCAACTGTGCTTTATTTGAGTTGTACATTTCAAGTTGCTACAAATACCCTGGACTGTTTAGTGCAGAAAATAGGTTTGCTGGGATTAGAAAAGGGCAGTAAATCAAGCATATACAGTGCTTGCTCCTACTAAACAAGCATCTCAGTTTCATGTCTGACTTGAACCCATACCAGAAGGTTACAATAGTTTTGCAACACGCATTTTATTTTAGATGCATATGAGGGAGATTTAAGGAGGTGCTGAACACCCCCATTCCTAATTTGCAGTTATAATTATTTTGCAAGAAACATAGTTCTGCAAAGAAGTCTGTGAGTGACAGAGCTGGAGACAAGAATTTTTCTTCTCTAAATGTACTAAAGGTGTGGGAAGGGACAGAGCAGGAATCCTACCCTGACCTCATAAATCATCTTCACCTCATACCTGCCAGAAAGATGCCTGTGCTTCAAGGGGCTCATCCTCTGTAGGAGCCACGGAATTTTCAGCTTCTCTGTCACTTCCACATAGGTTTAGAATTACAGCTTTGAAAATAGAAGACACAAAAACCTCCTTAGAGCTCCCGAGTTATTTCTTGCTCTTCTCCAAACCACTATCACATGGGGAAAATTCATCCCTAATAACCAGCAGCAATTGTCCTCTGGAATCAGCAAGGTAAAAGGTCGCATGTCCCAGCCAAAGTGCACTGGCTTTTGTGACAAATTTCCAATAGCAGATATTCAAAGCTAAATTCAAATTAGGAACTCTCAGTGCCCTGAGGGTAAAATCAATTTTTACTGATTGACCATTTCATATGTGAAGCAAATAACCGACTTGATCAGAAAAATAGTTCTGAAATTTTATTTTCTGCCTCCTCTGTTTCTGTGAGTCCCCAGTTCCTCACCATGTTCTGTCACTTCTTTCCCAAAGGGAAGCTCACTGGCTCAGTCTTTCAAAGAGCAGGAAGGATTTTCTTTGCTCTCCCAGTGATGCCTGCTGGGTCACTGTGCCCTGTGAGTTACACAGCCCTGTCACTTAGTGAGCTCAGCAAATCCATGTTTTCCTAATGATCCTGTCTCAGCCAATTCGTACAGCATCATCCAGAGGGTTTGGCTGCCATGGCTCACTGTCTCCGTGAGAGAAGGGAATGGAGACAATTCCTACTGGAGATCTGAGTCCAATTTGCCACTGTGCTGCTCCACTTTTAAACAAGTGTCTCTCTAGTGCCTTCTCTGGAAGAAGATTCTTCCTCGGAGGGTTAAAATATCTCAATAACCTTATGTTAGTGAAGAATTGACAGCCCTGCTGTATATTAAGAGATTTTTCTATTGCAAGGACCAGACAGAGGTGCTCTATACATGAGGCAGTGCGTGAGAAAAGCCCTTGTGGTGCAGGAGGGCTGGGCAGTCTGGCAGCCAGGCAGGAGCACAGTGGGGAGGGACCAGCCTGCTCTGTGCTCCTCATTAAACAGAACATGGACAGCAAACGCACTCAGCACTGTAAGGAATAAAACAAACAGATATATGTATCCATACACATCTTCTGCTCCAAAACCTCAGGTAGCAGAATTTCCCCAGTTTTGTTCCAAACCACAACTATTGCAAAACCCAGTCAGAATTTTGTATGCTAAATTAACCTGAAAATTCAACTCATAACCTGTTCATTTGTCACTGAGTGTACTGAGTATATCCAAGAGAGCCAGGGCACTGCTTGAAAATGTTTAGGACAGAAATTCCTCCCTCCTTTTGTACCCTTTGCTACTCCTTTGCAGGCCCATTTAATGCACTGTGTCACAGAAACGTGACGCTGTGCTTTAGCAGTGCCAGCAGATTGCGTTACCCTGCCTGACTGTACCCAAGTCACACATTTCTCTCTGCCTGCAGTCCCAGAGGTCACAGCTAAGGTCAGCAGAGAACAAAAACGATGCTTTGTGATCCAGAATTTAGACAGTTACCAACTCATAAATCTTGGTCAGACTGTAACAACAAAGCATGGGACAGTACAGTCCTCACACACACAGAGATGTCTTCAGGAAGAAAAAGGCAAAACTATGCATCAGACAAAAATGACTGAATTTAGCATGTGGCAAAGCAGACATGCCTTCTTCAGCTATTTTTATTTTTCTATTTTCCTCTCCTCCTTTTCCGCATTTCTAGGTGGGAATAGAAGACCGTGTCACCACTTCAAAGTATTTATAGCAGTTAGCTAAGGAGTAATGATCATAAGCAGAATCACTTAAAGAACAACATTGAAATGTTTTTCATACTGAAAATAAATGACTCATTCCTTTGTATTTGGCAGCTTTAAACGGGACCTCTTTCCTTAATGACATTCCTCCTTTGCAGTGTGCTTATAGTCACTTGCTGTTGTTCATTTGTTTGTAGTACCAGTAATCCTTGGCACTTACAGTCTGTACTGTACTTTTAATTCAAAGGTTTTATGAATGCTGATTAATTATAATGAACAGAATCCTTAGGAAGTTAATGGTTATACCAGTTTTCAGATCAGAAAACTTGAGAAGGGTTAAGTTTCTTGCAAAAAAAACCCAAACAGACAAAACAACCCTGCTGCAAGTCACGGGTGAATTCCAGAATTCAGAGGGGTTTTGCTCCCTCTCCCCTGTCACCAGGACTGAGGTCAGCATGGTGTGTTCCATGCAAGATTTCTACCCCTTGAGACCAATCCAGTTAACAAAGAAACGTTGGGAATTTTGGTCCTGGTTTGGTTTTGCATCCTTTTCCTAGAATAGAAGGTAAGAAGGCTTTGGGGTCACCTAATTGCAGCCTTCCAGTACCTGAAGGGAACCTACAGGAAGGACTGAAAGAGACTACTTACAATGGCCTGGAGTGACAGTGTAAGGGGTAATGGTTTCATACTAACAGAGAGTAGGAATAGATGGTGCATTGGGAAGGAATTCTTCCCTGTGAGGGTGGGGAGGCCCTGGCACAGGTTGTCCAGAGCAGCTGTGGCTGCTCTATCCCTGAAAGTGTCCAAGGCCAGGGTGGAGGGGGCTTGAAGCAACCTGGGATAGTGGAAGTGTCCCTGCCTATGGCAGGGGGGTGGAACTGGATCATCTTTGAGGTCTGTTCCCAAACTCAAACCTGTGAGTGATTCTGTGATTCTATGAACTAATTTGGCTCCAGGTCCTTGTCTGCTTCTTCCGCTCATGTGAGTGTGACATTTAAGAATTTCAAGTTGTGGCTGCTCTGAAGGACTATCCTTCCCCATCTGCAACATCTGGTTCCATGAATGCTTCCCTCAATCTCTCGCCCAAACAGATACTGCAGCCACTGGGAACACCCTGGCTTTGCCTGCATTCATACAACTTCCTTGCTGGGCAATTTCTGTCCTTATTCCCCTCTGATGAGTCCTTTTTGCTGGTGAAACGTATTAGCAAGTTAAGGACAGTACTGAATCAATCCCACTGCACTGGAAAAGTCCTTGGGAAATCTCCTGTTCAACTTGCCAAGTAGCTTCTGCCTCTGAGAGAGTTTTCTCTCACCTCCTTTTGCAAAGAGCCCTTCACACTTGTTCTGCCAGAGATGTACCAGTTTGGTGTAATTCATTCAACAACAGTCAGATCTTTCCAACTGCTTTATAGCTTGTCCTCTCCGAGCATTCTTTCAGTAATCCCTATACCAAAGCTGAACCAAATGTGTGTTTATGTAAAACAGCCCATGCTATATGCAGCCTGTGCTTTTTGCATGACCTTTAGTGTAAAATGCAATATGTCTGGTCTCAGTTATGTTATTCTGTCAACATGTTCCAGTTTGGGCTAAGCTGGAAGCAGCACTCTGTACATCTGGCTCAGGAAGAGAGGACATCTGTGCAACTAGTCTAATAAACCAGAGCAATTCAATGAAATATTGTTCTAGTGTTAGGGAATGAAAAGAATTTTTGCATTGCAAAACACAACAAATGCTGACTTCTACCAATAAGAGTGACGTCCACAAATCTGGGAGATAAATCAGTATGAGACAAAGGCAAAAAATGCTAAATGATGCTCTTATTTCAAGTGTAAACATCATCCAAGCATAAATTGTCTCATTTGATTTAAGGATTAGTTCACATGGAGTTAGGTAATGTCCTCTTTTTAAAATATAACTTTAGAAATTTATGGATGAAAAGTGCTAATTTTATATTTCTAAATGCATTTGATAATTTTACTGTGTGAATCCCTGAAGGACATTATGCTGTCTATAAATCCTCCCCTCTCCTACCACAGATTTTGTGAAGAACACAATTGCTAATGCAGTCTAAATTAGACAAAGGCAGTTTGTGAGGTCAGAATACTCCTGCTTGGAGGTTCCCATTTTATTTTCTTTGGCCATTTTGAAGAGGATAACACCTTACACTTACTCTAATAACTGCATGTAACTCTGAAGTAATTCATTCTGCAATTGCGTGTAGCTGCTTTAAAGTCTGTATGAGCCATATCTATCCTTCTTTTCCAAGTCTCTCCAATAATGACACAGTCCAAAGTGAAGTGAGCTCTTGCCATTCTTTTTTAAATAACAACTCCACTTGTAAAAGCTACTGAGGGTCACGGATAACAGAGAAAAATCCCATTTTTCTCTAATGCACTGAATTTCATACTTTGCCTCACTTAAGGTGGAAAGAGCACAATTCTGTCAGATGTCTCATGCTGTACTTCACATTCATTGCCACGTCATGTAACTATTGATCTTTCTCCTGGAGTTCCTCTACAAATCCCACTATTCATTCTGCCCATGTATTCTTGCTGTTGTCCCCCTATACTGAAAGCATAATACTGCTCCTTTAGTTCAGAATTTGATCCAAGAGCCCATCAGGCTCTTTTCCAGCTCTCTTGCAGTTTGCTGTCAGTAAACTTTCCTGCTCTACAGCCACCTGGCTTGGTCTCCACCTCATTCATCACCATAAAAGCCCACATAGAACTGAGTTCATCCTCATCCTGTTCATTACCTTTCTAAAACTTCCATCTGTCCAATTCCCGCTGATAACCTTTTTCCAAGGTGGGTGAAGAGCAAAGCCCAGTTTGGTGAGAATGATCTTCAGAGAGCAGGGGATACATCTCCATTTATTAAACAACCTCTGCAATGGCTGCTTGCAGTGTGCACAAGACAGACAATATCTCTGGAGAATCCAAGAAAACCCAACATAGCGCAAGAAAACTGCAAACCCAGTAATATTTGCAGAATCTTTTTCCTTAAAAGAGACTTAAATACTCTTAAAAGTTCCCTCCAGGCAATTTGATTCTAGTCCAAGGGCTTTGAAGAAAACAAACCCATCCATATATCTTGATGCATTCTTCACTATCCCAGGATATGCTCCTGACCCGAGGAATTGCATTCAGTCAGGGACAAGGCAACATCAGCGCTGGACCCCTGACAACATGTGTTATGTTTGCCTAGAGGAATTTAGGAAGGGAGGAGGTGGTGGTGTTATATCTGACAGCCCTGGTGTATAATTGATGAATGTATTGACATAGCAGCAATAATGGTCCAGGAGACCCAGCCCTTGATGAAGAATCAAGTTCTCCTCTGAGCCCATCCACATAACAGATCCAGAGAAATCCTTTTGTCTTTCTGTGCATCCTTTTCCCAAAACATGCTTTGTTCTAAATTGTCTGTGAAGATAGAACCTTGTGCATATTTCCTAAGGCACATCAGTGCAGGACTAATGGCCTGGATGCTGGGAACCAAATGGTGTCATTACAGTGGACCCCAGAAGTCTCGTAAAGAGACTCATAACTTGTCCTTTTTCTTAAAAGAGGGGAAGAGAAGACTTTTCAGCTGTAGGAGTACAAAAAGTATCCAACTGAAAAAATGTAGGCAATTTTTATGACTAAAAGAAGTGAGTTTAAGTTTGTATTTTTATTGTTTTTATTAATAACTTCCAGATGAATCTCTGCACTTCAAAATTTTATTTCAGAGTGAATTATATTGGCTGCCATAGAAGTCCTCAGAAAAATTCTAATGGAAGTAAAGACAAGACCAAACTCCCAGTAATTTTCCTAAATTCCAGGGAAATGTATATCTGAGCCTACACTTTGCACTCCAGAAACATTTCCCCTCCTGGCTCCAGAGAGCGTCTGGAGCTTAAACATATCTGAACTTTAGCAGCATTTAAAGGCAAAATCGCTGCTTTTTTCCTAGTAATACACATTTCTGTACATTTCAAAAGCAACCAGAAAGTTTCAACTCTTGTCAAATATCTCATTCCAAATGATTTACCTCTAATGGGTCTGACTGGCCTAAACAGAGGTCAGGAAATATGGAATGGATATGGTAAGGAAATGAAGGTGAGGAGCTCAAGAGAGTCAAGAAATGGCACAGTAACATAGTGAGAAGTGGTGCTGTGCTTGAGCTCTAAGGACTGCAGAAATACACAAGTAAACGTAGGCCTGCTTAAAATCCTGAAAACCCACATAACTTCTAACCCTGTTACTATTCAAGTTAATAAAAAAAATACAGGAGCAAAGCAGTCCACAGATTTTTCAGGATGTTTGCAGTATGTCCCCCTGCAGCAGTGAGCCCCAGAAGCCTCCTTACCTCCTCGGATTTCCCCTGATAAAATCTTCCACTTCCTTAAAATTGCTGAAAACAATCGCGCTTTAGCATCATCTACTGGGAGAGATGGGCAACTGACTGGGAGGCTCCAGCAGCGCACAGACGCTCCCACCCGCATCCCCCTGCCTGCTCCTGGGCACGGCTCAAGCCACACTCCAGTAACTCAGGGAAAATTCGGTATTTTTCTCTTCAGAAGCTGCATTTTAAGGAACAGAGCAAAGGGTTTGGTGCTGGTACAACAGAGACCAGAATTACTACCTGGGTGCTGCTTCCTGTCAGGCCTTTGAGTCACGCAGCAGAAGGAGTAAGGAGCCAGGAGGAAGGGAGCAGCTGATCTCACAGACCAGTTGGTGCTACAAATTTTGTCGCCGCAGTCTGAGGTTGGTGGTGGCAGTGCTCGGCACAGCGGGGCCCGGGGGCTGTGCTGTCTGCACTGCACCACGTGCAAGACAATCTGAAATTCATGACCAGCCTGCACTTTTTACCAGCAGCATCAGCCACCCAAAGACCTCAAAGTGCTGGGGACAGTAATCCTGCCTGGCACGTAGGGGCTATCCCTGTGCTGAAAACAGGGAAGTGGAGACAGTTTTAAGAGCAAGAATCCCAGCAGCATTTAGATGTTTAAATGTTTGACAGCAAGCTGGATGAATCACTTAAAACTGACACAATTTAACACCTGAACACCCTGCAAAAGCCCACCCAAAATTTCCATCCAATCATGGAAAAGGTTCCTTTTCCATGATTGACAGGCTCAGGATGTGAGAGGGGCGGCATCCAGATCCTAGGAGTTGTGATCTTTGTAATTATTGGTCTGTGCTTTGACCTTGTTTGTAGATCTCTGTTAAGGTCCTGCATCAAATGTACATTCCATGTACAAAGGCAGCATGTCTCACCTGGGCATGAGGGGTGGATTCACCTCCGTTGCATTTTACTGCCTAACTCTAGATGCCAGCCCAGAAACAAGTGTTCAGCTGCTTTGGCAGTCAAGGAAGAGAGGGGCTCTTCCAGGGAGGATTCCATCTTTCCCATCTCAGGATGGCTTCCTTGGGGTACAATGCAATCACCTGGCATTATCTCACCATCTCCAACTCAAGCAATCAGTTTGGAACAGTTGCTTTTTATCTCAATTATTATTTTTGACACTTACATCTTGGCTGCAGACACCTATTAGTGTCTGTCACACCGAGTTGCACCATCTCTGATGGCTCAGTCTGGATATCTTCCTGCACCAGCAGCAGAGCCTGGACTTGGCTCTGCTGCAGGCCTGGAGCTCCAAGGAGCTCAAACCAGGCAGCCAGCTGCAAATCCTCACCCCCACAGATTGTTACAGCATTACAATTGATGCTATTCAGAAGAGCAGAGTAACAGCTCTGGTAATATTCCATGTGTATCAAAAAAAGAAAAAAAAAAAAGTTACACATGTTTTGGAATTCAGTGAAGTGACCTTTTGACCAAAGATTGAATTAACTCATCAGATACCTGTAATCAAGGCCAGGGGTTTTAGGTGTGGGGTTTAAAAGCTCCTGCAGGTACTAAAATACATGGGTTGATTTTTCAGGTTCTTTACAACTCACATTATTATTTTTAGCACTTCCAATTAAGCTACCTTAAAACATCATTTTTGCAGTTCCAGGGTAGCTCCTCATATTCATCTATCCTTTAGGACTCTGAACATCTTCCCCAGCAGCTTTGGAGGCCAAATAGCAAAAGTCTCATAGAAGATTTACTGAAGTTTCAAAAAGTTGACTAAAATTAAATGCTGAATATTTGAGAATATACAACTCATGTATTTCAAAAAATCTCTAAAATCAGCTGCAGTGACTGCATATTTGGTACACATCTCGCTTTAGACACAGAAAAGTCTCCTGTTTCTCTCAGCTACAGATTTTCCTCAAACTGTGTTACTAACATTGTGTAAAATACTGCAGCTGTAAAACTGAGTCTGGACTTTCATTACTAACACTCCCAACTTTCAGCCACCTTCAGGAAATTGGTTGATTACTTATCACACCTGGAAACACCATGCCTTGAGAAATAAAGAAGTCACCAGACAGTTGGCTGAGATCAGCCATCCATTGGCTTTCTCGAGACAAAGGAAAAGATTCTTTGCCCAGCTTCACATCTTGGCAGGAGCAGAGATAGTTCCCTGCCCAGCCAGCCCTGCTGAGACAGGGTGGCTGTGTGTGAAAGGTGGCTGCTCTGAGGGCAGGCAGGGCAGCCCCCTGCCTCTCCTCCTGCATAACATGCAGATTCCTCTCCCAAGATACTCCAGATTTTTTTGAGGAAAATGTAAGGAATACTGCCCAGCTGTGCACTGGCTTGCATTGAAAGACCCAGCCAGCATTTTGCAGCTGTCAGTGGCTGGTGTGACACGTGCTGGTGGGACTGGCACCTCACAAAACCCCACCACAGCTCTGCAAGAGGCCCCAAAGTGAAGAAGCACTGGGACTGACCCATCCTGTTCCACACAGAGAGCACCTCTACAGACCTGGTCCCTGCAGGGATGGAATGATTTCAAAGTCTGACTCTGCTCTCTGTATGATTACTAATAGGATTATTTTTTAAGAAACACAACAGTTCTCGTTGGATGCCCTTCATTAGTTGGTGGGTGCATTACCTGTCCCTTTGCCAGAGGAACTCCAGCACACTCAACAGGTTAGAAAGACCAAGGAGACACGAACTGCATTCTGATTGCCCATTTATTACCTAAAATAGGGAAACAGAATTTAGCACAGAATGTGAGGATGGCAGTGAACAGCTCACCCCGCTTGCTGCCTCCTCTCTGACAGTACGTGAAAAGGGGGACTGCCTCAAGGGAAGACAAAACAAGGAATAGACCCACTCATGCAAATCTAGAAACTCGCCATTAACAAATACTATATGTCAGTTTGGCCCCGTTCATCTCTGTTTTTCATTGACTGCTCCTGGGTGGGGGTGGGTCGTGAGGACAAGGGTGGTCTTCTGCTCTGTGCCTGCTCTTGGATGGCAGCAAACCAAAGCCTTCCCAGTGATGAGCTGCTACCTTGATTCCATTTAAGGCCTCAGTTGGATGTTGGTTCGATCTGGTATTTAGCACCCCAGCCAGTCTCATCCCTTTAATGCCTGAAACCCTGTGCAAGGTTTATCTTCTCACTTCCCCACCAGTTTCCAGAGTCTATTTGACAATTCTAGGGCAGCCAAAAGCCAACACTGGGGAAAAAAACAACCAAGGAACCAAGCCTGATTACATGAGCAGACACTTGAACTACTTGTTTTCATCTTGTGGGGTTTTTTTTCCAGAACTAACTTTAACTTTGTGTCTAAGTTTTTCCATCTGTAGAAAAACCTCTTTTTGCAAAGCTCTGTAGAGATCTCTATTCTTAGGGCTGTTATGTCAATATGTAATTAATTTGCCTAATTCTGCTGTACTGTTCTGGAATACTTGGAGATTGAAGTGTAGACTTTTTGTGACTTGGTTAAAGAGAAAAACAAGATAAAAATAATGGAGTGTTGGATGCAAATTTATTCCCCAAGTTACTAACACATTAGATTTCATGTGCACTGCTGAAGATATATCCATCTGAGTACAAAGATGCCAAAACGTGGCTTACTGAGGCAGCTAAAAAAGGAAAGGGTGACACGGCCAATGACAATTTAAATAGTTCTGACAACGATGTGCGACCTGATTTGTTGCTTCCTGAACAGGATGGTAATTTTTGCTGTGTGCGTTGGCTGGGTTCGTATGGGTTTATTTACTTGCCATCCCATGTTTAGATGTTGCTACTACGAAGGGGCCAAACTGTGTTCCCTGGGCATAAAGCATCTCCCTCAGCACACAGGAGCTGCAGTGCACGTTGGGAGAGCCCAGTGTACTTTGCCAGCTCCCCAAAACCCTGGCCAGATTCTGCTGGAGTCAACAGAGACACTCCCATGGACTTGGAGCTGGATTAGGTCACTGGCTGCCATGGGAGAGGAACATGGCCAGGTCTGCTGGCTCAGACTCGCAGGCCACAACGACTTCAGCCTGTGAGGTAGATGGAAATAGCAGGCTACAGCTTCTTAACAAACATTCAGAAAAACAAACCAATAGTTACAGGATACTGTGTCCATGCAGGGATTACGCTGGACTACAGGTTAAGAGTTGTTAGCTGTGGGTTCCAAAGGGCTTTGGCCTCCTTCCTAGCAGAGAGGAACCACAAATTCTCATCTTACAGCTCAGCTCCTGCTCAGCAGTGAACCCCACCTGCTGGGGTCCTTCTCAGAGCTCTTCAAACCTCAACCCATCAAAGACACAAGGGGTTTTATTCTGTTGTGAAAAGAAGTGGATTTGGTTGTGACCAGCGTGGTCTTCAAAGGAAGTCACTCCCCAGGACTTGCTTCCATCCTTTTTGCCATGTGCTGCTGTGATTTACTTAAAGTGCTCTTGATGCTTATGGTTCCATAAGTGAGCTGGCCAAAAGATTAATCATTATTTTTAAGCCTTTCAGCCATCAACTCTCCCCATCATTATTTACTACTGGTCTTCAGGAAAAAGAAGTGGCAGCACTTCATCTGGGGCATCTGCCCCTGCAACTCCTGTCTGTAGGAACCAAATTCCCCCAGCCACCATGGGGGAGAATCTTCTCCTTCAGCCTCTCCCACCAACCTGTGCTACCACAGTGGAAAGGTTACTGCTTTTATCCTTTCTCTGAGAGGCAGGGCAGAGGGCACCTCTTCCCCTCCAACCCTGCAAATAACACCTGTAGCTGAAATGGTGGCAGGCTTAATCAACAGACCTGTTTTACTGGACTTTCTCTGAAACACTGCATGTTTTTACAAAGCAGGTTTTGTGCTTAGTGTCTGTACCGAGTGCTGAGGGGGGCAGGTGCTGCCCCATGCCTCGGCACCAAGCCTGAGCCTCACATTTAGGTGTCCCCCAAGGTTACTCAGTCACAGGAAATTCTCCCCTGCCTAAGCTGGTGTTTCAGAAATGGTGTGGACTTTAACTGTTTGCCAGTAATAAAACAAATGTATAGGAAGGTCAGCCCTGGCTTCAGGAGTTTGGTCACATTTCCAAAAACAAACCTTACTGAACTTACTGATTCATCTCCAGCCAGTCCTGGAAAGAGCTCTCAGAAGGGTGCCCACTTTCTGTCACTCCAGCCTGAGAAAGAGGCCAGACCCCTCTACCACCATTGGGAGCCCACTCTTTATCATCCAAGGAAATTTTATTCTCTATAACTATATTTTAGTTATACTAGATTATATATATAATATGTATTTTAGTTATAACTATTTTTTTAGTGGGTAAACCAAAAACACTCCTCTACAAAACCAATGAGGTTCAGCAGCAATAATCTGCTTAGTGCCTGTGGAGAACTAGGGAAATGTACTGTCCTAGGCTGAATTTATGATGCTTATACACATATAAAAGCTTTCTCAAACATACATGAGATTTCATGGAAAGCCTGACCTTTGAAAGGTAGGGTTTATTTCATTTAATGGCCATACACATGAAGAGCATTTTAGAAGATGCCAGTATTCCTTCCACCTTGATCTACATCTCATTTATTCAAAAATCTCTGCATCATTGTTCTTATGTATGTTACACATAAAAGCAATTGTACAAAAGTGGATTAAATGACAGAAGTACCCAACTCAAAAGGTCTGTAACACAGTTAAGCTTCAGAAAGAACTGGGACATATTTGTCCCCATTTACTTTAAAAGTTTGTCCCTCTTAACCATAAGAAGGTCTGCAGATATGGAAAGCATTTAAGAGAAGCTTTTATATTTATTCTTGATTTAGACTTGATGAAGTACTCTTAAAGAACAGGTCTTATGTTTTGTCATTACTATTTTTGTTGTATCTACAGCGTGACAAGAAAATAGTTGCCCAAAATACCAAAAGAGAAAAAACCTTTTGAGAGAGCCTGTTCTTGCAAGATTTCCATCCCAATATTTACAGGCCCAGGAGGTCCAGATGAGCTTTGGATATGCATCAAAGCTCCCAGATGGTTATCCAAAACAAGCACAAGCCCTGAACCTTTTGAAATTTGTCCATCACTAGTTTTCACATCAAATTCCTCCCCTTTCTACCAAGAATCAGAGTCTTCCTCTTCAGGAAGTTCCTATGCTCAGTGTCTCTTGATTGTCCACAGAGGGATACATAGGATTTCACTAATGTCTATAGCAGACTTTCAAAAGAAGTCACACTGTTATTATTTTTCAGCATTTAAGCAAATCTTTCTCATTTAAAACTTGAAAAAATCTGAGCTTATACTTCCAAGCATTACCTTGAGGAAGCATCTGCAGCTCTTCCCAATGATGAGCTGAGAGTCTGTAGGTTCAGGGGTTCAGTGAGGCACAGACTTGGACTCTCCCCGTTGGGACCAAGGCTGGAGTTCATCCATTCTGCACTCTGGAGTGAAATATGGGCAGCAGATTCTACTCAGTCCCTGGTGAACAGTAGCTCACACAATAAAACTATCATACCTAATTCAGCTTTTGAGGGAAAGGCCTTGCCTGCAGGCTGATTTATGGGCTAACCCAGCAGAAGATACTCCCTGTAGGTCAGGTGTGATGAGGTCATTGACAGGGCAATAGCAACAAAGTTTTTGACTGTAAATTCCCTTTATTTCAAAAGCTCTAACAGACAAGTATAAACAATTTGGATAAGGTTCCTCCATAACTCAAGGAAAATATTCTTGCTTTATGTACTTCATAAAGTATTGCCATATTGCCATTATCTTTTCTTTCCTTTTCCTTATGTATAAAGTAAGGCTACTAGGATAAATTTATTCTCCACGTTGACACTACTATCTTCTGAGTACTTTCAAGTTCATTTACAAAATTCAGAGGAGATTGCTTCAATTAGGGTCATCTGGTCATGTATCCTTGATCCTTTGATCACCAAAGCAGAAATACCATGTTAGTAATCTCTGGGCTACCATTTGGGTTAATGAATCGGCTTGACTTTAATTCTAGCCCAGATGTAATCTTTTATAGCTTAATGATTTGTTCCAACATGAACTCCAATTGAATGTAAACAGTTTCTTTATTTAGAGAGAAAATTCTTTTTTATAACTTGTTTCTCTTCCTAATTAATTCTAGAGCAATTAAATCAAACCTTGATCTGTGGCAATCAAGATTAAATCATAGTATAGGTTAGGCTGTTAATATCGTCTTTGAGTTCATTATTATCAAGGCTAACAGTAATCAGCAAAGGAGGGAGAAACTGATGTAGCGAAGACTACAGATCTGAGGACTTGTTCTTGTTTTTAATAGCTGATCTGCCTTAATATATGATAATACTTGCACTTATTTAGTAACTGTTTTCCAAGGAGCTCAACATACTCTCCCAAAGTTAATTTATTCTCACAACACTGATGTGCGGGAGGTAAATATTATCTCCCAGGGACACTGAAAAGTTTTGAGGCACAGAAGAGTTGTGGGCTGTTTGCAAAGTCACAGATTGGGGCCCAGATCTTAATGCCATTAACAAATCATTAGCTGGGAAGCTTCACCGTAAACTCTGGTTATGATAAGAGAGGAACAGCACCTCATCCATAAGCACTCACCGAGCATCCTGCTTAGGATGGATTTGTTGGCCACTGCATCCCGGCAGTCCTTGGAGTTAAAAACTGCCAGTGCTGTGAGCTGGCTGCTCCACAGACCTCCTTCCATCATACCTCCTCAAGAGGACTTGCCATGTAGCTCGGCCCTGCAGTTGCCAAGGGGGATTTGTGTTCCCCGAGGTAAAAAAATTCATTTGTAAGTTAACTGATGGTTTTGACAGACATTGCAGTTCTGAGCATTGTTTAAACAGCCTGGCCTGTCCACATTACCACAAACCTTCATTTTGAACCAAGCTTAGATTTAAAGGACAGTGAAAGGGATGCTTTGCAGCCCTGACTGTCCTCAAATCAAGGCACTGATGTCCCAGATGAGCCCCAGCTGAACCTGTTCTCTGCCTGGATCTCTGTACATAATTATATTATCCCATGCTGTGGCAGATTAATCCCGACTGTGCAGGAAACTCCTTCCCATTTGGGTCATCCCTGCTAGGTACAGCAGTTGTGTGGAGAGGACCGAATCACCCCGGTTCAACTCCAAACAAGGGAAACACAAGAAAGCATCAAAATGTTGTTTGTACTCCAGTTCTATATTAGCTTCAAAAAAATTACAGCAGTGCCATTTTCAATTCAGTGTTATGCTGGAAAGGTTGCAAATTAATTAGAATTATGCCTTCTTTGTGCCAAGTGATAATTTACTGCAATTAATTATCAAAAGATCTACTGCTGTCAATTACGGTACTTGCTCTTTGGGGGGGAGAAGCTATTTACGTATAGCTAAATTCTGTAACAAAGTTCCATTTTACTTTTATTGTTTTCAATTAAACTATCATCATTTGCCTTCCCTCTGCCAAATACAATAAAGACTCGTTAAGAACTAATCATGCTACTGTGACCTTTTTTTTTAATCCAAACATTAGCTAGACCTGCACTGAGTCAACACTCCTATTGTTACACCTGCAAATTGTACGTAGAGAGGAGCATACTTCAGAATTAATGAGCACAGCTGTGGTCTCTCTTACATTCAACACTTGTAAAATAGACCTCTTTAAAGTGCCATTATCACAATATTGATAGAGTTATTTATAGTACTGCAAACGTTCCCAGTCATAACAGAGTCCTTGTTATCCCCCACAGCAGTTCATGTTGTTGCCATCTCCTGGACTCATTCCACAGTTTGTGATAAGGCACCACGTGGACAATCCTTTACGAACAAACTACAAAAGACATTAGGAAAACTTCTACGTAGGCAAGTTTTAAAGCCAGGAATAGGTCAAGCTGTCAAATCCCAGCCAGCACAAGGCTTGTCATGTTCTTGTGCTGTGCAGTTTCCTGTAATTTCTGGGTGGGATGTGAAATGAAATTACAGGCAGCAGAAGCTGCAAAGGATCTGGATGGCATTGTCCAAATGGGAGCTGCTTTTTGCAGTTAGTAAGACTGTTTTACCATAATTCAGTAAAACAGATGTAAGTTCAAACTCTTGGTGTCAGTCACTGAAAACAAATACCACAGGTGCCAACTTTGGTTGCTAAGTGAATACAAGCTTCTTGGGCTTCCCAGTGTGTGTGCAAACAGCTAGAAATTGTCCAAGGCAGAGGTTCTTCTGTCAGCAGGAAGGGAGTTGCTTTTTTCAGGTGTCTTTCTACTCAGCTTGATCTCCTGACACGTTACTGAAGTATCAGTAAATGTGGTCAAGATGAAGTGAAGTAGGAGATTTTATCAGTGTGAGTTTTCCTATTCTCAGAACTGCATCACCAGGCATATATTTGTCATATTAGTCTTATTGTAATATTTCATATTAAGTTTTGTCAGACTTGGCTCTGTGTCCACTAAAGATCTGGATACAGCATTTGTGGGGATGCATTCATGGGAAGGTCTCCAGAGTCATCCTGCAGATCCAGCAAACCCAGTGCCCCCAACCATTTTCCTCCCTCTTTCTGGTTGCAATGTTCTACTTCTCTTCTTATAGGACAGAAAATGACTTTGCTTCTGATCCACTGTCCATTATCTGAGGACAATAATTTTGTTCTAATTCAGCCTTCATTTTGGAAGGAACTGCTGAAAAACCTCAATTCCCCTAAGAGTAAAAATTCAACTAACACTTGGCTACTTATGAATTATTTCCCCGGATCCACCTATTTCATATCTTAAGTGCATTGTGGCTGAAAGGTCAGATCTAAAATAACCTCACTTTATATTCTCCCTCTGAATATAAGAGATCACTTTCATTGTACAGGTCAGCTCAGAGAACCAGCCAAGCAATGTTGAGCTCACAGGTGTTGCTGGTTCAGATCTCCTGAAGGCAGAGTAGACTTGTGTAGTGATTCCCAGCTGAAGGCTGGTTGGCTTGTGAGAAGTTATTTGTCAGCTGTTCCAGCCTCCCTGGGGAAGGGAGGAGGTGAACTCCTGTTTTATGGGAGGCAACAGGGTACTCTAGCACAGAGTTTGGAATCCCTAAATTCCCTCACTGAGCTGCACTTCTAAGGGAGGATTTGAATCTAGACATATTCTGTTATTCAGAATGGTTCTGGAAATAACTGATTGTTGCAAAAATACTTTTTCCAGAAGTCTCTGAGTTTTGGGGGTTTTGTTTGTTTGTTTTTGGTTTGTTTAGGTTTGGGGGGGTGTTTGTTTGTGGGGGGTGGATTTGGGGTTTGGGTTTTTTTACTTCTAAAGAATTTCTATTGTCAGGTTTGCTTATTTCTGTGGGTATGTACATTCTTACCATCATTTGCTGCAACTCTGATTTTGTTAGTGTATTTATCCTCAGCTATATCAGTATAGTAGAATAAAAGCTGAAGAGAGAATGGGATGAGGAAGTAGTGTCAAAACCTTCCAATTCCTTTGTGACTTGGGAGAGGTTTACATTTTGAGTAGCTTTTCAGGGCTTTGGAAATGTTCCTGTTCCTCAACAAAAGGAAAGGAAGGAACAGAGTAGTTATGGGGAAAAGGGGTTCTGTGGAAGTGAAGGAAAGGGAGAGAAGGCTGGAAGCCAGGGCTGTCACCTGGAACCCTGCTCTGCCATTTTCCTCTGAGTGACCTTGTTCATCAGAAGAAAGCTTTTCTGTAAGGAAACACAAAGCTGGGCTGAGGTGAGGGACAGGGAACAGTACGGGGGTTTTGTTTCCATAAACTTAGTGAGGAATGGCACGCAACTTCAATGCACATGTGATTAAACTAATCTAGTTAAAATCAGAAAAGGATTTCTCATAATTCAATTGGAGTTGTTTTTAATGTTTGGACTTTGGTCAAGGACAGCTTTATTGATTGAATTTAATTGCTTATATTTTCCTGTCCATTTATTGAAGCCCATTTTTCAAGTCACTTGAGAGGCTGCTAACATTTCAGAAAGGGGATATGCCAAAGCATTGCTTTAATTCATTATCTTTTTGGACATACAGTAGTTGCTACTTGGCCCAAATTAAATCCGTTAGAGAATGTGATAGCATAATTACTTACAGGTATCCAAAACTGCTTTTAACAGAATTCTCTAGGAGGTTACGAATATGATTTGTTTTGCCCTTACATTGGATGCAAATGTCTTGGATTTCAATGATAAATAAATATTTCATCAACTCAGGACAGATTTTTCTCATTTCCATATGTTGCTGATGGACTAAAATTCTTGTGAGGTCTTTATTTTTCCTTAAAAATAGAAGTATTATAAATTAGCTCAGTCACTTTTTCAAAATGTGTAAACACAGTGACCCTTGAGGTAAAGAGGAAACCACCTGTGTTTCTGACTTTTTTTTTTCTTCCAAACTGTTCTCTACCCTGAAATACTTTCTAGACAAAACTCCACATTAGCTTGATTGCTTCATGCTGTGTTCTGATGACATCAAGTCTGTGATTCTCTAAAAGTTACATCAGCCTGATTCCAAATGGATTGAAGGGCTGGATGTTCCCAGCCTGGAAAGACCTATGGGCTGGAAAACACCATAGGAAGGTGAGAGTGAGTTGCACTGCAAACCCCCAGTGACAGCCCTTGCACAGAACTGAGTTCCTGTAAGCTCTGTTCCTGCTTTCCTCACCTATCTGCTATGTCCTCGTCTTTTGCTCCCAGTTGTGGCTTCCTGCCTTGGAGGAGTTCTCAGTCTAGCAAAGAAATGGGACATGAGCAGGTCTGTAAGGACAGAGGAGTGTCTGCTGGCACTTGTGGACTCACCTGGTGTTGGGCTCAGCTCTCTGGCTCTGCTCTGAAAGTACTTGGCATTATCTTGTGTTATGTGAAAACTAAAGCTGCAATGGTTGCAGTTGTTAAGATTGTGTTTATTGATACGAGGTCTAGGCAGAAAATGTGACTACCTATAAAAACTCATATTCAGTGCTTTTCGGGCACCTGACTGTTTTGTTAGGGAGATGCACATGACAAAACTTGGTTTAGCTTCAAAAACTTCAAATCAGACACAATCCAGACTTACATATTACTTTTTCTTATTTAAGAGAGTGCTTAATGCTTCCTTAGAGTGAGACAAGGTTCTCACAAAGACCCCAGGATTTATCCTCTTCTTGCAGTAGCTCTGTGGTTAACAAATGCAAGCTGAAATACCTGATGTATGTAATACCTCTCCTCCCTGCAAAACACCAAACATTTAAATGTTGCCTAATTCACAGAAGTTTTGCTTCGGAATCCAGCGATCATATCTGATAAAAGGCACAAGGAATTCCTTTCACAAGGAACTGAACCACAGATGGTTATGTGATTTGAGGGCCACTGAACATCAACAGTTTTACCAAGTGAATCAGAATTACAGAAACACCTGCATGACTGCATCTGCAGACTCAGCTAAATTACGCTTCCATCCAGCCACATGATATTTAATGTGTAATTCTTCTGCATTTTAATCAAATGCATTGTAATGACAGTACAAAATTTCAATATGAATGCACCTTAATGTAGGAGTAACTAATAGCTGCCATCCATTAGTACCAGCTAAGAGACATACTTCCTCTTAAGCAACAGGGGCACGGTTATTTTAACTCATTACCTGCTTTGTAAATGACATTTAATTGCACGTGAAGTGGGGATGTTCACAGGACACTGCTGGGAATGCAAGATTGAGCACCCAGAAGTTAGCAAATATTTGAAAGAACATTGTAGAAAGGTGTTTATGAACCCCTGCATGGTAAGACAGGCTCTGTGCACTCATCCCATTTGGTGCCTCTTCCCTGTAAAACCTGCTCCAACTTATAGCAGTTTAATGCTGTAAAATTTTTGCTGAGCACAAGCAAATGTGAAGTTTGTAAAGGCTTCTGAGATTTGATGGATTTTTGAGACTTCCATAAAACCTTCCTTGAGAAACAAATGATATAGGCCAGTCTTCTAGCTGTTGCTTTCAAACCAGGATGTTATCAGTGCTTTACAAGGTCAAACTATGAAAATAGTAACACTGAAAAATATTTCCTAGAACCTTTCTTACGGATAGATGAATTAATTTGGGTAAAAGTTTTCTGGAAAGAAATCAGCCTGACAAAAAAGAATTTTGGAAAATGTCTCCTAGTGGTTAACACCAGGTAAAATTTTGAGCAACAAAAATCAACATTTAAAACAGAAAAGACTGGCCAACCTTGACTGGCCAACCTTGGGAGATGAATAACTATGAGTTACTGTGTGATGAAATTGCTCTCATTTGGCTCTGCCCTGAGATGTGCCTCCAGTTAAGTCAGAGGTCAGTTCTCATATCCACAGGGACTAAATTCAAGATTTCTACCCTGGTACAATGTTCTGCCCACAATGGAGCTGGGGGGATCAGGGCCAGATCTCTGGAAAACAGACACTGTTGTATTCTGGTACTCTGTTAGAGGCTTGTTCATGTTTCTAGTGCCAGTAGGGAAAATCTGAAAGCATGAAGTGAGGTAGAAAGGGAAGATTTAAACTAAGTAAATTAATTCCTGAAGGGCTGGCTATTGAAACACTGTGCTTCCTGCCCATGTTTGACTTTACTTCAGTTCATTGGTCCCTAGTGCACCCAGAATTATAGCTCAGTAAACTTCTCCAAGGATCATACATTTTAAAAAAAACAATCATCCAAAATCTCAAAGTGTGGCTTAAAAGCAGGAAACCTCCTAGCAGAAAAGAGATTGAGAGAACACATCTTGACTTGGTCATTTCCTCTTTCAGATGTGGACACATTTTCATTACAAATTACTCTGAAATCAGTAATTATTTTCATATGGTTAACAAAAAAATACTGATTCAACATTTGCATCTCCCTGAATTGCAGTGGAGAGGGATTACAAATGGCACAAGATGCATCAGTTTTACAAAACATATTGAAGACTTCAATTTCATGATGGAAAGTGTTCTGTCATCACTTGAATGGCATATGAATACCAGCAGAGTGGGGAACCCACAGTTACCACAAAAGATGCTAAAAACAGGTACACGGAAATATAATGTAAATGCTCAAAGTTAGCTCAGCTTTCCGTTTGTTTTCATAAGTACTGAATGTTAAAGCTCCAACTATCTTGCCTAGGTGGAGCCACAGACAGAGCCCAAACATCCAAGTCCCACTTAATTCCTTAAAAAAACTGCCCTTTCTTTAATGGAGTGACTTAACTGTTTCATGGCAAACAGAAGGGAACACACAGAATAAAGCTACTTTATGCAATAACCTTGGATTCCAGTTTGTGTCTAAGAAATATTTACCATGAGCCTGCAAACCCCACCAAGCAGCTCCCATGTGGAAGAAGGAGAAGGCAAGGGAGGTTGCACTCGGTGGTCCTGTTAAGTGCAGTGATTTCTAATAACAGCCACGTTTGCTGTGAGTGATCTGGATCAACATCAAAAAAAAAAAAAAAAAAAATCTAGTCAAGTGCCCAGCAAGGGGTCTATTCTCATGTCCATGCTCATATGTTAAGTCCCATTGACAAGCATTAGTGGGAACTGCATGCACATATGGATATGTGAATAGCCCCAATGGGATCTGCATAAAGCAGTGTTTGACTATACAGAGATCGCTTCAACTGCCACGATAAAATAATAGAGGGGGAGAAGCCTTAAAGAGTGCTGTGAACAGGCCAAACAATTTAAAGAAATTGATAAATAATGGAGGTTAAAAATGAAACAGCAAAATTAAAACAGCATTAGAATTTGTTATGTGAAATAAATACAAAATGAGAATTATTTTTAAGAAATTAACCCTGGCCAAAATTTATAAAAACAGCTCATAACTCCAAGTTCTCTAATTTTTCAAACCTCTTGATCTTCCTCTTACTCTATATCCTAAATAAAAACAAGAGACACAGGAAAAAGCTCTTACTGACAAGAGGTGAGTTAAGAAACGCACTGATAAGCATTGCTCTGCTGAAGAACACAGGACATGAAATAGTGGCAGCTCTACAATAGGTCAATGATAATGATGCTCCTGAGGTTATGCAACACCGACAGCCACTCTATAAATGTCAGAGCCTTGCAGAAACTTCCTGGAAAAGGTTTCTTGCTACCTGAGAAGCCTCCAACAGCCAGTCTGCTGGACCAAAAATCTCTAAAGTATTTGTTCTCTTTCTGCAGGAAATATTCAGATTTTCCCCTGACGCCACTACCTAATTCAAAATCCCATTTTGGAGACTTTGAGGATTTTTGAATGCCATTTTGATGATTTGAGAACTGTTCTTACTTATGCTCACATAGCTGAAACAACAAAACCCTTCCTGACAGCCACACATAAATAGGTGCAATGAACAATGAAATCATCAATTAACAGAGCAGACAGCAATCACTGCTGTGATAAGTGCCCATATTAAGAACCTAAATTGATGTGATATGAAATAGATGATAAGCAAATAATGTGTATAAATCAGGCCTAATTGTGATCAAGATCACTGGTTTCTTATCCTGTTCTGGTGCCCATAGTAGAATTCAACCACTGAATTTCAAGTTATTGCAGAGTCCTGCGTGTCTACAAAAGTCTCACTGGCTTCAGACCCAGGTCCAAACTGTTCCAGCAATGGTGCTTTGGAACATTCCGAGGTGAAGCAATCCATATGACTGACAGTGAAAGCTCTTATCTTACAGGATGTCCTTTTCCAGTGGTCATTTAGACCAACAGCCAACCTATTAATCACAGCAAACCAAAGCTTGTTAGGTCCCTGCTGGCCAAAGCACTTGAGAAGACAAAAGACACCACGTTCCAGCTGACACCTGCAAGTAATTACACATGGTGATAGCAGTGAGTGAAAGAACAATTTGAGAACCAATGCTATGAGGAGAGGTGCATTTCTTTTTTATAGACTGAACTATTTTCTGATCTTTAAGTGCCTTAGGGTCTTAGAAATCAAAGGCAAATTAGGCAGGGTAAAGAAAATCAGTTGCCAGGTGTTCATCTGGAGAAATGATAGATCTCTAGTGATTTTCACCAGTTCTGGAAGCAAATTCCCCTTCTAAGATGACACTGTATTTTATTATAAGGTTGTTTAATCAGCGTAATGGCAGAGGGCAACTGCTCCATGGAGAACAGAATCTGGAGGCCCACTCTCCCAGAGTGTTTTCTTTACCTACCAACAGATTTTTCAGTCTGTCTCCAATGTCTTTGGATATCAGGACATATATGAGGCATGACAAGGACAGGCATGCATTTTTAGGAGAATGTAAAATATGATGGCTGATCCTTTCCTAAAAACCTCCTGGAAAGAAGAGAAGATGAGAAGACAGCTCCTCCTCTGAAGAGCACTAAACAACCACAGCCAGGTAGGAGAACTCTGAGTTATGTTTCTCTTTAGTGAATATTTATTACATTAGCACTATTTGAATGTCACTGAATCCTGGTTAGAAAGGGAATGGTGGGGAGAAATTCACTTTCAGCAGGATTTGTTAATAAAACTCAAAATGCATGATATGTTTTCAGTACTGAATTCTGTTTTGATAAAAGCCATGATCAGAAATTGTTTTCACTCTATCAGTGCATTGATATAATAAGTATCTAGAAATCCTAAGCAGAAAATAATGTTGCAAGGAGCAGTAAAGATATATGACAACATATTTTGCCTTGTTTTCTAGATTTTGCACTTCTGGAAGATAATCTGCCCCCAGGTTCGACTTTGAAGACTTCTTCACATTGAAAGAAAAGAGGAAGATGAATTTACATTCACAGACTGAGAAATAAGTCACCATCATGTTGTACCACCATATCCTGGATCTATCAGATGTTTGAAAGAAAAGCAAGTTTCTTAGATAACAACCTTCCCAACAACTAATTTCAGCTCATGTTTCATTTTAAGCTGCTGAGTTGATTGGTGGGACAATTTTCTGCTCTGAGTTGATCACCAGCATGACTGCAAGCCAAAGGCATGTCCTCAGCCATTGCATTGATCTCTGCCTGAGTCCCTGAGACTGTTCAGCTGTCCAGGCTTTGCTATCACTGACAATTTCAATGTCCCTCAAACCTCTGGCATTTAAGTTATCAATTAATAATGAATCTCAGTGTCATTGTTTGCTTTGGTTTGTTATAGGGTTATCAGTGTCTCTTTGTGGACAGTGTGTAGTAGTTATGGTGAAGATACATGGGCTGAAATACCATCAGTGACATTCTGCACTTACACATGTGGGCAATGAATGAAATGCATGAATCTCATAGAGGTTTGTACTGAAATTTCCCTGAAGAACAGTGCTCTTGGGTAAACCACCCAGGACCACCTGGAGGCACATGTTCCATGCAGCTGGTGGAGTCTGTGAGGGAAGGCTGTGCTACAGACAGTTGAGGGACTGCCTCAGGTAAAAAATTAGGAGGTGGATACACAAAAAAGTACAATCTCTTCATGTAGCACACATGTACTGTGAGCTCTGCTGAATGGAGTTACTTTGCAGAGCTTGACACAATCACCGTGAGCTGAGGTTTCACAGAGGATGCTTAGTATAAACTGAAAGTGTTCTAACTGTCAGGAATGGCATCTTCCCTGGAGCATCTTTCTCTTGAGGAAAACCTGAGCCTGATCCTCATCAGCTGTAAATGGCAGTGCTGCTCCCACATAGGAAAGGGCTGTTGATCCACAGCAGGGGTGGCTGGAAAGACCCCAGGGAGCAGTAAAGGAAACCTGAGCATTAAAGTATTTCATATCAGATCCAGTTACATCTGTCTGTAAAATTAGTAACAACACAGACACCTGGTAGTTATGATTCATGGGCTAATAAATATGTTAAAAGGTAGAGAGTTGTGCTGAGCCTTGCACAGAACTGTCTGTACTATTAGATTTGATAGAGTTTAGCTCCCAGCTTTGGTCAGGGGCTAGGCTGAACTGTGCTCTGTCCAAACTTAGATGGGAGACCTCCAAGAGCGTGCCAGAGCTGAAGGAAATGGGATGAGGTCTCTGCTTTCTCTTCCTTCTGCATTACATTGAGCTGTAATTGGAGGCGCCATGTGGTGGTACTGTAGAGTCTTGAAATGATCACTGCCTGCTCATGGCTTTGACAATTGTTAAGGTTTTATGGGTGTTGAGAGAGGAGCAAGTTTGTAGGATGCAAGCAACACATAGGGAACTGCTGTGGTGGGTGTATATGGCCAGAGCAAAAGGAAACTGTGTGAGCAGCAGGACAAGTGTTCGCCAGCCTTTCTTACAGTAATCAATTACTGAGACAGAATTGTATCAGAAAAAGAGGCTTGGGGTGAAGTTTCAGGCTAATATTCTGCCTGTAACCCAGTCCCATCCAGCAATGTCTGTTTCACACTGTGAATAAAACAGGCTTCCAGGTAGATGTCCAGAGATGGGGTCACTGCTTCTCCTTTACCACAGAGCAGAGGCACAGAGCTCTGAGGAGGAATCAGCCATTTCATACCAGGAGGAAGGCAAGGGGTGACACATCTACTGGTTGGGGGCTGCTTTTTGGGGGGCTTGCATAGCTCCAGCAGAACACAAACTGTCTCTTTTTAAAAATAATAGGTTATTAGAGATATATGAATGTGTGATATCTGCACACCTGGCCTGGGTCTGGAGAGCCCATGAAATGTGTTAGACTAGTTATTACTTGATTATTCCATTGCACAGGTGTACATTCCTGCTCCCAAATGCTTATGCAATGTCTCTGCTGATGTATATATACTCACAGCACTGAAGGCTAGAGAAAATGTCTTAATACATGACCACACACTGTGTGCCATTGCCTCTGCATTAAATGCACCCACTTGGTTTTAGTTGCCACAGGTCTTCTGGTCTTGCCTTGAAAATAAAATTTTAAAAAAGACAGGATCCACTTTGTGCCTCGAAAGTCAGCCTTCAGCTACTCTGACTATTAAAACCCCCTAAATTCTCACTTGAGTTTGTTTGACTTCAACTTGCAGTTATCCATTTTTCTCTGGAAGATTAAAAATGTTGCTGGTATCCAGCAGATATTTCCAGACACATCTTGTAGATACTTAAATACTTACACATTACACTCATGTCACGTCCCAGTCTTCTTTCCAGTAAGCGAGGCAGATTGAGCGCTTTAAGTCTTTCACCATTAAGCACTTTCTTCAGCCCTAAAATCCTCTCTGTGGCTCTTTTCTGCACCCTCTCCAGTTTTCCAATGATTTTTTAAAAGTGTGAGCACTAGAAACCGCATAATCTTATATTGTCTGTATTAAAAGCAATTGTGTTTGAATGGGCTCAGCTCATGAAGCAACTGAGATCACTTGGAGTGCCATTCTCATCGCTGTCTGTCACTCCACCAATGTTCCTGTCACCCTCAGATTTATCAGCTGTGAATTTACAGTGTTTACATCCAAATCATTGAAGAAAACATTGACTAGCATCTGACCTGATGCTGATCCTGGTAAAACTCTCCCATTTGATAACGACTCCTGATTCATAGCTACTTTTTAACAGGCTGTTTGCCAATTCCTAATCTAATTAGTGCATGCTCTGCTGCTATTTCTAATGCTTTTTGATCGGAATATCACACAGTGTTAATTCTAATCTCCATAAAAAAATGAATATCACATCTCTTCATTGACCTTTATCATTCAGTCTTTACCTTCATCATATTATTTGATGCGCCTCATCAAAGAAAGAAATTGCATTTGTCTGCTAAGGCTTATTTCTCCTAAAACTGTATTTACCATCATTAATTCTATTTCCATTTTCATGGCAGCTTTTCCAATACACGGTAACAGCTCAGGATGTGTTAGAGGCCTGGCTTTGAGGTCAGTATGTTGTGTTACCAAACCAACCACAATAATACAACTCTTAAACCCACGCTATGAAACCTGATATATTTCATTGTAGCAGCTTGGTGCTTATTTACATTTATGTATTATCAGGTGATTAAAAAGGGCTACTTGCCACACTGCCTTAAGTGTAGCCCATGGAGAAACTCCTAGTCTTGGCCACTGTTTTCCAAGTGTTTCCCAGTGACCACTGGTACAGAAACCAGTACAACCTTAAGCTTCCAGGGAGAGCTACATGCTTCCTGAAGCCTGCCTCAGAACACCACCATGAAAGGGATGATGATGAAATATCAGCTATCATGTAACTATCTATAAATGTTAGATTTCTACAAAGTGATTCCACTGAATTGTAATTAAGGGTTTGAAAGTCGAATGATTTTAAGTGCTAGTTTTAATTACCGCTTGGTGAACTTTAGTGTGTTAGAATTGTCACAACTTTCCTTTAGAATTAGTGTCAAGCCAGGCAATACAGTGGGAAATTATTAACTCATACTTTGGTTCAGCAATTATCTGCATTACAAGGTTTATGCAATTAGCTGTTTAAGATGTCATTATATTTTGCCATCTGGTACACAGGAGTTTATGCATATGAACAGGCACATGTTGAAGTGATTTTCACTATATGACACTTGATCTCAACCCAAATCATCACTATAATGAGTGGAAGACACAGTGTACAGTACATTAGTGGCAGGTGCATACTATCAACTTCATTTTAATAGAAGACTTTCATGTTTCCATTTTTAAAGTATTCTGCACAAGTGCTGAAGAATTAATTGCTCGTTTGCAATCTAGCAAAAACCGAGGACACGTTATTGCTAAATGCTAAGGAACATCAGCTTTCAGGAAAGCGGCCACTTATTTAAGTTCTTTCCATCTGTAACTCCAGGCCAATTTCTGCCGCAGACAATAAGAAAGTCTCAGTTAAGATCAGCTTAAAATGTTCTCTGGGGAAGATGCTGAATTACCTTTGATAGGCTCACAGCACTGAAAGCCTCTTGAGGATGCCTGTGGTGTGGTCCATGCGTGACAACCTCCAGTGTCACCAGTCTCTGCCAGCGCACAATGTATTGTCACCTGCGTCCTTAGCCTTACCTCTGCCTGACGTCACTTGTGCCTGTTGGCTCACTCTTGACACACGGATTCTAAATCTGGGGGGAAAAGGTGTTGCTGTTGGCAGCCTCCCACCAGGAAATCCTCACTTCCAGGCGGTACAAAATGTAAATATCGATAACGCCAGCACTGCATACTCAGATAATACCTGGTATTTCTGACACATACTGCGTCTGGTGTTCTAAAAATATTCACAGCCTTTAATTAATTAAATTGCACGCAGCTATTAACCTTATTTGACACAAGGAAACCGGTCTCTGGAATGGTAAGAGACCTCAGTCACGGGAAGGCTGTGCAGAGCCTGAGAGTGAGCTGCCAACAGGGACTGTGCTAACTGAACTGCAGTGGAGGCAGCTAAAACCGGGCTGCAACTGCAGCACTGTCCTTTACTTGCCAAAGTAGGGGCCGTGGTTTGGGGCAGGACATGGGTTTGTCGTGGGAGAATGGACAGGACAGCTCCTGCCACATCCTTCTCCGAGCAGGACTGAGTGTCGAACACATGAGAGAACGCAGTCACGTGGGTCTGTTGAAAAATCACACTGCTTAGGAATAGTCATTATTTTGGGTTCTGGGATATTCCTTGGGATATTTCCCGTGTCTTGGGGCAGTGCTGGTTGCCTCTGAGCAGGAGGAGGCACCGTTCCCAGCCCGGCTTCCAGCCACGGCCCTGGCTCCAAGCAGGGGACAGTGCTGCGTCTCCACGTGCAGTCGCTGCAACTTCATTATTGAATTACATTAACAGGCCGCCCTCTAGTGTCATATTTTATTACTTGGGTAAAAAAAAAAAAAATGGGCCAGTCGGGTAAAATAAAGTGTATTTTGTCTCAGTGAACACCAGCTAGAGAGGCAGCCACAGAAGCAGCCAAGAAACATTTCTGTGGAGCACGTTAGAAAGTTCTCTGTCAGGTTAAAATTCGTAAAGTTTGGAGTTTTCTCCTGAGGTTCTGGAATTCAGTCACAGCAAGCCCAATGAAAATATCACAAATCCTGTGCAGAGTTTTCCTTTAAAATCAATGTTAACATTTCTGTGGCTGGTTACAGCAATACTGTGGTATATATGCGCATCTATACCTCTAATGTGAAATATTTTGCCCTCTTGTATGTACATCAGTGTCATTCAGGGAGATAACAGGCAATGTCCTTCAAGGCAACACTCCCAGTGCACAGGGATTGCTTTGCTGAGGCTGAAGACAGAAAGGTGATAGACATAAGGTTACAGGCAATTATTCAGGAGTTTGCAGTATTTTAGAGCTAAAATTTGAAAATACTAATGCTGAACAGACAATAAATACTTTTATGTTCTGAAAGGCTTACAGGCATTAGCATCAAGTGACCAGACCTGCCCTTACTGGGCTGGTTAAGAGTGGGAAAAGGGACAAAGCACCTTCAGGACCATTGGCAGGACAGGTCATGCCAACAGCTGGTGTCAATTAGCAGGTGAAGGCAGCACACATTCATCAGCCAGAGACCTGTCCTTGTGTATTAATGTTCCCCCAGGCTGAAGCCACCTGCCCATCTTCCATTTTTCTCCCATGACACCTGTCTCCCATGGGAGATCTGCTTGGCTGCATGACAAAGCACCCTTTGGATAAATAACGGGAAGAATCTCAGCACCAAATGCTGGGCACCAGGATCCCTCCCTGACCCGCTGGGGACAGGGACCTGCCCGACGCAGGAGACACTGAAGGTGTCCAGGGATGGGTTGGGTTGCAGGAAAGATGGGAAATGATTTCCCCCAGGGGAACGTAACAACTGCATTCCCTCTCCTCCAAAACCTCTCTGGAATTAAGGAGGAAGGAGCAGGGGACGCCCATAAATCAAGTCCCACACGCAGGCAGGGGGATGGAGTAAGCTTTACTCTGCTGACATCCGTCATACGCACTGTGGCTGACGAAAACATTGGCAAAGCAGGGCGAGGGTGCTCGGAGGCTTTAACCTGGATGTGTTTTTTCCTCGGTTTTGCCGTATTTTTGCTGCTTTCGGCCTCAAGGGCTGCCCCGGCTCCGCGGCCCCCTCAGGCTCCCGCGCGTTTCCCGCCGGGAGGGGGCGCTGCGCCGCTGAGGCGGTGGGGGGGGCGAGGCGGGAGGGGCGGGGCGGCGCGAGGCGCGCGCGGCCGCCTCCAGGGGGCGCCGCGGGGCGCGCGCGGGGCGGGCGCGGGGGCGCGCCTCGGCGGGGGCGCGCAGCGGCGGGGGCGCGCGGACAGGTGCGCACACACCCCCAGGTGCGCGGGCACAGGGACATTCCCCCCCCTCCTTCCGCACCCCCCGGGTATCCCCCAAGCCCTTTCTATCAGCGCATCGCACACGGGAAGGGAGAGCAGCGAGGAGAGCAGGGGCCCGGGGATGCGCCCGCCTAAAGAACTCATCTGCGAAAGTTGTTGGGTGTTACCATCCCGACCCTCCGATCTGTATTTTGCAACCCTGCAGGAACGCAACTGGGATTATTTATTATTGTTCCTTCTTATTAATTTAATTAAGTCTTGTTGGTGTAGCATTTTTTTCGCCCCATATTAAAGGAAATGAAGTCAACATCATTAAAAGGAGTGGAATAGGCGTATGCCAAAGTATTTGTAAGAGCACGTTAAAAATATTCTAATATGAATTCCAGCTGTCTCGCAGGCCTCTGGTAACTTTTCCGAAGAAATCCAGCGACGCCCCAGCCCCGCTGCTGTTGTCTGTGGGCTGAATGCAAATTTGTGGCAACAGGGGGAAGCAACCTTCGTTATTTCCTACAGTCACACTTTTTAAATCAAGTTAACTAGGAATTTTTAAAAGCCTTTGGCACTGCCTTTGGAGCAAGGCTCATGATGTTTGGGATTAAAAGGAAATTGTACCAACCTCACCTGCTCCAGGGAACAGCAAAGACTCCAGTGAGCCCACGCCAGTGCCACACAGGGCAGTGGCATGGCAGGGGGCTCATGGGGTACCTGAGTGCCAGGGGCTGTGTTTTGGGGTATCCCTGTTGAAGTACAGCCATGTGTTGGGTTCCAGTGTGCACAGTGGTGTAATGGTGTGTCAGAGTACTGGGCTACCTTGTGCTGGGTACCTGTGGGCAGGTGTAGCAGTATATTGGGGTAAGTGGGTTCTGGGGTGCCCGTGTGAAGATGCAGTGCTGTGCTGGGATCCCTGTGTCTGAGTGCTGGGGTACCTGTGTGCTGGGGTACCTGCGTGCTGGACACCTGGGAGGGGTATCTGACCCCCTTCCTACCATGCCTTCCCCAAGATGTCATAAAACCATCCAAAGGGATGAGCTGAAGAACAGGGGTCCCTGTTCCAGCAGGAGCAAAGAGGGTTTCTCTGCTAAAGAGGGTGTATGGATGCTGCCTCCTTTGCAGTCCCCTAGCTGGAGGGCACTGGGAGCACCAGCACTGGTCCTTTGCTTGTTTTGAGACACCAGGAGAGGTCCCAGATGTCTCAAAAGCATTGGGCACTGCTGCAAAGAGGGAAAAGCAGCTTCCCTGGAGTCTGCAGTCTTCCATGGACTGCAGTTGGCCATGGTCACTGCCTCCTTCCACTCAGATGTCCAGTGTTTTCCTCTGCTCTATACATTTCTCCCTGGCTTTCTGATTTTCTAAACCACAGAGAAGGATTTTCCATGGAGATTCAGTGTTCTCTCCATGTTGCACATGCAGAAGGCCGGCCCACAGGTTCCCTTTGCCAAGCAGGGCAGAAGTCACTCGCACCAAAGTTTGGAGCTCAGCACCACTGAAAATCTGGAGATATTTCTTAGATTTAACAAGGGGGGCTGCATGTAAATCAGAGTTTGGTGCTGCAGTGCAGTGGTGGAAAACAGTTCCAGCCTCCTGCCCTGTGTGCTGCATTACTGCTGGGGGGCTTATCCCGGATTTTATTAGCCGTGTAAGCATCTCCAGCGGCATGCGACCGTCCTGCTCTCAGGAGTGACTCCTCCCTCGCTCAGCAGTGCAAGTCTCGGGGACTTGCCAGTGCAGCTGCTGGGATTCAGGCATTCCTGAAACTTCTCTGCTGCAACCCTGCCCTGACCCTGGACACAGCCAAGGGAACCCCGCGTTGGGACAAAATTCTCAGGGATTGTGTCAACCCCTGAATTATAGTCATACCACCAATGCTTTTCATAGTAATTTTCCTTTTTTCTTTACTGTTAAAGGATGTGATGGGAAATAACAGGCAAAGCCACTGCAGGGCCTAACAGAGATGGTGGGGGGAGGCCAAGCTGCAGTCCAAAACTGTAATACCCTAATTTCTCAGGACCAGGGGATTCTTGGCTTTATGGATTTGATTCATGGGCAGTGGGAGCAGTGCTGGGACACCGGGGTACCGCATTCGCTGCACCCAGCTGGCACAGAGCCCCTCTGCTGCAGGGCAGGGAAAGCTGGAGGCTGCCCGGGGATCTGGGAGAGCCGGAGGCTGCCCGGGGGTCTGCATCCCACTGCCGCCTGGGCGGATGCTGCAGCTCCAGCCCGGGAGCTGTAACCCTCCCACAGCCACATCCATATGGGATAGGGATATATGTGGATACGCACATGTACACGCGGGTTGCAGCGCTGGCAGGCAGGACCACGCTGGGCGGGAGAGCTCAGGGGGTCCCCCCGCAGCCCCCGCCGCAGAGCCGGGCCCGGGAGGCGCCGCGGGGAGCGGCGGGGGCGGGCGCGGGGGGGCGCGGCGGCTGCCAGGTGCCCCCCTCCCTCCATCCCTCCCGCCCTCCGCGCCGCCCCCGCCACTTTTATTGAGACTTTATTTTGCAGCGGGGGTCGGGGGGCGCCGGCTCTCCCCTGGATTTCTCCCCCCATCACCTTTTTCTTTTCGTTATTTATATTTTTGAATTTTTTTTTATTGGGGGGGGGGGGCGGGAGGGGGCAGGGAGCTGGCCAAAACCTTCCCCGCTCCGCATGTGCGTGATTTAGAGTGACAGAATTGCGAGCCGGGGCTGGAGCAGCGATAAATCAGCTCCTCGCCGGCGCGGGTTGCCGGGACTCGCCCAGCGCCGGACGGAGACTGCGGCAAAAGAGAGGGGGAAAGAGGAAAAAAAAAATACAAAGCAAAAAACCAACAACCCCAAAAAAACAAGAAAAGAAAAAAAAATGAGGGTGTAGGGGGGGAAAAAAAAGAGGGGGGGAAGTATAGGAAAAAAACCTCGGCAGCCCGTGGGCCGGGCGAGCGAGCGGCTGGGGTTGCGCGGGCGCGGAGCGGCTGCAGCGGCCCCGGTCTGCGCTGCTCCGCGGGGTTTTCCTGCCTCGGTTCCTTTTTTTTTTCTGCTTTTTTCTTAAAGATTTTTCGGGTTTCTTTTTCCTTTTTCTTTCCTCCTCTTGTACCTTAGATGAAAATGGCTACCAGTGACTTGGCGAGCGTTGGGAAGGCAGAGCTGGCAGGTTGCGAGATTTATTTATTTATTCCCCCCCTCCTTCCTCCAAATAATCCAGACGCAGACCAAAATCAAACAGCAAACTTTAAAGGCTTCGCGTTAATTCTTTCCGCCCCGCTCCTCTGTTTTCTCTCCCCCCACCCCCGACGCGGTGCCAAGGCTGTGCCGGAGGGGGGGCCCGGAGGACGGGGAGCTGCGACGCCCATCCCGGTCGCCCACGCCGGGCAGCGGCTGCTCGGGGAGCGGGCAGGAATCGGGCAAAACCGGGCAGAAATCGGGCAAAACCGGGCAGGATCCGCCGCGCTGCGAACTCCCTCGGCGAGTAAAAATGGTGCCGCGGAGCGGGCGGATGCTGCGGCGGACACTGCGCTCCCGCGTAGGGATTATCCACTTTTTAAAATTTTTTTTTTCTTTTTAATTTTTTTTATTATTATTATTTATTTTTATTGTCATGCCACAGATCTTCAACTGTACGTGCAAATAAAAGCGAGAGCTCACGGATACCGCTTTCCTTCCAGCGAGGACTGAGTAGTTAATCCAATAAGTATCTGTATTGTTTGGGGCGATGTGTGTGTGGTAGGGGGGAGGCAGTTAATCATGTATCGCAATGTATGGATAAAATATATGAATATTAAAGTGACGTGGGGAAAGAGTGCCGGCGCGGGGGCTCCTTTCGGGGGAGAGGACAAAGAAGAAAGTGGAAACAATCTTTTAAAATATTTTCCATTCATAAAAATGGCAGAGGGCTTATCCACCAGTCTATTTCTGCGTCTGACTGAACAGCTAATGCGTTATTGCCAGCTTCAAAAGATAATTGTAGTGTCGGTAGAGACCTAATAATACAGTAGCACATGTAATTTTAAACAACACCTCATTGTTTATTGGGATGTAACTTTCCCGAAGTTTATTTGTAGCATTAAGAGATTTTTAAGTGCAGGAACAAATTGCAAATGAGCAGCTGTGGGGCGATGCACGGTTTGTGTGGCTACAAGAGTTTCTATATTTAGTGACAATCTGAATGTGAAGAGGATAAAAAAAAAAAAAATAGAATATTTTTAAGGAAATGCTTATTTCCTCCTGGAGGAGGGGGGAGCCGGGCTGGGGGATCTCCTGGCTCGGGTTTTCAGTTTTCTGAGGGAGAAATAATGCAGTCAGTGTGTCTTTGCCCACGAGCTTCACGACTGTACGTACACCTGCTCCAAAGGCTCAGAAATAACCTTTTCATGCAAGAAGTTAAGGAAGGGGTCGGGCATACGTACGTGGGGCGGTGTTGTGATTTATGTGCTTTTCCAGGAATCCAAATAAAACCGTAGCTGAGCGTATCCCTTTGTAAGGGCCACCTGTGCATCGCGCCTGCTTGTTCCGGGGGTTACCCTATGGAAATCTTCCCAGCCCAGTATAGAAGTTAACACAACAGTCGGGTGAGCAGAGGATGCTCTCACCTTCTCCCTGCTGTTAGGAGAGGAAAGCAGTGATTGTGACAGGCAGCCCACACGGATTACACTTCCTTTTTTTCTTTTTTTTTTTAAAGAAAAACTCCCTTTCTGCAAATAAAAACCCAACAAAGCAGCTTCTCCAGAGAGATCCAGTTCCAGCGCAGGGTGCCCAGTGAAGGGATCTATATTGCCAGGGCTTACAATGCGGCAGGTCAGTGAATTACAGTAATAAAGACTTCAAAAAAAAAAAAAAAATTCAGGTGCTGAGACTAACACATTTCCTTCGCTATTCCAAAAGGAACCGTGGGCACTGGGAAAAGGCAGAGCAAGCAAAAGGGACTGGGTGCACTTCGCTCTGTGTTTTCTTTACAAAATCTTTTAGGCAGAAGCGTTGGGTCTCATGCAGGTTTTTGAGTTTGCATGTGAGCACCTTTGCATGTGAGCTACGGCACAGCTTTTATGGCTCAATCCTTGCACGTTATGAAGTTGTCTATAAAATTAGAGGAGGTAGGGAAGTAAAAAGTTACTAATCTCGGAGAAGGAGTATTACTTTTAATTCCCTAATTTAGTTTGAAGTTTATGGGCTAAAAGTGGGGGGTTCTAAACTATCCTGTTTTAAACTATCTTGTGTTAGTGCCTGTCCTTCCTATGAAGAATATATCGCCTTTTAAAGAATACATAATTTATGGCTGAAATAGGTATTCTTAATAGTAGAAAAGAGTTAGGAGGAGTTAGGAAAACTTGTGATGGAAAACTTTCCAGCTCTGTACCCGCAAGAAAACTCATCAGACCTCATATGCTGTTTAGGTTAGCAGGGCTAAAACTATTTTATAAAAAATAATTGCAGAAGAGAATTGCAGATAAATTTTGTGCCAGAAAAGCAGTAATAAACCTGCACCTGTTACTGTGCCCTTCTAACCAGCCTATCTAACCTAGACACAAAGTTGTCTAAGTTTGTGTCCAAACAGGCCACTCATATTTTTCTTTTTATTTTTTTTTTTTTTTGCTTCCCAAAACTTTAGCATAGATAAGAAATGTGAAAAAAAAAAAAAAAAAAACAAACCTAACAGTGAAGCAGATTACTGGTTTGATTTTTATTTATTTATTTATTTGGGGAAATAGTGCCCATCTCATTGTGAAAGTTACAGACTCCAGAGAAAAGCCTGCAGCGAAGGGCAGCAGGGAATGCATGTTAATGAGGGCTAAAAGACCACCACTGCTTCTAAGCAGCGTAGGTTGATGTTTAATATTAGTATTATTATTCCTGTTTTCTCTTAGACGTAACTTTTCTTTGTCACGTAACTGTTTTGTGCTATCTGAAACTTTACAAAAGTCCAGTCAGCAATTCTTCAGGTTCATTTTTCACACCCTGTATTGAATCTCAGCTTTCATATTCTGAGCAAACCCTGAATGTAAAACGTTCTCACGTAAAAGCAGGGACAAAAGACTTACTTTCCTTTTGAGAAATAGATCGCATAAATAAATATGACAATGCATGGACATATAATATACTAACATAAATAGTGTCTGTATGGGTGTGGATGGGTATATAAACAATATTTGCCACGCCATGTTTATACCACTCTTGCGCAAACTTTATCAAGTGAAATTTTCATTGAGGTGTGCGAGATTAGGACCAAAGTGTTTTTGCCAAACTGCCTGATAAAACATTGGATTTAGGACAACAGCAGTATCAGTTCTGCATGCTGTAATCACTCCGTATCACTGGAGAATGATTTTGTACCATTGTGAGAGGTGTCCCTCTGCTTCCAGCAGCGGTAACACGGCGGGACTGTGTACAAATAAAATATAGCTTAGGACAACTGTACCTATTTGCATCTTTTTTGGCTGTGAACTGGGGATTTATCCAGCTGGATGCTGGCATCAACATGGTGAGAAGGGAGTTTTAGGTTCCTGCTGGCCCACGGTGTGGCCTGGGCTTTCGGGCACTGCTCGAGCCCACCCGTAAACCACAGCGAGCTTATTAAACTGCATTCACTTTCATAGGGAACTTTCACTTTAAGGTGTATTTCATTTTTTCAAATAAACCTTGCTTGCAAAGGGGTTTTTTGTTAAAAGTGCTAGCACTTATTTTGCTCCCCATAAGAAGATCTACAGCAAAACAAAAGGGGAAACGCTGCCTCTCCCGCCTCTGTCCGTTCTGTTGCTTCCTTTCTGCAGTCTGCACACTTCTGCTGGGAAGTTATTTCCTCCGCAATGCATTTCGCAATAGACTGGAGACCCTGTGGAAATGCATTACAACTCTGCAGCCATTTCTGCAACGCGCTGGGCTCCACAGCCAGCGCCCCATGTACGGCCGTGCCAGGCAGCGATGCCGCCACGAACTCACGGTCAAAGCAGGTCTTTTCCACACAAAGATTGGCCAATTTTTAGTGTACTCATTCCCACTTGCCCTTAGCACAACTGCTTTAATTCCCCACATGAATGTGGCTTTGGTGACCCACCCATGGCCCAGACCGCAAATGGTGTAGCCGTTTTCATCTGCCAGATAGGGACTGCAGTACTTTTTCATCACCCTGCTCTCCTGCTGGGAATCATGGCAATGGACAGAAAATATTGCATGGAAAAACATTATTATTCACATCTATTTAGTGATGTAAGATGAGAATTTCCTTCAAATATACTACTCTGCTTATTTAAGCTACTCCTTGAAATTTGGAGCCTGGAAGTTGAAAGTTCTGCCCTCCTGCCCTCCTGTTTTAGGATGACACAGTGTTCACAAAACCAGGGTGTTTATTGTAGAATCATAGAATGGCTTGGTTTGGAAGGCACCTTAAATACCATTGAGTTCCAACACTCCTGCTATGGAGAACACTATTTCAGGATCTGGAGCCTTTAAACTAAGGAGGAAAACCCTGTTATGCCCAGCTCTCTGTGTACCTGTGGAATAAAAAAGCAATCTCTTCCCCAGAGAGAGTCTTACAAGAATACTCTCAATACTCGCATTCAGAATATTGTTGATTTCATGGCGGATGGTGGGACAAGGTTAGGCAGGGCAGTAAACTACTGCTTCCCCATGACATTTCTACTGGGATTTGTAGATAGTTCCATAGTGGGTTGTGAGACAACAGTGAAACATCTGGGCATTGATTTCCATCAACCACACTGGCACTTAGGTCTCTTGGGGATGTGAGTCAGCAACGTGTGGCTCTAAGGTCCTCATGGAAAAGGGATCAGGATCGAGCCTGGCGATTTCAGGATTCTTCTGGCTCACAGCGGGGTGAAGCTGCTCCCAGGGCAGCCGCAGTGGCTCTCCCAAAGCCACCAACATCACTCAGGGCCCAGGGGAGCCCCGTTGTCTGTCCCAGGCCTTTAATGATTGCTGCTGTATGTTAACAGGCCATACCACATATAGCCCGGCTATTGTCAGCGCTGATCCTTGTCCAACTGACGGGCTATTCAAAGCGCTTCTCAAGCCTCTCCAAAATCCCAGCTTGTTCTACCCCGATGACAGCCATCCCTCCCATTCGGAGTTCTCTTTGTACGCTTGATAACATGGTGGAAATCCCTTATTATGCTTCTTTTAATAATGCTTTCACATGGCAAGGGGACATGATGTTTTAATTTATGCAGTGCACATCATCCTTCGACAATTTGCTAAGAGGAGCCCTCGCGACCTAAGCCTGCGCCGAATAACACAAGTTTATGCAAAACCAGTGGTTTCCAACCTGTGGTCTCCAGACCGCTGGGAATCGGCGGGCTCCTTCCGAGGGGTCACCAGGAGGTAACCAGGAAAGCAGAGCTGCTGCCGGGAGGTTCAAACGCGCTGCCGCGTACGGAGCCGCGCTGCCACCAGCACGGGTCTGGGGCTCCCAAACTGCAAACTGAAAATCACTGTCTCAGGGGTTTCCACTTTCTTACTCTTCTTTTTTTTTTTTTTTTTTTTTTTTTTTTGGTCTCTGTACTCAGTACACTGCGGCTGCAACCTCTGTCTCTTTAAATACCTGCTCAAGTCGATTAAAAGCAGTAAATTCAGTGGGGTAACCACGCCGCTCCTTATGAGTTGTGTGAGTTGAAGTCTCACTTTGTTGTCAAAAAATAGCAATTAACCTTCAGATCCACTTGCTCTCCCTCCCCCCCAAATTAATTTTGCAGTATTATCACGCATCTTGAGGCTTCCAGTTTTAAGCATATAATGCTTCTCCTGTTAATGAAGCGGGTATCCACGATCAAGGGGAGCTGAGAGCCACAGACAATTGTTTGTTTGCCTTTATTTCTCACGCCCTTTGAAGGTTTCTCTTTCTCCTCTCTGTTTTTTTGGTTGGTTTTTTTTTTTTTTTTTATTTATTAAGTGACTTTAGCAGATTGTACCCTCGGAGCTGTGAATAATGGGGTTATTCTACAAAAATGGCCAAGGCTAGTTAAGACACACAAAGCCAGGAAATCCTTTCAGGGATGAAATCAGGACTATTTTAGGGGTGCCGTGTAAGTTAGAGACTTTGCAGCTCAGCTGCTGCATCGCTGCCAGGCACGGCAGCGCTGCGGGGACCATCGGTCCTCCCCCGCCGGGGGCTTGCCCAGCCGGGAGGGCCCCGCACCTTCACCGCACCGGGGAGGGCAAAGCCTGGGGGGGTTTGCAAAGCACAGGGGGTGCAAAGGTGGAGGGGCAAAGGAGGATGGGGGGTTTGCCAGTGCCAGGTAACTTTGCCCGTGCAGCAAAGGAGCTTTGCTGGTGCGAGGGACGGGGGTTCCCCGCGCCGGGGAGGGCTGCCCATGCCGGGGGGTGTGCATGGGGGGCGTACCCGTGCGGAGGTTGGGGTTCCCCGTGCGGAGGGGAAGGAGGTTCCCCGTTCAGGATGGGTTTTACCCGTGCGGGGGGGGCTGGTTATCCATGCAGGATGGGGGGGTTACCCGTGCGAGGGGCGCTCGCACCGCGCCCCCGCCGTCCTCCCACGCAGGACCCCCGCGGCTGGGAAGGGGCTCGGCGGGGGCGGGACACTGCGGGCCCGCAGCGGGGCCGCCCGGCCGGCCGGGGATGTGCGGGGGTGTGCGGGGGATGTCCGTGAGCCCCGCCGCCCCCCGGTGCGGGTCTCCTGTGCGAATCGCGGCGATTGCGGAAATACGCGGGGGCGGGGGGGAGGAGGAGGAGGTGGAGGAGAAGAGGAGGAGGGAGGTGGGCGGGAGGCTGCCGAATTGCTCGTAACTTCTGCAAAGTCCCGGGCGCAGGGAGCCCACCCGGCAGAGCGGGGAGAGGCGGCGGCAGCGCCCGGGCACGCCCGCCCCGACCCTGACTCGCCCCGCGCCGCAGCCACCAAAACCCCCAGATCAGCCCAAAACCCAAAGAAAAAATCCCAACACATCCCACCTAAGAGCCGGCGGCAGTTGGCTGCGGCGGGTTTTCCCTTCCGGTTCCCAACGGCTGCGAGTCGATTTTAGCCATAAAAAATATTAAAAACTGCGAAAAAAAGGAGAAAAGTGCCGCCAGCCACCAGAGCCCGCAAAGTTTCTCTTGCACTGTTATCCGTGTTATCCCTTTTATCCCTGCCCGTGGGACGCGGCGCCGCTTAAACTCTTGTTTTTGTATTTTTAACCCGATTCCCACGCTTTCGCAGAGGGAATTCGCTATTGTCTGCGCGGGGTCTGGCCGCGGAGGGAGCGCGGGCGCGCAGGGCTGCGCCGCAGCTGCCTTTTTTTTTTTTTTAAATCTTTTTTTTTTTTTTTTTTTTTTTTTTTGTCAGGGATTTGAGAAAACCGCTGAGCTTGACAGATTCACCCCCTCCCTTTCCCCCCCTCCCCGCCCGTACGTGCGCGCCGGCTCCGTGCGCGCCGTCTGGAGCGCCCGCGGCCGCGCACAAAGAAACGCGCCCGGGCGCGGGATGTGACGGACCGCGGCGGGGACCAATGGGCGGGGCGGGGCATTGTGACGTCACCCATGCCCGTCCAATCAGCAGCGGGGGTGGGTGTTGCGACGTTTGAACTCCCTCGGGGGGAGGGGCGCGCCTTTTTTTTTTCCCTCGGTTTTTTTTCTCCTTTTTTTTTTTTTCTCCTCTTTTTATTTTTTTCCTTTTTTTTTTTTTTTTTTTTTTTTTTTTTTTTTTCTCCTTTTTTTTTTTTTTTTTTTTTTTTTTCCTTTTCCGCCGAAGTTGGCGGCGCCCCGCGGGGACGGGGCCGCTGGCGGGGCCGGAGCCTCGGAAACCTCCAGATTTAGCACCCAAAAAAAAAAAAATAGGGGAGGGGAGAAGAAGGAAGAAAAAAAAAAAAAGCTTTTTTATTTTAAAAAACCTCTCACGTTTAAAAAATTATTTATTTTTTAAAGTGTGCTCAGCAAAACGCTGAGTTGGGAAAAATGAGCATAACTTGAGCGCCCACCCGTTTAGCGCTCAAATATTCTGGGGTGGGGGAAGGTGCTTTCGCTCTACCCTTATTTTTTGGGGGGAGGGGGTGTATCCACGGCTGCGGTGGGGCTGCACTTGACCGTGGCCCCTGCCTAGAGGGCGCAACCAGCCGTCCCGCGGCCAAAAGTCTCCCGAAGGGCGCCAAAAGTTACTTAAAAGATAATGCTGGAAACCGCAAAAGGCTGGGAACGGTGCGGCACGGACGAGTGGGGGACACAACCCCCTCCTCCTCCACCCCCGAAACAAGCTGCGGGAGGGGATTTTTCCTCCTTTTCCCCTGTAATGGGAATTTTTCCCTGCGTGTGTCGTCGTCCGCCTCCCCCCGCCCCTCCCCTCCAAAAAGCCTGTGACTACGCGCAGGGACGCGGGGGTCACCTAAACTGCCTCCAGCATCAGTGGAAAACGCTATTCCCAAGCGGAAAGGGGGGGGATACACCACCCGGGACACCCTCCGAGTCCCCAGGAGCGGGCTGGAGAGTATCCAAACCCCAAACCCAAACGTTGGCCGGTGCCAAGACAATGCGCTCCAGAAGTGGCAGGAGGCGCGGGGGTATTTTTAATTTTAAGCGCTTCACTTTTAGATTTCATAAGTAAGAAAGAGGGGGGAGTGCGATGTGCCGAGGAATTTATGTGTTGCTATTTTTTTTAGAAGAAAATTATTATTTTTTTTAAAGTGGAATAAGCACCCTTGATTCTAAAGCGCTTGATTTAAAATGACAAGTGCCAAAGGCGATGGGGAAAGTTGTGGAAGGCAACGCCGCTTCCCCCGGTGTCCCCCCCACCCCCCCCCGCCCCATCGCTCCACGGTCAAGGGCCGAGCGGAGCCGCAGCCCCCGGGAAGAGCAAAATAAATAAATAAATAAATAAACAACAATTATGATAGAAAAAAAAATACACAACCCCCCCCCGCCCGCTGTAAAAAGAGGAAAACTTTGAGCCGAGCCCCGCTCGCCTCTCGGCTCCGCGGCTGGCCGCGCTGCGGGGCGGCGGGGCGGAGGGAGGCGGCGGCGCCGCAGCCCCCTCCCCGCCCCTCCCCGCCCCCGCGGGCGGGCGGCGCGGGGCGCGGGGCGGGCGGTGCGCGGCGCAGAGCGGAGGGGCGCGGAGCGGAGCGGAGGGGCGCGGAGCGGGGGCGGCGGAGGGGCGCGCAGCGAGCGCTATGCCTTTAACGGCGCGCGGGGCAGGCATGCCGAGCGCGTAGTGCGGGAAAGTCGAGGCGGGGTTAAAGTTCAGCTCATGGAGCGGCTCCGCGCTGGCTGCAGTTTGGCAGAGTTGGAAATGTGAAAGCAAGAAGCAGGCTCGGGGCTCCCCCTCCTCTCCTCTCTCTCTCTCTTTTTTCCCCTCCTCTCTCTCCCTCTCCCTCTGTCTCTCTCCCCCTCTCTCTCTCCCTCTCTCCCCGCACACGCACACCTCCAAACCGCAGCCCCCCGCAGCAGTCATGTATTCTCCGCTCTGTCTCACCCAGGTAAGCGGCCGCCGGGGCGCGGTGGGGCCGGCGCTGCGGGGGTGCGCGGCCGTGCGCGCCGGGGAAGGGGCACCTCCGCCGCTCGCCGAAACTAACTTTGCTGCCTTTCGCTCGCATCCCCCCCCTCCACCCCCTTCCCGCACGGCCATTTGTGTCGGCACATGGCTAATGGCGCCTACTTATTAATGCTTTAATTAACGGGGGGGGCCTCGCGGGCGCGGTGCTGCGGGACGACCCGCACGGCCCCGCCGTGCTTGGTCATCCGCGATCGATGCCGCGATGCCGCCGCCCGCGCTGGAGCGCCCCGCACCGCCCCGCACCGCGGCCCCGGGGCAGCGCCGGAGCCGCTGCGCCGCTCCCCGCCCCGGGCACGGCGCGGCCCGCACCCCCCGGCACCGTGCTCGGGGCTCCGCGGGAGCGGCCCCGCCGGCTCCGCGCCCCCCCCAGCGCCCCGGGCACGGACAGAGGGACCGTCCCCCGCACCTGGGCTCGCTCCCGCGGTGCGGCGCGATGCAGCCGCCCCCGCGCAGGGCGCCCTCCGCACCCGCGGAGGCCGCCCCAGCCGCGGGACCGTGCGTGTGTCCCCGGACACGGACACCCGCAAACTTGTCCCGCGTGTGTCGCGTGTCCCCCCCCGCCACCCTCCCGCCCGCGGATCGGGCCCCCGCGGCGCTCGGCGCAACTTTTGCGCCCCCCGTTCGCGGCGGGACGGGGCTGCGCGGGGAGTGGAGGCGGGGGTGTCGCTCCGCGGTGCCCCCCGGTTGCGCGGCCGCGGAACCCCTGGCCCCCCTTTTCCCCGCGCGCTGCTGCAGGACGCTGAATTACACCCCTTCAATTAGCAGGATATAATGGTTTAACGAGGAAATGCTTTGTGGCGGACTCAAACCCCAGATTATTTCCTCCTGCAGGAGATTTTGACTACATTATTCTTATTAATTTAATTGGAATATTTTTTTTCTCCCGGTGAGAAAGCCTCTCCGGGCTCTTTCCGTAGAGAAAAAGGCAAGGAATTGCAGGGAGAGGGGCGGCAGCTTCCCAGGCAGCCCAAAGAGCTGCAAAAGTTTTTTCCCCTTCTCTCGTTGCGGTCCCCTCTCCTTCTTCAGCTTCCCCCAAATTTTAGGGTGCTGGCGAGAAAACACCAGGCCGGCGGGGGCACGAAACTCCCAAACCGTACACTTGCTCCAAAGGCAGGAGGAGAGTGTGAGAGCAGCGGGAGTTTGCAGAGGATGGGATGCAGCAACTCCGGGCTGTGCCTGGACAAAGTTTGTGCCTTTAATTCAACTCTGAGAAATACCTGGTTTTTGTCAGCGCAGCGGCTGCAGGAGGGACCCCCGGACGCTCCGTGCAGGGCCCGCAGCGCCGACGCTCTTGGCATCTCCACGTGGGGCTCCTGGGGCTCAGTAGGCCCAGTCGCACATTAAGGGGAGAAAATAAATCCATGGGCTGGTTGTTCCCTGGCCCAGTCGTGTCATGTCCCCGTCCTCTGCCACCCCCCGCTTTTTTTTTGGTTTTTTTTTTCTAATTTATCAAAAGAAAAGCAGAAAGCCAAGCATGTGCTTTGACTCCGTTAGGAAAATCTCGCATTCTTGCTGCACGTTTGGAAAAGTAATAGGAGGATTAGAGGCCTCCTGACAAACTCTTCCCTCCGAAGGATCAATTAGGTGATTCTGTCATTTTTCCATAGAAAAAGGGGACGAGCCCTGAGCTATTGCAAGTAATTTCCTATTTTATCATTTTAAGAGCTTTTATTGATACAAGTTTCGGGAAGGATTTTCTTTTTCTTTTTTTTTTTTCTTTTTTGTTTTTTGGTCAAGTTTTGGTTTGGATTTAAAGGGAAGCTCTTGAAAGTGGGTTAGAAAAGGAAAACAAACAGAAATCATGGTTCTGAGCATATTTATCCAAGCCCTGGAACCAAAATGGCACAAGCATTTTGTGTCATCTGTCAGGAAAAATCCAAACATCGTTCCATTTACATATCTGCTGAGGAGCTAGGAAATAGTTGGGGAACATATGCACGTCTCCTCAGATTTACAAGCAAATGCATTGTAAAAATATTAGTAAGGGTCTCTGTAGCTGGCTTAATTTCAAAAAGATCTGCAGAATTACATTGTTTCAAAGCCTCCTTTGCAGGATTACATTATCGCAGGCGCCTTTGGGTTGGGGTTCTTTTGTCTTAGGGTTTTTGTTTTGGTTTTTTTTTAACACCTTTTTGCAGAGCAGAGGAGAAATTTGGGATAAACGGTACAGAACTGTGCGGCCCAAATTTTTTGTGCTGCTTAGAAACAGGCAGCTCTCGGAAGAGCTGTATCCCTGAACTTTGGAGAGGAGTGCAATAAAGAAAACCCCAACTTTTTATTATCGCTTTGCCAGCTTTCTGGTGTCTTTTATTTTTAGGTAACCCAGCCAACACTGAGGGGGGAAAGCAAACGGCTTTATCAAATACTTTCAAAGTTTCCCTTCAAGCTAACTTGTGGAAAGGGAAAGATCATTGCCTTTTCTACCAGTTCCTTAAAATCCTGCTATTTTGCAGCGAGGCTGCAGACAACTTGCACATCTGTTAGCACACTTGCACTGACACATTTCCAAAACTTTTTTGGTTTTTTTGGGGGGGCCGCAGCGCCGCTGAAATAAAAAACTGTATTGTGCAGAAGCTGCTCCCCCCCTCCGTCCCCGCGTCCAGCCCAATTCTGTTTGATCAGTCCTGGCTGCTTTTATTTCCACTTGGACTTTGCTAATACCTCAGCGCCGAGATTGAAGCGGTGCGATTTTCCGGAGCAGCGTGTTTACCAAGACACTTTGAAAGTTGCTCTGTTTATGAGTCGTTACCCTTTTCTCCTCATACACCATTTTGAAAAGCCACATTAGGGTGTAATAGGGACCTGCACACCTCATGCCCGAGCAGCGGTGCTTCTCGTTTACTTCAGCCACAGACCCTGACTTTGCACCAAAAAGCATCTTGGTTTTTTCCCCCCCTCCCTTTAAAGTGGTTTAGTGTTTTTTTTAAATCGGGGAGGGTTTGGGGTGTTGTTTTTACCTCCCCTTTTAGGTTCACATTGTAGAGATCAGCTTTAGCGCAGGTTAAAGCAACTCTCTCTTGGATGTTATCCAGTGCCGAGCCAAAAAAGTCCCAAGCACATGAGATCAGGCAGGACAAAGCGCTGCTTAAAGCAGGAAAGTTAAAATATTTCAGGATGTACCAAGACGTGTTTGGAAAGTGGGAAGGCTGGAAGCGCTGCCCTGGCTCGCTGTGGGGCTGTCGAGCCTCTCTGCTCTGTGTACCTTCGCAGATAAACTTCCACTTGACAAAAGGCCTTTTTTCCTTGACTCTCCCTGAGTGGGGAAAGGGAAGGACAGGAGGGATCAGGAGGGAGGGTTTATTATTTTTAATAGCTTGTAGAAACCTGTAGTTTTTATATTTTTCTTCTTTTTCCCCCCCCTACCTCCCCCCCCCCCCCCACCGTGAGAGCTGTTTCTGGTGGGTGAGAGCAGCTCCATGTGCTGGGATTGTGCCTCCTCTCACTTTTTGAATCTGCCGACTACAAACTCGCAGCAATTTTTTTTTTTTTTAACTTTATTGAAATTTGAAACTATCATCTTTTCCAATAGAGAAGGGGGGGGGGGAAAGAGGAATGTGCCAATTACTGGAGTGATTTATTTTATTTTACCTGCTTTTATTTTAATAATCACTCATAGTACTTAGATTGCTGCTGCTCTGCTCTAATGAAATATATTGTGCTGTTAGGAAAGTTTTTAACAATCTGTATTTAAGATAAAAATAAATGCAAAGGTGCTACCTATAGATTTAAGTATCTACGATTCTGTAACCACTCAGAATAAGTGCAATGAAAGCTTTTGGGGAGTCAGCAGAAGGTCTTGAATTACGACAGGATTTTGCTGATAGATATTTCTACTATTGATTTCTCAATTTTTCATAATTTCTGAAAAGAACAATGCAAATTAAAATAAAGTGTTGAAAGGAAGTAAGATGTCTGTTTTAGTAACCATATTTGCACGACCCATAATGATTTGGGTAGGAAATGTACTCCATGGGATAATTAAAAAAAAAAAAGTTAGTTTGTTAATCTGAAAAATCCCCAATGTTTCCTTGCACAGGGGTAGGCAGTGGGTGGCTTTTCCCATGCTGGGGAAAATGTTGCACAAATTACTTTATTTTTCCCTCCTGGAGGGCCCAATCCTGAGAAAAGGAGGAACTGGAAGAAGGGACGTCCCCAGCACGCAGCGCTGGATCAGGCCCCACAGGCTGGATACGTTTTTATGTGCAGCCTGGAGTTGGGTCATTCATTTATTCAGGGAAAAAAACCAAGAAGCATGGCCCCAGTATATTATAATATGTTTTGATCTCTGTGGCTGATTTATGTAATACTTAGGAAAAAATATATACCTATATATATATATAATTATTTTTAAAAAATCAAGGGGTCTTTCTCACCTTTTTTAGTGTCAGCATAATTTTAATTGCGATTATTTTTGTGCCAAGGGAGAGGGGTGATCTTTAACTCCTCGTTAAACAAAGCAAGCAGTGTCTCCGAATGGCCAAACTAACTTTCCGAGTAGGACATTTCTTTTTAAATATTTGAAAATACGATGCAATTAATAATTCTTTGCGTATTTGCACAAGTTGTGCTACAGTTTACTGTTATTGCATTCCTCAATTTTTCCTGGGTTTTTTGTTGTTTTTTTTTTTAATTTTATGGGAAGGCTAAGAGTCTAATATGCCCGGATAGCAAGTGGTTTTTTCCTTCTTTTTGACTAAATATAAACAAAAATATAAAAAAAAGATAAATTGCAAGGCTTACTTTTTCTAGGATTTTAATGTTAGTTATGATTGTGCTTGCGGGATAAATCGACCGCGGTACTTCTCGCTCCCTTCACTGTTTAGGAACCAGAGTGAAAACCACCCTTCATTGTAATTGTATATACAGCTATAGTGGCATTTTACTATTCTGCCGCCTGCTATTTCCAAATATATCTTAGGGAAAGTTTTACTATACTTTAGACTTCCCCATACAAACATTGATTGGCATCCAAATGTTTAGGATTTGCCAAATTGGCGGGCAAATGCTGGCTACACCGCAAGCAGCGGGGTCAGGGAGAGAGCAAAGGGAGATACGCGCTCCGCAAGTGGACTTGCAAAGGAGTTTTTGGCTTTTAACTCATTCTGCCCCCTTTTCTTTTTTTTGGTTTTTTTTTTTTAAGGTTTTGGGACTGGGGAAAGGGTGCCAGCATTGCACCATCTCCATCTGGGCGCTTGGTTGAAGTTGGACCCTGTTTTTGGGGGGCGGGCGTGGAGGTTTCGGGTCGGCGCGAAAGGGAAGCGGGAATGTGGCGGTGGCGGGTTCGGGGTCCATCAGCGAGGGGTCCCACAGCCCTTAAAATTTATCTGCACCCTCCTAATTCTCACCATCCCGCAAAAGCTCCATTTTTGAAGGCTCTTTGTTGATGGTTTCACTGACATCAACCCTTCTCTGTAACTTTTTTCAGGATGAATTTCATCCCTTCATCGAAGCACTTCTGCCTCACGTCCGAGCGTTTGCGTACACGTGGTTCAACCTGCAAGCCCGAAAAAGAAAATACTTCAAAAAACATGAAAAACGCATGTCAAAAGAGGAAGAGAGAGCCGTGAAGGACGAACTGCTAAGTGAAAAACCCGAGGTAAAGCAAAAATGGGCATCCAGACTTCTGGCAAAGCTCCGGAAAGATATCAGGCCTGAATTTCGGGAGGATTTTGTTCTCACAGTCACAGGAAAAAAGCCTCCGTGTTGCGTTCTTTCCAATCCAGACCAGAAGGGCAAGATGAGAAGAATTGACTGCCTTCGCCAGGCAGATAAGGTCTGGAGGTTGGACCTTGTTATGGTGATTTTATTTAAAGGTATTCCGCTCGAAAGTACTGATGGCGAGCGCCTTGTAAAGTCCCCACAGTGCTCTAACCCCGGGCTGTGCGTACAGCCCCACCATATAGGAGTTTCTGTTAAGGAACTCGATTTATATTTGGCATACTTTGTGCACGCAGCAGGTAAGTGCCTTTCTCTACCACCTTCTCCAACTTTTCGGTTATCTCTGTGCCGGGTGCCGTGCCCGAGCGGCTGCTGCATGAGCCGGGGAGGGAGCTGGGGATGCCGGTTATCGCTCTCCCGGGGTGGCGAGGAGGGTGCCAAAACTCCCTCCCTCACTTTTATTTTTTTAATGGGGTTTTTAAGGTGCAGCCATGTAAAAGTGGCTCTTGTTATCCGTGGTTAACAGCATTTTGGGCATCCTTCACAGGTGTTGTCCTAAATGTTGTCCTAGGAGGGCTCGCAGCCATACGCGGCTTCCTTTATCTTAATTTTGGGGGAAAGCAGATAGGTTTTAATTTTATTTTTTTTTTTAAATAAAGTTTGTATATGTTACGCATAAAGTTGTCCAGGAGGGCTAGAGATACCTGAGGCCTGTGGGTCAGGAGTACCAGGTATCCTCACCCCACAGGGATGAAATGGGAAAGATAAGTCCTGCAGGATTGGAGGGAAAGAAGACAGTCCCTTGGGTAATCCTAGGGGGGAAAGGAGACATTTAAACCCCCCAAAATACCACAATTTATATACCTAAAAGCTAAGCAAGTCTTGAAAAAAAATCCTGATTTGACAATATTGTGTTTATGAGGAGGAGCTGAGATGTTTTAACATGTGATGAAAATCTTGGGATCCCAGACTCCAACACGAAGTACGTTCTGCCTGCGGCATGACTTGGTGTGCTCAGAGGATGTGTAGTATGTTGACTGTCATAAAATAATAGGCTATTGTAGTTCTCCTGAGTGATTGTACTGCAGAAAAATGTGCGTGTGTGAAGTGCGAGGCCCTGAGTTTCATGTATGGGATGTGTGGGTCCCCCAGCATATCCTGACTTGTGAGCTGAGGCGCTGGACAGGCTGGAAAAACAGAGGAGCAGGGGGGAGAGGAATCATATTAGTAGAAACCACTTCTGTATAAATATTTATTGGTAAGAAAACCAAGCAAATTACAGCCCAGGGAGCCTGCATTTCCCATGCCAGCTTCTTTCAGAGGGTCTTGCAGAAAGTTTTGGCTTCCCCAAAGCTTTTCTGCAGCGAGTCCCTGCCATGGTTGTTGTGTTAGGCAACGTCGCTGCTGGGATTTTACAGATATGATCCCTGTTTGGAAATAACTTTCGAGTATCCTCATGGTATTTCCTACAGATAAGCTGCAACATTTACTTTGCACTTCGGTGTGAGGTGGTAAATCATACTGCACGTTTATGGTGAAAGGGAAGTAGGCAAATATTGAGGAAAATTATTTATTTACTCTGCGCTCTATTATGGACACCGTGAAGGAAGCATTATGGATAAATGGCTAACTGAAGGGAGCCTGGGGCTGGGGCATTTCAGGTCACCTCCCATTCTATCACCAGCCCTGAGGGGACCATGGACTCACATCCCTTTTGTCTGCCTCAGTTTCCTCCTCCGCATGTTGGAGTGGAGTTGTAAATTTAAAATGCTTTGATATCCAAATAGAAGCTATAAATGTCTATTTACTGATCTACAGCACACAGGTTTTTATTATTTAGATTTATATATAGCGTGGTGCTGGTAAATACTGATCCATATTGTATTTCCCAGGCCCTCCGTGGAGCGCACAAATCGCTGATAGGAACCAACGGTCTTGGCTTAGCTTTCATGTAGGGTCACAGAAATGTAGGATTAGGAGAAAAAGACCAAACCCAGGGGTGGGAGTATTTCGGAGAGCTTCAAGGGATCTCTCCCTGTTATAACAGTCAGGCAATAGACGTTATAAAAGTTCAATATTGCGATTAGGGATATACCATCTTATCAGCACGCCAGTGGTAAACAGTAGCCTTGATTAGCGAACTGTTATTTATTCCTGCCTTCATCAACAGGCAGTGGTCGCACCGATTGTCCTTCGGACTCGTGTTTGCTGCGGAAACTCAGCACGAGGCCTCTGCGCGGTTTTTGGGGTTAGATTTGGGGATTTGTGTGAGCAGCCACGCGCCCGTGCAGAGCGCACCGCGCCGTTGTTTGCTGATTGCACGCATCGCATTGTGCTTTCAGCGCAGGAGCGTGTGCTGGCATATTCCTGCTAAACCTCAGTGGGGAGGGGTACAAGATGATTTTTGGGAGGTGGCACAGCGTGGTCGCTGTCTATATGGCTTCACAGAGGTGTACCGAAAGCCTTGCGTAGAGCTGCCTCTTTTTCTTTCCCTCTTTTTTCCCGTTTTTTTCCCCCCTCCGATGTATCCCAGCAGTCTTTGTTACACCTGAACATTGGCCAAGTTGACAGCCATTGGTTCCCGCAGACCCGCAGTAATGGCAGCTTGTGCCGGGTGCGCAACAGGAAAATTACAAAAGAAAAAAATATTAAGGGTCCTTTGTCTCCAACTCCATCAGACCTCACTCCCCAAATGTATGGACCGCGTATTTATAAGGAGGAAGTCGCCAGCGCAAATATTAGGTAGGCTGGTCAACTTACATATAGCGGATTTGACAAGCATCTGCTATAGTACAGAAGATTTGTAAACACTAAACAATGTTTTTACCTCCTTAAAAGTTTTGAGAAGTTGCCAGTATTGGCAGGAGGCACAGACTCCGAAACGTGCTTGAAGATACGTGCCAAAACCATTGTGACCTTTTCACCCATAGTGCTCGCTTCTCTTTTTCTTGTGGTTTTTTTTTCCCCCCCACTTTTCGTCTTCTTTTCTTGAGGGGAGTATTCTGTTCCAAGATGCCCTTATTCGAGATGACTTCGGCAGCAAGATGTCCCTTTCCTTCTAAACATGTAGGATAATTATTGCTTTGAATCCACGCTTTTCCTTCAGTAGGCACTATCATCTGTAAGGGAACACATGTGCACAGATTTAAATAGTGCTTCTTACAAAGCTACTGAAATCAATTATTCTCTTTAAGAACTGGCTAGAAAGAGAAAACAAAAATATGCAAATAGGCAAACTACATGTCATTTTCATTAAAAGGATAAAAAAAAAGAAATTAAAAAAAAAAAAAAAAAGGAAAGGAAGATCGGTGCTTTGTGAATTAGAGGTTGACCAAAAAATGTATTGAAATCTAGAGTATTGCTCTCAGTTTGCAGTTTCTAATCTGCTTAACTAAAAGCAGGCGGCATTTTCGTACCCTGAACTTGGGTTTTCTTTTTAGTTTTCACTTATTCTGCTCTTGTATCAAATGACAAGTTGGAAACCATTGTGGCAAACCGTTTTCTTTGTGGGAGTCGAACAGTAAAGCTAATTTATGACCGGTCCTCTACCAGATGATCTGTATCAGAATCTACAATATACTAGGCACGTGGCAAGGTCACAATTTAAGTTGTTAAGGTCACAACCTTAGCCACCAGGCATTTGACCTTTTAGATAAAGTTAACCTTTGTTCATTAGTAGGCACTCAACCGAGAACTTTCTGGAGTTTTTTACTGCTTTGGAGTTCCTCCTGCTAATGTGGTCAGATTGGAGAATAGATTCGCAATAGAAGTAGTTAAATTTTCTGAGAGGTCACAGTTTTTAAAGACTTCTCCAGTGGCCGAAGCGGGATGGTGGGCCACGAGGCGATGCTGCAATGCCCGGTTTATTTTTTTGGCCGGCCATTGTTACGCGCTTCAGGCGAGAATTAAACTCGTGAGGTATTTGTGGCAGAGAAAATCTTTTAATCTTTCAGAAGGACATTTAAAGATCCCAAATTTAAGAAAAAATCTGGGGCTAGGTTTTATTTACACGAGCTCGTTTTTCTGTTCACTCAAAGGCAGTCAGAACTCAGCCTTATTTCTGCGACTGAAAATTTACTGAACTTCTAGATGTGCTCTGTGGCTAATTGCTGGGCAGTGGTATATAGCACATGACCTTGAACTTTAAGCTCAACCCATTTTATGTTCCCGTCGACAGACTTAAAATATTCTACTGGGTCCACCATAAAGAGGCATCGATATGAATAAGCCAAAGATGGGTTAATGCAGAAGCCCCTGCTCCCGTGGAGGTTTTGGAGGGTCTGAGAGGTACCCAAGGCTTTGCGCTGTAATCTTTTAGCACAATTGGTATTGATTGTTGCTGCATTAATCCTGTTAATAGCCACAGCTGGGCCGGGTGTCGCAGGGGTGGCAGAGGTGTCCTGACAATACCGTACGTCACCGAAAGAGCTGTCGCAGCGCCTTCAACTCCTGATCGCTGCTCTGCAAAAGTGGAGCGTTCGACGGTGGAAACTATTGCTGGCTCATAGAGAAACACACACCATATTGTTTACTTAATTATGCCGGAGCGAAGGCTCATTTTTAATTATTTAGCTGACTTTCTCGCTCTGCTCTGATACCACATTTATTATTTAATTTGAAATCAAAAGGGCTTGCACTCCTGTTAGTTTTTGATGCATTTTACTTTTGTTTTGGCTACGTTATTGTCATTCCATCGTACGGTAATCCAGATAGCCGTGATATGCAGATTGGCCAGATGGTCATGTTAACAGATTGAGAACCTACTTCCCACTGCTAAAGAGCAGGTGTAAGATCAGTGGGCTTTTTATTTTTTTCTTCTCCTTTCCTCCCAAGTTTTAACCAAAATGCTCTTTAGACAGATCATAATGGTAGTTAAAAAGGGGCACATTTCAAATGGTGTTTGTTCTGTGGAGATAATGCGTAACGTATATGTCATTTTTACGCCTATCTGAAGACTTTTAAAGCATCCATGACGTTCCCTCCACCTATAATGCTTTGAAAAACCTACTTCCAGCTCATGACTCTTCCAGTGTATATCCAAAACCGTCCTTAAAGTTTTTTTCTGCAGACAGATTGCATTTACTCTTACCAAAAAACCACTTCAGGCAGCTTTGCAGCAGGTATCTCACATGTGTTCCCTGCACAGGGCTCCCAGTGCGTGCCCAGGAGAACGTGAACAGATCAACCTTCAGCTGAGATTTTAATGTTTGTGGGCTGATAGAGTTATTTTTCTGCTCCATTATTTTTTTGCCAAAGTGAGACATCTGTAGCTTTAAAGAAAAAAGTGACACTAAGACATCTCACAGTATTTCTGCCCTCAAGGAATAAAAGGAGAAGGCAGATTTTGTGTTGTTTTAGCCTTAGAAAAAGTACCCATAAAAAGTCAGTGGTGGGAGCCTGGGTCTCTGTCTCAGTTGGGAGAGGTGAGGAGAGGACAGCCACAGCTCCTCAACACCCCAAATTTCACGCACCCACCTATCGTGGGCACGCATGAGACACGGCGACCTACACACCCTGCGTGGCACAGAGAGATATCCCCATCTTTGGATGATCTCCTCTTTGGGGAGCGGGACTGGCTGCTCGCTGCAGCCACAAGCAGGGTGGGAGCTGACAGAAACAGGATTTAGGTGGGACAACTGCTCTCCCTGTGCGGGTGTAACTGAGCCGGTGAGTATCCGTGATAATTCAGATACTAACTGGTGCGGCACTCAGGACGGCCTGCTCTATCACGAACCCCTGGCAGGAGTTCAGTCATGTGGTTTAGCTTTTCCCTTTCTCCAACAACAACAACAGCAACAACAAATAAACACGGGATAAAGGCGTATTTCATATGCCCAGGATGTTTTCCAGGTGATGGGTTTGGACAGTATAAGGGTGTGTTATTTCCATGCCTCCTTGCTTCGAGGTACAGAAGCAGGAGAAGCCTGTGAGTGGTAAGAAAGTTGCCCAGTGCTTCTGGCTTTTCTACAAGCAACTGCACTTTTATATTTCCCTTCTTTTCCACCCAATGATGAATAGCATTAATTTAGATCTATTTAAGGCGAGTGTGGGAGAAACCACAATCTTTGTTGTGGTCACTGCTGTACACAGCGGGGCTGAATGTTTCTCTTGGTTGAGGCCTCAAAGCTGAATCTGGAGAACCCAAAACATCGTGTCAGCTTTTCAAACCCTTCAAAGAGACAGTGGAATCCTAATTGTTCATAAAACCCGCTATTTATTATAACAGTTATGTATTTTCTCTCCATTTGGATGTAAAGGAAAGGGCATCCCTCGCTTTCTGTGCCTTGAGCTTCTTCACAGCTCCTCCTCCTCCTCCCCCTGATGCTTCTGGTTCAGGCACTGGCAAGGTTTTTACAACCAGCAAACAAACCCCAACCTGCTGCTCCAAAACCCCTCAACCTCTCCCTAAAAGCCTGCACTTTTCTACACATGTGGGACCCACCAGGCCTCGGGGACTGTCCCCAGCAAAATGAATTTGGGGTATCCTCACTGGGAGCCGTGGATCTGGCTCTGCCCCTGCTCCTTTCCTCACAGACAAGGGCTGGAGCTGATGATTAAATTACAGGCTGTAAATTCAGGGGAAATTATTTTAGTCTCCTAACAGCAGCCGACCCGGACATTTCCTTACGCCAGCGAGGGCTTGTGGTAGATAAGCCTTTCGGTGGACTAAAATTCATTTTAATTGCTTTGGTTTTCCCATTCATGTGGTGCAACCACATATCTGGTTGTTGTTAATTGTCGCCTGCATTTTGGGAGTCAACAAAAACTGTGACTGACATCAGCACCTGGGTCATGGTGCCTCGGATGTGTGGGGCAGTTTTATCCCAGCAAGTTCTTTTGAGGCTTGCAGCATTTTCTCCCCAGTTGCAAAGGCAGTGCCTGGACAAACCCATCATCACAGTGTAATTCATTTTAAAGAGAAAACAGAGTATTTATATATATATATATTAAGTGTTTCTAGCTACCTTTGCCCCATGTCCCTACCCAGGGGTGGATGTAAGGCACCTGAGCTCAGCCCTGTGTGTGGCACCGTCGTGGCTTGGGATGTAGGAGCAGGATGTGGCGCGTAGAGCGGGTAGATTTGGGCTGGATTCGGAGCCGCTGCCTGTAAAACACGAGGGCCTCCATTTTGTGTGCCAGGCTCTCACGTGCGAGTCAAAATGGAGAGCGGCGCGGTTGAGTTCGGCCTAGAGCGGAGCGTGTGGGCTTGTGTCGCTCGCCATCCTGGTGCCACCACGGTGCAGCCAGACCCACGGCAAGACCCAGGTGGGGTATCCTGAGTTTGTATATCCACCGGCTCCTCCTAAAGGATGTTGATCTCATCTCCATTAATATCCACCCTCCCAGTCCGAGTGCTGTCCTGGTGTCACTGCCGGGGCCGGCGCGAAGGCCCTGGGGAGTCGTTCCTCCTTCCCGCGGGTTTCGGCACACATCAGTGCCATTAGATCAGCGAGATAAAATCAAGACGGGTTTAATGACAAGCTCTTCTGAAAGTTTCCTGGACTTTATTGTTCATAACTTGGACCTGAGTCGGGTTATTTACACATGAGGATTAAAAAGCTGCAAACAACTGTGTGATTTTTAGGGGCTTAAAGTAATTAACATATGTGGGTAGGAGGATACACGGCATGTCTGCGTTCCTTTAAAATATAAATCACAGTTATTTAATTATGCTTGGAGAGGGCAGATTTAAGGATATACTGTAAAATGCATTACCTATTATACCAACACGATAATCTTATTAACCTTGCTTTCTACTTTTTAATTTTATTGTGCACCCTGTACAACTCTTATGATATCAAAAATAATTACTTGGAGAATACATGATGTCAGAGGTCCAATATGACATTTATCTTCACAGTGAGGAGACGGCTCTCTTGTGCATTGCATCGCAGCTCGGGAGGCACTCGGCAGGTCCACACTGAGGGGAAGGAAGCAGAGCTGGGTGTCATCAGATGCTCTTTAATGCACACAAGTGTGTTTGCAGATCTGTGTTGTAATACCGAGGGATGGCTTGACCAAACTTGAGGCAATTCAGCATCCTCAGGCCTCCTAAATTATGTTTTACTTGCTCAGCCGTACAACTCCCATAGGTGAGCCAATATTTCAGGGCGGCTCCTTGCATTCAGCCCCAATCCCAACTGGATCTCCTATTAAACCCTGAATTCTCCATCCCATGCCTTTTTTTTTCTTTTTTTTTTTTAAATCCATCTCTCCTAATGTTTGAGACGTGTTGATATTTCCCCCTTTATTTTGGGAGGGAATGGGTGAGGGTGAGGGGAAACAAATGCCATAATAATATCCCTTTTCAGAAGAATATAGTTTAATTTTGTGTGTGCGTGCAGCAGCTGCCATTGGCAAGCTGTCGTCTTTGTTGCCATGGGCTTTTTTTTTTGGCATGCGTGCCAGAACATGATTGGATGTTTCAGCATGTTCATGTTTTGGGGTGAGATATATCTGTAGTGAAGCACAAAATTATCATGGGGTTGGTAGGTGTCCAAAGTGGGGTTATTTGGTCAGGTGAACAAGCTGTGCTGGAGAGGGTCGTGTGAGTGCAGTACCTGGTGGTTGGTTGGCCAATGAGAGAAAACTTGCTGGTGCTCTGGATTTTTTGATAATGTAAAAATGTGGTTTAAAAGCATCACAGAAGGGTGTATCACTGAGGTCTCCTTCAGCAGGACACCCTTAGGGTGCAGAGGGAAGCCCCTGATGTTACCTGCGGGGACTACTCAGTGGGTTTCCGCTGCCCATCTCACTCACCTGGTGCGTGGGGAGGTTGTATCCATCCCCAGCTCTTGCTGTGACTGTGGGGAGCTGGATGGTGGCACAGAAGGGTGCCCAGAGGGGTGGAACACACACACACCTTCCACAGGTGTAAAACCAGCATGGCATTCACCCATGAGAGCTGCAGGTGACAGCACATGCTCCAGACCTGCCACCGTGTCATCAAGCCCTGGCCACAGAGAGGTAGCAAGTGTTGTTTCTGCTTCTTGGTTTAATCCATTTGCCATATCCATGATATGCCCACAGCATCAGTATCTAAAGAAAGTCTAAACCTGTTCTGCACTGTCCTCTGTGCTGTATATCTCTCTTCTCATCCCAGCCACTGTCACCCCGCTTTCAGTATGGTTGGACTCGGTGTTCTTAAAGACTTTTTCCAACCCAAACTATTCTATCATTATAAGTAGCACACAGTGAGAAAGCTGGAGTGCTCTTCAGCCCAGGAAAACGACCATGTGTGATCATTGTTAGGTGCAAAATGCATTTACAACTCGTGAGGAGTATTTCATAGGGAAGCATCTCCTTACAGCTAAACTCTGGAATGCCCCTGGCAAGGGGAAAGTTTTCAGGGCGAATCCAGGCTTTGTGCACAGTCTGCCAAAGGCTTCGGGAGAAACAAGGGTTGAAGAACTAAATGAAAAGTGTTGGGACAGCCTCTTTCCGTGTTTTTCTGCATCTACCACTTTAATCTTGTGCATGAGGGACAGATAATGAGCTGCCTGAGCTTTGTAATAAACATCGCGTCTGGTTAAATCACCATTTCTGTGTTTAAAATACCTTGTCATGCACTGAGCGAACAGGGATGCACTCCTGTAAGGGTATCAAAAGACAAGTTAGATAGTTGCTACATTTATTGTCAGTATAGACACTCACTTTGAAGATTTTAAAACAAAAATACATTGTCAATCAGATTTGATCCTAAGGGCATTCACTTGAAATTTGTCTGATCTTCTTACTTAATAAGGTTTTAATTTGATATAGAAGGAAACGGCCAAATCCCCGAGTAATACTGGAAACAGGGTAAAAATTTAAATTTAATTCAGGTTTGGTTGTTTTTGTTATTTTCTTTTGAGGCCAAGTAGTTTCAAGTAAATCAGAAGAATGAATTCTTTGTATTGGGATGCTTTTCTCAAGCCCAGCTATTGTTGGGATGCTTTTAGGGAGGATAGCCACTGCAATGCTTTTATTGTATGGGGATGAGGACTTTTCCTGACGCCACAAGGACTTCATTAAAAATAACCAACAAACCTATTTATGTTTGGGTTTTGTGTCAAAAAGGGAAAAAGTAGTTGTTGCTTATCTAAAAAGTAAATCCTGCATAATTTTACATGGAACTTTCACAAGCAGTTTGCCTGGCTGGGGCAGCACCAGCCTCGGCAGCAGCCAAACCCTTGCAGTGGGCAGAGGTTGGGTATTTCTGGAAAAATTGGGAAAAAACACACAGCAGTCAGTTAAGAATGGGATTTTTCTGGTCAAGATCTTTTTATTTATTTTTCTTAGAGAAGGACATCACCTTGAAAAGTTCTGATTTAGATTCTTCCCAGGCAGATGCAGTTACAAACACCCAGCAACGGAGCTCGGTGTTGTTTGGGGGTGCACACTTGTGTCTCAAAAGTGCATCTTTAAGGTGTCTGTTCTTTCTAACCTAGATATAGGAGCGTGATTTAGGTAAAATAATGTGTTCATCTTTCACTTTAAGCATGGACATTGTTTCTTTTTCAGTCAAAAGCTGGAGGGCAAAATCATGGTGAGAACTGAGCGGACCAGTTGTTTTCCATGTGCATGGTCTTTTAGTAATAAACTCTCCCCTAGAAGAGTGAGGTGTGTCTCACAGTGAGCAGCCCCAGGGTGTGAAGCTGTCTGTCTGTGGGATGAGGATGGTATGAGCAGTGTCCCCGTCCCATCCCAGAGCTGGGTTACGTGCTATGGTTTTTTATGGTGCAGAGGGAGGGACTGTTTGTGTGTTCTATCTCCCTGCAACCTGCTGAAGTTTGCTGTGGACATGGCCCTGGAAAAAAACAAATATAGTTTTCATTCCTGAATGTCCTGTTGGTAGGGTAGGTTTCCATGAGATGGATCGCTAAGGAATTGTTGCTTTTCTCCCCATTCCTGGCTGGATCTCTTCCCAGTTTTGCCCTTTGCAAGCGGCTTTGTTTGCCCAGGCTTGGGGCTGAGTTACCTTGACTGCACTGTGCCTTTATCATGAGTTTGTGCAGTTCATCCCATTTTGGGGCTTCGGCAGTTCCAGGGATGGCTGAAGGGAAGGCAGGAGCACCCCTGATGCAAAGTCAGGATACACAGGGCATTTGAAAAGAGTGAAATGAGTCGGAGTTTGAAAAGAAAACGGGACGCTTCTGTCCACATGGTTCCAAAATACAGGGCAGTGATGCCTCGGAGCTGATAAATGGACTTTGAAAACCTCAAAAAACTTCTCTGGTTGCAGAAGCAGTATTTAATATTAATATTTCCTCATTAAAAAGGATGAGGGATTTCTCAGACAGTCTTGCTCGTGTACATGGTTTTCTTGAACAAGCATCGTCCACCTTAGCAACTTCTCCAGGGAACTTTCCAGCTCTGTGCTGGGGCTGCTGGCGCGACTCGAGGATGGGTCAGTGGCCATGGAGGCTTTTAGCATTTTAATTGCCTTCCTCCACTGATTGTGACGATGACTTGTTTGTTTGGCTTATATCTCTTTTTCATATTTTTTTAAAAAAGGGGGGAAAAAGAAAACAAAGGAAGTACAGTGCTGTGCACAGAACAGTTATTAAAAACAGTTGGGAAGCATATAAAAGGTACTGTTTGTGTGAGAAACGGGACAGCTGTGATGGTCTATTGGGAAAGTGTGTACAGATGGTGGTAGGGAGGGGAATGATGACTACATGGCTGATAAATGAAATACAAAAAGCATTAAATTGGTGATCTTTTTAAAGAGTACACTTTTGGTGAGCATTTTTGGTGCATCATTAGGGCTCTTTGTCTGCCTCTTATTTCGCCAGGAAGTGCGACTACTGCCGCACATTTGTGCCTCAGATTTTGTTTACAAATAAGGAGCCTGTTTAATAAATCACATACCATGGAATTATTAAGGAAGATAATTAAGCACACGGGTTTTTCCTACATTGGGAATGGGCATGGGATTGTCCTAAAGACCTGACAATACCACAAATGCAGTTGGGCTCAAATTAGTACGGTAGCACGTGGGATTTCCTGGAGCCTAAACAGATTTCTTTGTTTTGCAAGAAGTGGGATCAACGGCACGAGCTGGGTTCAGGGATGGAGGTTTTGGCATTTTGAAACCATGGAAGGCAAAGTACTTGACATTTTGGCTTTTTTTTATATTATCTTACAATCCCAAAGGTGGTGGCACCCAGTGATGAGTGCCCAGCTGTGGTATCTGGGAGTTTCTGAGGCTCCCAGGGGATGCAGGGACTCTCTTTTGGAGTAGGCGATAAAGGGGAGAGGGATAGAGAAAGAGTTGGAGAAAAAATTTTCCCTATAGTTCATAGGAGAGGGGTCATCATCTTCTCATCCTTCGAGCTTTATCCCATCCCTTATGGAGCTCGTTTATCAGGGGCTGATGGACATTAAGGCAATATCTGTGTATTTCTGCACACTGCTGTAGAGATGGTCACTCAAATGCTGCAAACCTCAGCATGGCGAGTTTTTAAACTAATGGGCACAATAATCCCCCTCCTCCCAGCATTTCATCCAGTTTCCAGCTGAAATAATTCCCGGTTTCCCTTTGCCTTCCCTCTCACCCACCCGTTGCTTCGTGTTCCTGCTCATTGTTTCTGGGTGCCATCAACAGATGAAAGCATTTTCCTTAATAATAAATAGTCTTTGGTAATGCTGTGCTTTTCCATGACCCAGACGGGTGTCCGGCCACCCCATGAGCCCCAGCCTTGTCATTGTCCCTCCCTCTGGGGACACAGACCAGCGGCAACATCAGATCCCTGTCTTGGGTGGCTTGAAGTGCCGCAAAAAGGGAGTTCACCAAACCTCCGTAACCAGAACCAGCTCGCAGGGTATTTTTCCAATTTTTTTCGTTGATTACAAGTTTATTGATGGTCTGAATTTTCTTGATTTACAAACCTTCCAAAACTTCAACATGCCACTTTGGGGATTATTTCTTCTCCTGACACAGTATCACAAACTCCTCTTGTTACCAGATTTGATGAACGACATGTTTCACTGTGCTGCCTTTTGGGCCAAGCCAATATTCTTCTGCATTTTCTAGAAACTTAGAAAAAAGGAAAGATTTTAAAAAGGTTTAATGTGAAGAAAATGTATGACAACTTGATAGATTGCTTGGGACTTCAGTGTAGTAATTGTATAAAGTAGGTTGCAATTTTTTTTTACAGATGCAATATATTAAAAAGAACAATAGACAAAGAGACGTAAAGCACGAGGATGGAGAGACCATCTTGGCCAACCTCTGCAAATTTGTTCCAAATTTCAGTTATTAAATATCACAAAAACATGTTCATTGCAGTAACACTGTACGTTTTCTTGGCTGCTCACATCTTGAGTCATTTAAGGGTTTTTTGTACACCTTGACGTAAATACACTTCATCTCTTACCAAGAACACGCTCTGCTACGTTTGCAGGACACAAAGGAGGGATGATTTAGAAATATCCAGGCATGTATGAAATGCCTGGATTTAGAGATGATTCCTTCCAATAAATATGTTATTTTTTATTAGTGTAAATGCGTGGTCTCCTAGAGCTTCACTAAGTAGACGATCCAAGAGGTCTCCTAAGAGCTGCACTGGTGGGTACCCAGAGGCAACAGAAACAAGCAGATGTTCAGGATGCTGTTGTGGTGCCTCTCGGTGATACTGGTCCAAGTTTATTAGTCTTGGCCTTGCAACCTCATCAGCTGCAGATGCAAACAAGAAATGTGGAGGTCTCTCGCCTTCTTTGCCGCAGTGCAGAGTGTGAATTGCACAAGGTATCTGCTTAACCCCTCAATAGAAAGTCAGATTTCTCTGCCATCTTGCCCAAGGGTGGTTTTAACCCACCATCCCTAAGAGCAAAATTAGACTTTGAGCTGTCGGGACTGGGTTCTGGATCTCCTCCCTCCAGAGCCTCATCGGAGCAGCCGAGTGCAGAGTCCCCCCTCTTTTATGCAGCTGCTATTTCAGTCTCTCCTTTGGGATGTGCTGCCAGCCATGAGGGGAGGGCAGTGACAAAATATCTGGGGACCCTGGATACTGCCCCAAGCTTTGAAAGAAAAGGTTAATTCTTCCTGAAGCAGTGATTTGTGTCTTTGATTAGTTACTGATTTTGCACTCACTAAAATAATTCTCTAATAGTCGCAGTAATAGGAGTGCCTAACTACATTGTATGGCTGTGATTTACAACTTGTGTTTCCAAACTTTTCTATTTTTTATTTTGCTGTAGGGGTCTTGGTCTTGCCCAGCATAGAGGACCCTCAGCTCCATTCGAGATCAGGTAGCACCCAGCCCCTGAGCCAGAACCCTGTCCCTGACAGGGACCAGGGCAGAGTGATGCTACTCCCATCAGCAGACTACAGGAAGGCAACTATTAAGAGTAGAAAGCTATTAAGCAGTCAGGTTTTTATTATGCTTTAGTGTTTTGTTTAAGTCTGTTCTTAATTGGTTGATTAATGTAAGCGAAGTCCTTTTCTCCCCCACCATCTCTACAGATGGCAAATGGTAGGTCCCAACTGTCATTGTGCGCAAAAAAGGTTATGGTTCAAAGTCAGAGATCCAGAGATACCACGATAATCAATCATAGGAACTTGTCTCGCTGTGCCCAGCCAGGCAAAAGTTAGGCTTGGTAGGAACATTCCCTCCAAACTCATCTGGAGGAATTGCTTTACACTTTTATTTTAGGAGGGGGGATAAGTTGCTGCAAAGTTCTTGCGGCCGGATCCGGGGCGTTTCAATAAATCCCAGCAGAGCCGTGGCGCCGGCGCGCGTGGCTGGGGCTTTTCTTCTCCTCGGCATCCTTCTCCTTGGCAGGGACTCTGTGGAAGCATGAGGTGCAGCCCGTGAACCTCACTGCTAAAAAATGAGTCCAGCAGAAATAAGACCAGGATGTCTGCTTTAGAGAATTGCCTTCAAGTACAAATCTTTGAAACGTTTTTCTTTTTTTTAATCTAAGAGGATGATTTATTAAGGCTAACTTCCTTCTCAGGATGAAGCATAGAATTATGTTTCTGGTATCGATCTCTAAAGAGGATTTGCATTTTATTCATACTATAAAAGTGCTTTTAATGGAGACATCGCGGTAATTGAATTTATACTGTGTGTAACTATCGAAGTATCTTTTTAATTATTTTATGTTATGTAATACAATAACTAAATCTAAAGCCTGTGAAAGGGGATGGCTGTACTCTGTCCTTAAGAGTAACATATATAGCTTTTAATATTCTAACGGTGGAATGCAGTTAAGGACATTCTTTATTTGAGGGGAAAAAAAGAAGGGGGAGAGAGAGAGAGGAGAAAGATTTCATTACATTCAGCACAGTATGAGACTAAGTCAAAGTAGTTTTGCTAATTAAATTCAATTGCTATCCATTAGACCAATGGAATGAGATGAATCTACCATATAGCTGACACAGCACAGGTATGCAATTTGGCTAAATGGCCATTCCGGAGCTGCAGCACGCCTTCCTCTGCTCGCTCACTTTTCCAGGCTCACCATTTCTGCGCGGAGCGGAGCCCAGCAGCCCCGACGCCTCTCGGGGAGCACGGCCACGTGTTGGGATACACAGGCTCAGGGCCTGGGCGCTCGCTGCCGAGCGCTTCAGCGTGTGCTGGAGTGAGCTCATAAAGTCTGAAGGCAACGGCGAGATGGGTGGAGGGCTTTTTTCTGGGTTCATTTGTGGATATTTTCCTTTTCTCTCCCTCCTTGTGTTGCATAGAGCCCTCCAGCAGCTGCTGAGAGAGCAATTCCGAGTTACCAAAACGAAAGGCAGCGAGCAGGGTATGTGTGCTGGCATTTTGGCAAGTTGTACTACTTGGGGAGATCTTGTATGTCAGACAGAGAAGTCTCCTACCCCAGTGAAATGACAAGAATACCTCTCAAGATTGGCGGAGGCAAAATTTTGACAGCCAGCAAGGCTGTGATGCTGCTGAGCGCACAGATTTACACTTCCTGCCAAGATTAAAACGGGCTAAACCCAAAAAGGGTATTAAGGATTGTCACTTTAGGAAGAAATAACGCCTTAGTGTAATGTGTGGAGTCGATCGGCCTTCCAATAGTTTTATTTCCTTAGATCTCGCAAGCTGACATGTAATAGTTGGTGTCGTTGGGTCAGGACTGCCAGGACAGAAAAATAAAAAATAAACTCGTAAGACAACTGTGATGAAAAATTTTCCACCTCCTCTGCTTGGATGCTGGCGCTCAAGTTCCAGCTTTGCCTCTCGCTGGAGCAAATCTCAGCAAAGTCTGGGGAGTTCGGTGTGAACGAAGCCTCTGAACTTTGCTTTCTGCTTCTGATTAACCGCTGTGGTGTATTTTCCTTCGAGCTAAATTTAGTGAAAGGAAAAAAATTGCCAAGTTGGGTTGAAAAAAGGCCCAGCAGAAAGCTGGTCATTTAAGCCTCTCTTTGCTGTACGGTATCCTTAAACTTCCTTCCGACGGTATCCTTAAACTTCCTTCCGAGTGCAACCGGTGATGCTTTTTATGATCAATCTTTCAAGTCGGCGTATTTGCTCAATAGAATCCAGACAAATAAATGTGAAGAAAAGCATCCTGCTTTAAAAGAAGGAAACAATTAAACCTCCTACTTTGTTATTTACAGTAACTACCTTTTTTTACCAATTGTCGGAGTTCGAATGGAAGTAGCAGTGTGAAGAGGGAAATGTGGGAACTTTCATTTGTCGAGACTTTGCATTTCTTCTGCTTTATAGCCATCAGAAAAGAGATTGTTGTGCATTCTATTAAATACTGCCAGTATGATTAATTTAAAGGGTTACATTTTATTGAACCCTGGTGTAGATGTTCTTTGTCAACTCACATTCACTGCTAGTTAGAGTGTGTGTCGCATTTATCAAAACTTTCTGGAGCCCCTCTCACCTCATTAGCATGTGAATCTCTATTGAGCAGTTAATGTCCGTTACAGCGAGAGTGCTCAATTCTTGTTTTCAATAAGCCAGTTGTAAAATGTCAGACTGTCACTTACAATATAAAAAAGCAAAAATGATGGTATTTGTAAAAATGTTATCACCTCATAAAAACAAATTGTAAAGACATGAAAGTGATCTTGGTATGCTTTGCTTTCAGAAGTGAGTTAGTACAGCTGCTTTAAATACCAGTTGTCTGGATTCCCACACTTTCCTACCAATGGAGAGGTTTACACAAGCATAATTTAAGTTACAATTACCCTAATTAACATCTCATTTGCATAAATTGTTGAAGTCAAAACAACAAAGAATTGCTTAAGAAGCTTAACCCTATTTGTCCAAAATAAAGAGATGAGTTTTCACTTTGCAATCAAAATTGGCATGTTCATTATGTCGGAGCTGGAATACAGACTGAAGTTACACTATTAATTAATACTTTACGTTTTTATGATTGGGCTATGCTTCTCCTGTTTACAAGGTGTGAGATTTCAAAACATCCCACTGTTGCTGTCAGAGATGCAGAGTTGTCAGGTGGGGACCTCCTGGAGTATTTCTGGAATTAGTAAGCCCTGGCTCTGTCCCCCTCATCCCTCTCCTTTGCACACACGAGCAAACCTTGGCTTAGTCTGCTCTGGCTGGGAGTAGACATCCAGTATGGGCTGAAAATTCTCATCCTGAATTGTGGAATGGTGTGAAGAGGCCAAATGACAGCAGTGACAATAGCCATGATGAGCAGACACCCTCTGTCCCCGCGTGGCAGAGCTGGCCAGTCCACCTGGGTCCTTCCAAGTGTTTCCAAACTTTCTGCGGCTGCTGCAAATTTTGGGCCTTAGCTTGGAATACAGAAATGCAGAGAAAGAACTGCAAAATAAACTTCAGATACTGTTTGTTTAGTAAAAACACAACTAACCTTCCAGTTATGGTTTTAGGGTGTGGGTTTAGAGAAGCTTCTGTTGCTTGTAGGTGAGTCTTTGTCCTATCCTCTGATCCATGTCCTTTGAACATCCGAAGCCTGGTCAATGCCTGCAGCAGGCAGAGAGGATGGATGAGGCTTGGCCAAAGCTGATGAAAGCAAGAGGAGTTTTCCCCTTGAATGGTTGCTACTCTGTGTAGGTTAAAACTGTTCAACTGGCTTTTTCTATACCTATTCACTGTCTACTACAAAAAATTACATTTTCTGTGCCTCTGCCTTTCATAAGGGGCAGTCAGTGCTGTGATGCTGAGGGGTTTGAGCAGGGTGGGATGTGGGGAAGCTCGTTAGCCTGTGGGGATGGAGGGTGGCACGGGGTTTTGATGGACTGTCAGGTGCCCGTGTGCGGGTGCTAATGAAAGCGTTCCCAGTCGCCAGGGCCATATTTTTCTTTCCTGTATTATCTTGTTGCAGCTTCATTAGCTAAGTCAGAGTGAATGTGCATTAGCCCAATAAAACCCTTCCTGCAGGCCTGTGATTTAGCATCCCCTCCCAGCAATGCCCTCTGGATGGAGATTATCCGCCGGCGTCTGCAAGTAGGTGCTGATCGATTGAGCTGTGCCGGAGCCCTGCGTTGAGCTCAGGTTTAACTCGAGGCTGAACCTGTACTGGAAGGCTTTGCAAAGCAAAGACCCCAGTGAACTTTTAATTGTAAACCAGCTGAACCAAAGAGGAATCTCGCCTCGTGGTTTTGCATATTCCTTTTTAAAGATTGTGTTATAATTGAGCGGTTGACTTTCGTGTGGCGCTCTCCTTTATGAGCCAGTGATTACACAGTGTAGGGCGCTTACGCTCTGAACATGAATGAATCTGCCAGTTCTACTACAGTACTCTTTATAAAATAACAAGGCTTACCAGGTGGCAAGAATTGCATAATTGAATTGGACTGAATCCTGGTTTTCCCAACCCAGAGCGGTTACACTTAGACGTAAATTACAATTAAAAGAGACAGAATGTTTCCATTGTATTAAGAATCCTTAATAGCAAACTTTTCACCCATAAGGCTCTGTTCCCTTCCTGAAGTGTGAGAGGAATGGCTGTATGTGTCTAACTACCATTAACACTAATGGGAGCGACGTACATAAATCCAGGCACGGTGATGGCAGAACAGACCCCAGATGCCTTTAAAGAGGAAAGTGCTTGTAGGGGATGAATAGAGGCACACGAGTCTGTTGGTCTCTATAACATCTGCTCTGGAAATGTGGAAGGGCTCAATTTGAGGTGCGGGTTTTCGGATACCCTTCTTGAGTTTCACATATTGTGAAACCAGCTCGCTGCTCCCTCAGCTGGGCTCTTCCTCCAGGGCTCTGGGAGGAAGCAGATCTCAAAAGCAGATAGGAAGATGCCATGGACAGATTCAAATGCCACTAAAACCACTATTCATTTTAGTCCTCCAGAAAGTTAAAAAAAACAAGCTGGCGCTGTTTGCCAAGAGTACCCGCGCTCCCCGAGTTGTGCTCACCACTTCCTACCCTTCGGAGCTGGGGATATTGAGAACATCTGTTTCCAAATGCAATGAGAAGAGGATAGTCCGCTTCCTTCCCTCCTTTCCAGAGGACCTTCGGGTTTCCCTGCCTCTTTGTTTCTTATTCCCTTTCTCCCTGGGATGCCTGTCAACAGCAATCCTAATCCAGCTGTGCAGGTCAGGCATTGCACAGAGCAATTCTTTCAGCCATCCTGAACAGCCAAGGACCAGTTTTCCACCCCCAGATTTGCTCTGGCCATTTGGGCACGGGTGTCCATCTCATGCACAATTCACTCAAGAAGGAGAAGATGAGGATACAAAACCTCATTTTTATTCCAAACTCGGTTCTTGGTGAACTTTCCGGTCTGCACTTCTTGGTGGCGATGCAATGCACTGTCACCTTGCCATTAGGACCCAGTAATTAATAGCTGCCTAATAGGAGTGAATGTAGTTGCTCAGCAAAATGAATGATGTGTACTACAAGGAAAAGCACTAGAAAGTAAAGCTGGAGCTGGGAAGTTGTTAGTGAGGGGAAATTTCTGCTTGCCCTTCATTAGGAGAAGCTCCAAAGAAATGTAAAGTTTGATCACATTAATCAGAACTGGCATCATGCAGTATTTTTCTTTGTTATTTGGCATAAATTGCATGCATTAAATGATTTAAATTATGCATATACCTGCCATAAATTTTTTTTTTGCTGATATTTAATGAATAGTGTGGGTTGTCTTTGAGCATTGGAACATACGGACTGGTGAAAGCTGAACACAGCCCTGTTTTCTGGCTGACAAAATGAATTTTCACGTGGGCTCCAGCATGGACGGGGAGAAGGGGGCAAGTTTTGAGTGAGTTTGTTACTATCAAGGCTCTCACAGCCATCCCTCCCTCATGCTTTTCTCATCACCTTTTTTTTTGAAGATGAGCCCAGTCCTGTAAAGAACAAACCAGCTTTTTTTGGACTTCCATGGTGATAGATTTTAACCACTATGGTAGTCATGAAATGGCCACAAAATACCTACAACTAGTCAGAGACCAGCTGTGTTTTTGTAAGGTCTACTTTGAACAAGTTGCAGTCAATTTTTTCTGGCTCTTTAGAGGCTGTGACTGACATGAGCATATATAATGTCAGGAATACCTTTATATGATTTTTTTCCTGTCCTAGTACTGTAGTGTAATTAGCAGGTCCAGACTTGCTCGTGCTCTTTTCAAATGCAATTCTTCTTGGGAAAAGAAATTAAACCAAAGGATGATGTAGCTTTTCACAGCCACTCAGATGAAAGTAAGTGGTGGTTACAATTATTCAGAAGTACTCAGAGAAGTATTGAATATGTTAATCTTTGCTAGGAGAAAGCACTGGACTGGTGCACGTGGCTGGAAATGTGCAGAGGTTGGGTGCCCTTCCAGCTCCACCACAGCCTTTCTTTGTGGCCTTGGGCAAACTATTTAACTGGTTCTGCAACAGCACAGTTTGTCAGGAGTGCGAGTGGGAGCGCCGCTGTTTCTTTTCTTCTTTCTGTTTGTCTGCTGACGATATTAAAATTTCTGGAGCGCAGACGCTCTGTGTGTGTTGCTGCTGTGCCCAGCCCAGGCACGGCACAGATACTGATGTTTATCACCGTTACCATTGCAGAAGACATTCACCAGCCTAGATCAGAGCATGCAACATCGATGTAGGAACTTACTTAAATGTAGCAATCTATAAAACTGCCTGCTATATTAAAAAATGAAAGTGGATGACACCCTCTCCCCCGCTGCCCATCTGCTGGGATGGACGCTGTGCCCGGGATAATGCTCTCCTTGTTCTCAGGAACACGGCAGTGCTTTCTCTGGCGGACGGGGCCGGGGCCATTCCTCCCGCGCCTCCACACGCACCTGCAGAAAGCCCAGAGATTCCCAATGCCTTTTGCTGCTGACACATCCCTTTAAAAAGTCTGTTTAAAGTCATGGAAGAAGGATAATTTTGAGGACTGAGTGGTAAGATCCAGCCTGGTAAGGCTTTAGAAATACTTTGAAATTTGCTCTGCCCTGGCATGCGCATAGAACGTTACCACATGACTTTCATGAGAAATGTTGGCTTTACACAACCCAGAGCTCTTGAAAAGTTTTTGAAAAAAATCGGTTATAAAGGATTAAAAAAAAAAAAACCAGTTTTTTTTTAATTAAAAAAATCAGTATCTTTGGCTTTGACACATGTACTTGCAGCCTCTTTGTCCAAGATGCGGTGCAGCGCACAAAAACAGGGGGGCTGTTCCTGGGTCTGTGCTGCATGGCTGCTGGAGTGTCTTCTGCAAAATCTGAATGGCAAGTGGAAAGGAGGCAAATAAAACCCTAAAACAGTCTATCAGGCGGACTAGGAAGAGAGGGCTCACGCATAGCATCGGGGCACATCAGGTCTCAGGGTTTGTTCTTCCCAAAATAGGGGTGGGAGCTGTCACAGACATGATATAGTGAAAGAGAGAAACTCAGCAGGGAGGGTCCCTGCTGTGACAGTCCTGAGGACCTCAGGGGGGTGGGACTGTCTGCTTTTTTTGACTGCAGAATTTTTCACCCATTCCTAGAGCCCTTGCCTGTGCTGTTCTCTGTGTTTGAGTAGGGCTGCTGATGCCCTTGTTTTTCTGTGGGTACCATCCCTGCTATAATCTGAGAGGTTATAGCTTTAACAGAGAAGAAAAGCAAATTGCTCTAGGATGTCCTGAGAAAGCAGTCTGTTAGGAACAGGCTTGGAAAAAGGTGAGGGGAGCAAGTAGATCTCCTGGGAAATAGCCACCAAAGAAATACCTAGTGTGAGGTTTTTTTGAGTTTATTTCAAGTAAAAATTAAGAGAGGTCTTCTCCTTTTCTAGAACCATGTTCACTTCATTATTAAACTTACCAACAGCGAGCACCACATTACAGAAGGAACATACCCATCACTGTAATGCTGTTCTTACAAGCCAAGGAATTTGCATGTCCAAACGGGATGTGTATCATAAATAGACTGTTTACAGTAGACTTAAATTATATGATGAGCCATATAACAGCAGTGAATATATCATACTGTGAGCCCCTGCCAACCATGTATGACTACTATTTGCTTCTCCTCAGGCAGTAAACAAAGTTTTCAGCTGACCTACTGTTTGGTAGAAGTGCACGGAAACAGAGATAAGCAGCACCACTCGTAACGCTGTAGTGGAATAAAATCTGGCATAAATTTGCCTAGAAAGTAAAAGGAATGCATGAAATATTATTTCTTAGTTCACATACTCTTCTGCCAGCATGCCATGTAATATTGCATTGCTAGGAAAAGGGGATTTATTCCTTTTTCTGCAAGGGTTTGTATTCTGATCAGGTGGTCAAGGCAACATATATCATATGAATATCAAATCCTTTAGGATGAAGTGTGCATTAAATGGCTGGAGCCCCTCTGCTCTGGAGCCAGCCTGGCAGAGCTGGAGGTGTTGAGCCTGGAGGAGAGAAGGTCCCAGAGAGAACTAAGAGCTGTTTCCAGGGCCTAAAGGGGCTCCAAGAGAGCTGAGAGGGACTTGGGACAAGGGCCTGGAGGGACAGGACAAAGGCAATAGCTTCCCACTGCCAAAGGGCAGAGTTAGATGGCATATGGGTAAGGAATCCATGGCTGTGAGGATGGGGAGGCCCTGGCACAGGTTGTCCAGAGAAGCTGTGTCTGTCCCTGGATCCCTGAAAGTGTCCAAGGCCAGGCTGGACAGGACTTGGAGCAATCGGAAATAATGAAAGTTGTCCCTACCCATGGCAGGACGTTGGAACTGGATGGGTTTAAGATCCCTTCCAACCTGAACCATTCTGTGATTCTATAAATATTCTAAACTAATAACCTGAAGAAACACACAATGGGGATGAATTGCCCCGTATCATATTAAAATGCCTCAAGATTCCCACTGGATTCAGCAGGACTCAGGGTATGCCTTCCAACTTTGGGATGAGCACTTTAACATAAGGCCAAGAAGGCACATCTGGCTTCCCAGGACGGACCTAGACTTCACCTACGCTCAAAAACGTGCTGTTTGGGGCTCTGCAGATTTGTATAACACACTTTGGACTAATTTTCCAGTGCCTAATGGGAACGTTGTGCATCCCAGCTGGTTGTTTGTTTGTCTGCCTGCTCCTCGCCTCCCTCCTACCTTATTTATATACGCACACATGCAAAAAATATGAGAGTTAAAGAAAAATGTCAACCATATGTAACATACATGGAGATTAGTGACAGTAACAGTGAATTCATTGTGGTTTTGGCAGTCAGGACACCATCCAGGCCATATTTTAAAGTTTTAGACAAATCCACATGTATTCCAGAGATTGCTGTGGATTTTCAGTATGTGTGGCTCATTAGATACGCAATCTGCCTGCTATTCTCTCCTGTCACACAAAGCTGATGGCAGCAAACTGGCATCTTGGAGATGTTGGTAGCACTGCAGATTTTAGCATTAATGCCAGCCTTGGGCATCCTGGAGCTCCATTGCCTTGTGTGACACGTGCTGGCGTTGAGGGGTGCCGGTGTCCCACGGCTCGGAGATCATGGACAAGCCTGCAGCAGAGGGCTGCTGCTGTGGTTGCAATTCTGCTTTCAAGCAAAGTACAATGATTAAAATCTGTATCTCAGAAAATCCATGTCTCAGGTCATTGTCCTTAAAGAAGGAAACAATGCAAAACTTTGAGCCTTACACTCAGATTCTGCTTTTTCTGGTCCATTACAACTACAGCTTTTTTGCATTGTATCCTCTTATCACAGCCTGAAACTACTTTTGGGGGTGCCATAAGTGAACATAAACCGCTTCTTGAGTTCATAATTTTTTTTTCAGATTTTTACATTCTTCTCAAATTCCTGTAATTTTTCCTGTAAATCTTCACAGCTCCATATCCCTGTGACTATATCTGTATAGAGCTGTTGCTACCCATCTAATAACCTAACCTAAAATCTAATATGCGTGCAGCATACAAAAGCACGGCTTTGATTCACATAAAAGGGCTAAACTTGCCTAAACCCGCCGGAGTTCAGGCGAGGCTACGTTCGGCGCGGGGCTGAGTGCTTAAATATAGGTGAAGGCAACTCTGGTCTGCTAATTTCAGCAGAATGTTTCAAACAAAGTGTTACTGTTTAATCTGGGCACATGACGGGTGAATGAATGTTTGAATGAAATGACATAATTGTTGGTTAGCCTGTATAATTTGGAGAGCGTTCGCACAAGTTTAACTCTCTCTGGAGGCAGCGGATCCTCAAGGCGGGAAGGGAAGCTCCTTCCCCAAAGGCAGAGGATGGCCAGATCTTGGATCCCTTCGCACATACCAGCCTTTGGAACGCCGTGCTGGACTGGCTTTTGGTTCCAGAGTACCATCCTTAGCCCCTCTCTTCACGTCGTGTATGATATTTAATGCGTCATCTTTGTTTTAAACAAACAATACGCAAGCTGTTGCTGGCAATGGTGGGAAGCTGGTGGTCCATCTGGAAAGCAGGGAGATAGATGAGGGGAAAAAATAGCATTAAAACTGTTTAGGGGTGTATTTGCATGTGTAAAACCCTGGGATGGGAGGAGGATGTTTAGGAGATTTTTAAAAAGAAATTTGAAGACAGGGAAGATGCTTTGTCTGTAGAGGAGTCTATCAATAATAGACATTATTTGTGTCATAAACCCAGAGGGTCTACACAAAACAAAGCAAAGCTGCGAGTCCATACCTTTAAAAAAGTTGTTTATTCATTATTTCTGCTGCATCAAGTCCACTCACTGTAAAATTAACCAAATTTTCCTTGACAAAAGTTCAGGACAGTATAAAATTAACCAATAATATGGCTTATTAATTAAACCAGTGGCAAAACAGCCATTTGAGCATAACGGGCTCCACAGGATGGTTACAAGTCGGGTTTCTGGCTGAGTGCTTCTGTCATTCCCAAAGACGGAGCACCCCACCTCAACTCACCACTGCCCAGCGTGCAGCCAATCTGCCATTGAAAACCTTGATTATAACCAGAGAAAAGTTCATTGAAACCAGAAGAAGTTACAAAATCATTAATCTTTCCTGCCATCTTGGATTCTCTCTCTCGCCAGAATCCAGCCAGATGTTTTGCAGTCGCTGCATGCACAGGGCATTGCGATCCTGTTTGCACAGCTCGGGGTTTTTCCTCCATCCTTAGGGATCTTTGCTTTGAAATTATGCATTTTGCCTTTGCTTTGGAGATTGTCCATCACTGCCAAGAGCTTCCTGGAGAACAGGAGGCACTCTTTCGGCATAAGCCTGTTGGTAAATTAAACTCTTTTATGCGTGCAGCGGTTTTGCTGCCGTCCTTGGGGGCCGGGGCTGAGTGTTTTGGGGAGCAATTCCCTGCAGGAGTGCTGAGCATTGCCGCCGTTTCGGGCTTGCCAGGCCTGAGGATGATGTATGGAGCAGGTGGTTGCAATTTAGGGTTCGCTGCTGTTCCTGGGGAAATGGGTGGAAAAAAGGAGGGTTGGGAACAGAGTGAAAAGGCAGCGGGAACAAGGCTGGCATTATCCACGCCGCTCCCAGCCTGAGCCTGCGCCCTGCATGGCTCAGAAAGCTGCATCTTCCCCCCTTAAAAAGGACCTCAGTGAATGAACAGGCAAAAGACCTGAGCGAGGAGGTTTTCATTAAAAAAAGAAAAATATAAAAAACCTTAATTGGGGCACACCAAGCAATCCGACATCGCGGCAAATCCCACTCTGAAATATATGTGCTCTGCTTTAATGACAGCACATAGAGTACTGCTGAGATAGTGGAAAATTTTACAGGGAGTTTTGCTTAAGGAATGGCTTTAACTCAAGTTACCTGTAGAGCCCAGTGTCATATGGAAACACTTAGGGAGCTGTGGAAAACTTTCTGAAATACAGTGGAATTTATCTAGCGCAGCATTTCGCGTAGGGAGGAGGAATATGGATTACAATGGAGTCAGGAAGGAGCGGGCTACGGCGCTCTTGGAGACGGCCACTCGCAGCCCCGCGACCGCAGATGAAAAGTGCATGTGTAACCGGGGGGAGCATTCCTCACCGGCCCCGTCTGGGATGCATTTATGCTATTTGCCATGCACGTAACCTCGTTATAGAAAACAGAGTCCAATAACCTTAAAAAGATGGACGGTAAAAGAGAAAAAAAAAAGGTGCAAGGAAGCAGATCTGCTTCCAGATTTGCATGCCCGGGGCCTGCAGTGGGGTAGGAACGGAGAAGCGCCGATCCGGGGGGCCCCCGGTGCCGGCAGCGTGTGTTTGCTGCAGGGATGGTGCTGATGGAGCTGCAGCTCCAAGGTGGAAGAACGCAGGACAGCCCTGGAAGGGTGGGAGCACTGCGTGCCCTGCAGCCCTGCACAGCCACGGTGCACCCAGGAGAAGCCGGTGTTTGGTGCCGTGGGGTGTCCCAGGAGCTGGGCAGGAGAGGGATGGGAGGAAGCAGAGATGTTTTCAAGTGCAGTTCGTTATATATTTGCTCCCTAAATGCTTATGGCACTGGCCGCCAGAGCATCTGGGCACTTCACAATAATTAAAACTGACAAATCCATAAACAGTAAACAACAGGCTACCCACTCGGGCAGCCAAAAACCCACTACTGCATAAGCTCAATAGCTGCACCCATCTGCCAAATAAAATCCTCTCCACTGCCTTCCCTCGTCTGCACAGGCCAGGACCGAGCCAGGCCCTTCCCCACCATCGCCCCCCGGCTGAGCACAGCCTGACCCCTCACCCTCCCTGGGGTGTCTCCAGGGCTTTGTGCTGGCTTTGGGAGCAGCAAGCATTTATTTCTATTTTTTTTTTCCCAATTTTTTTTCCCCACCGCAAAGTGTCAAGAAGTAATGACACCCTTTTCCTTCTGACTTCTTGGCCCGCTAACCCTTTCGCAACACAATGGGAAGGCAACCGCTCACACCCAGGGGAGGGGATTTAATGACTAGAAAATAAAGAGAGAGAATTTACTTGGAAAAACTGTGGAATTAAAAGTTCTGGACAAAACATGCATCACTGATGCATAACATTTTTGTTAATTGGGTCTTAACAGGTTTGTGACTCAGGCTGTAATTATTTGAGAAATGGGTCACACCAGGCAGTGCCAGCCGCGCGTCCTGCCGCTGCGGGAACTTTCACCTAGTTGTAAAACTACATCTCAACGCGTGTTCCCTCCGCCCCGGCAGAGATCCCGGCCCTCGGAGGAGCCACGGCAGCGTGCCGAGCCCGCGGCCCCGGGGTTGGGTGTCGGGGCACCGGGATGCTCCCTGCAGACCCCTCCTGGTGTGGCAGAGCTGGGACAGCCCCGTCCCACTCTCAGTGGAGAGATGTCTAATCCCGTGTCAAACGCTCTCCCCCTTTCTCCTACGCTATTGTTTTTACTTTCTGATTTTTTTTTCTCGTGTTTTCCTGACCCGGCAGAGGCACTAAATCTTCCTAATGCCTCCCTGCCCTCGTATCGCAGAACAGGCTGCGGGAAGTTGTTCTTTCTGGGGTTTTGTTTTCTTTTTTTTTTTTTTTTTGGACTAAAGCGAGATTAATTAAAATATAAAAAATGCACCCAACTGTGGTAAATCATTTCTCTTTGCGGAGCGATCGCTCCCTGCTCCATCCACCTCTGCTTTCCTCGGCAGAAGTATCTCCATGCGAGCTGAAGTCTTCTAACGCTTGTAAAGCACCCGAGATATTATCTCTCTAATTAGCAGCTGGAAAAAAAATAAATGAGAGATCAATTAATGCTATAATTATAAACAGTGCCTTTAGATGTGTTGTTAGTGGTGAACGAAGGCTTACACTGACAAGAGCCGTGCTGTGATTCTCCCCCCAAAAAGTTGGAGCAGGAGCCCCCTCTCCAGCCCTGAGTTGTTCCTGGCTGCATAGCCCACCCCAGGGTGCTGGGGAGGAGTTTGAGGGGGCTCCCACATCCAAGAACATTTTTCCTGGTCCCTGACTGGCTCTGGGGAGGTGATGGGGTCCCACGGTGGGGCCAGAGGGGGTTTTGCAGCTCTCTCTTGGCCCTTCCCTGCTCCGGGGTAAGCTGTTTTTCATATATTGTAGCCTGGGAAAGCTGTGTTACTGTTAAAAGAGTAACCATATCCCTTTCTGAGCTGTTGCCAAGCAGATGTAGGGTTTTGGAAAGTTCCCAACAAACTTCCACAGCTGATACTTTACCGAGTTGTTCCTTCTCCCATCCCTCTACTTGCACCTATTTAAATAACCAAAGGACATAATTTGGGGGAGGGAGCGTTGCTGTGCAGCTTCTACTTGTTAAATATAATTAATTGAGAGTGACCCGTTAGTCAATTACAGTGTATAGCTTCGGAAAGAAATGGGGAAATATAAAATATTACTGTTTTACCAAAAAAAAAGCGCCTTATTTTGTGCTGAAGGAGGAGAGAATAATGGAGCAAATCGAGCCCTTTGTGCAATGCGGGGCTGCTGCTGCCTCTCGACAGGGCAAATATCTCATTTACTTTCTTAATAACAGTTTGTGGGGTGACTGCAGGAGGAGGAGGAGAAGAAGTCGGGAGAAATCCAGGCTTTCAAGGCTGGCAGTGGTGTGAAACTCTGTGTCAATGCAGATCCCACTTGCATGTGCTGGAGGGGGCACAACGCAGGGCACTGGAAATATGGAAAGCTCCCATAAATCATATCTCACAGGAAAGGTTTATGGGAGTTCAGAGTATAGCAGAGGGGATGGATGTCAGGTTTTCCTACACAATAGAGGGTCTTTTGTTTCCGCGCTGCCTCTTGGCAGCAGCCCCCATGCCACTGCTGGTAATTTCCTGTCCATCCTTCGCCGAGCGGCGGGGCTGGAGCAGGGGAGTAGTCCCACGTTTTTGTTTAGACTGTGTTTTTTTAATGCTGAGCCTTGTCCTAAGCAGGATATCCCTGTGTATGTTTGGAGTTCCTGAACTTCTCTGGAGAAAATTATCCTTAAAAAGCCCCTTCCACAGTGCTGAATTTCTAACTTCTCTCTTGAAAAAAAAAACCAAACCCAACAACAAAAAGCCCAGGTTTAATTGCTTTTACTTGTGAGAGCTTGTACCTTGCAGATTAATCCTCTCGCGTCTCAAACATCCGTCAGCGTTTTCCTTCCACCCAGGGGCTCAGGAGAAAACCAAAAAGTGGAAGTGATCGGATTGGCAGTTTTACTTTTGGCAGCTGGGGGACACTTCAGCAGGACCCAGACCCCACCAGGTGGGACAATGTCCCTGGGTCTCTGCGTGTGCAGAGGGCTCGAGTTCACCCCTGTTTTCCAAAGCATGGATATTTTGCAGTCAGAGGAACTCAAGGGCCTGGCCCATGGTGTTTGGCTGCTGACCAGAGCTGTAGGTTTCTCAGAAAATCTCCAAAATTATGAACCAGCACCTAGCTGGTTTTCTTTCCATCTCTCCCAAATTATTTACTCGGACTGCCCTGACTGTATTTGTTGACACCTCATCGTAAAGACAAAGTAAAAGTAAAAGCAAGGAGCCCAGTGGTTGGTGTGCACGGAGGAAGCAGGGCAAGCTCCCAGCTGTGGCTCCCTAGAGGAAAATATGGAAAAATATATCCAGTAAATCCAAAACGGAGGCGCCTCCATAATGAGTCTCAGTGACGGGACAGCCCTTTGGATTTGAAAAACACCCCTGCGTTTTCTGTAAAACTTCCATCCCCTTGACAAAACACCCAGAGGAACCTCAGGGATATGGGGTCTCTTTCTGTAGGGAGCATGGCCCTCACTGCCATGCCCCATTATTTAGGTGTAGAACCCCTCTGGATTAGCAGCTGGCACGGTGATCATTCCAGGGCAGCCTGGCCGCCTCCACTCCGCCGTGTGGCAATTATCCTGTGCTGGGAGATCCCGGCTAATGAGGATTGGGAGCTGGGCTGGAGTTGGCCGGGTCACTCCCGGGAAGCCCTGCGTGGGTTAAGCTGCACGTGCACGGTGCTGTACAGAGCTGTGAGGTGCTATATGAGGCCATACAGGGCTGTATGGCACTGAGAGAGCTGTGCAGTGCCCTGCGGTGCTGTACCCTGCCATGTGCTGCTCTGAGGTGCTGTGCAGCACTGCACAACACTGCTCTGTGGTGCTGTATGATGCTCTGAGGCACCATACACAGCTATATGGCACTGTGCAGTGCTATATGGTGCTAAATATACAGTGCTGTGTGGGTCTGTATGGTGCTGTGCACTGCTGTACAGTGGACAGTGCTACATTTCCTACAGCTCTACACAACATTGTAGGGCACTATAAGATGTTGTGCAGTGCTACACAATGTTGTACAGAGTTACAGGACATTTCACAGTGCTACACAAAGTGGTACCATGCTGTAAATGTACAGTGCTACACTACCTACAGCACTACACAATGTTGTAGGGAGCTGTAGGCTGTTGTACAGTGCTACACGGTGTTGTACAGAGTTACAGGACATTTCACAGCACTACACAAAGTGGTACAGTGCTGTAAAGGTACAGTGTTACATTGCCTACAGTGCTACACAAAGTTGTAGGGTGCTGTAGGATGTTGTACAGCACTACACGATGTTGTACGGCTCTCTACGCGCTCCCCCGGCTCAGGCATTCTTCTGGGTAACCTGATCTTACTTCTGTCTGCTTTCAACAGATAGGGGAGGTGAAGTTATGTTAAACATGTCGCAGTAAGTTTGATTCGCACCGCTCCGGTCTGGTTTTCTTCCTTGATTAGCTTTAATCAAACCCTCCGCATTACATGACCTTAATAAAGCTATTTTTCCTGACAAGCAAAGACCGTCTTAACAAGCAAAGCTCATCTGGCCTGAAACTAAAGCCAAGTCAAGATGGTGTTTTAGGTCCTCATTAAAGTCCACAGCGTGAAGCGAGAGGGAAAATGATGGAATGGTGCTCCACCAAACCATCTCTCCTTTACATTTAATTAGAGGAATTATACGCAACCCAGTAGATGCCTTGGGAAAGCAATCACCAGTGGGTTTGTAAAGAGCCCAGCAGTATAAAAGCGAGCAGCTCTGGCTTTGGCAAAGGGCAGATTAACACCAGGAGCTGGGTGGACTTTGGGATCAACCAGGAAAACAAAATAATCATATGGTGTTAATATGAAAAGAGCTTGGAAGCCGCCCGTCCCTGCTCCGGAGCTCTCATGGGCAGCGCGCAGACCCTGCAATGCTGGGGAGGGAGAGTTTCCAGGCGCCGGCGTGTTTGTTCCCCCCTCAGCCCTTCCCTTCGGTTACTGCTGACTCACGCAGGTTGGGGGAACGATCGAGGCCGGGCAGCTAGGCGAGGAGCCGAAGGAAAAGCCCCGGCGGGGAGCGATGCCACGGGGCTTGGCAGTGGGTGAGGAAATCAGCCACATGCAGACAAAATGCGGTCAAGCAGCCGCCCCATGCAGAGGATGTCCCTTACGCTCATTAGCATTGTGTTTGGAGCAGAGCTTATCAAAAAGCAGCCAACAGACAGAATCTGTGGTTTGCGCTTTCTGGCGTTCCCTTTTTTTTTTTTTTTTCTCTACTCTCTTGTTTTCCTCTTTTTTTTTCTTTTTTTTTTTTTTCCAGAGGGTTTCTAAAGGGATGTAATCCACTCTGTTTTTATTGCTGTTGCCTCTGGACATGCTGCAGCTCCAGCCAGCAGTTATTCCAGCCTCTCCAGCCTCCCTGTGAAGGTCTGTGCTGCGGCTGCTACTAAACTGTAAACCACAGGGCTTCCTTAACCCTTTGCCTTCTGCAGCTGCCCAGAGCATGGAGATAAAGGGCCCTCCCAAAACCTGAACCCCTGGGGCTTTCAGCTCCCCCAAAATATATTTTTGCACATTGATGGCTGTTCCCTGCAAAACTTAAGAGTTGTGGATCTGCTGGCTGAGAGGTGACCCTCAGTGCTGCTGTCCCACAAGCTCCCTTGTGCAGATCCTAGAGGGCTCCATGGATGCCTCTAATCTATCAGCTTTGCCAAATGCAGCCAGAGTCCTCTCCTTGTTGCCAGAGGGCTGTGGGTACAGGCTGGCATGGGGAAGGGGTCCAAGACTGCTCCCCCATTCCACTCAGCAGCTTCAGTGGGATTAGGGAATGTCTCTGCATCCTCCAGTGCCAGTGTCACCGTGACTTGTGAACCTGCTGTCTCTCTGCACCTACTACAGACATCATGCCCAGCACCATCCGTTTTCCTCATCTCTACTGCTTCATCCTTAAACTCCACTTTTCCTTGATGGGAACAGAAATATCTTGCTGTGATACAGTCAGATCTACTTTGGGTGCACAACTGCATTTTTAAAATGCTGTCCTGGCTGAGCATGCTCCTTTCTTTCCTCCACATCTCCCCATCTCCCAGGGCTGTTTGTCCCACCGCATTCTGTTAGCCCATGGATTAGTGATGTCCTTCCCTGCCCCATTCCCTCTGAAAACCACAGAATCACAGAATGGTTTGGGTTAGAAGAGAACTCAAGGCCCATCCAGTCCTACCTCTGCAACAGGCAGGAACACCTTCCACTAGACTAGGTTGCTTCCAAGCCCTATCTAACCTGGCCTTAGACACTTCCAGGGATGGGACAGCCACAGCTTCTCTGGACAACCTGTGCCAAGGCCTCCCCACCTTCAGAGGGAAGTATTTTTTCCTAATAATCTTATCCAAACCTGCCTTCTTTCAGTTAAAACTGTTCCCCTTGTGCTTCCCAGGTCACTCCATGTCCTGTAAACAGCCCTTCTTTGCTCAATCAATTCTTTGCTCTCTTGTCCATGAGGATATTTGGAAATAATCTCCTAAAAAGGCAATCTTAAAAAGGTCCTGTTGTTACCCATATTTGTACACAGGCTCATGAGCGACAGGATTCCTCGGGCTTGTCTACACGGGGACAATTGAAATGGATGTGAAATAACTTTTAAAGTGGATTATCTAAACTGCATTACATCCTCGTGTAGACACTGTCATTTAGAAATGAAACAGCCTTAATTTGGTTTAGCTGAATTTTGCTTTAGCAATTTAATAAAGACACTTTAAAGTCTGAGTGAGGAGTTTACACAGGGATTTAATGCAGTTTAATTAATCCACTTTAAATTCACAATTTTAATTAATTAGAATGAACTTTCCTGAAGTCTTCCCCGTTGAGATAGTGACACGGCATTCCCAGCTACCTGGCCTGATGACCTGGTGATCTAGGACTCAGAAGAGCTGTTGCAATGATGCATGTCTGGTCCAGCCCCCAGTGCTGGGTACATAAAGAAAGTAATTTCAAAATCCTCCTGGTCTGGCCACAGCTGGGAAGTCCTTCCCTGCAGTAAATTACCTCTGGAGAACCCAAGTTCCTGCTGTAATGAGCCACCATCCTCCCAAGTGCTTCAGGTTCTTGTGTTGCCCACGAAACCATAAGCAGAAGCATCTGTCTGATGTGAAAGGGGTTTGGGAAGATGTGGCCTGAAACAGGGAAGGGCACAAGAGCCTCCTTAAGCTCTTTCAGCGCCGCATGCACTGAACAGGGTTCCAGTTTCTCACCCAGCGTATGCCGTGGTTTTGCAATATTGGCAAACCCACAAAAACCCTTTCTGTGTAGGAGAACAGCACCTGGGCTGGGGCTGGTCAGGGCTGCACAGCTCCCCTTGTGCCTGGTTATTTATGATCAGTAGAAGTGCCTGCTGGGCTCACTGTGCAGGTGGCCTCCTCTAGAGATGCTGGCCTTGCCCTGGGTCCCCTCATCATCAGCCCTCATCTCCCCAAGCCAACTGGAAAGGGCAGAGTTTGTACAGGGCTTTTTATGATGCAGTTTGCACAGAAGTTTCCTTCTGTGAACTGGAAGATCTCCTTGCTCTGCAAGATCCCTTCAGTCCCCTCTCAGCTCTGCAGCTTCCTTGGGGTTTGCTTTATATAGGACTCCTTGGTGTGCTGGCCTTGGCACCCACCCCATGTCCTCCTGCCCAAGCCCCACAGCCTTTTCCATCCTTGGAAAATCCTCCAGCAGCATAAGGTCCACCCTTGGCTGTGGTTTTTTTGGGCTGTGATCTATGCACAGCTTTCCAGGGGTTGTTAGGGATTGGGAAAGGTGAAGGAGCAAAGGGGCAAATGAGTGGAGCTGAAGTGTCTGGTAAATGAAGAGGCTTACTGTCACCAAGCAAGGATTTTGGCATTTTTCAAATCATTTTACAGCTTTGGGCACTTTTAAAATCCTTTTTAATCTTTGCAGCCAGGGTGTTGGCAGTGCTGTCAGTGTCAGGGATCACTGCCTGTCCCCGCCCTCCAGCACATGGCCTGGAGCATCCTCACTCCCACTCTCTGCCCGGCACACCAGAGCTGGGCACAGCTCAGCCTTGGTTTGTAAACACTCAACTGCTTTTTAGGATTGCTAGGCTAGTGCCAAAACCTAACACAGCTTTGCTCATAGCCTCCATGGCACTTGCTTGCTGCCATAGTCCAACATGACATCATTGATTGGAGAAGGGATCTGCCACCAACTGCAAGCTCAGAAGTGCCAATTTTGATTAAAAACTTCTCTTTTTCAGCGTGTGGAGTTTATCCATGGCTAAAAGGAGGTGGAGAAGAACATTCCTTGGCTCTGGAACTTGGATGTCTCTAGGCTAAACAATGTAGGGGAAGTTTTCTGTTGTTAAATGCTTGGTAATCGTGTGTATTCTAAATTTAGGGTTAGTCCATTTTCTCTGTCATATGAGGGGACAAGGGAGGCAAAACGAAATTTTTGGCATGCATCAGGGTAGAGACAGTCTTCCTAACAGCCATAAAAAGATTGTTTTTGATAGGGATTTTGTTATTTCACTGTAGAAGTCATTATAAGGGAAGATCTTGTATCACTGTAGTTAGCCACTGGATTAGCTATTCATATATTTTATTGGTAAAAAATATGACAGGGAATTATTGTGTGAGAACTTTGTGGAAAAGAAAAGAGATAAAAGCAGTTTAACTGTCAGTACATTACGGTTGTGGTTAGCTCTGCATAGTGTTACTGGATTGGAAGGAGACTGGGTCTCCAAGGACTGTGGTTTTTCCTCTTTGGATAGACATGGACCACATCAGGGCTTGGTGAGAGGGATGAACCTAGGCAGCTGAAAAAGGAGAGGCTGGAAATGAAAAAGGGGTTGGTGTGGCCTAAGAGATGGAGACATTGAGGGAAGTCAGCATTGTCCCCATGTTCGTGCAGAGGACGAGTCCTCATCCAGCTGCAGAAGGGCTCTTGACGTGGATCTGGAAGGTGGTGGCAATGGCTACGTTTCTTCTGCTTGCTTTGCATGTGCTTACTGAGGTTTTTCACCTCCATTTTCCTCATTTCTCTGTGTCTTTGGCTGCAGACATTCATAAGTCTTGGACAAATGGCTTTGGTAAACATACAAGTTGGCTACACAGCGAGCACGCAGGGAGCACGCACGGAGCTGCTGCAGCAGCACACCCTGTGTCCATCTGCACAGCACATGTGCACCAGGGATGAGGCACCGCATGGCTCCTGGGGTGGGACATGGAGCCTGGCCACCCAGCTGCTCCTCTGGAGCAGGTTGAAATGTGGTTGTCACAAGATCTGTTTTGGAGCCATCGTGGATTAGTAGGGGGAAAGGCTTGAGGCTCCTCTGTGTGGCTGCTGGGAGCCTTGGTACAGGTGGACCATCATGATGAGGAGGTAAGTGGGCTGCAGAAGAAGTGCCCAGGATGGAGGTCCTGCTTTGTGTCTAGCTCAGTTGGAGCACAGAAGAATGGATAGTGAGATTCAGGAGAGCACTTGGTCTGGAAGTTTAACAAGCATGGTTGGGTCCATGCTCTTCACAAGGTGCTCATGCTTTATAGAAGTGCTTTACAGAAGATACAGAGATGCTGTATTGCTAAGACACCTTCATCACTGCCTTCATCACCATTCTCACCAGAGATGCAGGATTAAATTCTTAATTTATGGCTTCCCTTCCATGAAATCAAACTGTACAGCACCAAAGGCTCATAGTGTGCCTTGTTTAGAGTCCATCCATAGAGTTGCCATCCATCCGTGCTCCTCCTAAGGGTAACTGCGAAGTCCTGCTGTATTACACGGGCTGTGCTGTTTGTAGTTTGCAGGTTTGGACACTTCAATGTCTTGATCGGTCCTGCTTTGCATGCCAGAGTGTTTTCATTAGCACAGCATTCATGCATGTGAGATTGTCGCTAACTGATATAATTAACCAGGATGTCAAAGGCTATTTGTTTATTGCATATGCAATGGCTTTCCTGGAGTAAGAAACCCTTTCTGCTGACACTGTGTGAATGGGAACATGCTAAACTGGAGGAATAACACTGAGCTGGAGGTGGAAGTTAGGAACAAAGATTATACTTAAAAAGAAGAAAAAATAATAATGCAGATTTGAATGGGTTTGAGTAGACTCTATTAGTATTTGGAGAAAGGAGGACAAGGATGAGGAAAAAAGAGTTTGTAAGATAATTCCCCCCCCTCCAATTACTATTATTGTATGGGAATATAATGTTATTCAGAAACACAGGTGTTGACTCTCTCAGGTGGATTGACTGAGAACTCTTTGGGTCTTCTGTATATCACATCTGCTTGACATCATTTTGAGAAATCTTGTCAGGAAATCTTTCATTTTATTTGTTTATAAATAAATATTCCTGGGGAGGTCCTCACAGCAGGACTCAGCAAATCCTACACTGTGAAATATTAATTGTGGCATTCATGTGCTGAGTATTAAAACATGTAGTTTGTAATAAAGATGTGGGGAGTCACATTCATGAAGATCTGAGGAAGTTCTGTGAGTTGATGGTGGATTGTGTCCCAATGAATCTGTGGGCTGCTGCCATAGAGAGACCCAAATATCTGCCACAGACAGCTCAGTGAATGTCAGAACCTCTTGTCCCCTTGTGTTGTAGGTATTCCAAAATTCTCATTTAGGCTTCCTCCTCTACACCTTCCAAATAATTTGCTTCAGCTCCCCTGGTTTCAGCACCCATAAGGCCCAGTCCATTGCTCTCATTCTGCTCTGCTTCCCTCTGCTCAGTCCCATGGCTCAGCCCATTCCGATAGCTGCTTCTGCTGAAGCAGTTAAACCATCAGCATTATTTAACACCATCAAAAATTACTTCCTTGTTTCCTCCTCTTCCCATCACCGCTTCTTCTCCTTCCTTCAGTCTCTGGAATCGCTGCCAATGGATGGCCAAAACCAGGGCTGCATCTCTGACTTCTTGTTCTGCAAACGTGCAGGCAATCTGTACCTCCCTGTCTCTCGCCTTGCCCATCCCTCAACACATGGTTGCTCTTTTTCACTAGTCCTGGCTGCTGCAAGGCTGTAAATTCCATGGCCTGGATTTTCTCAGTCTCTTCCATCTACAAGCTGTTTCACATTGATACTGAATTTCATCCCTGGCCTTTGACCTTGGCTATGCTGTCCCTCAGAGCATCTCCCTGCCACATTCTCCCTTAGCACTCACGTATCTATTCACCAATGTCCTTTGCCCTGCCCACTCTCCCTTCTCTCTCCTCCAGCCTTCCTTGTCCCTTGGCTCGGATTCCCTCTGTGTCTTCCTCACTCATCACCTTCCCTGACCTATCTGGGACTTTCCATCCGGGGTGCATCCTCAGGACCCTCATGTCCCACATTTCTTTGGGTCACAGGGGCTGTCCCTGACACTGCACCTCAGAAAGAAAGGGGGTGTGTATCTGTGCATTCCTCTCCCTGTTAACTTTTCACCTGCTCCCTCTTAGCACTTTGCTGTTGTCTTTAGCTTATCTTGCACTATAATCTCTGCAGGGCACAGTGGTCTGTGTGTTCCTATAATTCATACCGTGCCTGCTGCAATGCAGCCTTTGCGCTGTCGAGTACATGGGAACATTTCTAATGCAAACAACTAATAGCTAGGAAGGGAGTTGAAAAATTAGAAAGGACTCCAAGCCCATGTCACATATTCTCTTGCAAGGAATGGGGAAAAAAATTGTTTATTCTGGCCCCAAATTTTAATCACCCAAGGGCTGTTAAGATAAAAATAGTCAGTTCTGCCTTCTGTTTATGGTATACTTGGTTGAGTGCAAGCCAATTTTGAAGCTGAACATACTGTCTGCTATTTTTGCTTGATTTTAGATTCCACATTTTAAATAGTTTCTTTAACAAGAAGCATATTTTCACTGATACAAACTTAGCTTGAGGAGAAGCATCCTGAAGTTCCAGCCATATTGAAGATCAGTGAAATGTAGTAAACTCTGGTTTTAAGGGTTTTGTTTTCTCCAAGAGCTGAAATGAAGAGTGTGTTCTGGCAACAAGTGCTGGCACGTTGTTCATTAAAAGCTCTCTTCCGAGCCTTGGTTCCCACACACATGTGCCCTCATTCTTCAGCGGAGCTTCCAGGCAATGGCATTGGCAGTGCTCTAGTCTGATCTTCAGCCATACAATTTGTCTTAATTGTCTACTAGCATCTAGGCAAGACTTAGCTCACGGGTGGCCACAGCAAGGGGCCACATGCAAACCGATGAGCTTCTTAATGTGGCCTGCCCGGCAATCGGATGATTTAATTATCTGTGCCCGTCGTAGGCTGCCTGGCTGCTCCCCATCCCGCCTGCCCTCAGGCACGGCGGGCTTAACCACATGCAGCCATGGGGGCAGCTGCATTTGATCTTCCTCGCCAACGCCAGGGTCCAGCCCCGACAACAGCCTCTCTGTTCGGCGCTTTCTTTCCCCTTCTTTCTTTTTCCGCTTCGTTTGGCACCGTGCCCCCAGCATCATTTGTGTGTACGGGAGGATGGGAGAGTTGGATGGCAAAAACTTCGAACATGGAGTTGGGTGTTGACAATCCCAATGATTAATTGATCCTCTGAGGATCCAAGATGATTTGTTGAAGCATCAATAATAGAAATCCTGTCATTATACACTATTTACTTGGTCTTTCTGTGGGAAGACATCCTGTCTCACTATGTGTCTGCATCGTGTGTCTCGCACAGGGCCAGCCTGCAGCTCCCAGGGCATGAAGGACTGGGCTGTCACCCACAAACTTTCTGCCATCACACGGTGCTCTCACATGCTGTAGAAAAACAGAGCATATCCAGTACATTGATTATTTTCAAAATTGACTCAGCAAAGCTCTTCGCTCCCAATACTTGTGGAAAAAAGCTCAATCCATTTAACTATCATGGAACTCCAGAGTTGGGCTGGGGTTGGATGGGATGTGGAAGGCAGAGGGTCCATGATCCACTGCTTGGGACAGTCCCCTGCTGGAGAGCTTGTTGGGACACTTGTGACATTTGCCTGTAGTGTTTTCCTGCTCCTGCCACATGTCAAGTAAGGGCAGGAGACGCTGTGAGAGAAGCAGTAGGATCAGGATGACCTCGTGCCCAGGGCAGAGATCAGGGATGTCCCCGAGGATGACCTCTTGCCATTCTGATCTCTTCTTATCTGCCCAGGTTGAAATGCAGCTACTTGGCTGACTTGCTACTACCTGGGAAGGCAGCTCTGCTACCTATGAGCAAGGAGAGGAAAGTAGGTGACACCCAGGCTGGAAGTGCTGATCTGCTTTGCGTCAGAGACTCTCCACACCTCACCCTGGGTGTGCTCTTCCTTCCCAAGAACCCTCTCTCGTGATGGTGGTTGTCTTGCCTTGCTGCAGGGAGGTGTCAGCTCCAGTGCTTCTAGTCTTTGTAAGCTCTTCCCTTCATACACCAACAGTTGCGTCATATTCCTCATGCTAATGCTCCTCATGGAAACATCTCAAAGGCTTTGGGAGCCATGAATAATCTTTCCAGCTTCTAGTCTCTGCCATGATCGGAGCCTCACTGCTCTCCTGGCTCTTGGGTGCTCCAAACATGGAGTATTCCTCCATCATGGAATCTTTAGAAATGTTGGGAAAAGAGAGGTGGCCAACAGCAGCATGCAGAGCCCTTCTGGGGCTGAGTGCACTTCATAGAATGGTTTGGGAGCAACCTTAAAGCTTATCTCATTCCACCCCCTGTCGTGGGCAGGGACACCTTCCACTCGACCAGGTAACTCCAAACCTTGTCCATCTTGGCCTTTAACACTTCCAGGGATGCAGCATCCACATCTTCCCTGGGCACCCTGTGCCTGTGCCTTGTCACCCTCATAGTGAAGAATATCTTCTGAACATCTAATGTAATTTTCTCCTCCTTTACTTTAAAGCCATTTCCCCTTTTCCTATCATTATCTGCTTGTGTGGGAAAAAACAAAACAAAACCCAAACACTTCCACAGCTCTATGCCAATGCAGAATTTTATCCAGGGATTTTGTGGTATTTTTCATCTGTACTAAGTGTAGGGGAGTCAAACATTTTCAGGTGGTGTCAGTCTCTAATGCTGAGCCAAGAAAGACTGTCCTTTGGGTAGTTAATGCATCTCAGACCTGCTGGTAGAATATAAAGTTTTAAACATTATTAATGCTTTAGCAGACATCTCAGGGAGCATTCATACTCCTCTCTTCATTTTGCTTTTATGCAGGATGGTGCCTGGGGTGAAAGTATTTCACAGAGTTGGGGAAAGGGCATCAAAAGTGCTTGTGTCTGCCAGGCACTGAGAATATTTTATTCTTTCATTGGTGTGGCTCGAGTTCAGCTCCTGGATCCTGCTCACTGGGTTGTTTTGATGTGTTTCACTTTCTGAAAATAGTGATAGTTTTGGAACAGGCTGCCCAGGGAAGTGGTGGAATCACTGTCCCTGGAAGTGTTCAGAAACCATGTCGGATGTGGTGCTTGGGGACATGGGTTAGTGGTGGGCTTGGCAGAGCTGAAGGAACAGTTGGACTCAATGATCTTAGAGGGCTTTTCCAACCTTAATGATTCCATGATTCTGAAAATAGTGTTGAGTCATGGCCAGATTAGGGATGCTTGTCCCCTGCACCCCTTATGTGCCTCTGGAAGCCTTCTCTGCACAGATACTCAGCGTGCCAGCCTGGCCCATGCCCAGGGGAAAGGTGGCTGCGTGCCCCCAGGGCATTCTGGCCACTGTGCCATGGTGTGTCCTATGTCCCACACAGGTCCCAGCTACAGTCCCTGCAGCCACCTCCCCCACAGCTCCCAAATTATCCCACTGCATGGCGTGCAAGGCACGAGCAAACCTGCGACAGAGACATGGGATGGCAGGATGGGACAGCTGATTTTAATTATTTTATATATAAATAACTTGCAGATAATTTGCAAGTTTGGCAATAGCCGCCGGCGTAGCAATGTGACCTTGTTACTCTTACCCCATTCCTCCGGGTGTTTGTCTCACTCACTTGTTTTTCCGTGTCTTAAATTAGATTGCAAGTGGTCAGGGAAGGGGCTGGGGCCACCCCTGCCCTGCACAGCTCCACGGTCCCACAGCAGCAACAACAACAGAGATAAGACATCGATTTGGGATCTGCTGAGTCCCTGGGGATATGAAAGCCCCAAGTGTTGTGTTTTTCCCTGGGATGGTGCGGTCAGTCCCCATCCTCCAGCTCCACGTGAGGCTCTTTGCTGGCGGCTGGACACAAAGCGGGGGCTGCTGCATCATTCCAGAGGGATGTAGGGACGAGGAGGGGGACGGGTGTCCTGGATTTTAGCACTTTGGGGAGTTTATTAGTGTTGACAGTGTGTGAACTTGACATCCTTTGTAATAATGCGGTTTTAAAATCTGCATTATTCATGCGCGCTGTTTGAATACAGGCCCACTGTGTAAGTTCGGGAGGAAAATTAATTAAATAAATGTCAGCATCCTTGAAGAGCACGTGAGATTTCACATTGCAGGATAACAGCTCTGGCTGCTTTAACCACCAAAGGGAGTAAAGGGTGGGAAGGGGAAGATCTGCACTTAGGTGAACAGACTTTCCCTCACTGAATCCTGAGGAAAGCTGAAAGAATTAGCAAGAAATTAGTCCAGCCAGAGAGATCACTAATATTTCATATTTTTGTTATTAATTACCATTTGTTCTACTATTTAGTTACATACACTGGATAGTTCTGAATTATTTTATCCCAGGAAATACCCATTTACTATTAGTTTAAGGTTTAAAATCAAAGCATAGAGGAGATGGCTGAGGATGCACTGGCTGGATAAATTAGATGACTGTGCCAGTGGGTGGAAAGGGAATTACATCCATGAATATTATTTTCAAGAGTAACAGATAGTTATAAAAGTTGTGTTTCTGCTGAAGCACCCAGCGAAGGGTGATAGGACAAATACTGCCATTACAGATGAACAGGAAATTGAGGTTTTAAGTGAAGCCTGTAGGTATTTTTAAGGAGGAGGATTTACCTTTCATTCTGTAGCAGGAGGTTGCACCTTTCCAGGCTGGGAATGACGGCACGGCTGACCAGGGATGCTTTTTTGAACACAAGGCTCCTGCAGAGCAGAAAGAGGTAAAAGAGTAGGTCTTGCAAGGGAAAATGCTTTGTAGTTAAAAAGTATGAAAAGAAAGAAAATTCTGCTTGGTAGGTCAAATCAACACTTTGTTCTGGTTGCTGTAGTTGCTCTCAGAGGGAAGGGAACAACTTCCATCTTGTTGAAGGAAGGTGTAGGTATCCATCCCTGATGGAGATCACTGAGCTCTTACACCAAACACTTGACTTTCTTGGGGCTTGGTGTTTACCCTCCAAATTCTTTAATACCTGTGTGCAGGACCCTCCCAGTAAAGTGTATTTAATAGAATCCTAAAATCCCAGGATGGTTTGGATTGGAAGAGATCTTAAAACTCATCCTATTCCACCCCCTGCCATGGGCAGGGACACCTTCCACTGTCCCAGATTGGTCCAAGCCCCATCCAGCCTGGCCTTGGACACTTCCAGGGATCCAGGGCCAGCCACAGGTCCTCTGGACAACCTGTGCCAGGGCCTCACCACCTTCAAAAGGAAGAAATTTCTGTTAAATGGGAGAAGCCTTTCTTCCAAAGTGAGCAGGGCAGGGCACTAAAGGGCTCGTCTGCATTGACATGAGGAGCAGGAACTGCTCTTGAGGTGGGTGCAGCGAGTGGCTGTGATGGTCTGTGGTATGCTGCACCTGTGAAATATATTGGAAAAAAGAGGAATTGGGAGTGCCACAGTGATTGTGCACAGGTCTACTCCCAAAGTCAAGTGTACATAAAGTCCTTGCAGCACTCCAGTGATTTTGAATTGCTTGACATTGTGGGAGCGCTCCAATCTCGGTCTCTTTGAACCTCAAGAGCCTCGGCGTTATCTGAAGCACAGAATCATTTTATAACCCAGGCAAACAACATCCTCACCTCCCAGGTTTGAATGCAAGGATGTGTGGTTACACACACCCGTGCTCACAGTTAATGCACAGGGCGGGGGGAGAGGGAGGAATCCGTGCCAGCAGGAGAGCCCGGAATGCACTTTCCCACTAATGCTGAGAAGCAACAAAATCAGATTGCAGCCCATGAATGTCCCGTCACTGAGAAAGGGGAGTCTAGAAATAGCCCCAGAGATAAAGGAGGGCATTTATCCCCACGATTGTTTGGCAGAAAAAGCAATTTCCATAGTCTGCTGATGGTCAGTCGGGAACGTGCTGCAAGGGGCCCGCAGTTGTCTCGGATGGAGCTGACGGTTTTACTGGCCGAGTTTTGTTTCAACTTAATGAAGTAAGTACTTTGCCTGCGCCCAGGCGCTGACGGGGAAGGTTTGTAAACTCCTCGCCTTTGTTGGGGTGACTGAAGTATTTTTTTCTTCTTTTTAACCAGCCATTTTTGTTTCTTCTCAAATTCGTTGCCATAGACAAAGGGTGCGTTTACTGTTAAAAAAAAAAAAAAAAAAGAAAGAGGAAGGAAGAAAAAAGGCTTTAAACCTGGTTTGCATCTTGAGTCCTGAAAAGCCCATTTTTTATGCAGGGGAAGAAGAGAGCCTTAGAAAAGGCAGGAGGCAGGGACGGAGGTGAGGGGGTGGGGAGCAGGAGATTTATGGCCCTTTGAAGACAGCTTTTCTGCCCAGCATCCTGCCCGGGTGCCGTGGGCTGCAGTGGTGGGACCAGGCTGGAACCTGCACCTCGCCAGGAGCCAGACCCAGCAGGGACCCAGTGGGGAGACAGGTCCTGCCAGATCCCCAGGACCTCCCAGGGCCTCTGATCCTACACCCACCTCAGCCAGCACGGATGTTTAGTTTGAGATCATCACACAGCCTGAGGTTTTTGAGGTTGTTCTGCTTTTTTTAACTCGATGTGGAAGCGGTTGTTTGATACCAGCCTGTGCTGGAGCACAGCAGCCTGCCCGTGCTCCAGGAGAGGGGCGCATGGGCAGCCCGAATCCTGCCCAGCAATCCAATAATAATTGAAGATATTTAAAAATGTATGTATCTTCCATCTTTCCCATATGGGCTCCTTAGGCAACATGACCTTATGTGGCCATTATCTGACCTCTCTTACACTTGGATTACTCAGTACAAAGCAAATTTATGGTTGTTTATTCTCTCCTCCTATCAGCTATTAGTGCCTAATCATATGGTCTATCGATCAAGTGATTAATCGCCTGCCTAAAGAGGCAGCAGGTCCCGGGGAATGCTGCACTGCACCAGCCTGAACTTCAACCTCTTATACAAACCGGCGGAGTAAAGGCATTAGTCACTGCCTGCAGCCCGGGGCTGGAATGCCGCGGGAACGCCAGGAGGTAAAGCCCCCGGCTTTCTTCAGCAGCCGACTTTGTATTTCCCTTTCTTAATGGATAAAACTCCACCTAACTGAGCGGGCATACAGTTGTAAATGGGATGATTTCCAATGCATCCTATAAATAATGATCAAAGAGGAAAATATGTGGGCCTTATTACAACAGTGCCCGCTAGTGCTGCTATAATTAAGGGTCTGTCAGCATTTCTATTATAAACCCTTATTTTCAAGGGTTTATAACTTGGCCATAAAATTTTGCTCTGGCTGAGACTTGGCATAAAACGTCCCAGCATGTGACCAGTTTTTCTTGTTACCAAATTGTTAAAAACCTAGCGATCAGCCCCATTTTAGTTATAACAACATCCAAGCACCTTTGTGTTTCAGAACCACTTTTACTTCTTAAACAAGCCGCTTACTATTAAATCAAAATTAGCATTTGAAATCAAAAGTACGCACTGAGCCTCTCTGCTCTTTATTTTAACCAGCCCTAAAAAAGGAGCATGTTATTCTGTTCTGCCTAGGGTTAAGTTGATGGCACCCACGCCGTTGCCATCAGCAGGACATGCTGTGGCCAGAGTTTTGGAAGGGTTTCCCAGAGGTGCAGGGCTGGTGTTGGGTCCTTGGCCTGTTCAGCTTTGCAGGGCTCCCCAGTCCCCCACGTGCTCAAAGCAGCAATTATTAAAACCAGTGGGCTGATTTCAGCCATCAACGATTCTGTATAAATCCAGAGTACTGGAAATGGGTGCCCCGTACGCTCCGGTTTAGCCGGAGTGCTGACCTGCCTTAAGTGGATTTATTCCTCCGTGATCCATGCACGTTAACTCCTGCTAATGAGAATTATGGCTTAGTCCAAGAGGGGAATCTAGAGTTCAGTTTGAGTGAAACTGAGGGAATTTCACTCTAAGAACACATACTAAATTTTAAAAATGAAAGGTTGCCATACCTGTACCTCTCTGGTTTCAATGGGAGTATGTTCCATTTCCAGAAACATGTCCTTGATTTGTTAGCAAAGGACAGTAAGTTGGCTCAAAAAGATGCAGCCACTTAAAAACATTGATTCTCCCAGGACAACACGCCAAAATGCAGAAATAAATTAAACATAAGCAGATGCTGTACCTCCTTTCCATTTTTGGCTAGCACGTCCCATTGTGGGACTACTAGTGGGACAACTGAGAATGACTGACATTTACTCAAACTTAAGGCCTTATTGGACTGTCCTGGCAGAAGTGACAAAAATTCAGGTTTGTGCTAGTATTAAATCTGAATGTTTCACTGACTTCTTGAGGCATGTATTACATCAGTATAGTTTGTCTTCTGTGCTAGTTTTATATTATTTCTCTCTTTTTAAAAGGACCTGATACACTTTGCTAACATCATCTTGGATTTTCAAAGGAGCACTAGGGAAATATGGACCCAACTCTGCTTGAAAATCCCCACCTCAAAATTCCCCCTGCAGAGTTCCTACCCTGGCAGGGATCCCACAGCTAAGCTCTTTCCATTTCCAGAAAAATCATTGAGCTGAGGCTAAGAACACTCATCTGGTGCCTGTCGAGTGTATTGTCTGAATATAAACACAATGATTCTGGAGCAGGGAAAGAGCCTGCGACTTAAATGGATTTACACTGGCTAAGAACCTGGCCTTCCACACTCAACTTCTGACATTACTTGAAAGTAAACACTGAGCTCAACTATTTTGTGATTTACACGGTGGTTTAAGATGCGTGCAGTGACCAGGCAGTTGCTCTTACCGTGAGCCTCACCAGGTTTGATGTTTTCCTTAAGGTTCCAGGTAACCAAAAATTTCCATGTGTATCTCAGCTGCCATAAAAAAAAACGAAAAAAGAAGAAGAAAAAGATGAAAGCTCGAGTTTCTGACTCTTGAAAAAAGCCTGAAAATGTTCCTCATCTGCACTTTAACGGCTCAGAAAGCAGAAGGCAAAGAGAAAAAAAGGAGTTTGAAAATGCCATGCTTTTTGAGATGTGACATATGCTTTTGCTGTGCTCGGGGTTGGCAGGAGGCGTTGCATGGTGGATGCAGCCCCGCCAGAAAGCAGGTGCGGGAGCCCGAGCGAGCGGCGCTCCCTCCGTTCCACTGGAGTCGGAGCCATCCAGTCGCTTTTCCTTACTCCTGTGCCCCACTGAGCAGCAGATTGTCTGCAGGAGATGGCAGAAATAGTTGTGGATGTGCCCTGAAATCATCGTATTGGGTGGTTAAGAATGGGAGCCCTTACTGAAGGGCTCATGCTGTTACCCTGCGATGACAAGTCATGAGTGTGGTTGTGTGTCCTAGAGCTGCAGGAGGGCCAAAAAATCCCAGGACAGAAATAAATCCACCTGTTGAGCAACCCAAAACTCTCACTTTTATGCACTGCAGGCCAAAACCTGTGGGTGAGTGGTTTCCAGGATGACAGTGGTGTCCCAGGTGCTCCTCCAACCTGACACAACATGAAATTGGATGTGGACATGGGTTCCCAGGGAATCCCCCATGGGCTGTGCCAGCCCACAAGGGGCTGTTTCTTCTCCAGCCTGGGGTTTGGCTGATGGAGCAGCATGTGCCCCAGGGTCCTTGGGGACCCTTGAGTCACCCTTCACCAGACTGTCCCTGAGCTGGAGGGGCTCTGCAGTGATGCTCCTTGAAGCCTTTGGTCCCATCTCTCCAGGTCTTGTGCAGGGATGCAAAATCTGGGACTCCTTTTGCATCCATAGTGTCACTGTGGGCCACTCCTGCTCAAGGACAAAGCAGGACATCCTCTTTGCCCCCTTGTTCTCACTGAGAGTGTTACTTTACCTGACTTTAAATGAGGGAAGGCACTTCTGCCCAGCACATTTTTAGGTTGCATGGCAGAGAAGAGCCAATGTCCATCTCCATATGGTCCTCCTCCATGTGGCTCTTGCAAACAGAGCACCCAGGGCACAGCCTGGGCAGCTGCAAATTGCCTTTCCAAAGCTATCAAGGGAGTTCTGTTGATTTATTCTGGACTGGGAATTCTCTTCCTCCCTGCTCCCTGAGTCCTGGAAATGCTTTTCTCCCTGTGTGAAAAGTGAACTAAAGATTTGACAAAGACTGCGTCTGGTCCCTTAAATATGATAATTTTAAAAGTTCAGCAAAATCCAGAGGCTAGGGGCAGGCGGGGGGGTTGGTGTTCCTTATCAAGGGGAGGAATGATGGGTTAGCAGCAATTCCTTCCTCGCAGTTAGTCTGGGTACCATTGGAAGCAGAATTTGTCAGTTCTGAAGTGCACAGATTAGAAAGGAATGTGGAATTTGGAAACGTGGCAGCTTGTAGCACTGTATGGTTTAAATTAAACCTTTTTTTGGAAAGCAGAATCACTGTAGGCCACATTTAGTGGGAAAGCAACAGCAGAGAGGGCTGGCTGTGGTTTTTGCTGTGCTGTGTAACTGGTCCACTTTCTCTTGTTTTAACACAGACTTTTTTTTTAATTTAAAAAAAAAGAGGAAAAAATATGCCTCTGGCCTCCTTCTGCCCAACCACAGCTTCACTGCTGACCACAAAGAGGAAGCCTGGGGAAGCAGCCATAGGATTAATACCCACTGTCTCTTAACCCAACAGGGTGTGAAAACATTTTATAAAACATCTTTTTTTTTTTTTTTTTTTCCCCTTTCAGATGGATAGTGTGGCTGGGATTTAGACATCTTGAAACAAGCACATGGTTGCCTTTGCCTTGCATTGTGTTCCTCAGAGGGGGGAGATCCTAAATCACCCTGGCCAGATCTGTTGTTTAAAGTCTGTTTACACCCATCTCCAGAGCTTTCTCCTTGCAAATCATCAACAACTTTGTTGGTCTCACTGAAGTGACAGAAAATATAAAAATGAGTCTGCTGCGAGGGCTGCGCGGTGTAGATCTTGATCAGTTGGAATATAATTGTTCCTAATGAAATGGAGACGCCTAGCTCTTAACTGAACAGCCTTTGCTTCTTTAGAAATAATAAGATTAAGATTATGGATTCTATTAATCATTTGATCAGCTTTATTCATTCATCTTATTTCCTTTACATGCAAAAAAGCCCTGCTCTCTCCATGCCTTTATCTTTTAAGATGATGACATTTACATATTTCCCGGCGCTGGAACGTCCCGGGCGTAATATACAGATTGCTCCGCTCGGATCTTGTAAACTGACTATTTCCATGTGCTAAGTACTCTCGGTGATGAAGATCTTAATAATGTGATTAACTAAATTGTGTCTTTATGCTCTTCCTCGCGCCTCCCTCCCTTCCCCGCCACCGCCTCCCAGCCGCCGCGCTTACCACAAATGGCATCAGCTGCCGGGACGTGCCTGCGGTGGTGACCCCGGTGACAAGGAGGTGTCACATAGCACAGAGCAGAGAGGTCTGTGTGCCTCGGAGTCAGGGTGTAATTCAGATGACCTGTGCATTAAGGGAATCTGCTTTCCTGGCGTTATGCGGGAAAGATGCTGAAAGCAGGAGTTTGGAAGCGTTGAGGGAATTATTAGACGAGAAATTTGTTCCTCCGCAGCGTAGCGACAGCATTGTTATTTCTTGCTTGGATGTGCTGTTGGGAAGGTTTGATTTTGTTGTCATTAGAGAAATCTCTCTGTTGTTATAACGCTTTCTATGTGTGAAGAAATACAGACATAATGTGTATCTAGTCCATTAAAACACTCTTTCGGAGCCTCCACCTGTGGCACAGCCTCTCTGTACTGCCAGTATTTTGCTGAGTACTGTTGGTAATTCCTCTCCTTCTGCCTTACATGGATTAGTAGTTCCAGAGAGTTTAAAAAAAAAAAAAAAAAAAAAAGAAGTCCAAAGTAGTGGCAGGTTCTTTCTAACTTCTGTTAGCTGAGCTGGAGAAGTTGCATTGCGTCTTGGATCTTTTTCAACTTGGTGGAATTATACTGTAACTAATTGAATCCATTGATCACTGTCTTGTTTTTTTCCATCTTCTTCTCAGAGGATTCATTTCATAGTGTTCCCTACATCAGTCAAGAAAATGGCTGCGGTGGAATTACCAGGGTTGATAATAAAGGTAATTTAGCCCAGTTGAAATTATTTTTTATGTATCTAAGTAGGGTAAAGCATTCAAATGTGCTGCCTTAAATCTTGGGATGAAATACCTGCATGATCTAAGCTGCAGGGTCCCGAAATAACTCTTCTCAACAACCACAGAAAGTAGGAGTAGCAGATCAAGGGACCTTTTGCAGCCTGACAATGACCAAACAATAATCAGCAACGTTCATTTGATCAAAGAACTGTCCCAGAGCAGGATAAATAATCTCTGGTTTGTGCACTTCATGGGACAGGGAGTATTTTTGGATTAGATAATAAGTGCTTAACAAGCAAGAATAGCGGGAAGTGTTGGGAGAAGCGGTGGGAGTCAGGAGTAGCTGGTGGTGAGAAGTCTCCTATGATTCGGGTTAGAAATAGGAACCAAATCTGGCCTCAGCCAGGAGGGTTTTACTGAGGATGTCTGCTGGTGGCATTTAGCTCTTACTAAGTAACAGTTTGGAAAAGGATTCTCCTACTAGATTAGGGCTGGTCTTGTCAGTAATGCGCAAGACAGGATGTCAGGAGATCTGAGCTGAGGTCTGCCACAGATTTCCAGCACGATTTAGGTCAAGTTATCTAATCTTGCCTCCTGACACAGTTTCACCCCGAGACAAGGTGACAGAAGAGTTTGTAAAAGGTTTACTTAAGAGAGGGATTTTTACTCTCTGATTCTCACCCAGGTCAAGAGCTGGACGCAGGAGCAGAGGCATCTCCTGCTTGCAGAGCCACAGACATGCTCCTTGCTCCTGCTCCCAGAATTCAGGTCCCAGGGCAGTGGGGCCACATCCAGCCCTCTGAAATGATCAGGTCCCTTGGCCAGCAAGGGCTCATTCCCAACGGGAGGAACCCCCACTCCCAGCCTTTCCCTGGCAGCAGCACAGCGGCTGCGGGAGCTGCAGGGCTGCCTACAAGCACATGCCCTTTGCCGAGATCAGCACTTTTTTGGACAATGTATAGTATTTGCAAATGGGAACTGACAATGGAAGAAATACAGCAGAGTGAAGGGTTTAATATAAAATATTTATACAGTAAAGATCTTTCATCTTTTGTCAGTCACAGGGTAGGGAAGTGAGGAATGTATTGGGAGTACATTACCAAGAGTATGTTATAAATTAAAATCTCAAATTGAATAATACTGGCTGCTAATGTGTGCAGCGTTGGAAATGAGTCACTTCTGAATCAATGTAATTTACTGTGCCAGCTGAAAGATATTTACAAAAGAAGGTATCTTCTTGTTGTTTCTTTTTTACTTAGATTTTATTCCACACTTACAGATAGCCTGTGCTGTCAACATGGACTAATTTGTCACAGAGAGAAAATCACAGCCGTTAGTGCAGAGCTGTTTCAAAAGCACTTAGAAAGCAGAAAGGTGGGCTCCAGGCTAAATGGGTGGTCAGACAGTTTGTACTCATTGTTTTCTCTCAAATTTAATACTGGTAATTAGTAATACAGCAGTTTTGTGGAGATTGGTTATTGGGAGAGAGCAGACCAACTGTTTTCTTGTAGAATTATGGAGTGCAGAAATTACTGTTCCCCCTGCATCCTCCCAGCCCACATCCCTGTGTGTATTTCAGCTTTCTTTGGGCACAGTACAACCTCAGAGCTAAGTCAGGGTTTGGTCCCATGTCTGTCAGATGGTTGGCATCATCTCAGGATGGTTTATGGTATTTCATAGCTGGAGCCAAGATAGGATTTATTACCTTGGAACACCCAACATTGAGGTGAAAGGTGGTGCATCCAAAAGGTAGGACTTTGAAAGTGTGGATTTTGGAAGGTTCTTAGCCAGGTGCTATGCAGGAACTGGTATCCTCTAATGTCCTAAACACATTTCAGTAGGTATAAACAGTCCTGCTATGCTGTGTGCACATGTATTTGTGGTTCTCAGTCCTGGGGAGGGTGGCTGCTTCTGTTTAAGTATTTTGGCACTGCACAGGCCACTCCATGGTAGACCTGCAGGTAACCATGCGTTGGGAATTGTGAGTCCCACATTCATGCAGATGCAAGAAACCAGTAGAGAGTTGAATAGAAGGCAGGTTTAGAAGCCAGTCTAGATCCAGGTCTCTGCCTTGTTCCTCCTTCTGCCACCAATTTTTCCTACTTTGTCATGAAAAATGGACACTCTGGGAATTTTTGCCCTAGTCTGAACTGTGCCAGATTATCATTCCACTTGATTGTGCCACTGACTCTGATCAAGACAAATATTTTGTGCTTAGGTAAACCTCATCTAAGTTCTTCTGTCTTAAACTTGGGTTTTTGGTCTAAGATGGTTGTGTAGGCTGGTTCCGTTGTTTGATGAAGTGGAGGGTGGCACTCCCCAAGGGCATTTCAGCCCAACAAATTCCTTTTGGAACTGCTTTGCTGTCTCTGTTGGCTCCACAAAGAGCAGAGGCACCTCATTTTGAGCTGTGCCCAACCATTAGGCCAACACTTTTAGGTGAGACAAATCTCACCTCCGGTCTCTCTGCCTGTTAGTGTTTTTATCAGTGCAATAGAAATAGTTTCAGATAGACATGGTGAGAGCAAGTAGTCTGAAGGACGGGAGAATATCCAAAAGGAGAGGGATGTTTGCAGTAGCTCTTGTAAAGTCTGATGGAACTTCCCTCTCCCTTTGCTTGTAGGCAGTACCAGATTAGATGTAACTGTGGAGATGCAGGTGGTCTGATGGATTCATGGCCAAGCTTCTATACATAATAAAATATGTATTAAGGTCATATTCTAGCAGTGCTGTAGGGAAACGGGAGTATTCTTATGCTATACTTTTTGGTAGGAATGCTTCTGCTGGGTTGCATCACTGTCTGTAAATTTTATTGATTATAATTAAGTCAGTCTGCATTGTCTCTAAGAACCTACATGGGTTTAAAAATCAATACTCCTTATATTCATCAAGGGAACCAGTTCAAAAAGGGATTATAGTGGGAATAAGCAATGCATTTATAGCTCTGAGTTTGTGTTTACAAACCATTAAATGCTGGCTTTCTCGACAGTCCTCATTTAAGGGTCAGAAATAGTTTTATTTCTCTTTATTTTACCCCATGAACAGTGACAAAAATTCTCCTTTCATGGAGAATTTCTCCTACCCTATTTTGTAGCTGGTGGGTGGAGCTCTGCTGTCTCAGTGACCTTCTGGGGGCAAGGAGACAGCTTTGGACAGGCAGGAACATGAGCAAATGTGGTAAAACCAGAAGAGAATCCACCAAAGTCCTCTCAACAGGGTCACTTCTGTGGCTGTATCCTGTTGCCTTAAAGGGCTTCGTTAGTTCTCTCCCTTGGCTTGTTTCTCCCAGAAAATATCAGTTCCAGTTATTGGAAGTTCTAACGGCCACGCTCATGGAAAGTCAGAACAAAGAGCAATTGCTAAGGGTATCTGCTATTATTGATTTATGGGTGAAGATTAAGGCCAGATTGCCCTGTCCCTATTTCTTTAACAACCCTGTCCTCAGATAGACTTCCTCCAACTCAATGGGCCCCTTATTTAAGTGCTGTTTATTGAGGATAATCTTATCGCAGTCTGGTGCACTAAATATGTATAACTCACCTTAGGGAGAAGATGTGAAAGGTCTTTGATGATATGAAGGGTGTGAACACTAAGGAGAGTGAAGGATAATTTAGGTTGGGACTTGGGAGTGCGACTAAAACACATACCATCAAAGGAATGGAGTAGATGTGGCATATTCCCCAAGAGAAAAATTAAATGCCCTTCAGTTTGAGTCATTTGAAAGCAGAGAAAGTACTAAGACTGTGTTTGTATGGATCATTCTGTGAGGGCTGGGTGATCTTACTGAGCTTTTCTACCTTTGTGTTTTGTGCAGTGCTTTGATTCCTATTTTATTTGGCCAACAGTTGAGCTACATAATGCACAATGTATTCCACCAGTGATGCTGTTTTAACACTGCCATACTGCACCTCAGCCAGGGACACCTGTGGAATTCACTAGATTTGATTCAATGTATTTTATCAGTTTTAGCAGCTTTTGGAACGGTGGTGAAATGGCACAAACCAGGGCATTCCCTTAGCTTGTGAATCCTTCCAGGAGCCCAGGGGAGCAGGACCCATGCATGGCTCCTCAGTGCCCTTGGGAAGATGGTAGTTGAAACATGCAGGCACCCATCCACATCCCCAAAATAACCTTAGCAAAACTGGCGTTTTGTGACCATATGAAAAGACCACAAAGGAAAGACCGAGGGAAACTGGGCTTAAGTAGGAGTCAGAGTGGTTTTGAGATTACATGGCAAAGCAACTTTCTCATCCTAGACACTGCTTTTCTACTTCATCCACGTTTTGATTGTGTCTCAGGGCAGAAAAAGCAACTGCCTGAGCTTTGGGTTTTGTGCAGAGCCCTGTGATACTGCTCACTGCTAATAAATGCACACATAGACATACATACTTTAAATAAAAGGGCCTGGAGATTGCTGAAGGAACTGCAAAACTCCTGTGCAAAATGGCAGAACTTTTTTTTCTCCTTTTTTTTTTTCCAGTCAGGGCAGCTATAAAGATCTGGTCAGAGCTGGCTCTGGGCAGTGACAAAACTTGCAGGATGAGCTTTAAAAGCACACAAGGAGTTGTGAGAAATGTTCTTCTTTGAGGCTGTCATTAAGATAGAAACCACTGCCCCAAGCCAGGCTACCCTGGAAATTTCTCAGGAAGATTTGGAGGGACCTGACTGACAACTGAAGGTCTGGTGGTATCTGCCATGACAATATTTTCCAGTGTGTGCATTCAGCTGTAATGATTGATTAGAAAATAAGTTTAATTGTGGCCGGTAGTTGTGAATATTTCTTTGTACTCTCTTATCAATGTTTTCCGTTTGCAGCAGGACTTGGCTTGTTTGTTAATCCGAAGTTCTCCATTTATTTGGAAAACAAGGTTTGACTTATCATATTTTTTGGCAGGAGAGAAGAAAGGTGAAATGCAAAGCCCCTAAAACCACAAAGCAAGGAAAAGGAAAATTTAAGTTTCAGGGGAAAGTGCTCAGTCACTGGGAACCAGCACAGCTGATGTGGGCAAACGAGTGTCCAGATCTCACTTGAATCACACAAATTAGCAAAATTATAAAATCATAGAGTCACAGGTTGATTTGAGTTTGGGTTGGGATTGGAAAGGACCTTAAAGCTCATCTTGTTCCAAGCCTCTACCATGGGCAGGGACACCTACTACTAGACCCAGGTGATGATGGTGAAGAGACCTAATCTGAGCAGTAGCTGAGGAAGATACAAGACAGTTTTACTCCTCAGAAAGGTTTGAAAAGCCAAAACTAGTTTCCTTGGACATTTTAAAAAAGCACACCTGTGCCAGTGGGAAAAATAAAATACACACAGTTTTCCTCAAACTACAAATTGTAAAGTTCACAAGCTGCTGTGCAACTTTGATTTAGTTCTACTCCCCAGCGTAGTACCAAGTAGTAGCAAGGAATTCTTCAAGTTACTGAATTGTTCATGTGACTCTTGTGTTTTTAAAATATATGCAACATTTAGAGTTTTTCACAAATGCACAGTGCGGGGTGGCAATATTTCCATTTTGCTGGTAAAGATTGGGCAATGATAGTTGGAATCTGCATCATGTGTGAAGCTGATGCTAGAACCCACATCTCCTTAATCATAAACAACTCACTTTTAAACTCTTCCCATTGACCTTAATAGGGCCAGGGTTTGATTCCAAGTGTTTATTCTTCATTCCAAGCTCAAAGATGCATATTTTTAATCTGAATTTGAATATATGTTTCATGGCTTATTCATGCTCGGAAATACTTCTTGGCAGAGTCACCTAAACTGAGCAAAATGAGAAGCTTCTTTTAATGCAGAAATATTAAACAATGTGTGCTGGAGTGCAGAAAGCTATTTGGACACCGGAAAGCTTTATAAACATAGATTTGATTGTGATTGAACCAAAAATAGTGGTATTAAATTAAGGTCTGTTTAAGACACTAAAAAAACCCTCCGCGTTTTCCAAACTGCTAAGGATAAAATCAATCTGCAAAAGTATTTTAACTTTGTAACAAAAATATCATTGACAAAGTAAAGTGAAGATAATAAAGCATATTTAAAATTACTTGGAGGTCTTCTTAAAAATTTATGACCTCTTTCCAGTTGGAGCTCGTTTAACTGAAAAGCCATTTAAGAGCCTGGAAGTGGCCGTGTTTGGGTCTTGCAAGAAATATTCACTTGTTTGTTCAGAGACACTGGTAATTTTGGGTAGAGAGAACCTGTTGGGTTCTGTTATTATATGTGAGCTGCAGTAATGCAGTATTTGTATTTTCTTAGGACAAAAATTACTGGGATGTAACTCACAATCTTTACAGCACAGGGAACAGTTTCAGATGCACAGGGTCTGCCCATACCAACGTGTGATCAGATCCTTTCCCTGCTATGACCTCTGGTGCCAGCAGTCCTTCTAGAAGATCATTTTGGGAACTGCTTTGCTCATGTCCCTGTCCCAAACACTGAGTTAGAGGCAGGAGCCATGGTTAGACTCAACCAGAGACTGGTTTGGATCTCAGATCCGAGCTCTGTGCCCACAGGAACTGAAACTGATAGCAAGGCCTTGGGCCGTCGATATTTTCCATTACCATAACTGCTGTTTAGCAATGTCTCGTTGATACGAGGGGAGTGTGTGACTGAGGCCATGTTCATCTCTTTGCAACAGGAAGAATTATGGCATTCATAGATTGGAAGAGAGTGGGTGATAAATAAAACTGAGGCTATCCAGAAAGCCCCAGGGAGCTTCCTCTCCACAGAAAGAATAAGAAATTTATAGATGTCTAGAAATTACAGTTGAGCTTTTTGCCTTTTTTTCTTTTTTTTTTTTTTTGGTTAGCCTCTTTCAGTCATATGACTGGAGTTCAATTATCAGCACAATAAATATTCCTGTGAATCGGAGCCATGTGTTGGCAGCAATTTTGTGCTTCTTAGAAAGGAAGGAACATTTAGAATTGTTTAAAAACAATAGTTTTTAAACATCAAACTTGCTCCTAAAGTCAGAAAGGGGCAGAGCCCAAAAATACATGAGCTAAGGGGAAGTGTGTTCTGGAGGACTCAAATACAGGCAGGTTAATGCAAATATATTTTTGGAGTAAGATTTTACAATTATGAACTATTCAGACTAAAACAATACTGTGCATCTTCATTGTTTTCAAAACAAAGCAAAGCAGTTACTAAGAGGCCCTTTTTGCTGTTTCTAAGAGGCTGCACAGTGGGAATGTTACCTGCAAATCAATTCAATAGATAAATTGTTATGCTAGGAAATACCACTGGTAATCGTAACGTGTATCCCCTTAGGTGAGTTGTGCTTGCCAGGTGGGAAATGGGAGGCTTTTTAGATTTTTTTCCTGTCTTGAATTTTCTGGAGTGGCTGTTTGGCTCCTTTAAAGTATTCCCTGGAAACTCTCGTTGCTCCAGCAGAGCACGAACTGCTGGGGCTGGGCTTCAGCCCGGCTTTGTCCTGGGCAGGAGATGAAGTGTGGTGATGAAATTTGAAGTTCCAAGATAATTTGGAGTCCTGGAACACTTTGATTCATCTCACAAACTGCCTGGGCTTGGCAAATGCCAGAAGTTTGTGTCTTCCCCAGGACAGTCCATTGACTGACCCATATTGACTTGTTTTCAGCGCTGTTCCTGTTTGGCAGGACATTTCTAGATCTGTAAGCAGTTTCTCTTAATTTAAGAGAGACATGACTGTTCTGGGCTCAAGAAGGTCTGACAAGAGGGAGCAGAAGTCGTCCCAACTGTACACCTTTGGCCAAGGGGACTGTAATTCTTGGATCCAGCTAACACAGGCTATTTTAAGAGAACGACTTGGCCTCTTTACAGTAAACTTCTTCGGGGGAGAGTTCATTGCACCTAACAGGCTTCAGCCAGTCTGGATCAGCGTCTGACATTTGAACTCGATGCTCTTAACACATTTGTCAGCTCTACATGCACACAACGAGATTCTAAATGCTTTGATAGCTGCACATTTCCAGGCAGTTCAGCAAAACCCGATTCATTATTAGCTTTTAAATTCGAGGGGATATATGTGTGTGTATTTATGAATATTTCAGCAAGGCTCTGGGCGTTGAGCATTGCAGGAACACAACTGCAGTAGCCCCACAGTCACGAGAGCAGCTACTGAAGTTACAGGCGCCCGCTGCAGCAGCCTGGGGAGTATCCGAGTGGAATTTTACAAATGACAGTTTAAAGAGTTATAGTTGCTAAAGAACGAGGCTGGAAAATTTGCAAAAATCTGCTTTCAATTATTGGGGTTTTGGTTGGGGTTTTTTTTTGGATTTTTTTTTTTTTTTTTTGTTATTCAGCTTTAATTCCTCCATGAGGAATTTCAGTGCACTACCTTAGTTGTGCCTTTGTAATCCTGCATTCCCGTTGCTTTATTAAATACCTGGAGTTATAATCTTGTTTATGAAATCGTTATTATCTCTCCAGTTGCAAATTGCAGCATTACGTAGAGAAGTGATTATGGCATGAGGCATGGAAAAATCGGATATGCAAATGAAGCAACTTAAGCATAATGATGGTTCAGTCCCATAACGGGTGAAAAAAACATCACTTTGCTTTTGAGTTGAAGTGTTCAGCTTTATACCAACTTGCAGACTGACCCCATCTTTTTCATATAAATGCTCCAATGGGCTGAAACAAAACAAACAAAAGAAAAGAAAACAAAAACAAATTGTCTCAGAAAATATATTATAAAAATAGATTTACTCTTATAAGTAGAATACTTTTTCTGTGGTTCTAGTGCATCTTTAAAAACCTTAGATGCAGTGGTCTAAGGACTTTGGTTTCATATTGTTTAAAGGGAGAATTATTTTAAAGGATTATCAACTTCTGGTTTGAGTGTGCAGCATTAAATAATAACTGAAACCTAACCTTATCTTTTTTGATTGAGATTACTCTGGAGAAGTTAAAAAATAAAGATCAGGCTATCAAAATCCTCATTTAAAACGTTTTCTCCTTTGGGGTAGCTACTTGCTGTACTAAGGATCGTTCTTGCTCTGTCATATTCTCACCCAGCTGCCATACAGTTGAGCTGGCCCTATCCCGGTATCTCTCTGCCAGCCCTGCATACATTCCCAGCTAATCCAAGTAGCAGCAACCTCATTTTGAGACTCTCTTTTCCCCCTCCACCTTGTTTTTAAGTGTAGCTTTAATGGTGGGTTGCTTTGGACCCCGTTGATGTCTAAAAGGGGAGTAAGAGACTAGAAACACGAAATGAATCTGATTTTCTTGCTCGCATCTTTCCCTGGCAGCGGAGTTAAACCTGTGGCTTGTGTTCCCCGGCATTAAGAGGATTGTTGACCAGCTTTCAGAGTTGACAAGGTCACTCGAGGTACTGTGACAGGGCATTTAGGTACAGGAGTTGATCCTGTGTAATGTTAACCCAGGAAGCTGGGGAGAAATGGGGATGATCTTTCTCCTGATTTTTCTTGCCTAATTAAGGGTGTAGGAAAAGCAGGCATTGCAACAGAACAAAATGTAATTACGGAGATGTTGCCTGGCATGTGTCCACTAAGCAATTGCGCCTCCCTCCCATTTCAAAATAACTGTATTTTAGTTCCTTTTGGAGCAGTTTAAACCTTTGAACAGCTCCACTGCTCCTGCACGGACCAGGGAGGAATCGGCTGCACGCGCCAGGGAAGATGTTCAGAGTTTACTCACTGGCTTGCCCGGGGTTTGGGCGCCGTGAGGAGTTCCCTCCGTCACTCTGGTGCCAGGATCCAGAAATATCGGGCAGGTTGGGCCAAGAGGAAGTCAGAGCTGCCCTGCTGAGGGAAGGAGATGTCTGGAATTCCTATTCCACCATTCACAGCCCTAAAAAGGGTTGTTTTTTTTTTTTTTCTGGTGCTCTGCCCTGTATTTTTTGCTCTGTTGCCTGAGGGAGAGCCGGAGATGTGTGTTTGAGGGGAAGTCGGTGGGGCCAGCAGATCCAGATGATGCTGGATGCTGACATGGAAGCAGCTGTGGCACTTGGTGCACTCAGAGAACACCATAGCTGTTAATTCGATAAAATAGCTTTTCCAATTGAGATATCCATCCTGGGACAGCTGATCTTTTGTACAGCACAGCCCAATCATGGCTTTAAAGCAGCAGCAGCACCAGAACTTCCTGGAGGGAGCCTGCACTTCACTGCACACTTTGGCAGCCTCACCATAGGCCTGAGGGATACTTTCAGATTTCCCTGTAATTAATGAGCACCTCTGCACTTATGGCAAATTACAGTGTCTGATGTAGAATGTTGACCTACAGCTGCCCCATGCCAAGTAGCCTATTTAGACCTATTTATTTCTAAATAGAGCCTGTAAATGATAACCGGAAACTTCACTATTGATTCATTTGCTCCTAAACGCTTCCTCTTTCAGGTATTGAAGTTGAAATAATTTTTGATAATCCTATAGTTATGCTGTGCCTTGGATTTATTCTGTATTTATTATGTGAACATTCTTAAGCTTTTTAGCATTCCTGTAAAGCCAAAGAAATTAGAGATGAAGAGGGCTTGTTTGATCTTGCATAGCCTGTCCAATAGAGCTCTGATTATCTACTTCACTTCTGAATGTCCCAAGTAATGAAAAACCTTCCACTTCTCAAAAATGTTGGACTGCCAGAAGTTTCACTGACTTTTGCTGCTGCCCTGCAACATGGCCAGCTCTTGTATAACCATCTCTTTGCTGTCACTTTTATGCTTATTTTGAAATGTTATTTCCTCATTTTTTCTCTCCCTGTCATTATTTGGTTTTCTTATTGTGTTTGGCCATTTTTCTGAAACTAAATTTATTCTGTGCTCAGACTGCTTTCAGACTCCTAGCACCTTTCTTTGTTCTTCTGGTACATCAAACATCTGGTTCATGGCTATGCACGATTTTCATTCCCTTCCTATTTTTCTTTTAAGAAAGATTTTAAATAAGATGGGGTTCTCCTCCTGGCTGTCTCCTTTCCCCATAATACATCACTAAATGAGTAGGTTCAGCCCAGAAGGAGATTATTCATAATTTGCATCCATTCCAGTAAGTTTTCAATCCATACAATAACTTCAGAACCAAGTCAAAATAATGCTGCGGATGCAGAATTTTATGAGAGTTTGCACTAAGTACTTTGCCAGAATCTAAATATACAACTTCTATTGTTCTATTAATACTGTCATCCTACTTGATATACACCATAGATATATCGGGTTTGTCAAAAAATATCCGCACTAAAACAGTAATTCTAATTGGTTCAGGCAGCTCAGTTGTCTCCCTTATGTGCTTCGATTTTGTTCTGTTAATTTTTTACTCTGTAAACATTAGTTTGGACTGTTAGTGCCAGGATTACTCTTCTCTTCTTTCTGGAAGATTTATATCACATTTCTAATTTTTCCAGTATTCTGATCTCTTGCCATTTCTCTGAGAATTTTTAGAAATAATTATTCATGTTCTGGAGGGCTAGTTAGATAATTCAGTAAGAGTTTTTGTACAATTAAGGACGGTGGGTTGTGGGTAATAATTTTAAGCTTGATCAAAAGCCCATGGAAGCCAAGTCTTCTTAAGGCTTAAACTACTGTATTAATTTTACGGAGATCTGCCTCTCTTTGCTGCTGATTTTTTGCTCACCTTTCACATTGGGCAAGTTCATAGGTTAAAATAATGTAAATCAGCACAAGTCCACTGGAGCCTTTTGTGCCTTTTGAAGAACCAGCCCCTCAGGGTTAGGTGCCTTCCTTTCCCCATATATGCTGTTGGGGTAAGAACTACTTTCCTCACAGGAGTGTTTAAGGCTTAATTTTTTATAGCATATAAAGTGCTCAGAGGATGTTCAGATGAGGGATGTTGTGAAAATGCAAAGTAGTATTATTGTTGATAAATTATTTAAAATATTGTGGTCCATTGAGAAAATACTGGTTTGTAGGCAGTGAAGTGGTTAATACGATTGCATCTCTTACAGGTTTCACCAGATACACTCACTCACTTACAATGGATAATTGTTAGCTCTTGTTGTGCAGATGCTGTTGCAGATGGAGCCCTGTACCTGCATGCATAGCAAATGAATTAGACTGGCAATCCCCTTTATAAAGCATAAATATGTAATTTGTTCAGCTGTTGTAATTAAATATGTATGTGTGAAACAGCCACCATTCAGGTCATTAATGATGCGCCATGCCAAATTAGAGCTTACAGACAGTAATGTACATTGTTGTGCAATGAGGGAATTGCAAATAACATAGCTAAGCCTTTCCTAGTAAAGTGATGGATTCAGTGGCTTTAAAAGGAATATTTATATTTCTAGCATTTTGATTGCTTCAGACTATATTTACATTGATGCTCAATGAAAAAGATACAATTGGATGAAATTTTTCCTGTGTTTGTTTTATACTCTTTGAACATGATAGAATACCCATTAGGTGCGTGTCACACAACATTTATTGGGTGTAACATTTCATACCCACTGGTAATAGGCTGAATATGTTGCTATGATCATTCTTAAATATATAGTCAATTAAGACCTGGTAAGTACCTTTTCTTCAGCATAATGTAGACAAACACTGTATCAAAGCATTTGTGCAATTTTAATGTTTTCCATGTATCTGCTTTTTAATCTTTGGACTTCAAAGACATGACTGGTAAAGGAATCCTCACTGTGGTAAACAATGTATATATTCCCACAGAAATCTGCCTGATAGAGTAATTGTTGTAATGAATTAAGCTTGCCAGTGTAGTGGAGTTGTTTAAATGCAGAATGACTTAAATATCAGGCTTGCCTTCTTCTGTCCACTTTGTTTCTTTCTTTATATTTAGCAGAAAAAGGTAATTTGGCTCCAAAAAAACCTTCCTTGAGTCTTCTGGAAAGAACAAAAAGTTAACAGGCAGCTGTTGTTGCAAGGCAGAATGAAAAATAAGAACCTTAAATGCATCTGAAATGATCCTTCTTAAGCGTGTCTCCTTCTGTTTAAAATAGATGAAGGTTTAGCCCACGTTTTGTTTTGACGGTGGGTTCCCAGTATACGAGAGCTAATCGTTCTGACCTTTCGGCCAAACAGGGCAGCAGAAGGAAGCATCTCAGAGTTAATTCTGTCTTGTTCACAGTGGGAACAGAACATTCCTCTGTGATCCTCTTTCACATGATTCGCTTGGGCCTCCTGGAAGCCCGTCCTGATACTATTAGTGCTGGGCTTCTTAGGTCTAAAGGAGATCGACGGCGCTGACATCACCCGCCGCTCGCGGGCTGCCCGGGCTGGACAGCCAGAGCAGAGGTGTTAAGACTCACATTAAACAAGAAACTTTCATGAGATATTTTCTGTATAACTCTAGATTTCAATCTTCGTCAAGCTTTCTCTATTACCTTTCGTAAGGAAAGGGAATAGGAAATGGGATTAGTTGATAGATTATTTGTAGAGGTTTACTGTGAATTTTCAACTTTTAAAACCTAGATTAAGAAAGTAATAAGGAGTAAAGATTTTTGTCTGGCCTAGAGCTGCTGCAAAGCATGTAACTTGCTAAAAAACATCTGCTTTAATAGATAGACTCTGACAAAAGTCAAATATTTCAGTTGTTTTAATGCACACATTAAAGGCAACATCAGAATAATGATTTGTAAAACTTCTAACATTTTAGTTAAATTATAATATGAAGGCTTGCTTGCTTTTTATTCATCTCTTCCTTCCTTAGTAACTCCACTCTCTTTCTTTGAGACGTTTTCCTGAAATACAGTTTTTCCTGTTTGTTCATAGGAAAGTCCACTTGATTTACAGTACAAACGAGTCAGATGTGCAAGGTCTTGGCATGTTCCTTTACTGCATTTTAACGCTGCGATTACTGGTGTACTGGGAAGCCATTTCAAGGATGACCGCAATGACAACAGCCCTGATCACAGCCAGGCCTCCTCCAGGGTTCTCCTAGTTTATTTTTTTTTCCCCCTCCTCTCCTTACCTTTCCGGAGTGGTTTTATGAACATTGAAGCAGCTGATTCGTGAGTTGAATTAGCTGGATTTTGCACCCTTTACATGGTGAAGACTCTAAACTGTGTTTGGTTTGGAGGGTGGGAGAGAAGTGAGAAAATTTATTTTTGTGTCCGTTAAACAGCATTGCATCACCAACAACTGCTGAACCTTTCAAAATCTATCCATTTCTGTCCCCAGCACACACAGGCCATTGGCCATGCACTAGCTTTTGGGAGCTTTTGTGTGCGTGTTCCAGTCCAGAACAATTCAGCTTTGGAAATGGTCTGGGCAGAAAGTGTCTGAACCACCCAATGGCTTTATGGACCTTCACTTAACAAAGGGTTAATGTTTTGAGGCTGTGCAGAGGCCGTGTTCCCTCACGCCAGGGACCCTCATGCCAGGCCGTCAGTGCAGATGAGGTCGAACTGGCACATTTAATAAATTAACCATTTCCTGGGCAGGGCAGCAGGCATGGGGTGGCCGACAGCCAGGTACTCGGCGATAAGCGCCCGCGGGCCGGGCCGAGGCGAGCGGCTCGATCGCTGGCAGTCGCTGCGTTGGCCAGTGCTGCAGTAAACACTTTCCCTTGGATGTTGGTGTTCTGTTGTGTCTGGCAGCCACAGAGGGCTGCTTGAACTTTAGCCAGAGGCAAATATTTATACATCAGAGCATGCAGTGTTCAATGGGTCCGGCCTGCAAGCGCAAGGCACATGGCGGGCGATCCTCTTAATTGCGCCCGTGATGCGGCGAAGCGGGACCATCTTGGGGGTCGCGGTGGGTTTGGCAGCGGCGCGAGCTCTGGAAACCTGTGAAAACATTGCCTTCCTTGCTCTTGGTGGAGGGGCCATCCTGATGGGAGCCGTGTGTGCCTTCAATTCCTGTTGGAAAGTTTACAGTTAATATTTTCCCTGGAACGCTGTCAAGCTTTTGACAGTGCCTGAGTGTATGCTGAGCTGTGAAATTGAGACGCGGAGCAAGTTGTGAGAAATCTGTTTCTACTCAAATCTGTAAAGGTTTATAAAAACTTCAGTGGAGGGGAAAGGAGGGGGAAAAAACGTTGGGGACAAAAAGAAGCCCTGGGGCTGGGGCTGGGTTGGGCTGGGCTGGGCTGGGCTCGCTCGCTGGGCGCGCGGCGGGGCCGCCATTTTAAGGATGCAGCGAGGGGCGAAGCTCCCGCTCCTTACATGGCGGCTGCTCGGCTGCGGGGCCGGCCAATGAGGCGGGCGGTGCCAAGTCACGTGAGGTGCCACGACGGCACCGACAGCCATTTCCTCATTTCTGGAAAACTTCGGTGCCTCCGCCGAGCGCTTCACCGTGTTTTCGGTGCCAAACGCTCCCTGCCGCATGTGCCTCGCAGGCTGGCATTTGTCCATAAAGTTATTTTAGTAGGTAAAAAGTCTCGGAGCGCTGGAGCTCTGTGCGTTCTGTATGTAAAATGGATTTCCCTTGCTGGCCCTGGGCCAGGAGCGCGGAGCACGCGCTGGGCGAGGGGAGCGCGTCTCTGCAGAGGAACTGGTGGACTGACACACTCTAATTTTTTGGCTCCTGACCAGATGAGCTAGATGGATGCCAAAATTCAACAAAATAACACATTATTGTGTAATAGGAACAGCGCTCAAAGTGAGCAAGAGCTCACAGGAACTGAATACCAGCACTTTTTTTCCCCCTTTCTTTCTTTTTTTTCCCTTCCTTTCTCTCCCCTTGTACAGCAGAAGCTCAGAACTGGCACTTTTAATATACAGCTTCAATGGAACATGGAATAAATATAACCACAATGTAAAGAATGAGGAATAATGTACAACCGGGAAGACGAAGGGGAGGAGAGAGTAAGGGAGGGAGGGAGCGAGCGAGACTGAGGGAGTTAAAATTACTTTTGTGAGACTTCCTTCAAACATGCTCCATAGTGCTCAGGGCTGGTTTAACCCTGTCTTCCCTGCAGCAGATCCCCAGCATGCCTCATGCATCCTTCTTTCTCCTTTAATTCCTTGATAAACAAACACACATGTTCAAGGCAGCACCCAGCACCATGTGCTGCTGAACCAGGGCCATCAGAGGGGTTGGAACCAGTGCAGAAAAAGCCCTGCTAGAAAAAAAAACTTTTCTTTTTTTTTTTCATTGTCCGTCTCTGAAAGAAGGAGAACCTGTGTGAAATACTGGTTTTCCTCCTCAAATAACCAGCATCGCCTGGGTTTATTCTTCCTGTAGTAGCACCTCCTAGCACCAACCCAACTTTGCAGTAATAAATTAATTAAGCTTCCCTGAGACGCTACAGCGTTCCATAGCTTCATCTGCAAAATGCAGGTGTCTCTGGGGCTGCGCATGGCAACTCCTGGAAAGTGCAAAGCAACACAATAGGAAGTGAAAACTAACACAGCCTATGGAAACTGCGAGGGGTCGTTGGGTCAGCAGCATGTAATTACAAGAGCTGGAAGGTGGCCAGGGCGAGGATGCCCATCGTGTCAGGGAAACGCCATGTGCCCACACGGATTGAGAACTTTCTGGTTTCGGGATTCGTAAAATCATAGAATGGTTTGGGTTGGAAGGGACCTTAAAGATCATCCAGTTCCATCTCCCTGTGTTGAGCAGAGAGGTCACCCATTCAGTCAGATCTCCTGATCCTGCTGATGGGGAGACCAAGTGGGAAGAGCGTTCCTGGAGGGACTGTAGAAGATGCGCTCGTGAGTGTCAGTGCCAGGACTTGGCTCCCATTCCCCAGTTGAGAGTTGGTGGACATGCTTGCAAAGAATGGGAAACAACCTTCCTCTTACCTGGGAAAAAATAATGGCCATAAACCTTTTCTACCTTCATTTCTTCCTATCCTCTACATCTTACAGGGATTTCCCCCCGAACAGATCAAAATCCATTGGAGCTTAGGCCGATTACTGTCCTCTTAGTGCTCCTGTTGGATTTATCCGTCTTATCAACCTTGTGTATTCCTAAGACAGATACTGCTGTGGTAGATTATCACCAAGATCTAAACCAGAGACTTTGCTGGGATTGCATCTTAAAATCTGTCTGAAGAGGGCAAATACACGTTTCTCATGCTATATCTCAGATTTGATCTGCCAAAGAGAAATAAAGGGCCTCTATCTCCTTGTTACTTTATTTAAAAAGCCTGCCATAAGCATTTGAGAAATTTTGAGGAATACGATTGCCAGGTTTTAACATGAGGAATGCAAGTAACCTCCAAAGGTGCAGGTTTGGGTTGAGTCCCAGTTGTGCGTGTACCACTCCTCCCCATTGTCCCTGCTCTGCATTGCTTCCAGGCAAGAATAAACCAAGGTAAACAAGCTGGTTTGGTGTGTTCGTAGCCTTGGGTAAAACAAACCATATTAATGATATGTTATATTATTTAATTTGGTTTTTTAATGCCTTATCAAGTACAGAATAGAAAATGCAAAATAAATAGTAAATAAAAAATAATGATATGGGAGTTAGAGTCATCCTGGTGTGCAATAACATTAAGTGTGGCTGTAATTATGGTTTGGACTTTCCATGGTAAAAGCAGATTTTTTTCCCTCATAACTGGTTTTATATCCTTCTGGAACAAAGTAAAAAAATCTTCTGGCAGTTTTTTAATTGAGGCTTTGTAGCTTTAATGGTCTGATGCTATAAAGAAGTCAACCCTTCTGCCAGTTTTTTAAGGCCAGATAAGGCTTTGCCATCGTGTTGAATGCATGTTTCTCTGTGTACATGTATCCACACGCTCCTTTCTCTTTTTCTTTCCCTCTTTGTCTCTGGGAAAGGGAATAGGAGACCTTCAGAGCAAATATTATTAGAGGATTCAGAGATGTAAAAGAAGTTGTTCTCCCCTCGGTGTGTTTGGATTGTTTCTCTCCATGGAGCTGGCTGGATGTACCTGTGGTATTATAGAAGTGAACTGAAGTGCAAAGAGAACATTTCTGGGAATAGGTTTATGCAGATGAGAGTTATGATGGAACCACTCCAGCCCCACAAATACCTGCAGTGCTGCAGAGGCTCAGCTGCTGCCCCACTGTTGGCTTTTCAGAGCAAACCCTTTTCCCAGCTGGCAGGGAAATACCTGGGACTCTGCTCTGGAGCTGGGGCTTCACAGCCAGGAGCACGTTACAAGTTAATACAAATTGCATGAGCTTTACACCCAGAGCCCTGACTTGCCTTGGGTTACCATTTTGGCACAAAGGGTTCAGGGAACATCCAGCTTTGCAACAGATCCTCTCTCCAGTGTCCAGCTTTGCAGCACATCCCTCTGTGCAATGTACTCTTCCCCGGGGAAGAACTGGCTTTTGGTGCCTTAAAGAAATAAGAAAGCTGTTAAAAACCCAAACAAACACTCAAACCAGTAAAAAAGCAGTAAATAAGGGGTAAATCACCCCAAACTTGTAGGAAAACCCAGGGCTGTGGGTGGTGTGCCCTGTCGCTGGGTAGTGTCAGGCAGTAATGTGGCACAGTTAAAGCAGGTTAAAAACAGTGTGGATGTATCATTGGACCAGTGCAACTCCAGCATCTTCAGAGATGAGCTTGCATGGATGTGATAGAAGAGTCTTGCATTACTTCTCCCTTGGATCTGGGGTTTTTTTAATGTGTTAATATGTTCTTTTCCACTCAAATAAAAAACACTTTAAGAATTGGGGGGAAAAAAAAAGAAAAGAGCCCAGGTGCAGTAACAATAGATGATCCCAAACAAACAGCAATTCACTCTTGCCACTCTGCAAAGATAAAGCCTGTCATGTACATTAGCAAAAGATAACTGACATTAACACAGTAGGCAAGGTGATTACGCACCACACTATTGACTCTGTGCGCTCATTACTGCTATTTGGTGGGTTGCTTAAGTGGGTACCTGAAGGTTAAGTAATAACTGTAGAAAGAATGAGAGGGAAGCAGAGAGAAAGAGAGAAAAGGAAAAGAAGAGAGAAAACATTGACACAAGGTTAAAATGGAGGAAAGTGGATAAGTGGGGGTGTGGATGTCTGAGGAGAAAGGTGAGGTGGCTATGCTTCAGTAAGTGATATTTAAAGGCTGGTGGCTGAGTAAATAATGCATCCAGTCGTGTTTTCTTTGATATTTTTAAGTTTGTAAAATAATAGAAGGAAAACACAACTTCGGGGTAAACCTATGATCATGAAAAAGCCAGAAGAGAACCACAATCTAAATTTCCCAAGACGTGCTCTCCCTCCCCAGCTTTCAACAAAATCTGAGAGAGTGCAAGGTCAGGATATGGAGGATTTTTTAAAAAACCAGCCGCCTTTTAACTCATCTACATTTTTTTTTTCTGTGAGCCTTTGAAAGTGCTTTGTTTATTTTCATACTCTGAGCGTGCACGGCCAGAGAATTCCTGAGCCTTCCTTGCACGGCTCGGCTCCAGCACCGCGATGGGAGTCGATGGCACGGCTCTCACAGCCCACGGTTAAGGGCACACTCAGGGCTTGGTTAAGCCATTGACAGCAGCTCTTTGGGGTGTTGGGCATCTTTCCTGTCTGTGTGGCCTGTGTAGTGTTCTGTGGGCATTGCTGCTTCGCAGTGAAATAGGAACTGTGTTCTGGAATCGATGATTAATGCCGGCTTTTCCTCTGGAATGCATTTCTGATATTATAATATCATGCCGCAGAATCAAGTTTAATTTCAAATTGTATTAACCTATTTACGAAACATATCAAGGGGACATTTTTCAAAGGAATGGTTCGCTTCTTTATATAGATTGGGAAATAAAATACTTCTTTTAAGATTGCGTTCTCCAGGCTCTAGGACTAACTATTTCCCTGGAATTAATATCTAAAAGGGAGTCATTGCAAATTTTATATTGACATGCAGAACCTAACATTATGGCTTTTTAGGGTGTTATATGCACAAAATATGTATGTGCATTCCAAACTAGCTAATAGTTTTGCAACTGGTGAACATAAATTTTAATATCTATACTTCCCAGCTTGTAGCAGTGTTGTCTGAAGTCTGGGATGACTGATGTTAATCTCCAACTTGTTTGTGGCTTTCCAAAAAATGAACTTGAAGTAGAATAAAATGTGGTGTAATTCCCATTCATATTTAAATGTATAATAAAAAGTGCAGTGTGGGATCTGTCCTATATACTCCTGCTTAGCGAAACTTTAAAATGTAGCTGTATTCTTGCATTGCAAAAGGAGGAATATGCACATATGTTAGCTGTTAAATACATTGCTGTTCTTCAGGGCTTGCACTTAGATGCCTCCCATATCATAAATTCATCCTCCTTTGCCCTGAAGTTTGGAGTTTTCAAACATTAAGCAAAAACAGAGGAAAGGTGGAGGTGATGGTGCCATCTCAGTTTCTTCTCAGGAAGCATTTGGGGAATGCTGTCTTATTAAGACACACAGGAGGATTCTAGAATTTCATTTTTTACTCTTTCTCTGGAGTTAGACTGAAATTACACAAGCCTCGTAGCTGAGAATTTTATAGGTAATCCCTTTGAAGACAGAGGATGAAAGCCTGGCTTCACTGAAGGAAAGAGGAATTTCTGCTGTTGATCTCAAGCTGGCTCCGACTTTCTCCCTTGGTGTGTCCGGGGACTGAGTCGTTATGCAGCGAGTGCAGCACTGCTTGGTGTATCCCAGTCCATGGCTTTTGTTAGGCTAAGGCACGTTTCATGGCAACATAATGATTTGGAGCCAAATTTCAGAGATGCTGAGCCCCCCTCCTTTCCCCCCGCCGATTGCATTCAGGTCAGCAAAGCCGAGAGTCGAACCCTTCCAAAGGAGCGGCGTATCCGACAGGAATGAGGCGATGGCTCGGGACGTGCAGGAGTTTATTGGGTGTCTCTCTTGCGCTGTAGTTTTAGCCATGAGCGCTGGATTTGTTTGAGAGCAAACAGAGACGCACTAATTGATGAGAGTGTTATGCAAATAAAAAAGAGAAATGGGATGGGTAAAATAAAGGAACTGTAAAACACTTTATTATGCCTGGGAAGCCAAGCTAATCCCAGAGGAATTCTGCTGGGATAAAATGTTAGCTGCTTGGACATTTTAAGCTTTTAATAGTTGTCCTGGAATTCTCTTTTTCGTTTTCTTTTGTTACTTTGTTAGATCAGTCTACAGAAACGTGGCTCACATTTTCTTCCCTCCCTCCTTTCCTTCCCCCCTTGGCTGAAGGTAACTCAGCCCACGCTTGGCTTGCAGAGGAGATGAAATGGTTAAGCAGTTGAACCTCAGGTGCTTTGTTCTTGTGCTGGATGCCTGCTGCTGGGAGGCAGGCAGGAACTCCTCAGGAACTGCAGGGCTCCCGCCGGGAGCAGGGACTTTGCTTACCCTAGAAGACCACAAAACGAGTGGCTGCAGTGGAGTGACCTGAGCACGCTGCAGAGCTCCAAGCAGGGCAGAAAGTGGGTCCATTAGCTTAACTCCTTTTTTGACCTTTCCTCTTGCCGTTTCTCCCACCTTTCATGGACTTTCTCCCTCTTTCACCTCAGATGGGTAAGCAGGCAGGCTGCTTTAATGAAAGCAATACTGTGTCAAGAGGGATTGCTGGCAGAACCCTTCCCAGCCAGTCTGACCTAGCACCTCAGCAATGTTCTTGGCTTTGGCCAGCAACAGCTTGAAAACCCAGGTCTGTTTCTGAATCCAGATGGTGGTGCGTTGCCATATGTCAACAACACATGTCATCCTGATTAAAATTTTAACCACATCCATTCTGCCATCCCCATAAACCATCCTCGGCCCACTGCGTGGCAAAGGCTCCTTCCACACTGATCCCGTTCCTCCAGCAGGAACGTGCTGCTGGCATCGATGCAGGCGAGGCCATTGCCTCTGCAGTGGTATCTGCCTTCCCATCCAGCTCCATGCCTGCAAGCTCCACCTGTGAGGGTGCTTTGTCCTTATCAGCACTGCTGGAACAAGGTCTTTGCTTCAACTGACTCCAGACTCAGGCTTTAAGTGTTGGAACAGAAAAGGAGAAAAAAAAAAATCCCCCCCAACCTTAACTTATTTAATCACTTGTCAGGGCCTGTTGGGTTGTCTGTTAGGAAGTGGCCTGCCCAGCCTTGGAAAGAGAGATAACGTATTCCTGTTGAAACACAACCTTGTCAGGTTGCCACTGAATGGCATTTTGAAGTTGCCGGTGTGTGGAGGACCAGCCCAGGCTGTTCCGTACCTGGGGTGAATGCAGCTCCCTTTGCCTTGGTTTCTAAGCTCTGAGGTGCAGCCCTTTCCCTAAGCCATGAATGTGAATTCCAGCAGTTCCTGAGGCAGGGAAGCGTCCTCCAAGGGGTTTGCATAGAAAAGCTCCTGTGCTTTTCCATTTCTTCAAAGAAATGGTACCAGTGGGCAGCAGGGACAGGGTGTGTTACTAAATTCAGACCTGGGGTCTTACTCCAGTCAGTCATTTGGAGACTGGGAAAATTTGTGAAGTGGAAGTGGTTTCCCAAGCTGTGCCTCTCAGTTCTTTTCTGTTTTAGCCTGATTTCTGCTTCAGCCTCCCCTCTGCCCGTAGGTAATGCTCACAGAACATTTATCCCTTTGGCTAATTTCATTCCAGAATGACAGACAGATAAAAGCTCTCAAAGACACCAAGTTTCTACTTCTTTTTTCTTTTTTTATTAAAATGGTGGCTGAGCAGGGAAGAGACACCCCCATCCACATCCTCCCAGGAGGAATGTCGGCAGGGTGAGCCTCACCTTTGTCTGTCTGGCGCGTCAGTCAGCAGATGCAGAGCTTGGAAGCAGCCACACGCAAGCTGCCTCTCGCTCTTCCAGATGTGAGGGCCAGAGGTCGGGAAGGGAGGAATCGCAGGGAAGGGGAAGATGAATCATAAAGGAGTTGGGGGAGAAGTGCAGGATGTTGTCCTGGGAGGACTGAAGACATGCGATGCGAATCCTCAGGAAACAAGGCTTTGTTTTCTCTGATGGTTGTATGGAACAACTTGTCTTTCTGAGAAGAAGAGGGGTGACAGAGAAGGGGAAAGAAGCTGGAATGGCTTCTGGTTGTTAAATATTTTCTTTTATATATATATATATATTTTTTTTTTTTTTTTTTTCCCTTACCTTCTTGGAGTATGGTGGACCTTACTACCACACCTCTTCTGGCAGGGCATAAACACTAGTATTAAAATGTCTGGTTCAGAGCTTGTGGAAATTAGGAAAACTGGTGGTAGACATTAGCTGTCTATATCTGAACTTGTTTATGGTCTGGAAGAGTTGTTTTAAAAACTGGGTTGCTCCAGTCCCCAAGGGGAATCTGGGATGTTCCCCATCTAAACATAGATATGGCTTGTGTGAGTAATCTCCTAAATCACTGCAAGTTAGTAAAGGAAGTATTAGGAGTCTTGGAAGAGTGAACTTTCTAATTTCCTTTGGAGGGAAAAAGATGTTTTGGAAGCCAAGGATGGTGAAATGTTGACCTGCTTTAAGGTCTGGGACCACATGAAGCATTCACTTCAAAGCTTGGGTCTTTCTATCACAGCCACAGTGGTATCCCTGTTCCAAAGAGGAGCCTAAAGGCAACACTTGGACTGGAGATAGGATTTTGGAAAAGAACTCAGGGGATTACCTCAGTCCCCTAACTAGTATAGCCAGTTTAATTGCATTTCTAGAGCAGGTACCCCCAGTGGCACCTTCAGGTTCACGTTGTGAGTCATAGAGATATAAAATACAGAACTGATGAGGTACCCAAAGGAAAATAACAGAGAGAACTTCTCTAATACATTGTGCACAACTGCCTGCCCTAGGAAAGGGATGTATTTGGATCCCATTTTTCTGGGCAGACACATTTTTTCAAGACAATGCCAAGAGTGTGCTTTCGGTTCTCTTTCAGTGACCGAGTGCCGGTGGGTATGTGCCAGTGGAGAGAGATGCTATTTATAACGCCGGGTTTTATTTAGTATATATTTGCACCAGCTATTGAGTTGGATTCCTGGCTAGCGTAACACAAGACAGCTCCGTTGGCTCCTGTGATTTCCATAGTTCAGAGTCTGGCATATGTTTTTCTTGCAATGTATATTGACTGCCCGGCCTGTTAAAACTCTCGCCGCTAAACCTACGCTGTTGTGTAATACACTGTTGACTTTTTGCAGGGCTGCTATGAATAGCTGGAGGAAATGAAGTAGCTGTGAGGATGACTTTTCTTACACTATATAAAGTCTGCTCGAGGCTGATACAAAATGTGAATGTCTTTGGTAAAGTTAGATGTGGAGCCTATGTCTAGTGGAGAAATCACAGAATGGTTTGGGTTGGACGGGGCCTTAGAGACCACCTCATTCCACCCCCTCACATGGGCAGGGACGCCTTCCACTGGACCAGCTTGCTCCAACCCCCATCCAACCTGGCCTTGAACACTTCCAGGGATGGGGCAACCTATGCCAGGGCCTCACTAGCCTCTGCAAAATCAGCTTTGAAGAAGTCCAGTCCCAGTTTTGCCTCTGACCTGCCCAGGGATTTGGGGACTTGCCTGTGTTTCAGTTTCCTCTTCCATGAAATGGCAATAATGTGTGAGGATTAATTGGTCAGTGGATAGCAAACCCTGGATTTTGCAAATGCCGGCGGTACCATTTCAAAAACTTCCTTTTCTGGGTTAAAAGGAAACAAGCATAAGGATTACTGAAGTCTTAAGCAACATTGTTGAATGTTTTTTCAGTGACGCAAATACAGATCTCAATTTTAAAAAGATCAGAATGGACATCGACGGTAAATAAAATCACCAGCCAATAACTTGCAGTGATTAAAGCAAATTTGATTAAGCATTAACTGTAGAGAAACTTTCTTAGAGACAAGTAGAGACTGCTGCCCTGGATTATGGCTCCATTCCTGCACTTCCAATGTGTGCATGTGTTCACTACCCACCAAATAGATGCTGCTGGAGGGGATCCCTTTGGTGCACAGAGTTTGGGTGCTGGAGGGGATCCCTTTGGTGCACAGAGTTTGGGTGCTGTGCAGTCATAGTGAGCTCGAGTGGGATCTTCTTTGTGTCCCAGACCAGGACACTTAGGTACATGCTGAGGGGGGCTCAGCCTGGAGAAAAGGAGGCTCAGGGGAGACCTTCTCACTCTCCACAACTCCCTGACAGGAGGGGGATTGGGCTCTGCTAACATGGAACAAGGGACAGGACAAGAGGAAACAGCCCCAAGTTGCACAGGGGAAGTTTAGATTGGAGATGAGGGAAAATTTCTTAACAGAAAGAGCTGTTGAGCATTGGAGCAGGCTGCCAGGGCAGTGGTGAGGTCACCAGCCCTGGAGGGATTTAAAAGATGTGTGGATGTGATGTTTAGGGATATGGTTTAGTGATGGGGTTGGCAGTGCTGGATTAGTGATTGGACTCAATGACCTTAGCTTTTCCAACCTTGGCTTGAAGGAAAGGCCACCCAATCCTCCAGCCAACCCTCAGGGACTCATTTGATGCATGTGTGCAGCAACAGATGAAAAAACAAATTATTTATACCCCCTGCTTGCACTGGACTGTTGCATTTGCAGTCCTGACATCAGGCTTTGGGAGCCCACCTCTGAAACTCCTGCCTTCTTGCAGGCTTTGGGCTCATTTCTTCTCATTTTCTCAATGATGATACTTGTGGTTTCTTTCTTACCAGACTGGGGTTTTTTTAATATAATGAGATTTATCCTCCAGGTCTGAAAGGAAAATCCTTTGGTTTTGTCACTTAGGTGGTCAGTCACAACAAGTCACATGGGAGTGTTTTTCATCAGTGGAGAGAGACGGATGCAGCTGGAGAAAACAACTCCAACATTTTAAGGTTGGGAAGGCTGCTGGTCTGCTCTTTCTCCATTGGTGTCCTGGGAAAGCTTGGGTGACTGTGTTTGACATAGGAAAAGCTTGTTCAGGGACGTGAGCACAGGCAGCAGAGGAGGCAGAGCTGTTGTGCCTATCATACCTGCAGGTTATGAAATGAAGGAGTTAAGTTTCCCAACCTGACACACAAGTAGCACCCTGTTATTTGCTTAACAAAGATTTTTGTGTCTGTGTCTCTCCAACCCAGTGTGTTTTAAATTCACTGCAAATAATTCTTTCAGCTGTTTCCTAGACATCCTGTCACGCAAATGGATAAAACAATATAGCCAGCTCAGTGGAAAAAACAATAAATTATACAATAAAAACGTATACAGTGTACTCTTTGTGTTAGGGCTTGACTCGTAACTGTGTTACTCCAGGTTTACACCACCAAAACTTGACTTCCATGGTCAAATAAATAGTGGAAGAAGACAGTGGCACATCAGGCTGGTAGCAGTGGGAATGTGCTGAAGTTTTGAAAATTAGCAAGAACAAAATAGTTATGAGATCCTGCATATGAAGTTCATTACTTTCTGGTAATGGTGACTTCGGTAGTGTTAACATTTAGGAAAATATTTCTTCTTAGAACATTTTCATATGCATATTTAAAAACTGGAAATCGACTGTTTGCACAGGAATGCCATTAACGCCATAAATCAAACTGCACCATTAAAGAATATACTAAAAAACTGAGAAATTAAGAGAAACACTCCGTTTTTTTAATCAATAAGCCAAGGTGAAATATATATATTTAATATAAATTACTGCTTCTGCAAGCTGTGAGCAGCACGTACCTCCTTACTGGCAACGGATTTGGGTGCTCTCATTTTCTCTCTGGAGGTACTTGCCTCTCTCCCCTGATTGCATTTGGTATTGAGACTCCGAAAAGCAGGCATGAGGCCAGGCACCCAGTGGAGCTCCAAGGAGAGGATAATTTAAGTAAGATGAAATCCTGACAATTTTTACAGAGAGCGAGACTCAAATGTACAAATTACCTGGGAATGCTGGAAGTTGATGGTTTCCCCATGGAATAAGGCTCCTGGAGCAGTGGGGACTGTATCAGGTTAGCATCTGGCAGGTCGTGATTTACAGAACCCAAGAGCGGGGCACGCAACACGGTGCTTTCAAAGATCTTTGTGCCGGTTCCAGTTTAATTTCCTCCCAACCCTGCGTACACACACAGAGCCCCTTTCCCATCTGATCTCTATATAAAGGATGGGGAATGATGTGTGTGAGGAAGCTGAGGAGGATGCCGCAGGGCCAGCCCAGCAGCCGTAAGTAGGTGTTGCAGCGTGCCCCCGAGGCATTTCTCCAGGCTGTTACAGGGACCTTCTGGGAGCTGGTGGGAGAAGTGGTTTTCCAGGCTGAGCTGGGACTCAGTCTGTGCAGAAACAACCCACAAGGTACCGGGCTGTGCTAATTATGGAGGTGAATATGGGTTGTGCACCCTCTCCAACAGGCTCAGGTCTCCGAATATCCAAATTTGTTCCATAGGAACCCTGAAGCAGCCACTGAGCATTCGGTGTCAATCTGCTTGTGTTTAAGCGCGAGGAGTGGGGGATTGGTGGCCCGGCGCCAGACCTGGGCTGCCAGAAGAGCTCAGAAGTTTCCTGATCCCGCTCCCCACCTCCCATCTCCGAAGGGAGCTGCCGCCTCTTTCCCATGACAGCTTTGTCACCCGTCCAAAACGCAGGCATTTGTCAGGATGTTCTCTCCTTTCCTGTGATGGAAGAGGCTCTGCTTCTGCCTTGTGGCGGGGAAGGAGTTGGGCTTTTGTGGTCTTCCCATGCACGGGCCGGTTATTTTAAGGAATGGGCAGCAGCAGCACTGTGCTCAGGACTAGGGCAGCAGCACATGCAGGTTCCCGGATGGAGCCAGGCTGATCCACACATGTGCAAGGCCAGCATTCTGCAGGAGTGCAAAGGAGAGGGCCTTCATCCCCAGCCACTTGGCTCCCCGAGAGCTGATGTGTTTGCAAATATCCACTTCATCATTTTTGCCCACAACACAGGATGGTTTTCAGTATGAAAATATTGCAGTCAAAGTCAGCAATTAATCCCAAAACCCCAGCTGCACTTTTACTCTGCTCCACACTTGCCATTTTAACATCAACCCACACGGATTCTCACAGGATCAGGAGAACCACTGCTTTTACTATGTAAAATAGACATGTAAGGTTGCATTAGGATAAACACAAAATAGCAAGGAAGAGAAGTGTTTAATTTGCAGCCCAAAGATCCTAGAAATTTGTTTAAGGATAATCTCAGCACATGACTGGGTATCCCTTGCTCACACCAGGACCAAATAACAGCCCAAGCTCACAGTGCACAGTCAGGCCCTCATTTACCAAATTATATCGTTCTCACTAATGTTCCCTGGGTCAGTGGGTGAGGCAGCTGTGGGTTAGGACACTACAAATCTGACAAGAATTAATGCATTAGTAATTCTTTTTAAGCCCGTAATGTATCCACAGCTTCCAGGGGAGGTATTTTCAGATAAGAAATGTAGAAGTCAGTTGTTATATTAAGCTGCCTCTCATTAATGGGAGCCTTTCCTACCGTCATTTCCGATTGCATTAGTGGCAAATTCTGTTCTTTCAAAGATTAATGGTCTGAGTGGAATCTATAGCGGAAGCAGGGCTGGGGACACCGGTGAGTTGGCTTTAGATCATGCCTTGGCCACAGACATCCTGGGCAAGTTGCTCAGGGAGGATCTTGGTTATGGATGTTACGGATGGAGTGTGTTATGGATGTGTGCAGCGGGCTCTGGGTGCTTGGCAAGCCCCTCTCACAACCACTGAGCTGAGAGTCTGAGCCCAAACATCCATGCCTCAGTTTCCCTCTCTGCAGCCTGGGAGTAGATTATAACAGCTGCTTCCTGCAGAAGGATCCTGGGGAGTTATGTCAGTTTCTGAGGTGAGTTGTCCAGGTTTGATACTGGTTGCAGATAAGAGTGATTCACTGGTACAGGCTGGTCAAAGAAGCTGTGGCTGCCCCATCCCTGACAGTGTTCAAGGCCAGGTTGGAAGGGGCTTGGAGCAAACTGGAATAGTGGAGGGTGTCCCTGCCCATGGTAGAGGTTTGGAACAACATGGTCTTTAAGGTCTTTTTCAGCCCAAAGCACTCTAGGATTCTGATTCTTCAGCTCTGAGCTAACTGGTGTCCCAGGACTTACAGATCCATATGTTGTAGGGGGAAATGAGCACATAGCTATAGCAGGGAGAATCCTTCAATATTTTAAATTATTCACTGGCTGCAGAGATACTCATGATTCAAAACAATGTGCTTCAGTTGACTGATGAATATTGTCTCCTGAAAAGCCATTGAATACCAAGTATACTTTTCAAACAGGATATGGAAAACTATCTGTATGCAGGCAGTCCTGAAAATTTGTTGTAAACAAATTTATTCTCCTATAGCACACCTACGCTGTAAGTCAAGGCACTGTCATGTGGAAGGTGTCTAGGCAAAGATGCATTTGCCAGCTCTTGTTCCAGCCTGCAGAAGGGCTCTTTAGGTGTTCCCAGATGGTACACTCACGAATCCCTCTTCAATTAAGTGAAATTTTTGCAGCACTGACTTGCTAATACATCTTGCTTAGCTGTCCCTTTTATTCAGAGTCACTATCTGCTTTTGGAGGTTCCCTCTTTTCTCCCCCGTCCATCACAACATTCTTTTCTTATATATGTTAAGTAATAAAAAGCCTTTTCAACACTCCCACCCCCGAATCATTAAGCTAAGAACTGTCATTAGAAATGTATGTGTAGCAGAGCAGACGAAGTGGCAGTGAGCAAATGTGGCAGTGCTACACATTTCTTGTGTTTTATGTACAATCCTGCTTTGTCATCTTCTTGCAGATCTAATGTTTTTGCAACACTGAATTTTCTGGGGTTGCTGCTTTTGTTGGTACCCTTGCAGCAGGGGCAGATGCAGGAATGGGGCTGCTGCCAATGCTCAGGCTCCTCTACAAGGGCTCTGGAGAAGCCTTCATGTTAAACAAAGTTAATTTTGCCTCTTTACCCTCTTTGTCCTCTTTACCCCTTTGCCCTTTACACCTTTTGGTGGTGTAAGAGGGCAATAACCTGACTAAAAAGGGGCTTCATAACTCCAGTTGCATAATACATGGAGGAGAAGCAGGGTTTGGTGGTAGAAGTGAGTTTCAGCCATTGCTCTGTACAATCATGTTCTCTCCTTGTGCTGGAGCCCACACCAGGCTCCGCCACTCTCCTCCTGGTCTCTTTCTTCGCCTTCCCTGTCCTCCTAATAAACTTAATTAATGTTCAGCTACTGTGTTCTCTGCCGGGCTCCACGGAGCGGAACCTCCTCCTGATGGGATGTGGCCTGGCAAGCACCGCTGTCCCAGGGAACTTTGGACTTGTGACATAGCCAGACGTGGGGCCAGCCATGGCCCAGCCACAGAGAACTTTGTGCAAGATGAGGATGAGTTTGTAACAAGGCTGCTCTGCGGGCTGCCAACGCTTCCCAAGGGCTGGTTTGGCAGCCTGGCCGTGCCAGGGCCCTGGGACCTTCCTGCCGTGCCCACTGTCCCCCAGCCAGCGGAGGAGGTGGCAGCCGTATGCCACGCAGGGATTCCCTTTCCTCAGGGCTGCCAGGTTAGAGCAGCTCCGTTCCAGTGAAGCAGAAAGCAGTGGCACTACGGCAAAGAGCTGGGGCCTTTCAGTGTGTAAATAACTGACGGCGCATGTGGGTTTGATTTTCGGCACCGAGGTTTGGCGTGGGGTGTTTTTTCACTCACTCCTCCACACCCAGGGCTGATCTGCAGCCACTGCAGTGAAGCTCGCCCGGGTCCGAGGCTGCCCCTCCGCTGGCGAGACAAAATATTTTCACGCTTTTATCTGTGCAAATTAAATGAGTTAATATGGGATTAAAAAAAAGCGCTTGTTTATATTGTTGTCCTCCTCTAGGGTAACCATCTACAAATTGATCTAAAAAGATTGTATTTGCTTCAGGGAAAAAAAAAAGAAAATTGTATTAAGCTGCAATCGCACTAATTATTGACGGGGGGAACTGAGCTCTGGGTATCACGGAGATTATAATAATTATATGGAGCTGGGCTTTAAAAGCAGCATCCTGCATGGCTCTGAGCATTGAATTAAACTGGAAGTTTTCTAGCAGACTTCTCAGTTGCCAACAGTAAGGTCTGGGTGAAGAACAAACAATAAACCACAGTAATCAAAGATAAAAGAGATAAATCCAAAGGAGAAGTAGAGTAAGCATGATCTTTCAAATCAGCATTTAAACTGAACCACGACTGCAGCAGAAACTTTAGTTCAAATAAGAACATTCTGTATGACTTCTAAATTTGTCATTTTGTGTACAGCATTTGTGTACTGGCAAAAGGCTTAGTGTTAAAGGCATTTCTGTCAAAACAACCCGTTGCTTTGGGGGACCTAGCATGAACTTTATTGGCAAAAGCATTTTTTATTTGTATAAGGTACAGTTACAGTAGAGGAGTTTGCCAGCAGAGCCGTACGAGGAATTTCTTTGCCAGGCTGACCTAGCCCAGAGACTTGTTCAAAGTAATCAGTTGTACATCGGCTTCGCTTTGCTCTTGCTAACAGCAGAGCTCCTTGTGCTCATGGGGAGCACGGGGCTTGCACTGATTATTATATTTTGACTGTGCAGAGGTGGCCATGCCAAGGAGTTGGGTTGTGGTCCTGTGCTCTGGCTGGTGGAGGCAGCTGAAGGCTCCTGTCCTCGGTGCCAGGGTGCTATCAGGCACCTGAGCAATGATGGGTTGGGGCTCTGCCACTGGGACCAGTCCCACGGCCACACAGCAGCCTGCCTTGCAGGGTGCTACCCCCAGGGCTGGCACTGGGAGGAGAACAGCAAGGACAGCAAGTGACAAAACTGGAAAGAAGTAGGATTTTTAATAAAAGAGGAAAAAAAGAGTAGTTTAAGGTAGTAGTGACTGTTTCAAAATGTAGGTAGGACAAAGATAATGTATAGAGGCATTACTAAACTGACTGCATAATGGGAAAAATGAGATAATCTTCCAGGGACACAAACTCAATTAAAACGGATCTTTATATAACTCAGTTCAGCCATTAAAACTTAGCCAACTATCTCACTTTTTAATGCGGAACAGTGTCGCACATCCGTCGCATTCAAACGTGCAAGCAATGTTTTCACCGATATGGTTAAGTAACCCAATACTCTGTATAGCTGAAAGATCAGTGGAACAAAGTATCCATCTAATTAAATCTAATCAGTCAGTGCACAAGCTTACATTGTGGTCATCGCCTTGGTATGTACGGGAGGGTTTGAAGCAGTGAAGCGAGGGGCATGGGATTGAATAAGTGTTAGATGATGAAAGGCAAGGGTTAAAAACTTTCAAACTACAGTGTTAACATTTCTTCCCTGTCATCGGCTATCTGATATTTTGGTATTTCAGGGAGGGGGGGAGAGAAAAGAAATGAAGAAAAGAAAGAACAAATGAACTATGCGTGGCATCTCGATCCTGGGTAGAGTTCCCTGGAAGCTGCTCTGAGTTAGTCTGCACACAAAATTAGTTGCATCCTCTCATTTGCAATTGAGGCTTCCCCACAGTGTAATGATAGTGTTGTTTTAGTGATGGAAAGCAACACTTCCCTAACTTTTCAGACTTCTAGTGGCAGACTTTGGATGTCTCCAGCTGCAAGGTGGTTGGTTCATTGCAAGACAGTTTTATGGAAAAAAAGGTTGAAGTTTGGTGTAGAAGCTGCAGCACACATAGCTGCATCTGATGTGAATAATAACTACTGCTCACTTCATCCCTTAGATCCAGATAAGCCCTGCTCGCCGCAGAATAACAACAGGCCTTTACTCATAATCTTCCTAAATGTCTTTTGGTTTTTGAGGCTGTTTCTAAAAACTCACCCAGAGCTGCAGCAACACGAGGACAGGCCAAGCCGAGGGTGACTTTCAGCTCTTATGCAAGTGGGCAAAACGGCGCTTCAGGGCAGACTTTGGCCATGAACTTGTTGCTTATATGAACTCTGACCATGTGGCCGAAACAAACCTGAATAATGTTCCAGAGGTTGGGGCAGGTTCTCGAGGCCAATCGATGCAGGTCTGCAGAGATCAACAGCACCCTGCTGGTGATTGAATGGGGGCTTGGCCCTTCATCACATCTCCACTGGAATTGCAGGGAGCCTCACCCCCATCGCCTCCCTGCAAATCTCTTTCATTAACTTCTTCCTTCTCGGCTCTGCGTTAAATGAGCCGGGGCAGCCTAATCTGGTGACGTGGCCGAGGGCTGTGCTGGGGATGTTGCAAGGCTTCTTTTTCTCCATGTCATCAGTGCTGTTTGCTCTTGTCCCTTCCTGGGTCATCCTGCTCCAGACAGGTAAACAGAAACATGGGACTGTTCCATTTCCATGAGTCCAAAAGGAATGGTGTGTGTTTAGTCCTGTCTTTATCATCCTACCTGTGCTGGAGATATTTTCCTTACTGCTGGGTAAGCCCAGATGTACACCATCTGCTTGTCTTATGATCTTTGACATGATTGAGAGGCCACCAAAAATACCCAGTGATTGCATACTTTTCGACTGACTGGTATAAAAGGAGAAGATGTTAATAATCAAGCGAATAATATTTGCTATTTTGAGGCCTCCTGAAATTCTTGGGAGATATATTTTGAAAGTAGAAGCTAAACATTGTGTGTGCATAAGCCTTTGCATATATCTCTTCCCTTAGCCATATGTTTGAATACACACAGTTTTACATGAAATATAGCAGAGTCTATTTTAGGTGTGTTTGAAAAAGTCAATAGCCTCAGATTGGCTGCCACAGCCTGCTCTTGTCAGCCGTTTTAGTTCTAACTTTCTGTGAAGTCGCAGGGTCTTGAGACCAAATATCTGAAATGCGTCTTATACCTCTTGGGTAAAAAGTAAAAATATCCTTCTCAGTACACTTTTGAGCAAAAAACTTCATCCATTACCCTTTGGAGAGAGCTTGCCTCTGCAAGACTGAAGCGCCTGTTGCCAGCACAGAGATCAATGGGAGCCCAGTCCCTCAGCATCTTGCCAGAGCCCCGCTCCAGATGTCCGATAAAACTCCACGGGGCTCGTGCTTTGAAAAGAGCGTGGGCTCTGTGAATCGCTGTTGCAGTAATAAAATTGCACCTATTCCAGATCTTGTCTTCTCTGTCCAATTAGAAGAGCATGTTTTCTGCTTAGGGTTTGTAAAAGTTGGCTGACCAGCTGGGTTTCATTCCTTTCTCCTTTTTTTTTTTCTTCTTCTTTTTATTCGGTATTTTTTTCTCTTTTTTTAATATATAACATTTGAATCGATGTTCAGTGCCGTTCCCTTTGATAGTTCATATGCTGGTTTATGAGCATGGCAAAACCAAAAAAGGTCAGATAAAGGTTAAGAAAGACAGTTATCGGGCCTGTATAACTGAGGTATTTTTAAGGCTCTGCTAATTGGCAGCGCAGTTAAAGCATCATTCATAAAATAGTGTGCATTAAAATGACCATAGCCATTTTTAGGAGTATGGAGATTATTCCTTTGCCGAAAGGATTAACTCCACCTTCTCATCACCGCCTTTCTACTGGGGTGTTTTTTCATGAGAGAGAATAATTTTGGGCATTTTGCCTGCAGTATCCAGGCTTAGACCCCTCGCTATTTAACTGTTACAGCTGGCAAAATCTGGGACTGAAAATGTAGCCATCTAGCATGGCAACAGCCAGAACAATAAGACAGGCAAATCTTTTAAATCTGTATTTTATAAAACATCTGTTAAAGAATATTAAGTCAGAAGTTCTGTTCACATATTTGCTGTGTTTCGCTTATTAAACTCAAAACATTACAGCTTGCCTTATTTTTCTTAATAGAATTACTAGCCAGGCTTAGGAGAAAGATTGGGAAAAAAATCATGCTGTTTTTTTAGCCTCCTCTGAAGCCTCTGGAGTAATGACCCAGGCATTCTGGCTCAAAACCCCAGCAGATTTTACAAGGGCTGCTAGTTACATTCACCTGGTTTGGAGGGAACTGTAACAGATTTTTCTCCTGATGTGTTTGCCCGCGTGCTGAAACGCTGCCATAACCCGTCCTCGTTCTGTGGCCAGCCCGCGCGGCAGCCGGCACTCATTTGTCTTTTGTCTTTCAACCATCCCTCATTCTGGGTCAGCAAATTCTGGTTTTCCTGAGAACTGGAGTGTCCAAATCAACATCTCAAACCTAAACTAAAACATCTGCTGGGTCTCATGTGCTGGCTCAACTGGCAGGAACTATAAAACGGGGCGAGGACAGTCCCAACTTAACCCAAATTTTCCAAAATGTTTACAATGTGGTGGGTCAAACCACAAGAAACACAGACTCCAAAGTGGTTCTTCCAGGTACATTCCTTACCAACCACAACCATTATGGGAAATGCTGGTGATACTCACCCTGAGGGAGCCTCTTAGGATCTCAGATGTGAGTCCCAACAGAGCAGCAGCGTCGGAAAAGCCCCCACACCGTCATTTGGTGTGTGGAGACATGCCCTCAGGCCACACACTGGGAAACAGGGCAGCATTCATGGGACTCCAGGCTCAGGCTCACTTCCTAACCCAAGTTTTTGGATGCTGGTGGATACCATGTAAATTCATGCAGTTGATACATAGGAAAATGGATTATCAGAAAAAGCCTGTTGTTAACTTTTCCAGCACTGGTGTATACTAATGACTGGAGTGGCAGGGCAAACAAATGCTTAGAATGTTTAAGGTACACATATATCTTTGTGTCTTGCCACCTTTCCCTGTAAGCTGACAGCTTACAAATGTCTTATTGAACTGGATTCCTTAAAATGGAGCAGATACTCCTGGGGAACAATTTTCTATATTTTATCAGACTTGCAAAAGAAAGTCTGTAGGCACTTGCAACTGCTGGTAGAGTCATATTTTAAATATATATTTTATGTAAGAATTTTACAGTTATCCTATTCCATCTGAGGAGTATATGTATTTTTTTTTTTACCTGGGCGTACTAAAGAGTGACTAGCTGTTTTATTCTGAAGCATTTAAACTCAATAACTACATATATAGACTTTACTAGATGCTTTACTAATTTATTGTGGCAGTGTGGTATTTAGACCACTGTTTAAGTGAAGTTTGCCAGTACAGTTAAAAGAAATTAGAGACACCATCATTGCTAAATCACTTTACCATTCAAAGAAGAACTGTAAACATATGCATTCATTTAATTATAATAGTACCAATTATAAGAGAAATTGTAATGTTGAGAGTAGTAGCTTTTATGTGATCATAATAATGGCATATATTTATCTTGGTTTGGCAAGTTAGGTCTTTCTTTAATAGTTGGCTTTGCTTAAATAGAATGTGGTTTGTTAAAACCCACACTAACCCCCACACCCTTCCATTTGTTATTGCCCAAATAATGAACAATAATCATGTGGTATAAATGATTAATGTATACATGGCTTAGCAAGTATCTTTGAGGTTTAGAAAGTGTTTTTATTTTCATTCTTGCGCCGGACCGAGCTATAGCCCAATTACATGTTATTCTTTGGTATTGGGTAGGAAATCTTTTTGCTTTGGAAGAAGTGATAGGAACTTGAAGCCTGCCCGAGTCCACTCTCTTTGAAGTCGATGGTAATTCCAGCGCCAGCCTCCAGAGAAGCGAGCCCATTGTTTCTGGGGCAGTTTGCTTTGTGCACGTTATCTGCTAAATCACAATTTAATGTCACATTGTAGGAGAGCCAGAACCCCACATTCTGTTCCTGAGCAATCAATAGGGTCCATGCAAGGAACATCCCACGGAGGTTGATGTAAGAAGTCTTCCAATTATCGTCTCCAGATAAAATAACCTCACTCGGTGGCGCGCACGGCAGCGCCTTTTAACGTGCGCCTGCAACTCCCAGCCTGAAGTTTAGCAAGTTCTGTATCTCGCTTTTATTTACATCTGATTTCTTTGGAGCCTAATCAGTCCCAGTGATAAAAAAAACAAACAAACTCTTCCCTTTCAAGATTAATTTTTAAAGTGTCAGCCGTATGCGACTATTTTGAACAAGATTACCCCACGCAAATGAAGGGGGCTTTATCTTGGGCGCCGCAGCGAGCGGCACAATGTTGTCACCGCGCCGCAGACAATGCCACCCATTTATAAGAGGATTCAAAGAGTTAAAAAAAACGCATTACTTGAAACTTGATATAAAACCTGTGGCCAAAGCAGGCTATGGGCTGGAGCACTTGATTATTCTTTTATCAATAAATAAGAGTGGCATACAGTTAATTTCAGCACTGTAATTGAGCGGTGCATTCTGGGAGGCTGCAAAGCACTGTAAGATGAGGAAATGTTTTAGAGACTAATCATGAGAAGAAAGGAGCCTTTCATAGCCCTTATGATGCTGTTGTCAGAGCTAAAGGCAGATAATGATTCAGTAATAATGGCACATTGTGAATATTTAAGCTGAAAAGATTGGGACAAAATGAGCAGACATTGTTGGTTTGCTAAACTGAACAGTTGGTCTTTGGGCTCCAAAACTATCTACAACTCGAATTTGGGGCTCAGAAGTTGCAAAATGAAAAAAGAAAGATGTTTTCAGGACACTGGCCTGGCACAGGGGTTGTGCGTTGAGCCTGCACGGGGCCTCTTCGCTTACTTTGGAAATCTGAAATTGATAGTTGAAGGGGTTTTTTCATGACTCTCTGAACTGACAAAGTACAATGCACTGCAAGCTGTGTAAATCTCCCTCCATTTAGGTGCCAGAAGAAATCACTTCAGAAGAAAATCAGTTTTAGTAATGACCTAAAATATTAAATATAGAATGGAGAGTGTCATATTACAAATAAGTCGACTCATTTGCATTTTGTCTCCGGGGCATTGGTAGCGCTATAAGGAGACATGCAGCTGAATTTATGTACATTGTCTTTTTTCCTCATTACTACATTCTGGATCTGTTAGTTGTCTTTCTTTAAACATCTGTTAAACGCAGTTTCATGAAGCCGTACGTTCCCATATGTTTGGGAACGGTATCAAAGTGTTGAGCTTTTGGCCTCCTTTACAACCTTTTGTCTCACAGAAAAAGGTGGATGAGCTCTGGGGCCAGATTCTGCCAAAGCCCAGGGCCAGACGCACTGTTGCTTTCTGTAGGAGCCAGATAAGTTTTCTTAAAATGTAAAACCCAGCTCTGATACGGACAAAGAACATTTTAGGTCTGGACCCTGGAATCAATACTTTCAAATATTTTTTTTTTCTTTTTAAGTGAAAATTTAAAAAGAAAGCCTACCAAACCCAAAACTTCTGAGGCTCTTAGGGTAACATTTAGTCTCCATAATTTTCTACATGTTAAATCTAAGAGAATTCTGAAAGTTTGCCTCTGTGAGGACCAGCAGGAGAAACCATCTCCTGCACTTTTACAGGCACAGTAAGCCCTAATTTATTATTATCTTTACAATGACATAAACTATTCCAGTCCTAGTATTTCTTTTCCAGAAACGCTTTTCATGTGTACTTTCACACAAAGAAGAAGAAACAAACTCCTGTATCTATACATCTGTTTTTCCTTGAGGAAAAGCAATTACTTACAATAAACAGCTTCAAAACTTTAATCAAAATACAGTTAGAAAAAGTTTATCTTTTTGCAAAATTCTTTTTGAAAACAAACTCCGTGTTTATAGTAACACTCATTTTTATCCATATGCTTTGAATCTGAGTATTTACTTAGCTAGGCAATATTTTTAACTTCCCCCCCGCCCTAAGTCTTTATTTTTATAGAAAAGTTTCTTACAAAGTCATTTATCTATTAAGAAAAATTTAAAATCCCAGGACCAGGTCCTTCTCTGGGGAAAAGAAGCATTGCTGCAAGAGTCCACAGGCGCTGCAGTTGTCTGCAATAAAAAGAGAAACCCAGTTTCTTCATGGTTTCCAGGGCCCCAGTCCTGCATACTTATGCACTTACTTCACTTAACTACTGGAAATGAGATCACCCGCAGCTCTGGTGTGAGCCTCTGCCTCGCAGGGAAGGACTGCACGGGGGGATCACTCCCGCTACCAAAACAAGCTCCGGCAGACCCTGCCTGAGCCTCTGGTGCCCTTTGCCAGGTAGACAAACCCTGCCAGGTAGACAAACTCTGCCAGGTAGACAAGCCCTCGGTGGCCTGGTTTCGCAGCGCTTTGCCGGCAGCTCGCGGGCTTGGCGCGAGGCATACGAGTGTATCAGTGTTTCTGGAGCAGGGACCAAGGTGTGGGTCAGAGGGACCTGAGCAAATCTTTCATTTGGACTTGCATGATGTTACCCCTTTCCCATTTTGCTCTGACTTGTCGGTTTGTTCCAATTCCCCAGGTGAAAAGCCAATTTCAGTCTGAGGCGCTGATTTGATTCAGCATACTTGGGTTACGTCTAAGGACTGGTAACTCTACTCTTCCCTTAAAGGCTTTCTTTCATTTGCCTTGCAAAGCTCAGCAGTCTCCCTCCGTCTCCCACTCTGTCCTGGAAGCGCATTTGGGGCTCAGTGTCCAAGTGCATCATGGTCAGATTTCAGCCAGCTCAGTGGTAAGGGGTTCAGAGCTCTGATTTGCACCAATAACAAGGTCTCAATCATTAAATGAAGTAACACTGCTAACTTCAGGGAAGATCTGGCCCACAGATCCTTTGCCAAATGTAGTCAGATCTGGATGCAGAATTTCAATATCCCTAGTGCCTGGGTTGCTTTTGATCTTCCTTACCCAAGTGATAAAGGTACAAGAAGAACAGATTAGCGTTGGTCCATCTTAATGTTTAGGAGCCGTGTTGCAGCTCCAGTACAAATTGCAGCAGCACGTATAATCCATACTAATAGCTCCCTGCAGCAGGGAATTCAAGGCACAAATTTCCCCTTTGCTGCCGTCATCAGAGCCTCCAGTTCACGCCGTCAAGAGAAATTCATAATTGTCAAGTGCTCAGGCGACCAAGTTGGCGCAGGACAAACAATCTCCGATTTGTTTGTTCCTCCCTCTCTCTTCATCCAGGCCATCCGAGTTGTCTGAGAGCACTTCACATGTTGCCCTTGGCCGAGGACAGCTCTTTCTGGAGCATATCCAACTTGGCGTGGAGACATTCTAATAAAGCCCCCAATGATGCTCATTGCCAGTGAGGAGGGGGATGAGGAAGGTGAAGGAAAAGATGGCGCCAAGGTCATCATGTTTTGGCCTATAGCAATGTGCTTTTGCAGAAAGACACGTTTCTCTCCCGATTTTACTCTCGAACGCCGCTCTTAACAATGGTGATGATAATTTCATCAGTGTCGCTGATACTTGATATTTCTCATTTACATTGCATGTTTCATCTTCAAGGCTCTTGAAGTAATGAGCTAATCCTCACAACATCCCTGTAAATATTATTCCCCCCTTAAAGAAACTGAAGCAAGGAAGTTAAGTAAATAATGTACGCTATTTATATTATGATGGCTTATAGGGGTGCTGGTGAAGGTCAGGTCCTCCTTGTACGTAGACATTATATAAATAAGAATCTATATAAGTAAACTACTCCTTGACCTGATGAGTTCATACTTCAAATATACAAAACAAGCAAAGAATAGAGGGAAGGGAGCCCTATCAAAACCCCAAAATGACAAGGAGATTAAGTGATTGAATGGAGGTAGTGCCTGGAGACTTGGGCAGAGAAGGCAGCTCTGAATCCCTCTCTGGTGTGGGTATTTGTCCTTTCTGAGACGAGGATTGTAAAGCCTGGATTAGCAGAACTTACTTTTACTAGCAGGTGACACACGTGACTTAAAAATGTTTAAAAGACCTCCATTTTAATGAAAACATATTAGTATCAAGGTTTATATTCATTATAAATGTAGAATGAGTTGTAGGTGACACAGGAATGGTAACTCACTCTTAGCTCTTAAAACAGCTTTGGGAAAAGTTTGTAGTTTTCTCTTTTTGGCCTTTTTTAACTGCTGAAGAACTGTAGGTAACAGTCCATTAAAACAAGACTGAGGCTATTGTCTTAATTTCACTCCCAGCAGTCAAAACTTCAGTGTCCGGTTTGTGAAACAAAAAGGGGTTTCAGTGGGATGAGGGTCAGCAAGCACACTTTTTTCTGGAACTGAGGAGAATTATTTGTTGTTCCTCATTAACTGAGGCTTCAGTTCAGCAAAACACTTAAGCATTTACTGAGCTTTCAACGGGAGTCCCATTGCTTTTAATTTAGAAGAATTTACCTTTGTCACAACCTCTGCGTCGAGGCAGTGGCATGTAAGCACCAGCTTAGAGTTCGGCATGTGTTAATTGTTTAAATATGTTTAGCCCTTTCCCCAAAGCTGTTGTGAATGTTTAATGCAGTATTTACACTAGCCTTAGCACAAGGACTTGCGCTGTAGGATTGATGCTTAAACATATACTTGCTCTGGAGTATGTGTCAAGTGCGTTGCTTGAATTTTTAAATTTCTATTGGGACTTGACTCTAAAGTTTTTAAGGGAAAGCACTCTTCAAGAGCAAAATGTGATTTAACATTTAATAAAGGCAACTATCTGCTTAAGCCACGGAGTAGCTGGGAAACTGGGAGAAGCCCTGAACATCTGTGTGGTGGCAGCAGCACAGGACAGAGCTAAAGCACTGCTCAAGCACCTGATGCCTCACCACAAATGCAAGTTCTGCTGTGCTAAGAGCTTAAATACTGTCATGAGTAGTAACCCTTCAAAAGGAGAACGTGTGGAAAAAATGGCATATTTGGTACTTCAGGAGTTAACAAAAGTGAGGGCAAATCCACTTAGAGAAAGGCCGGGGGGGTGTGTCACTTTTATGAAAGGATTCATTAAAAAATATCATTAGTTTATTTTAATATAGTTATCGCGTTCTTATTTAAAGGAAGAGGTTACATGCAGTATATTTAGGGGATGATTTTATTTAACACTTGGATGCGTTTTGCTCTAAAATGAATGCTTGCTCAAGAGTCTAAGAAGGCTTCATGGGAAGAGCAAAGCAATCTAAGCCATATGTATTGGGCAGTTTGCCAGTTGTTTGCCAATATGCCCAGGCCACCTGGCTATATATGCAGCCAAGTATGCCATTCTGACTAGCCAGCTTTAACCTTCAGGCTGCTTCTTTTTCAGCTCTTAGGAAACTCTAAAGCCCTCCAAAGCGCGCTGCGTTTCCCCCATGCCAGTAGTTTGTGTGCATCCAGACGCAGGCTGTGCGGCCGCCCTGACCAGACAGCTCGCAGCACCCATTTTCAATGAGTTCGCCTTTTGTCTAGAGAGCGGTTCAGTAGCGTTGAACCCGGGCCATAAGATGAGTCTGGAGATAGCAGACTGAAACCTTTACCCATATGCCATAGTTAGACACTTTGACTGACAAGCCACAGTTTTTGTTCCCAATACTGTAGAGACACTGTTTTACGGGTGGGGTTTAGGCAGGATTTTGTTTAATGTAGTTCACCACTATAATTTCTTTTCCCGAGTATTTGCATGAATTGTAAGAGAAGTGAAGCATTTAGCATAACTCAGGCGTTAATGGCATATTGTTTCATTATTGGGGTAATTTATTTAAATGTTTATTCATTAAATTTCACTCGCAGCCAAAAATATCTCAGCATTCTATTAATCTTTAGTTACATTTTGGGTTGTGGGCAAAGCCTAAAACAAGTACAGTATCCATGGCAGCAATTTAACATTTAGTAGATATCAGATATAATTAAGCTATTCTAAATATTGAAATTAAGGTAGGGAGAAAAAAAAAAGATTATATTCAATTCAGTAAACACAGCATGGGAAGTTTTGGTGCAGCAGCCAGCAAAATCTTTAACTGCATCCAAAGTAAAGGGTGTGCAGTCTGCAGGAATTGTCTTCTGTTTTAATGGAAAGGAGTTTGGGAATGGGATAACGTAGGGACTTTCCCTTGCTTTATAGCTGTTGATAAATATAGTGGGAGAGCTGCATTCGTGGGCTGGGGAAGGCAGCCCTGCTTCTCTGGGACATGTGCTCACTGCCTGCTTCGCTTTATGGAGGGACGCGTATTTTTTGGCGAGCACACGCGCTACAAAAACTTTCTGTGCTCCGATCTGGAAGCAGAGCCTGGGGTTCAGATCGGAAAGCTCCAGGCAGAACTCGCTCAAAATGGCCACGGTTTCCTCCCTTCGCACACCGAAGCCATAAATCTGACACAGCTTCTTTTCAAAAGACCCATGAACCTGAGGGCTGATATTTGAAACCCGACTTCTCCGTTTGCAGGTGGGATTATTCGTGGAAGTAAGCGAGAGCACACAGGCATCTCGCCTCCCGTCCGATCCCCCGCTCAGGTGGCAGCAGGACTTTTCACAGGCTGCAAAGCCGGGCATGGAAAAACTGACACCCTCTCTTATTTTTTTAGGCACAAAATTGAAGGTTAAACAAAGGAAGGGAGGTTAAGGCTTTTGAGAAAGAAAAAAAAAAAATTTGGGCCCCGAGGGAAACTTTGCCAAGTTTCCCATGAAGCCCGAAACGAGCAACTTTACGAGGGAAGTTTTGCCGCGCTCGGCTCGTCGCACATTGTTCCCATCGCTTTGAAAGCCGGGCTGCTCCTGCACCGCCACCTGCGCCCGCGCTGCTCCCAACAAAGGCAGCCCGAGATCAAACGTGGAGCCCACCGGCCCTGCGATTTAATCCAGCAGGGTTTGCTGTTGAGTTGCATTGAGGTATTCTTTGTCCCTACAGGCGTGCTGCCTTGGGGAGCCAGGCATATTGAATTGCTTTAAATCAGAGCCCACGCTGACATGCTCAAGGTATACTTTTTTGGGGAGGCCCGTCTTGGGTTTCCTCCATGAACGAACACATTGCGGATCTGTGACTTATTAGCAGAGCTTCGGAGCCGGAGTCGCGCGGCATCGGTGACATGTTCGATAAAGGCCCAGGGAAAGGCGCTGTTGCAAATGCACAAAGACAGACATAAAGGGAGTGGGAAAGTGTCCCGGTGGGCTTTGCAGTCTGGCAGGTGAGATGCAGCTGCAGCCGCCCCATCTGTGCTACCTTGGCCTGCTATGGCTGTCAGCATAGGTAACTTGGGCTATGATGGGAGAAGCAGAGCAGAAATTGAGACAGAGAATAAAAATTAAGGTTAAAACGGAGAATAATGTTCTATGGGCATTTTGGGGATACTAACAGGTCACAAATTTTCACTTTAAGTGTTCACTGGGTCCCATTTTGTGTATTGCACTAATACATTGCTGGACAAATATACCCACTACAGTTTGTATCGTTTGTTTACTCAGCCTTGTATCAATTTGTGACGATTTCCATATAATATTTAAACTAAGTGATGGGCTTTGGGCCCCATATTAATGGTATCTCTCCTATCACACGCTTTGCCATTGTAAATCTGTTTATTGTTTTTTGGCGTGGGTGTGCATTGCGCACACCCGCATTCTTTCTACATTGTTACTCTCTTATTGTCTTCTTATTTATTTGGACCCGGTTTTGCTTTCAGATAAAAAGATTAGTCGTAAATAGCAGCTTTGTCATCCAAGAATTTCCAAGCACTTAAATTTTGAAAGGTTGTTCGTGGAAAGTTGTTAAATGGGAGCGTTATACTACGGTATTATATTTATAACATTAAGTGTCTGCAGTTTAGTTTAATTGTTTCTCGACAAAGCTTTTCTGCAAAAAAGGACTGAGAAAAATGAGGACCGTGTATACTCCACAGTTATACCAGCCTCTGAGGACCAAATATTTTTTTTCTTCCACCATTTCTCACCATCTTCCTCTTCCAACAAACCTTCCTCCCATCCCAACCACATAATGTATTGCAAATATGCAAAAACACTAAGGGCTTAGTTCCCCTCTGCTTGTAAACACAGCACTCCCATTAGCGGTGAGGCTGCCCATGCCTTTCAGGGGGAAAATGGACTCTGAAATGCTTGGGAGAAAGAGCAAAGCTCTAATTCATGTGTCTTGGGTTGAAAAATTGAACCCACTCTGCTTATTTGCACCTCCATGCCAAAAAAAAAGTGCTGGTGCACTGGTCACAAGTGCAGATGAAGCAAACTAATACGGATTTCCGTGGTCTAATAACAAACAGGGATGTTCAGACGCTGTTGCCAATTCTGCATGATTGACTGTTAAGTCCAGAGAGACAACCCTGTCCCATTGAAATCAATAGGATTTTTGCCGTTGGCTTTCCTGGGACAAAGATTTCATTTCCAATAATCCACCACCTGATTTTAGGCATGTCATTTAGTAACTGATTCACTGCCAATTTACAGGAGAAACTTCCTCTACTGAAGAATGTGGTCTCTTTTTTCTCTTTTCTTTCCTCCCATCCCCCCCTGCTTTTTTTCCCCAATGACTTTCTATTTAGTAATAGTTCTTTCACAAAAAGTTAGCCATTTTCCTTTAGGTTTTTCGTCTTGTTTTGTTGGGGGTTTTTTTGTTGTTGTTTTTGTATTTTACTACATACCATAACAAGGGAATTGGTCCCTCCAGGCATGACTGTTTGAGGTGAGGATGTGGTAAGTTGAGGATCTAGGTTGTTGTGTTGGATTTCATCACGCCTCCACACATCCTTAAAGCACTGTGACATGCACTGACTTGGAACAACTAATCCACACCTGGTGACAGGCTACATCACCATGGCTTAAAAAATTTCAGCCTCTTCCCTTGTGTACAGGAAGGGGTCATGTTCCCCATGCCTGCCGCAGGATGCTAACAGATATAACAGTCAGGACAGGGAAACAGAAGGATCTGTTAAAGGGAGTTGTCGTGATAAACAGGTGTGATATTCAGGTTGCTACTTCAGGGAATCTCAGGAAAGGAAGCTGGGTAGTCGAACCCCAAGCAGATGGTAGGGTTTGTCTTTGCAGAAGGCACAGCCTGAAACAAATTTTGACATGGTTGCACTGAGGCAAACCAGAGTTGACTCCACAGGGTGGTTTAGGACTGTAATGGAAAACAGCACAAGCTCTACAACTTCTTAGAATTTTGTCTTTAAATGTTAGGTTGTTATAAAGCTGATAACCTTTAAATGATTGTGAATGACTGCAGGGTGTTGGGGACAGCCCTGTCACAGTCCAGACTTTTTTGGGTGCATAGGTTCTCCAGCAGTGCCAGGCCTTGGATTAATACATGGGCTCCAGTTAGCAGTATATGCTGCTCGCACAGATTTGCGTGTTTGAGAACTGATAGTTAAAGTTTGGGATTCACAGGCAAGTGTCTCTGGAGGATCTACCTGCAAAAAACTTTTAAAGTCAGTGACTTGAACAACACTACAAAAAAGAAGGAAGAAAAACAATTCTCAAACAGAATATAAATTATGGCAAAACATGAAGATAATAAGAATGGAGGGCAAAAACATATAGTGTGTTAAAATAATAAGTCATTTTGTGCACATGCACAATTTATTAATTTACAGTTGTGTTTCTGGAGGCAGTATTTCTGTTCCTAGCTCTCAGTTACTTCAGTATAGAAAAATGTCAATTTCCACTAAAATTCTGTCAGCATTGATATCAGTTTTATCACAGTTATTTATAACCCATATACCAACCTGAATATAATTAACTGTATATAATTTGTAGGGCTTGCCAAATAGCGAACTGTTATTTGCTACCCAAAGTATTTGTGTAATTAAAAAAATGTCAGCTAGTGTATTAGAAACATTTCATACAGCTGGCTAAATAGTTCAGAACATATTGGTGAATAATATATTAATTCACTGATGTACTACATATTGAATAAATTGTTTTAATAAGTTAAATTGCACTTGGCCCATTAGAGTTGACTCCAACTCTGCAAAGTATTGAGTCAAAGGGAGCTGAGGGCATGACAGAGGAGGCTTTATCAGGTTGTTAAATATTAGGTCTTGTGAGTACAGCAGTTAGGGGTGCACTTAGGAGCACTACTGAATGAAGAATACAGTTCTCCAAGACACTGTTCTCCCGAGGTCATTCAAATGTGGTAACTGGAACCTTTCTAAGGCATAAAAGTACTTTTGTACTTTTGCAAAATCAATACGGTGCCGTTAATGCAAAGTTCGCTTTCCCAGCCTGTAATTATGAAGGTCAATATTATACAGTCATTATTAAATAAAAATAAAAAACGTTCCCACCGTATCTAATCAAATTTCAGGTTCTGTGTTCTGTAAGTTCATGTTATAACTTTGCCATGTTAACGAGGAGTTTGTGCAGCAGAGCTGGCTGTGCCGTGCAGCTACATTGTGTAAGTGCTTTCCCATATGGTGAGCTGTGCCTGCAGCAGCATATAGCACTTCTGTCTGGTGTCATGCTCCCCTCTCCCCAGGTTTTACATGCCTAATTCAATACCAAGGCAAGTCAAGTTAAAGGGGAAATCGAGCCCCTGCCTTGTGGCCCCTGTGCTGGCTGTCTCACTGTCCTTTACCTGTGAAGATCCTAAGGCAAGAGGCCTTGGGAATGAGTTTCTGTCAATGTTTTATGTTGGTATCAATTCCATGAGATACACAAGAGATTTTTGTGGCTTCCTGTTGGCCTTCAATACTCTATTCAAAGCAGGGAAGCAGTAAATTTAGAGAAATAGTAAAACGAGTTTCTGTATTCTCAGTAGTTTTAATAAAATTCAGTAACTGGCGTATTATAAAGTCATAAACCGGTACAATTTTTACTGCAATGTCCATTCAAAGAGGGCTCTTGGATCGTGGCAGTGATAAGCAGGCAGGGCTGTCTGTTGGGTTACTTATCCATGGCACCAGGATTGTCTGTTGTTCAGATGTGTGAGCTCCGGCCTCGGTTTCCGTTCACGGTTGCCGTGTATCATCGCAAGAGTGATGATAACGCCTCTTCAAGGTGGCATTATAGTGACAGTTTAACATGGCAAACTTCTGCTTGGCAAACAGACAGCGACTGTTAGCCAATATTGGCTGAGACTCGCTGATGATACCACGTAGTGTATCCTTAAAGAGGATAGTTCTTTGGACTTGATCCCGCTCTGTTTTCTCTCATGTGCCTCTCAGTCCAAGGAGGAAAAAAGAGAGCAGATAAATTTATCGACCTTCCTGTTTATGGCTGCATCCCCCCTTCTTTTTACAGGGATATACAGTGGAATTGTTTCCAAATATAGGCTTTTTACTGTCTTTCCTTCTAGGAAATGGTCTGGAGTTTGCAGAGTCAGAAATCCTACTTTTGAAGTGCTAGAAAGGGGGTTTAGCATAATGCTTATCATTGGGAGCTGTTTCTTCTTCATCAGAGACTCAAGAGTGTGTGTCCCAGTGAGCCCTGCCAGGCAGGATGGCAGTCTCCCTCCAGTGGGTTTTTGGGTTAACCAAGTTAGGGTAATCTCCAGCCTGTGCTCAGTAACTCAGCCCTGAAACTCTGCAGCTGGAGACCTCAAACATTCCTATTCCTCTGCCCAAACATGCTGTCATATCCTTCTTTACCACTAGAGCACAAAATCCAGCAATCCACATGAGCTGCTTCTCAATCTCTACTGTTAACTTCTAGTAAATAATGCATTTAGGATTATTGAAAATAGTTGCTTTTTTACCATGTAACTTCATTACGATGCTCTCTGAATGCCTGTCAGTGAAATGACTGTGAATTTTAACAAGCATGCTTTAAATAGGCAGCTTTATGTATAAATGTAAGTTAACATCTTAACAGGAATTCCATTTTAGTATCTATCGTAATGTTTTGATGATTCCTTCTGATACCTTCTGTGTACCGAGAGTCTCATCCCTCAAGTAACGTTGTGTTGTTAAAAGGTTATTCTTATTTTACAACCTTATTTTGTGAGCTTGGTGATGCCAGTGGAAGCGTACAGGCCCCGTTTCAGACAGCAGCACCTGTAACTCACGTCCTTAAGAAAAGGGAGTGTGCAGGTGTGCAGATGTAGTTTGCCAATTGTATTGAGACCTCTTTGTAATTCCTGCACAATTTTTCTCTTTCGATCTAAGCTTTTGGAGCTCCCTTTTGGCAGCTGTAGGGCTCGGCACATTCATTTTTGTGTGCTTTGGTCACAGGCTGCTGGGCATGTGGATGGGTTACTACGTGGGTGGAAGCGGAGTCGCGTTGTGCTCGGTTCAGGGAAAACATTGCTCCAGAGCAACTTTGTCTTGGTTTGTTTTGGAAGGAGCCGTCACGGATCTTGGCTGGAGGCAAAGCTGTCAGGGTGAGGGTCATGACGAGCTGTACGATAGCGGTGAGGCTGCAGGAAAGCCAGTGTCACGAGCCAGAAAAAGTGCCGGCCTGAAGCCGAGCAGATTTACTTTATCCCCACCACAGCTCAAGTCAGATTGCCGTCTTTACTGCTCCGACAGGAATTTGCCAGCCCTTCTTAGGTGCCACCCCAGACATCTCAGCAAGATGCATCTTACCACGTGCCTGTCCCAGCAGGAATGAGCAGGGACTATTCTCTTTTCCAGAAATACATTGCAAATTGTTGGGCCAAAATAGAATGTGTAAGTAAAGCTTAGAGGTAATCTCTGCTTAAGCATTGACCCCAGGCCTTAGATTTATAAGCTTATTCCTGCTGTCCCACCATAAAACTAAAATACCCACTCCAACATGTAACATTTACATAATAGTTTGGTGCAGCTTTATGAATGTATGTGCTCATATTTTTCCGCTTGCTGTGAAAAAGAGAGTCCCGAGGACTTGATTCAGCCTGGCTGTTCCAGCACAGTGCAACTTGATCCCGGTATTGCAGAAGGGGGACTCATCGCCTGCAGAGAGTCACATCACTTTCTTGGGAATGCCGTGAAGAAAGCAGCTGTAAAGTGTCTCTGGAGCTGCCCAGCGAGCAGCTGCCTCCCGGGTGTCCTGGCCTTGGCCCCATAGCTCTGCCTCCTCTTCCTCCAGGGAGGAAGATGGGGGTGCTTCCCACTTGGGCAGCACCCGCTTGGGGCAGGACAGCTGCTGCCAGGAGCTGACATCTCAGTTTTTGTCCTTCAGGGACCTGGAGATGAGCGGAACCCTCTAAAGTGGATAAACAGCTGCAAAGTGAGTTTTGCAATAAAACATGTAAAATATGTAGTATATAAAAAGGAAAGTTATTAAAAACTTAAGATAAGATCAAAACATTCCAGACGTTATGGTCTGTTCCTGCAGAGCTGTGTAAAAAATGCTGGAGCTTTACAAAGGGGAGCAGCAGAAGAGTTCAGATATGTCAGATATTTTGGACCTTGCAGCCCATTAACATAACAAATTAAAAATAACAGATGATAGTCTAACTCTTGAGATTGTAGCACAGTCCTGGTTTTAAAGGCAGAAAATGTTTCTGATTTTTCACAACAAACTCATCAGGTTTTTACGGAAGATTTTCAGAGGTTTCTTGAGTGCTTTGCTAACATTGTGACTTTCAGTATAAAATATGCACTAGGATTTACACCCTAACCATACAGTTTATAATTGGAAAAGGGTGTTCCTGTGGCTGAGATTCAGCTGCAAAATCCACAGGATTCAGAACCAAGCTTTCATTTTGAACTGTGGCCATGCAATCTCCAAATTAAACATGAAAATACTAGCTAAGAGATGAATATAATGAGTGGAACAGATGATCTGCAGCAAACATGAGATATTTCCTTTTAAATTATGAATCATCAAAATCACACCTATAGTTATTATTTTCCCAGTCTCCATGGAAGGTCAAAAGTGCCATCAGCTAAATGAATGCAAATCTAGAATACTTTCAGCAAAGTTACTGAAACACACAGCAGACTGATTGCGTTGATGAAAAAATTGAGATGAAAGATATATGGCCTTTTTAACACCTTCTTTCCATCGTGTGAATTGTTTTAAGGTTTATTTAATCCTAATTATATATATATATATTTTTTAAATAATTTCTTTTAAACCTGTTGTTGCAGTATACAATCACATATTTTAAGGGACAAGTTTTGGACTTGCCAGTTGCAAAAAGCACCTCTTTAAATTGCCCAACTATAAAAGTCAGATGTCCTCAAATACCATTTGAAAAGATAACCATATTTTTGTTTTTCCAGCTGTGCCATAGCCTCCATATCTTACTCTCAAGAACCTTCTTTTGGGACTGAGACAGGTCACGTTGGAAGTCAGTGGCTAATCAGCTCCCACTGCACACTGTCTGCTTTCAGCTTGAATTATCTTAGGCAGACATCCTGGCTAGCTGCAACACAAACCTCTGATGGCTTAAGCCTGAGAAGACCTGAGTTTGGCAGCCACTAAGTTAGCAATGAGGAGAGGAAAAGAAATCCTATCTCTTCTGGTCCTTTTCCCGTCTTGGTTTCCCCACTAGAAATCAATAGGAAGGTCGATAGTTGGTTTTGAGTTGTTCGCTACATGCTGGAGTTTTCTGATGTAAACCTTGGGTGTCTGGGTTTCAGACGCTCTAATGTGTCAGGAGGTTTGATAGCTGCCACTGCCATCCCAAGTTACACTTTATTTCCAGTGACAGCCTTTGTAACATGAGAAAGGGATGAATTCAACAGTTAGAAGTACAGATCAATCTTAGATGCTTGCTGCTTGGGGGGAGGGGACAGTTAAAATTTTTAGAGAAATTGATTATGGTGTTTTTTGAACTATATGCTGAAAAAATGCTGTATGAGATAGGGCTACATAGAGGTAGCATCATTTTTTCCCCAAAGATACTTTTGGCATCATCGAAAACTCCGTGAGCGCTGGGTTTCTTTGCTCACTGCTAAGAAGAAATTACTTAGCATGAAGGTACAGTGGCTGGGTAAAGTTTTTATGGATTAAAAAGCTCCCATTCAGGGTTCTTTTGTTAGTGCTTCCATAACCAGAACAGCTAAGATAATAAGAATATTGCATAAATAGTATTTTACAACGTATGTTTTCTCTGTTAACGTGAAGGACCTGAATTCATGGGAAAGCTTGAGTTGTAGGAGGGAAGTTTGAGTTGTGGGCAATGTGCAGGTCTTTTCTGCATTTGTTGAATCTTACAAGCATTAGTACAAGAGTCATCTTCTGTGCATCTCTGTAATATGGATTTGTCTTTTGTGACAGTGGTTTAGTGTCTTTCTGCCTCACCTGCTCTCATCTTTTGTCAGATCTCCTCTACAAGAACCCATTTTCCCCCTTGCTTCTTGAGTGACTCGGTTCTTTATTCCTGAAGAACATGTCATTGGTGGGGAAGGTTGCTGCTGTCATTCTACTGCAAATTTGGAGAAGGGGGGTAGATGTATATTCACCATGTAGCACTTCTTCTGCAACAATAAGACATCACTCTTAAATTCATCTTTTACTCACTCTTTATTCACACTAGAGGAAGTTCTGTCCTTGGGTCTACATGGGCTTCATCAGGGGGCTTCAGTAGAGAGCAGCTGAAAGCTAAGCCTGGAGCATACACATCTGAAAAGCACAATCCAGTCCTCCCAGCCTTTCTCCCAACATATCTGTTGGTAGCCTTGGCAAACATTTCAGCAAGGGTGTCCATAGAACCTGAGGAAAATCCTTTAGCTGTCCTGCCTTACACAGATATTAATTGCAAATGTGATTTTTAGGTCTAAGAAAATCAAAATGTTTAAAATGGGCCTAGAAAAGTCTTTGAAAATTGTGACGATACATCTTTCATATTACCAAAATGACACTGTTATTTAAAGCACTGAAACTGCTCTTTGAATTCTGTCTCAATATTTAACCAATAATATTTAAAGATGTGCACATGAAGCGAGTATCTTACCCCAGTACACTTTTAGATATCAATCATGCTGTATTAATTGAAAGGATTTGGTCTAATCTCATAAAGAAACAGGCAAACTCTTGGCTTTTCTCTAAAGTAAAAATATATCACTCATGTCATCCATTACTGTGCTATAATTATGGTAAGTGAAGCAGAACAGAATCGATGGAGCAATTTATCAATGCATTCCCAACTATTCCTGCATAGCTGACGTCATGCAGCTGCAGATACTGTCCTTCAATATAAAAGATACTCAGCAGTGTCAAGACTTTATTCTGATCTACTCCAGCATAATATTTTCATATTTAATATTGTCATTTCAATTATGGTTTAATTAATTTATTTCATTCACTATGAAATTACACTTAATTAGTTGGCTTTTAATTTTTTTCCCCCCAAATTAAAATTTCAAAAGGGCAAAAAAAAGAGGGAGAATAAAAATCCAAGACATCATTTAATTCAGACTTCAAGGTCAAAAACCCCTTATAGTTCAAACTTTATGCTAATAGAGCATAAACTTGATCTTTTCTGTTCCACTCTAAATTATTTCAAGATAAGAAGCAGAATATAATGTGTGTAGTAAGCATTTCCAATAGACATTTGTCTTCAGATATTAAATACTTCCCAAAATGTCATTTTAATACTCGGATACTGTTTAGTACCTTCAAATATTTGCCTTTTTGCACACTCTGCTTTCCAAGTGTTGAGTTTTACCCATATATTATCTTTTAAAGTTTTATTCAAATAAGCTGACAGAGTTAGAGCCTCATGTAGACTAAACTTTAGTGCAGCAGTCCTGGAGATAGCACTGTTTGTTCTGTAAAAACACTCACCCTGCATTCCTCCTCAAGTTATTAAATGTGTTTACACTACATTAAATATGAAAAATGAACTTCTTCAGCAAAGGGATTGTTTAAAATACAGGGAGAAATATGGCTGGAATACCTTGCTGTACCCCCTGGCCCTGAGGAGCGGTATGGAGGCGCTTCTCTCGGCTCCTCACGGCACTTTTCCTACTCCTGGGCCAGAGCTGTTTCTGACAACCGTGCCTTTCTTCATCTGGCACCAAGTCTTCCTTGGGATTTTGGCACTGTCAGAGTGAAGGGCGTTTGGTCCAAAAACACTCCGATGTCGCAGGGTGGGGAGAAGAAGGGAAGTGTTTGTTTACAGCTCACCCCGCCATCAAGCTCTCTCAATAAACCAGCCTTCCCTAAGATGTCTGGCTGCAGGGATGACTTTTTTCTCCTCAAACTTTTCCTTTTGTCTCTGGGAGAGGAGCACATGGAAAAGTTCATCAGGAAATTAAAGCTGCGAAAGTAGTTTTTTTCTCACACGACAGCTGCGGGTTTACGTGTTGTTGTGTACAGTCCCCCTGTCATCCCATTTCCTCCTTTGGAGGGGCCTTTGCTCCCGGTGGGGTTCCTGGGGCCTCGTTAAACAGTGATGAAAGGCAACATGTCTTCTGCATCCCAACATCCGTAGGGTCCCTGTTGTGCAGTGTTCCCATCATCAGGACTCCCTCATGGGTGCCTTGGTGGGGCTTTGCCAGCATCGTGCCCTGGAAAGGGTTAAGATGCCCATGCGGCCCCATGGAAAGCACAGTGTCCGTCTCTCTTTAAAGATGCACTTACAAACACCTGTAGGGTGGATTTCTGAAGGGCGAGTTTACCTGATATTACACGGTATTGTTTAATTTGGACTATATTTAACCGGCGCTGTGTTGAAACAGTGTCGGCGAGCTCTGAGAGCTTGCCAGGCACATTCTCAAAATGGTTGCCAAGCTGTAAGATGGCTGCCAAGGTCTGACTGCACTGAACAGGTCCAAAATGGTGACCAACTTCTCACAATTTTCCTGCCGATTTTCTTTTTTTTTTTTGGTGCGTGTGTGAGTGTGTGTGTGTGTGTGTGTGTGTTTTGTTTTCCTTCCCAAAGTAAGGAAGATGCCGGACTTGGCACCGGCCTCTTGGCACTACGATTTATAGTGTCATCCAGAGATTCAAGTAGTTACTGTGTTCTTGTTTCACAGCACTTGGCAGAAAGCTGCCGAGGGGAGGACGTGAGGTGAAATAGCCGGTGTAAAATAACATCAGCATTTTCCTTCCTTGGCTAAAAAGTACCAAACACTTTGGGGGGGCAAAAAGTTTAAAAAAACCCAGTGTGGAAGGTAGGATATTTGGAAAGAAATCAGCAGAGAGCAGCTTTGACCAAAGCTCCAGATTTTCCTTTTGAGCTGTGTGTCTAAAGTGGTGCAAACTTTATCTCCAACAGGTTTAGGATTATTTATATATATATGTGTGTGTATATATATATGTATATAGGTTTTTTCCCCCCCCCTGCATTTGTTTACTGGAGTTTATAGCAGTTTCTTTCTGGCAGTTGTGCTACTTAGCAGATTGAAATAAAATCATAAGGGTGAATTAAAACACACTGCTGTTAGTGCTGATTAGAATTTTAGCTTAGTGTAAATACCGGATGCAGTGTCCAACTTTTCAGGGACTTGGCATAGACTCAACAGGGATCTCCGGGCTGCAAAGGAGACAGTGTGTGCTTGCAAGCTTTTTAAATACTTGGATAGGTGAAACTCAACTGCTTCTGCTGGCGTGTGAGCTCATTTGGTGCCTGTGTAATGCATTGTGTAGTCCAAGGTGGCCCTAAAGAAGAAAGGAAAAAAGCAAAGGATAAGCGTAAAAGGCAAATAGTTTAAGCTAAGAACTTTAAATGTATGGATTTGTATTTATATGCTGACCATCTTGTGCTAAATGCTTGCTTGTGCGTACAAGCAGTAAATATAGTCCCAGTTACTTTTTGGATTGCACTTGAAATTAAACAGATTGTCTAAGGATAAGTAATTTTGAAAATGCTAAATCTATGCAGCTGGAAAATATTGGTAGCTACAGGAACAGAATGGTAGATAGAAGCTTTTTTTCTGATGAAAATGCCTACATTCAGGTGGATTATATTAGTAAAAACTCCCTTTCTCATAGTCTCACTCTCAGCCTGTGTTTCAACTTTGTCTGTTAGGAGTTTTTTCAAATTACCTTGGTATATTTTCCCTGTTTAAGTCAACAGTGGAAAATCAAGTATTGTCATCCCAGGTGATGCGACAGCTTCCCTCTGCCCAATATTTGGGAGGTATTAAACCAGCAACAGGATCCACACCTGAATCCAAATTCTTCATCTCTGCTGTTGCACATCCTCTACTAGTGCTGGGTCAATGGGCCACATCGTTTCTCCTGCAGGAATGGCAGGACCCTGAAATCTACTTTGCCTTTATCCATTTGCTTGAGGAAATTCATATGGATGCAGATGTCTTTTGCAGCAATGTTTGCTGTTTATATCCACATTTCTCCCATAACTTATTCCTTTATGTCTTCATAGAGGTTATAAACATCCCTTCAGTTCAGATTCGCCCTCTTTCATTGGCAGCCTGTATTTCCATCGTATTCCTTAGACCAGGGTATTATTTTTAATGATGTAATTTGAACTCTTGATTCTGTGGTGAAAAGATGAGATTAAGACACACAGCCTCTGAAAAAAGTATTGGATACTGGTCAGGGCACATGGAGTTTAATTGAACCAGATGCATTTATTGAGTTATAGACCAGATTCTCTAAAATATTTTTCAGGATATTTTAACATTATACATGATCAAAATTTAGAGCACTTCAAATTCAAGGGAAAAAAATAAAGAAAAGTCTTGCTTATCAATGAAATAAAAAAAAATGGTGTAGAAACTCAAAGTGAGCCCTCTTATGTGTTTAAAAATATTAGTGAAGGCTTTTAAAGAAAGATTAGAACAGGATACTGGTGTCGTGTTCTCAACTTCATCTCTCTTTCTGCCACTTTAATAAAATCCTGTTAATTCTAAGGGTAATGTTTCATCTGTTTAAATAAAAAAGTGCAGGGTTTAGGAGATACTAAGCCTAGGTACAGCATGCACACCAGCATAATGTGTATCACCACTTTCAAAATCGAATTTAGGTGTTGATTCTTGCCTTTGTGTTTGAGGTCTAGATAGACAAAACCTCATCATTTGCTGCAAACCTAATTTTCAACTACAGAAGTTGACAATTCGTTTATTTACACAAATATTCAAACATACCTAGTTTAAAAACTAAACATAACCTTTGAATGTGAAAAATTTGTGAGCCATTAGGACACTTGTAGTTTATCCTAAATTATCTCTGGGCCATTTTATCCCACATATTAGCGTGGTTCCTGCATGTAAAGATTGTCTTTTGATTTATGCATCAGTAAATTTTCTTTTGATTTTGTTGTATAATGGCAACAACTCTACTGAAACTAATGAAACACTGCAGTGAATATTGTGACAGCGGTAGGACTGAGAAGAGGATCAGGCCTTTAGTTTACAACTTTTCAGACCTGCAAATTTATCTCCCACGAGCAGCAGTGAAATCCTTCAGCAGCTTTTGGCACTTCTGCTTGTTTGTATATTCTTCATGTACACATCATGTGCATCTGTGTGTGTCTGTGTGTACGTATATATGATATGTGTAAAAGTACTTTTTATATAGTAACTTTCTGCATAGGGCAACCCAAACAGCTGTTATTCCTTTTTATAGCTTCTTTAATCTATGTGCCAACAAGTCAGTTTACAAAATCTGTTTTGTTGATGACTGCTGCGATAATAATTGTGGTGTTTTGTGGCTTGGCAAAAGCCTGGGGTCTCCTCCGAGGACTCTTGCCAAAGCCTTTGAAGGGGTTGAGGTGGATTCACTGCCAAAATGAGTCACCACTCTCTATTTTATTTAGTGTCCTTCTGCCAAGGCCTTAGACACTTTCTGTTTTCATTCTTTTGTAGGCTTTCCTTCCCACATTGTGGTTTCCTTCACAGCCAGAGTAATGTGTTTGCCAGCATAGGTGAGAGAGTGTGGCTGACTCTCCAAATGCCACTGCTAGACTCTGCTTAAGGGTTAGTGGTTTAGCTATTGTGCTTCCTCAAACTGAATGTGCAAGATTTAATTATATGCCTATGAATTATAAATTAAAAAAAAAAAAGAAAGGCTGCTGCATCTGATGCAGCACAGTGCAATAATCTAGAGTAAGGTCAAGGGATTTCAGAGGTCTGTCAGTGTTTACTCCTCCAAATCTCTGTGCACTGCATCCTTTGAATTATTTTACTTGTGATTGCGCTGGTCAAATCAGAGATGAGCCAATCCTCTAGAATAAATCTTCTTTTTTTTGTTTTTTTTGCCTGAGGCTGGCCTTTCTACTTTCTTCTCCATCCGGAAGCAGATAATGATTCTGTTCACAGCAGAAAAACAGATGCATGGTAGTTATCATAACACTTTGCATGTCCCACCCAGATGTCTCAAAAAATTTGAGAAACCAAGATGAATGGATGTGACATTCTGACATCCTTCATACAGATGTGAAAAGTGAGGAACAGAGCAGTGAAGAGATTCAGCTCAAGTCACATAGGAAGTCTGTGTGAGGCCTGGAAACAGAACCCACATCATCTGACTCATTGGCCTTTGCTTTAACCACAAAAACTTCCTTTTCCCCGCTATACTGAAAGTGATATGTTTTGGCCTTATTCTCGATAAAATGTTAGATGTAGAGATGGCCTAGATACCCTTACAGTAAAATGTGTAATTCCTGCTTGGGTGATGTTGGATGAGTCACGGCTTATTACAGTATCTGTGGTTTTCTTAGGGCTGCGAGGTTTTGGTTTGAATGAGGAAAGCAATATGGGGATTTCAGTTAACTGCTAAGCAAAATTAGAGTGGAAAAAACACAGAGTAACAGCAGCATTAAGCTTTGCAAACAGTTCCTCATCAATAAAGTGCTGCACTGTGAGGTCAGCAGATGGGTAGTACAGTACTGATGTTCAACCCTCAGTTTTAAAGGACCTAAAGGAATTATTGTGTTCCCCAAAATCATGCCCTTAACTGGCTCTGTGTTCACAGAGGTGCATAGAGAGGTGATCCTGCAGGATTTGGAGTGTCACACCTGTTTCTCCAGTGAGGCACTATGTGGGAGCTTACAGGTGCTCTTCAATATTTGCTATCAAGCAAAATTATTCTAAGTGCGTATTTTTGAACATTAAAAAAATATAAATGCTGCCAGGCAGTGTAGTCCTTTGTATAGCTGTGGAGTGGAGCCAAATCAGGAGATGTGTTTTCATCCATTCTTTTCAGTGTCATTTGCCGAGTGTTTCCCTCTTTCTTAATTGCCTTCTCCTCTTCTTTAGATATCAGCACAAAGGCTGAGCAGTTCTCAGTCCTGCTCCAGCTTCTGAGTGATGTCTTTGCCTGAAAGTCTGATTTGGGGTGAACTTCACCCAGAAGACGTTTTAATCCCAGGAATTTTGTCCTTAACAATGCCTAGATCTCATATCCCCTCCACACAAGGAACCATTTTAGCCTTCATCCTCACTCCTGTACAGTTCTTGGGATAAACTGGCTACACCTGACCAGAGCTGCTCAGGATTGAGTTTGTGTTTGCAGATTTCAAACTGAGGTTGTAATTGCAAATAAGAGACCTCTTTCTGTTTCACAGTCCAAATTTAACTCGTGGTAAATGGATTAGGCCATTCTCTTTTCTATGTTATTCAACGTGGCTCCAGATCTTGTGTCCTGAGTAATCCAGTTGGACTGGGTGATCTTCAGAAGTGAAGGGCAGGGAAAAGGGAAAAGGAGAAGAGGAAAGCAAGGGGAAAGGGAAAAAAGAAAATATCTGTGATTTACAAATATTTCCAGGGACAGATTGTAACCTGTCCTCAGGCACAATATCAGAAACAAGTTTTCTGCCATTCTTTATCAGGCACTTCCTTGCTTTTAATGATTCTAGTAATCTTAATTTTAAGATTTGTGTCCTTTATTATTTAGAAAATATTTAGTGTCCCATACTCAGGTAATCATTCAACTCTATATGGAGTCTGGATGACTGTGACTAAATTCAGTTTTAAGTACAAGTTAAGGGATGATTTGTACAGTTCAGCCACAGCTTGCCTAGGTTATTTGTGGGTTATGGAATTTGCTTCACCAGTGACAGCATTAACAATGCAGGCTTTATTTACAGGAGGTTTATAGTGATGCCACAACTGATAGAAATCTCTGTAGTTCCACTGGTTTTAATGGAATTATTCCAGATCTAGATGCAGATCTGATCTGTAACACAGCACTCCACATTTTAAATAACCATTACAGTTTAGAGGAGTTTAAGTAAATTCTGAGACTCACTGCATAGTTATCACTGGGAGAAACTATTTTAATTAAGATGCAAACCCCCACTTTTCCAGACTTAAATTAGGATCTATATTTGTTAGCAGCAGCTAGACTGAGTCAGCCACACTGAAGATGCAGAGACACCATATATATTTATTTGCCTTCCCTCTTGTACTGTTTTTAAAGCATTTGCTGAGTTCTGTAGCTCTAATTCAATATTAGAGAAGTAAAGAGCCAGAAATATTTTAAGATCATGTGGTATATTCTCCATCCTGTAAATGCACAAGTTGAAGAAATGGTTGTTTTACAGGTAGAACAGAAAGAAATCTTTAAGTTCAGTAAAAACTTCTAAAACACAATAACAGAGCCTGGACTACATCATATTAGAGAATATATTGCTTACCTCGCTGAAGTAGATTGAGGGTATTCATGACCACTGGTGAATTCCCTGGTGTGTAGTAATCTCTGATTATTTGCACCTGAAATTCTTCACCAGCATAATGTTCTGTAGCTGAAGCTTATATAAAGTTCAGTTTTTATTAATTCAACCTTATAAGCACAGTACTTGGTTCACATTCGTGATTACAATTATTTATTTAAGTAGAAAGAGATATCTAAAAAACACTGTGTGGATTATCCTGAATCTCAGAGGGCTCTTTTATATACAATATTTAATGAGCAATCTACTTTGGAAAATAACTAGATTTATTGTGGGTAGCCGTCCTTTATCCAAGTGATGTGATATAAATGCGGTGGAAGCCACTTTTTAAATTATTACAATAATAGGAGCACTGAAAGAAATAAAAAAGATTTTTCTTTTTTTTGGTATGGCAAGCCATAAAATGTACAATGGTGCAGCAGAATGAATGAGTGCCTGTTCAGAAGGGAAACTTTCTGTGCACCAGAAGGCTAACTGCCGAAATAATGGAGCCATTCACAAATATATTTTTTTGTGTAGCAAATAATAAAATAGTTGGACAATGAAGTCTCCTCAAGTGCATAATAAATAAAGAAATTAACCACAAAAAAAAAAAGAAAAAAGGGAAATAAAATTCCATCTTCAGGATCATGGTTGAATCAATTAGAAAATATTTGTAAAGGCTTATCCTTTCCAATTCTGTGTGTGCCCCAAAGGCTGCTGATGCTCACAGGATGGAGCCTTTTCTGGATTCTTTAAAGAAGCTGAGCCCCAAGTGAGCATCAGTTTGGGGCACTCTGTAAAAAAGGAAATACTTAATTGAGCTGGGAGTTTCGATCCAGTCTGTCCTGAGCACATAAAATCTCAGCCAGCAATTATTCTCTTTGCTGTTCTTCACATTCAGCATTAGTTTTGGGCACTTTTTAGATGTGTTCCATTACCTATGCCTAAAACAGGGGCCCAGTACACCACATTTCTTATCACGTTGCATTATTGACACTGTAGTTAGAGCTGAGGTGGTATTTTAAATCACAAAATCATATTTTAAATTCTAAATCATATCCTTCTGTGGTTTACGTATTTATTAAAGGGCTTAGGTGCATTTAATATATTCTTTCCTTCAAAGATTTGGAACGAAACAGAGCGGACAGAATTACCTTACACTTTTTTTTTTTTTTTTTTCCATTTTTATTTATGGCCTTTTGGAGCCAGAGCTCTGAAGATTTACACTTGGCAGGAGACTTAGGTGCTGTGCTTGTCCTGCTCTCCTGGTAGGCCTAGTAAATCGTGAGCTCTTTGAGGCAAGGGCTCTCTCTTTGTTCTTTGCTTCAACAGAGCTCAGCAAAATGGAGATCTGCAGGGTGGCAGCCTTGGGTACAGCCCTGATCAAAATTCATCCTGCTCAGAGTGAGTCCTGATCTCAATTAGTGATCCTGGATGTGGCAGTGAGGTCCCTGTGCAGGGGTAAAGGATGAGCCCTCTCCTAGATCACACAGGAGCAGCCTGTAGGTGTTTTGGCAGCTGCAGGTATGGGAAGGGTTTCTGCTTGGATTGTGGTACCTGTGTAAGGTTGAGAAAGCTGCAAAGTCAGATATTTGGTGCATTCACCCCTCCAGTGTCCTTGCTTCTCAGTCTCAGCAGCACAGAGCAAATTGTCCTGGAATACGTCCTGGGTATTGCTCTTGAGTAAGGAGTGGCGAAAAAACAGGAAAAGATTTTGCCTAGTGGGGGAGCACAAGACAGTCATAATTTATTGCAGGCTTGTCTGTCATGACTAATGGACTCAGCCCCTATTAACTGAGCTGTGGCACCTAAACCGACTATTTTTCTTCAGCTTCTTCCCTCAATTTGGACCAAACTGCATATCTAGCAAGAAAGACATTCTTCTTTTCTCCAGGTTAGATTTCTGGGGTGTGAGATGAAGGGGAACTTCAGGGACACAGTCACACTCACACATTTAGGCCATAGTTGGGGTTACCTGGCTCCATCACTTCTGCCCAGAAGTTTGAGTTTCAGGGCACATACATAAAAATACAATAGTGTAAATTCTGTAATACCTCTGGCTGCCTTCCCTCTTGCTATTCCTGTTTTATTTATCTTGCCATAATAAAATGAGTATCCAGCAGAGACTGAGCAAACTGGAGCTCTGCAGTGATGTGCTGAGGGCTGCCCATACCTTGGTTAGTCAGAAGGATGAGCACTCCCACCTTAGTCACTGGGATGGGCTGGGTACATCCATGCATCCATAAAATCATAGCTATCCCAGAACAAAGCAACACACGGAGTTGGGAGACATTTACAGGAAGGCTCTGTACTTGCATGGACTGATTTTATCACAGAGGTTATTTTGGAACTTCTTCAAGAGGAGAGAGCTGTTGTAAGAGGATGGGCCAGACTTTCCTCATCACGGAGCGTTGTCGGGCGCTGCACTGCCATGAGGAACTGGCGTTCATAACTCAACTTTTTTTTCAGTTTCAGACACTTATTTTTAGGGTTGGGTTTTCTAAATGAAGAAATTCCTCTTTTGAAACCAGCATGAAATAGTCAATTTCTGAGCATGTTCACAAAATGATTTACTCTTGATAAGCAGTTTAAGAGGGGAGAAAGAAGCAGCCTTTTTTAAAGTCTTACATATACTTTTCTAACTAGATGGTGGGCTACATAGTAATTTTAGGAAGGGAACACAGTTCACATTTGAGGACTAAGTTAAAAAACCCTGAGTTTGAAATTCATAGGACAGAGACATTCCTGCTTTATTCTTATGATTTGGCATCAAACCAGTCATATGTAAATTTTAAATTTTGCTGCTAAATAGTTAAATAAGCAGATCTAAAGGGTGTAAGGTTCCCAGATCCTTTGTAACATGCACACACAACTAATTTTATATCTTCTACCAATACATTTTGAATCACTCTTCTGATTTTATGGAAGAAAATGTCTGGAATTTTGATAGGAAGGACTTGAAAAAGATAGTTGAATCTGGATAAAATATTCATAGATATAAGAACTTGTAGTTCCAGGAAAAGGCTGCTGGGTGCCTTCTTGACTGTTCTTCTAATTTCTTAATTTCTGTTTTCCCTGTTTTCTGTGCTGTGTGTTTAAATAAACTCTTCTGGTTCTGTCTTTCACACATCATTGCTTTTTGCTTCAAAGGCTCCTTTTAAAAACTTATTCTTTGGTTTAATTTTCTTTTGAACATGAATTAGGCTTCACCAAGCACTCTGTATACAGCTTACACCCACAAATCCTGAGAGCAGGGTTGATTCTGTCTACATGTAATTTTGTGTATGGAGTTACTCTTTACTGCATTGGCTGACAGAGTTTCTGTTTTCAAAATAGTTTCCTTCATTGCTCCTTCTTTTATCAATCCCGTGGTTGGGGCTGCAACTTTTCCTCCCTCGTCTTTGTGGAAAACAGACCACACTCCAGGTTTGCACGGAATCTCTTCCACCATATGTTTTTAGTAATTGTATAGTAGGGGGGGGGAAAAAAATCACTTTTCCCTTGTCAGACATTTCTAGCAACACTTTTTTTGTAAAGGCCTTCATCAGAAGTGGCTGAAATTTGAGACTATTCATAGGAGCAGTCCTCAGAGAAGGCTAAGTTTGAGAAGGAAAACAGAAAATATGGCTAAGCTGTGATTGAAAAATCCCTCCTGAGCGTGCTCGTCGGAGCCTTGCCTCGCACCGCGAGCGCTCTTTGTTTTTGTGGCACTGGAAGCAGTCCGAGGGCTCAGCCGGAGGGAGCGGATGCCGTGTGCTGGCGGCTGCCAGGACAGCTTTCCAGAGGGTGTCATTTATTAGCTGCTCTGCTACAAACTTTGCTTTGCACTGGGTTATTTTTCTGCTGTTGCACCTGTGCCCTTTGGTGGGCAGTGGCTGCGTCTGCTGCCTGCTGCATGTCGATGAATCATATGGCACTTTGTGTGCCTCCCTAACTACATTTCCCTACTTTTGATTTGCTTTTCATCTCTGATTTTTTATAGCTTTTATGGAGGTAAAGGTATCTCTCTCGCTGTTATTCCTTATTTCTGATACTGAACAAGCTATTGTTGGTGGCAACTTAATAGTAGGGAATAAAGAAGAAAAATATCCCATTTTAAAAATACAAGGCACTCAGTTGACAGAGGCAAGCATGGCATACGCAGAAGGCAGAGGGAAATCAAATGCTTATTTACCTTTTGGGATGAGTTGTTGAGATTGTAAATAATCCCATTAGAGTAGGAACAATCCTCTTGGATGGTAAGGTCTGTGCAGCACATGTAACCTTGGGACCAGTTTGATAAGGCACCTGAGTCCTTACCTGAGTGGTAATGGGAACTAGTAATAGTTTTAATATCATTAATAATTTGTGTGCTCCAAAGGGTTTTTAGGTATGGGAGGAAGTAATTAAGGAAAAGGTAGAGCTGATTCTTTGCAGTCTTCCCTTGTTCTGTAATGGGACCAGCACAAGGTCCTATAAATAGCTTTGAACATTTTTATCTGTAACATTTGGTGTAAATTGTAACTTTCAGAAACTTATCTTTTATGTGGTGCAGTTTGCTTTTATGTCCCTACTGTCTAATCTTATCTTCCCATGTGCTGAAATATAAAAATTCATTGCAATTATCTTTCCTGTAGTAAGATATCAAGGAGTTGGTACATTGTAAGGGGACTGGGTTGAAGTACAATCAACACACATTTTTTTGGATCTAAAAATACCAGTGTTCCAAAGGTCAGCTAAATGATAAATCCCATTCTAAGTGTATATATAATACACATGAATGCACACTATAAATTTGTTTTATAGATTTTCATTGAAGTGCTTCACAGTCTGACGATAATTTCAAAACGTTTTGAGTTTATCTGAGGTCGCCGGTACCGCGAGCGAGGAGGGAGAGCAGCGATGGCAAAGGCGGCGGGAAGAGGTTCCGTCCCTCTCAGCTGAGGGAGAAGGAGCCTGCCAGTTTGGCTGTTGAGCATGGTGAAAATCCATCCTTGTTTTTCCCTAAGAAGCCATTTGGACCTCTTCTCCTATGGCCAGGGTCACTCCTGTTAGTTTAAATAGGATCAGGCCCTCGTATCGGGATATTGACTTCTCCTTTGTTTCCCCGAGAGCACGTAGGGTGAATGTGTGCAGAGCGCAGCTGCTGGAGCTTGTGCTGCCTTTCCTGTGTGGACTGTGTGATCCATAACCCACAATTTAACAGCATTTCTAGCAGGGCAAACACAGAAATTCTAGGAGTACTTCCAGAGCACTGTGTCCCCCTCGTGCTCTTTTTCTTTCCATGGGAAAAGGTGGATTCAACCAAGGCCCTGTAAATAATATAATTTACTGGAGGCATTTTTAGATGCATGAATGCTAAGATGGATTTTCTATAACATATAAGGAGACTTTTATTCCTTTCCAGCTGGTACAATTTATTTAAGTTTGGTGGTCTTGATATGTCTTTATTAGGAGTTACAGTTAAAAAAGAGGTAGCAGTCAAGGAAACCGAAGGACTCTCATCTGTTTCTCAAAATAATAAGTATTTTTAAGTAGACCCAGTGTTTCTTGTACCGAACTAAATAAAGCATTCCAGAGTAAAATAAACATGTCTTCCCGTTTAGGCTTTCATTGCACAAGTCCTGTTGAAATTCGTGCTAAGAGGGCTTGAGAATTTCCCTCCCTCCCATAGGCAATCCCAGTGTCCAGCATTGTGTCCAGCCTGCTCCATGCTCGGGGGCAAACACAGCTGGGTGCTCAGGTTTGTGCTTGCAGGAGCTTTGGAAAGAGCTCATCAAATGAAAGCGCCTCACGTGCGTCGTCTGCGTGACTGTGAGGAGCAAGTTGAGTTTTAACTACGCTTCCTGAAGTGTTACAGGCAATACAGTTGCTCTTTTCACTGGATAGTGCTTACTTTTCTTTGGGATCACAAATATTTGAATACAATTATTCAGTCAGCTGGACATCTTTTTCCTCCCATTTCTGCTCGAACAGTAGTAGAATTTGGTGTTGATTTAAAAGACTGTCTGCCTTAAAGCAGATTGCAGAGTTTGCACACTGTGAATTGTAATTAAAGTGTAAGGGGTGCTTATTATGTCAACAACTGGCATGAGAACCCCCGAGCAGCAGGTGACCCCAAACATGTGACGTTTGTGACAGCTAGGATCCTTCTTTCACTGGTTTAGCAATCTGAAAGACCAAATTGAAAGAAGCCCAGAGGCTGTATATTTCATTAAGTCCCAAGGGAAGTGTGGGATACAGCTTCCTTCTGCTTTGCTGGGACGTAGCCAAAAACTTTCTAGAGGCTCTGTTTTTGACAGAGGCTTGCTGAAGGGGGGGGAAGAAACCTTCCACCAATCACCCATAGGACCATAAATTTGACATTTCCCACAGTTTCTTTGAGGCACTGATGTTGCTGTGTCAGCAGTATGTCCCGAATCTTGTGTTGTATTGTTTGAAAAGGAGCAGTCAAACTTTCAGGGGAGCTGAAATGTTTTTCTTCATTGTCCAGCAGCTCCTCTGCTGCAAAAAAACCACAAGGATTGTAAAGCCCACCTCTCCAAACAGGGCCTGCTTTTATCAGCAGTGGGTTCTGTGCACGCTGGCAGAGCGGGTGCTGCTCTCTGACGAGGCAGAACAGTCGATAACATTTCATCCATGTTACAGAGCAGGCAGGAGATTATCAGTTATACCCACGTACGACCTGATTGCAGGAATGATAAGGAAAGGATCCTCATGAAAGCGCTGCGCTAAGTTTATCCCCGGTGTTATTCCACTTGGGTTATGTCAAGAATTATCTTGGCCCAAAGGCTGAATTACACGGTTTGTAACTCAGCCTGTAATTTATTTTTAAATAATTCTGAGATTCGTGTTAAACAAATTCTTCGGCCTCAGACCCTGCCACACAGCCCACCAATTTTTCTGTGGGTGACCTGTGGTGCAGCTGGAAAACCCATGCTCTTCCTGAGCCTCCACGGGAGAGCAGGGAGCACTTCTCTGCATGTTTCAGGGCAGGAAGGCTTTTCATCTTTCGTAAGAAAGTTGACCTAATTTTTTCCAAGAGGTTTGAAAACCAGCAAGTGCCTGCTTGTTCTGTTCATATGTAGTTTGTTGCCTTCACACACTTATTGATCTGTCCATCCACACTGCTACAGCATGTCCTGCCAGCTGGTTTGTGTGCTGCTGGTTCCAGATCCTTCACTTGCCTCGGTGGCACTTCAATCATATGATGGTTGAGGGGTTTTCATGCTCCCTAGGTTAGTTTACATTTATGTATGTTTTTAATTAGTGGATGAAAGGTTTAGAATCCTTGACTCCCAGATGTGAGCATTATCACTTCTTCCACTGAACTAGTAAGTGTTTCTGGTCAAGTCACTTAACCTATAGTCCTCATCTGCCTAGAGAGATGCTACAGTAACCAGCATTTTAAAAAGAAAATAGATCAAGCTAGATAAAGATAAAATAAATTTAATAGTACTCCTTCTAGTACTTCTGTTTCAAAGGAGTATTTTGAGAATTATTGTTGATGTTGTTCTTTGATCTTGGATGAAAGATGCTTTAGAAATGTAAAATATCTTTGTATTTAGTCATCTCAGTGGCTGTGAAATTTTTCTCAGAAATGAAATTTTGGAAAACACATGCAGAAGGTTTTGGTGTAGACCTGATTGTTTAATTTTTTTTAATAGACTTTCAGAAAAAAAAGTGACTGGGTTGTTTGTGATTACATATAGCACAGTGTGTCAGTGGAGATTTAGGTAATCTGGAGTTCCTAATGCAATTCCCCTAATTTTGAAATCATATTCCAGTGATACTAAAGACCCAATAAAATTACTAAAATGTTGTGATTTTGAGGGTGGTTTGGAGCCCTTCCTGCCCATTCTGTGTGCTGCCATCATTCTCACAGGATTGCATTTTTGTTTCTAACCCTACACATGGAGCCAGTTGGACTCTGGAACTGAGACAGAATTAGGTCTCAAGAAGTTCTGGAACAGTAACTTTACCACCTCTCAGCTCTGGCCCAGGACAGTGGTGAACTTAATATCTTTGCATTTGATTTCAGTAGATTCTGACAAAGACCTGCAAACAGCCTCTTCCCTGCCAGCAGAGAAATGGGTGAAAATACTGTTAAAAATGGCAGAGGGAGTAGTTGTAAGTCAGTGAGGTGGTTACATTGGGTCTAGTCGTAATTTTTGGATGACTCGTTTCTTTTGAAAATCAGCTTCTAAGTGAACCCTTTTCCAAATGTAAGGCTGCACTTTTAACTTTTTGGAAGGCCTGTTTCTGAAAAAAAAATAAACAACATTAGTGATGTTTTTATCTGGGAAATTTTAGGGGGGGTTTTTTGTCCAATTGAAGTTTTCAGGCTCCGTAACGTACTGCTTGCTAAAAGGCACACTCTACAATGCATTAAGTACAACAGAATATTCCTTTGCAGGATTCCCTTTGTTGCAGACATTATTTATGACATTTTAGTCAATATTTGCATGGCAGACTGTCCAAAATTATTTTGTTTTAGGCACATCACTGATAACTGGACCCATACTCTTTATCATTCTTTTACATTCATTAGTCACTCTGTAGTGTTTTTAACATTTTAAAACACTCATGCAATTCAAAGGAAAATAGATTTCAGCCAAAACGCCTTCAAAATTATCTTTTTCCCTTTGAGTTATTCAGCGATTTTTAACACTTCGTATGTTTGATGTTTTTTTCTTTAGTCTCAGCAAGGCAAAGTTTTTGCAGGCTTTGACTATGCTAAAGATAGGATTTTGATAGAAAAAAAAAAAAAGTGAGGTAAACTGAACTTAATGTGAAAATGTTATCAGACGTGGTGTAAGGTGTAGCCAGCCAAAAAAACTGGCTATTTGCCTTCTGTGTAAAAGGTAATTTAAAAAAAAAAATTACAACAAAACTAATTAGCAGATATTCTAATGCAAGAAAATGTTGCTGTTAGTAAAGTTTCTTCAATATGCCAGAAAGCAGATGGTGGCAATGGAATAGCGTTTTCTTTTGCCAGCTTTTCTATATGCTTTCTAAACCTGCAAGAGCTTTTGCTATTCAGTATTCAAATTTCTGACACTCTATGATCTTTTTCATCTTAAAACAGAAATAGAAACTGAAACTTAAAAATGTAATCAAGTCAAGCTGTCTGTTCATCAGATCATAACCATGGCTTTAAAAGTTTGATTAAAATTTCGTCTACGCAGTGTAGTTACGGGTTTGGAGAGCTCTGGACTTTTCTGGTTTTAAATTCCTTCCTCAAAATTTAGATTTGCAGCGCTGGGACCAAGTGAAAATGGATTTTAGGTTGCATTTTCAGAGTCAACATACATGAATATTTTTTCAGGGGGCCAAGTGTATATATGCCCAACTCTTTCCTATATTTATAATGATCCACTGTCCTTTGAGGTGTAGATATAATGCTGTTCCTCCATGATTTACAGTGGTTGTACCTCAGATTTTGCTGTAACTCACACCGAGCCTGCAGGATGTTACTTCTCTCCAAGTTTTAACTTTCTCTTCCACTTGCACGGCTTACAAACACAGCAGAAACACAGACCAAGTAGGCTGCCTACCAAAAGGCTGCTTTTTTTTCTGCCCGAGTCTGTGGTGTTGATGCCAACATGATACTGATGCAACAAAACACGTCCCGATTTTTATGGTAATTCTCAGTTCTTCTTCGCAGTCTACAATATTGTGAGAGTAGAAACAGATCCACGGAGCAACAATCGGTGGCAATTCTTTGTGGGCAGAACCCTCTGACTTTACACTTGGAGAAAGGCTTCGGGCTGATGGCAATATTTCTGCAATTATTTTGGGGGGAAAAGAGGCAAAAGGAAGGGAGGAAGGGAAGAAAGGGAACTATCGAGCAGCTTTTCCTGCTGTATAATTTTATATATCTATGTATTTTTGCCAGCAGTTTAATTTTGTATATAGCTTAAGAAAACCTGAAATGGAAATTTTTCACATGCCACGTTGAACTCCTCACAGTGCACAGAACAAGGAAAAGACATCTGCCAGAAAAAAAAAAAAAGAAAAAAAAATTTGGCCACTACAACCAAATATGTACTTAAGAGGGACTGAAATGAGAGCCAAGAGGAAAAGTGTCAGGTACATCAAAATAAAAGAGTTGTGAAAACGGGACTGCAAGTGTAGATCCACAATAAAAAAATAGTACCTACACTTTGCTTAGACTGCCTCATCTGTAACTTGATATTAATCTGCTATTGACAGAATCTCCATGGAATATTAGTTCATCCTTTGTTTATTTCTTAAATAGTCACACATATTTTTATTATCAACATCGTTTTTCCCTGTGTGAAATAGAATAATCCTGAATAGGGAAAATGGGTCCATTCTTTGAGATATTAATTCTTTCCAAGTATTCTTCACTCTGTTGGATGTATAGATTCCTAGCTGAATTTGTGGTTGATCAGAAAAATTTTACACTTGTCCTTTTGAGGAAAGAGAAGTGGAAGAGATTGAGAAAGGAGGAGGAGGTTGGGGCTCCTGCCCAGTTTGTTGGTGTGATGAAGGTTTTTCTTTGTTCTTGCTGGCTGATGAAACCTCAAATGGCTGAGGCTGTGGAGAGACCTCAGGAATAAGCACAGACTGAAATGCGGGAGTTCTCTGATGGTCTCCACCAACAGCGTGGTTATCCGTGTGGTGTTAGAATGGCCAGCTCTGGAAAGCAGTTTGTGAAGCGTGTCAAGCTCATCGTGAAGCGTGTGCTCATTATTTGGCTTTTTGATGGAGGGAAGTTTTGAAAAAAAATCTGCTCTGGAAAATCTAGAGATCCTCCTTGGGCGTGACCTTGTAGCACCGCGCGCCTTGGCCGGAGGAGAGGCGCCAGCTCGCCAGCTCCTGCTTGGGATAAAGGATGAGGATGGGCACTGACGCCAATAGCCTGGGAATACGCAGCTCTCTGCCTAGGGTCCCATAAGGATGAGTTTGTCACAATAAATAAATAACAAGGGGATGGTGGGGGATAGAGATTAATTGGGTGGCTGTACGACCGCCAATGGAGTCTCACCATATGGTGGACATAATCCTGCTTTGCTGATGTTGGTTCTCTCACCAGGGTAAAACTGCACAAAAGCAGAACCTGGGGTCTTTGACCAAAGCTACCAGATCTGCTCATCACACAGGCTCATCTCCACTTGCCTTTGTACATGAAGTCAGGCATTGCAAAACCAGCTATTTAGTCGCCCTAAATACTGCTATTGTTATTGTTAAACTGAGATAGAAAATACTCTGGAGAGAAATTATTTCCTGTTTTTCAAAATACCTAATGAGAAAAAGAAAGGCAAGTGAAACAGAAGCTGAGAGTGACTGGAAATATCCCCTTCTAGGTGACTTTGGATCCACTCTACTCTAGTAATTTTCTACATAATGTAGTTGAAGCCTTCCTAAGTGGGCACTGCCATTGCCATTGTAATGGCTGCATTGGTGGGAGGGAGACTTTATTATCCAGAGCTCAAGAGCCCGGCCCTGTGCTTTTTACTCCTTTTAGTAACTGTGCCTCTCAAGGTAAATCACTTAACCTCTATGTGCCTCCTTCATCCCTGCATAAAGTGGGCATAGTTATGCTCACCTTTCCCACAGAGGTGTTGTAAAGCTTAGTTTAATGTTAATAAGCTGTTTTAATTTTCAGGATAAAAGGATGTTCTATAAATATACATTAAAAGTAATAATAGTTTTAATGTACGCCATTATTTTATAACAGTGCTTTTCTAGTTTTAGAATTTTTTTAGTGGTTTGAAATTATTACAGGATCAGTTTTTGTTAATTAAAGATTGACATTCGAGCAAGATTTGTTGAATTGTTCTATAAATCCAGATCCGTGTGCACTGAGCATGCCCAGAGCTGAGCTCACCTGCTCTTTGGGATCATCAGGATGGCCCTTTGGCTTTTAAAACAACTCTTTGATGCATGTGCTTAGAAGTTTGATGGCTTCTAAATAGAATGGTTCAAATATTTCAAAGCACTTGAGATTCGTACAGTGTGAAGCAATTTAAAATTATTGTACTGCAATTAATTTTAAATAACTGAGCACTGCATATGTCTAGAAACCCATACAGATCCAAATGGAAGCTCTCTAAAAATTGAAATGATTCAATAAATTTAAATCACTCTGAAGAAATGGATGTAAGTACTGTAAATCATTTTGTGAGGGGGATAAGCAAATTTTTTACAAGTGAATCTGAGGGTAGAGACTCTAATTAGATTTTTTATTTTGGGGTTTATGATGATGAAATGTAGGTTAATATATATTTCCTAGGGATATGAGGGCAGCTCTTGTTGATCCATATGGTTTCTTTTAGCTCTTACATAGGCAGCTTTTTTTTTATTTCCCAAGATTACAGAAACTTAGCAATCCAACTTTGCACATATTTTTTTTCCATTACAAATATCTTTCCCTCCAAATCTGTATAAAAAGACATGAGAAAAATATTGGTCCACAGCTAGAAATGCCAAGTGTATTTTTAAATGCAGCTAAAAAAAAAATCCTGCAGAATTAAAACCCTGTGCAGCATGGAAGCTCACATTTTGTGGAGCTGGGCTGCTCAATCAATATGAATTTTTATATGCCTCCATCACTGATTCAGGTACAACCTGTATCTGCAGGTACCAAAGTGGATTATTGCCTGATAGCTGTTCGTTAGCTGAGAGCATGTTCTCTGTCCTTCCCTTACAGATGTATTAGAAAGATGCTATCTCGTTGTAGGGAGGCTGCTAAAAATATTGATGCGAGACCTATTGGAAAGTGATGCCATTTCCATTGGCTCCAGCTCAGCTCCAGGAAAATCCGCGTGCCGCGTCCTCCTCCTGCCGCCGCGCCGCGTGGGTGCGTGCGGATCTCTGTGCCCTGCTCCCGGCTCTAGGGCTGCAGTTCTTCCCCAGTGCCAGGGCCAGAAATGAGAAATTAGTGCTACTCTCCTGACCCTTCCGTTTCACTGTGTCCCCAACAGCCACAGGAAAAATGGGACAGCGTGGTCCCTCCTCGTGCAAGCTCCCGGCTCCGCTCTTGGCACAGGAGCGCTTCATCCGGAGACGTGGCCACCTCTTGGCAAAGGGCTACTGAGGGTCTGGCCGCTGGTGTCGAGGTGTTCCAGGTCCTCAGGGTGGGACAGAGCCCTTGGTGGCTGAGGGAGCCACTCTGCCAGGCTACTCCTGGTCATTGTGGTCTGGAGAGGGAAATTATTTCTGGATTTTCTCCATGGCTGGTGGGCTCTTCCTGGCTGGAGGAGCCACGGAAAGCGAGAGGGGCCCCTCAGCAGGGTCTTCCTTAAGGCCTTACCTTACTTTTAGACAGTTGTCATTATCTTTGTCTAAAGGTCATGGCTAAATTGAATAAAAGGAAAGCTGTGTGTTCCTGTCGATGCACAATGGCAGTATTGACTTTCGTAATCCAGTTTGCTGAGGGGTGAGAGAATTAAATTAGATATCTAAGCACAGAAATTGAGAGCCTTTGAAAACAAAGATAAGGAGACAGCCTGTATTTTCCTTTTCCTGGGAGCTCTGGGCTCAAGATTTTGCAGGTGTGTCATCTGATCCATGGCTTGCATCGATCAAAACTGTGCCAATGCATATTTAATTAGCAAGGGGACCCTGGATGCATTATGGCCATCATCCCTATATTGAATGGACTGTCAGACTTTCTGAATGCCTCCCCACCCCCCCGCTTCGTTGTTTGGGGAGCTTCTGCATTTTGTCTGAGCAGCTAAAAGTTTCTTTGTTTTTAGCTGGTGATGCATACAGCACCACTGAGGAGAATACAAACAAGTAAAGTCCTAAAGTGTTTATTTTGTCTAGGAAAAAGGGCTGAACCAATTTGAATCCTTTGGGTAACGGATTTTTGTATCTCTTGGAATTAAAAAAACACAGTCGCACGATGTTTACTTTAAGAATATTTTATTATAACAAATAAAATCTGTGCTGTGGGATTTCTTAAGGAAGCCTTTGATGACAATTTGAATTAAGTCAAAATTAACGTTTGCTACTGCAAAGGAATAAATAGAAAATGTTCCAGAAATGAATCAGTAAGCAGGAATCAAAGGCTGTAAACTGTTTTAAAAACAAACATTTAGAAGTGAATCAAATACTTGTTTGTAATATCAAGGAACAAATATGGGAATACACAGATTCCCCACATTCTAGGCTATCACACGATAGCAGTAAATCATTTATGGGCTTGTGAGAACAAAGAAAGTTGATTTAAAATGAAACCATTTTGATACAGCTTTAGGGTCTCGCAGCCTCTCGGTGAAGTTTCGCGTTCTTATTTCCAGAGAGGAGGGAAGTAACGGGGAATTTCTGCAGCCAAAAAAAAGTTAGGCGGGGAGTTGTGGAGATCTTTGTTTGCGTCCACCTTGGTACAAAGCCGGCCCAGCAGACAGAGTGTTGCCTGATAAACAGATGTAATACACAAAGTCTGCTTACAATACCGAGCAACAGACTGTGGGCACATGTTTTGGGCTCATTCAAACTCATCAGCATAGTCTAGCTGGCTGTTTTGTTGCTAGTCTGCTTATGGGGTAGCTTAGGAGCGTCTTACTGGTGAAGTAACAAGAAGGGGTTTTTTTTGCCACAAAAGTTTCGTGGCAGGGGCTGATGGGAAAATCATTTGCATACATCTTGTTACAAAGGCTGACTACTTCCTGGCTTAGACAAAGTGTTGCCTGATAAACAGACTTAACACACAAATGTCTGTCTGGAATAAACAACAGCAAGCTTTGATTTACATTTCCATTATCAAAGATAATCTCTTTCCCAGTGTACAGGAATTAAGAGTCCTCGTCTTATTAAAAAAAAAAAAAAAACACCAAAAAACAGGCTGGCACCACAGGGATTTTACCAGCACAGAATCTCGTTGGGGAGCCTTGGGGATGGGGTGTACGGTGCAGGGGTATGGAATAAAACTGGGAATCTGGTGCAGGCGTGTACGTGTGTGATTGTGAGGTGGATGATAATGGAGCACTTTGAACTCCCTGTAAAAGTTGACTTAAAAGCAACGGCTGGAATAGAATGGAGAGCCAGGCCTTCCTTTAAAGAAATCCTAGTAGCCACCAAAATCGCTGTAAATAATAATTGTACCCTATATGGAGTGACTCCTATGTGTTTATATTATAATGTATAATGAAGGGAAAGTGAGTGTAAAAAAAACCCAGTTCTGGTGCTGGTTTCTGTTTGTTAATCCTGCAAGCTCACCGCATAAGACTGTATATAAAAGAGCATGATTTTGATTTTTTTTTTTTTAAATGTATATAAATCTTTGGTAGAATCCATGCCCAAAATTATAGATGAAAAATTTATTGCATGAACACAACCCAGCCATATAAATTTTTTATTACAAATAGGGCTCTGAAACTTGAATAAAATATGTCAGTTTATTATACAGTATTCCCCCCACCCCCAAAACATGATATGAATGGAAAATTTAACTTGTGCACTTCTGTGGTGCTTCTGGGAGGTGCTGGGCTGGTGGTGGAGGAGAGGAACCTGCTGTATTTCACTGCAGAGCAGGCTCAGCATGAGCAGTGGCAGTGCTGCCTTGCTCATCTGGCATCGCCGGTCATTTTTTTCCTGCACTACGCGGGGATCACCTTTACTGTTTCCAGGATAGATGTGTCTGCACCTGTGGTAGCTCGCGGGCTGCTCAGAGGCTCAGGTTCTGCTGGGGAGCGGCCCTACAGAGGTAAAAAATGATCTTGGCACCCATTCACTAGGTTTGAGCAAACCAGCAGACAATAAAGAGGGTCACTGCCACCCCAGTGAATTCCAGGCTGGATTCAGCCTGCCCTGGAAAACACGGCGTGGTTTTGGGAGTGCTCCACAAAGTGTCCCGTCTCTCCCCAGTCAGGTAGCCATGGAGTGGTTTAGCACTGGGAAGTGCCATGGCACTCAAAAGAGGCTTTTTTTGGTGGAGGAGTGCAGCAACACTTTACCGTCTGTGTCACGGTCTACAAAAAAGAACAACATTGTCAGTCTGTTGACATTGGTCCTGTCCACGGGCCAGACTTTCCTGGGAAGGTTTTATTCTTTCCAAACAATGGAGCGCTCCCTTCCAGTGCCGCCAGCCCTGCTTCCATGCAGCCGCCGTGCAGCCCAGCTGGAGCTGTGCTCCTGCTGCAGCTGAAAAGGAAAACTGCAGCCTGAAAAGTCCAGAGCTTCCGTCCCTGGAGCTGGAGGTCCCTGCCTGCGTAGGGTTTGGGATCAGGCAGGATCTGGGGCTTGGTCGTGCTGGGGTAGCATATGCTTAAGGAACAGATCCAAATAGGAACAGAGAATAGAGATGTGATAGGAAATGCTACTTTGAAAAACTAGCCTGTTTTGTTGTTTGGGGTTTTTTTTTTCTTTTATCCTTTAATCATAATTGATTCTTGGAAGTAGAGAGTAAAATAGCTTCAACATGTTTTTTTGATCCTGTTTGCCATGGTTGTGGTTGATACCAGATCCCCTTGAGCTTCTCTTGACCAGTAACCTTGAGCCCAGTACACAGACTCACTCAAACCCCAGCTAGCTCAGGGTTAAAAATTCCGACCACTAACTTTTCTCTAACTAAAAAAAAAACCCAAATAAAACCCATTGTGCTATTCAAGGTTAAGCTTCCTTAAACATAAAACTAGATTCCTTGGTGATTTTTTTTTTTTAATCAGCAATCTTAATAGTGGTTCCTCACTATAATATTTCCAACTCCATCTGAAATCATTTAAATCCTCCCCTTAATAACATGCACTTTATTGTAATATACAGATTCTTTGGCTTCCTACCAGCCTTAGCTTAAGGCACCAATGAAATTCGTTGCCGCAGGGGGCCGTGGATTCAAGAGGGGCTCGCATCTACTGTATATTTTGTTTTGTATGTTTTCCAATGGCTCTAATTATTGCAGGTGGTAGAATTTAACTGGCAGTGTTGTTGCTAAAGAAAATAGGCATAAAGTGTATACTGTTTTGCAGAGTGGCTATCAAATATATAGAAAAGAGAAAATCAAATGAATTGTTAAACTGCTCTATAGTAAGTGATTTTATTGATTTAATGCAAATGCTTATGAAAACGATCTTCCATTTATATCAATTATGTATGGGCAAAAATTAATTTATTCCTCCGGTCACCTGTTTGGCTAACTGACTCAGCAGGACAGACATTCCCCCTCCTGTTGTAGCCGAGCCCGCAAAACACTAAACGTTCAGAAAACTGGAATTTGAAAGTTTCCATGTGCAAAACAACAAAAAAGCCCCGACAGGAGTTAGTGCCAACTGCTGAAAAAGCAGAGAGCGAGCGGTGAAGGCTGAGCAAGACTCCCTCGTCCTAGGCAAGACTGTAAAACACAACGGCTCTGATTTTGCCAATCCCTTAACCATGTGGCGGCACATTTATATGTGCCGGATCATCTGCGGCATCTGAATAAAATCAGGGAAGCAAAATTCTGCATATAAACATTTTGGCTAAGTGCCTCAACTCAGTCTTCTTATCTGGGGTTTCCACAAGATGCCACCTTGCATAACAATGCTGAGCACATGCTTGCCCAGTCCATGTTTTTGGTAGCCTCCCGTGATCCCCACCACAGGATTGAGTGGCTTTAATTCTACCTCATCCTGTGTTTTACTGCCCCGTGCCTCTCCATGAAGAATAGTGCTTAAAGCTGTGTTGTCTTTTCCTGGGAAATTAATATTTAATTTCAGCAGAAGGGGTGGATTGCAGGGAAGCAGAATTAGGAAAAACGCTATCGCCGGAGCCGAGGTGATGAAAGGAGAAAGTTAAAGATTCAGCGTGCAAACAAATGTCCTATGGCCAGTGGAGCCCTTCTTGTGCCACTAGCCTTGGTGTTGGAAAAACAGCACTCGAGGCAGACAAAAGTACTTTGTTTGTTTCTCCCAAGCCAGGAGCAGCTCGGGCTGCGTGTGCTGCCCACCGGCTGCAGGGCTGTGCCGGAGCCAAGGTGCCAGCGCCGAGCCCGGCTCCCGCGGCCGCCACCGCGGCCCTCTCACGGCCTCCCTGGGTCGTTCCAAATTTTAGGAAAGGGAAGCATGTTCCCAGTCCCACATTTCAGCAGGAACCTTCTCCAAATCTATAAATTTTTTGTGGAATTCTGAGCCTACTTGAAACATAAAGCCCAAACTCTGATTGAGCCATGACTGGCTGGAGGGAAAGAAAAACCTTAAAAATAAGCAAAAGGCTAATGCCCGCCCTGTAAAATGAAATATGTTGAATGCTGACTTTGAATGTTAACTAAATATTTTACGTTCCTAATATTTTACCTTTGTTTCTACCTTTGCGGTATCGGAAACACAAAACTTCTTGCCAAAATCCAGAATACAACAGCACTCTGCGTGTTACCCCCATAGTGTATCTGCTGGCACTGATTTCAGCTTCAGGGAGAGATTATTCAGAAGACCAATATTTAAAACAAAATTGCAGAAGTGAGGATATTTTTTTTTCCCTGAGCTTCGTTGGTGAAATTATTAAAAATAGTAAATAAAAAAGAGAGAAAATTGATTCTGGGACGCACTGGGTCTATATCACTTTTTAAGGGATTTAATTGATTTTAAATAGAAATGTCATGACTGAAGCTTTCTTTGTTGAATATTCTGAATGTTTATATTCTGAAATTTATCAGGTTTTGTTTTGTGAGCACTTTTTTTTACTTGTAGTTTTTAATTTATACAAGATTGTCCTCTAAGCTTCTGAATGATACCTAAAGCAGACAGTCAGCAGGTAAAAAAAAAAATTTGAATATTTAAAATAGGCATTTTCTTTATAGTGCTCTGCGGTAATTAAAATCTTCATTTGCTTAAAAGCAAGGAACCTTTTTAAAGCAATAAATTAGCATTGCTTGACCCAAGGTCACTAGTAGTACTGCTTCTTCCAGCACTATTAATACCTCAAAGAAAAAGAAGGGGTGGTGTTATGACTCTGTTGCAATAGAAGTAAGATTTTCAATTTAATCACAGTTAAGTGTCGTGACCTTTTGATCTTGCATTGACTTCTCACTGAAATGTGGTCAAATTTCAGACAGCTAATTCCAAACTCTGCAAAGTCAAGGTGAAGTCAGAAAATGGGTTTGCCACGATGAGGGGTGGTGTTGAGGCATTAGCAAGTGGTTTCATCGCCTAAGTTTTGTTTCACAGCAAAAACTTTTTCTACAGGATCCATAAATTACAGAATAATTTCTGGAGAAAGGAAACAAAAGTATTAATTGCAAAAACCAGTAATTTGAGGGATTTCTTTAAAAATATTTTTTCCCACAGGTATAGGGACTTTTTTTTTTCCATAGTGACAGAACTAATTAAGAAGGAAAATAATATCTGACTAAAGCTTCTACTAAGAATAATTTTTTGGACCAAAGAGCGATCATCTTCACATAAAGTAGAGTTAATAACGTGTAAAAAATGCAAAACACTCATATTTACAGTACCCTTTTATAGGTTGTTTTATTATTTTAGGCAAATAAATTGTGCTAGTTGGAGAGTGTTAGCTGGTAGTTTGTGGAATTATTTACCCAAGTTCTAAAGCAGGTCATCCAGTATCTGGTCTCACTTATCCCACTGCAAATCACCTCCAGCACCGTGCATTTTAGGGATCTTGTGGTGCTGTAACCACTGCGAAACTACGCCAAAAAATCAGCTCTTCCCTCAGTTTTGCAGATTTCGTTCCAGAAATGTGTAGCCAACAATCTCCACGACAGTGTAGGGTTGCTAAGTTACCTTTCTATGCCTGCTTGGAGATATGTTTTGAGACTTTACTATGTGTTGGAGTAAGGCTCTGGTTTGTATACAACATAGAGGCTGCATTATAAAAAACATGTAGGAGAGTCGTTTAAATATGCCTTCTTTAAAAAGAAGGATTCTCAAAGCTTAATTTATGCCAACACACACCCCGAGCACTCTGTGCAGTGCCATAAACAAGATTCCCTTTTTTAATTTTTTTTTTTAATACATACATATATATAATTTTTTTTTGCTAGCAAACATTACCTAGGCACGGGACTTTTGCATTATCATGTCCTGGTGCAACACTCCTGTCCTCAGTTTGTACTCTCAGCCTTTTGAGGAAGTCTGGCGCCTCTGATCTATTTTCCACAGCAGACCCTGTAATTTTTGGCTGTATTTTATGTTTTTCAGATTCAAGTCAATCTGAAAGTCCCAGCCAGCCAAGTGAAGCTGATATTAAGGACCAGCCAGAAAATGGTAAGTTCTTACCTGCTGCTCCTGCTTTGGGATATTAAAACAGCCCATATTTATAAAGATTTTTTTTTCCCCCCATGTCTAATATAAAAAGATGATTCAGAATAATTGACATGGGATGGCTACAAAAAGGTTGTGCACTCTCCTCATAGTTAAAATGCTTCACTAAACTAAGATAGCATTTCTTTGTCCAGTCCTGGAGAGAGACTTTTTTTTTCCCCTTAAAAATGAATTTTAATTAGGGAGATGCCATTAAAGAGCCTGCTGTATGCAACCCTTATCCTTATTCCTCCATAGCAAAGGCTTTTTGGGCCTTGAGTCACGATTTTCAGGGGAGTAGATACAACAGGAAAACAAATCAGGGAGGTTCAGCTACAGCTCCTTGGTGCTTCTCTCCATGTTCTCAATGGCAGTGGCTGGAGTGGAAGCAGGAGAAGGACTGGGACTTTTGGGAAAACTCGTATTCTCTGGACCAGGATAGAATCAAAGTAGAAGCAACGGCTTCCACTGAACCAATGGCTTGCTTTGTAAAGCAGCCTGGAAAAAAAAAGTCATTCAAAAATAGTGGATTTCTGTGGGGAGTGTATGTGAAAAGATGACTATGTGTGTGTAATGGAACAGCTTCTCTTCCTTCTTGTGTTTAGCTAAGGTAGACCTCAACAATTTTTGTTGGCCCACTGGCAACTGAATTTTGTTTTACTACTTATATATAGGACTTAGAATAAGGGATGATTATTAGTAGTAGTTTTTCTTGACTTCTTTTATCTATAACCAGAACTTTTTTTTTAATAAGACCTAAATGTAGATTGGGTTGTCTACTGTACTTGGGGTCTACTCTGCATGCACGGAAAAGAATTTGTGTGAAGGGTTGATGCCTCTGAAGCCCTGTCACCATTTCTGGGATGTGTAAATCCATGCAGAAATACTGTATCTGTAGTAATACACGTGTGATTTCCCTTTCACAAAGCCACTAACTGCTTTGCCTTAAACCCCTACTGCTGTGTATGTATTCAGCGAGTGTTTTGGGGGCTTCAGCAGCAGTCAAAAAAACTGCAAGGGACAGTGAGGCTGAGGGGCTGCATTCACACCTGGACTGCTCTGGGGTTAGGGTTTAAACAGGGGATAATATTAAAGGAAGAAGAAGAGGTTTAGGTGCATAAAAACCTTTAAAGTACCAGCATGAATCCTAGGACATGGAACGTAGGGCTCGTTGGGCTGGCAAGATTTTGGCTATTTGGGCTCCTGTATTTTCCTTCCATTAGATAGGAAAGGTTTCATATTTTGATAGATTTTGTGCTGTTCATCTCTAAACATACCATCTTAAAACATTGCTGTTGTTTCTGAAAGACAGCGCCTAATTTCCCTTATCAATCCTGTTCACAGAAATTCTAATTTGTAGCCAAAGGATTGCAAGGTTAAGAGAAGAACTGACTAAACTGTGATTTTTGTTCTGCCAATTCTGCTATTTTTTTTAAATGGGGAATATGTTGCCTGTGTTTATTAAATCATATTTTAATTTAGAATGTATTAGGCACCAAGCATGTTATTATTTCATGTTTAGATAATATTCTTTTGCAGCTATTAAAGCACAGTTCATCTTACCCTGCAGTTTCTTAGTCTTTAACAAAGCTTGCTACTCAACAGCTGCCCCAAAAAGCAGCAATGTCAGTGTTTAATAATGTAGAATCTGTAAGAGCCTAGTGAAATGAAATATCTCTGATTTGTAGCCCAAGTCTTCTTTGTAAAACAATCTTTTAGTGAATTCTTGGAACTTTGCTGTGACCTGCAAAAGGTACTTTTTTAATTTTTTTTTTTTAATAGACAGGAAAAGGATTTTTCTCTTTTTTTTTCTCGGTTTTACTAAAGGGGGTTTTTTTTGCCCACCACAGCAGCAGCCTCCTCACTGGTTCTGCACCTTCTGCAGTGCATGTGTGGGAGATTTTCTAAGGCAGAGTGTTGGCCCTGAAGGGCTGGTTCCCCCCTGGGCAGGCTGAGCTCATTCCCAGCACACACAGCCCCCAGCTCCGGGGTACCCGGCGTAGATCAACACAGATCTGCAGCTCTTATCTCCTGGACGTGAGGATGAAAGCAAAACTGCAGGCTTTAGAAAATGAAAAACTGCACGCACAGAAACGGACACAATAAATCATATTAACTGCGTTGTTCTACACTTGCTGTAGACCCACTTCCACAGGGCCTGATCCAAATCCCTGCGGAGTCAATGGGAGGCTCGTAATTGATTTTACTGAGAGTGGGAATGAGCCCACACAGAGAGGAAATTTTTTAAATTTTTCTTTTCTTTTTTTTTTTCTTTTTTTTTTTTGAATCGAAGGGAAAAATAGAACCATGAATAATCTTATTCCCACTGATGCCAACAGTGGAGTGACCAGATTGAGGGCAGATTTGGAAGCATTTTTGCATGTGTTTCTGGAAGGCACAAAGAAAGTGTATCGATTCAGTGCTGCCTTTTCCATGCATGCATTCCTTCATTTTAAAAAAATAAATCTTTAAAGGCCTTGTGAGGGTTATACAGCCTCTCTACTTGCCTGTTAATATCCTTTCTGTTCCACTCCATAAATTCTAGAGCTATTTATTATACACATATATTTTGCATACCTTGAGTAATGTAGGTTCAGAAGGGTCAACTATACGGCCCTGAAAAAGAAGGCCTCCTACTACAGATTTTAATTTATCATTCTAAATTGTATGTGTTGTTTTGCAAAGCCTGTATGTCTAACCTTCATTGAAGGGAAGTTCATGGGAAAAAAAGCTTTTCTTTTTTAGAGCCACTCCTGGTTTTGTCCTAGTAGGCTTTGCTGGTTATTTTCTGGAGCAGGATCATCACAGACAAGGGAAGATGGTGACATCTTCTGCTCTCAGTGGCTTCAACACCAACTCTGGCCTTTCCCTCAGCCTTCATTAAGCCAGAATAGTTTCCAGGCAGTCATCCAGTCACCACTGCAAATATTTAACAGAAATATTAAGCATTTAATTATTTCTCAAGAGACAGATGCAGCATGATGGCCACGAAAAGCAAACATGTAGGCGAGACAGGGCTCGTTGGTGCATGGATGGTCCAAGGTCCAGATGTTTTGTGCTTGAGCTGGGGGTAAAACTAAGACAGGGTGTGCACAGTCCTGCTCTGTCACCATGGGAAACAGCTTTTTGGGGAGAGGAAGAAAATCCAGAATTCCTCTGTTTGTTATAAGGGTGAGGAAATTTGCAGGAGGAATAATGAAAGAGGCCAGCAACTTCATCTGAAAGGCAGGAACATTTTTTGATGCCCTGATATTTTTCTCAAACGAGCTGGGTGAAACACCCATGTGGAAAATTCCCCACTTTTGTAGTTGCCTAATGGTATGTAAAAGCTTCATTTCAGTTGGCACCGAAAAGTGATTTTGCAATTCACCCAATCAAAAAAAAAAAAAAAAGTTATTGATTTTAAAAGCTTGTTAAATGCACTGGTTTGGTGTTGTGTTTTATAAACAAACTAGTTTTCAGTGAAGTGAGGATGACAAAATGGATAGTGTGATGTGGTGAAGTGACTGCATGCCTGGGGATCAGGAACAACTGAATTCCCAGCTCAGCACTGCTGTGGACACTCTCTCAGGCTTTTATTCTCACTTTCAGTCATGGAAACAGCTATCAGATAGATTTTCTTTTTGTAAGTAGGATTATTTTAAACTTTTGTAGGGAAACCTTTTGGTCTTTTTGTCTGCAAAGTGGGGATATTTGCGATTCTGGCTTTCAGAGAATATTTAAAAGTCGGATCCTGCTCCCCTCCATCTAGAGTTGAACTCTGGAGAGAGGCAGGGAGAATGTAGCAGAGAGTGGATAATAACTGGTACAGAGCTGTGCTGCTGCTGTCAGTAAGTGGATGTCAGGCAGTGTTTGTGTTTGATGTGGTGGCACTGGTGAATTAATAAGTGCAGCGTAAAGGTGCACACGAGGTGTGCTGTGCAAAGCAGGAGAATGCTGTGTCATTTCTGACAGGCTGCTCGTGGCTCTGGGGCGGGGGGAGCTGTGATTTGGTGGCTCAGAGTTGATAGCACAGCACTTTGATTGTAGATGAGCGAGTTCTTTTCAAAGAAGTTGGTAAATTCTCCCATTTCAAGTGAGCAGGGCAGCATTCATTATTACAGCTGATTACAAACGTGTGCCAAATCCATTGCGCAAACAATTTCTGAAGAGGGAGAGGCATTTTTCTAAAAAATAAAAATGTGTAAAGCCCAAATGCTTTTTAGCTTTAATGCAGTCTCACTGCTTTGAGCAGCAAGTACCTTAACAGCACTGTAGGAAATGAAAGGCACATTGTTCATTGAAACATTAAAAAAAAAGGAAAGAAAAAAGAAAAACAATGATGCACCGTAACTTGCAGAACTCGTTTTTCAGCCCTACAGTAATTACACTGGACTTGTAAATATCATCTGTGAATTCTTTGCTTAAGTAGGGTTGGACTTGAGGATTAAACCTTAAAAAAAATGTTTGAGTATATGCTTACTTTTCCATGCCTAGAAACAGAAAGGAAGAATTTCTTGACCTTGGGCTGTGGGAGAAAGACAAGACCACAGTGGGAACAAATACAAAGAGAAGTTTCTTCTTCTCCAAGCAAAGCTGGTCATGGAAGACATGATTTAGCTTTGGCTGAAAGGGAGGAGGAGATTATGGGTGGGAAGACCCCTCTGCCTAAACTAAGAGGTTACAGAGTCCAGTCCCTCTGTGAATGCTTTATTTCTGGTCCCAAATTTGGCATTCCAAGCAGTGGGATAGCTTTGGCTGGTGGAAGCAGTGCCTGCCTGGGCCAAGGCTTGGGCACTCAGACTCAGAGTTCACCCTTCAAACCCTCATCCCAAGCAGAGAATGAGAAACTCTTTGTGGTTGTCCCCATCACTCAGCCAACGTTGCAGGTTAAATGGTAGCTGGGTAACATCTGATTCCTTCCACAGCCAAATTTTTATCAAGGGGAAATGTTCTGCCCTTCCAAGGCTGTCCCTTCTGCTCAGGCCGTGCCTGACCTCTCATCTCCACTGCTTCAGGGGGAGTCCAGCTGCCTCACAGGCTTTCAGAGCTTGATGCCAACTTTCCAAGGAGGTGCTGGGGTTGTCTGGAGGCTCCTCTGTCCTTGGAAAAGCCCCTCAGCTCCCACCTGAGGAGTGCAAGGGCACGAGCAGTCCTCTGAACACACAGTGCCTATACTGGTGCTGTTAGAAAATGCATGGTCTCAGATGACTAACATTCCTGAAACACCTCATTTTCAGGAGATAACTGAGCCTTGCAGAGAAAGTTTTCTCACAGTTACAGCTGCAAAGGCAGTAATACAGTAACGGCAGCTTTTATTAATGTTCTTGTTCATGGGATTATTTGCATCAGAATCTTATAAATGCAAGAAGACTCTCCTCTCTTGTTTACAGAGCCACGCTGAGGAGTTATCACAGCCTGAGGGACTAATCTAAAATTAACTTTCTTCAGAAAAAGCTTTAAAAAAAAAGCCCTTAGCATTTCCAATAAGGAATCTCATCGCTGGCGCTGAAGTCAGAGCTCCTGGTGATGTCAGCTTGTTTGCACCTTTGTAACTTGCCAGGACCAAATTCTGAACAGATTTGCACCCTTACGGATCACGTTGTCTGCTGACTGGGAACAGCAGTGGGGAAATTTGTCCAGGCTTGGAAGCTGTGGCCGAGTCAGGGAGTACTGGTGGGGTTGGTCTCTTCTGGCTTCCCTGGGACTGGGCAGGACGGGCTGTTGACTCTAACAGGACCCATCAGCCAAGAAAGGTCTGATGAGGTCCAACCTGTGTTTCATTATCCCTGAGAGTGCCTGTAGGCAGCTCTGAGAGCCAACGTTTCCCAAGGAAACAAAAGCAGATATGTCTGGTTATAAATTTAGCTTATGTGTGATGTAGTCTTGCATTTCCTTCATCTTATTTCATTGCATTACGTTCCCAAAAAGAACTAGAAATACAGCATTTCAGTCATAATAATCTAGAATTGAAACTTTGCAGCATCCAGGTGTATTTCCCATCCAGATTCATGACTGTCATGAAGAATCATCTGAATAATTAGGAAAGAAAATACCATTTTCCCCTGTACTACCATATTCTCTTTTGAGTCCAGTAACTGAAGCACAGTTACACCATTTCCAGGTTTTAGTGGGTCCTGTGGTAGGCTCAGGATTTAGCCTGCTTATCAGTGGCTGGCACTCTCTTGGGGGAATCCAGGGATGGCAAATGGCTCTGACTGTCAGTCAGGGGAGGAATGGGGACGTCAGTGGGGTCAGTTGTGCAGCCTCTGCTGGGGATGGCTGGAGACCCTTCTCCTCAGTGACCTGCAGTGCTTGAGGCTTGGGGATTGACAGAGGACTTCAGTTTTCACTGCTGCTAGCCATTAACCTTCACAAGCAAAGCATTCCCACAAAAAATTCATCCAAGGCGAGTATGACAGGAAATATTCAAAGCATGAAATGAATGCTTATAGCATGACAAAGCAGTGCTTGAAAGACATGAAACGTTCCTTACGCATGGACTGGCTGAGCACTGCAAAGGAGAGGAGAAATAAAAGGGTGGTTTCAGTATATATTTTTGTTTCTCCATGTGTGTGTACAGAGAAAAGGCAAGGAACCTTTCCAATGGATAAGGTGCATAAATACAACTGCTGTTATTCTAAGTAGTTTCAAAAATGTGGTTTTATTCTGTTGCTCTGTCCCATTCCTTTGCATGAATCACTGTCCACGAGATAACAGCAAGGGCCATCTAGAGGGCAGCTTGGAAATGGGATGGCCAGGAGCAGCCTCTTAGGGAACTCTTTAGCTTTCCCTTTGCAGGGTCAAGGATTTTCTTTGTCCAGAGGGCACCTCAGTGTCAGGTCACTGCCCCCTCCTCTGTGGCAGCGCTGGGATGGGCAGGCAGCCATGGCACTCCCCTTCTATCATGTCCCATGTTCCAGGACACAGCAGCCTGAGCTGTGAGCAACAGCCAGCTTTCACTACAACTGTTTTTAATGTCTGTCTTCTTGAGAGAGTTGCTGTTTAATTAACAGCTGAGAGCTGGGTTGCGTCAGAGTAATTGCGGCTGCCGGAGCGGACCACAGGCTGAAGGATGCTTTGGAACACCACCCTGCCCACCAGGAGGCTGGGCACTTAGGGAAAGGAGTTTATTTGTGGTGTGGGCATCATTTAATTTCTGTTGAGTGGAGAGGGGAGGTTATTAGTGGAGAGAGGATGTGATGCCAAGGTCTGACTTACAAAACAAAACCCCAAACCTTTCTATTTGTCTTTCTATGTAAAAATTCCCTAATGCTCAGTAATGTAAGACAGGGGGAAAATTTTACTTGCAGGAGAATTGCCTTCCACAATAACCAAGAGAAAAAAACACAAAACGCCCACACCAGAGCAGCATGATCCAAAATGTGAACTTTTTACGCCTCCCCAACCTTCTAGGTTAGGCTTCCAACCAAGTGATCTTTTATTATCAACATGATATACCCTTGACATAATTTGGCGCAGTAAAGCTTCTTCTGCTGAACTCGTGATTTCATTTACTAGATCTGATGAAAGTTCTGTGAACCACAGTAAAATGTGATAATTAGTAGTTTAATTCTTTTAGGGTGTGCGTATTAATTGAAAAGGCTTGAACTATAAATACAGGGCCTGTGGATAAAAGCCCCCTCTGAAATCAGTCGCTTCCCTGAAGTATTCATTACTCCACATCTATTTAGGTGGTGTCTCTTTGTGGCAGTGAGTGGGAACCCTCCACTCAGAGATCACAGCAGTGAAACCCAGGCTGGCTCACCGCTGCTCTCCTGACATCCAAAGTGCTCCCTGGCCAAAGTTTTGCCCTCTGTGGTCAAACCACTGGAAGTTAGAAATGTGTGCTGGGAGCTGTGCTGTGCAGATGAGCTGGGGAGGTGCTGGCTCCCTTCCTGCAGAAGTCAGAAGGGGATGAAGGCTTGAGGCAGAGGCAGTGGTAGCAGTGGGTGGGTGGGTGTCTTTCTGTTTTCCAACAAGTCCACCCAAAGGCATCAGAGATTCCCTGTGATTCCAGTGCCAGCCAGTCTGGCACTTCTTAGCAAAATGTACTTTTCCTCCCACTTACACACTTATCCTTCACTGTACCTGATCTACCAGCACCTAAACTTCTGTGGGAGGCTTCAGCCAGAGCTTGGTTCGTCCAGCTGGGAATGTCCAAGTGTGTAGATAAGGGATTGCACTTTCCCCCTCACCCTCAGGTGTTCTTTTGCTCTGACTTCCTGGCCAGCACAGGAAATGTTCTGTTGACTCCAAACCTTTCCAAATAGATATAAACACTATGAAAATGTGTGTCATTTTTTCACACCTTTCTCTGGTTTCTGCCTGTGGTGTAGCGCCTTTACGAATCTTGTGGTTTTACAGGTTTGCTTCCAAACCTTCATACTCATACTTGGTTTGCACACTCAGAAGAAACCCGAATGTCTGCACATATTGCAGATTCTTGGGTTAATCAGGTGCTTTCCAAGTAGCTTTAATTTTGTAAATCTGGGGCTGGGTACACCAGCAGGGAGGTGCATGTGAAGGGCAATGCACAGCTCCTGAGAGCAGCATAGGGCACTGCTGCTGTTGTCAGGGAGGGCACTTTAGTGAGACCAGGCTCCCAGAAAAAGCCTCATCACTTCTATAGATAATTAGATACCATTTTTTAATTGCAGGTAATACTTTTTAATTGCAGAAGTTGCTAGCTAGGAACTGTAAAGAAAGTTTAGGGCAACTTTCATAGAGTTGTGAGAATAAAATCCTCTCTGAAGCCTGGCTCTAGTGTGACTGAAATGGAAAAGTACCAGATCCGTTTCTTGGAAAGTGAGAAGGAGACTTTTATTTGCAATGGTCTGCAAATATTTTCCCAGGAGGTAGTGAGCATGGCAAAAGGGGCAGGGGGAAGGTGAGGCGAGTGAGCCACTCTTGTAAACACACTCCTTTCACTCTGCTGTTGTTATCTGGCACAAAAAAAAGGGCACCGCAAGTTGTTTACAGCAGTTCCTGTTGTTCATTTCTGCTCCCTTCTCAGTGCCCTATCTTCACTTGTACAACTTTTTTCTGGATGGTGTTTGGATAGATTTGGGCAGTGCAGTGGTAGGACGGTGCCAGTTGATTAAATGTGCTGCTTGCTATGTGCATTTCATGTCTGCTGTCTTAACATTTTTTTGTTAACCACTGTTGCAACTGAAGAAAATGCTGAAGTTTGACAGTTGGGAGTTACTGCTGAGTATGTGCTGTAAACTGTATCATCCCTCTGCCTTCTCCCTTTCTCCCCCTCCTGCTGGAACCAAATGATTTATAAAATGCCTTCACATTCTTGAGTGAGTTCACACTATCACCTCCAGGCACTGCACTGAGGAGTCTTAGGAGTGGATGGGAAACACAGATCTGATAGCTGGTATTTTTCTCTGGAAAGGGAAGGAAAAAAAAATGAAAAAAGGGCTGATTAAATTTAAAGGAGAAAAGTTTCCTGCTGTGCCCCAGAGTAAATCTGTAGACAGTGAAGCACTTTCTAGTAAACAAGAGATGTGCGTGGTTACAGTGGGGTTTTATTATTACCCACTGCCATTGTTTTCCATTTTCATAAGATTCAATTAATGCAATCATTTTAGAGTGTCTCTAATCATTACCTCCTGCCCTCCCTCGCTTGCACTTGAAGCAAGGGGATCTGCTGCAAGTATGAGGAGCCAGCACCCGTCCCTGGCGAGGCAAAAGGAAATGATAGGGCTGCTCCAGGGGATCCAAGTATTTCTCTTCTCTCTGTCTGGCCTTTGCAGGACACACGGCCAGCACCCCAACCCTGGGTGGTGTGCCCTCCTATGGGGTCACCATGGCACCCCAGCAGTGCCCCTGCCCTAGCCAAGCACAGGGGTGTCAACACCAACTCTCAGACCATGCTGAGCCAAACCTTTTATTGGTATTTCTTCTCCTAGGATCATAACACTGCTTATGTACCTGTACCACTCTCACTCATGGAGAACCCAGACCCCTGTCCTTGTTTTTTTTCTACTTTAATTCCTTACTCTTAAGGTTTTATCTGTAACAGAAGGCTCTTTGACAGCTGCATCTCCATCTGAAAACCTGCTGGTGTTTGTAGGGGTGTCCCCACCTGACCAGCTTTGCACTGCAGACCTCCTGCAATTTTCCCACATGTTAGACCTCAAAGTCCTGATTTTCAAAATCAGGGAATTCACATTCAGGAAGTTTCCAACAGCAGAATGCAGAGAGCTGGCCCTGTCCATACAGAGGGGAGCCAATTTTATCGTACAGCCGAGCATGCCAGAGCTGGAGCTGCAGGAGGAAGGGAAGAGGTGAGGGGCAGGAGAGGGTGGACAGCAGCTTGACAGACTGAGGTGGCTGTGGTTTTGAGGCAGGAGGGCATCCCCACAGATTTTTGTAAGGGAAGGCTTAGAGCAGTGGTTGGGTAGTGGCCCACGGCTCCATTTAAATCAATAACAAAGTGGGCTGGAAAGGATGTGAAAACCCGAGCAAACAGCTGAGGAATGAGGCAGCTCAGTGTTAGTGAATTCAAATTTCTGTCTGCCATGGCCATGAAGGATGGATTTGCAGTAGGACTGGGGCCTGTCCACTGTTAGGAGGAGAGGAAAGTAAAGATCATCCCGTGTACAATATAAATGTAAGTTGTTATTACTACTATTGCTATGTCAGCCGTAAACTGTTCCCACGAGAACAGAGATGCAGCAGCATTGAAAAAGAATGTCTTACTGTGAAATGGGCAGCAGAAACACTGTGGCATTATCTGCAGGGCAGTGAATTTACCTTGGTGACAGATCATTATTCCCTCCTGCAAACGAACCGGATGAAGGGCAGGAACACAAGGATAACTCAGCAGTGCTTGTATTTTACAGGCTTCTGAATTGAAAAAACAAACAAACAGAAAGTAGCCAGATAAAACTGTAAGGATGGAGAATGTCAAGAGATTGCTTGGGGCACGAAATGGGGAAGAAAGCAAATTTTCTTCCAGATCTGTGCCGACGTGATACATGGACAAAGACATGGCTCTAACAGTAGGCATTAAAATGAGATATCAATGGCAAACCTAAAATCCTTCCTGTCCCTCTGTAATCACTGGAGATACCAGGTCTTTTGAGAACTAATCTCACTCTGTTGAACCTCAGGGAGTTTTAAAACCAAGATGTTTCAAACACTGTAATTGCTCTGAACCTGAGATTCTGGAGGAAGTCACCCACCCCTCTCCTGCTCCTCCTGGCAAGCCAGAGCAGAGAGTTGAGACAGAGTTGCTCAAGAGCAAAGGTGGATCTAGCATGGCATGTGGACTTGGCTGACTGATTTCTTCATCATTAGATGTAGGGAGTAGAAGAGTGGGCAGTCTATCTACTGCCCACGTGTCCTTTTTCCTTTTCTGTTTTTCTTTTGAATTCTACAGAATGGGAGTTTCTTAGATAAATTATCGGTTTTGATAAGTATTCATGTGTTCTGTGGAAGAATGTGTCTAGGGATGGGCACACTGGCAGAGAGAATTTCCTCCTCAGCTCTTCCAGTGAAGTTTTGTTCTAAGCTGCCCTAATGAAGCCATTATTCAAAAGTAAAAATGTTCTGTTCCAGTTCTTGTTTTCATTCTTTCATGTGTCTGGGGACTAAACTTCTGTGAAAAAGAGCCCATTCTCACAGGATGCCTTGACTAATTTTGCAGACAAGAGAGGTTCAGCTATTCCAATTACGATGAGATAAGAATCTGAAATGTTTGGGATCACATCCATCCTGAGTTGAACTCTAACTTTTCCAAAATCCATCCATCATTATTTTTTCCCTTTATTTCTGCATTTCAGTAATGCAAGTGAAGGAGGAACAGAGAAGAAATGAATCTTTATGCATCATAAAACATAATAGATAGGCTTTTCTTTTACCTGAGTTGCTTTAGTTTCATGTAGAGCTCTCTGCCAGTGGAATTCCTTTTCCTTTTTCATTTTTTTCCTGCCAACTTGAAAGTCAATCAGAGTGCAAACTGTCACAGGCCAGACTGCTAAGCATGGCCCAAAATATGAAGTCCTGGCCTCTGTGGTATCTTCAGATTCCTTAAATACATGAGGATTGGGCAGTCCACCCCAGTGCCATGTTTCTGCATCCCTGGGTATTGCACTGTGCCACACCACAAGGCAAATCTTCTATTACAAGGAGGGAGTGCAAAGGCTTAGCTGTCCAGCCCAGCTTCCAGCAACAGATCCATCCCAGGTCCTCACTGGTACCCCAAGAGCATGTCTGAGTTGCTGCAGACACCCTCCTGGGATGGGACATCCCACCAAAGTCATCCCAATTCCCTGAGCACCTCCCCTGGAACCACCCAATCTGCCACACACGAGTTAAGCACTTGAAATCAGTGAAGGATGAACAAGGTCCCTCTCTGCCTCTTCAGTTTACTGTGTTCATGTTGAATCCCTCACAATGAGTGAACTCCGAGGCCCCCTTTGGGCTACAGCTTGAGCAGATTACAGGAGAAAAATAAACTTGGTCCGTGCTCTGGCCTGACCTTGGCCTGAACCTGAGAAAGTGAATGCCCCTATCACACCAACATGTGTCTGTAGAAGTACAGTAAACACAAACGGGGGTCACTGGCCCTCTCTGTCCTGCAGTCCCAGGCCAGGAGTCTGGAGTTTTGGGCCGTCCGCCCAAGTACTTGTTAATAAATGTCCATTCTTAGTCCGTAAAGGAATGTAGACAGGGCATCCTGCCCTACCAAACACAAACTTAGAATGAAACGGAAAGAGAGTCTCAGTCATCGTGCAGAGCTCTGCTGCTGGTTTCCACATCCAGCAGTCTCTTCCCACTGGATTTATGGCACTAGTTTGGGACTTGGCTGGGGAATTGCCCACTAATACACTGGGTGTTCTCCACTGCTGTCTGAAAGCGTGGTTGTCTGCTTAACCCTGAGTGCAGCAGAGCTTGGGAAGTCAGTCAGTCCGTCTGTGGGGCTTTCTCCTCAGTGCTTGGGGGAGGCAGAGACCTGGCAGAGCCTGGGATATGAGCCTGGAGAGGCTGGGTCACCCCAGGACAGGGTTGTGTTGCTTCCAGGGGTGTGCAGCAATTTTCCCGTGCACCTTCACTCTCCCAGTGGAGCCAGTCAGAGGCAAATGATTGCATGACATGATGTGACTGGTGACAAATCTCTTCCCTCCCCAGCCACAAGAATAACTAACGTGTAAATTTAGTTAAAATAACTGGTATGTAAGCAGTAGATATCAGCCTGCTTGGGACTAAAAGCTATCAGTGCAAATAGTGCAATAGTGCTCTATTCTTTACTGTCTATGCAGAGAATAGAGGAGTAAGAGACTCCTGGAAAGAAAACTCCAAAGATTCAATTTAAAAGACAACAGGTAAATAGAAAATATCCATGGAGATAATGTGAATTACAATGTCAGCTCAAGAAGGTGTAAGAAATAGCTCTGAAGGGAGAGGAAAGCAGTGGGGAAAGGTGGAGCTGGCTGATCCTCGTGACTTAGCTTCCATGCCCAGCTTCCTTACTTTCACATCACATTTGTACAATCTAATCTTGAGCAGATACTTCCACAGCTTCCATTATTGTGGTGTCCTGCCACAGTCTTTTAGAAGTGCCGTGGTGTGAAGAGAGGGCAGTGCCGGGAAGGGAGGATGAGAGGAGCCAGTGGATGAAGTCACCAGGGTTTGTGTCCATATCACCCAGCAAAGTGAGGCAGGGGAGCTGCCCTCACCTGACCCTGTCCCCACCAGCTCCTCCTGGATGCTGGGCTTTCCTAGAGAATGCTGCTCATATTACCTGGATGCATGGATCATTCCTATAACTATAAACTAACGTGCACATTAAAAGCACCCAATACCTCTTTTTACAACCCCCTATTTCTGTGTCCACAGGAGTTCAGACTCCCTCGGTCCAGCTCTGAGCATGTCTAAGGGTAACCTTGGAGGGTGCACTTACCTACCACTAGCTGAGGGAGGGTTTTATAGATCCTGAAATAATTACAGCATCCTTGAGTGCCGTTGTATAATTTCTTGGCAAAATACTAATTAAAAGGAGATATTTACACACAACGCTTATTTAAACTTAAGACTTATTTAAAAGAACCTGCATACTTCTAGTAACTGTGCATCACAGCTTTATTGAGGATCATGTTTTTCATGCAGATTGAGTTCTTGTGCTCCCTTATCAACATAAATGAGCCCATGACTTTATGTTCAGGCCTAAATACTTCCAGGGCATCTGAATCATCTTGGTATTTCATTTCACCATCTAAAATTACTTTCGATATACTCTTATTTTTTTAACTTGCTGTGTTATGGCAATTAGAAATAGCTGTGTTTACTAGGAACAGAGAGTCCAGCAGAGCGGAGTGTTTAATGTGATGAACAGTGTTAGGAGCTCAAAGAAAAGTCAGAAGCGTGTCGACACATATCAAAGCTGTTCTGCTGCTCAGAATGACTGTTCGTGATACTTGTTTCATGATAAACTTCCTCAGAACATGATGTTACTGGAAAAGAAATGATCCACTCTGAGAAACACGCAGGTGACACAGTTGAGTCAGCAGCTTGCAGCAGTGACACAGGCTTACGTTTATAAAAATCCCCTCTGAACTTTTGTCTCCTGCGTGCCTACATCAGAGCCTTAAAATCTGTCCTGCTTCTTGTGCTCACTTGGTAGCTGTTTAAACTAGCAAAAATCTTCCCACCAGCCTGATGAAGAGGTAGATTCCCTGCCTTAAAAGTCCCAATAGTCACAAAACTTTCCTCTTTCGTAAGTAATTCGCTGTATAAATGTTAGTATCTCTGGTGACCACTGATATCTCCGGGGAAATGATAAACACGGAAAAATAACAGACTGCTGTGGAACCCAGGAAAATCCTACCTCACATCCAAGAGGGTTTAATTATTGGAGTTGCAAGCATTTCGCAGTGCACAAGCATCTCGGCATTCATAGGTGGAAAGTACCTCATGCTGTGTTTGAAATATCAACTGGATTTAAAAGAAGGCTTTGTGCTTCGGCATGGACCTTTCTTAGCCTCCTGCAGATGGTTCCTGTTGCTGAAAAGAGACATGACTTGTGAGATGGGGAGACCTCCGTGCCGATTTTCCGTGCTGCTCTAATCCTGCTTTACACCCATAAAAGACTTCAGTCCTTAAGCCTTTACCCTCTTTCTCCTAAATATTAAAATTATTTTCCTGAGTGTCATACCGTATTAAAGCAGAATGGAAATGGTTTTAACAATTGCTGGCATGGGGCTTCTGTACAGCATGTGTGTCACAAATCATGTCACTTTTCAGCAATAGGGCTGCTGCCAGCGGGAGGCTCAGAAATGCTCATGTTAATCAAAAATTTTAATTTCAAATCAAATTGACAGTTTACACATGGTGAGAAATGCTTCTCACCATGTGATATTTCAGTATGCTACACTGGGCAAAATGGGTGCACTTTCCTGTTAAGAATTTTGACTACAGTATCTGCAAATTTATGGGTTTCAGTGTATTGGGTATGGTAGTGGTTGATCTAAGGGAGCCCCTTGGAGAATAGGAGACAGAAGGGTTTTCATGCAGCCTGGCACTGGTGAGCCGCTGTTGGCACATGCTGCTGGAGAAATGACAGGTATTCAATAAACATCACTATGGTTAAGAGGAAGATTTAAAGGAGGGAGGGGCTGCAGTGCTATAAACAGGATTTGAAACAAATGTGCTTATTTCAGCCCGTGATTAGTCTGAATACCTAAGTATTCCACACCAGTTTTTAAATGTCCTTACATTTATTTTCGCACTGATGTTCTTCACACAGCATGAACAATAATATTTATGGCATTAATACTGTAGCTAAATTCTAATTTGGAGCAGTGTAAACCCAAGTAGACTCTGCCTGTTCCAAGGCACGCTCCGGCGGCGTGCGGACCGGAACGCGGCCACAGCACACAGCCCTGCCACCGGCTCCTTCCTCCTGCCAGCAGCTTCCTAGAAACCAGTGGACAGATTCAGGAGGCAAAATACCAGCTGATAGTTGGTGAGGAGTGAGAGGAGCAAGGACAGGTGATGGAGTATGCACAGACAAGCCAGTCGTACAAACCCACACTTTCAGGCTCCACCAGAAATAAGGTGCTGACATCAAAAAATGACCAGTGGATAGATCTGTGATCCTTACATTATTCTCTTTAGGAGGTTTCCCAGCTTTCTGGGGGGTCATGAGGTTAATTGCAATGCCAAGCTAGTGATTGGGACCTTATTTTACAGAGGCCTTGGAGATGGAGATGAGCAGGGATGGCAAAATCCCCTTCTGGGTTTTCCCCTCCAGTGCCCATATTTGCCGTGGGATGGGTGTGTGCCTGTGGGTGGGTGCCTGTTGGTGGGTGCCCAGGGAGCACCCTGCAGCACCTCATGCTGCCAGCTTTCCCTGGAATCTCCATTTGGATACTTGAGTCACTGGCAATATCAACACAGACCTTGGAGATCTCAGCTGTCACTGCTCTTGTAACCAGGGTTGATATGAAAATATGAAGATAAATAACTCCTTCATATTATTATTTTCAGGGAGGCAGGCTTTTCTTTTTATTACTCTTTTTATTGTTGAATGCTATAAATATTCCAGAATTATTATCCCAAGGTAGATTTCATCTCATTTACTTTGAAACGCTTTTGAGGAGGCACATTATTTTATAAGCTGCCAAATGAGTATGACCATTTATAATGATTTTTTTCTTCTTTTCTTTAATATTTCATTTTTGGATGGAGGACCTGAAACAGAAATATGCTAATTTAAGACATCTGTTGTTTTTCAAGCTATAGGGCCCTATCGGTATTAATGCAGGTTTTTTTATCAAATTGGGTTTATGGTAGACAGGGAGATTCTAAATTTTTATCATTATATCAAAAAACTGTATTTAACTGATTTCTCACACACAAGTGCTGAAAAGTACCCAATGATGTTAGGAATCATCAGAAATGAAAACCCACACCAGACATCTTAGATCTTGGAATGTTTTCCATCACACAAGGTCTTTAATGTGAATTGAAATGCTTTCAATATTTCAAGACCTTTGTCTTCAAGAGAAAGGAACTATCCATGTGCCACCACTTGGACAAAACCTGACATGATTGATTGCAATCTGTAATCAGTTCATTAACGGTAATAAGTTTCCATTAATTCCACTATCTCTGCACTTAAATATAAAATGAGTGTGAATCTCCTAAGAGCTGAGGCTGCAGTGGATCCATGCAGGATCAGGCTGTTGGTGACACACCTGATGCCACATTTGCTGTCATCCACGTTTGTTAATTTGCAGCCTAGACTCTGAAACTCAGTATGACAAATATCGAAAGCATAATTAAGGCATTTTTCTCATTAGAGATTCTAAAGTGCCATGAGTAGGAAAGGTAGCACACAGGGAGAGGTTACACATGTATTTTTGTTCTGATTCACCTCTGGAGCATCCCTGCTCAGGTGGGTTCCTTAGGGAAGGGTGAGAGTCCTTCCTCCATGCCACCCTCAGCAGACACTGATTCCCAGTGGCCACAAACCACATGGAAAAGGAGCTGAACTTGAGCTCTGGGCACCCACAAAAACAAGCAATATTAGACAGACAATTTCACTGTCTGCTGGATACAGACTTTTTAGCTAAAACCCAAAAAGGCAAATCATCTACCAGTGGTTTTTTTGCATATTGTGAAGGGTTAACAAAACTTTCATTATCACAGTCTATTAAGCCAGGACCAGGAAACAATTTCTAATCAACACTCAGATCTGGGCAGGGATTGTGCAGTCTTTTGTAGGAGGCCTCAGATCTGTGTTCTCTATTCTCACATGCTCACTTCCAGCTGTTGTCATTGAAATCCCACATAATCTCCCCGGGTCAAAGGGCAGTCATCCATGACTGCCGCTGTTAGGAGGTTATGCTGATTTCTGTTGTCAAATATTGGCCCTTTTCTCTTTCAATCACTCCCATTCTACTTTTTTTAACAAGAAAGATCCAGCCTAGAATTGTATTACATGACTTTAAAGTCTTAAAAGTGTTCCTCTATTGTACTAACACGACATGCCCTGGACGGTCTAATCCATCCTGCTATGGGCCACAAAGAAAGTTCTGGTGCTTCTTAAAACCTCAGCCAAAGGCAGGTAGCGAGTCAGGGAAAACAACAGCATCTGTGACATGTGGCCCCACAGTTATTTTCATAAGAAAATGTGCAGTTTGTCCAAGGTGAGCTATTGCTGTGGCATTAAAATTATATTGGAAATAACAAGCTGAAATAGGAGTGGGAGCATTTGTCAGGGAACAAGAGAGGTTTCTGCATCACTTTTAATGTATAATGTCTTGCTTAACTCTTCTACAAAATGTCCATGAATTAAAAATGTGGTCTGATTTACCATTAAAGGTTTATCATTTACAAATTTGAGGAATGCATTTTGTGCAAAGCAATTAAAATAAGGCCACCGTGGCAGCTCTGGGGATCAGTATTTGGGGGCTGTTGGTAAATGCAGATTTCATTGTTCCCACATGCAGTATCCCAGCCTGGTGTTGTCTGCCATCAGAATGGCACAGACATTCCCTTGGACAGAATATTGTGGCTGGCATAGATGATCTCTTCCATCTCCATTTTTTTTTTAGATTCAGAGTTAAGGTTTTTTAGATGTACAATTTAGCCCCATGAATCTTGCTTGGTATTTCTAGCGTGGAATAGAGCTGAGCTATTTCTCAGCAGCAGCAGGGCTGCCTCAGCTGGGTCAGTCCAGCCTTGATAAACTCACCTTCCAATTAAGCAGAGTGTAAATGTTATGAAGGTCTTGACTGAAGCACGCATGTTCAGTCCTTCCCTTTTTTGCTGGGGAATGCAGATTAGGAGTAACTCCCTCACCCCCATCCTCCTCAGCCAGAGCAGCCATGGAACAGCTAATCTTTTGGGAGTCCTGGGGGTGAGCCGGGTTCCCTCTGATAACATCCCCTCTCTCCAGGCCTGCGTGTGCTGTGTGATACAGACATTAATTTTCTCATCCACATTATTGCTCCGCATTGTTTGTGAAACATGGGATTATCTAGATAGAGGATAAAACCAAAAGGAATCAAGTTGCACTTCGAGCAGAGAGGGCTTTTCTTTTAATCAGGCATTTGGTTAAGATAATAGGCTTGAGACCCTAATTGATTATTACTATTTTAAGGTTCTAAGATGGCTATGTATAGTGAGATGCTGAACGTGAAAAAAGCTTTAGAAATGGGTTCAGTGCTAGTTTGGGGGACTTGGGTAATTTCAAAACACTGAAAAGGAATCAAAGTCCCCCAAAAAGCTGTTCTCTGAAGCTTAATACATTGTCACTCAGATTGTAGTGGAAGAAAAATGACTGGATTTGAATTTCTTCATGTTCAAAGGAGTAACTCTCCCAGTTTTATTTAAGCTTGGCTTTCAGGAAACCAGCTGTATCTCTGTTTTGAAAATACCTTGTATATTTATGGTGCAATCTAACCATTTTATAGGAAAAATAATACTGTTGGATTACTCAAGGAAGCCTGCTAATTAAATAACAATAATACCTTGAGCACCTTGAAAACATCTTCAGATATTCAATTAAGGAACAATAACCCGGTGAACTTTAACCTATAGACTATATTCAGACTTTCTACATAAAAGTAATTGCATCAGTCATGATTTTCTCAAGCTACAACACAAGCTCTTGATTGGTAGCTCAACGTCTGAGACTCCTTTTTACTGCATTAATTGGGAAAGCAGACAATACTCTCCCTGTAAACTCCATTTTAGGACGAAGGTTAGTTGCCTTTGTACACGTTTACTCATTGAAATAGGAATGTTTGCTTAATAATTCAAAACAAATAGCACTAGACAACAAGTCCTAATCCTGATTTCTCCTCTGCCAGTGTAAATTAGGAGAAAATGAGGTGAAACTCTATTTGATCGGTGTAGAAAGATTTGTTTAAAACTTCTTTGAGAGAGATCAGAATTAGGCTCTAGCAATTGAAGCCTTTTCTTCCGGCTTCTTTGCTGGGATCCAAAAGAAGAATATGTAAATGCCATTGGGAATTTTCTCCCCAATTAAAGCAGCCATCAAGTTATGGAAAGATGTTTTCCATGTGGCACCTGGTACAATAACATTGTGCCGTTGTGCACAATGATTTATTAGTTACTATCCTGATTTGCTTTATTCAATTTGGTCTTATTATGCTGGGTATTTTCCCCCCTTAGGGGAAAGATGATCATCCTTGTGGGCCAAAGTGAGATCTTAGGTGATGAGCTATGTCCTACCTGCCTCTAGACCTGACTGAAGGAATGATTGAACCATTTATTTTAATTCCTCCTGGAGGTTGTCAGCCCATCTTTGTTTGGCAGGGCAGTGAGCACGTCCTTTAGTCAGGCATGTGATGGGAATGAAGCATGTGCTCCAACAGCTTTGCTGAGTCAGGGCCTGCCCTGGCCAGCCACGTGTCTTAATTTGTACCCAAAATTTCAGTGAATGAACTCTGCAAAGTTGATTTTGAGCACCTGCTTTACTACCAAGCTGTGACTGTTGCACAGAGCTGCAGACATAACCTGTCGTACACAGCAGTTTCAATGTCCTGTCCCTTGGCTATTGAGCAAAATTATCACAGTGCAAGCATTTCAGTAAAGTGCCCCCATGAAAAGTAAATCTTGGGAGCTTTCAGGATGTTTAATCATCTTTTCAGTGCAGGAGCTTGTTAATGCTAACATCTGCATATGTAATTTCTTGACTTTACCTATTTTTCTTTTCATTCAGAATTAAGGGATGGTCCAAATTGATACATTTTTTTGCATTTTGACCCCTGTTAATAATCTCAGCTTCACATCTTTTGTCAGTGCTGCCGTTTCCCAGTAATCCTTCTTTTACACATTTAAGTTCTTTGTACTGTTTCCCTCGTTTTCTTTTCTCACTCTTATCCCAGCTCAGCAAAAACGAGAGTTTTAGGCCTGGATTTTGCAGTCTGAGCCATCCAGGCAAACCTTTAAAAATTCCATGGGGTTCTGATGAACTGCAAATTCACAGACCAACCATACCTCAAAATACATTCATAATCCAGCTCTAAGCCAAGGGCATGGCTTCTGTGGGTACCAAGGTATTATTAATGATTGGTGAGACAAGCCCCTGATTTCCTAATGTTTATAAGTAAATATCAAATTGGAGAGTTGGGAAATTCAACTTTTCATTTGTGAAATGTTTATTTTTGGTATTGAAGGATGAAAATCTAACCACGCTTGTTGCGTGCTGTTGTTTAATGATTACTGTTACATGTACTCCCATAAGGAATGTTCCTGCAGGAGTAAGTGGACATTTCAAGTGTACCCAAGACAGGAATATTCAAGTCAGAATACTCAAGATAACTTACTCATCTTCTCTCATGCCCTGAGAGTTAGAATGTATTTTAAATGGCACTTTCATTTCTGGTTTGACCTGTGCATGACAGGTTAAAGCAATGTGGTTTGCCTTGCCACAATCACATTTTTACTGGATAATTACAAAGGGCTCTGGGCTTTCCCTTTAAAAAATCAGCCAAATATCCTACCGTGGCTGTGATTTGGGGTTGGTTTTTTGGTTGTTTTTTTTTTTTTCCTTCCATATTTAAATTTCACCTTCACTCTCCGTGCGGCGGGAACCTGCCTGGGAAATGCAGGTGGGAGTGGACACCGGAGCAGAGCCGGTGTGGCGCGCTGCAGGAAAAAAAACAACACGTGGCAGATGTTCGTGGCATTGCTGGATGCACTTCTGGAAGTTGCTCAGATGCTGCCATGATGAGCACAGTGTGAGAAGTTACATAGCATAGACTGCCTTCCCTCCAAAGGGCTCTGCGGAGTAGTAAGCGTCCTGGCCCTGATCCAGCAAGGCACTTAAGCATATGCTTAATTTTAGGCACATGAGTGGTTTCAGTGAAGACCTAAGAGAATTATTTTTAATTCACAGATCATTTAATTCAATAGGCAGGTCTGCTGCAGCATATGAAAAGTAGATCTTCATATTAAAAATACTTGGGAAATCGGCGATGAACAAACGTTGTGTATGGGCAGCAAGCGTTTCTAAAAAGCAGAATGAGGTAGTCATCACCTTTATTGTGGGAAAATACAAAGCAGATCAGGCAGAAGCACTTGCAGCTATCTGGGAGCTATTTCTAAATTGAAAATAAGGAAAAATAAAAGCCCATAAGAACACTTTTTTTCATTGGAAGTAGAGAAAAATTTATTCTCTTGATGTAAATAAAAACCTTGTTTGCAGATTGAGGAATTTGTTTGTGTTGAATTTCAGCATCAATTTCAATATTTTATAGTACATTTATCTACAGCTGGAGCATGACAGATTTGTGTATATTTATATGTTTGTGTACATAATACATATGTATACACACATACACAAGGATGCCCAAAGATATACATATACACAGTTTGAAAACTCATCATTATTGCTGGAGTATAAAAACATGCCTGATGCAGAAACTTGTCTCGAGTCTGTTAGCTTAGAGACTGCGTTCATCTGGCACCGTGGGCTCCTCGCAGAAACAGGGAACAACTTCTGTGTAGGAGCAGAATTCCATGAGATCTTGGCTGGAGGTGAACGGCTCACCTCCCTCCAGATCTCTCCCAAACCTTTCCCTGCCACCTTGCCTGACATTCCACCCTCTATAAATTTGTAGAGAGGATGTGTTCTTTTTGCATCCCATTCCGCAGGTAGAAATGGCAGTGGGGTATTTGGGGTTTGTTTAAACAACCCCAAAAGGAAGCCAGGAGTACAAGCATGCTGCTGGTATTAGTCCTGTTGCTCTGGTCATTAGAGAAAGGTGCCCAGGTACTCCCAGCCATGAGCGTGGGGTGCAGGAGAATATATGGAATGCAGGGAAATCGTACTGAGCCTGACAAACAATTAACGATGGAGCAGATGGTGCCCCTGCAAAACATTCAATAATAAATGTGTGCGTGCGCCGGAATCAGTGACTCTAAGTAGGACAACCTAAAAAGGTATGCCACTTATCCTGTGGGCAAGCAGGACTTTACAGTTCTTTTAATAATCCCTTTATCCTGTGATTTCTCCTGTGACCCTGATTTCCAAAGCAGGAGGTCAGCCTGGCCGGCCCAGTGCAGCTCTCCCTCTAATTGAAGTCCTGCTCTGTCCCGCCCGAGCTGCCGGATCCCGGCCTGGGCTGCAGCCCGGGCTGCTCCTTTGTCACTGAGCATACCCGTGAAAATTAAATGAACATTTGGTGGTAGGCATGTTTGCAGAGAAGAAGGAAAATACTGTTATGTAAAGTGCCATCACATTTTGATACCGAGTCTAGAGGCATTCCTTGCACAAGGGAGGTGAGCGTGGATGCATCCGCCCTGGTTCCTACAGACAGTCCACAGCTCAAAGTTATTAATTTTTCTTACACAGAGATTTATTTTTCTTTTCAAATCTTAATTTTAAATGTTAGAATTACTTTTTTTTTGATTGAAAAGGCTTTAATTTAAAAATTTTTAATTTAAATTTTTTTAACCATCTGTTCTTTTAAGATCTCCCTAGTGTAACCTTAGAAAAATGAAGAATACGTCTTTAAATCTTGTTTGGTTTGAATGAATGGGTAGATAATCCTGATCAGATGTTTCTTTAGAGAATAATGTTTAAAACGATTATGGAACTTAGCTATCCTGTCTGTTTCCTAGGTACAGTATTTTCATTTCAGTTGTGAAGTCATTAGGGGTCATCCAAGGTAACCGTTTATTAAAATAGTCCTCTTTTGTTTCAGATTTCCTGTTGAGATACTTTAACATGTAAAAATCTCCCCGCTGATGTGTCATGTTAGCTTTCCTAACCTCTAGATAGAAACCACAAAGCAGCCTACATAGCTGTATGACTGGTTACCCACCTACATAAACAATAATTACTGCTAAGTGGGAAATTAGATGTCACATTTTAAGTCTAAATGAAAGTAAAGTATTTGAGAATACTGTCATTAAATGCATAAAGCTAATCGCAGTTCTCTCACTCTGTTTGTTTTGTAGGACATTTGGGCTTCCAGGACAGTTTTGTCACATCAGGTGTTTTCAGTGTGACTGAGCTAGTAAGAGTCTCACAAAGTAAGTATCATTTTGTGGCTGGTTTATTTGGTTTCTGCAATCCAAGGTTGTTGGGTTTTTTTTCCTTTGATTCTTATTGTTCCCTTCCTCAATTCAGAAACAGCATCTTGAAAATTAGGACTCTCTCCTCCCCTGTTCTTTCCAGTGGGCAGCATTTATGTGCCACTTCTTTTAATCAGTGAAAATAAATCAGCAGAATTTTAAAGCGAGCTGATAAATAATTTGATTCTGCAAACTTGCATGTGCAAGTTGATAAACTCGTCTGGCACCCAGCTGAAAATGGGCAGAGTGCAGACAAATGCATACAGAAATCAGCTTCCCATGGATCCCTTGCAGGATCCAAGGGCTGTATTGTAACCAGACCTTTGGAAATTACCTGATCTGTGCTCATAAAGCTGGAAATTTTCTGATGCTGTTTTTGCACCTTGTGTTCATCCATGCTGTGTGTACGTGTCTGTGTGTGTGATTCTTGGGGCTGTCCCAGGGCAGGGCCAGGAGTTGGACTTGGATGATCTGTGTAGGTTCCTTCCAACTCAGGGTATTCTCTGAGTTTGGGGTTTGTACACCTGCAAGTTTTTGAATTCATTAATAATGCAAACAACTGTGCCAACTTCAACCCTGATAATCTCACACATCCTGACTTCCCCTGGCCCACATTTTCCATTAGCTGTATGGAATTCTGTCTTCTAGAAGGATTTGGGGTTTGACCTTTAAAGAATGCTAATGCCCCCAGCGTGAGTGACACACTGCAGCATGATCATTACAGGCTTGTCAATACTCACTGACAACACTGAATTAAGAGTACCTGTCACCACCCTGTTCCATTGATCAAAGGTGCATTGATTGTATTTTGCTATGACATAATCCAGATAGTCCAAGAGCATGGACAGGGTCTTGCAGAGACACTGCTGCTAAGCCAGGCCTGTAGGAACAAGTCCTTTAGGGATCGAAAAAATTCCTCCCTGTGAGGGTGAGGAGGCCCTGGCACAGAGAAGCTGTGGCTGCCTCATCCCTGGAAGTGTCCAAGTCCAGGTTGGAGCAACCTGGACACGTTGTGGGAGGTGTCCCTGCCCATGGCAGGGTGGAACTGGGTGATCTTCAAGGTCCCTTCCAACCCAAACCATTCTGTGGTCTTTTCTCCAGCTAGTGTGGAGCTGTGGGATAATATCACATTATCACCAATCACCAGTGCTTCAGGTGAAACCCTCAGCTCTGTGCCCCTTCAGAACCTTGGGGTGTAACCAATCTCTTTTAATGATAAAAATGGTTCTCCTCCTAGGTAACAGAAATATTTATTTGTGTGCTGGCTCTGGGCATGTGATTTAAGTCATTCTGAGGCTAGAATCTAACTGGCACTAACCTAGTAGAAAAATCTGTGGTTTTAAGTCAGAACACAGTTTCTCAGAGGATTTTCCTGGTTTACTTCCTCTTTTGGAAAGACACCAGCTAGTAAATTGGCTTTACATTCAAAAAAAGGATAGTACAAGGAAAACATGGAGAGTGGGAGATACATGAGAGCTGTATGCCCTGGAGAGAGGCAGAGAGAAAAAATGTTGAAGAAAACATTTCTCCTGAGCTTCCTTCCCTGACAACCGGTGGGAATTTTGAGAAAAGGGCAAAGTTAAGAGGACTCAGAAGTCAAGAGGAGCTGCTGAGTGCTCTGCACATTTGCGAATCACTTCACTTGCTGAAGTGCCTAAGCAGAGACTTTGGCATTTAACTGGCTGTACAGGGAGCAGAGCCTGGCTGGTACCTGGGTGGACAAACCCAGGTTGTCACCAGGCTTTGAGCGTCTCCGTGTTGTGTCACTTCATGTCAGTGTGACAGCCAGAAGCTTTTGAAGCCCAAAGGCTTCACCCTCCCCCTCTGCCAGGCATCCCACTTCCCCACACTCTTATCTTGGCTGGAGGAGCCCTGCACAGCAGAGCTGCCTCTGGACTCTGTCAGCCGTGCTCCATGTGTGCACTTTTCCTAGGAAAGTGCCCCACTCCTGCCTGGAGCCTTCCCAACCTCCCCCAGAGCTTGGCACTGACCTCGTGAGCATCGTGTTTCAAGCTTATTAATTTTCCCTGATATTTTATTGTAACTAAACTGAAACACTGGGTATCAGAAATCCTAGCACTCAGCATGTTTTACAAATTATGAGCTGTGTCTGAGATGTTCCCTCTGCTTGCAGTTGAAGTGCAGCACCTTCAAGGATGGGGCACCTGCAGGCAGGAAGAGCAGGGACTTTATTAGAAACAAGAAAGAAGGTGTTGGTGGGAAAAATATAAAGATCCAGCTTTTATCTGTTCCAGACACAGGGGTTTGCACTGTTTTTCATGGGCTCTTTAATAATCCTGGGAGGTCAAGGCCTCCGTTTTATATCCTGTCTACAAGCCAGCACCTCTACCAAAAATAGTGTCCCCAAAGCATATCGGGATATCACTTCAGAACTGACTCAGGGGGAAGAGTGCCAGCAACTGATTTAGCTACACTGCTTTTGATAGCACCCTGGATTTTCCTTGGAGATGCCCCAGACATGTACTGACCAGCCTTAACCTTGTTTACTTTATGAGGTCTGAGAAGCCCACAGCCTGACATGCCCTGGCTACCCAGTAGGATATGTTTAGTGTCAAGTCTAGCAGCATATTCCCAGAAAACTCAGTATTAATTCACATGCTCATATTCAAAGAATTATTTAACATAACAGAGCAACGCAGTAATTGCTGCATATTTGCCTAAATTGGTAGGCACGGTCTTTTAAAGTTAACATAACCCTCTCTGGGTTGTCTGCATGTTCCTGTGTCCTGGTTTGAGACCAGTCCTCTTTCCAAAAAGGTCATTTTTGAGTATGCCCGCTGTTATTTTTCTTTCTATGCTTGCTTTTGGTAATATAATGATAGAAATAAGTGATTTCCCCCCAATTTTAACTGGCCTGCGGCAGCTGTTATCTAAAATTAATCTTAAAAAATATTGTGGGTAGCAATTATGTGCCAGGTTTATTTAGTGAAGTTCCCAGAGGTCCACATGACAAGGAGTCTCAAGTAAGAGGCAGTTGTCTCCGTCATGCAAATTTGGGGAATGAATTAATCAAGTGAAAGGTCAGCTGTTTCTGTTATCTATCTTGCCTATCAGTGCTGATCATCACACTTTCTGTGAGCTATTGAACAAGTCTAGACTGTGCTGGTAACAGAAACTTGCTTTCTTCAGTCCCATAGATGCAGATTTTCTTTCGAAATGCTGCCCAGCTGCTGAGCCTTGCAGAGCCTAGTAAAACAGAGAAAAGAGATCAGAGATGTGCATCTGAAAAACAAAGACTCCTCTCCAGCCCATCTGATGTGGGTGTTGCAGCTCATGCTGTCAGTTCTCCTCCATTATTAGCAGGCAGAGGGTGTGAGCTCCTCTCTAAGTGTTGTCTGTCACCCCAGATACTGGGGAGACCCTTCCAGATAACAGAGGCTTCATTCTTCCCTCTCTGGAGAGGTCTGTGCTGACAACAAAAGGCTCAGAGGCAGAAGCGTCGGAGATGGACGGGCCTGGGAAGTGACAGCCAGCTGTTGGCCCAGTGAAACCTCCTCCTTTTCTCCCCTTGTTAGGAAAATATTCCACAGGCTGTGGGCAGCTATCTCAGGACACTGGAGGAGACCCTCTGCAGAGGTGCTCTGGTGCCAAGTGTCCCCTTCCTTCCCTTGGCAAGGGCTGGGAGGTCGTGGCAGGCTGGAGCAGGGAGAAGGGCACAGGGAATGCATTCCCCCCTTGGCTTTAGGTCTGCACCATGTGCTCTTGTGCAGGGAGAGCTGCTGGGAAGATCTCCTCCCTCGGAGGTCATTCAAGCAGCCAGATAAACTGCACTGCCCAGGATGTGAAGAAAGATTTAGGATTTATGAACGCTCGCTAGAGCCAAATCAAACATATTTGTTTGGTGGTGTGTTATTTGTCAAAATGACATCATTTCTCGTGCTGATAAACAAGGGAATTCTGACTGCACCCTGGCCTGAAAATGCCACACGTTGGGTTCAACGTGTGCTGTGTGCAGCGAGGAGCAGTGGGGGGGACTTCTGATCCTTCTGATGAGCATGTGGCACCACAAGCACACCAACTTGCTCACTGCTCCTGTGTACACACAGAAAATGGTCCAGCTAATTATCCCTGAAACACTCAGACTAATTCCATGGGTGGGTGGTACGTCTGTGGGCAGGAGGCTTTGAGAAGCTCAGGATCCTGCCACACTGATGATACAGCAGGTGCCAGGCTTGGGGATGGAGCTTTGGGGATGCAGACAAAGCTGAATTGTCCTTGCCATGAGGGCAAGGGCTGGGATGGAGAGGCACTGCCAGCACTCCAGGCATGGAGTGCACGGGTGCTGCTTGTGTCTCTCATCCAGCTTTTCCCACTGGGAAAAGTGAATCCCAGCACGTCCTGGGTGCCCTTCCAAGGTGTGGCATGCCCTGGCTTTTGTGGAGGGGCTGGGCTGGGCAGTGGATGCCTTCTTGTAGCCCAGGAGAGGGGGAGAGGCTGTTCTGCTCCTCACAGAGCACGTGTGTGCAGCCGGGGTGTGATAAACCTGCTCTCCCCGAGCTGCAGCCTGTGTGTTTTCTGCTATACTAAGCACTACAGTAGTGAAGGCAGTTAAAGTCAGCAGCATGAAAATTAACATTTAAAAAGATATTCTATATTCCTTAGCAAAGCACTGCTATCCAAAACTCTCTGTGTGGGCTTGGGCATGAGAGGGAGAAAAAAAGATTATAATAAAAAATAGACTGCAGGCATAGAGTGAACAGTTGCCGTGACCTTGCCTTTTGTATGCCATTACACAATTCAATGGCAGTCCACTCAAACCTTGCTCTCGATCAATATCCTATTAAAGCAGCACAAAAAGTCTCTATAAACTTAGTGGTTAGCTATGTTTATAAATGGAACTCAGCATAATTAGATGGTCAATAGCAGGCTGTACTTGTAATTTTAAAATGAACATCACACATTTCATATCTGTTGTATTCGGCGAAACCTCTTTGAATCTAATGATACAGTGTGGAGGAAACAAAGGCCTTGCAAAAAAAAAAAAACCCACCCAACTCCCAGCAGCAGCACAATGTGTTTCCCTTTGTTTATGGAGTCACAACACAGGAAAAAGTTTATTAGTCAAATGTCATGTTTCTCCCATCTAACCTTAAACACATTATCACTTCACTGCAGTGTTACACGTGTAATGATCTTAGTCACATCTCAGCCCCTCTGTAAAAATAAATACATACAAATGGAAAAAAAAAAAAAAAAGTGGCTAAATATTAACATGGCTCAAAGAAAGTGCCATATTCCAAGGGAGACAAATACCAGCCTGGCTGGTTTTATTTAGTGGGTTTCCTGTTCTGTAATTCAGTAATTTTTTCAAAATAAATATTGCAATTAGGTTAAGTCAGAGGGTTTTTTCTTAATTTCTCCATTATTTTTCTTGACATTTCGGGTGAGGAGCTGAGCTGGAGGGAACAGGCTGGGAGCAGGGTGGTGCTGCCCTGCATCCCAGGAGTAGAAAAGTGTCAGGCAGGGGCACCAACCTTTCTCCTCCTCCTTTTTTTTTTGGGCAAACCAGCTCCTCCTGCCCCCCCGAGTGTGTCCCAGCTGCACAGGGAATTTTTGTGGTGCCAGCAGCTGAAATGGGGGTTCCAGGCTGGGTGTGGGGCAAGAGGGATCCTTCCCTCTCACCTCCTTCCAGCTCACAGCCGTGGCACCTTGATGAGATTTTTGCTTTGACTCACAGTTGCAGTTTCTGACATCCTTTCCCATTTGGGGGATGTTCCTGAGCTGTCAGGAGGTCACTTTGCTGCAGAGCATTTCTTACAGGGGTAATGGTGTGTTTTAGATGTCACTGCCTGCAGTGTGTGAGGCTGCAGCTCCCACCACTCTGCTCCATATGGGGCTGGAGCGTGTTCCTGGGGCATAGGAACAGGGCTAGGGAGGTTGTGTGGTGAATTGTCATATGCTGCAATGAACAGGTTTGGTTTAGACAGAGTTTTTTAGTTTAGACAGAGTTTTTTAGTTTAGACAGAGTTTTTTAGTTTATACGAGTTTTGCCACAGTTTGCACCACTTTGATCCCTTTGGGTACTCTGCAGAGATGCTGCCTTTGCTGGGAGTCAAAGAATCACAGAATAATTTGGGTTGGAAGGGATTTTAAAGCCCATCTCATTCCAGCAGGGACACCTTCCACTATCCCAGCCTGCTCCAACCTGGCCTTGGACACTTCCAGGGATGAGGCAGTCACAACTCCAGCATGTTGTTGTGATTTACGGCAGTAAATGCAATAACTGCAGGCAAAGGTACAGATAGGCTTTGGTGGAAGACAGGCACTGTCAGAAATGCAGGAGAAGAGATTTTGGAACAGCTCAGCCTTGTGCAACCTTTGCCACAGCACTTCTGGGGCCAGAGACCTTGAGCTGGTGGTGGCAGGGTGGTGGCTCCTGTGCAAGGACTGACACAGGGCTCAGGTGCTGGCCCCCACAGCCCAGCCAGACACTTTAAGCTCTGCTGGTGTCTATTAAACTCGAGTTTTGTTCTTTAACTCTCTGGTTTCAAACTGGTATTTGAGTGTGCCAAGTTTTGGCCAGTGACCAGCACACCATCCTTTGTGTTTGCTACCCAAGCAGCTGTGGGATCAGCCCTTTCTGCTTTGCACTGAGTTTACACAGCACCAGCAATACCTTGTTCGTTCCCTACCCCTCCTCTGGACACACATTCCTTTTTTCTATAGGACCAACTCAAGAAATATCCCGGATTTGGGGAAAGGGCAATAAACACAGCAGGGGGGAAGAAAGAAGGGAAGCATTACCCACATACCAGTTTTTCTTCCTTATCTCCTTGGAATAAAACTGTTTCATAAATCTGGCAATGTCCAGGAAATTCATTGTGCCTCAGAAAGAAGCGGTGCTTTAATTTAGTGCTTGCCTTTTTATATTCCTGTTTGGAAAACTGTGTGCTTAACCTGTAAGTTGGGCTTTGGGAGGCAGAGGATGCAGAGGAATTGCTCAGGAAAGGGTTTGCAGAGCACAAATCTGTTTGGCAAGGAAGTTGCTGAAAACTGTGGAGTAGATGCTGCAGAGAGTACCTTTATGATTGATTTCCATTCAAGTCAGACTGACTGCAGTGTGGTCATTTTTCTAACCCATAACTGCACACACTGCAGCAGTCTGCTATCTGCAGGGTGTCTGAATTATAGCAGTCCATGTCCCTGTTACCTTTTACACAAATTACTTACACCGGTTTCTTTTTCCATGCAAATTCATCAGTTTTACAGCCTCTTGTAGCTGTTGTCAGGAAACCGTTGCAGAAAGCACAAATTGATAAAACGAGTTAATTTTACTGTGCTTAATTTTTCTTCCCCTCTGTTAACACACCCTCTCATATACCCAGTGTGCAGGAAGCGTATGATAGTTAAGAGAAGATAACAAAGGATTTGAGTGTTCTTGTCATAAATTACTTCCCAACTTAATTCCTTTTAATGATCATTCCAGATTTTCTCAAGTTTTAATGGCGTTGTGCATTTTCCGTCCCCGGCTTTTAAAAGTCCGTGGATATCCAGGCTGTTCCCTTTCTGTCTCAATGACGTTCTTAAAAGATCCTTGCCAAACAACAACTAATTGTCTTGTGGGGATGATGAGGCAGCTGCAAAGCAACATTATTCCTCTGTCAAATCTGACATTGTGAGCTCCTTAAGACTTGGGGTGAAATACTGGCCCCGTTACAGTCAGTGGCAGCACTCCCAGCCCAGACATGTTAGCTGGGTGATAGGAGCTATCCTGTCTTCATTTCCTCACTCCTTCCCTGTTGGACTGAAAGATTTTTCCATGTTTGAAAATGGGCCAGCTTCTCAGACCAAAGATTAAACTTGGCTCAGCATCCCTGTGTGGCACTGAGACTGCTTCGCCTTTGTGGCTGTGAATCAGGGCTCTCAGACAATGCAGCCCAGGCCAAGCTGGTGCATTTCATTGTGCAGGACATCCTTTTTCAGATGGCTCTGAAATGTGAGAGAAAATCGTGATCTGTAATTGTCAGCCCCTGAAGTTGTATTGTCCTGTAAATAGCACTGGAACAGCCACAGTGGACATGGTGCCATTTGCTGTATTAGTGGCATTTCGGCACCAAATCCATTCTCTGCTGACTTCACTGTTAAGCTGCTCTGTTCCCTGTCTGCTCCCAGAAGAATACAGCACATGGAGTTCATGGCTTGTGCCTACAAATTTCAGGATGTGTGTAGGAATCTGTGATGTTTAATGTGAAACCAAAGATTGGGACAGGGAAATTGCAGGGATTCATATCCCTTGCAATAAAAATTTCAGTACTGGGCAAGGTGATGTGGTGAGGAGTGGAAGCTCACTGCTGGATAAAACTTTTGGGGAGTTGTATGTCTCTAGCTCTGATTTAGCTGGAGGAGAGGCCAGAGGAAAGCTCAGATGCTCTTAGGCAGAAAAGAGCTCAAGTTTCTCATTTGCTTTTTTAACCTCTGTGCTTGTGGCTGTACATCACATGTACCCCAGAGGTTCTGAGGTGTATTTCCCTGCCTATACTGCTTATAGATCCTGCCAAGCACTCTGCAGGGATGATGCAGCCTATCTGTAACCATGCCAATAGAGACAACGTGGTCCTAAAAGCAACAGGTTTCATTAAATGTTAGAATGACATTAATAGAAAAGCAGCGCTTAGAGAAAGTCATGCCATAATTGTTTTTCATTTTAAAAAATAATAATAATATCTTTGGAGGAATGCAAGAGAGATTCTATGTCATGGAACATTGTATTCTTGATAAAATTTCCATCTTCTTGATTGCAATGCCAGGTACCATTAGCATTTCCTAATTTCCACATCCCACCTGTTCCCATCGTGAAACTAAACACACTCATGAGGAAGAAGAAAGTGATTTTGAAGTGCAATTCATGCCATATTCACATGACTTACTGACTGCAATCTCTTTTGTTTCCCCAGCACCGATAGCTGCAGGAACAGGCCCTAATTTCTCCCTCTCAGATTTGGAAAGTTCTTCATACTACAGCATGAGCCCAGGAGCAATGAGGAGGTCTTTACCTAGCACATCCTCTACCAGGTAATTTAATCTCTGCCTACTACCAGGTTCCTTGGAAACCCAAGCCAGCATCATTACTCATCTGGGAAACTAACCATTAAATTCTCTGACAAGCTGTTTGGGGGCCTCACGATGTGGAGCTGTTTCAGATTCACAGAGCTGAATGTTCAGCTGGATTGCAGTAAAGTTCTGTTTGTGTGTACAAGCCTCTAAGAAAAACTGCTGCGTGGACTTGTGTAGCTCCTGGTTGTATCTGGGTGTATCAGGAGAAGTTCCACTGGAATTGTTGAGTTTCAGCTTGTGGCAGAAGAGAACTTGGAGCATAATAAGATGCAAGGAAAGTCTTAAGATAGACTAACATGTATTCTTTATTGTAAAAAGTGTTACCTGTGAGACTAAGTCTGTTTTAGGACCTTGTTCTATAAAGCATTTAGTTTTCATAAAGCATTTAGAAGTTTGTGACTCAGCCTTTGGAAAACTGAATTGCTAATGCAGATGACTGCCCCATCTGATTTTGATTTCAGCTTAGATGCCAACTATCAAACAAGGATATTTTTTATTTTTTACCTTTCACTTTAATCATCCATGAGATTAGATTTATAAACAAGCTCAGTCACTCGAGTAGTCTTGAACACTATTAAGGAACCAGATTGATTTTTTTTTCCCCCACAGCCAAAATAGATCACTTATTTCAAAGACATGACAAGAAAGTCTAACTCCAGCCCAACACTCTTCCACGTTTTTATCTCAGCCTGCAGTGCCACCAGCTTTGCAGTCAGCCAGTACACGTGTGAAAAATCTCTGTAGTTTGAATATAGCTGTTGTTTTTATTTTAAAAATAATAATCTTTAACGAGAGGCTCTTAGCAGTAACTTCTCACAGTTTGCAGTGATTGGAAGAACATTCTGTCTTGCACTTAGTGTGCACGTTATGAAGCTCGGTGACTACAATTCCCATTACACATCAATTAAAAACTTGGTGCTGTTTCTTTCTTGCCTGTAAACTGTGTAGCCTACAGCACTCATCATTAGCACCATTCTCAGGTAGAATTTACTGGTGACTCCAGAAGCAAAAGTGAGGTTATTAATGTTACTTAAGAGCTCAGTTGTTGCTCTTCTATTCTTCTGCAAATAGCTACCACTGATAAGGAGCTAATTATAAACAGCATGGGTAGTTAATAACTTGGTAATATGTTTGTTTTCCTCTCATTAGGCTGTTCCCAGTCAGAAAAAAAAAAAATTCTTTAAATACACAGACTCAGCAGAATTATCAGGCGGTAATTATATTGTATGCACACAATTTCCCCTATTGACACATAACAATTCTCTAAATTAAGGAATGGCCAAACCTGCATTCCACACATGCCATAAGACTTATTCTTCCTGTTTCTCACCAACTGGTTTTGCACACCCGCCAGCTCCTACCTGTGCAGAGCTTCGGGTGGGGAAGCTGCAAGCTCTAAACCAATAGTGGTAGATTTTATGTCTGTTAAACGTGTTCCCCCTACACAGAGGAGCCTGTTCTTGAATGCCTTAAGTCTTAATCGAATACAGATTTGGGGGGGAAAAAAAAAAGTGAGCTGGCCCAGCCTTGGAAAAGTACTTAGAAGAGAAATTCTCAGTAAGGTCTCCATGCAGTCTGTACAACTCATTATGGAAAACAGAGCCAAGCTGAGTGTCTTTGGCTCTGGGATCCTCTCCCTGCAGAACTGCTGGAGCCAGTGGCCACCAGAGACCACTCAAAGGGCTCTTCTGTGTCCTGAGCCTCTGGTGAGGGAGGTGTGATGTATCACAGGGGGATTCTTTAATGCTGACACTGGCCAGAGATACCCATTGGGGGCTTTCTGTGCTTGCTGGCACAGCTGCAGAGTCAAATGCTTCTTATTGTAGGATAACGTGAACATTTGAACCAAGAATGGATTCTTCCGTCATTCACTTGCCTATGCTTCTTCTTATGGGACTGAAATCTGGGCTAATTGAAAAGATTGAAAATAAAAGTTTGAACAGATAAACAATTTGCTTTCAGAATAAGCCGTGAAAAAATCTGGCGGTGAAAATAAGTCTCGTGTGTCAACACCATGTTCACTCAAACTGCAAGAACCACGCAATGCAAATAAAATTCCTGCCTTTTTATTGACCTCTGCGTGCTTTGAAAAATGTCCTACTTCTGAATCTGTGAAAGCCTAAATGTCAGACTAACTTCTGGTCAAACTGGTGCGTGTTTAGGGGTTTGGCCTGTGAAATTTTTTTTGTATCTCACCAACGCACCCTAAAATCTGTTCTGCCTTGAGTTATTCTCAAGCATGTCCCAACAGCAGTGCTTTGATTCCTCTTCCACGCCTTCATTATTTGTTTTTTTTGCATTCTCAGCTCCACAAAACGTCTCAAGTCTGTGGAGGATGAGATGGACAGCCCTGGTGAGGAGCCGTTCTACACAAGCCAAGGGCGCTCTCCGGGCAGTGGCAGCCAGTCCAGTGGATGGCATGAAGTGGAGCCAGGTAAGCCCCGGCTCCCAGAGCCCCAGAACATCATCTCCACTTGCTCTGTTTTGTTATCAGGATTGCTGTGGTAGAGAGGTGATCAGTTCTAGACGTCTCGTCACTTCTGAGAAACGGCCTAATGAAAATATGGCAGTGGTTTTATTGCTCCTGCAGCTGTGAATGTTTCTGTAGTGTGTCACTTCTGTGTTTTGGCCAAATATCTGAAGTATTTAAATAATGCAGCAGAAGATAGGCGGTCTTTTTCTGTCAAATTCTCCAGATCCAGTTCTGGGATAGCTTTTTCTAGCAAAAAAGCAGTACCTGTCTGGGCTGTGCTCCATCAGTTATGCTGCTTAAATAAATATCCCTAAACTTGTATAAGGTAGAAGGACTTCTCAAGCATTATACAACACTTGAGATCACTTAGCAATGACTTTTAAGAGACTTACAGAAGGAGTTGTTTTATTAATCTGTAATGCTGTGAAGTGTGATTGGAGGCTTCATATCAAAATAGATATCACTGGGTGTTACACTTCAGAACGTTGAGGAAGCTCTTTGGCCTCTTCTCAGTTAATTTTTGTGTGTGATCTTTCCTGTTGATCATTTTTGTGGGTTATGTTATGTTACGTACTTAACTGTCCATTGATCACTTATCCTGAGATCATCTGGGTGCTTAATACTATTGGAAATATTTTTCTGGGTCAGTGCTATGTGCATAGGTGGAGTTAATGCCTCAGTGTTGCTTACAGCTAAATAATCAAGTATTTATTTGCCAATAAAAATAACAGAAGTCTTATTTGTTAGAGGAAGGCAAGCAGTGCCTCCCAAGGTTTGAGAAGGTCCTCTAAAAGTGCAAAGGATCTTTTGCAATATGTATTTTTTGTCTTTCTTGTTTGTATGGATTTAAAATAGTATGGGTTTGGTTTGTTTGGAAAAAACACATGCTTGTCCAGGGCACTGTGTATAATGAACTCTACAGCAGCGAAAAGTAAATTCGACCTGCACAGCATTAAAATCAGTTCTGTGGGCACTTGGCCAGCCACCTATATCCTTCATCATGTAGGAAACATACCCACAGCTTTCTCTGGAGACCCTGTCAAACAGCTGTCCTTTACAGCATGCCCAGAAAGTCACCAAATTTGGGCTATTCCAGACTGGGAGGAGACTGATTCCTGTGCCTGGGAGCCCTTGGAGGATCCCCTGCCAGCTGCCCTCTCTCCTCTAATGAGGAGGAGCCAGCTTGTGGGCCCTTATTGACTGCAGATGTGGCACTTTGGCAGGAGGAGAGGGTGGACCTGCAGGCAGACAAGTGCCAGGCTCCCCGTGACTGCCTTGCCACCGCCGTCCCCAGGGCTCTGGTGTTTGCTCCGAGGTGTCCTCCTGCTCCACGGGCACCAGGGGCTGTCCCTTCCATCAGCTCCAAGCTCCAGATGATGTAAGGCAGAGCTTCACCTTGTGCTAAACCTCTGCTCGCCGAGCGGCAGAAACGCGGACAAAAGCTGGGCTGAAAGGGAGAGCTCACAGCCCGCTCTGCAGACACAGATGGCTGAAAACTGACTGGGTCACTGCTTCTGCATCTCTGTCAGGCTGGGGGACAGCTCCCCCCAAAGTTTGGGGTGCTCGTTGTTAATGACAAATGGTCTCCATTTGTGGAGCAGCCAGAGGTTGGTTATTAATTCTGCTGTCACCTCTGGTGGTTTTTCCCCACGTGTGGTCATTACCTCTGGCTCATCCAAGTCCTGGCTTGATGGTGGCACTGAGCTGCTGAGCTGGGCAAGGGAAGTACTCAAAGCCTTACACCTCCAAAGCACCTCTGCTGCTCTTGGCACCACTGGGTGCCCATCATGAGGAAGCACAGCTGCCCATGTCAAGCTTCCTGAGGTGCTCAGAAAGGCAAGAACAAGTCAGACAAGAGAAGGTTCTTCCTTCCTTGTGACCTTCCTCACTTATTATAGAAAAATCCCAAATTCTGCTTAGTCTTGCCTGTAAAATGGCAGAAAATCACCTTGCAGCATCAGGGACTGTAGCCAGGTACCAACTAGATATAGCTCAGATTCACCAAGCTATCTATCACTGTCACAGCTGTGAAGAAAAAGAGCTTTATCCTGCCCACATGGGATGCACTTCCAAGCCATCCTTGTGCTATATCCACGCAGCCCCACCCCAGTGCTTCTGCCGTGGCTTTCCAGGAGCCTGTCCTCTGAATTCATTGCCTCAGCTTCTCTGTAGAACAGGGTCACTGCAAGAGCACGGCTGACAGAGGGATTACCTGAAGAGCCACAGCTCATCAGTGGTGAAGGACAAAACAGTGCTGAGTGTCCTTCCCTGCCAGGGCAGCAGTGGTGTGTCACTGGCCCGAGGTGCTCCCCTAGGGGGACACATCCTGCTGTGGTCTGTGCACAGACATCACACCTGGGTCTGACACTAACGTGTGGCCTTTTGTGTTTGACACAGGGGTTTCACCTCCAGAAGCGTTAAATGCTTTAGGAGTCTTTAGTGGGGCATCTGCCTAGAAAATAATTTGGTCACCTGAAAGCTGTACAAGTGATGTTAACATCCCATTTTAGCTGGGGGCTTTCCACAGCATTCCTCTTTGAGAGGGAACTTTGGAACCTGGACCAGTTTCAGATCCATCCTTTCCGATGTCTTTATTTCCAGAGAAAGGCCTTGCCATTTATTTAATCTACAATCAAAATGGTGGCACAGTTTTTAGCATGCAGTAATCTCTGAGCTTCGGTGTTTTGTTTTCTTCTCGGTGAAATTCACAGTAGAAGTTTAAAGACTAAACCCATCTTTTTGTTTAACTTGGCATTTCTTCCCTGCGGCTCATTTTGTGCTGTGTGGGATAACACAGGTATCAGCAGTGCAGAATGGTGCTGTTTCAGAAGACAGGCTGAAGTTTTATCCCGTGCTGGCAGAGCTGTGCAAGCCAGGTTTCCAAACTCCATAATTAAACCCTGTCCTTTGGGTTACTGGCCAAACAACAGGAGGAGGAAATCAGACCAAGGAAAGGAAGCTTAGACTTGTCTGTGGGATGGCTGCTCTGGCTGGGAAGGAAAGTTTAGAGAGGAGCCAGCAGCCAAGCTCCCAGCCCAGTAGGATCCACACCAAAGATAATAATACATCCTTTGCCTTTATTGCCTTTGAGTAGATTGCTTCCTCACAGGAGATTTAGATTTATGCAGAGATAGCTTCTTGGCCTATATGCCTTGACAGGTTTATGGGAGTGAGAGGATGAATATTCCGTCTCTGTGTGTCGCATCTGCTTAATTTTGAGGTGTGCACATGAGAAAGAGGGGAGACTCAAACACTGGAGCAGGTGTGAAGCACACACGTGCTTGTGGCACAGGCACTGGGAGAGGGTGGTAGTGAAAGGTGTGGCCTGGGACAGTGCAGGGAAATCAGGTCTGTGTGAGAGGGAGATGGAAGAAATGCACTTCAAAGAGAGCAAAGCGTAGAAGAGAAGGGGAAAATGAGACGACAGCTTTAGACCATACAGAAGGGAAAAAGAACAAATGCCAGAAAAACAAAGATTTGACTTCCTAGAAAGGAAATATGAAATGGAATATGTGAACTCCTCTTAGAGAAAGAGCACTCCAGGCAGAGGGTTATTTACCGCCAGCCGTGACTAGTCACTCTACATCTGTCTCCATTTTTTTCTCTTGAACAAATTCTCTTTTTGGATACTTTTCTTCCTGCTTTGCTTCCCCGTGATTGCCCCTGTAAGTGGTCTTTGGAGGGCAGGCTGTATGCTCAGAACATATGTGCAAACTGGCTGGAGAACAGAAGAGGACAAAACCACTCTGTGTGCTATTTAGATTAGGCACTGGATGCTTCCCCCGTGCCTACTCCTGGGGTCCCTGCTGTGTGCAGGATACAGGCTGCACCTATTGTCCATCCACAGCCCTTCCTCTGAGCTTTTATTTGCTCTGCTGAGGCACCCTGATGTCTGTCTCACGTGGAGACTTTGCTGGTGTAGATCCTCCGTGCTTCACCACCTGGGTGTAGATCCTTCATGCATCACCCACCAGCAGCATGACCTTTCCATTCGTGGCACATCAGGCTTGCAGTGATGAGCAAAGGACTCAGCTTTGGGTTTTTTACAGATATTTCCTGCAACCAAGGGTGCAGCACTCTCCTTGTACATCAGACAAGCCAAAGCAAACCCCAGCATTAATCCCATGTTCCTTGTGCTGTACTCCTTGAGTCTCACATCCATTTACCTGCACTCGAAAGCTCCTGGGGAGCTCTCCGACCTAAAAAGGCTGGAGTCTGCCAGAAAAGATGAATTTCCTTTCACAACAGGAAGGCTTAGGAAGTAAAACAAAGCAGACATGTAGTAAATTACTTCTGCTTTTCAAATACCTTTTGCGGTATCCTCCTTACCATTACTTTATCTCAGCACTTTCAGTACATAACTCTTGTTAACTGAGAAGAAGGGCAAGAGAGGATAAAGATGATGTTAGTAAGAAAATAAGGCAACATCACACTGGCTTTGAACTCCTGCACAAAGCTGGCCCATGTTCAGTTCTGTGGCAGCTCTGCTTGTAATGGGGGTAAGCCATAATTACAGGTATGTGTTTTTTAATTCCATAATAAGCAAAGATTGAGTTAATGTGTATCTGTATTCCACTTGTGCATTTTTTTAATGCGTTCTCTTGATCCAGTCCAGGAGTAATGTTCACGTTGTGCTCCCTCAGTCATTTTGTGAAACATATGGATGGTGTTTGCCAAGTCTGCTTCCATTGTGTTTCTACAGCGTGGCATGGAAAGAAATTAAGATGCAAATTCAGAGTATCCTATTGGATTCTTTACTTAGGTATTCTACTTGTTTCTTTCCTTAGATCTTCTGCTTTATTCTTAAAAATATTCTTTATTCTTAAAAAATTCTGCTCCACTTGTATTTTCACACAGTAGTTTAGACCCTAGAGGACAGTAATCCTAGGAAAAGTACATGTTTGCACTCCTTGCACTTCTGGAGGTGTCTGAAGAGAGAAACAGCTCTGCTTTGGTTGTGGTCTTGGCCAACTTGGTTTGCAAAATGACTGCAGCTCTGTGGTCCATTTTCCACTGGAAGACTGGTGTGGCTGTTCATGTCATGGTCATCCCCTTGCCCCAGCTCCACCCTGGATGTTCTGCTCCTGTTATGCTGTGCTGGGCCTTTGTGTGTCTTGAAAACCTCAGGAAACAAACAAGATTTCCAGAGCAGAAACCTTAAGGAATTAGTAATACCTCTTGCACTGCATGGCTGATAGATATATCCACAGTTCCAGGGGCTTATGAGGTTGATAATTTTACATGAATCTGCAGAAAGCTCGAGAGCTCCCCGTTAGACTCATCTGTGGTGGTAACGATGCTTTTAAATTCAGCCTCATGATTGCTCACTGAACCACCCGGGCTGCTGCTGCTTGTTCTCATGCCACCATCTATGGGATTGTCTGAAAACAGTTTCTAAGGAATTTCTATGCAACTGAGGAGCTGAGATCTTATTTTGGAGTATTTCCCTTGCAGTGTCAGTGACCCCTAACTTAACGGTGCCCTGCCTCTCCCCATGGCTGCTTAGGGAACAACCACATGCAGGCAACCAGTCCAGAATTTGTTCCAATAATGCTTTTCTTAAATCTGGCATGGGCTTTCTCCTCAGCATGCAAGAAAACTTCTCCATATTTACTGAGAAACTTTTATTTATGCCATATGCATCAGAAAAGCCCATTCAGGCATAGTTGAGATGACCACAAGAGTTTGTTTTCAATGTCTGTTTGGAATTATGTCTTGGAAATTCGAGAGAAAGTGCTATAAGGGAGATCCTAGATGATGCTCTTTATGCCCTAAGCACAGTTGTTGCCTGGCACTGCCTGGAAGATCAAATTTGTGTGGTGTGTCCCAGCATCAGCAATGCAGAGTGTGTCTGATCTGTCCTCAGGCAAAAGGTCTGTGGGCTCATCAAAGGCCTTGATGCTGTGCACTAACTCAGAGCCCAGAGAAGTTTTCAGTGATTATGCTGCTTTACTGCCAATGATTCAAGGGACTGACTGCAGAAAATATGATGAAAAACATGAGAACCATGTATTATACAAAATAAGGAATAGAAAAATAATCCCTTTTCACTGGGAAAACATTCAGCTTCAGACCTGGAGTATTCCATGTCAAATAATTCTCTGGCATTGCTTTTCAGTGGGCAGTTTTCACTGGATCATAACTAGACACAGGAATTTCATGATCTTTATTAATTTCCTTGAGCTGAACTTTTTTTGGATACTCATAGGCCTCTAGAAGGAAGACAAAGCCTAGGTAACATCATTTTCCGTAGACCAGAGGAGGTCTACATCCAGGATCCCTGCCAATTGTATTTACTCAGTATTTCCCAGATGTGACTTTGAATTGCCCTCTGGTTCTCAGTGTGTGAGGTCAGGCAGTCCCAGAGCTGCTCTGCCTGGACCTGCCTCGTGCAGCAGCTTCATTACACACCTCAGCACATCTCCCAGCAGGCACCGGGGACATTTTTTCCTCCATTGAACTTAATATCTAAAGACAGTGGGAACATTTCACACAGAATGGTTCAGGCTGGAAGGGACCACAGTGGGGTCATCTGGTCCCACCTCCCTGCTCACTCAGGGTCATCCCAGAGCACAGGGCACAGCCTTGAATATTTCCAGTGAGGGAGACTCCACATCCTCTCTGGGCAACCTGCTCAGGAAAGAAGTTGTTCTTCATGTTCAGGATGAACTTTGTTCTTTAACATGGAATTCAACAAGGCCCCACATGCAGGCAGCCTCCTAAAAAGCTGAATCCAAATGAACAGGTAGATGCTTGAAGTGGAATGTATGATGGGAACACACTTCAAGGAACTCCAGCAGCTGTAGGATACAGAGCTTTCCTTAAATGTCTTTTTTTTTCATAGAGTCCATGTGTTGCCATATCCCTGCTCTCTGCATTACAGTATCCCATCAAAACACAAGCTGCCCAGTGGTTTTCAAGAACACAAGATTTTTCTTTTCTTCTAAGAGCAATAACACTTATCAACTTTTACTGAAATACCATATCAGCTCCTTGTCACTGGCAGTCTACAGTTCCTGCCGCTAAAAGTTTAATGCATTTACAGGAGCACTTAGGCATCAAGACTTTGATATCACAATCTGTTAGTCACAGGTGCTACATGATAGGTTTGTGTTAGCACATTATAGATCTTTTATCAGATACTGCACAAAATGTGTGTGTTTCTCTGCCAGGCAATCAGAATCAGGCTGCTGCATAGCTGATGAGTTACTCACCAATATAAGTTGTTGTTTATTTTAAACAGAACTTTTCCCAGAACTGCACCTTAATGGATAAGTTAAACTCTAATTGGTCAAGGCCAGTGAAGACCAGGAATTTAATGGAGCCAGGAGAAAACACAGCAGGTCCATGGTGGTGCTTTGAGCATTGTCAGCCTTTCACAGTGGCATTCGTCAAGTCAAGTGATTAACATTGCTCATTTGCCATCACAGGCAGAGTCATTTTGACAGCAAATTACCACTGGATCAATAGCTCAGCTTGTCTTTGGCAATTCATGTAGTAGCATGAGACCTGTGACAACATGCCACGCTGCTGGCAGTGCTGCCTCAAACCCATGGAAGGAAGTTGGAGGTGTGGGAAGAGCTGCTCACCCAAAAGCCAGTTCAGATTGAAAAGTTCTAGATGTTTTCACATCCCTCCCAGGCTGCTTTTATTTTTTTTTCCAGACACTGGACAACACAAAAGAGTTGGCCTTGGGATCCAGCCTAAACTGTGCTTTCCATTTTTAATAAAATTAGTAATCCCATGCAAGTGTTGAAGCACATGCCTCAGCTTTGCTGTAATCCCCTGAGGAAAACATCCCTTCAGCATGGTCCCGGAGAAGTCGGGCGGTCGGTCAGTGTTGTGGCTTTGCTTCTTGCATCTAGTTCCAGATGTCAGGAAATGCATCATTTAAAAATGGAGATGGAGCTGTAGGAGTTCTGAGTTGAAAATGCAGAAAGAATTTTCCTGTAGTTATCAAATAAAAGCTGGTTTTGACTGGCCTGGTGCTAACATCACCCCTGTGTGCTGCTTTCCCTGACCTCAGTGGCAGAGAGAAAAGCAGATATTTTGTGCTCTGTCACAGTGTAAGGTCACCTGAGGTATTTCTGTCACCAGACACAATTCACATCACCTGCATCCTTTTTCAGATATATAGGAAGGATTTCCTGCACAGAAAACTATTCCCTGACAAAGGCTGGAACGATGCTTCCCAATGAGCACAGGATTCCGTTGTTGGTGGCCAAGCAACATTTATTGGCACCCATTGTTGATCAGAGAATCAAAGAATCACAGCGTGGTTTGGCTTGGAAAGGATCCCAAAGTCCATCCAGTGCCACAGGCAGGGACACCTTCCACCATCCCAGGTTGCTTAGAGCCCCATCCAGCCTGGCCTTGGACACTTCCAGGGATGGGGAGTCCTCAACCTCTGTCCACAAAATGTAACTTAAAGCAAAGACAGTGATGTGTCTTGGGCTTCACTTTTGCCACCAAGTGAAAACTAGCATCTTCCATGGCGCTGAGACAGAAGCAGGCACTTTCTTTCCACAGGTGAGCTCTGAAAGACAGAAGCTCCTCTGGTTGACTGTGGCTCTGCATTTCTTGCTGATTTGGGGTTTGTCAAACCTGAATCTTTGTGAGCTCCAGGCAGATCTCTGACCCAGAGATCCTTGAAGATCATCTGATAATGCAGCATGGGGCTGTTTAGTTGCAAAATGGCATTAAACACATTAAAAGTAACCTTCCAAAAATTGAACTAGTCTTCTTGTTTGCTTCTGGGACCAATTCAGGATGTTGACTTGGATCTATAAACTCTCCTATAGATTAGATCTTGGTTGGGAAATGGACTACATTCCTTTCATGTGCTGTCTTAGCAGTTGAGATCAGCAGACTTGCTTTTTCTAATGTGTTTGGGAAGCAGAAGCAATATTTTATCTCCTGTGGTATGCTGCTGGTATAGAAATGTTCAGGCTTATTAATTCTTCAGGACACAGGAAAGTCTTCATCACCTGTGTAGGCAGTCATGGGAAAGGACCCACTGCAAAGACTCCATTGAACTCTTTCTTTCTTATTTTTCTTGAAAGCAGCTGGAAAATATTAGTAATCTTCAGAGCCAATGTACAGTACATATTGAGAGCCAGTAAATGATGCATATTATTGCAAATTCCTGTGCACTTCTGCATTTTATAAAACAGATAACTAAAATACTCACCTAGCCAGATCGGTTCCCCCAGGGATGCAAATCTCCAAGCAGAGGACAAACCAAAAACACAGAACAGAACAAAATTAGCCAAATAGAATGGCTAAGTGTTTGAAACAAATGGTTTTAAGATCACTGAGTAAGGAGCGTGACCTCCTTTTGCATCAGTCAAGGCAACTGTGAAACTTTGTGAAAGAAGCTCACCACAAAACAGATGCTGGGCTATCTTAGGTAAATAAATTACAAAAAAATAATAATAACCCCCCCTTACACTTTTTACAAAGCACAGCTGTGTAAATATTGCATGAGACAGGGGAGAGGGGGAGAGATGTAACATACACCCTTTTTTTATGCAGAAGTTCTGCTCTGGGCACTGTTTATTAACATTCCCAGTACACCCATCACTCCAGTGCCTAGCACACAGTGCAGCTACTGTACTCCCTGCACATGTTTGATCTTGGCTTTACAGGAGAAAACAGGCTTTATTTTAAAGGAAACATTTTCACTCAAAGATGAAAGGTGCAAGGAGAGGTGTTAGGAGACAGGAGGAATTATAAGATCACAGAATGGTTTGGGTTGGAAGGGACCTTTAAAAGCTCATCCCATGGGCAGGGACACCTTCCACTATCCCAGGTTGCTCCAAGCCCCATTCAACCTGGCCTTGGACACTTCCAGAAGATGGGGCAGGACCAGGTTCAAGAAGAAGACCAAATCTCATCTCTTTTTTTCCATTCTCTTTCCCACACCTTCTGCCACACTGACTTTAGATGTGCTTCTGCTGCGGCACCAGGTGAGGAGCAGTTCTCCTTAGTTCTATTGTGCTAGTTCCTACTGCAATTTTCCTGCTTCTCAACTGCCAGGTACAGTACATTCCACCTACAGAAATCTGCCCACAGAGAGGAGCAAATGGCTTTTCTCAGCTAGACCAAAGGCTCACCTAGACAGGCAGTTTGCTGTCTCTGACAAGAGCTGGTGATGGACACTTAGGGAAAGATAACAACAGTAGGAGAGGCATCCAGTGATGCTTTTCAGAGAACAACCTCATGGATTTTGGCAGCAAACAGCTTGGTTTCACGAGCCAGAGGTTTTGTTCACATCTGTGTGTTTGACTGCCTTCAGTGAACTTTCCTTTCAGAGATGTGCTTTTAACCCATTCTTTATTTTGGCCTCTACAACATCCCATGGCAGAAAGTTCCAGTTTTACTCAGTGCTGCATGAGGAAGAACCACTTCTTTTGTCTGTTGCCTGATCATTTTGCTGGATGCTTCTTAGTGGTTTTCTTTTTCCCCTGCCAGAAGTAGTGAATAAATCATTCCCCAGTTACTTTCTTTACTTTCCTTCAAGTTAAGTGCTGCCCAACACTTTGACCGCAGCAGTCAGCGAGCACAGGGAAGCACAGAAATCCATCTTGCAGCCTCTAAGCTCAGGTAACAGTTTGGCTGAGTGGCTGCAGAGCCATCTTATACCTGCAGAAATGTCTGTGTGCTGTGGCAGCAGCAGTGCTGTTCACCCCAAGTGGGTTTTCTGTGACTTCCACCCCAGAGCTCACGGGGTGAATGTAGTGACCCCCCAGAGAGCTTAAAGAAGGATGATGTTTTAAGTTCTTTCAATTTCCAGCTTCAAAGAAATTTCAACCTCAGCATCTAGCATGGCTACAGCTCTGTTCTGGTTCCATCTTTCTCAGGGAAGAGCAGGAGATCCACAACATCCTCCACCTTTGCTTGTCCTCACCACTCCGGCACAGCTCTACTGACATCATCCTTTCTGCCTTTGCCTTACATCAGTGCTCACTGATATTTTTAGTGTGATATACACCAAAAAGCATAACATAAGAGATCCTCTGGCTAAAATTAGCTGGAAAATTATAGGCTGTTTTACTGTTTTGTGCACAGTCTTCATTTGCCTCAATAGATTTGTGTGCAGATCTTTGAACCCCGAAAAGCCAGGCAAGTGAAAGCCCCAAGAGCAGCACTCTGGAAAAAATGGGACTGTTTTATCTCAGCAAGGGCTGGAGGCAAAATCTTGGGTTCCACATATAGGAGGGAAATAATTTTATTAAAAAAAAAAAAAAAGGATTTACAATCAACAAGATTTGAAAAATATAAATGTATGGATTATCTTTCTTCGCATTTAGTGTTTTATTGCAGCAGCCCACGTTTGTTTCCAGGAGTATTATCCATGATCCAGCACACTAATGCACTACCTTGCTCTGAACAGGAGAAAGCACTTTGGATGTAGTCCAGGCTTAACCCTATCTTAGGGCTTGCTTTTACTTTTAAACAAAATAACAGCAAATGGAAGTAAAGCCTTATCCTGACTCGTCCTCTCAGAGCGTGGCCAATCCTATATGTGAGGAGCAGCTTTGAGACAGAGGGTGATGCTCATTCCCATTTGGTTCATGACTTTCTGCCTCTCTTTGCCCTTTCAGTCCCTACAACCCACCTCTGTTCTCCATCCTTGAGGGAAATCCCCTTGGCCACACATAACCTAAAGATTCTCTGCAAGGAGCTGCTCCTGGCTGGCAAAGGGACCATCCAAAATCTGACATCAGACTGATCCCTGAAAAGACCTCTGTCATCCAGGCAGGGTTGCAAATTCTGGCTGTTTGGAGGTTTTAAAAATTAAAAAATTCCCCCAAACAGCTGTATTTCTTATGCAAATCCCCCGCCAAATGGTACCTTGTGAGTGTTAAAGAAATTGTTTGTCCTCTGTTAAAAAATGATCATCTAGAAACCCATTAATTTGGGAGGGGGGAAGGCTTTAAGAGGACAAAGCAGGCTTACAAACCACATTTCTCCCATGCCCTGTGAACTGTTGTGCTATTGTGATTTTACAGTGCTATTTCTCCACTTTTGCTGGATTTTTCTCTTTAATGTTATGTGGAAAACCCAGAACAAAAACTGACACTTAATTCTGAGTAAACAGTGGCAGCGACTGAATAGAGACTTGATGTCAAATATACAACCACCCTGGGAAAGTCAAAATCCATTGCTCTCTCCTCTCTTCCAGTTGTGTCCTCTGTAAGTGTATTACCCATGAAATTAGCGATTTAAAAAGGCATCGAAACATTATTTTTCATATTCATAGCATCACTTTAAAAAAAAATGGTTAAAAATCGATTTGCTGGCCTCTTGGGGAAATGCTGTAATGTTTTTGGCTGTCTCCTACTTTCTGCTGCCAGCTAAAAGTACCATCTGGCTTGTTTAGGGCCCTTTTCCATATCAGGTGCTTCCAAAATTCTCCCCAACCAGAGGATTGTTTCGTTGGGTTGCTCTGCCTGCTGAGGCATGTGTCCTGGGCTGGGAATCCTACTGCTTCTGTTCCCTGCCATCTTGCTGACAGTGGTGTGTGTATGTTTGGGCACGGATCTTGCTGCCTCTCTCCCGAGGACATTTGCATCATTGTCAGCTGCACATATTAAATTGATATGCAGGGCTCAGAAACACGTATCCCATCTTTTGTCCCTTTGTTTGTGCAATTGTTGTGGTTTTAATTCTTCTTTGACACCTGGAATATCACAAAGCTGCTGATAATCTGTTGGCTACTAAGGGAAATGACATTGATAGAAGGATAATGTGTGTCAGACTTATATCTCGATAATTGCAGACACACCCCGAACCCTCGCAGCTCAGGGAATGAATATCCTAAATCCATTATTAATTTGGAGAGTCGCATGTGGCAGTTGGCTGTGGTGTCATCCTCTGGCTGCAAGAGTCACTTGCAAGGGATTTTCAGGCAGTTTTGGTCGATTCTGCGTGGCTGTGTGGATTCGTGCCTCGTACGAGTCGGTTTTGGTGCGTCCTTGCTGCCATTTCGTGGCAGAGTGAGGAGCTGTTACAAAATGGGGTTGATGTCCTTACTCCTCACAGCAGAAAGGCAGCTCCCCATGTGCCTTCTCCTGCCCAGGAACACCATCCCAAGCAGCTGAGAACTGATGCTCTGTATGTGGCACCAGTTGATGGTGGCACCTCCTGCTCGGGATCCTTTGTTTTTCAAATTTACCAGTTCACTTGGGAATGGAAACACCCCCTAAAGGATTGATGAGTAGATTTGAAGCACTCTAGTTGCAAAGTCCAGGCTTGATGTGATTGTGTGGGAACAGGAAGGGTGTTTTGGAGCAGCTACTGCCATAAGCTGTCTTGTCCTATTTCAGAAATGATCTGTGCCATACACTGCTGACTTTTCCTGTCCATCCATTAAAAAGTGAATTATGAAGAGTGCTGAGACAAACAGATAGGAGTTTAACCTTGTTAGTAAATATCAGGTGGCTGATATATACTGCTAGAATGTTACATCACAGCCTCGCTCTTCAATATAAGTTTATGAAATTATCTTGTTACTATATAAACTGCCTTGGCTGGGTACATTCTTCCAGAGGGTTATTGTTTGCTGGATGTTGGCACAGTAGCATGACTCCGAAGAGTCAGTTCACGATGTGGTGAATTTTAAAGACTTGGGAGATGGCCATATCTATTTTTCAGCAAAGGAATGAAAGCTTTTTTCCTTTTTTTTTTTTAACCCCCTCCCCTAAGGTATTAAAAGTTTCAAAGCATGTGCTGAAATGAAAAGGAAATAATAACTAAAGCCTGGATGGGAAGTAGTGCCTCACAGTACTGACTTCATTTATTTGCTTGTTTCCCCCAAAATCTTAATATTTTAAGTACAAGTTAATATTCTAAATCAAATAAACCTGTTCTGTGAACTAGTAAGGTACTTGGAACTATTATCACACATTATTCATTTATTTCTGTGTGAGTGCAATAAAAATTTTACAAGCTGTAATCTTGTTCTTTTAATAGAGAGAAAACTATGCAGAATATGTTGCTTAGAGTATTAGATAAGCTGCAGTATGTTAATCAAATATTTTTGTGATATGAGGGCAGTTGAGAAAACAGTACAATTTTTGCTAATGGCACTGGTAAGTAAACGGATCTATCATTACATTGTCATGAAAAGTGACATTGAGCAGAAACACCCTGCCAATCCCTAGAAGATAAGTATTTAATGTAATTAGACAGACACTGTCTCCTTTGTTGAATGTAGCATTAATCACCCAGAGAAGTCCAACTTTATATGAAATGGCTTTTTCTGATATGTCTTTGTATTAGAAAGCTTCTCACACGGTTTTGCCACGATGAAATATTTGAAGAAATGACTGCAGCAGCTACATGGGTTTCCTCATGACACATTTCTTGCTGTTCTGTGTTCCATAATATTTAATTCTTTTTATTTAGCAGTGTTGCATTATATAGCTGTGACTTGTTCTTAAGTCTAGAAACCCATGTGCAATTGGAGCTGAACCTCTTTGAACCGGTGTAATGCACTCAAGTTATGAAATATAAAAGCAACACAAATAGCTTCCATTATGTTCTTCAGTCCTTCCTCTGTGGTGTTAGCACAGGTTTATTGTTATGGCATAAGCAAAATGTTTCTTGCCTCAAATGCTAGTCCTTAATATCACACATTAAAAAAAAAAAACCCAAACAAAAGAAAACAAAAGAAAACAAAACCAACAACAACAAACCAAACAAAAAAAAAGAAAAATAACTTCTTTTTATGAAAATCTCATTGTTAAATGGATGAAAAATGTTGCCCCCTTCCAGAATTCATTGGCACTACATTTTTTTTTTTTCCTCCTTTCCCCCACCCCCCCCCCACACCCCCCTCCTCTGTTGCTTGTAATTTGTACTGTGAAACGCTGTCTGGTTATGAACTGGTATCAATTTGAGTCAGTGCACAGCTGTGTCTTCCCACCTTCTCAGTGGTGCCGAGGGCTTTGAAGGGAAAGAAAAGGGTTTAGTCAGAGATGACAGCGAACTTCACCGGGTAACAGGTGGAGGTCAAGTCGGTTTATTTGTTGGGCTGAACAGAGTGCAGAGATGAAAAATCTTTGCCATAATAAGGTTTAGGAAGAAAATGCTGACTAGTCTAAGCTTTGATTCCAGCTGACAGATCCTTTTCTAGTGTTCATTACTTGATTTCACAGTTCAGGCAATTTTAAGAGGCTGAAAATTATGTTTCTGCTCTCCTCTATAAAACTTTCCGATCACTTTCTAATTTTTGCTTTAAGTTAAGTTATAGGGACTCCCTGATATATCACTCCTGCCTGTAGACTCTTACAAAGTCAATATGCCATCAAAAATGTAAGGATAAGCTTTTTTTTTTAGACTCCTGCTTTTACTGATTCTTTTAATAAATGAAGTAAAAAATTCATGTGTAGGCACCAATTTAATTTTTAGAAAATTAAAACTTTCTAAAAACCCCCCAGAACAGCAGATAGTAAAATAAGCAGGATGCTTAAGAAGCCAGTGTTCCTGTCTGGGAATATGGGATTTCTGTGCTAGTGAAGCCCAGAGTGCTGAATTTCAGTCCCCGAGTGCTGGTGAGCCATCCTGAAAGAGAGTCACAGCCTGGCCCCGGAGAATCAGAGCAGAACGTGCTGACTTTGTGTGGCAGTGCTGGGGCTGGGGTGACACACACAAAGGGATTTCACCGGGCTGAGCTTTTGGGTCTGTCCCAGTGCAGCCTCCTGCCCTTCCCTGTGCCAGCTCCTGGGAGGGACATGGAGGTGTTTCTCCTCTCCCACCCTTTTTCTTCCACCACCACCACCTGCTTCCTACCTGCTGGAGTGGGCAGAATAGGATTATCTTTAGCCATTTGCTAAATTCTTCCCCCTCAGACTTTCTATTACTTCTGCATTCATTCTTTGCAGGAAGAGGAAACTCACTGGTCAAACCCTTGGACACCAGAATAGTTGCATGCAGTTTCCCAGGGAGCCAGATAGCTCTAAAGCTTCCCAGTGAGTGACAGTTTCTCTCTTCTATTCTTCTGAAACATGTGTTTTACACATATACTGAAAAATGTTAATATCAATTTACAGCCAGATTCTTGCCTTATTTTTTTTCTGCCTTTTTTTTTTTTTAAAGATTAAAAAAAAATCAGATCTCCCAAAGTATTTACACTTAGAGCACCTCAGCACACATGTCAGTTTTTTACGTAGGAAAAAGTGTTGGATGCTCTTATACACATAACATCATTGGGCTTTTGAAAGCTGTTAGCTCGTTCTGAGTTAGTGGCAAGAACGCTGGACTTGCCAGCACCAAACTGTGAAACCTTTTCTGTGTGACTGGTAGAAATCTCATGGGGGTAGAAATCCAAAAAAAAAAAAAAAAAAAGGGGGAGGAGGGAGGGATGTAAATCTGTGCATTTGGATTTGAGCAGCTTCAATACCATGATATCAACTTTGTCCTAGAAGTCCTTGAATGACAAATCATTTGGGAGAGTGTTTTGGAGAATTACCACTGTATGCTTTCCCTGGTTTTTTACTCTTTTCTAGGCGTCCATTAGTTCCCACTGTCAGGGAGAGGATTCTGGACTAGGTGGATCCCTGTAATCTGATTTGGCATGGCTATTTTTCTGTGTTCCTAAGCTCATGAGATCAAGTTATGTAGGATTATTTCATAATGCCAGAGCAGCAGTTTCTGAGGTTGGACAAAGCTATCTAGCCAAAGTGTCTGATAAAAGAAAAATCCTGTCCCATACTGTAGCTTTCTTGGTCCAGTGAAGCAGCATCCTCACGCACACAAACCTTGTAAAGTCGCTTCTGATAGCTCCCTGTGTCCCTTGGTTTTTGTAAGCTAAAGTGCCATTTTCCTTTTTACAGCCTAATTGAACCTAAATGCACCCATTTTCTGCAATGTGGTATTTTGGTAATTTCACTATTTGCTCGTAAGTTTTCCCTTAAGCAAACTGAAAGCTTCCCCTTTATCACTTCACTGGGCCAAGATTTCACACAGTATCCTGCTTGCTACAAAATATGATAGTGTTCTCTCTCACCTTGTTTCTTTTTTTCTTCTTTTACTTTCTTTTATAAAATCAGGATATCTAAGAAACCCCGAACACCGCGGAGCACTTCATGGTGGGTGTGCTTATTCAAACAATGCCAATGCTCTCGTTCTCGGTGCACAGAGTTTTTGTGTTGGTTTTGGGGGGGATGTCCCAGGTGCCCCCCATTTCTCGTGTGGATTCTCCAGTGTCTAGTGAGGACAGAGCTCATGCCAAGCACTTTGCCAGAGTGCCAGCGCTGGAGGGAGCACTCACATGTCACCTCTGCCCTTGCCGTGCCTGTTTTCATGGAATTTGCAAGGGGGGTTTTCCCTGGGAGCCCTCTGCCTCTCTGCCAGGTGTGTTTTCACCTGCCCAGTGCGTGACAGAGGGCTTGGGCAGCTCCCAGGAGCAGACCTGCAGGCAGCAGGGCTGTCCAGGCTTCTCTGGAAGTGATGCCAAAGCCAAACTGCCGTGCTCTGCCTTCCCTCAGGGAATCCTGGAGCCACTGGGAATGCAGAGAAGGGAGGCTGATCTCACCTGTCTGATATCACCTGTGGGGAAGAGCTTTCAGTCTCTCTGCCTGCTGCTGGCAGGTCCCCAGTGACATTCCAGTGTGCAACTGGACATGGACACTCCCAGGAAGGAGCACAGCAGCTGTAGGGGTCAGCTACAAATTATTTCTGGTGTTCTGGAGTGTTCAGTCCCATGGCTGTCAAACAGGGGCAGTCAGAGGGTGAAAACACCAAGAACCACAGGATACCAAAACAGAACAGTTCCATGAGTACACTCTTGACCTGCCAAATTATAAATCCCTTGGTACAACGCACACAAATTCAGTTTGCAACTCTTTCTTCCTTTGGAATAACCTATAAACTCTTCACCTCAAATTGTGCAGAAATCAGGTGGCTTTACAGTCCATGGTTAATCACCTGGGCTATTTTCAATCCTGACCACAGCTCTTTTATTAATTAAAACACATGTTCAATGGCAGTGTACACCGATTAAATCTTCAAAACCAATATTAGCACCAAACTTAGTCTTGTCATCATAAAAGTCATTTGAAAACATTACCATGCAGTAACTGAGGTCACAAGTTGAAAAAATCTGCATATTTGCCCATCTCCATCTCATGCCTGGGGTGTTCAGCAGCCATCATTTTTATATATAGCTTGGGTAGCCAATGATGGTTTGATGACACACAAATAATGAGCAAATGATTTTTTAAGAAAATTAAATAAATAAATAAAACCCCCCCCAAAAAACTTTACTCCATCCTCTTCAGTTACTAAGATTCCCTTTAGTATCACTCGCAATTTAGGATCCATATGCATCTCAGGAAGATATAGTTGAAACATAAATCTATTCTGGGTCTTTTACTTGCAAAAATATCATACCTCAGCTATAATCATATGCAAAGACTTTTTAGAGGGCTTTGTAAATGCCATCCAAATTTATGATGGCATTTTTTTGCCTTGCAGCTATAGATGTTCCATCCCCAAAGCACCCACATAAAGGTATATTCTCCTATGGATGGCTGCAGTTTGTCCCTGCTGCTATATCTAATCTGCCAAGTGTGCTGAAAAACTCTCAAGTAGCATTTGAAATGAAACAAATGTAGTCATGAATTTTAGACGAGATGTCTAAAGACGTCATTAGAAATTTTTTTTTTTTTTTTTTTTATTCTTCTTGCAACATATATTTATACAATGGAAAATTATGCCGAAGCTGACATTAACTCAAAGGCAGAATTGAACTGTTATCCTGCTGTTTATTGCTCTTCTCATTAAAGTTTTTAAATATATAACTCATGAGATTATGTTTTGAAGAAATTGCTAAGATGTTGAGTACTAGTTTATTAGTTATTGGAAGAACTGCTTGGGTGGCAGAGCAGGAGTGAAGCCTGACTTAAGCGACCTAAAACAATCCAGATGATGCTGTAAACACAGATACAAACAGACAAGGTAATACACTCTGTGAGAACGCTGTACCAAACAATTTAGGCAGACTTTCATGGGGTAGGATATAAAAATAATTGCAAATATTGTAGTGCTCGGCTTTAAAATTCTGTAGGCAAGGTTGTCCATCACTATAAACTGATATTTCTCCTACCTAAATGGATCTGTGCTCATTTGCAACGGAGAAATTTCAACCTTCTTTTTCCCTAAGTGACATCAGAATTTTGATTCTAACTTGAATTATCATTTTTGGCTAAAACTTGCTGAGGAGTCCAAAAGCATTTAAAACCTAAAGCCATTGAATCCATTTAATGCGCCTTTGGCACCTCTCTCTCTCTCTCAGTCCTCTTTGAACATTCTGGTCCTCATTTTAATCAATCTCTTTTTATTAAGTTCTTTGGCTCATTTACTTGTTCGTGCATTTGCTTTATTTTATTTGGAACATTTCTTTTGTAGTGTCTTGAAAAAGAGTTGTGACATTTCTTTTGGATGGCTTCTTAAGTATCTGGCAGTCACCTATGATACGATGTTGATGGGTACGGATAGATTAGCTCTGTTTTCCTGATGATCTGTCAGATGTCGAGTTCTGAGGAAACTGGATGTGTGTGTTGGTGATGCATATGCAGCAGTTTGATAAGTGGATAGAGGGGGAGCTTTCATTTTTCTTCTGTAAAAATCACTGTTTATTAAGCTGGATTTAGCCTCGTGAAGCGAGGTGCTCCGCTGGCAGGTAGTTAATCAGTGATCGTGGTAACTCCGGCTGCAACCAGGGGAGCCAGTACCCATTCAGAGCGTAGAATCTAAAGAGCACTTCATTAGGATGAGTGAATTTCCATCTGTGTTGTATTTTGTGTATACTGGAGCAATTAATACAGTAAACTGATGGATGGCAGTCAGTGTGATTGTATCTCGGCTGATGACAAAGTTTGCTCAGCACTAAATTGAACAGACTTACTATGACTGGCAGGAGCGTAGCTGTCAACATTTCAAGAAGCTTGAAATTAGGAATTCCCCAGGAATTAAAAAAAAAATTATAGCAGCTGATCAGCCTTTCTGTTGATACTGATTTCAGTGGAATTGCTGGAATAATTCACACAGAAGGATGAAAATTCCTTGAAAAATGCTTCCCATATATCAGTTTTTTTCTTCAACAGCCGACTTGTTTTCTGCATCATCTGTTTGTTCTGCATGTTGTCGAGTTCATGGTCCATCTGGTAATACCTGAGCTTCCATGATTCCTTTTCCTAGTGTGCCTTGGGAAGGAGGATCCAGACCATGTTTCACTCATAGCTTTTGTTATAAAATCTCCATCAAGAGTCTAGTGGCAGAGAGCTACTGGGAATGTTGGGGTAATTATCCAAAGGAGATGAATATGAGCTGGTCTACCAATGCAGCTGATGAAAGATGGAGTTGTGTGAGATGTGTGCAGGTAGAATGTCAGTAATTAATCAAATGAAATTGGATGGATTTTCAGGAGTAGATTTGGAGAGAAGGGGGACTGTTCCCCTCTTGCTGTGACTCCATTCACTCCATCAGAGTTAATCCTGATTTTTTTTAGTAAGGCACGTGGTAGGTACATGGAAAAGAAGTTCGCAGACACTTGTTTGTTCTGGGGAGGATTTGTGCATTCAATTCTCACGCATCATTTTCTGGTCCATTTAAATATATATCAGCCTCATACATGAACATTTGAAGACCTTTAGCTGTACTCAAGGAAGACTCTTATGTGGTGCGTTTCTAGTACTGGCAAACATAAGGAGGTAGAGGAATTAAACCCACCACAGTGCTCCAGTGCCCCTTAGAAGATGAGGAACACGAAGTTTTCCTGTGCACTCACTGATTAAACTTGGGCTGGAGGTTTGCGAAGTGCAGACTTTTGGAAAGTCTTTTCTGCGGGACTTCAACATCCAATGGCTCCAGTAACCAGAGTCTCCCAAGGACAAGGATCCCATTTGCGCTTGCATTATGCATTTGAGCAGAAGGGTGTGATGCATGATGTGGAATGAACAAAATAATAACTCGTGTGTTTAGGGAAATGCCAAATTAATGAAAATTCAGAAAGCTCTAATGTTGAAAAAGCGCACAAATTCCTTGATAGAAATATAATGCTGCTAACAGTTTCAAGATTATTGTTGTCTGAATTTTCTGCTTATTGTGTACTGCAATTAAAATTCTTCTCAGCTGAAAAACCGATGTCAAATTAATATTTCCTTTTGGAAAAAAATACGAAAGTACACATCTTGTTCCATTTAGCACCATCATGGTCTTTGATCAGGTTCCCTCTGTCCAGTGAATAAAGAAGATTTATGTTACAGGGAGCAGGCTCAGACCATATATGTTTGGCATACATATAGAATCACACGAACACAAGTACAGAAAGTTAAAGTAACACACCCACTCAGGCTTCCATCTGCATTTTATGCCACAAATCCCTTTATTTTCTTCTTTTATTTAGCAATTAACTTCTCCATTTATTCTGTAGTTAAAAGCTGCCATAAGATGAAAATAGACAAAGTCTGATTTTCTTCTCTCTCACTCTAAATAACATTCAGAGGAGACTCAGACCTGGATTCGGAAAGCTGTGCTTCCTAAAAGTGCCAGGTGTGACTGTGATTTGGACAAGAGTCCTACCCACAGAATAGTAAGGAACACTTTTAACCCCCACCTGGGTTACCCAGCCGTTGTGTTCTGGCTGTTCTTGTTTATTCCTTGCTCCGAGCAGATGGATGGAAAGAGGCAGGGAACAGGGAGGATCCTTGGCTCCATTCCCTATCCACCGGCCAGCGCAGCTGAGACAGGCTGGGGGAGATTGTAATTTGTTGCTGCCCTGCACCAGAGAGCAGAGAGAGGAGAGCAGGGACTCAGAGGTGTCCTTAGAGCTGGCACTGCCCCTTCCTCAGGGTCCTGTCAAGTGCTGAAAGCTGGTACTCAGTGCAGTGGTCCCCAGTAATCATTAACTCCCGGGACCAATGCTGAGGAAAGCCGTGCAAAGCAGCACCGTCCTCCTGGGTTACATCCCCAGCTCTGCCCAAGCTACCTCCAGCCTTTAACTTTTTAATTTCCTGCATCCCTGAGCAGCACAGGAGGGGCCCTGCGGGCTGGGGGCCGCTAAATGTGTTAAAACTCATTAGGTATGGAGCAGAAGACCCTTAAAGCTAGCCAAGAGTCTCAAACGTGGGTGCCAGAAATTAAACACCTAATTCAATATTTAGCCATCTACCTTTAGTTCCTTCCTCATAGTTAATGTACACTGTGCCTCCTCATAGGTGGCCTGATTTTCGTAGGCACCAGGCACCTACAACTAACTCAAGTGTTGAGACAGCTCACCTAAGTGAGACTTGTAGAATTCAAAGTTTTTGTGGGTGATTAAACAAGAGTCCCCTCGCTCTCAGCTCCCGAAAGGAGCTTCGATAGAATGACCAGCATTGTAACATATGGCTTAGCAAGGGGAAGAGGGAAAAAAAAAAAAAGAGAAAAGAAAATGAGTATTAGAAATGGATGGACTAAAGAATACGCAGGATATATCAGGCACATTAACCAAACATATGGTGCTAAATGAGATATTTTTTTTAAATTGCAAAAAAATTGACATTCCTGGCAGTCTCAAGGATAATGTGACATGGCTGTGATAAATTTAGAAGAATGGGACATATTTTGGCTTGTTCTTGGAAACCTTTTTCTTGCATGCCGACTGTATTTCTTCTTTTATTAACCCATTCAAAGAATGTTTGAATTTTGCTGCTAGAGCACCATGCTAGCGCAACATAAAATGTGAATGATGCTAATTGCTTTGCACTGCCTAACTTTCTGTCATACCCTCCCCTCTTAAAGGACAAAACATGCTTTGGAAATGAGCTGGCAAGCTCATCTTCTTCTTTCTCTTGGTCAATATTAAGTGATGTAATTAAGCTCCTGTTTGCATATTCTTCTGAACTAGGAAGCAGCCATTTTTTTCTTGAGATCTGATGGATGTGATCACTCAAAATAAAATGTGTCATTACAAACCCCAAACAAAACAAAAACATGGTATAGTTGGACTGTTCCAAACCAATACATTTCAAAATACCCTGGGAAAAAAAATAAATAAATGAACCAAACTTGTGATAATAATGGCAATCAGAACGATAACAAACAAATAGAGCAAGAGTAGCAACCAATTATCAGCGCTTCAGTTTGTTTTCCTACTCGATTTCCCTGCACAGGGTTACATTAAAATCTCTATTTTCACATGAAAGCCTCTGCCTCGACCTTATAAAACCCATCCCCATATGAACATGACACTGCTCAGCATTGCCACACTCAAGGTCATTCATCAGCTTCTTTGTAGCTCCTCAAGTTCCAGTGTTTGGACACAATCACACCAACTTGCTGCAGCTTTAAACCATATTCCAACTGCCTCTGCCCCTTCTCCCTGCTGTGGTTTAGAGATGAGTCCTGCAGGGTGTTGGTTTTTTTTTTAACACAGGGGCAAAAGAAGAGCTGTTTCATTTTTTTAGAAGCTTTATTATCTTTGCCATAACCCTGAAGAGGGTTTGTAGCCAGGGAAAGCAGGGAGCTCCTGAGGCAGCTGAGCCACAGGGTTGAGATCTCACTCCTCCCCTGACCTCTGTCACCTGCCCAGGGCTCAGGTAACTCATGTCCCACCTGGGTGCCTGCTCGTGGGCTGCACAACCCTGCTCTTGGAGCATCTCCCATGCTGGAAAATTTTAGTGACCTTCCCTGTGCATAACAGTCACTTGTACTGTCCCTAATATTTTGCACTTAGGGCTGGGGTTGATGCTCCTTTGGTGTTTCCATCCCCAGTTCTTCCATCATAGGGAAATCTGGGTCAGCAGCACTGTTAACTCCTTTGAGTGTCCTTGTCCTGAATATGGACATGCCATGGCTAAGTTACATCCCACTGGAGCATAAATTCAGCAGGCTGCACTGGAATATTTCATGGAAACACTTCAGTTCAATCTCCTTTTCTCTCTTCCCCCAAAACTGAACCAATCCTTGCTTTTCTTCCTGCTCCAAAGTCCCTAAGACCAAATGAAAATTTAAAAAAAAACCCAACCCAACACAATATTTTTTATGCACCATAGTCAGTTCTAAGCTTTGATTTTTAAAATGTTAAATCTGTAACCTTTCCTGCTATGAGGAAAAAGCTACCATAACAGCAAACCCTGTAGCAAACAAGTTTTCGAGGCAGAAAGCTGCAAGTACATCACTGGAACTCAAACCATTCCCTTACTTTATTTAACTTACAGAAATATAAACTCCAAAGCCTCACTGAAACCATTAAGACCCAGCAGTGCAGAGTATAAAGTACAGGAAGGCTCCTGCATATTGCAATCAACATCCCAGGGACTATAAAACTAGTCTTATTAAATATAAAGTTAATAATATAGCCCAGAGATAATCTTGTCCAGGCCTCTCTCTTTACTTTTTTAACAATTAAATACTATAAAACACAGAGTTGGAAATAAATTAAAATTACTTTGCTAGTGGAAGTTCAGCTCGCACATTACCTGATATTTTGCTTTTCCACCTGGAATCTCCACGTTTGTTTTGCCATATCCCTACGGATATGCAGAATGCCCAATGGGCTGTATATGCTGGAAATTTCAAGTTGTCAGGATACATTCTGGTAATCAGAATACCCAGATGCATCTAGAACCACAAAAATATAGGCTAGTACAGACAAACATGCATATTTTTCATTTATATACTGTAAAATTCTTTCATCCAAGTATCTACCATTCACAGAAAAGGCTCAGGTTTTAAAAGCCTGTTGCAATGTATTCATTCCATTAATTTTTTTGATACCACAGCCTTGTCATGGCATCAGCAGGAGTTATTCTTACCCTGTATACCAAATTTGTCAGATGAGTACCACACCATTTCTGCCTGTCCATGGCAGAGGTTTCACCCAGTGACAACTTAACTCTGATTTTCCTTGGGAGCCTTTGATGCAGTTCAAGGGCATTATAACAACTCCAAAATTATTCCAATGCAGCTTCTAATATCAAGACATAAATACCATTCACCCTTTAAAAAAAATTGAAAGCAAAAAAGTACCACATAAATGTATAACTTTCAAATACCTTTGAAGTCAAGAGAGTGAGGGGAGGAAGAGTTTGAACTCAGAGAACTCCATTCTCTAGTTGTGCCTTGAGTCGTGCGGCACATTTAAAAGATCCATTTGCAATAATCTACTAAACCAAGGAGTGAAAGACAGAACTCATAAAAAACCTGTAAAAATCCAAATGCTCCAGCTATTACAGATTTCTAAAAATAAAGCAGAGTAGGTTTCAGTAGCAATAATAAGCTGCATCTTATCCGTATTTCAGATTTATAAGAAAAATATGGCTGCCTTTTAGTACTCATGGCTCAGAGCAAACCATGGCTGCTTCTGCCTTGAAAAAAAAAACCAAACCCACAAATAAAAGTGAGCTTTCAGCTTGCTGTTGTGTTGCGTTTCATTTGTCCTTTAAGTGTGTCTAGCTGCTTCTGCACCCCCCTTTCACAATGCATAGGCTGTCGTTCCATGACCTAGCATTATTAAATTGCACTTATCAATCATTCTTGCCAGGAATGCCATCGCCAACTACATTAAAGAAGTCAGAGAAGTCTGGTTTCAGCAGTCCCTCGCCTTCGCAGACCTCCTCCCTTGGAACGGCTTTCACACAGCACCATCGACCTGTCATTACAGGACCCAGAGGTGAGGCCTTTCCCGAGAGCCCCCAGGCATTGGAGGGTGGCCACGGCTCCACGGAAAGCCATCGCCTCCTGCCACCGCCCAGCGAGGGGCTGCGCCCAGAGCCTTCACACCCAGCAGGCTTTAGGTGTCTAGAGGCCGGTTCTGTCAGGCTGGGCTGCTCTTGGGAAAGCTCCTGATGGCCACTCCAGGTGGAAACGCCGGTTTTCTGGGGCCTTTGGGGTTTTGTTGGAAGAGGGTGGGGAGAAGGGACAGAATGTGTTGCAGGGAAGTGTCTTCTGCTTGTGAGCATCCATCACGTTGACTCGGTCCAACTGCTTGAGACAGGGACCCATCCATCACTTCTGACCCACGCCTGTCTTCCAGCTCTGTGGATTCCCTTCTGCCAGTCATTTATTCTTGTGCTGCTGGTGTCAGTGTGCCTTGTTAGGGGACTCCTTTGAAGTTGGTTCCTGCAATACTTTGGCCGGTTTCCTTCCCAGTACTCTTCTGACTGACTTTCCAAGTAAAAGAGATCTCCTCTGGGTCTAGATGTGCTTATACATTTCTGTTAGAAAGATGCATTTGCATTTAGCCTAGAAAACTAAATGCAATACTGAGTTCACATTTGAAAAGGAACTCACTTGGGCATAGTAAGAGACACAAATGAATGAATCCTCTTACAAACCTCTTTGGAAGATGCAAAAATAGGAATGAATGGTTGTGACATGTTTCTTTCTGCTGTGAAATTTTGTCTCATTTAGAGAAGATTATTAAGGAGTTGGTCGAATGGTGACACATAAAAAGGCAAATTAGCGATTCATCCTAGAAATTATTTGGAAGTGTCTGTTTGGCATCAGTGTGGTTTCACTGAGGGCAGCATAAACCAGGAGGAGCCTCTTTGTCTGCACATCCAGGTGATGTGATGAGAAATGGTGGAGTTGCACAAAGTTGAAGCAAGGTCAGACTTGCACTTCAGGAGGTTTTGTGCTTTGTTAAATCTACTTATTGTAGTTTGATTTGTTGTGGTTAATCCATAAAAATTATTCATTACCCTTAGACATAGACCTAGATCCTCAGAAGATATTTAGGCATCTAAGCTCTACAGAGATTTCCCTTGAAATTTGGATCCGAGCTGTCTGGCAAATATGTCCTCTTTTAAAAGCCTTGATAATTGGTGATACAAGGATGAATAATATGAAGCTTCCATTAACATTCTATTCAGTGCACATCAGCTGACTCCCAATTCCTGTCTTTTAGAAGTTCAGCCTTTTAGATTTCAGTTGTTGATTGATTAGTTAATAGGCCTTTCTTTATTTAGCTGTGTTTTACCTCACACTAATTTTTTAAGATCATTGACTGCCTTTGTCTGCCCCTGTTTAGACCCTCTGTGCTTTGGATTCTTGTGTGGTTGAGAGAGGAAATGTCTCAGTGGTGAGGCCTTGTTTAAATCTCATCTACAGTCTGTTTTCACAAGACTTTTTCTGTGCACTGAGGGATTTCCATTGGCTACGTGAGAAGAACATTCAATGGGAGCCAGAAAAGCAAATAGAATTATTACAGTCCCAAATTCTGTTTGTTTGGAGGGAGATGTTCTTTACTAACTCCATAAAGAAGCAACACAGCTTTTAGTCATCGTGGCTCCTAACAAGTTAACCAAAACTTGTTCTGCAACATCATTTAGAAGCATCTTCTATTTTATACTCGTTCACAAACAAAGTCTCACCGACTTTCAGGAAAAAAATCCCTCTGAATCCATCCATGGTTTCTTTAAGTGCCATCATCCTGAAAAAAGTCTTTTCCCAGACTTCATTCTTTGTTCTTTTGGGACATTCCTCTTCAGTATCCTTCTTGCACAGCACACTGGCTGTGTTTATTTCCCTGCTGCAACAATCATTCTGTTAGTAAAGGGTGATATACTGAGATGGATTATTTTCTGCAAATCCAGCTTTGTTCTTTATCCCATCGCCTCCGGCGTACTTTAGGGACAGTAAGCAGAAGAGAGAAGCTTTTCAGGTATCAGAAGTGGCAACATAAAGAGTATAATGCTGTCGTATAAGAGGATATAATTGAGAGATTCACTTCCACCAGTAGTCACTGGGAGTTGTGCCTCTGCAGAAAGGATGGTACAGCACACACAGGCTAAATTCCCTCTGGGCACAGGTGCATTATGTAAATGGTCTGGGGCAGGTCATTCTGAGGGGTCTTTGGGAAACAAAGAGCAGGATTTAATCTCCATCCTGCAGGGAGATTTTGGAGAAAGGGGAGTTGTGAGTAAGTAGGTCACCATCAGAGTAAGCTCCTCAGCCAACACGACGATCACAAGGAAGTTCCATCTCCTTCTCATGTTCGTATGTGCAAGTTTATCACTTGGATGTGTGTATGAGATGCATTTGTAAAGCATGATCGAAATAGACAGCAGAGAAGAAGCTGTAGACTATTCATGGCAGGTGTTGTCATTGACAACCAGTGATTTATAACTTCTCGGGAATATTCCCCAATCTTTCACACGCTTCCAAACATCCCTTGGAATACACTGCACGTCTGCTGCTGGGGTGTCCCAGGATACTGAATGCCCTTCCCTGTGATCCCCACGAGTCATTTTGGAAACAAAAACCTCCTTGGAGGAGGAGGAGGAAGATCCTTGAGAGGATTCCTTAGCTCTGAGGTGCTCCATGCAATGAACCAGTTGGAAAACCTCTGCTCCCATGGAATTGCCTGGATGTGCTGTGGAAGGCTGTGCATTCTTTGCTGTCTGCACTGGTGCTGCTGCCAGTGCCCGGCCCAGCTGGGCAGTAGCCAGGAGAGAGGATCTGAGCTGGCTGACCAGCAGACCAGATGTGCAGCGAGTGCTGGCGCAGGGATGCCAATGCTTCAGTGACTCCTCAGTACTTCCAACAGATGGTGGCAAGATCCAAGTTTCTTTGGTGATAAGCTAGCAAAGTGATTCATGGAGCCTCACTTGATGATGGCAGTTTTTTGGGCATGACTCTATGAATGCACCATATGTCTTCTCTGGACCAGCGTGGTTAGGATTCAGTGTCTGGCAGATGGTAAATTGATCACCTATAGGGTGGCTTTAGCATCGCTATCAGTTTTAGAATTTATTTCGAAGCCTTGAAAATTCGAGCAGCCAGATCTCCCTCCTCTTCAGGCACACTTTTGTTACCTGCAAATGAGATTATTTGGTGGTCAGCTTAGCTCACCATGGCACTCCAGCATTGCAAAGCCACTGTGGATTGCTGGCATCTCACAAAGCTTCCCAGACCACTTGAACTCTTCACCAGACAGTGAAGGATTTAAATACTATGGGTGACAGCAGTATTTACATAAGCGGTTTTAGGCTTCCATGTATTGCTACTTACACTCTGGTGACTTTATAACTGGAGCTGGCTGAAACATTAAATTGACCACGATCTTGTAAAGCCAGGATGTACAGCAGCCTGTGCTGCAGAGCATTCAAGCATTCCCACGGAATATGACAGTGTGGATCCTGCAAGCCAAAAAAGCAAGGAAGAAAAGGCAAGGAAAGAATAAAAAATATAAAATAACAATGAGATGGTGTGTTAGGAAGATAAATGAAGGAGAAACGAAATTACAAGAAGCAAGAAATACAGCAAGAAGGCGAGAACCCAAGGAAGGGGGTGTGTGAGTAGAAGGAATGAAAGTCAACTAGTGGACTGGTTTCCATTATATTAATTTCCTCCATAATTACCATTGCCACTTAGACTTTTATCAGGACAAGGCCTGCCAGGGAAACGCTGCAGCACAGTACTCTCTGTTCATGCCAAAGTGGCAAAACCTTTATGTCACATATCTGGAAAGATACTGTGTCCTTCTCTATCAAAATCCTCCAGTGGGTCACCAAAGTCCTGGTGCCTGCTCGCTGTCCTGTCAGCCAGCTCCAAGTGAATCAAAGTGATGGTAAAAAGACATTTTGGAATGTCCTGTTCCGTACGAGTCCCTTCTTGATGCTGTCAGCTGGCACAGTGGTGTAACCTTCTACTTCCCTCTGAATTTTGACAAAAACAAAGCGGTGCAGCTGGACACAGACACCTCAGAGCGAGGGGTGGTGATGTCAGAGAGCCAAGAGAGTCACACCACAAGGGCGAGGCAGCCGAGGTGAGGCCACAAACAGCACAGCACTGGCCACCAGATGAGTTTACACTGTCCAGTTTAGAATGTCAGGACAGCTGAGTGAGCAGGGGAAGATTTGGATTTTCTGCACTCGCTTTGCAGTAACCTGGTGCTGAAGGAAAAGCAGTTTCCCAACAGATGGCCTCAAGGTCAGCCTTTAGCCATGACACAATCCCCAAACTGCCACCGCCAGGGAGGGCAGAGAGGGAGGCCTGCAAAGGGTTAAAGCTCCAGCTAAACAAAAGTCAGCGACCGTGTAATTAAAACTCTACCTTTGTTGTATTGTCAAGAGTTAGCCTGTGACATAGGAAATATTTAAAGGAGCAGGCTGTTCAGCTAATTTGTGTGTGAGTGAACTGCTTAGACAGTCCTATCCTAAATTAACTGTAAGACCACCCACCGAGCTCGCCTCATAAAGGGCCACGATTGCTCAGCTTCGTTCTGTATAACCGTTCAATAATTACTAGATAAATGCATAACTAAAAGCTCTATTACACTAATAATTTGTACTGAGATAGATGTGTGGGACACCATGCTGGGTTAATTTGTCATCCCTGCAGCAAACTTCTAAAGAGGGCTCTTTTGCAGAGGAGTTGTGTTAATATGTTGCTCCAGTGAGGACATGTTAGAGCAACAAGATGACTTGGTCGCTTAATCTCCTAAAGAGGCAAAATGCCTGGAGGGGAAGTGCCAGAAAGAAGAAAGGGGGGTGATTAACACAGTGGACCCAGATTTAAACTCATCCTGACAAAAGGAGCTGATCTAACTGAGCAAAAGAATGAAAAAAATAAAAAGGGGGGGAGTGTTAAAAATACTAATAGGATTTCATGCATCCCTAAAAAATAATATAAAAATAAAGTGCTGCAGGAACAAAGTATTTTGCCCATGCTTTTCCTGACGCTGCTTTTGGTTCCTTTGCTCTCTTTGATGTATCCGTGGAGTTAAACTATATGCTTTAAACAGTGCAGTGAGCTATAATATTTTTATCTCTGCTTTATGCTAAATTCTTCTAGCTTCAGACACACACAAAAAGCACATTATTGCTTTAAATATGGAACCCATGTTTAAGCATCAGAGCTCTGGATTTTCAACCTCCTCTATTGACAGAACCATAAATCATGTTAAAGTTAAGTGAATTACTGTAGCGTGGAACTATAGCTTTAACAATGTTTATGTAGTATCAGCTTACCATCTACAGAATGAAAGGGAGGAAAAACACTGATATTAGAAATGGGAATGTGGAGTCCTATTAACTTAACAGCAATATATCACTCCAAAGTCACAGATTCCATTACCATGCCCTTTTTAGTATCAAAGCAGAATTATATCATCACACACATAAAGGTTGTAGTTTTTAAGAGAATTTACATTTCTATTGTAAACTTATCAACTGCATTTCATTATAAGAGAGACATGATATATTCTCCTAGCAGTAGTTTTTATCTTATGATGAGACTATATGAGAATGCATCATGTGTATTAAAAGTAATAATAATATGCAGAAGTTGACAGCATTTGATGCGAGGCAGGAATTCTACAAATACGTTAAATTAGGGTCTTTTTGACCTCCAGCTGTAGCCTTGGAAGGAAGGAATGCTTTCTATAGGTCTGATTTTTATTTCTGTCCCAATGTAATCAATTCTATAGTATTCTGATCTCCCGAAGGCAGCAGAATTCTGACATGTTTTAAAACATTCTGCTCAAAATAGCTAACTTAACTGGCCCCCTGCCCGTGCCAGGATCTGGAACCAGTGCTCAGTTCAGCTCTACAGGTTTTCAAAAGCAGCCTGTAATACTCAGCAGCCCAGAGTACACCAATAAACCCCGAGCTCAAACACAGCCCTAAGCATATTTTCCTTTTGCTAGGAGCTCCGTGGGCCTTGGCAAAATGTCCTCCCGCCTCCCACTTGCTACTGCAAAATTTCTTACAGGAAGAGTGTTTCTGAACAAAGGGTCCAGGTGCCTTGTACCACTGAGAGCAGCAGAAAAGGGCTGAGAGCCAGCCCTGATCTGGAGATACCGTGGCTCTGTTCCTTTCAGCAGGGCTTAGCTGGCCAGCTGCACTTGACTTCTGGAGCTGAGAGGAGGAGAGGCTGCAGCTCAGCCCATCTTTCTGATATTCATGGACAGGAACAGATCCTCCATCCATCCTCTCCAGGGTGTTTCACTATCTCTTGCATTGGTCAGCTGTTTCTGTTATATTTTAAATTTTTCATCTGTGCTTGTCTACAGAAGGTGGGAGCGAGTGATACCTAAATGTTACCAATGCTCAGAGGGTAAAGCCTATTTTTTGTTCTCCAGCTCCATGATTTCCCAGCCTTGACACTGCAACTGGGAATGTGAGATGGGATCAGTTTGCATTTAGCTCATCCTTGGACCTGACAAATGTGTTACCAAACAGCCCCTTTGCAACATTATGGGATTTAACAAGTACCTAAGTTTTCCAGGGATGTGAATTCCCTTCCAAGGGCTCATCCTAGGACTGGTCAGTCCTACCCTGAACAGCTCAGTATTTAGGTAGGGGCCGGTTTTGCCAACCTGAGTAAGAAATTCGTCTACTTTTATCACCCTAAAGTCTGTTCCTAATGGGCAGTAAGAAAAATGGGGACTTTCAGAAACCTTTGAAAGTGTTACAGGGAATCAGCTCCCATTGAAATTCAAAAGCAGTTAATGAATTCTCTCAGGACCTCTGCAAATCCCAGCCCAAGTTTCTTAATTATTTTTTTTTCCTTGTTTGGGTAACTGCTTTCATCACCAAAATCTGTGGGCTTAAAGCTATTGTTTTAGGCTTCCATTCTTTACCTCTTGTATTGTATTATACACAGAAGTGTAAGTTCCTTTCAACAAATTTGGATTATTGCCAGATCTCCTTATTAAAAAGTCACTCTTCATATTTCCGATAAACACAGCTGTTTCATGGTGTTTGAAAGCATTTCACATCAGCCAGCATGGTGGCTTAGCCAATTAGTCCTCTAATATGGTCAATTTTGAGAATAAGTACCTTTGAGGTACAAAGGGTGGGATCCATCTCGCATAATTTGAACTGGCATCACTGGAATGGCAGGAGAAAGTTTGCAGCACGCAGGGAGTTAAAGCAACTTAGAAGCCTGACGTGGAAGTCGCTAGCAGAACAAACTGTTCTCTAACATTTCCAGGGAAATGACTTTTCAGAAAATACTTTCTTAATTGTAATGAAGCCAATTATAATGGCCTCAAAAACAAGCGGATAAAAAACGATCCCGTTTCATTATGGTTCTAATGTTTCTATTTCTAGGAAGGCTGATCAATGTTTAATGAAGTATTAGTAAACTTAATTATCACTTTATAGAGGAGGTATCCGAGCACTGTGCCCTGATCCAGCTGGTGGAGCAGCCCTTGTGCCTGTGAAGGAACAGTGGTTGTGATTCCCAGCACTTCTCCCTGGAACAGTCCAGGCTGATAACACCTTTTCCTGAGCAACACCAAACGGCCCTTTCAAAGACTTCAAACAACTTCAGGAAGAAAGAAATTCCATCCAGTCGTGTGGACTTGAAGGGGTTGGCAGGGCTCTTTTTGGAAGAGGAGATGGAAGGTGGATGGATCAATATGTGCCCCCATATGTTGGGCTGTGCTGGTGGAAAACCTGTCTGAGCACCGTAGGTTGTCCCTTCACCATGTCAGCAAGCACTCCCCGGGAGCAAGGATCCCAGGGCTCTTTATTAGGAACTGCTCCTTTGTTCCAGGACCCTAAATATCCGAAGAAAACTGTAACCTGTTTCAAATTAACTGATCCTTTATTATCTCATCACTCGCTCGGACAGAATTCACAATTTTGGCTCTTCTTCAGAGCCTGGGCCATGTGCAGCGCTCACCTAATCAATGGCTGCAGCTTATTTTATTGCTTACTTACTTTGTTATTGGCTACTACAAATCAAGAAGGGGAAAGGCAAGACAGACCTGCATAATCAGAGGCTGGAATTCAGCATTCCCAAAAATCCTGTGACTTCTGTGCTGCACAGCACCACGAGCTCATAAAACACTGAGGAATCCAGTGTAGCACGCAACAGCTGTACTGCATAATTACTTGGCCCAATAGCAGCAGTTTTAAAATACTGGTATATCTGTTGCAGGCCACCATACATTATCATCTCATTTTCAATAGAAAGTCTGGGATGTTTCAGACAAGCTTCAATGGAATTAGAATCATGTGTGCCTTGAAATATTTATGCTTGCCTTGAGATGGAAGGATAACTCCTGCCTCCAACCCCCACACAAAATAACAGATTTCATAACGCCAGAGAGCCCAACTCCTCCATACCTAGGGCAGGTAGAAATGAAGTTCTGATCTTGAGTACACATCTTTTCATAGATTGTAGGAGTCATATTTTATGTCATTTACTGAGGTCAATAATAAAATATAAATGTCACAGGCTGAAAGACGCCAGGAGAAATATGGTTTGGCAGGATGGAGCTGCTTAGGGATACATAAATAATAAGTCAATAAGTAAATAAATAATAGACAAAGACCTATTCTATCTTCCATTTGAAGATCTCAAAGAATTTACAATCTCTGATTGAGACTTGTAATATCCCATCAGAAGCAATAAGAGCCTCTTCTCTTACACAGGGTAATTTCCATCACTGTAGGTGTGGGTTTAGGAATTAAAGACTTTATCATTTTTATTAAGTCTGAAAATCATGACTGAAAGGGCCCCTTGGCCTTTTTAGAGGCAAACAGGGAAAATAATGACCTGCTTCATTACCCCTTGTGCTTTAACTGATTAAAAATGCTTGTGAGGGCCCCTATATTTGGAAACACGGTTGTGTTCTGCACTCAGAACTTGTTGGAGTGGCCAGTTTTGCACTCACCAGAGTTGCTGACCACAACACAGCTATCAGAGTAATGGTCTGTGTCTGGGCCAGCAGATTTTAGACTTTAACATTTAATTCCCTCTCTCTAGTATCAGGCAGGCACATTTGTAATGTTGATCAGTTTAATAGTAGCGGTTTTTCTCCTCTTATCAAAGAGCCCTTTCTTTTGGCACTTGAGAAATTTGCTATTTCCTAGTCAGAGACTGCAAAAACAAACCTTTGGAGATCCTTACTGCACTCGTCACTTCTTATGCTAAGAGGAAAATGACCCCTCCACATCAGTGTATGGCACAGGCTGAGGAATGATGCCAATTTTCTTGTTTCCTTCCCCCAGTCCTTCTCTGATCAGCAGGAAGCCCTTGGAGATGGGCTGAGGAGTTGGCCACGGCTCCAAAGAGGAACCACTTTCTCCTCGCAGCACTTTGCCTTGCTGAATTATTGTTGATCATTTCTGCACTCGTTTCCCTTCTCTCTCTCTTTGGGCAGGTCACTGGCACACACTCTCCACTTTGTTTTCTACCCTGACGTGCTGAGGAGGTCAAGACAGCAGAGAAGGGCTTGCTCCTTACATGCCACTGAGTATTTCTTTCATCTTCCTTAGGGCAAATCAAATTATTAAATGAAGAGCCATACTTTGGAAAAGCTAAATACAGTGTTGTCTCAGGCCTGGATTTGAATTCCCAAATGTTCCCTGGATATAATTCTTTATTCCTTCTTGTTTGAGATGCATTTCAGTCTCCTTTTCACCCAGCAGAAGAACAGAAATGAGTTTGTTCCCAGATGTGTATAAAGGACAGTGCAATTGCATAACAATTTCAAATCGTATTAAAAGAGCTGATACTAAAAGGAAAGTCTCTTTTTCTATTTCAGAAATTCCAGTTTATTTCTTACTTAATTAGATGTTTGTCACATAAATGTCCATTTCTCACTTTTATCTTCATCCTTCATATTCCATCTGGCACACAAGGGAAGGGGGAACTACAAAAGCAGATACAGAGAAAGGGAAGAAGACAGAAATACTGTAAGCTTATAAAAATTTTGTTGTAGTCATCAAAATGCTGGCTGGGATCTACCTGACTGAAGGTGTGTGTGTAGAATGGAGGTGTTGACCTCAGCGCAGCACCAGTCAAAGGCAGGGGATTATTTTGGGCTCCTTGGACACTGTTTAGTTCTCTGTCCATTGTAATAATTGGTTCCATGGTGGTCACTCACAGTTACTGAAGGGAATCCCCCATTATCTCTACTTTTGATGTTTCTCTTTCTATTGGGGATATTTTCAACAGAATCAAGGGGAGCAGAATGGTGGGGTTAACGTGGATACAGGGGAGCTTTTGGTGGCAAGGACGAGGGTTTCACATCCATCCCGTACCAGCACCCCTGGCATGAGGGCAGCTTTTTTTGGTGGTGGTGTCAGAGAAATAATTCCTATGCTGTGGTGGAAAGGGACGTGTATAGAAGGGCTGCCCAGCCAACCCTTAATGAATGTTTACAGGAAAATGCAGTAGTTTCCTTGCTGCTGTTTCTGAGTTCATGTTTTATCCACATCTCCAGGCTCTTGAGTTTGCTAATAGTTTAATAATGCTTAAGAAAAAAAATTATTAATAAAGTGTCATATTATTAAACTGGCAATGAACAAGAGTAAGAAGCAGATTTTAGCTTTTATTTAACTGAAGGTTTTTCATAGCATTCATCATGAAATGAATGTTTGCTCATTTGTGTTTGATTTTAGTTAAGTTTCTTGCATCTCTCCAATTTTCCAAAAGTGCCAAAGGCTTTTTTTTTTTTCACCTCTTGTATATTTAAATAACTTCCAAGCCAACACCTGAGTTTCTGTAGGATTTTCCCTCCTTGCATTGCCTTTATCTAATTGGTCACACGCACTGTACGAGCACAATCTCTGCACATGGACACCCCTGAAAGCTTCCTAGGGTAACATGCCAAGGGAGCAACAATGACTGTTTGGAGAGAAATGAACGATGATTTACAGATGAGCTTGTGTGCAACCAGATTAATTGGTCATTCTGAAGGAAGAGCGAACCCTCATTTTTAAAGGGAGAATTCATGGCACTGTAAGTGGCAGCAGTTGCTACCTCGTGGTGACAACTAACAATGGAAAGCACTGTTGGGTAACAAGAGTCCAACCCAATATATTTGGAAGGCCAAGGAACTGGGCAAATGTGTCACATCATGTAGGAGAGCAAAAGGCTCTGGAGCTGCACTTGTAGTTCTGCTGAAATCAGCTGAGGGTAAAATCGGTCATTGCCAATGGGCTTGTGTACATCACACCTCTGCACCTTCTCTGGAGTACATTTTCCAGCTGGCTTGTTGGCCCATAAATTCACCAAATTAAACTTCATCCCTGAGAGCGAGCTGGGGGCTTGCTGAAGATCTGAGCCCAACGTTATTCAGGAGAAATGTAAATGTAATTTTCCAAACGATCTCGCCACTTTGTGCATGTTCATTAAACGAAAACAAGTTACTTAAAATAAATGTTCCTGAAGTGAGATGGAAAAAAAAAATCCCAACAACAAGAAATGTTAGACCATTTTTAAATTATCGACCGTTTATACTACAATGTAAAATGGATTCGTATGTGCAAATCCAAGTTACATGAAATGTCAATTAAATCAACGCTAATCTCCCAAATACATTTTTTTATTGCCTGATTGATGAGGGCTGCTCTTAAGGTGATGAATAGTTTTCACTCTCACAAAGGACTGCTGATTCTTTTCTACGTGTCCACTTAAAAACACAGAAAATCCCTCAAAATGTCTGGCTCCGTTTGCTTCCAGGATCTAGATGAAGTGAGTGTAGGACACAATGTGGTCTAGTATATTAATTGATGTATAAACAATACTGTACATTTAAAAACAAACCAACAACAACAACAACAAAAGAAAGCTACTTAAAACTACAACAGATTTAAACTGTTTTATTTTCCAGAGGCAAAACTCTATATAACGTCTTTGTTTTCTTTCCTATAGCAAGTCCACATGCAACACCATCGACTCTTCATTTTCCAACATCACCCATTATTCAACAGCCTGGGCCATACTTCTCACACCCAGCAATCCGCTATCATCCTCAGGAGACTCTGAAAGAGTTTGTCCAACTTGTCTGCCCCGACGCTGGTCAGCAGGCTGGACAGGTGGGGTTCCTAAATGTAAGGAAGCCGTTTTTCTTTCTTCAGAAGTGTTTGTCCTTTGTAAAAATTAACCACGGGGTTATTGATGGGGTTATTTTAACAGCATGTCGCCTGCAGGAGCACACCTTGAATAGTTGCTAGAAGGGAGAACAAAAAAAAAAATATTTATATAATAATAATAATGCTGTGCTGCAAAAGTATTTTAAAAAACAACAAGAGACCTCCCCAAAAAACCACTTGACCACATTGTGGTGAAAGCAGCTTAGAGTGTCAGAGAAGCTGGTGCTTCAGTGACCTGCTGGGTCCCCCCACAAACGACTTTGCTGCATGTGTTGTAACCCTTGTGGAACCAGGGTTAACAAAATACGAAGGCAGAATAATTTTTATTAATTATTTTTGAAGTTCAGGGGAGAGTGGGGGGGAAAGAGCAGGAAAAGGGAGGGTGAGAAACAGATGTTTCAGATCAGCTAAGTTCATTAAAAAAAAAAAAATACTGCCTTATAGCACTTTAGATCAAGTTGACCAGTACTTGAACTCAAGATGTTAAAAGTACAGTTTATTATGGTTTGTTATTTCTGTAAGCAGTTATCTTTTCCCCTTATCTCTATGAAAAATTAAGCAGAGTTCCAAAGCTTCAAATAACCATTTTCATTTTTTTTTTAATCAAATAAAGTGAATCATCTTGCTATAATTGAAATAGCATTCCGGACGAATACAGAATTTATAAATTTTATGTAAATCAAATCTAAAATAATGCTCTGAATATTTCATGAAATGTAATGCATGTAACTTTTTCCAGCCAATGAAATAATAACTGGCAAAATTACTGCTTCTCTCCTGACATACTGAAAGTGTTAATGAGAATTAGTTTAATTATTAGCATCTAATTTATTACACTTATTTAATAAGCTGTATTGTTCTCAGTGTTTTCCTTTCCCCAGCAGAAAAACTGACTCTACTTATTCCAGCCAGTCCTGGCTTTGAATAATGTCTGCAATATGTTAGCAGATACATTTATGTCTAGACAACAAATCAATACAGTGCTTTTCTTTTTCCTTGAGTATTCATTTGCTTAATTTATCCCAAACCATTCAGCATTATGAACTGTTAGCACACTCACAATGAACAGGCAGCAGGGGTCTTCTTGGCAGGAAAGGGACCTAATTGGGAGACAAGATAGTGTTTGAGAGATGTCACTAATATATTAGTTTATTAAAGGTGCTGGATGTTGGAAAAATAAATATCCCTGAAGGATTGCTTCTTGCTGCAAACTCCAGTAACTGCAGTCTTTGAAGTCTGTGGGAGTGCTGCTAAGTTAAATGCAGACGAACTCGAATCTTATTTATCCCCTGAACCATTTTTGCTCTAGCACAAGTGTGATTTGCACCTCCACAACTTTTGAGGCCTTTTGTCAGTGTCAAAGCAGGTGAATTGAAAATTAAGTCCCAAGTGTTTTGCCAGGATGAGTATTTTGTCCCCGGCAATTCAGGCTAATGGAAACCCTAACAGGAATTAAAATATTATTTTCTTTAGCAGTACTTAGAATATGGATCTGTGTTTAAAGCTGAGCTTTTATCATCAATGGAAAAGCCAATGTTCAGTGCCAGAAGAGCTGCAGTGAGATCAATTTGTAGAGTGCTGTCGAAAATGATCTCATCATTTTTGTCACTAAAATGGAACACCTGATTCACAGCCTGTCCTACTTTCTCTTTATAATGGTATTTGGCATCTATCTGTATGGTTTTCAAGTGTCCAGGCTGGGTTACATTTAAAATGTAAACTTAATAAGCTGAGGGGAGGGCTGGCATGTTTTTCTAAGCCCGATTCCTGTTTTTGTGATACTTGAAAACACTTTTACTTATGGACACATTTTTCTGGTGATTAATTGAAAGACCACACTCATATAGCTGATCCCCTTCAGCCTGTGACTGACCACATCCCAGACTCAAGAGAGGGTGGTTTTTTTCTCCCAGTGTGTAAAATGAAGCTGGTCTAAGTTCAGTCATTTCTCCATATGATCCTAATGGCAGCTAAACCAAGAGCTCCACTATTGCTAACTCAAAAGGGATGTGGGAGAGCAGTTATTTTAATATACACTCATTCATTTTCCTGTAATGAGATAGCAGTATGATTTTTAAGACCACCAAAAATGCTTGTTTTTTCTCTTAATGAGCAGTATCTTTAAGAAATTTACACTCAAGTCCTAGACACAGATATCCTGAGGGTATAACAGAGGCACAAAACTGGGGGATTTTAGGGTCAAAAATACTGCTTCACATCTCACTGAGCATGGGTTAGTGCTGCAGGAAATGTAAAGAGGAGTAGAATTTAATCCAGGACAATTTAAACTTTGTTCAGACAGGCTGCTAATAGGACAAGTGTTTAAAAGCCAGAATTTCCATAGTTTCACAAGGTTCACAAATTTCCTTGAAGTCCATGGAGAATTTGAGCCAGCACTTTCTTTGCCACCTTTCAAGTAATTGTAAATGTATTGCACATAGTTTTTAACTAGATTGTTTTTGCTGGAGGTTCCTAATAGCTGATTTTTAGTATAATTTTTGTCTGTTTGCTTGTTTTTCGGCAGCCCAATGGTAGCAGCCAAGGCAAGGTGCACAATCCATTCCTTCCTACCCCAATGTTGCCACCACCACCTCCGCCACCAATGGCTAGGCCTGTGCCTCTGCCAGTGCCAGACACAAAACCTCCAACCACATCAACAGAAGGAGGGGCCACCTCTCCCACTTCTCCAAGTAAGTATAGACGCAGCGGGATCCAAGGGCTACCGGCACCGCCGGCGCTCGGCTGTGCCGGGATAAGGACTGCACACATCTTGGGAGGCAGGAGAGCTCTCTGCTCTCCGTGATGGACAAAACTCTTGAGCTGCTTCTGTGTCAGCAGGGAAAGCCTTAGCCCAAGGTTGCAGTTTTATTTTTGACTTGGTTGGCATTTCACATAACCACGTGCGAGGGAAGTCGAGGCTGGTGGCTCAGCTGTGACGCAGAGCTCGGATCTTTGGGATCTTGTTTGCTGCCATGAGGATTCAAGTTGATATCCCATCCCTGGAAGTGCTCAAGGCAAGGCTGGATGGGCCTCTGAGCAACCTGATCTAGTTGCTCAGATCTAGTTGCTCAACCTGATCTAGTGATAGGTGCCCCTGCCCGTGGCAGAGGGGTTGGAACTGGGTGATCTTTAAGGTCCCTTCCAACCCAAACCATCCCATGGTTCTGTGATAAGTTGGTGCCTCAAGCCAGGCTTTAGAGGATAGATCCCACATGGAAGTCAGGCAATCTCCTTGAAAACATCCCTGCTTATACACACTGGGCTAAACTAACAACCCTTTCCAGTTTACTTCAGTTGTCGTTCTTTTGGGAATAAATCTTCCTAGATTAAGCCAGACATCTTTCTTTACGCCGTGCATTTTAGGCAAGAAGTTTCGGTATGTCTTGGGGCCAGGGAGAAAGCTCTAATCCTCTCCCACCACCCACACGGCTCCCATATGCATTTTGTGTAGCCACAAGTCAAATTTACGAATTCCTGGATACACACTTGGGGATACCACTTTGGAGTCACTCTTCTGGGAAACAAATGCAATTCAGCTGTGTCTGATGCTTTAAAAAAAGTCTGGATGTTCAGGGAGTTAATTGTGAAATGATTTAATGAAGCTATGCTCAAACTGACATTTAAAAACAAAAGGGAAGCTTTCAGTGCTTTAATGGCAACTGTAGGGGACTTGTTCCACAGTGAAGGGAGTCCAAATAACATCCACAAACAAAAATCAATCTAATCGAAAGAGCAAATCCCTTTGTGTGCTTTTCAAGCTTATTATTTAAATGCTATATGCAACCACTGCTTGATGTGCAAAGAGGTACTCACTCTTCAGCCCAAGTGAAGCCTACATTTTTAAAGCTTTATATACTTTTCAGGAGACTTGCACAGGTTCCAGGGGGCATTTTTAAAATCTGGTAGTTCCTCAGAGGTTTTCATTGCCTTCTGCTACACGATAGTGCATCAACTGCAAACTCAGCAAGATGCTCTGGCTGGCTTGGAAATAGAAATGGGTTTTAGTATGAGACAGTCTGGTAAGATCATGAACACGATCTTCTAGAATCAGGACTTCTCGAATTGATCAGCAGATTTTTGTTGAGTGATGAAGTTGATTCATTCCCTCCCCCTCCGCTCCTCTTTCTGACCTTAGACCAACACTGGTGCTAAGGGGAAGTTTTGACACTTTCCGAGGGGACTTCCGAGTCCTATCAATAAGATTCCGCGGTGGGATCGAAAAGGTTAATGTTTAGTCATAGTTATCACCAAGCACAGTCAGCAATGCCTTACTATTTCCTTGTCTTCAGAACCGGGAAAAACAAAACTAGGTCAGTGTGTACTTGTCATTACGGTTGTGACTCAGTTTACTGGCAGTGTCTGGTGTCGAAAAGAAAAAGATTCCCAACAACATTTTAGCGCCAGTCTTAATTTTTATGATACTGTGATTGTGTAAACCAGCTCGGAGTGTGTCTGGCCGGATTCTCAGCTGGCAGAAAAATGGGCATTTCTCCTCTGAAGGGAGCAGGACACCCATTGGTGTCGGCTTGGGGCTGGTCACTGGGCTCCGTGTTCAACAGACAGCTGCCACGTTAATTGGGAATGGAGGTTTTCTCAAGAGCAGCCAGTTAATGGTATTTAAACAAAAGATTAGGAAAATAATTACTGTTTGTTAATTAGCCACGCTGATGTCTAAACATATAGTTCTGTACATATTCAGGCACGCATCTTCCTTTTGGTGAGGGGTTTGAATAACAGTGACTCGAGTTGTAAAGAAGCATATAATTTAATTTAGGGACAAATTTTACAGAAAAGTAGATTATAGGAAATATTTTCTAAGAAAAACTATGACATATAAACCAAAGCCAGTGGAAGCATTGGCCACATAAAGAGGAAAGCAAACTGAAGTTTGCAGCATCGCAGCCAAGGTTTGCCAGGAGGACCCACTGGGCTCCATTCAGTGTGTCAATCAGGACCAACCCTCCATTTCCCTCCGTGTTTATTTTTTCCTTAACTAAATATTAGCCTTCAAATAGCGAGTGCAGATTCACCAGAGTTCCATAAAAGCCTCACAAAAAGGTGTTTTCCATGGTTACGAGCTGCTGGAGCGCACCGGTTCTGGGAGTGTCGCCGGGCTATGGCTGACTGCCCCGCAGAGCTTGAGGATATTGGAAAGTCACTTATGCAACAAAGGCAGGAGTGATGTTAAATTTTGGCCAGACTCTCTCCTTAGCTGTGTGGAAGAGAATGAACCACCCCCCCTCCCAAGAAAATGGAGTGAAAGGGGTTGGCATTTGCTCCATTCTCCTTCCCTTTTTTGGTCTAGCAGAAAACCCTCAGCAGAAACAAAATGCAGTCACGGCCCAACCAAAAATTGGAATATGGCCCTCCTGAGGGGTGCAGGAGCCAGGAGCAGCTGTTCAATACAGCATGGCCTCCTGGGAACGAGAGCTAAAAATCACAACAAGGTGGTTAATGATTCTCAGAGCAATAGTGAAACTCTCCAGCTGTGACATTAACCAAAACATGAACATTAGTGCTGTCCAAGGAAGGAAGAGCCCCTGGAGATGCTCACTGGGGATTTGCTGCTACTGGGTGGCCAGGCCTGCTGTGGGAGCTGACAATTTCAGCTGTGAATCCTGTCCCTTTGGAAAGCCAGCATTTTCCTCAGTCAGATGGCACAACGGAGATGGGATTCATGAGGTTTGGGAGGTTCATTTTTCCTCCACAAAACCTTTTTCAATAGAACATATCTCTGATACCAGAAGCAGACCCAACATTATCTTATCTCAGATCTCTTCTTGATTTTCTTTGGTCTGTAACCCATTGCAAACACAACACAATATTTTCTTGAACTTGGCAGTTTTGGGGTTTAATATCTCACTGCCCAAAGCAAACACCACCTCCACTACATTCCAGTTGAGCTTTATCACTATCATAATTAAATCACTCCAGAGCAGAACCTAAGATACTGCCATCCTGTACACCCTGACTTTTAAACAGCTTTTTAAAACAAAGAGTTATTTTCTGAGATTCACAACTCAACTTAAATGAACTCATTACTGGTTAATGTCCCTTTGAACAAAGGAGTTTTCTTGTTAAATGGCATTTGTGTCAGGATGAGGAGAACGATCTTGTGGCTGTAGTACAGGATAAAGCAAGTGCCAGGTCCAGCCCTTGGGTCACAACATCCCATGGAACTCTCCAGGCTTGGGACAGAGTGGCTGGAAAGCTGGAAAAGGACTTGAGGATGCTGGTCAGCAGCCACTGAACATGAGTACAAGTGTGCCCAGGTGGCCAAGAAGGCCAAGAGCACCTGGCCTGGATCAGCTGTGGTGTGGCCACAGGACCAGGGCTGTGACTCTGCCCTGTGCTGAGGCCACACCTTGAATTCAGTAGAAAAACATTGAAGTGCTGGAGAGTGTCCAGGGACAGGAATGGATCTGGGGATGGGTCTGGAGAACCAGGAGAGGCTGAGGGAGCTGGGAAAGGGGCTCAGCCTGGAGAAAAGGAGGCTCAGAGGGGACCCCCTGGCTCTCCACAACTCCCTGACAGGAGGGCCCAGCCAGAGGGTAATAGGGCTCTGCTCCCAGGGAACAGGGACAGGACAAGAGGAAATGGCCTCAGGTGATACCAGAGGAGGTTTAGGTTGGATATTGGGAAAAATTTCTTCACAGAAATAGTGGTCAAGCACTGGAGCAGGGGCAGTGGTGGAGTCCCTATCCCTGGAGGGATTTAGAAGCCCTGTGGATGTGGTGCTTGGGGACATGGGTTAGTGGTGGCTTTGGCAGTGCTGGGGTAGGGGTTTTACTCAGTGATCTTAAAGGTCTTTTCCAACCTGAACATTTCCATGATCCTGCAATCAGATCGGCTTTCTCTCCCTTCCTCTGCTATGCATTGACTGAGCACCTTCTGGGCAAGTTTGAGCTTTCTGTTCACTCCTTTCCCCAGCCATAAAAAAACTCTTACCATTCAATTTGCTAAAATTTGCAGTTCCCTTTCAGATACTCAGCTGCAGAATGCACTGCAGTAGGAATTGTTCCAGTTAATCCTCTTGCTGCAGCTTGAGAAACAGGACAGCTCTTCACATCAAACACATGTACCTGGCATCTTGGTCTGTAAAAGGGAGACCTAGGTACATTAGGTCATCACTCACCCAAATCATCTTTACCAACCCTTTTAATCCAGAACAATGATAAATTACACCCTCCTACTCTTAATAGCAATTATTTCAGGAAAGTGTATTTAAAAGTAACATTTCCCTACTGCAGGCAACTTTAAAACACACAACATCCCCAAAACTGTTTGTTTGTCTTGTCTTTCATACAATTTCTTGCCATTTTGGCTAAATATCAAAGCTGTCTGTGTGAGCAAATGTTCTTTCTCTGCCAGCTCCTGTTTTGCTTGTTCCTGAAGTGAAGCATCATAGCAAATTTGTGGCATCACATTCATTTCCTTGGCTGGGGGCTATGATGTTGCAGACAATCCTTAGTGAATTCCAGTGGCAGAAAGAGCAGGCTGGGCAGGAAGCTGTTTCTATTCATGCCCAACGGGACAGCTATCAGCTGGTGTGAACCAGTGTAGGTCTATGCAATTCCCATGGAGCAAAGCTGATAAAATCTGGAGAAGATCTGCCTAGGAGACCTGGCTGCTGTTCCTTGTTCCTTTCCATGCTTTGGCTTTTCCCAGACTGGAGTTTGAAGACCCCAGCATAGCCTTCGCTTATATTTATGCTATAATATAATGTGACCCAGCTTTATCCAGTGAGACAGTTTGCCCCATCCTAATTCTGGGGCAAAGTCTAGGGATCAGACTTCCAGGAATCCTCCATGTCAACCAAGGGTATTTATCTGAAGACAGTAAGATGCAGCTGGAAGTTGATCATGGTCTAAGCAACACTCAGTACTTCTCCCTTTCCTGAAACAAATTTCCCCCTAAGAGGGGAACCTGTATTCCACATCAGCTTAATATCCCAAGTCAAAATGGCCCCTTACAATCCACAAACATCCCGGGACATTTTACAGCAAAGAGGGAACAGCACCTTGGGAGAGTCCAGTGTAAATCCTCTGCATAGCTGTCGTTTTGGTGCTCTTCCCCCCTTGGCTTCAGCAGTGCAGTTATATGACCTGAAGGAAATACCAAGCTGACATCCGAGTATTTTCAGAAAGCAAATTAAACATCGTTTGCAGCGGAAGGAAGGTATACATAGCAACTCACCCAGCCAGCTTTGAGGGGGCTTTTGTGCATATTACACACTTTTCAAATGCTTTCGAATTTTTTGTTTGAACAGAGAAGCCATTTAAGTCAGCATTCTGCTGGTTCCCCTTTGATTTTCTACCAAATATCACAGCAAAAGTATCTGCCAGCAGGGAACTGTAAACAAGATCTTGAGTTCCTTCCCTTCTGGGTAGAACTTACCTGCTCCAAGGGATTAAATGGCCTCTCCACTCAATCTGCTTCCTTAAAAGTAGACCAGGAGAACCAAACAACAGATGTTTGATTTTTGAGCTCTAAGTTAATTTCCCCCACTGCAGAAGGAATTTCTAGTCTTGCACAACACTAGTTCATTAGTTAGTTAAAAAAAAATATACCTCCACAAAGAACAGCACAGAAGAATCTTAAAGCAAGGCACTAGCAACAGGGAAATGCCCTTTGCAAATGTGTGGCTTCTTTGAATTATTAACCAAATTAACATGGTAAAAAGGTGAGGAGAACATCTCACCAGATCTACTCAGTTAATTTCTTCCTTGACTTGCAGGTAGGAGTAACATCCAGCTTACCTGTTCATAATATTCAAGCTGCACCACAATTTGCAAAACCATCTCAGAAAGATGAATTAGTGCACTTAAAAGTTCCTTTTTAAGACTTTGTGAAGGAAAAGTGTTCTGTGCAATGATTTTTGCAAGTGTTGGCTTCTTGGAGAGAAAAGCTCACCTCACCAGAAACAAGTGGGAAAAATTCCTTCTTAGAATCCAGGAGTGCCTTATCTCCCCTCATATCAGTAGGAAATGAAGATATGCAGTTCCTGGGGTGATTTCAGGGAGTCTTGAGAAAGGGAAGTTTTCTGATGAAGCTCTAAGAACTAAGAGGCATCACAAGACCTTTGTGAGACTTGAAGGATGTGGCTCTGCCTGCTCCTAGACTTGGGAACTCGTCACCCAAGGGCTTTGTGGGATGCAGAACTCCCACATGGCTCCAAGTGCAGACTGGGCATTGAAATCCCTCCAGGGCCTTACATAGAGGAAGTCCCTGAGCTGAAAATAATCAGAGGTGGGAAAGAATGGGGGAAAGTAAATATGTTACCTGTTTTGATTGTATCTGTCTATGGCTTCTAAGAGAGGTGACAATGGCCAAGGTGGAGCATTGGTCTGATTTGGCAAAGTCTTAAACCAAAGGCTCCTCCAGTGTAATCCCTCTTCACCCAAAATTTGCCTTCAGAAGGGTAAAAGAGTTTCCCCCGCACAGCCAACTCAGTGTCTTCTCCGACTCTTAACTTGCTTTACTTTTCTGTACCATTGAGGCCTCAACATTATATTTAGCCTGACTGGAATTTGGCAAGTAACTTTCCTTTTACTATTTTTTTTTTTTGGTCTCTTCATTGGATAGTTAGGTTGTCTGGGGATTTTATTCAGCAGAATGCATTCCCATAAATATATTCGAAATAGATAGGAGCCCTCTTTGTATTAAGGCATCTATTTACATTATTTGAATTTAGATCTAAACATGCAAAAAATTGAGGAAGAGAGAAGATTGCTTGAGGGTTTTCAAATGAGAGGAAGACTAAAAATGCATTGAAAGCTTTTGGATGTGGAAATACGTGGCATTGTGGACAGTTGCAGTGGAGAATATAATGCAACAATAAAATCATTAAAGTACTTCAAGTTTGGAAGTAATCTGGGTTCTTGGCTTGCATTGCATTTAATAGCTTTACATTTATGGGAGCCACTCCAGTTTTTAAAGGCAGCTTCAGCCTTCAGACTGATTGCACTTACCACCCCAGTGAAACTGCAACCCATTAATTTTTTACCGAAAGGATCTTCCTAGTTTGTCAAACACATCAAGTGAACATTTTAGAGAGTGCAGACCACAGCAGTATGCAACCCAAAACTTTATATCCAGAGAGAACGCTGGATTAATATGAAATAAAGGGTCTGATTCTGTTAATGAGCACTTAGGTAATTTCATTGCTATACAAAACTCTGTTAAAAATAGAGATACCAGTGAAAACAGTCAGGACCTGCAGAAATCTCCTGTGCCAGCCCATCATGGAAAGGCCTGCAGGGGTTCTCCTTCAGGCTGGAGAGCTGCCCACGTTGTGGCCATCCCCTCTCCCAGCAGCCCAGTCCCCTACGTGTTGATAGCCAATAAGCCCAAACCTTTGCAGTGTCTCAAACCAAACTCTCGCTCTCTAAAACGTTCGCACATTTCTATGTCAAACATCTGCTTAGGTGGCTCTGAGACGGTGTGTTTTGGTGTTGTTCGTGTGCAATCTAGTGCCGCTTCCTCAACGCATGTGTCCCTTCCCTTCACAGCCTACTCGACACCCAGCACCTCCCCCGCAAACCGATTCGTCAGTGTTGGACCACGGGATCCAAGCTTTGTAAATATCCCTCAACAGACTCAGGTGGGCCGCTTTCGACTTCTCTGTTTGCCTGCAGCCTCTTCTCCTCCTCCTCCAGTGTCCTCTAACGTGTCCCCGCGGAGCAGCTGCACTGCCGCTGTCACTTCACCCACATGGTCTCAGTAACTACAGTGAAATGTCACTTGCAGTTTGTTTGTCTGTTGTGGTTATTTTCCTTTTTTTTCTTTTTGTTTTTTTGGTTTTTTTGGGCTTGTGTGGTAATAACACTGCTTTCGTAACTGGAAGGATCTCTCTTTGCTTTCTAAGGTGTTGGCTCCCACCGCGCAGTTGTTTGCTTTAGGGCTGGGGTTTCAAAGGCTTTGGCTCCAACCTGCTCCCCAGGCACTGCATTTATTTGTGTTTAGATTAGGTGGTAGGGAGAAATCCTTCCCTGTAAGGGTGGGGAGGCCCTGAGGTTGCCCAGAGAAGCTGTGGCTGCCCCTGGATCCCTAGGAGTGTCCAAGGCCAGGTTGGACAAGGCTTGGGGCAAGCTGGGATAGTGGAAGGTGATGTCCCATGAAACAAGATGATCTTTCAGGTCCGTCCCAACCCAAAGCAGTCTGTGATATGCAAAAGGAGCTCAGAGAGACCCATCAGGTAACAGTGCCCTGTAGTCCCCCAGCAGATACAACAGGAGATTGCTCCAGTGACTTCCATGTAAAAAAACCCTTCAAATTCCTGGTTGGCCATTTGCATGGTGGGCTTCGAGTGAGCAGGAGATTTTTTGTAATTGTGAGCACATCTGTTTTCCTTACACAAAGGGAAAAAAGTCCAGTTGAGGCAGGCCTATAAAGCTGGGTTAGCTGAATTCATGGTCCTGCTATGGTCAAATCAGAAGCTCAAGTAAACATTTGTGTTTCTTTAGGAGAAGGACGAGATTTAAATGTGCTTTTTCCAAGCTGTATCAAATTCCCAGGGTCGATTAAGAAAATAGTTGTTGGCAGTTTTGTTAGCAGCTAATTTGAGCCAGATGTTGAAAAAATTAAGTCTGGGCTTAATATCACGTTATCATGGGGGGAAGGTATAAAAAAGTGAGCAGAGTTAGTGCTTTAGGACAACTGTAGTTTATAGTTTGAAGTGATTGCTTGACTACGTTGCAATTCTTTTAAAGGTCAGCTACACGGAATATTTGTGATTTTGTTTTGAGCTGGTTGCAGTGACTAAAAAGCAATAATTCAAATAACTGGCAAACTGGGCATTACTACCCTTGGCTCTTATAAGTTCTTTCAAATGGTTTATAGGCTTCTGAATAATTAGTGTGCAGATTAATGGCTGTCACATGCCACAGGAGGTGCGTGAAGACAGACTCCTCGTTGTGATGGCTTCAGCACCTCCACTGTCACTGAAACACAGGTCACTCATTCCCAGAGATTTTCAGTTTACAGGGCTGCAAGCAGCTGCCTGTGAGCACAACGTGGTTTTTTGCTGTCTGCTCTCTGTGTACAATTTGTTAGGGGCTTTAGTTTATAGCTCTGTGTGCAGCACAGGTTAAACTATATCGAATCTCAAACCTTCTCTGCATTAAATAGGGTCACAGAAAGTACAGCAGCAATGCAGAGAGGGGTTTAACCCATCAGATTCTGGGGGGTTTTTTCATGCTTTAACAAAACTCAGCCTGCACCCCACTTTTCCAGCCTTGTGCTTTATTGGGTTCATGGGTGTGACAAGTTTTCATGCACCTTCCCATTTAAATCATATTTCTCCAGTTGTTTTGGAAACAACAGAAATACACAGAAATAAGCTGAAATCAGGAAACAGGAATGATAAGGTGTACTGCTAAAGTCCTTAAGCACTTGGTCTTTTCCTTCATAGCTCAGGAAACCTGAAACCCTTTGGAGAAATGCTACTTACCTTTTCCAGAAGACTTGAAAAACTCCTAGTTGGTAAATTGATTATGTAGTAAGACACAACAGTATTAAGTCTCCAAAGATATTTAAAACTTACTTGCATCCTGCAGCCTAAGTTTCCCAGATAAGTTTGTTGACTGTAAACTTTTATCCTCCTTATTTATGACTTAAATCATTTTAAAGTGCTCTAGCGTTACTTTAAGTGCTCCTCTGTAATGCAGTGTAGTGAATAACAATGCTGTACAGTGAAAAACAATACTCAAGCACAGCTTTCAATTAAAGTCTAACATGCTGCAGTGGGCAAGGAGACTGACTTCCAGTCTCTGACTCCAGCTGCATCTCCCTGCTTCTATACATCATTACACCACCACAACCCACTTGATACTAAATATATAATTTATCAGCAAACTCACTACTTATTCATGAAAGGACTCTGAAGTTGACTGTGCTTTGAGTCAGAGAAGTGAGGTAAAAGTGCTAACTGCAATGATTTGGGATTTACGTAGCATTCCTCTAAACAAAGACAGGCTTTTGTGCTCTTTTTTGCAGAGCATTAGTGTATAGAACGACCACTTAGGATATTTTGAACATGAAAATGTAAGAATGCATAGGACTGTGTTATTAAAAGCAGCTGGGGTGGCTCCTTTCCATCAGGATCTTTAGAGTACACCCAGAGTCAGGCTAAGATACAGATCCTGAGGACCACTAACTCAGCTCACTAACCACTGTGCCAGGGACACAGCTCCCTGAGACAAGAGGAAGCAGGGAACACTCCGAGCTTCTGGAAGTCAAGCTTAAATATAAGGGTTAAGCGACTCTTTACTGCTGGAACAATAAAATAAAAATGAAGGCTGTATCTGAACATCTGCTTTTTTTTAAATTATGGTTCAGCTAAGACCCATATGAAAGTATTTTGGTCAGATTTTTGGTTGCTGTGATGTTCTCTTGGTGGAACATTGGACTGTAAGCACTATTTACACATCATCATCATCATCATCATCATCATCATTAGTCTTCAAGTGCTGCAGAAGTCAGTCTGTGCACAGGGATGTGGCAGCTCCACGGAGCAGGAGTCACAGTTCCCACACATGGGCATTCCCAGAACATTGGAATAAAATCCCAGGCAAACTTACAGCAGCATGGCTGGGCTGGGGCAAGGACCATTCTGTTCCTGGGCTGTTTCTAAACAATCAAACCCAGAACATGCCTTTCTTAATCAGTATTAGAAAAATTATCAGTAGCTACTGATAATTAGCACTATGTTTTGATTTGTTATGTTGTGTCCAATATACACCCTTAAAGAAATTCTTTAGAGTTTATATAATATTCATAATAAAGCCATCTTCCTCTGTCAACAAAGGTTGTAACAGGACAACCACTCCATCACAGAAGAGATGGGGAAATGAATTGCTTTAAGTCAGTAGTTCTGATTTGGTAACAAAAGCCCCCAAAAGGCTGTTGGTTTTGCTTGGTTTTAGCAGTTTCCAAAGTTTTCAGTTGGTTTGGTTTTTCGTCCACTGCTTACACCATCCATCACTCTGCCACTCCACTCACAGCACAATTGTCCTGTCTTGGGGGTTATTTGAATCTAAATTTCTGTTTGAGCTATTAGAAGCAACACTTGACTTGGCATCCCCTGTATATGTTGACAAAAAGGCACAGGTGTTGTAACCTTTGCTTGATAAATCATTTACTTTTGCTACTTGACTCGCAAGCAATATGGGGGCATCAGCTTTTTAACTGCCTTTTCCATATGCAAATCAGAAATACAGGATGCCTGGGGTACAGGGGTTCTGGTTTCAAAAGCAAGTTGGCCTGGATACCTCATGACTAAGTAATAGATACGTCTCTCATATTGCCAAGGACTTGTAATACAGAGAGTGGCAGAGGGATGGGAAAGTCCCATTGCATTAATTAGGGACAAGCCTCTCAGTAGCACCAAGGTGAATAAAGGGGTCTGAATTTTGAGGTGGTTTTGTCCTAAAATTAATAGTGAAACACAGGCTATGGGCTGGGAGTGCACAGAGCTAGGAATGCTAAACCAGCAACCTGTGAGCAGGGTTTGCCACTCACCACTCCAAATGCTGTTTGCTGCTCTCTAATGCCCTGGCTTTGCTCTAGGGTACAAAATTCCTTTAGGGATCAGCGTGCTCTGTACTCATCGTGCTGCAGCTCCACTTCACACTAAACATTGTTTACTATGCTGAGTCCTGTTTGCCACCTACTTAGCCTACATCTTCCTGGAAATTGTACTTGGGGTGCTAAAAACAGCTCCTGAGAAACACATGCCTGCTCCATCTAATCGCTCCTACCTGCCACTGGCCCATGTGCCCTGCACAGGGAGATTATGAGGATGCAGGGAACAGAAACTGCCTCACACTGCAAGCACCCAGGCAGAGAATCAACCACCTTACCCTGAGAGAAAATGAATCCTGTAGCCCTGACCAGCTGTTTCAGGAAAAATCCCTCTCTAATGTAAACATGCTTTATATCAGATCCATCCCAGGTAGTTTCTAAAAGCTTAGTTAAGCACAAACCCAAATATTTATTCCCTTGGCTTTCTGTAGGAAAAGATAAAACTTACTTCTAGAAGGATGGAAGTAGAAGCTCTTCCTGGTTCTGCCTTTGCACATTCCCAAAGCACAGTCAGATCCTGGATAATAAGCAAAAGTCTTGTGTTTTCACACTGTCCCTGCTGGGTCCCTAGAGCCACCCAGCTACAAGAGAGTTCTAGATAGAGCTCATCCTTTATAACAAAAAACAACTGAAACAAAAGGCCTGTAACCTGCCTAGAACGCTGAAATAAAGTTTAAGAAAAACCCAAAAAGTCAAACAAGCTTATCTAGGCAGCAAAATAACAGGTATGAAAACCAGCAAGCTCAGCAGAACAGCTTTATAAAGACCAGGTACAAAAATGCACCCTGTGAAATACATCTTTAAAAGAGCAATAGTAACTTAGGGAGGGAATCACTGAAGTTTAGCAAAGTGTTTATAGTACAAGGAAATTGCTAACTCCTTTAGATCTGCTCCCGCTCCCTGCCTTTCCCAAATTAGACAGTGGTATCTTTGTAGCTTTCTCCTTTTGGGCTTTTATTTATCTCTAAAAAAACCACCATATGCCTCAGGTGCATACACAAACCTAATTGTACAATTACTTTCTTTCCCAGAGACAAGGCAAAGCCTGTTTTGCTCCCCCACAAGCCTTTTTTAGAGAGCAAACTGCAACCTGCAATTTTTCACTGGCAGCACTTTAAAACAAAGGGCATGAAGGGAAAAAAAAAAAAAATAATAAGAGCTGGATGCTGTGTCCTGTAGGATAGCAGATGTGAGCTCTGTCAGACCAGGGGGGAGGCAAATTCCAGAATAAAGGGTCCTTCTGTGAGAGCAGCCAGGCAATGCTGTCCAGACTCTGGAATCCGAGGAGCGTGGTGCAGGTGATGCCCCTCTCCAGGAGGGAGGCAGGGAAGCAGCCCCATAGATGGCAGGCCCCAAAAGTGTATAGGATCCATAGATCAAAGTCAGCACCTTGGCTGGGAAGCTGATGCAGCTCCTGCAGCGCTTCACTCCCGCAGCTGAAACCGCGGAGCTGCTCTGTGCCCAGGTTCCATTGCCACCCTATGGAAGAAAGAAACCAGTGCACACATTTTCCTTTTTGCACAGACCAAACATGTGCCTGGCTTCACGGGGATTTTCCATCCCTGCCACTCGCTGCCATCGTGCCCTGCCCTTTGCCCCCTCCCAAGGGGACCCTGAGCCCCATGCAGCTCGTGGCCGTGTGCTTTATTAATGAGCACCACGGGCTGCCTGGCCTGGCTGCCTCCACACCCTGCTGCCTTCCTCCCCTTTCCCAGAGCCCAGGAATGGCCCTGGGCAGACAGGCAGGACCTGCTGGCCCTGGGCAGGCAGGGGTAGGGCAGGGTTTTGTGGCACTGTGCTGACAGCTGAGCCACCGCCTCACTCCGCACACGGGACAGGGCAGGGACACCTCGAGGGGTGTGTGGAGGACATGGCAGAGAACATGAGAGGCTGCAGGAACTACACCAGGCCTTTTATTTTGGGGGTTCTGAGCAGAGCTGTTTTTAAGCCAGGTCAGAGCTACTTGTTGCTCAGAGGACTGTACCTCCTCAGGATCAGAATACTCGTCCTCGAGCTGGATGTACTTGTATCTGAGTGTGAATGGAGATAAAAAACACTAACTTGGAAGCATTTGTTTGACTCAGCCCCCTAAGAATTCCATATTCTGTACAGTAACCTCCCTAAGCCAGTACATGTGTCCAATTCCAGCTGCAAAGCACTTAAAAGTGCAGATTTGAATGTTCCTTTTCTCTTGGCCTGTCCAGCAAATGTAGTGGGATGTTCAGAACAGGATTTCCATGAAAGAATAACATGTCTAGTGTGTAAAGAGGAGAAATTTGCTTAGATCAGATGTAAAAACACAGTTTGGGGATGTGGGACTGCTACTTTCTAGAACTGCTGGACTTATAGGGATCACTCTGCTCCCAAACCCTCCTATGATCTGTGGATTTTCCCTTATTGGCAAAGAGAAATGGGGGCTGCTCTCCTCCAAGACCTGGAAGCTCTAAGCCGCCGTATTATCACTCAAAATTTTGATCTCTGTCCAAAAAGTGCTTTGCTGTTGCACCAATGGCATCAGGCTACTGACATGTGACCTGAATTTTGGTGCTGTGTTTCCTCTTCCACCCAAGACCCAGCAATACCATTCTGAACTAAAAGGGGACCTGGAGATGGCTCTGAAAATGCAGTGTGAGCCTAGAGAGAGTGTGGATAGGAAATGCAGTGCCAGACTCATCAAGCAAAGGTCACAAAGGTGCCCAGAAATTAGGGTAACTCCCCTTTCCCTCTTGTTCAACTCAGGGCCCAGAGGCCATTTAACTTGTACAGAGAAGGACTGTGGAATTCCACTGTCAGGTCAGTTCCTAAAAAAGGCTGAGAACAGCACACCTCAAAAAGAAGGCACATATTTCTCCATAAAGGTAAAGATTCACAGAAAACTTTCCAATGCCATCATGTGGCTGCATCTTCAAAGTGGGCTGGAGCCAAATCAGTCCCCAAATGCCTGGGTTAGTCCTCAGCAGGGGAGCTCCTTGTTCCTGGGCTTTTTCTTCCTCCTCCTCCTCGTAGGCTCTGGTGAACAGTTCAGACTCTTTTTTGGAAACCAGCACTCAGCATCCTATTTCCAGTAGATTTAGCATAGAATTATTTACAATGGACACAGAAGAATTTCCCAAACTAAGCAATTAAACTTATTGAGTTTTCCCCCTCCTCACAATAACCAGGAAGCCTGTGCGTAAGGCTGCCTTTCTGTGGGTTTTATGGCCATTACTTACTCCACAGTGGGGGAGAAGAAAGGGAAGAAGTAAGTGTGGGCCTGGTGGGAAGAGTTGGCAAATGCAGAAATATGATGAATGAGCTGGAGAGATTTAATTTCTTACTAAATTCTCTACAAGCTGTGTAACCTTTCTTTAGCTAAACAATTACTCTAAAAGGCAATGATTTTCTGTGTTTTCATTGAAAAGTCTTCATAATAACAATGGCCTATGTTCTCCTTCTTGAAGAACTTCTGCCAAAAAACAGTTTTCTTTTTTCCATTCAGCAGGAAACTTTCTTTTATTTTTATTTTTTCAATCTCATATTCCCCGCTAACATAGATTTACAAGGCCTACCACTTACTGCATGGGGCTGGGAAGAAGCTTTCCCTCAGGCCAAATCATTTTGGTCCATCTCCTTTGTAAGGATTCTTGCAGCTTCCTCCCAAGAGGTCTGCAACCACTGTCAGAGACATAATACCAGACCCAAGTGGCCATTTAAGCTGACAAAATATGACATTCCCTGCGTTCACAGGTCAGGGGACACGGGAGGGGACTCCCAGATTTGTTTTTCAGTGAACAGGCAGCAGTCCTTGCTGTATTGCAGTGGGTGCAGTTGTGGGGAGCATGACTTTGGTGTAGTGGGGAAAAAGTCATCAGGTGTTTAAATTCATGGCTGCCAACTGAGGAAATGAGATGAGCTGATCCTCCCTGAGCCACAGGGTCCAATTTAGGGGCTGATCCCTGCTGAACCACAGGGCCAACCGGAGTCTTGGGAGGGCTTTGAGGGCGCAGCATGGGCAGAGCGCTGCTCACATCCCTGCGTTCACACACACAGATCAAGCCAGGCTAGGGCAGGGTTATGGTTCTGTGCTTCTTGCTGCTGTTGGCTGGCTTGGCCGATTTCCTGGCCACCACTGCCCGCCCCAGCCTCCATGGCAGATAATGCTGTATTGGATTAGTCTGCTCGCTGCTGCATCAGGTCCACGATCAATTTATTGACTCTGTCAGAGTGGCTAGTACAGTAATTGTTACAAGAGCAGAATAGAAAGCAAGAATGTGTCCACATAAAATATAAAAATGACGTTTTGTTCGTTCTCTCCTCTTTGGCCCTATAGATCTTTATGTGTTTACACAGTGGAGAGCACTTTACTTAAGTTAATCAGCTCCTTCTACATTATTAATTGCGACAGTTAGGGTGCTACGTGGCGGCAAACGTATTATTGAGAGCATTGATCTCACGCTGACGGTGTGGACCTGGGTAGGTTTTGTATTCCTTCTCTTCTTTTGCAACTGCTTGAGGGCACTATCAAATCCCATTTCTCTGACTGACAATACACCATCGATACCATCGATCCCAGAGAGGGGCTGCACACCAGAAAGAAAGGAATGCACAGACAGCCAGGCTTGGGAAGGGGCTGTTGGAAGTTGGTGATCACAATAATTACATGCCTGGCCTGATTTCTCTATTTTGTAAAGAGTAATAATTTAAGAGATGAAGTTTCCCAAGTGCTGAAGATTTGCAGAGGTGGCACGATGAGACCTTTTAAAATGTGTGCAGAATGTATACCCTTAAAAAAAAAAAAAAAAGCCATGCTGACTTTTTACAAGGGTTTTGGAAGTGCCTTTGAAAGACATTTCATGAAAGTTCAGCCTTCGCAGCTGATACCTATATGAGCTCCATAAATTCCACCCAGCCTGACAAACTCCAGTAGGTGTCACATGTGACCTGGATGGAAAAGGTCAGCAGCTGAATTTATGGCTTTTGCATTTACTGGAACATTAAGATTTTTTGCCAACTGCCATATATACTTTTGAAAAATTCCACAATCAAAGGATTAGGACCACAATCTACAATGAAGGTCAAAAATTAAAGGCCACAATCCCTACATCCTTCCCAATGGATAGGCATTAAGCTACCTCTGTTTTAGGAATCACCTTCGCTTAATGGCATTAACACAGAGGTCAAGGAATGAATAAGCTCCAGAGGTGAACACTTTGCAAAATAGACTGTCTTGCTCTGAAATTAATACTCAGTTCCATAAGAAGGGACAAAAAGAAGCATTTTCTTAACAGAGGAGTCCTCAATTTGCAGCAGATTCCATATTCCCAAGACACTGAGCATCACCTGCCTGGTGCTGAACTGTCCTAGAGTAATATAAATAACACAGAGGGAAAAGACTGGGGTTTCAAAAGAAATACAGCAAAATGACCTCAATTTTGGTAAAACCTGTTTATATTTTAAATTTGACAAAGGTGTCTCTTCTTAGTAAGGATTGCTAACAGCTTGGGAAGTTGCAGCTTTCAAATTACCTGGTTTTAGTTTAGACAGCAAAACACGTCTCATTTTAGGCTTTTGCTTTGATAGCATTTTCTGCTTGAACAGAGGTAGAACTGGAAAAGTTTAATTTAAAACCAGGATTTCAAAAAAAAAAAGATCTCATAAAACCCAAGAGGCTAAACTTAAAATATCTTCTAGGTTTCCCTTTACTTGTTTTAGTTATTAATATTCAACTTTGAAAACAGTACTGACACTATAATCATAATATTCTCAGACATGTTCACTTGTGTGACCCAACTGTTACATCATCTATACAAACACTGGTTATTACACGTGAAGAGATGCAGCTGAATGCACTGCAGAAGGCACTGAAATGTAATTTTAATTATGAGCTGTGAGTAACCAAAGTCACAACCAACACAATGCAGCCACCTCTGAGGCTGAACACAATAATTTAGGAAGAAATTGCTCCCTGTGAGGATGGTGAGGCCCTGGGACAGATTTTCCAGAGAAGCTGTGACTGTCCCTTCCCTGGAAGTGTGTAGGACCAGGTTGGGTGGGGCTTGGAGCAACCTGGGATAGTGGAAGGTGTCCCTGCCCTGCAGGACATGAAAAAAGATAAGCTTTAAGGTTTCTTCCACCCAAAACCATTCAAGGATTCTATGAATTTCTGCATTGCTTGGAGCAGCTTTATACAACTTTAGGTATCCTTTTGCTATAACTACATCTTTTTAAATATGACAACCAAAAAAATATGTATTTTTAAAGAAAAAAAAAGGGATAAACTGAGATATGACATTTGCATGTGGGGTTGGGATTTTTCATCTTTCATATGCTAAACAATGAGATTTGAGATTTTGGAAGAACACTTTGACACATTATATTCCTTGTTTGGCTATTCCCTGGTTTGCTGGGGGTTTTTTAAGGACTTTCTTGTAATCCTTTAGGTTAAAGATCATGTCTGAGAATCTGTGGTATGGGACCCGGCTGTACATTCACTGAAACTGATGAGAGGAGGAGATGGAAGATTTGTTATTGGCAGGAGTTTGTTTTAGAAATACAATAACATTTTTGTTTAATTATGCTTGTCTTCTGCTTATAACTATGCACAGTAGAGTAAATCTACTCTTTTTCAGATAAGATAAAGGTTAAAATTCACATTTTCTTTATGGAGAGGGTTTGCAGTGCACTCTTCAGGCATCTGTGGAGTTTTTATTTTGTGGTTACAGGTATTAACTCTTCAGTGACTCTAAAACCATCTTCCTTGATGTAGAGATGGGTTTGGGTTTGGGGTTTTCCCAAATTACTGGACTTGTAGGCTAAATCTGAAAGTTTAGACCAGGTTGGACGGGGCTTGGAGCAACTTGGTTCAGTGGAAGGTGTCCTTGCCCATGGCAGGGGGTTTGGAAGATCATCTGATCTTTAAGGTCCTTTCCAACCCAAACCATTCTATGATTCCATGATTTCTCAGTAAGGGAGGCTCCACAAACTCTTTTAAGACTCTCTTCCTACAAGCACCCAGGGCAGAATTTATCCCAGGAGTGGTAACTGCTTTATCAGTGCTGTTAATATTGAGTGAGTCTGAACAGAGCTCAGATTCTTCTCCTGGAAGCTCTTTGGGAAAACAAGGAGTAAAAGTAGTAACATTTAGGGGAAAAAAGTGGGGCAAAAAAAGCTGGAGAACTGTAGTTATCCATACAATGGAGCAGCTTGCTTAGGGAGTACAAAAACCACTTCTACACAGGCTATTTTCAGAGAAAAGCCTCATATTCAGTGACTCACAAAAGCGAAGAGGCACCTTTTGATTTTAAGTTCAAGGTTTACATTAGTAATTTTGTCTGTTTTCTCTGTTAGTATTAATTAAATTGAGATAGTTTAATTAGTATTACTAAATTTGATCATTAGTAGTAATTCATTCTGCCTGCCATACTGCACAAATATGATGAAGCAGAAATAACTAAATTGTTTAATTTCATCTCATTTAATGACTTTACACTCCACCAGGACTTTCATTGGCATCTCACAGTATGTGTGAAAATTGCTCCAAGCTAGGCCAAGACCCAACTCCCTTTAGCCAACCATGTCTAATACATCCCTCCTCATCCAAAGGTGGATCATGTGCTGCAAAGCCTTTTCCCATTTTTCCAGCGGAGAGCTGGCAACCTCTGGAGCCTGGGGTGGTCTTTTCCTGCCCCACTCACACAGCTCCTGTAGCATCCTGACCCCAATGGCCCCACTGGAGCTTTACAGGACTCATCCCTGGATGGAGTTCCCCACAGCGTGATGGAAATCCTATCATAGATCCCCATGGCAGAAATCCCTTCATGGATCCCCACAGCTGGGTCCCTGAGGACAAGCATGGTGCACGACCTTCCATTTTTCTTAGAGCAGTTTAGCAAGGTTTAGCAGTTTAGCATCAAGAAAAATGCAGATGTCAAAAGTTCCCACGTTCAGGAGAGGTTTTTTTGTTCAGCTCAATGCCCTCTTGGCTTTCTTTCTTAAGAGGAGTTTCGGGAAGGGGGAGTTTCCTGGTGAATCTAGTCATTATTCCTCCAGCTCACTGTCTTCTGTAATTTTAAGGTCAAAAGTGCCAGAATTGCCTCTGTGCTCCTATTTCTATCCATGTTAATTTGGAGACCGGTTTTGATCTCCTTGCCCAGTAACACCTAGGACTTGCCAAAACCCGAATTCCTCTTCCTTTTTTGCGGTCTCCAAACCCAGCCTTGCTCTACCCACCTCTGAAAACACGCTGTTGTCTTGGCCCACTCACCCTGGGGTCCCCAGCTGTCCCTTTGCCTGGAGTGTGCCCTGCCAGCCCCACTGTTCCTGCTGCCCATATTCCAATTCCTCCCCTCTGCCTCCTGGTCCCCACCGACCCGTCCCTCCTGGTTTTTGTCCTGCTTTGATCAGCCTAGGCACACTTTGCTCTCCCCACAGGGCCGCTCATTTGTTCACTTCAACCAGATAGAAAGCACAGGCAGGGACCTGACTTTGGGGGGGATTTTGGAGGGAGTGCTCACTCTCCTGTCCAGCCCAAGTTATTCTCTCCTCTCGCTTTCCTCCTTGTGCTCTGAAGTACTCCGGGTAGTCAAAAAAAGCAGCTGAACTACCTTTGGTAGTTGTAGGTCAACTACCTTTTGACCCATGATGGGTCTTCTCCCGTTACACCACGGGGAGCCCCTGGACAGGGATGGGGTGGTGGATGGGTCCCCTACAGCTCCACTGGGGCTGTCAGAGCCAGGATGATACAGGAGCTGGATGACCAGGGCAAGGAAAGGCCACCTCAGCCTTCAACCTCTGAAGGCTGCAGTGACCTTTCCCTCCTCCCTGCTCTACAGCAGAGAAATGGGGGGGAAAAAAGAGATGAAAACTACCTTTTATACCCCAAACTGCAAAGCAAAGAGCCACAGCCTCTGTAGCAGCTTGCTGGTGGAGCCATCCATCCCACCGGGACCCCTGGGCCCCTCACGGAGCTGCTGTGGCAAGGGACGGGGCAGGAGAGTGGCGGGGCAAAGCCCCGGGTGTGTGTGTACGTGTGTGTCTGTGCGTGTGTGCTCGGGCTGTCTGCTGCGAGCCGAGCCTGGGAGGCCCAGGCTGGGGGTTGATTTTCTTTGGATGACTTTCCCCGATTGTCTAAAGCAATAAAAGTAAAGAAACTTTTTTTTTTTTTTTTGGTGGGGAGAAAAACGGTGGTTGAGGGGAGATTATTTTTGCAGTCCTGGTGCAGGCAGAACTCCTGAGGCTTCGGGGTGCAGGGAGGGGGGGTGGTTTGCTCGCCTGAGGACTGCAGGAACTGGCTTAAATTGAATAAAAACTGTAAGTACAGTATCGGGGACGGCGTAACAAGGAGTTCTGCAAAAGCAACACCACCGGAAAGCACAATGAAGAATAGAGCGGGTTACGCCGCGGTGAAAGTATGTACTGGTTGTTATAACACCGTGCCTCCAGAATAAATTATGTCCCTTTAAAAAGTAATACTTTAACTGTGGAGCTATATAGAGACAATTAAGACGATATTGTTCTCCTCATTTCCCTCCCCCCCACCCCTCCCTCCCTCTCTCTGCAGTAGCTCTGTGGAAACTTTTAATGCTGCAGCTTGAAACTTGGGCCTCTGGGTCTGAAATGCCTGAGAAAGCACTGCGGGCTCTAACTGTAAAACATTCCTTCGGCGGGCCCTGGAAACAGGGCTCGCTGGCGCAGGCGAAGTTCAGAGGGATCACATGGAAATGAGGGCTGGCTGCAGGCTCCCGAGGAGCGGTTTATTTCCCTTAAACCTGAACTTGAACTTGGGAAGGCGCAGCCGGAGCCTGGGCCGGGCTGAGGGCGGCGGTGAGGGGCTGGGAGCGGAGCCGCCGCAGGCCCCGGGCACCCGCCCTCAGGGCTGGGGGGTCCCCGGGCACCCAGAGGCTTTTGTGCCGTGTCCGGGGGGGAGCTGTAGTTTGGGGAGCCAAAGGGATTTGCTTTCATCCGAGCAAAAATGCTGGAAAGTCCCGTCGCAGCGGTGTGTCTGCCGTCCCGGTTTCCACGGGACTTCCCGGCATGAGGTTACAAGCGGCTCCAAGTCCCCGTGCATGTGTTGTTTCATAAAAGGAAAGAAATGAGTGAGATCTGCTGTAAGAAATATGGGATTGTTGCACTCTCGAGCAAATTTAACTGTGCTTCCCGCAGAGGAAAATACGGGGCTGTCTAAAAACGAGGCGTAAAGTGCAGAACTCAACCCCCCTCGCAGCACATTTGCTTTTACCTCGAAATGGTAGATGTAAAAACCGTGAGGTGGGTTTAAAGTTGGTTTTGCCTCTTTGATTCCACGCGTCCCGCTGTTTCCTTCTTCTCTTGCAAAAGTACGAACAGAGTGGGGGGAAGCGAGGTGCTGATGCTGGCGGGTGTCACCCAGGTGTGGTGGCAGAGGTGGCTGCTGTCCCAGCCACAGGCGTGGGGCAGCTTCCTCCCCTCCTGCCCACAGCTGGCCTTGGCTAGGGGGTCATATTTTGGTCATTTCTGATTACTCCCAAACAATTTTGGCTATGTTTATAGCAAAACTTTGAAAGGATGAATGGGCGAAAAAAATCCCGCTTGGCAGTAACTCAGGAAATATCTACAAAGATGTTCTTTCTGGAGCGAGATCTTATTTCAGGGTTTGTGTTAGGATCATTTTTATTCTGTGACAGCACATAAAGAGAGCGGGACAGAGCAATGAGGTCTGGCATAGCTAAAATCCCTTCTGTGTGTGTGAGGTTATATAGTTTATCAATGTAGAAACCACCACGGGCTTGGAAAAGTAAACAGCTGGCTTGGGTCTGTGCGCTGCACTTCGGAGTTGTCTGCAGGATTTAAATGGCTCGCCTGCGATTTTTGGAGCAGGGCAAATATATATAGTTTTCCTTTCAAACATGTCAAAAGGTTTTTTTGCAGCCGTTTGTTTTCTCAGTTCCTTTTTTATTTGTTGCAATTTTCCTTTCTGATTCATTCCAGTTTATTTTGCTTTTACAAATGGCTTCGCTGCCACCAGCAAGTCTACAAATAAATAATAAAAATTAAAAAAAAAAAAAGTTTCTAGCCCACTCAGAAAACCTTATGGCAGCGACAAATATCAGAGAAAGCCATCGTCTCCCTCAAAGATTTCATCTCACCCTCCACTTAATCCGCTTGCTGTACCTCAGATCTCAAGTAACTTTCATACTGTGGGCTCACTTTAATGGATAGAATCTATTTTTCATGAAAAAAGCAGGAAATAAGCTGTCTTTCGTACAAAGATTTACAAAATGTAATCATTGTTGAAATATTCTCTTTGAACTGCCTTGTCCGCAGGGGTGTCTGGCTCCCAATACCCCCGTTTCTTTAGAACACCCTTACAAGTTCTTCTGGTAGATCAGGTACACTGGTGGTTCTGGTCTTTGATGTCTTGAATGAATGAAAGAAAAGCATAATAAAAGAGAGCTGTTGATCAAGCATAAAATACTCTTTAAGCTGACAGAATGGCAGAGTTAACACATTCTAAGCTGCTTTTAGGTTTTTCCTTTTTTTCCTCACATTTTCCTGTGCTTTGTGTACAGTGGGGGTTTTTATTTTTTGAAAAGTCTCTGATCTATGTAGTATGCCGTCCTCTAACAAAAACCAAAATGGGATTGTTTCTCTCTCTTTCTCCCTTTCTTTTTCCTCTCTCTCTTTCCCTCCACTATCTTTTTTTTTCTTTTTTTAAACAGCAAGGGTTGCAGTTTAGCGTGGCTGCAGTCAGCTTTCAGCCGACCACGCAAAGTTTAGACGTTATTTTGCAGATTTCAAAGTCAGTTTACTAACAAATAAGTGAACTTCATTGCTTGGTTTTTTAGAAAACTGGAGGAAAACTGTAACTGGCAAAATGTTCCCCAAGTAAAGGGAAGACCCTCTGCCTAAAAGCAATTTTGTAAACCAAAAGACGGGCAGGAAAATGACCTCATTGTGAGAGAACTTTTCTTTTAGAGGCAGAGAAAAGGGAAAGTTTTCTTCCTGTAGATCTAATTTAGATCTTAAGTTCCCATACATTATTTATACATCATATTCAGAGTGCCAGCCTACTCTGCTGACTGGGTTACATTTCAAACATTTGCCATTGATAAGTCTTTGCTGTATTATATTCAAGCTAAATGCGAATATGTCATAGCGCAGTCAATCTTTAATCCGCTGAGCTCCAGGTCGGGGCAGCAGGGGGTCCAGCACTCAGAGCATTGCTTTATACTTAAGAAACATCTGGGGCCAGCTGGGACACTTTACTGGAACATTCAGATGTCTGGAACAACAGCAGGAGTTACTGTATGAGTGTGTTTTCATAGGTTTGGGAGGGTTTGGGGTGACTTATTTAAAAACACTGGCTGTTCCCAACTTGAGGTTTGAACCCAAGCAGAAATCTTGCCTGAAGTGAGTTTGTTGGTCCCAGGAGAGAAGTGGGTTTGGACTACTATACATTTTTAATAGTCAGCAAGCAAAAGTGCATATTACAAAATTATTGCACGTAATTTAATGCAGTTTGCCACAACTGGCATTCCCGCAAAAACTATGGGATGCAGAGCTACTGTACACATTGCCTGGAGAGCAGTGTCCCTCCTGGGACAGGTTTTATCTGCCTCCAGACAATATAAATGTGCTCGGAATGGGGCGTGGGACTCTCTCTGGTGCGGATGTTGGACAACCAGAAGATTCTCTCACTGTTTTATGTCCCTTTGGGGATGACCAACATGCTACTTACGTCCCTGTTGGTATTTCAGTCTGGAAAATATAATTACTAAATAATTAATCCCAGCTCTAAGAAAATAACTTCCATAGGCACAAAGGTGACCTTGTCTTTTATATTCACCTTTTCGGTCCTATGCAGTAGGATCAGATTTTGGTCCTGGAGAAACTCAGGAGGAAGCACTAGAAGAGTGGGATAAATTCAGATGTAGGGTAAACCAGAGGCGGTTGCTGTGTCTGCAGGAGCCCTCCAGCCAGTCGCACCAGAAGCTGAACTGCCACTGTCTCCCCTCACCCTGGCAACCCTTTTGAAGTGGCATCAAAGGCCCAGTTTTGTCCCCTTGCTTTCACACGAGGCACCGTGGGGAAGAGCCTTCCCAGCACCTCTCACAAGGTGATGCCAAAAGGCCCAGTTCACCGCCTAACTGCTCACATTCTCATTTTTTTTTATCTTTGCAACCAGAAGGACTCGTTACCCCAATTCACCTCTCCGGGGTTAATGTTCGTGAGAGCCTCAAAGTCCTTGAGGTGACTGAAATGTCATCCCTAAACAAAACACCTCACAGGTGCCAGCAGTCGCGGCTTGGGTTCAGCTGGGCTGCCCAAACAGCCACTTTGCCGGCGAGCTCTAAAGCTGTGGGGTTTTATTTTATTTAGGCTCTTATCACAGGTGGGTTTTCCCGCCCGGCCCCGTGCAGCGATCGCTTCCTGCACGCGCCCAGGGCAGCAACGGCCGCAGCGCCGCGGCAGTCGCGTTTGAAGTCCCGACGGCACCGACCTGTCCCGCCGCTAGGCACACAAAACAGGGCTGCAACCTACAGAAAACGGCTATCGCTGAGCAGGTCTGAGCCCTGAGTGGGTATGGGGAAGCCAAAGCTGCTGTGCGTGAAGTTTGTCAGAGTTTCAAACGTGTGAATGTCCTTAAATAACCTACATCGCCCGGAGAAATAAGCCAACTGTCACACCCAGTTCTGGATTCCACATTAACAACCTCCTTCCGCAGCGTTAAACTTTGCCCTTGAGGACTTTTGTTTAACTTCTTAATTTGAAAAACAGATAGGGAGGGTGCACAGCCCCGGCTTTCTGCACGAGCTGAAAGGTCCCATTGTTGGGACAGGAGATGTGCAGGTAGAAGCAAATGGAACAAGTTTGGGTTGGATTGTCGTTCTGGTTGGAAACACGTGAGCGGTGCTCGTGGGGAGGCTAGGGGTGAGGGACGGCATGCAGGAAGGCTGGTTTGAGAAGGTTTCCATAAACAATGGGCCTGTTCCTGGGCTCCTGACTCAGGCAGAAACTGCTGCAGGAGTCGATGAGGCACTCAGCTTTTCGCCTGTTAAATATCCAGAATCATGGAATGTTTCCTTGCTGTTCTTGCCATACAAAGGAGCCGATTGTCAGGAGTGGCTGGAGGATTTTTGTGTGTCTCTGCTATCTCAAGGAGTGCATAAGAAACAAATAGACTTGCGCTATCAGAGAACCGTAATTGCCATCTCAGACTTCCTGTTTAGGATTCAGTCAAGTAGATATTGTTTATGGTTCATAAAACCTTACTACTGTGAGGATTCTCAAATACGAGTTTCAACTTTCATGGTGCTGTAAATTAGGGGGGGAAAAAAAAGTGTGATAATACTCCTCGGAGAACAGTAAAATAGAGCTCTGCAATGGTTAAATGGAATTTTATAAGCACATTCAGTGTGGAACTGTTTTGCATTACATGAGTTGAATACCTTAGAGATGACACACATCTGCAGGCACTTTATTAAATCCTTAGTCAGCACTTTTCAACCTGATGAGATTACTTCTTCATTTGACTGGAGAAAGGGAAGCAAAGATCTCGTACCGGACTGCAGAATTCTTTCTGATGTTTCACCTTGAGCTCTGGAGAAGGACAGCGAGATGCTTGGCAGGACAATACAGACTCGTAGTGGCACCAACAACTGTGTGGCAGCAATTTTACTGAGCAGGACCTTTAGCTCCAGTGGGTTCATTTAGCTCTAAACTCTCTGGGAGAACTGTACTGCAAAGTAAATAGAAGGGAAATAAAACACCAGCTCTTTTATGAAAAAGCACGGAGATAATATCATCCTGACCGTACTGTGATAGGGCCCATGATTTAAATAGAGATTTTAAATTAAGAAAGGCAACACCGCCTTCTCTGAGTGGGTGCAGTCGGATAGGTTACAGAACTGAAGGGATGAAATGGGTGAGGTGCTTAGACATTGAGCAGCACTCTAAAGCAAGGCACAAAGTACTTCAGCCATCTAAATGTAGGGATCCAGGCTTCTTCTTTTCCATTCTAAGCTCCCTAATCATGCAAAAAAACCATTGATAGATCCCAGCTATCGGGTCTCCAAGCACCTAATACTCTTCCTAGACGTTTTCATTTGAGGCCGGAGGTCTCCTCTCCCTCGCAGAGAAGTTTCACAGGTGCTCCAGAGGAACAATGGTGCTCTTCAGCCCTAATCCTGGAAGACTTAGACGTGTATAGGAGGCTTGAGGGGGATATGAGATCTTAATATTAAAATGATTAGCAGAAAAAGGAGGATCATTCTGTGTGTGCGCTTTAGCTGTAAGATGCTCTAAATTAAACCGGTGTCCCGAGAGCGGTGCTGGTGGGATCTGCTGGGTAAATGCGCTCTCTGTCTCGCTGTTCTGCTGCCTCAGCCCATAAAACATCTCATCCAAGAGGGGCTGCAGGAGCAGGCGGAGCGGGACGCAGCTGTTGGCGAAGCGCTCCGAGTTTGGGTCCCGTAAAAGCAGCTTTTCACTCAAGGCCATGCAGAGCCCCGGCAAGGAAGTTTTGAAACGAGCGTGCGGTTTGGTTTGGGTCTCTCCTTGTAAGGGTTAATTAAGTTTTTCATTGGTATTAAGGCCGAGCAGTGTCTGCAGGAGTCATATTGACACCCTAGTGCATGGTAACTCTACTCCTTTATTGACATGTTGCTAGTCAGGAGCACAATAGCGCTCTGTGTCTGCAAATCATTGCTAAAATCATCTCAAGAAAAAAAAAAGTTTGAAAGCCCAACGCGAGACAAAGGCCCCAGAGCTGCACTGCGCCGCTCAAAACTCCCGAGTCAGCAACTTCTATTGATTAAAAACTAACCTTTAAAGTAACTCGCAGAGTGTGTGGTTAGCATTTAAATTTAAACATGTCATGAGTTGATTTGTGTTACTGAATACCAACTCCGAAGGAGTTACATTCACATCAGATTTTTTTTTTTCTAATTCCCTTAAGCAGCTAAAGTATTTCATGAAATGTCAATAGGGCAGGGGGGAAAAAAAAGGTGTTTTGGAGGGAGGGGACTCGCGCCCAGCCTCGCCGTTTCTTTTCCCATGCAAATAGTCACCCCAAAAAGAAAAGTGTGGGGAGCGACACACAATAATTAGACCTTTGTCTAACTTTCCCAAGTGCCAGAGAAAGACAGATTAATTAAATATACAACAGTGTTGGTTTTTGGAGTGGGGGTCTCTCTTGCTGTGGAGGTCATAAATTAGGCAGAATAAATAGTTCAGTGTGTTGGGAGCGGGGCTCGACGTCAGCGCGGCTGGCGGCGGTGGGAGGGCGCAGCGCCGCGCTTGCGGATGGCGGTCACGTCTGGGGCTGTCTGGTTGCCCTTAGCAACGAGACATGATGTAACACCGGGATGAACTTGAACTTGGGGGACTTGAAAAGGGAACAATAGACCAGAGCAATCAATAAAGCCTATTTCAGTGAAGGATTACAGAGCCGCTCTGGGGTAACCTTGTCTGCGAGGCGCGGGGTGAATAGCGAGATGCGTGAAGGAGCGCGGGGCGGCGGGGGACGGACCGACGGAGCGGCCGGGGCGGCCGGACACACGGACCGAGGGGCGGGGGGGGGCGGCGGAGCCCGGGCGGGCCGCGGGACGCCAGCGCCGCCAGCCCCGGCCCCGCGCGGCCCCACCTCCGCAACCTCTGCGCGTCTTTTTTTTTTATTTCCTGCTTAAAAAAAAAAAAAAAAAAAAAAAAAAAAAAAAAAAAAAAAAAAAAAAAAAAAAAATCAGCTTTTGAAATGAGGGAGGAGTGGCGAGGGCAGCGGCTCCCGCCACCGGCGGGCCATGTGCCGGGCCAGCGGCCGTGGAGAAGCCGGACATCGGAGCTGGGAACCATCGCCTGGGACTGTTCAACCCCTCCACTCCACGGCCTCGCAGCCTTTAACCCTTCCTCTCCATCACCTCGCAGTTTTAACCCTTTTACTCTGTCGCCTTTAAATTTTTAACCTCTCTACTCCATCACCTCTCAGTTTTAACTTCTCTGCTCCTTCACCTCACAGTGTTCAGCCCTTCTACTCCATCACTTCGCAGTGTCCAACCCCTCTACTCCATCTCCTCTCAATCTTCACCCTCTCTACTCCATCACCTCAGTCCTAACCCCCCTAACTCCCATCATCTCTCAGTCTGTAACCCCTCAACTCCATCACCTCAGTCTGTAACCCCTCTTCTCCTTTACTTTGCAGTTTTAACCCCCCTACTCCCTCCCTTCTTGGACTTTACTCCCTCTCCTCCCTGCTGGGCAGTGCTACAGTTCCTAGTCTGGCCAAAAACTGTCACAACAAGAGTGAGGGACAATCCTAAAAAGTTTGGAGAAGTTGGAAGCTGGCAGTGGTCAGAGGTGCCAGCGGTGGTTGGAAATGTCTCCAGCACAGCACAGCCCACACTCCACGTCCCTGCACCCACCTAAAAATCAGTAGGGCCCCGCAGTCAGGGAGGAGAACGGGACTTGGCTCTGCTTCACGAACCCTGCCAGAACTTTCCTCTGTTTATAAACTTTACATATGAGAACTATTTCGTTTAATTGCAGCCTGAGTAAGTCTAAATATAAAATCTGTAGGCAATAGATGGAGCCGATATGGGACCGGTGTGTTTGCATTCAGAAGGGCGAGCGGAGGAAGAGTTAGTTAATGAGGTGTATTGGAAGCAGGACAACTTCTCCGATCCTGCGATTTATTTTACCGGTTCCTACCTCCGTGGCAAGACCACATAATCTCCAAGTCCCACATGAAACTTGCCTCAGAGTCTTCCGTAAATGTTCATAAGTCCTCCCCAAGCTGATTGTGCTATCAATCACGTCAGAGGCCGAAAAGGAGCGGAGGAAAAAACTTGGTAAAACTTGTCATCGGTCCGTGCGCGCGCACCGACGCACCTCATATATTACAGGAGCCCCAGCCAGAAACGGGGGGAATCACCAACGGCTCTTTAATACCTGAGTCTTTCTTGCTGTATTACTTTACTCCAGGCTAAATAGTTGCCGCTTGTTGGTGTATTCCCACAGCAATATGTCATTGCCAAGGAGCATCCCCCCGCGCGCACGGTCCCAGGGCCTAACACTGCTCTCATTCATCGTGGGTTCAGGTTGGGCTGACCCTGCCGGGGCCGGGATGGGCTCTCCCCGGTGCAGTGGCACTGCCCCGGCTCCAGCAGAGCCCACTCCAGCTTCCCAACTGTGTTTATTTTCCTATGGAGGAGCGAAATCGCTTTCTGTGCTCTGGGCATCTGTGCCGTTGGGTTAAGGACAGTATTGTTGCAGGGCTGAATTCCCAGGGAATTCCCTCCCTTTGGGAAAAAAAGAAGAAAAAGGGGAAAAAATATTTTCCCAAAGAAAAGCTATTAGTTGAGGCCCACGTTTTGTTTTGAAACACAAGTACGGGCAGAGGTACGGGACATTTTCACTGATCCACTTTCCCCCAGATTTGCTTTATCCTGGCTTTTCTGTAGTGATCCACATTTCTCCTAAGAAAACAGCCCTGTTGTTGAATTTCTGTGCATCTGTTCCAGCGAGACAGTTGAAGCAGGGCAGTATAAAGCAACAGATGCTTATGCTGGCACATGCCTAAATACCCAAGAAAACCCCGACTGCAGGGTGATAAATGGCACAGAGAGGCGAATGTGTATCGCCTTTTCAGGGGATTAGACAAAAGTGAACTGGAGGGATCTTCAAGCCATCATCTATTAAAAAGATTGATAACTTGTAACGTGACATGACCCCCGCGTTCATCTTTAGCTATGTCCAGCGACTGTCGGCGAGGGAAAAAAAATATATTGATTTGTACAGTATTTTTAATTAAGCTTTGTAATTAGGTCAATTCGTCACGGTCTCAATTAGCCCCCCTCTTGGCGGAGGAGGCTGGCGGCCGTGCCCGGAGCCCTTGGGGAAGCAGCGAGAGCGGGCGGCCAGGGCTGACACTTCTCCTTTCTCTTTTGCAGTCCTGGTACCTGGGATAAAAGTCTCCGCTTCCCACCACGCACCGGACAGACCACCAGACCCCTTCCCACCTCTGTAACACGGAAGCAGCAGCAACGCAGCGCAGCGACTTCACATCGGCGGAAGGGGAGGCGAGCAGACACCGACAGCAAACTCGTACATGGAAATGGCAAACGTTATGGTTGAATGGCAAAGGCCGTAACTTTCTCTCGAGATTTGATTTTAATTTTTTTCTTTTTTTTAAAATTTTTTTTTCTTTTTTTTTTTTTTTTAGACAACTTTAGGACTGTTGTAATTTCTCATATGGTGCTGGAAATGGTTGGGCTTCATAACTTTTGAAGTGTTTCATTGGTAGTGTAAGCGTTAGGTGACACTGAGTAGAACTAGCCTCTGCTGCTGCTTACCAACTCGCTGTTGTAACACACTTTCCATATGGAGCCTAACTGTTTTACAGTATCCTCATCGGATTTTCCCATACAGGTGTGAGACTTCTTGAGAAATCATGAAACACACTTAAACCTATAACTTTTGTAGTAGCTGAATTCTGCAATATATAACTTACCGGACAGACATAGAGCATGGGTTTTTTTCTGTAACATATCGGGGGAAAAAAAAAAAATGCAGGTTTCTTTTTTTGTTGTTGTTGTTGTTGGGGTTTTTTTTTTCTTTTTTTTTTTTTTTTTTTACAGTCGGCACTTAGAGATGTAACATGAACCATAAGAGCATTGTCAACAATTTTTTTCCACTCGATTGCAGAGCGATTTAAAACATCAAACTACTACTATTCACTAAAAAAAAAAAAAGAAAAAAAAGAAAAAAGTTTGAAATGCTGCACTTACATTTAAAAAAAAACATTTTTCAACAATTTTCAACAATTACACAAAAATTCACGCAGAAATGGGGAAGTTGGTCTGTTTTGACAGAAACTGACAGGAATCAATCAAAACAATCGAATTTTGAATTGAGTAAAGTGCAATTTCATTGGATAGCTAAATATCTTTGTAAGATAGAGATTGTTGAAAATTCTATTTTTGTTTTCCAAGTCCTTCCACCCCAGGACTCTAAATTATTGGGGTAAAAAACAGCCTTGCAAGAAAAAGGGGAGCTATTTTTGCTTTTTATGTTTTTTATTGTTGAACTTGTATCCCTTTAAAACTGAAGGAAAATTAAAAAAAAAAAAAACAAATCTAATGGTGCTTTTACCACAATATGTTAACTACATTAAATGCTAATTAATCATTTTCTGTTATCAAAGCACATAACTAAAATGAAATCATAATATCTGTTAATTTTATAAGCTAAAAGTCACTATAATGGATTATGCCAATTCTGACAAATTTTACGTGTTTCCGGCAATATAGGGTTTATCAGTTCTCAAACACCTTGGGAATAAGAGAGAACGGTCCAGAAAGTAAAACACCTTCGTGTCCCTGAACTGGTACATTTTCTGGACTGTGAAGAAATCATTACAGAAACGAATGATGCTGATCTTCTTACAACTTATGCCAGTTCAAAGCAAGGGCACTTGCTGAAGAAGAAAAAAAAAAAAAAACAGACAAATAAGTAGAAAATGAAAAAAAAAAAAAAAAAAAAGAAGTTTGGACCCCAAACGTCCTGTATCTTATGTACAAAAAAAAGGAAAAAAAAAGAAAAAAAAAAAGAGTGCAAGTGATTTTTTCTATCAGACAGCGGAGCACCCCTTTGCTTCACATGCAACTTTAAGAAGGTTTCCTATACTATACATATATATACGTTCTGGTTGGCGAGTCCAGCTAATCAGAGAAAGTCTCTGCATGTTCTAGTGTTAGTAACTAATTTTTATATAGTTAATGTAGGGTAAAGTAGAGTGCATTAAGACACAATATTGTAATCCCTATTCCAGGCACTTGCCTTTAAACTATGTTTGTTCGACCCTTCAGAAGGGTTTCTACTACTGTCCTATACAATCAAGTAACTGAAATTCTTGGGAAGACACTTTGCTCCTCATCTTTTCCCTGAAACGATGTTTTGTTTTGTTTTCTTAATTTGCACGAAACAAAAAAAAAAAAAAATTCCATATCAATGTGCCTTGCCCTGGATAGCGATTATTTGTGGAATTGTTGCACATGTTCCTATATTGAAAGGGGTTTTTCCCTAGTCAAGCATTTGGAGACACTTTTTGTAAATGTGACTTTTATGTCAGCCATTGTCAGTTCCAACATCTAGAATTAAATAGGATGTTAGTTGTTCCGCAGATAGGAGTAGTGTTTATTGTCCTGTATGGTCAGTGGCAGTGCTATTCTGAGATCTGTAGATGCTAGATTATCAGTATTTTTGGATGTTGCTGCATTTTACCTTTTATTTGGAGTCTTCCTTTTTTTGTTTTGTTTTCTCCCAGATATATGAAAATATGCAATACCTGCTTATATCATGTAGAAAAGCTTAGCAATTATTAATTTTTCTTTTAATTTTTTTTTATTTGACCAAAGTTGGTGCTGCACTTGACGCAGTGTGTTTTAGGTGTTTGTCTTTGTACTTTTGTGATTTTTGAATGCACATGCAGGAAGGGCTCTTCTTAGAGAAGCAGTCAAACTGTGAAGCACTAAGCTGAACCCTGCTTCAAGCAATTTTTGTTTTACAACTGTTCCTTTCACAAGCAAGCCTTAAAAAAAAAAACTTCCTTTTTCTTCAGATCCCACACCCATTTTTATTAGCAGACTGCAATCAATCCACATTCAATAAAAGTATATAATGCCCATTTTTATATGCACGTTTTTAAACTTCCAAGTTCTGAAAATTGTTTACTGGTTATTCTCTATTTAAGGAAAAAATAAAATGTTTTGGATTTTCATATGTGTCTGATAAGTGGTTGAGTAGTCATTTTGCTCTATTGTATTGTGTGATTGTTAGTATATGGTATCACATCCTCTAGCCAGCATCCTTTGCCTTCCCTATAGCACTTAGCTGGGCATTACTTTATTAAGACATATGTGCACTAAAAAAAAAAAAAATAGCAGCTTTCAGTGCTTCACAGTGAAGGGAAAAAAGCCTAGACAAACATTTTGTCAGAACCTTGCTATGAGACAAGGTATTACCAGTAAATTGGTTGTATATACAATAAAATTGCACCCTTTTTTAAACAAAACAAACTAAGCAATAGTTTGGGCAGTTAGTTGTTTTTAGTGAGCATGTTGTAGTCATGGCTGCAAAGAGAGAGAATTAAACTGCCCACTCAGAAGATATGTAATTTGTATGTTGTATAGTTTTATTGATTACACTGATTTATTCTACCCTATTTTATAATGCAGGACTTTTGTAATGTTGTTTAAATGAGGAAAAATTTCTGTCAAATTAGCTTAGTGGAATTTCTGATTGTTCGTTATAAAGGCAGCGTTCATAGAATTGCTTTTTTTTTTTTTCCTTTGGGAACTGGATTTAAGTTAAAAACTTTCCCGTTTCCTTTTTTTGTATGTATTTAAATACAGTTATTTTTCTTCTCTCAATGGTATAGCATATTCCTATGCTTGAGAAGTATAGGCTACTGAAGAACCATTGTAAATGGACATTACAGGTATGCTGTATTTTTGAAGGTATTTTTGTCATATTAAGTTTGATGACGCTAAAGTTAGGGAACTCTGAGCAGAATTGCGAGAAAAAGAAATGTTTTAAAGGCTTTAAAACATTAGGTAGGAGGTCAAGGGTGTTAACCAACAGGGGTTGTAAAGTATTACACACTAAATTCAGTTTGCGTTCACCTTCCTCTCACGCAGGAAACGCGGCAGTTCCGTTCTGTGCAGGTGTAGAGAACAAACAGTGTTTTAGTCCTCCTTTAGAGGAGCGGGGAGGCGAGCGAGGCTGGGCAGGAGGGATGGAGCATCCATCCATCCCTCCATCCACCCACCCACCCAGCCATCCATCCATCCATCCCTGGATGGTCCCGGCGTGCGGGCGGCAGCGGAGCCCCGGCCCCGCACCGGGCGCTCCCTTGGAGTCACCCGAAAACTTTTTTTCCTCCCCGCCTCCTTCTCTCCAGAACTGTCAGACGCACAAATTCTCTGGCCTGTGCCCACCCCCGCCCATCCAAATTTAAAGCCCTAGGGATGGCTTAGCGCAAATTGACTTTTTCCCAAGTTAATTCCTTTCTTTTTCCCCCTTCTTTTTTCGGGTTTTTTTTAATTTTTTTTTTTTTTTTTTTTTGGAGCGAGGGCACTTGCTTTTCTCATGCCGCACACCCCAGCAATGCCATTATTATTTATTCTTCTTCCTTTATAATAAAAAGAACAACTTTCGGGCTTCAAGTTTAGGCAGCCATGGTACACTTTGTCTCTGTTGCTTGTTCCCCCTCCCCTTAAGGTCGAAGGGGAAAAGAAACACCAAGTTTTCTCAACTCCACAGTATTCAGTCAGCCCACAGGAATATGCAAAATCCCTCTAACATTTTTTTTTTCTTTCTCTAGTTCTCTTTGTTCCGTATATTTGCAGCTTTGTAGTAACAGTGTTATAAAATATTTACTGTACAAAAATACAAAAAAACCCAGATACATAGCCTAAAACAGTTTTTTTTTCCTTGTGGTGAATTATTTTTTTTTTAAGAATGTCAGTTAATATTGTACTTTGCATTGTGTCTCTGGAAATATCTTTTTTTTTCTTTTTTTTTTATTGGTAGAAGGCCTCCATCGAACAAAATTAAAACCATAACCGGCATGACAATGTAAGGAGAGCTTCAATGGCACCTAAACAATAAATAAATAACAAAATCAACCTCATGAGGTCTGTCGGAGGCAGGTCTTGTGAAGTTAACACTGCCTGCTAGGCAGGATTTTCATTAAATCAAGCTTACAATGCCAATTTTGTCTTGAAGTCAATGCATGTATTACTGTTTGACAGTAAACCCAGCTATGCCATCATCAAGTCCAAGGCTGCGCAATAGTCTAATTAGTATCGAGTACATTTTCCTTTTATTTTTTCCAATAAAAAAGCAGTGGGATGAAAATTGCTTTGATATATAGCAGGTAACATTGAAGCTATTCCATAGCACTTAACTGTAGTGAATACTGTGTCACCAATTCTGAAATCAATTTAATGTTTAATGCAAATCCATTACATGGTGCTATTACAGGCTGGCAAAATGATTTACAAAAATGTGACAACTTGGGCTCAATTCACTCTGCTTTCCAACAATGTAAATGCATAGCAGTGTTTATCTGCATGAAAACTATGCACTAATCTATCTGAAAAAAAAAAAGAAAAGAATATATCAACTTTGGTATCTACTTTCCGTTTACTTCGATCCTTGCCTTTTCGGTCATTGTTATAATGCCAGCTTTAGGACAGAAAGAATTATAAGAAAACCAGCATAATACCTGATATATTAAAATGTAGTGCCTGTGAAATCTGTATTATATTGCTCTTCTGAAGTAAGATTTTTCTACACCGGTAGCCTTCGCTGTCTGTCAGAACCTTCTGATATAGGTGATGTAAAATAACCGTACAATATTAATGCATGCTATTCCATAATGCTTAGTAGCTGTATGAATATTACTCAAAGTTATGTTAGTCTTTTTTTCTGACTTGGTTCTTGTCAGATAGGTTTAAAGATATTTCACTGAGAACGCAAATTCTGTCTTTATTGATTTGGGGTGTTTTCAGTATTTTGGAGGTATACATTTACTTAAATTCAGTATTACTTGTGTTTTGGGTTTTTTTTTCTTTTTTTTCTTTTTTTTTCCTTTTCTTTTTTTTTTTTTTTTTTTTTTTTTTTTTCCTAGAGGGCAGGACATGGTGTTTTGAGACCAGAAATCCGTGCCTGGTAAGATTTTCGTCTCGAAAAGCTACCCTAAGAATTCAGAGAGCTTGCTCTGAAGAACAGTTCAAATTGAAGGGACAGTCCTTTAAACCCACAAACGAGACCGAGCTCATGTTGCAAGAGATTTCTTAATGGGCAGCGGTGAACCAGGTACCCATGCTTGACCCTTCTTCACACCAGACTTCCTCATATAGAAAGAAAAAAACCCTTTAAAAAAAAAAAAAAGAAAAAAAGAAAAAAAAAACCTCATGTGGTTGTTTAGTTTCATGCACAGTTGCAATATTTTTCTTCAAACAAACTCTGTACAAAACTTTGGGCCCGATTCATAAAAGCTCCTTTGCTATTAACACGGGGAGGCTGGTGGGCTTTTCTCCTCCAAAATTGAGGGTGGGCTTCGCCCTGGTGAGCCCCACTGGCCCTGCTCTCCCTCCCCTTCCCCTCTCCGCCTCCCCCAGCCCCGCGGAGACCAGGAATCGGTGGGAAGGGGCCGCGGAGGAGGCGAGGCAGCGCAGGACCATGCTCCGAACCCCAGAGGTGCAGGTGTGCAGGAGGAAAAGGGGGAGGACAGCTCCGGCCGGTGCCGGGGGGGCTCGGGACACGGCGACTCGATCACAAAAGAGATCTTGTCCGCACCAGAACAAAATGCGCTCGATCGCTACCTCTGAGCTCTAGAGAAACCCTCCGTCGGGGCGAGCGCTCGCCCGCAATGTGAACTTTTGTACTTTGGATGCTTTTTTTTTTTTTGGGTTTTTTTTAGGGAAGACTATTTTCCACTTAATTAATCTTCTATGCTCGAGCATGAACAAAAACAATTGTGTTGGGTGAAATCCCCCCCCCCCTTTTATCTGCATCCACAAATTAATATGAGGGGAAAAACACAAAAAAAAGAAGATGAGTTTCTAGATGGAGCATGGTAGGGCGAGAGCGCCCGGCTCGGCATCCGCCAGCAACGCCGCTCGTCCTTGTTGCAACCGCTGCCTTGGGGACAGGGCCACGAAATTCTTGGGAAATACAATCAAGGAGAAATCTCCATTTTGGCCGGCTGTGCAGGTTCTCCCGAACTCTGCCCCAGCCCAGCCCAGTCCCTCAGCGGCGGGTTGAGATTTAAGGCGCTAAAATTTCCACCGGCCGTGTGAAAGATCTGCTGCAAATTCACTTGACACCCGTGTTAATACCATGTCGTGTTCATTTTTTTTTTATGAGTCAGGCCCCTCGTGCCTCTAGTATACTTGTATTGACTCTCATAGTTACCATTTTAGTTTTACTGTGTTCTGTGAAAAAAATTGTAATTGGTTGAGAATCACTGTGGGCATCCATTCTTATTCAACTAAGTCTCCGCAGGTTTTTTGAGCTGGTGTGGATTAGTTTAACTCTTGTATTCAACCATTAGTGCTACCACCTTCTCACATTACAATACAATTACTGGAAGCAAGTACTGCATTTCCTATGCAACAAAAAAGGAAAATAAAAAATTGCTAATGCTAAGAGGCCGTGTTGTTATTTACTCTAGCCGGGCACGGGGCGGGGTTGCGGCTGTAGGACCGTGGGCATCGCCGGCTGCCGTGGGCATCAACCTCTTCCTGGCCCCAGCCCTGCAGCCTGGGCAGGCTCCCAGGCAGCAGCTTCATCCCAAATCGAGGGGATATTTGGTGAAATTGAGTCACTCTTGTCACATCAGCCACTCTTCCCCGTGTTTCTGGTGTCCCGTCACACAAAATCGTTCCTCGCACAATATTGGCTTAATCCTCAGCAAATCTCTGCAGATAGATCATTCAAATTAAAGAGACGAAGCACACCTAGGAAAGATCCAGGAGATTAATAAATGCTGCAAATGCTACAATGCATCTTTAAATGTAGCTCAACTATAAAAATACTGCCACATTTCCAAGGAGCCCCAGTACGGCCGCAGCTTCTGGGATTGGCCTTGGAGCTGCTGGCAGAGCCATCTCTCTCTACAAGGCTCTGGGTGCAGAAATAGGCAGAAATTCGGCTTTTTTACAAATGTTAAAGTTTCCTTCAAAGTTTTTCACTCTGCAACACCTTTTCCTTAAAAGATACATGCGGAATTTAGTATTTACAGAAAGGGGATTTTTGCATTTAAGCCATTCTGGCTGTTTTCTATGTAAAAGCAGACACTGAGGCCGACAAAGGGTGAGAGCTGGTGCAGCTCTGCCACTGCCCTAGGGGACAGGAGACAGGGACCACTGTGACCCCCAGCCCTTCCCCAGGCAGCACCAGCAGCAGCACCAGCTCTTCCATTTTATTTGTCGGGAAATGAGTGTTTTCTAACAAATATCTGCCTGACACACACAAACCGCTGGTACTTCCATTCTCACACCTCCACAGAGTTTTGGTTTTGGCGACAAGGCCAGGGCGGGAGGGTCAGGCTGGGCACAGCTCTGATGTCACCGTCCCCAGGGGGGGACCCTGTCTGTGCCCCTCGCTGTGTCCCAGTCTCTGCCTCCAATGTGGGCAGAGCTGGCACCGATGCATGGTGTGGCAGCTGAGGACAGGTTGGAGCCTGTTCAATTTGGCTTTTTTTTCTCATAAAGGAGACCAGACAGTAAGGAAAAGCCAAATCTGTCCTCAAAGGAAACACAGTACCCCCGGCAGGGCTTGCCAACAGCGCTGGCCCCTTTCACCCCCACCAGCTCTGGGCGGAGGGAGGAAGGAGGGGGGTGAGGGTGCTGAGCCTGTCCCAGTTGGGCAAAAAACAGCCCAAATGGTGGTGGTGGTGCCCTGTCAGCTTGGAAGTGAGCCCAGGTGTGGGCCAGCCTGTCCCATGGGGCTGCCAGAGCTGGATGCTTCCTCCCAGCACTGGCTGGGGAACACCAGGGGGATACCGGGATGGGAGGGATTGACAGGCACCCACCCGTGTCCATCATTGCATGAATAGGCACAGAAAAATTAACACCTGCTTTAAAAAAGTGCGATTGCCTCACAAAGGGAGGTGTCTCCCATCACTCCAACTGCTCCTCACCACTGCCTGCTCCCCATTCCTGTCCATCCCTCCCTAAAAAATCATTCACTGTTATTTATTTATACCCTTCATTATTGAGGGTGTTGGCTGAGGCTGCCCTGGGTTTGGTGGAGGAAGCACGAGGGGTGCAAGCGGTGACCCTGTCCCACAAGGATGAAGACCATGCTGGGAATGGAGTGAGCACCGTCCGGGGCTCAGGCACCACCCTCTGCTTTTCTCCCTCCTTTCCTTGCACATTTTCTGCCTCTCCAGCTTTCTGGCTTTCCCTTTCTTCTTGTGGGAGAAAAGGTCTCCATCAGCATCTAAGGAAATAAATCCCATTTATTATTTATCGCTATCAAAATGTGTCAGCCTGGCTTGGGACGCAGGAGGAATACGCAATAGCCCCTCACAGAAATCAAAAACTTTGGCTGGAAAAAGCACAGGGTAGTGCTTAGGCAAGGAAATGCAGGTGTTTCACCCTGCTCAGAGGGAGATCTGGCTACTTAACCTCTTCCTTAGATGCAAATATTCCTGTTGATGCAACTGGAACAGGACTCACTGAGGCAATGGGTCCATCCGACATCTGCTGAAGACCGGCCAAGACTGGAAATATTTATTGGTTCAGTGCTTCAGCAACGCTGTATTAATTGCAGCTGATGTTTTGATGGGCAGTTAGCACACAGGTATTGATGAAAATGGCACCACTTCATCTCAAAATTAACTGCTTGGCCATTCAGCAACAGGAGCTGATAAATTGTGGCAATAAATTTGCCACGGAGATTTACGCCACGGTAATTTGGGCCCTCAGGCACACTCTGGTGGGGACAGGGACCACGGTCAACACCCTTCATTCCTTACCCATACATAGTTCCATGGGGATTTTCAAATGCTCCCAGAAATTTGGTTGCAGGAGTTCTGTAACCACTCAGGTCAGTTTTGGTGCTCCTTTAAAATCAGCGATGCTCAGGGGGCCAAGGGACCCTCCATGCCACAGGCAGCTGGAGGCATGGCCAAGTCTCCAGCAGCATTTGGGGATGCTCTGAGCCACCTCCTCTTCCTCTGGATCAATGGAAACATAACCAAGCTTTCCCTGATAAACCATGCAGTCGCCCCACTTTCCTAAAAACCTTTGAGAAAGGGAGTCAGGCTGCTGGTGCTGCAAAAGGGAAGGATGTCATTTGATTATTAATAGTAATATTATTAGTAGTATTGATATTATTATCATCATCATCCTCTCACCAGTGCTGCACTCAGTGTGTGCTTATTTATTTATTTATTTATGTCCCATTTTACCCTCACAAAGCATTGCTGCCATTCAGGGCAGCCCCAAAGCCACCCTTTTTCCAGGTTTTCTTAGATTTTTAAAGGATTTGCTCCAGGAGGGACACAGTGTGTGGGCAGGGGCTGCAGCCCACCCTGTGCCACCGAAATATTCATCTGTGGAGGATGAACAGCAGCTCCCTGCCTTGGGCAGCAAAGAAATTGGAAAATATCCCTATAAATGTGATTCATAGGACACAGCACCTGCCTGCACACTGCATTATCCAAACCCATTAGGGTGAGGGAGACGCAGCCAACTATTCTGGGATACAGGGTTTAATTCCACCCCGCATTGTTCCTTATTTCCCCACAGGAATTTCACATCCCGACACCTTTTTTTGCCTTCCAACGCTCTTCCAAAATTCTTCATGTTGTTACAGGGTGGAAGAGGCCCAACTTTTAGAGAAACTTCAGCTGGATGTTGCATGTATAAATAAATGTGACAAATTTAATAGGGTAGGATAGGTATTTGAATTATTGATTGTTAAATATTTAAGCTGCAAGTCCCCATCCATCAGCGTGTGTGAGAAGGCTCGGGGCAGATTTATGATGCTGGAGTTTTCCTGGTTAGCTGGCACTTGGCATTTCTATTAATTATAGCCCACACATTCAGGGTTTTTTCAGGATTTGTTAGAAGTATTTATAAAAGATGTCCCTATTATACCATTTAAATATTGTTTGTGCAACTGGAACGTGTTTTCTATTGTGGATTAATACCCTGTTTGATTTAGGAGAAAATTAAATTAGAAGGTGTAAGTCTCGGGAGACAAATGCTTTATTTGAGAAGGGTTTCCACCACTAGAAAGCACAAAGTTTTTCTTTTAGATATAAATATTTTGCTCCGGGTGTTTCCCTGGGTCTGCAGGTGGGTGGAAAGGCTTTAAAGTGCCCTTGGTGACGGGGAGTGGAAGAGGAGGCACGTGGTGGGGAGGGGGCAGGATGGAATACGTCCTATTTATTAATTTTAAGGGATTTAAGGCCTCCCCCTCTAACTATTTCCCCGGGAAGGATGCGAGCCCTGGGGCAGGAAGGGTCTGTGTGAGGGAGGAAACCGCCCGGGGCCGTCAGGTCAATAACGCTCCTCCGAAAAAAAAAAAAAAAATCCCTCCCGAAGTCTGGAGCTGTGTGATGGATTGTAATTGCTCAAGAAGAGCCATTACAGCCCGTTAGGTCAATACTCTGCATTTCCAAAGTGCTTTAATTAATACATGTTTACATCAGGTACAGCAGGGACTTCTCTGAGCCGTGGTATTAGGCCAAGAAAGGCTTCAAACTTCCATAATTTGGGCTTGGGCGGGGCGGGGGCATGAGTTTAGTCTCTTAGTGCTTTATTGCACCTTATAAAAAAAACACATCTTGATGTCATGAGCAGCAAGAAAATCTTCATCCAGCAAGGGCAGCACATCCCCTGTCACTGGGGCAGTGGCCAGGGGGTCCCACAGGGCAAGGGGGGGCCCCTGAGGCTTCACCAACTCGCCCACCACAACCCCCTCACCTTCTGTTCCTGGTGGTTCTTTTAGAGTCAAGAAAAGCTACCAGAAAGATAAATTACTGCTGCTCAAGGGAAATGAGGGATGCTCCCAGTGGGGAAGGCATCCAGGCACTCCAGATTATTTTGGAGAGGGTGAGCCACACCCTCCAATGAGTTTTTAAATCACAACTTCTGTTTTCAAGCCACAAGTCACCCGTCCTGCTCGTGGGATCTCAGGGTTCAGCCACCTCCCTGTGTCACCCACCTTCCTCCTGGGTGCTGCTGAACATGCAATTAAATAGATGAAGGATATTAATTAAATTAAAATATAATTAAATATAAGATAATTAAATACGAGGAGGACGTGGACCTGCTGGAGCGAATCCAAAGGAGGCCACAGAGATGCTCTGAGGGCTGGAGTTCATCTGCAGTGGACTCAGGCTGGGAGAGCTGAAGAGAAGGCTCCAGGGAGAGCTCAGACCCCCTTCCAGGGCCTAAAGGGGCTCCAGGAGAGCTGAAGAGGGACTGGGGACAAGGCATGAAGGGACAGGATAAGGGGGAATGGCTTCCCACTGCCAGAGGGCAGGAGTGGATGGGATATTGGAAAGGAATTATTCTCTGGGAGGGTGGTGAGGCCCTGGCACAGGGTGCCCAGAGAAGCTGTGGCTGCCCCTGGATCCCTGGAACTGTCCAAGGCCAGTCTGGAGCACTCTGGGACAGTGGAGGGTGTCCCTGCCCAAGGAAGGTGTTCCAACCCAAGCCATTCTGGGATTCTGCAGCCGCTCAAAGTTTCATCTGGTATTGTGGTCATCGGGACATCACTCATGGGACACTGATTTACCTGCTGGAGTAATTCCAGGTCCGTGCTGTGATGTGGGAACCAAAGTTGTTCCATCTCTCCTGACTGGGAGCTGCCCAGCCCGGCGGGGCCAGTGACCAGCAGGTAAATCTAAAAAACAAAAACTCTACAAGCTGATTGACTTTTTTTTTCCTTTTCTTTTATTTTTTTTTCCCCCGGCAACCACAAACGAGAACCGGCACCGCTAAAAAAAAATCACTGGCCTATCCACAAATTTTAATTAAAACCTAAATAAATCATTTTGGGCGCTGCACTTGCACACAAACAATGCGGGAGATGGCACACTTACAGCGGCCTGTCAGCGGCCGCTGACTAATGAGTGGCTGTGAAAATACAACCCCAAGGGCCGGAATTGAAAGCAGATTCCTGGGCTAACGAAGGGCACATGCGACCCCGCTGTGGCCATCGTGACAGAAGGCACCAAAACCAGCTCTGGGGGCTTGTGGAGGGGGGGGAAAGAAAAATTTTGTTAAGGCTGCAGGCCGAGGTTTATTAAATAAAGCGCGGCGGGGAAACGCAATAGCGCAGCTGCAGCCTTTTCGCCCAGCGATGGAGTCATGTTTTCCCCTGTCCTTGCAGCAAACAATAACCATATGCTGGATTTGTTACCAAATGTTTATTTTATTCCTTCATTAGTATACAACGAGGACTTGGGAGAAAAAAAAAAGGGAGGTTTGGTTGCTCCAAGCGCTCGGGAAGAGCTTTTAACCAGGCCCCAGCTGTGCCGTGTGGAACTCGTGGTGCTGCCCGATGCTGCTTGCAGGGGGTGATGCTCAAGGTTTTGCTTTGCCATGTGTCACCACGTGTCCCTGTTGTACCCCTGGATCCAGGGGTCCCACCCCTGGGCAGAAGAGCCAGGATGGATCCATTAATCACAGGGTTCCTCCATTACCAGGGCACAGTGCTGTGGGGAGGGCAGCAAAGTGAGACCTAAAAAAACTTTTCAACCCTTCTGTCTCTCAAACACTCTTCTTCTGTGTTATAGAAGCTCTCCCTGTCTGATGTGACAGGGGGCATCCAGGCCAGGGGTTATGGCTTGTCAGGAGAGAATTCTTGGTTGTGCTCTAGAGCAGAGGCCTTGGTCTGTGCTGGTGAAGCCATGAGGTGCTGATGGCCAGCACAGATAGGAATGCCAAAATCCTCACAAAAGTCTCACAAGAGCCTTTTTTTGTGGCTCACAAAAAGCCTTGGAAATGAAAGCTCATTTTGTGATGGAGCTGTTCCCTTTCTAAGAGCAGTGGCCCTGGCCCAGCTCTGCTCAGGGCACTCGGACTCACCTGTGGCTGCTCCTCCAAGGGGGATCCCATGGGACACCACCGGTGCCTTGGATGCCTTGGGAAGGCTGACCTGAAACAGACTGCAAAGAGCTAGAGAATAAAGTAGAGATTTATTGAAAGGCCTTTAGGGTACACCTTGGGCAGGACAAGAGCCTGACCAGGGCTACACCCAAGGTGGATCCAAAATGGTCACAAAATGGACACAAAATGGATGGCCGGTCACGAGGTCTCACACTTTTATAAGTTTTGGTCCATTTGCATACTAGGTTTAATTGTCCAATTACATCTCCAGGTCATGAAGTTCCATCCTTCTTGTTTTCCTTCTTCAGCCACCCTTGTTTGTGCTTTTGAGCCTGAAAGTTGTCCTTGATGTCCAGCAGGACAAGGATTTGTTTTGTGTCCCTGCTCTGTGCACAGAGCTGACTGACACTGAATGTGAGGCTCAGAACTGCACCCCTGGGCAGCACAGAATGTGAAAAACATGAAAGCTCAAACTTAAGGCATCACCTTCAGGGATCCTCCCTTCATGGACCCCGTCCTCCCTGCACGGACCACCCTCTTCATGTACAGACCACCATGGGAAGGTGTCCTCCCCAGGCCAGCATTCCTGTTCCAACCAGCAAATATCCACAAATGCTCTGAGTCTGCCAAAACCCCATTTTCTCAAGGGAACATCTCCACCAAACAGTTAAGGCAGACCAAAGTTTCAAAGTTTGGGGTTTTCCCTGTGAAAGGATTCAAGAGTTTCCAGCCAAGAGCTGCATCTCCCAGGACTGGAGAATGGAGCTTGGAGCTGCAGTTCCTAAAAAACACCCAACAACACAACTCTCCCTGCAGCAAATTCCATGATAGCATCTCCCTGTGGAAAAGCATTTCCAGCAAAGAGCAAGGACTTGTCCTGCTCCCAAAATACCCAAAATGATGCTATTTCCACCAAGAATGATGCTGTTACCACCAAGAATGATGCTGTCACCACCAGGAATGATGCTATTTCCACCAAGAACAATGCTATTTCCACAGGAATGATGCTATTTCCACCAAGAACAATGCTATTTCCACTCAAGAAGGATGCTGTTTCTTCGGGGGAGTGATGGTAACTCACCCCAAAGCACCCCAAGCAAGGAAATTCCTGGAAATGGGAGCTAGGTCACCTCACTCGCCTTTGCTTTTTGGGTTTTTTATCCCCCCTCTTAAAGCTGCCTTGTGAAAAGAAAAAAAATATGGTATGTGTGTGTTGCTCCTGCAATTCAAAACCTGATCTTGACTGAGGAAAAAGTACAAAGAAAAAAGAAGAAAAAAAAACCAAATCAAACCTCTCCCAACTGCAGAACACACTCATGGGAACAAGATGTGGAGCAGCACATGAGGCTGTCCTGGGGAGAAAGTTTGCTAAAAATAACATATGCAGATTATGTACATAAAATGTCATGAAATATCAGCACAGAAACCCGTGTGGTAGTTCAGGCTGTTGCAATTACAGCTGAAATGGGCCAGATGAAGGACACGCAGCACTGGGAGTGTCTGCAGCAGGACCAGGAGTGGAGCCAGCTCCTCTCTCCAGCCATAGCTCGGGGACCACATCTGACAGAGCCAAAGCAGAGTGGAATGGGGCTTGGTTTTATGATTTTCTGGCTAGGAAGGGTCAGGTATAGCCCCTGGGCTTCTCTGAAGCCCTGTACCTGCAAAGGGTCTGCTCTGTGATTCTCCTAAATCAGAGCCAACTCCATTTTGCTTAAATATTTAACAATTTTTAATATTAAGAAGAGGCAGAGCCTGACCTGGGGTCAGGCTGGGCTCGCCACAGGGGCAACAGCAGCACATCCTGATGGCTTTTACATGAGGAAAAATTGCAGAACAAAATCCATATTCCCAAATACATGGAAGTGTGCAGCCTGAGGGAACACTCCCACCTTTCCCATAGTTGGGGGCTCCTGGAGAACCGCTGTGTTTCTGCCAACAGGAGCCATTATCTTACAAAAAGGGACGAGAACAGAGGAGAAAAATTAAATAAAAGATGAATATTTCATGAAAAATTGACAGCTAAGAAGAGTTTGGCAATCCACTTGTTTGGCATCCATTTGGCAATCAGTGGAAATGGCCCAACACCATTTCTAACAGCACAGAGACCTCCAGCAGGACAGCCAGAGGAGGGAATGCCACTGCCCTCTCCCAAAATACAGGGATGATGGATTCATTGCAGCTGAGCTGTGCATCCCCCCTGACACCCCTGCAGCCCAGCCCTGCTGCCTGGGTACATATTAAAATGAGTTATGTAGGTCACCGTGTGAAAACAAACAGTGTGTGGATGCATGCAAATAACACAGCAGAACTCCCAGAAAATTTATATCGCAGCCAGAGGACTAAGGAGGGAGCGTGGAAAATGTCAGCCACGTTATAATGCCACCCTGAAGGGCTCCAGGGGGTCTGGCAGCCCTCCTTAGTGCCTCGGGGAGCCCTGGGATCCTCTCATCCACCAGTAGAAGGAGTTACTGGGAGGGTTCCTCTGGCACAGTAACTGGGAGGGAGCTGCTTCACCCAGGATAAGGGATGAGCTGGGTAAAAAACAAAATCACCTTTTTTCTGAGGTTTGCTGTAGAAGTAGAGGTGTGGGTCACAGGCACAGCCCAGGGCAACTTCCACAACTGGAAATCACAGAATCATGGAATGGTTTGGAACCATGGTTGGGGTTGGGAGGAACTTAAAAGCTCATCCAGTTCCACCCCTGCCATGGGCAGGGACACCTTCCACTGTCCCAGGTTGCTCCAAGCCCTGTCCAGCCTGGCCTAGGACACTTCCAAGGATCCAGGGGCAGCCACAGCTGCTCTGGACACCCTGTGCCAGGGCCTGCCCACGATCGCAGGGAAGAATTCCCAACATGATGTCCAATACTCCTGGAGAGAATGAGCATTTTCCCAGTGAGGCTTTGCATGTGGGGCAGGAATGCTGGCGAGGTCTCCCATTCCCTGTGGTTCAGAGAGGAGAGGAAAAGGCTGAAATTATCCCAGGATGCAGCACTGGGATGCTTCAGTGGCAGAGCCTATTCCACAAGGCAAGAGTTGCTGGCTGAAGTGGGATTTGCACCCAGTGCCTCTGGAAATGCTTGGATGGGGCAGGCAGAGGAATGACAGGAGTGCCAAATCCTGCAGCCTGATGCTATTTGGGAAGCTGCAGCAACCGGGAGTTCCCGTGGGAAAGGACATTTCTCATCATTTCAGCTGTAGAAGCAAGGCTAGAAAATGCACGCTCTGGAGGCAGGAGACAAGGAAAATCAGATAAAATGTACTTCTGTACAGGATTTTGAGGTGAGACTCATGACTCTTTAATGGACTGGACTGATTTCACTCTCGTTGTGTCACTGCTGGCTGGTGCAGCTCCAGCTTCTTGCTGTCCAGCCAAGCCAAGGATCCTTCCCTGCTGCCACAGAGTGCTCTCCCAGCCAGACTCCTACATTTCAGCCTCAGGGAAGGACACAGGATTCATCTGGACAGGCAAAACCCCACATAGTTCAGCCAAGACTCCTGAGGTCAGCAGTTCAACATGGTGCTGTTACCAACTTCAGATATTCCATTCCCTCCCTAAGTCTTCATCAGGAGACAGACCAGGCACAGATTGATTTGGGGGATCTCTCCTTGGGTCAGAAAAGACTTTACAGGCAGCCACAGCCCTGCATTGGAAGAGGACTGAGGGGCATGAGCAGCCTGGGGGACCCTCCAGCTCCAAAACCAAGGCAGGAGTGACAGCAGGTGAGGAAGGGAACAGAGCTTGTGGGAGCAGCAGTCTCCTTCAAAAACACCACTCTGGGAAAACACTTGGTTGAGGAAAGCAGAGGTTTTGGGTGCTGGGGGCACTTGGACTTTACCTTACATGCACAAAATGATGGGTGGGTATCTCCCATCCACTGCACACACCCGGCTTTGCCGGCTGCCGTCGGCACAGCAGCTTTTAAGGGAGTCTTTGTTCACCTAGGAGTAAGTAATTGGTCAAATTTAATTCAAAGAGGGATCAATTAGAACAGGTTGTGATGGACAGTTAGGTCACCGGCAGCTCCTATAAATCGCGGGTAGAATTTCCTCCTTCGCCATCTACCAGTTTGATGTAGGAAATGGCTCATTTGCAAGCTAAAGGTTTAATTAGGAGAAAAAAGAAGGTCAGCAGAGATCAGATGTGAATTGCAAAGTGCTAAAGAAGTTTACTGCAGCAACGTATTTATTGAGAGCCGTGCTATAGATCTGTTCCCTCTCTGTCCAGAATGCTAATAGCACCGCTTTGAATCCTTCCCATCAACAGAAAATTCATCAATAATATCTGGGATGTTCTAAAACTGTGTGCCACATGGGTTTTTGGTTTTTTTTTAAATGATAATCAGGACTCCCTTGCCCATCTAGTTAATTGTGGATCCTTCTTTCCAGGTCAGGTTTCCAGAATGTGACACCCTTTGGGTTGCTGTTTCCTCTCCCATCCATTGCAACGTGAGCCTGGCAGAGGGTATTTATTGCTCCCCATCGCCAGGGACATAGTGGCGATGTAAATTGGGCCAGAAATATCAATATGATGAAAATTCATGGTGCTTCTTCCTCACCTCACTGTACTCTGTGTGGTTTTTATGGGTGTGTAAACTGCAGAAATGAAGGAGTCCTGCACAAGCTCTCTTAAAGGCAATGGCAGCGACAGTAATGTGATTACACGAGGTTTTGGCTTGGTGGCAACAGCGCTGAGCTGGCCCAAGGCAGCAGAGCCTAAAGTTAAGCCCTGCCATTGATCTCAGCTCCTGGTCCAGGGAGGTTCTGCAATGGTTTGGGCTCTGCAGGCTGGGGGAGGAACAGGCTGTTCTTCCCTGTGTTGTTTGGACACTGCGTTGAGCAGGCCACGGTCAGGCTCTGCTGCTGCTCCTTCAGACAAGATGAGGAGCAGCACCTCTTCATCAGCATCAACAGCTTTAAGCTGAGACAGAATAGATTTAGATTGGATATTGGAAAGGAATTTTTCCCTGTGAGGGTGGTGAGGCCCTGGCAGAGGATACTCAGAGAAGTTGTGGCTGCCCCTGGATCCCTGGAAGTGTCCAAGGCCAGGTTGGACAGGGCTTGGAGCAAACTGGGATAGGGGAAGGTGTCCCTGCCCATGGCAGGGGTGGGACTGGGTGGACTTAATGGCCCCTTTCAACCCAAACCATTCCAGGATTCTATGATTTTGTGGTCTCCAGGAGATCCATGAGTGCTCCCTCCTGCTGTCCCTATTCCCCATGTCTCTAGGGGTTCCCACTGGAGAGGATTGGCATCAGTGCTCTGGGTGCAGCAGTGCTGTGACTGCCCTTGGCTGGGGCCTCATCAACAGGCACAGATGCAGCTTCCAGCCTGATCTGCTCTGCAGCTGAGGCTGGGAAGGACTCAAAGTCCAGAATCACTGGGGGTCCAGGCATCCCAAACTGTCATCGTGAACACTGTGATTTGGGGCCCCATTAGATGTCACACTTGATTAATGACTCTGCACAGGGTACAGCAGGACAAACCCTGCAGAGGTCCAGGGACAGCCACCAAGGTGGAGAGAAATCAAAATGGCAGCTGGGCCTGGCTGGGAGGACAAGAGCAATTTTTCCAGTCACTTCCATTTGTTCCAGTACTGCTCAGTCCCCCGCCCAGTTTGATGTGAGGCTCCAATTCCTCTTTAAGCAATGCTCTGTGAGGAAGGACAGCTATAGCAGCTCCAACTGCACACTGATGTAATTAAACAGGCAACGTTAATTCCCAGCACCTGAGACTCCAGTCCTGCATGCAGGGATGATAACACTGATTTCAATCATTTCGGCAAAGCCAGCAGTAGGAACAACAGGCAGAGGACAGAGGAGGCTCCTCGCTCTTCTGGAGGATCAGAAACTCACCACAATTATCAGTCAACACTTCCAGCTGTCTGGTAAAGGCTAAAGCAAACACATCCCAGCTCTGAGGTGGCAAGCAGCAGAGCTGTAATTATTTCTAAGTTTAACTACTGCCTCCATCTCCAGACACAGAAACGAGGGCAATCCCAATGCATCCCACTTCCACCAACAGTGTGATGCTCCTCGTGCAGCAGTTCAAGTGGCTTCTAGGATGCTTCAGACTCAGGTGTAAGGTGTAGAAAGCATTAAATTAACCATTTCCTACCTTCAGCAGGCTAAAGCTGCATTACCTTGGACCAGCCACATTCCCATTAAAATATTGGCTCCTACGAGCCTCATGAGAGGAGCAGGAGATTCCCTGGGCTCAGCTGAGTGTGTGGGGGAAATCCAGGTGTTCCAACACCCAGATCACGCTTGAGAGAGGAGGTGGCAGACCTTACCACCCTGGGTCATGGATTCACATCTCTGTCTGTCCTGGATTAAAAGTAAGGCCTCAAAAATGCGATCTGGCCAAGGGAGCTGTGTGAGGCTTTATCCCACAGCCTCCTCCGTGACAGGAACAGTGCAGCTCCAAACATGGGCCATGGATATGGCTGGATTTATGGAGTGTTCATTATTTTAATAGCACTCATTGACTTAGGGTCAAATATCTTTTTCCAGCAGTTTTTTTTTTATTTAAGGGAAGAGCCCGTATGTCACAATCTCATGCCTCATCTAATTGGGTAAGTGTTTCCTTTGTCCTTGAAACCGAAAAGTAGACGGCGTATCCAGGAGCTACAGGATGAAAAAGCATCTGCCTTTGGTATTTGGCAGGCCTCAATTAAAAACCTGCTGCCTGGGCTATCACTTTTTCTTTAATTCTGACCAAAGTGCTTCTGCTGGGATTCAAGCAGACGGTTCTGAAGGTCGAGCTTCGGGAATGCGAAAAAACCCAAACATTTTGGAATAATAATTTATGTTTTACATACAACAGGAAAGAGGCCTGGATCCAGAAGCCCAGAATCATGCTGGAAGCACAGGAAGGACTCACATGCTCGATCCCCTCTGAGTGTTTCCATAAGCTCCTGCTGGAGCAGAGCTCAGTCCACGCTCGCGACGTGGCTCCCCCCCGCTCCCGCCTCCACAAATCCAGAGCTCGATATGCACAAAACACTTCCATCTTTAAAAAATAATTGAAAAGGTGCACTCTGAAGTTCACTGGATCGATCCCACTGAATTTATTTAGAAGACACTTCATTGTGTCAAAGATTTAATGGCGAGGTTACGATGGCCAGCCTTCAGAATGTCAATGCGCTGCAGCGCGAGCGTTGCAGGGAATGCTAAAAAACCCTCGGCAGCGCACGCCCGAGCAGAACTGCCAGATTTGTGAAATATGAAAATTATTACACAGAGTTTAGATAAGACGCAGGCTGCTGGGGGAAAAGCAGCACAGGGGCTGGAATTCTGCGTGTGTCTTATGAGTAGTGGGATGAAATTTTGCAGCCTCCCTGCAGAACTCCTTGGCCCCTTACATCCCTTCGAGCCCTCGCTCCCAGGCCGCCCCTTTGGAAATGTGTGTGTCTGGACATGAGCAGCATTTCCCGGCACACTTGATTAAATACCTCCCCCGGTTATTTATTGCACATTAAACAACATCTCTCCTGCACGTACCTTGCTTGGACAAAAGCTCTTTGCTCTCAAGTGCAGAGCTCAGCATGTCGTAGGCCACAGCGCTGCAAACCTCCGGCAGCACCCATCAGCATTCCCTGCTTATTAAACCCCATTTCTAGAACCTGAGAGTTACCCTGCCTTCCTACAGTTTACATTTCTCGGTGCCTGTGATACAGTTTTAATGCAGAAAAGACCCAAAGGTTTTTCTCTCTCTCTCTGTCCTTGGGGAATGTCCCTGATGGGTGTTGAAGGAACAATCCCGATCCACCGAAGGACTCCCAGGCTGTAAAGTTTCATGTGAAGTGGGAGGGCGGGGGAAGGAATGACAAGTCCTTTCTACTGAAATTCTCTCCCCAAATGGATTTGGCAGAGCCGGGCTCTGCTGATCTTAAAGCAAGGTTTATCATTCGTGCAGGCTGCTGCCTGAAGGGGGAAAAGATCTTTGAAGTTGCTGAATGATGGAAGGGTCTCCCCCCTCATCTCCCTCACACACATTTTTTAAGGGTGGTGGCTGGGAGATGCTCAACTGCCCTGAGTCAGGAAATTACATGACAAATTAAACAATTATGTGTTTTAGTGCTGAGCTTCTATTTAAACACTTAGCATCTCAAACATGCTTTTTAGCATGAATTCCACAGGCATTTATACTTTCCCCACCACCTGTAATTCCACACTGTGTTATTTCCCCTGCATCTCAAGAGCTCCCCCAGTCCAGTATCTACACCTTGAAGAGGTTTCTTTATCATTTAACTTTATTACAGAAGGCACTACTGCCTGGACACTGTTGGAGTGACAAGGACTATTTCCTTAATTACTGTACATTGATAATAGCATTTACTCTGGCAGCTCCAGTGCTATTCAATCAAGCAAGATTCAATACAAAAAAGCTGATTTGCCAAAAAAGAGATTAGCATAAGTGCCTACAGTCACATTCTATTTTTGAAGGTAAAGCTACTGTGTCTGTGAGCTTTCTTGTGGGAACTTTATAAAGAGAGATTAATCTAGTTTATCTCCTTCAAAACATATTTGGGGAAATCGCAGAGAGTCACTGTTTAGGCTCTTTTTGGCAACAATTTTCTATAAACATGTAAAATAAAGACCTGCACAGAAAGTGCTAATCAGCAGCAGGAAGGTGTAATTTTTTCACTTACGTGGACGTAGACATTTGTGGCAAAAAACTCTGTGTTCCCCAGTTTGCTGTTGCTGTTCTTTGTCATTTAATCAAGTGGTGACTGTAGCTGTTGCACTTTAAAATTAAATGCTATTATTTATGGTAGAACTTGTGCTGGTTAAAAGTGCAGAGCTCAGCACTGCGTACGTTTGTAAGCAGAAGGTTAAGCAGGACATTTTAAATGGTAAAGCAAAGGGCTTAATCAAGGCTGAAGAGCAAAATACAGTGGGATAACAGATATAGTAAATAGGCATTAATCACCATACAGGCTTAATCCAGGTATTAGGCAGTCTTGGGGCTAATTCGAAGACTCACTTACATAAGAACTCATTCTACCAACCCCTAAGGAAGCGAATAACTTTATTCTTAGGAGGAAACTTACAGTACTAAAGGCCTTGCACTATCAGGCTTGATTTATATATTTGTAAAATGATAATCACACAATTATTTTGCCTGAAGGGGCTTTCTGAGTTAGGAGGCACGTGGAGGGAGGGGGGTTCAAGAAAGGAAAAAATTGAATCACCAGAGCATCAGGAGCCACTTTTCCATGTGGTTTTTTTCCCCTCTTGACACTGTCTATTACTGTGACATCAAAATCCGAGCTAAGCACTTCTTGCCAAAGATGGACCAGATAAAATCACGAAGCCAGTATCATCTCAAGGGAGACAGCTCACTGTCTTAGTGCCAAATTTAGTGACTACAAATCCAGGCTTAGAACATAGTCCTTCCCTAGCCATAATCCAGCACTTGCACCCTGGATTTGTGTTTAACTACTGATGACCTAAACTTTGGGGCTTAAGGAGATAATTGCACATCCATAGGTGTGGAACTCGCTGAACAGAAGTTCTTTTATTGGATGCTCAGAAAGATTAAAGTTCTTCCTTGTTTAACTTTACATCAGAAATTCCAGATCTCTGTACAAACAGACACCTCTCATGTAGTGACACAGCAGGGTGGATTTTGGCATCCTGGTCAAGCTTGCTTTAGAATCCTAAAATCCTGGAATGGTTTGGGTTGGAAGGAAGCTCAAAGCTCATCTCTTTCCACCCCTTTCCATGGGCAGGGACAACTTCCACTAGACCAGGCTGCTCAGAGCCCTTCCAGCCTGGCTTTGAACACTTCCAGGGTGTTCCAGGCCTGAGGAACAGCAGACTCAGGGTCAGCACCACACGGCCCAACCTGAGGAAACAGAGAGGGGATGGAAGTGAGGAATGCAGTAGATGTCCACGGTTTATCTGCTTGAGGAACAGCAAGATGAAAAAAAATACACAAACCTTTAATTGTGAATGTAGGAGAGGGACAGTGATGTAACTGTTCCCAGGGAACACTATTCTTATTTTGTAGAGGGAGGTGAGCCAAGATACTTAAGCTCTAGAGAACCTTTAACACAGGAAGCTATTTATCATAACAAGCTTGGTTGATACTGCTCCCATACTGAACCAATTAGATTAGCCTATTTCGTCATACTTCATAACTTGGGATGATAGGTTTCCAAGCATGGTACGGTGCAGTAATTGAATTTTGATCAAACACACATGGCCCATAACCCAGTATGTGAAACTTTCAGAACAGTTCACAGCTTTTAAATATCCAGTCAACATGTTGCCAAAAGTACAGGATGTACTTGATGCAAGTGGGAGAGGAGGGGGGGAGCACGAGTCCACGCCGTAACTTGGTACAGCTGTAAAACAAACATTTTTTTGTTCCGATTCTGTTCCTACTTTAGCAAAGGAGCTGGGAGGAAGACAGTGAATGTCAAGTAAGTCGTTTTTTCTCCCCAGCCCCCACGCCCCTCAGGCACACATTCCCCTTTTAACGTTCTTAGATTACCACAACCTTTTAAATTCACTCTACTGTACTTACATACTGTGTTAGACACACCAGCAATTATGGTTGTTAGCATGACACATCCATTGCCTACACTTAGTTAACAAAATAACTTAAAAGTCACATGCATCAGCCTCTTAATAGGGTTATAATCAATGGGACCCTGGAATGAAAGCCCTAAAAATTACCCCCCACCTCTGCATTCCCCAGGTCTCTGCCTTTGCCAGCACAGTTCCACATGGTGGGCAGCCTTGTCTGGCTCAAGGTGAACACTCAGTTTTTCAGTTCTCAGTGCTCTCTTAGATGTTCCTGCTGTATTTTCCCCATGGTAAATTCAAGGAACTTTGAAGAAGACCCTGTGAAGGAAACAGAATAGATGAATAAATACATTCCTATGGCTTTACTGGCTCGGGGGCAAAGCACCCACTGCAGAGCAGGTTTATGGCATGGGAAATGCTGTGCCACAGTTTTCTTTGGGGCAAGTCTTGGCTTTCCATATCAAAGCTGCTCCCTGGCCTAAAAGGGAGTCTGGCATCCTCCAGCAGTGAAGCAGGACATCACCAATCTCTGCTTATGGTACTGACAACTTGACAACTTCTTCCTCAGTTTTAGAATCATAGAATCACAGACTGGTTTGGGTTGGAAGGATCTTAAAGCTCATCCAGTGCCCCCCCTGCCATGGGCAGGGACACCTTCCACAATCCCAGGGTGCTCCAACCTGGTCTTGGACACTTCCAGGGATCCAGAGGCAGCCAGAGCTTCTCTGGCACTCTGTGCCAGGGCCTGCCCACCCTCACAGGGAACAATTTATGGTGTACCTGTAACCTAAACTTCCCCTCTTTCACTCTGACCCCACTGCCTCTTGTCCCGTCACAAGTTTTGAATGCTTTGACCCAAAGGCAGCCCCAGATACCTCAATTCTCTGAGGGGGAACCATCAGGGCACCCAATTGTCATCGAGGTGGTGGCAAATGACACAAAAGCTGGGGATTATTGCTCCATCCCCACGGAGAGGGCAGGATCTGAGGGTTCACCCCAGCACCCCCTGCCTGGGAGCCGTCTCACACACCTGCTCTGAGCACAGCTGTGCAGGAGCAGCAGCCACAGGTTCCAAGGGGAGAAACGGTGCTGGTTTCTCCAAGGGAGCAGAATGCAAGGCTCGTTTCATCCTGCTGTTGGTTGGGGACAGGGATTTCCTGACTGCAGCCACCCCTCTGGCAGGACAAGGAGCAGAGGACACGCTGGATCCCTTCTGCCTCCCCACCACGCTGCTCACTAAGTTATGATACTGCAGAGAAGAAAAAAATAAAAATAAAAAAAAAGAACACCAAAAAGAAAAAGAATTTGATGCTCAACTTAATCAGACTTGGACCAAGTCGCAGCTCAAACCAAGGTTAAATAGGCCTGTTCTAAGGTAGGATTTATATAGCAATTACAGTAATGGAAACTGAGCTTTATAATTCTTATACTGCCTCAAATTCTGCTGTGTCATATGCATCTGCAGAGCCCGAGGAATGTGCTGCTCGGAGAGCACTGCAGTCCTGAAAGCAGCCATTCAAATGGATCATGGAGAGTTATTGGAGCACGTGGATGGCCGAGATTTTTATGAAGCACAGAGTTACCATCAGAAACCCTGGGAAAAGCAAGGAGCTGGTGTCTGAGACAAGCAATATTTTTTTTAAATACTTTATTTTGTTGGGAACGTTGGGAGTTAGATCTCCATCAAACACTGTGCAAACAGCGTTGAGAGTGTCCTTTTTCTCCTTGGATTCCTTTCCCTTTGCTGCAGTCTTAGATCCACAGTGCAAAATGCATCTTGGCCAGGCAGAATCCTCGCAGCCACTTTCCAGCCCGCTCTGTTGTAGCGCAGGGAAAAACCCCGGTGCTCTGAGCCTGTGCCGTGATAAAGAACAGCTCGGGGAGATTTGGGGATCTGATAGGGGGTTTGGCTCCACCTTCAGGAAGCAGAAGGCAGAGAGACAACGCGGGGTTGAGTTTCAGACACTTCCCGCAGAATCCGGAGCCTACAGCAGCATCTCCCTGACATCATTCCTGCCCCCCAAAATCTCTGCTGGATTTATCACAGAATCCCCCATCTGATGCTGTGGCATTTCTACATCAGTCATGCAGCTCTGAAGAGTCCTCCTCCTCCTGGAAAAACTTGAAGAATTGGGGCAGGGTGTCCAAAAGGTTGTCCAAAAAACAACAAAAAAGCAACAAAAAGCAACAAAAAGCAGGTTTTAATTCGGGATACATGAAGTGTATCAAACACCATTAGCCATTCGCACTGTCAGCGCCGAGGTTCCCCCGCAAAATGTGATTTTTTTCTCTTATAATTCCCAGAGATTAGGAGGGTTCTCTGGGTATCACAGATGGATTGAAAGGAAGAAAGTGGGAAGAGTCTTGATCATATTTCAGTCTAGCAAAACACTTAAGCATATGCCTAAAGTTAAGCTATTTTTTCTCCTCGGATTCAGGCAGAAGATGCAAACAGAACAATCTCTTATATTTCACTTTTTGGCAGACTCTGATGCTGAACCCAGAGCAAGGTAGCTGGTTAGGGAACATGATTTAAATGAATTTAAATGGTGCATTTTTAAAAGAAGCCACATAGTGACCACTTATAATAATGAAAATGGCAGAGTAGTTAGGGATGACATTGAGTTTGAAAGTCTGTGCAATGCATTGCTGAAATAATCAGCAATAACACAATTAACAACAGTCCTGTGAGGCAATGGAAATGCATGGTCTTGCCTCTGGAATTTCCCCAGCTGGGTGCTTGAGCACCCAACTTTGTTGTATTTAACATCACTTTCAGGAGGAAGCAGCTTTGAAAAGTGCAGAGCAAGCAACAGTGCAGAGATGGCCTAAACACCTAATGAATCTAAAAATAAAAAACCCTCAAAAACACTGAGAGGAGATGGGAGCAGACTGAATAGACAGAGCTGTGCAAGCAAATATAACTGAATATACTCCTGAGGAACAAAGGAAACAATCCTTGATGGGGTGACAACAGATGTTCTCCAAAAAAAAAAATTCTAAGGGAGCATTTCAAACACAAAGACCTTCCTGTGGAGCTGAGAAGTTTTACTGGCAGAAGTACAGGAATACATCTTTGGAAACAGAGTAAAAGCTAACATTTAAGGTGTTATCAGGTCCTGAAAGCAGCAGTGATATCTTCATGTAATAAGTGGTGGGTGGTGGTGGGGAGGGAAACAATGAGGATAACAAAATGCTGTCACAGGAAGTTGCTGCAGCAGTTGTGGTTTCAATCCCGGGAGGAATAACCAGTTTGTTCTTTAAAAACCTCCATGAAAAGGAGCTCTAGACACAAGTGAGAGATGCACAGCTGAAGGAATGCAACCCAGAGTCATTTATTAGTGCAGACAGCACACTGAAGGGCCAGCACTCTGGCTCTGTGGGAGCCAATGTGGAGTGCCCAAAGCTGGATGTTCTTCCCAACCACAGCTCCTTCAGGTCATGGTAAAGCACATTGCAGAAACTGATCTCAAACTGGTCATTAAAAAAAAAGTGGGGGAAATAGGACAGCTTGTAGAGTCATTTTTTAAATGACAGAACTGTGGTGGTAGTTTGGGAAGATCAGGGTTTAATGCCTGGCCTGATCTGCAGCATCTTCAGGGAACAGTTTTATCTGAGTTTTTAAAGGCTGGGCACCTCAAAATCTTGTTTTAAACTCTGGCTTTTACTTTTTATGTTCTTTATTTTTACAGATACAGAATAATACTTCTCTGCCTAGTTGGAATGCTGAAAGGATTCCTGACTATCTGCAAGGCCAGCAGATATCATTTTATCTGGGAACGAGGCAGGAGGACAACATACTACATTGTCTAATTATTTTCATTGCTTTGCAACTGTTTTGGGGAAAACAACCCTGGGAGAAGATTATTCCAGAGCAATCAGAACTACAGAAAGACTGGGATGGACAACTTGATTGACAGGAGAAGGCTAAAGCAGGCAGCAACACAAAAAATCATCATTGGACAGACATTTTGATAAATATTACTGCCGCCAATTCATTATTAACACAGTGGGACAGCTTTACATCTTGCATCACACTTTTCACAGCCCTTATGGTAAACATGCCATATCTGACAATTACAAGATGAAAACAAAGACCTCACTAACTGTCTCCTGGCCCTGCAGCGTTATCTGCTTGCTCAGTTAACCCTCTCTCCACTTCAGCTGTGCAGCTAAAGGAGCAGATAGAAACATTTTATACATATATTAACATTTATTGTGTGTTCATATAGAGAACACAACCCTGGCAGGAGCACGTGAAGTCCCCAAAGGTGAAGGGATCTGTGGCACTCGTTCCTAAAAGGCTTCCCAGACATGGGAGAGGGTCATGGATGAGGTGGGAAGTTGTCAGGACAAGTCAGAGGATCAAGGGATTCCCCCTTCTGAAGGGGGATTCACCTTTGCCTGTGGAGGCAGAGCAGAGTGTGAGCAGCCCTGGATCCCAACAGGGACTCCAGAAGGGAAGGATCCCACAGCAGGAAAGGATCCCACAGCAGAGAAGGATCCCACAGCAGGGAAGGATCCCACAACAGGGAAGGATCCCACAGAAGGGAAGGATCCCACAGCAGAGAAGGATCCCACAGCAGGGAAGGATCCCACAGCAGGAAAGGATCCCACAGAAGGGAAGGATCCCACAGCAGGGAAGGATCCCACAGAAGGGAAGGATCCCACAGAAGGGAAGGATCCCACAGCAGGGAAGGATCCTACAGGATCCTAGCAGGATCCTACACAACCACTGCAGCTTGGACTCTTTCTCTCTGCTGGCTGCTTGGCTTCTGGGATTAGCAACCTCATGGACCTCATGGAACTAAAATTTTAATTTTCATCTGATTCACACAAAACAGCTCCTGGAATTTTTTACAAAGCACAACCTGGATTGCTGAAATCACCAAGTCAAGCCCTCTGCTACTTGTACACCTGGAGAAACATTTTAGAGTGGAATCTTGTGTGATAAGTTGCCCAAGGCTGTTTTTTTATTAAAACATCCATGACATCTTCCTATTTTCACAGCTTCATTATTAGCTTCGGGGTTGGAAAAACAAAAAGCAGACAAGTCTCAGGATGATCTTAGGCAGGAGATTTTATTTGATTCAAACATCTATTTTCCATCCACTTCCTGTCTGTTTTTCAAAGTATTTCAGGGAGCAGAACTGATGAGCACAAAGAGCATTCAGTGAGAGCAAGAGCAAAGGGAGACAGAACAAATATCAGGCAAGGGAATGGAGCTGACAGAGTGTTCTTGTCTCTTTGAACCCACAAGGAAAATGCATGGTAGGAAGGATTCCAAAACCACATCTTTCCTGAGTGAAGAAAAGAATTAACGTTAGGCACAAACTATTCCTGGTTCATTCTCATTATGTGACATGTCAGGTTATGTTGATTTGGGGGAAAAAAACATGATTTCTTTACAAAGCTTTCTGTGCACTGGGCTTAATGTGGGTTAATAAGAGCCTAAACCCCACAAATTGTGCTTTCGTAAATCCATTTAGGAATCTCATTTTTGGGAATTCCTTTAAAAATACAGTTTGTGGATATATGAATGACAGGTTGAAAGTTTCACCTGAGAAACAAAAAACAAATAGCCCAAATCTTTGTTTAAAAAAAGAGATTACACTGAAGTTTCTATGGCGTGAGTTTCTCCCTCAGTTAGTGCCAGACTTCATTAGAAGGTGAAGAGAATGCTTAAAATTGGTCAAATAGCATGAAGATTTTGCTGACATGTTTTCTGTCTGTGTGTACATACTTTTCCTGAAAGGAACATCCAGTGAAATTCTGGTTGTCTAAAAGACTTTGGTCAAACAGCTTTGAAAGACACTGAATTTATTGCACTGAAACAAAACTAACCTAAAATAAGAGCCTTTTAAGGGCTTTAGTAGTACAAAGAATTCACTCTTTTGACACTCTGTAGCTGTAAAACACACACACACCAATTTATTTTCAGGGGAAAAAAAGTATTTATTTCATTATGGATGGTTGCAAGAGAGGAAAGAAAAAAAAAATCAAAATAAGCAGAACAATTATTTATTTTTCTAACCTCAGGGCACCCCAACACCCACCCTCCTTTTTAGTGAGGTTCTATTTTTTATGCATCCATATTTCTACTGTTGACCAAATTTTGCAACTTGACCAAAATGTAAAGAAATAATTGTTTCAATTAACAGAATTTCACAGGCTACACCAGCCTAAGATTTAGGGCTCTTTGGGTTTTAACAGGATGGGAAAAAAGGCAGTTTGTGTGGTTGGGGATATTTAAGTTAATTTCCAAACTGCCACATGGAAGACCCCCAAGTGTAATCCTGGCCCATCCATGCTAAAACTCTTACCAATTTCAATGGAATAAATATCAGTGTATTTATTTTGAAGAACTCTCTCTGCAGCTCTCTGTAACGCTCTGAATGACACAGACCCATCAGTGCAAATTGCAACAGTCTGCACGTTTCACAGATGATGTCACTTAGCAACAAACCCTCTGCTCCCTGAAACAGAGCAGTCCCAAAGTTCCACCTTTGAGGTAAACTTGTTCACGTGAGGAACTTTCACATTTTATCATCTTTGTTTAATATTCTGTTCTGAGGAGGGGCGATCAGGAAATCCTCAGTGATTCCAGCAGATCACTGGAGGCAGCTGTAAAAACAAGCAGCACCTCTGGATTTGTGCCACTCCCTGCCAGAGTGAGGGATGTTAGGGATATTAGGGATAGGTCTGCATTTTCCTGAAGGTTGCATTGGTGATGGTGAGCCGGGTCAGCCTGGCCCCGTAGTAATCAATGATGTAACTGGAGCCGTCGGAAGGGCCAACGATCTGCAGCAGGAAAAAAAAAAAAAAAAAAAAAGAACCAAGACTTTTCAATATGAAGTGAAATATATACTTTGTGCTAATGTCTCAATTACTGCTAATTTTCCCATCATAAAATTAGTCATGCTTAATTAGTCAAACAGAAACTAGATTTATTTTGAAGTTATGCTGCAGTTTAACTGTTTTAGAGAGAGCTGTCTCAGAAGGAACATTTCCCCTGGGCTTCTAATCAACCAAATTACACAGCCAGGCACTGGGACTCGGCTAATCCGATGAGGATTTGAGGCACAAAACCAGCCTAACAAATGAGTGGGCTCCAAACCACTTTTCCTGAACAAAGGAGGGTCGGCAGCAGAGAATTAGGCTGATGACAAGTGTCTTTGAAACACTGAACAGGTAAGGAATGAAGAGGAGGAGGAAAGATCATGGAGCTTTTGTTCTGGGAGTGCTAAATTGATGTGGAGTCACCAGGGAGATCAACAAGGAGAGATGAAAGATACTCTCAACTGCATCTGTAAGTGCTCAGAGGCAAGATCACTGTGACAGCAGAGAAGGAATTTGAGAATGCGCACAAAAGACAGATACAAAGTGCACACTTTTAAAATATTTTCCTACAAACCCCTAGAAACAACTCCCATATCCACAATGGATTTGGAGTTCAGCATAGCCCATTTGCAATTCATGTTAAATGGCTGCGCTGTTGAATAAAACAATTTGGCAATTTCATGATGTCACAAGATGTCACTCCAGCTGGGGATTTAACCCTCCTGAATCCCTCAGTCACAGCTCTCAGCTGATGTGGGGCTTGAATTTGGAGGAGAGGTGGGAAATGGAAGTGGCAATGTCTTCTTTCATCAGCATAAAGCACAGGCAAACACAGGACTTGAGGATTCTGGGAACAGCAGGACATCCCATGCTGAGTCCAACACTCTGCCTCACATAAACAGGTTCTGACCACTTGAATTTATGGTGCTATGGCTTCCCAGCTATTCATTGTCAGTATTTATAGATGGCTAATCTAAATTTTAATTCCAACAGCAAATATATTGATATTTTGTGTCTATATTCTACAACATCAATCTACAAACAGAGCCAAAATAAATGCCTTGATTTTTCAATATCCAATGGTTCTTAAGGCCAAAATGTTAACAAAGTGTTTGCAATCAAATCAAAGCTTTAAAAAACACAGATTTGTATCTTATTTTGAAAGCCCTGACTTACCTGCATTGAAATAAGTATGAAATCAATCAGGCTCCCAATTCCACAAAACCCTACAGTGCAGAACTTTAACAAACCTAAAAAAGAAAAGTAAAATTTAATGTGGCTTTAAGCAATCACTGGGATTTAATCACTGGTGGCAATCACATCCAAACTCTCCCCTCATCCCACAAAATGTATGTGTTTATTTATATACATCTATCTAGAAGAAGATCTAAAGTTAAAATTCTTTAATTATGAGGGAAAAACCAAACCACACATTCATATCCTGAACGCACATTAAAGATTTTAAATATTAACAATTTTTTTCTTAACATCTAAATATTCTTAAACAAGGAAAGACAAAAGTTGATAATCAGGTAACTGAAATATTCCTTTCACTGAGGCACAGACAGAATAACCCCAACTTGAGCTGCAAAATTTGCTTATGAATAGAAAGAGACTTTCCACCACCTCAAGAGTTGTAGCACATACTGATTTGATTTTCAGAACATGCAACTTTGGAAAACAATCCTTTGTATAATTTTTATATTTTTGCTGAAATATTAATTTCTTTTGCATATATATAAAAATATATTAACACCTCTTTTTAACTGGTATTCAAAAATGTTGTTTTTTATACAAATATATGAAAGATTAATAGAAAATATATGGGAATAGCAACTGACAGATGAATGTTTTATTGGAAGTTGTCCTGCAAGGCAGACTTCATTTGGAAAATGCCTTTAGAAAAAAGAGGCTGCCTTAAATTTATTTTTTTAATAGCAATAGTTTCTTGTACAGTGAATGTAATCCAGAGAGAACTATATGTATTATTTCAGGGAAAGATTTTGGTTAATCCCTTCTCTCCAAAGCACCAGTGTCCCACTAAGCACCTCCTCTCCCCCAGGACTGTTTTTGGGGCTGCAAATGGGGCAGAGGAGGGGAGGAACTGCATCCAATCTGCAGGAAGAGCATCCCACTGCCTGGATTTGTCTCTAATGGAAGAAAAGTCCACGTGGTTCCTTCCCTGTGAGGCCCTGGCACAGGTGCCCAGAGAAGCTGTGGCTGCCCCTGGATCTCTGGAAGTGTCCAGGTTGGATGGAGCTCTGCACAACCTGATCCAGTGGAGGTGTCCCTGCCCCTGGAATGTGCCAGCTGGGATTTTAGGAACCCAGCAGATTTCTTAGCACTGCTGCAGCTCCACTTTACTTAAGGAATTGGATGGAGGAGAACTGTTTCTGAACCTGGCATTTATTTCTGGAGTGCAGGGTAAAGTTGGGTTTTTTTCTTCCTCCTCACTTCCCTCCCCTACAAGCAGATCACACTGAGAAAATAAACTCCTCTAAAGCACAGAGGGAAAAAATAGTGTTGTTCTCCAGTAATAACTCCTGCTTTGCTTCACAGTGTGTGGGAGAAGAAGAGGTTGCCTTCGTGATTTCTTCATACTCAATAGCTTGTTTGTATTTGTGTGCTCTTTAAACAACAGAGAAGGGAAAAAAATAAACCAAAGAGCATTTACAGTCTTCATTACACTTGCAAAAAAGATTTCAGTGCTATTAACCTCTCTTAACCATTTTCTGCCAAGGCATGACTTAAGAAATCCCTAATCAGCCACTGTAGAGGAATCCAATGGGTTGATTTTTATTCTTTTCTATTCTTACCTATTTGCTTTTGTATTCTTTACCTTACAAGAGATTGAAAATTTGGCTTTGGAAGAGTTTAATTTTAAATATTAACTTTGGCAACTGGCTACACTATAATCCAGTAGGGTTAAAGGATCAGCCATAAAGAACTTCTACAAAAAAAAATTAAGGATTTATGAATCTGTATTACCACAATATATTAAAAATAATTATTGCAAATTATTATTTCAAATCCAGTAGTACAACTAAATAATGCATCTTATTGACTGCTTTCAAAAATGCATCTTTTTGTGAAACAGATGGATAAAGTAAATGCTAACTATAGAATCTCAGGGATAAAAGACATGAATGTTAATCAAGATTGTAGAGGACAGATAATGTCATTAAAAAGAGTTGGCATTTAATGGGCAGAAACTCAAAATTTCTGGCTGAAGTGACAGCAACACATACAGCTTTTTCCACACCATTGCTCCAGCCTATCTATACTTAAATTCACTCCCTTTGTCCAGCTCAGAAACAAGGCCAGTGAAGGCAGTTCTGTCATAATAAGGTATTTCCATTACTTTAAAGCCAGTGGCACCATCATCCTGGGAATGAGGTCCTAAAAACCAGAGAAAGGTTTTATTAGAAGTCCCAGCTTCTGCAGAATTGTTATTAATACCATGAGTTATCTTGAAGGTGTGCATTTGCCAGAATAAATTCCATCTCCCAAAAAAAAGAGGTTTACTGTAAAATTTGTCCACTTTTTTCCTGGTGAAGTCAAGTCTCATTTAATGGTGGCCTGTGAGGCAAAACCACTTGTGCTCCAGTGCCTGACAAAAAATGCTGTGGTAAAACACCAATGCAAAACAAAACTTTGAGTAGCAATAACCACATTTGCTTATTAGGATTTTATCTGCTGCACACTACATCTCCATTTGTCACCACTCCAATAGAAGAGCAGGCTGAGGATAATGCAGCATTTTATCTCACTTGACCACGAAGTAAGGATTCTAGTTTTAAATATAAAAATCGTGACTGTCAGCCTTTATTGCTCAAAATATGAGTATACACATACAAGTCAGTCATAAGATTTACCTCAAAGAAAAAATTAAAGAATAAACTTACCTAATGCAGGATATCCTAGATAAAATCTATCTGCTCCCAACCATCCAAGAAATAAGGACAGAGCCACTGCCACTTTGTAGGAGTATCCATTTCTGCCAAAAGAAACAAGCAATGCAGATAATGACTGCAAAATATATCCACACATACTTTTGCCTGTTAAAGTAGTGACTCATTTTCCTGCTGCTCTGGTTTTAAAAAAAACAACAGACTTGTTATTTATCTTCAATTAACGGCCATGGAATTGATAATGTTAAGCTTTCAAACTGAGAAGGCATCCCCCATAAAGGAACCTCAGCTGCTGCAACTCAAGTGTACTCTTGCAGAATACAGATTATTCTGAAACTAAATGATGATTTCTTGTCAAGACATAATTCAGTTGCTGATCCATCCCCAGCTTCACAGAGCACTTCCTAAGAGCTCAGCCCTACTGAGACAAGCCCAGGAAGGCAGGAGGTGTGTGAATACTGTCTGCAGGCATTAGTCTCACACGCAGCCAAATGGAGAGGAACAGGACAGGCAGGTGAGATGTCAGCAGAGACAGTAATTGCCACAGGATCTGAAGGAGAAATGAACCATGGCCACCAGCTAAAGAAGCTGCAGGAAGGATTCAACAAAAAGAGTAAGTCACAGATTCACTCATTACACTGTAAATGGCACAAAGTCACAATGAAAAGAACTGTTGACAGTACAAAGACGCACGGGGGTAGAGAGAGGCACTCTCAAGTTAAGCTTCCCATGGTTAGTCATACAAAATAAACAGATAGAACAGACTTTTTCAGATTTATCCTAATTGGAACCATTCTTGCCAACAGCTGGAGCGATGCAGCCACCAAACCACCTGTTAGTGCAGTCCCTGCTGGAGAACTTTGCACTAATAAGGGAGCTAAAAACATATTGCTCTCAATGCTGGAATTGCTGCCTCGGCGAACAGCGAGCTCCTGAACAGCAAACTCAAATGTAATTAGAACTGAAAAATATTCAATAATTCACTGTTTTGATACGTGCACTACTACGTGCCAGCAATTATTTAATAGGCCCAAATTAAACTCTCGGTTGACAGTTGAATAAAAGTCTCAAAAAGACAGTAGCTGACAAAAGTCCAAGCACTTTTATTAAGCATTTTCAATGCCAAGTAGAGACCTACCTTTTTTGCTTATTATCTAAATTTACTGACTTTAAAACCTAATGGCAACATTAAGTGATTAAATCATGACTCTTACCTCAGTATTTGTTACTTGGTGTTTATTAGCAACACGGAACACACAGGGCATTCCTGGAACTTAATGTAATGTAAATTATCATCTTTAGAACTGTCTTGTTTCCACTGTAAGGAACACTAATGGGTTTATTTAAAACTTGAGGTACACTGCTGGAAATTGTTTATCAGCTACAAAGTGTCAACAGCCCTCCAAGGACACTAAAGCATAAAAAGAGCTGTTACATAAAAAATGGGAACACGGTTTAATTTTGCTCCTGATCACAACTAGTAATAAACTGAGCCCTTGCCTATGCACTGAGATGCTTCTGAAAGCACAAGAGTTTCTGCAACCTCATCAACATCAAACTGACGGGCAGAGGAAATCCAGCACGAAGGGGAAGCATGAGAACACTGTAACAAACAAGGCTGCATCCACTCTGGTGTTTCCTTTGCCTTACTCCTTCAGATAAAAACGTGCACAAAGAGTAAACCACTGAGTAGGAAAATGACACATCCTGGGCATCTGAAGGAATTTCTACAATTGGGTAAAAGATGCAATTTCTTGTCAGTTCCTCTTTTGATTTTTTCTTGCTCCTCAGCCTCACCTAACCTTTACTTTTTCTGCATGCATTTCTTCCAGCTGCCAGGGTAAAAACTTTTCCTCCCAGCTCTTCCACAGCAGTTGACAAGAGCAGGTGCTGCTCTAGGTTGCTCTTTCAGGGTCTCTTGGCTCTGCTCAAAAACCTGTCCACACTGAACCCCAAGAATTTCACAGAGAATCATTCCATGGCCTCCTTTCCTGGAACTGCAACATTTGAGCAATGGACATTTCAACTCTGCAGCATCAGGGCCTGCACATATTAAGTAAAATATATGACAGATGCAAATCTAGGGGATTCTAGAATTTGGCCAAAAATAAGATCTACCTCCAAAACATCAGATTAAAGCCGAACTTAAGGAATCTTGACTCCCAGTACTTCTTTGTTGGCAACTTTACAAGCTTTTCCTTGAATTATTACTAGGGTAACTAAACTTGAACACATCCACTCACACAAACACATAACATCTCCTGGTCTTGCTCTAAAATAACTGGATTCCAGAACTTAGCGAAAACTAAATTACATTTTTGGCTAAGGACAACTTGCTGATTTGTCTTTCACAAAAACTGGAGACAGAGATTCACCTGCTGTCCCCAAGCTGGGACAATCCTGCCATGGGAAGATGCCTTCTCAAACTAATTTTCTGGCTAAATGATGTGCAGTTATTTCTACAGTTACAGCTTCTACCAAAACTCAGTACAATGCTGGAAAATCTCCAAAAATCAGTAGAAAAGGCAGGGCTATTGTAATAGTGAGCTGGAGATTCCTGCTTAAAACAATATTTCTAACACTTAGGTAACATTCAAAGTGCCTCATAAAAGGTCTGTCAGTGACTGGACCACTTTTTAAATGAGATGAAGGATGGTGACATTAATCTTGCTGCCATTTTTTACTGGTTTTAGGACATTATGAAGGACATGCTAGTGTAACTCTGTCTACGTTCACAGTTGTATTTTACTGGAATTTTCAGTGCAAAAAGAGTTCTTTCCTCTTTCTGCCATGCCAGCAGTTGTGGGACTGGGAGAGTCACAGCAAGTTCTTTTGGCAGTGTAACCATTGAATATTCATTATAAATAACAGTCATGATCAAGTAACAGATACTGTAAGAAGGATGACATTTCTCTGCCTACAGACCTGGATTTTAATAAATAAATGTAAAGAAAAGCTACTTTAAAAAAGTGTTTTTAGAAAATATACTAAACCAAAAACATATGGACACAAAAAAACCTCCAAACATAAGAATTACCATCTAATCTAAAGAGGAAGCAATTTCATTAAACTAGTATAGCTCATCTTCTCCTCAGCCCCCATCACAGATGGGACTGAAACACAATTGTTTCTGGACAAAAATGTGACTGACGTCTACTTTGCTGGCATTTAAATTTGATTAGATGTAATAATATGTTTTCTTCAGTTTGCTGAGCTTTGACTGCTGAGAAGACTAAATACAGAGAAAATATTTATGAAGCTAAGAGGCAGAGCTGTACTTCTGAGCTAGGCAAATTACTGAGCAGCAAGTAGCACATCAGAGTTATCTGCTCACTACAGTGATAGGGAGTACCCAGTATTAGAGTTTTAATTTCCAAGGATTCCAATAAGACAAAAGAGAAAGGTTCCAGTGTGAATCCCAGGAAAAGAGGAAACAAATGGCAGTGACAGGTGCTGGATGATCATTAGCACTGGCCAGTTGGAACATTTATTGGTATCCAGAGCTCTCCATTGCTCACAATGTGCTTTAGAAAAACGAGGTCCATCATTCACGTACCAGAAACAGGCTCTTAAAAGACACAGCAGATTGGATTAAACACGAAGGTTGTTTCAAAACAGAGAACAGCTTCTCTTATAGATTTGGGGGGGAACTGCAGGGATCCTGAAGCTCCCCTAAAATTCATGCATAATAGAACTTCAGCTGCAGCTACAGGCACACTTTAAACTGGCATAAAGCACTGAGCAGCCCTGTCCAGCCCTCCTTTGTCCTCTCTGGTTTATCCTTGACTCACCCTCATCCCTGCGCTGGCACGAGCTCTTGAAGCTACTGTACTGTGACTCAAAGTGGGGAACTGATCCAAGGCAGCTCCCTGATGTCCTGGGGTCTGTCAGGGAAGGGGATGGAGGGTGTCCCCAGCAGCTCCTGCCAGCAATTGTGCTGATTTTAAGCACACATGAAATGTGGCCTGAGCATTTGGAGCAAAATTTTGCCAAGCTAAAGTACAGATTAAAGCAAAGGTAAAAGAATAAGGTAAAACAAAGACACAAACATAACCAAATAACAACAAAAAAATGTACAGACAGACAGATTTCCCTAGAGCAACATTCAGAGCAACCTGGTCTAGTGGAAGGTGTCTCTGGCCATGGAGGGGGGCAGAATGAGATGGGCTTTAAGGTCCCACCCAATCCAACCCCTGCCATGACCCTGTGTTGCATCCCTGTAGTGTTTATTACAGGATTAACTACTGGGCAAAATGTGCACAGTTCTGTTTTACTTCTATTCTCCTTCTGCCAACACATCATACAATTTTGGACAAACTTCAGTTTTTCAAGACCAAAGAGTACTCACACATTGCGACACTCAATAGGCTTGTAAAATCCAACTTCCTGTCCCGTGAAGACTTTCTCTATGCCAAGGTGATCTTTGCAAGTAATATTTGGTGCTGGCAGACACTGAACTGAGGACAAAAAATGATTTGATATTAAGCTAACACTCAGAGCAGTTTTCTGACAACACACAAGTGAAACAAATTAAGTTCTACTGTGCAACAGTCTTAATACAAAGCACAGTTCACACACAATTACTTGCTTAAACATTTTTTTTAAGCCAGTCCTACCACTAACTTGTAGTTTTTTCTTGCTACATTTTAAGCAAAATATACAAACCTAATTGCTGCCCCAATTCTGTTGTAATTTCCACTCTGGCTTCAATATGAGTCAATGAGAAATCTGAAGCTGACACACAGAAAACATTTTCATCAAGAGAACAGTCAAATATTGGAACAAGTTGCCCAGAGAAGCCATGCCATCACCATCCCTGGAGGTTTTCAAGGTCTGACTGCACAAAGCCCTGAGCAACCTGGTTGGAATTCAGTGCCAGCATTGCTTGGAGCAGGAGGTTGGACTATGCAACTTCCTGAGGGGTCTCTCTACCCAAATTATTCCATTATTCTTGACTCTTAGGGGAATCAAAGTGGAAATCACAGCAGAAAGTCACACCTGCTAAAGTTCACAATATACTACCAGATTATTGGTCACTCTCCAATGCTGTAGTCTGTTGTTTTAAAGGAACAAAAATCAGTCCTTAACCCACTTTCTATCAGCTTTCAGGACTTGTGAGTCCTGTTGGTTAATTCCAATAAAACTGCAAACCAGGTTTAACATTCTTTCCAGATTTTCCAGTAATGCACACAGACAAGAGATGGATTTTTTTAATGCCCATCCATATTGCATAGGGACAAAAAATAAAATAAGATTTGAGTTATGTATAGACTAAACTGCTAGAAAATCTTACATGGATTTTATATCCCATCTCTGGAAGTGCCCAAGGCCAGGCTGGACAGGGCTTGGAGCACCCTGGGATAGTGGAAGGTGTCCCTGCCCATGGCAGGGATGAAATGGGTCCCTTAAAGTCCCTTCCAACCCAAATCAATCCATGATGCTACTGATCAATGTGCCTAATCTAAGGCAATTATAAAAATGTACATTATTTCTTGTAAAATAAATTAAGCAAAGAAGTTTTTTCCGTTATTAGAAGAAACCCAGCACAGCTAAAATATACTGACACAGGAAAGGCCAGTTTTCTTCCCAGTGCCACTCCAAAGATTCTAAACCTTCTACTCAATGACACCACATTGATGCTTTGAATTAAACCATGTTTGTCTGGGTGAGGGATCACAGAAAGGGATCAGAAATTGTAGTGCTTCAAGCATGATCCAGAAATTAACTTTTTATTACTTAGGTAATACTGAAAAAATAAGCAATTCAAATACTCTGAGGACAATCTAAAAACTGGTGTGTGTGTAAAAATGCTACACAAAGAAACAGTGTTAATTAATTCAGCAACTTGTTCTACTCTGAAGCTTATCTCCTGTTCAAAAGTGCAGTGTATTAAACACAATCACATGGTAATTAATTAAACAACTGATAATCTTGAGTTATGATCAATCTCCAACCATGCAGTATTTTTTCTGGTCTCTGACTGCCCATTTATAGTCAGGGACACAATGTCAAAATGATGGAAGGAACTGAAAAAAAATATAAAAGGATCCATTGTGCAAAGTATTTACATCCAGTGTCTGAAATTTTTTGGAAAATGTTCACTATCCCAGAAGAAAATCATTCAGCACTTATAGGAAGCAAAATATGAAAGACAACAGGTACACACATAAATTTTGTGGACTCCCTATCCCTGGAAGTGTCCAAGGCCAGGTTGGACAGGGCTTGGAGCACTCTGGGATAGTGGAAGGTGTCCTTGCCCATGGCAGGGGTGGAACTGATGAGGTTTAAGGTCCCTTCCAACCCAAACTATTCTGTAATTCCATGACTTTAAAACAGGGGTGCACATAAAGAGAACTTGCTGTGCTATCAAACATAGACTGTTTATTTCAATGCCTCAGAACATCAAAGAAGTTAAGCACAGGTAGGAAACTAAGTAATCAATTTATGAATTTTTTTGTTGTACTCTGAAGTATGTCAGAACTGAACATCAAATAAATGTGCTTTCAAAACAGAGCCTCATGCACCAAAGCCTGGTGATGATGGAAGGCACTATGTTGCCTTAAGAAAAAAAACCCATAAAAATTAGAAGATTTTGAAGGCAGTTCTTTCACGTGTCAATTCTTTTAATAATTATATGCAAAATCAGTATGACAGGAATGGTTTGTTTTAATCACAGTTGTGCAGGACAGAGCCTAAAGGGTGTAACATACATTGAAGAGATTTACCAGAAACCTCACTTACAAAAGTACCAATCAGAGACAGCGTATTTATTCATTTTTAGTAAAGCACCCAATCCACACAAGTGTTTTGGGCTTTCAGACTAATGATATTACTAATCCCATCTTTTATAAAGCTCATCAAGTAGATACACAAATGTGTAAATTGAACACTTCCTTGAAAAAACGTAGTTAATCAATATATAAGTTAGAAATCCTTACCATATGCTGTGTGATTTGTGCAATTCATTGGTTCTTGTGTGCTATTGTCTATTTTAGGCTCATCACACATATATGTTCAGGTAATTGAGGAAAACAGTTTTCATATCAAACACTACAACAGGTTTAACAGTAATTTATTCCACCTTCTTTAAACCCCGAGGATTTAAGATGCACCTTGATGTTGGTGCCTACCCATCCCCCAAAAGAGGAGCAGCACATTACCATGCAGCAAATCTGCTAATCCAATTTAATACACCAATATATCGCATAAGCCCCACATTTAATTAGTGCTGCAGTCAGCACTACCTAAAGGAACTACAATATTTATCAGTCACAGCCTCTGTACTTGGAGGCAACAAGGTAGCACACGCCTCATCTGGTCTCCTTCCCTTATTTAAATACCACAGTGCCTTGAAATTGAGGCATTTGGTTGAGAAAATTTAATCTACGGGAACACACAAAATCCAACGAACGCGTAAAAATGAGCATCTGAAACGCCAGGAATTTGGTGCAGGAACAAATTGAGCAGGAACTGACTTCCAGAGGTCTCAACTCCCACAGCCAAGTAAAGCAGGAGATGAAGCAAGCTTTTCCAAGATTTACTTTCCTGACACTTTTGATCATCAAAAACTGTCAGCTGCCATCAACCAGCATGTTCTGAGGAGGGCAAGAGGTGCCTTGGAGAGCCAGGAGCCTCACACCTCCTGCTCCTCAGAGCTGTGCAAGGCACAGAAACACATTTTTTTCCTGGTAAAATGGCAAAATCTCCATGTCTTGCTCCTGCAAATAATAAATAAGGTGGAGTGGTGGCAGAGCAGGCTCTCTCATCCCACGGCAATCTCTTTGAAGGACACTCCAAGCATGTGCTGGGGCACACACAGTACCGCCAGAAATCACAAAATTAATTAGGTTGGAAAGGCTCTCTGAGACCATCGAGTCCAACCTGTGACTGATGCCCACCCTGTCACCCAGATCAGAGCACTGAGTGCCCCAGTCAGTCGTTCTTTGAACACCGCCAGGGATGGGGACTCCGCCACATCCCTGGGCAGCCCCTTCCAATGTCTAATCACCCTTTTTGTGAAGAAATTCCTCCTGATGTCGAACCTGAACATCCCCTGGAGCAGCTTGAGGCCGTGTCCTCAATTCCCGCACCCTGAGGAGCCCCGTCCCGCTCCTGCCAGCCGAGACCCCCTCAGGGCTCCCAACCTGAGGTCTTCCACGACCTCCCAGCCCTGCCCAGCACCTCACGGTCCCCACCGCCCCTTCCCCTCCCCGCAAGCGGTGCCCCCCCCTCACACCGGGCCCATCGCCACAACAACCGCCCGCGATCCGATCCCGGCCCCGCTCAGGATATTGCCCCAGCCGCAGCTCCTCGCACTTGAGCGGCGGCTCCGAGCCCGCTTCTCCCTCCAGGGCTGCAAACCAGAGGAGAAGCAGGACCAGCGCTTCAGCCGCGCCGCTCCGGGCGGCCATGACGGGACGGCCGCCGCCGTCAGCTGACCCGGGGAGGAGCGGAGCGGCCCCACGGCGGGGAGAGCCCGCGCTGGCTGCGGGAAGAAACGGAGGGAGATCCCCAGGCGTTCGTGGTTTGCTGAGGGTACGGATTAGGCTTTTTGGGGGGCTTAAGTGTTTTTTTGAGTGGTTTGGGGAGTGACCTCATTAAATATGGCGGCGAGGCCGCGCTGAGGGCAGAGCGCGCCCTCACTCAAGATGGCGCTGGCAGGGCCCGGCGTTGGGACGGGCGGGGTCGTGCCCTGAGTAAAGATGGCCGCGCCCGCAGCCTGCACCGGCCCCGCTTGCCCGCACTTAAGATGTCGGGTGTGAGGGCCCGCGGTTTCGGGGTGGTGTAGGGATGGTTGGGAGACCCGTGAGGAGCCCAGAGGCGGCTCTCGCAGCGGGGCCGGGGCCACTCCGGGTGCTGGCACCGCGGGCAAGACTCGCCCTGAACCGAGCGGCGGGGCCGGGTGAGGAATATGAGGTGAACACTCTCCCCTCTCCCAAACACCCACGCTATAGCATTGGCCCACCCGGCGAAATCGCACCTCTGGGTGTCCCCGCTGGTGTCTGGAGTTTGCTGGGTACTTGAAAAATATGTTGAAAAAGCCCAGCAGACGTTAAAGGCATAACCTGCCAAACCTGGTTAACCCAGACTGGCGCATCCCCTGTTCATCCAGGTGGGCCTGGTGTGCTGACGCTGTGTACAGCACACACACAGCAGTTGGATTAAAGGAATAATTTGAAATTCCTACCCTATGTTCACATAAAACTGCATTGTTAAAATGCTCTTTATTTCAGTTTTTAAATGAATACTGGATTCCTGGAGCAGGCAAGCTTTTCATCAGCATTTGCTCTTCACAAGGTATTTTGTGGTGATTACAAACCTTTCCCTATTCTCACTACCGTGACAAGTTATTTATTGTTTTTCTATTGTGGTTATTTCAGGTTTCTCTAATGATTGAAGGCATCAGTTTTCCACTTACGAACTCCTAAGGGATCCTGGAGTGTTTACAGGAGATTGAGAGGTCCTTTGGATTAAACACACCCAGGAAAGACAACACTACTGTCCCAAGTTTACATCTGCTCAAGAAGCGTTTCCTGGAAAACAAGTAGGGACCCTGAAAACTGGAAAACTGAATGTAAAAAGCTGGAAAAGCAACTCTGAAATAGTACTGAGGAGAATATCATCACTACCCATCCCTTCTGGAAGTCTTTTGGGTTTTCTGGGCATTATTTTGGTGCGTGGTGACTTGTCTGGAGCCTGTCATTACCAAAGAAGGATTTGTCCCAGTCCCAGATATTCCAAGAACCCGTGGAAATGCGGATTTAAAACGTGTGGATGGCTGACAAAGAGCTCAGCCAGCGACGTGAAATATTGCCATCTAACAGCTTTTTGGGAGATTTCGCCATAAACTGAATTGGCAGCTTGGAGTTCAGCAGGCAAAGTATGCAAATGAAAATTGATACTCCTCTCAGCAACTGGAAGCGAAAGGGCAGGGCCGGAGCATGCTCCGGGATGAACTCAGCCCTCGGAGATGGAGATGGAGGTGCACTGATGGGAAAAGAGCCCGGCTCTTCTGTCTGCGGCGCGTCCCTCGCATGGATAAATACACCACTCGCTGTTCATCACTGTCAGGGAAATTGTCACTTCTCACGAGTGCCACATTAATTAAAACTGAGAGTGAGGGCTGGGAAGCTGAGCGTTCGGAATCCTTTGGAAAGGGGGATGGAGTGGGGTGTTCTTAGCGTGTCGTGCGCTCTTGGTGCGACTGCTGCTGCTCAGCAAAATGAAATGGGTGCCAGAACGAGGGGAAATCAATCTGAACTCAAGAGAAATTGATTTCCAAACCTCTTGTAGCCCTTACTCTGTGCAACCAACAGGGCCGTGTAAGGTCAGCAGATGAGCTCGTGAAACTGCATAGCAGAATAAAAATTGTATTTATCAACTTTAATTTGACTATTTTATGTGGGTATGTATATAATTTTACAAAGTCAGAAAGCAGACTAATGTACAGGTTTCAGAAAGCACACACAGTTCACACAATTAATTTCAACTAAAATGGTGCCTGTTCACTATTTAGTGACTAGCGGAAGGAAAATCTTGTTTTTATTGCCATCCTGGACAACATTGTGTGTCTTGGAAGCCACAGTGACGTGGTGTGTTTTGGGGTGCTGTGGGGGAAGTCTTGCAATCCTTCACTCCATCCGAGTTTTCCTATGGTTTTCTGCCATTTCATTCTGTGAAGTGGCGGGGGCTGCTCTGCTGAGGCTGAGCAGAACATATTATTATAAAAATATTTTTATACCTATATTATTATACCCAGTTCACCCGAGGATCCACACCCCTGTGTCCCAAGGGAGCAGAGCGCTCACACCAAGCCGGCTCTACGTGCCCTTCTGTAGGGAGTTCAAAACATTGAGTCACAGAGTATCGTTGAGTCTGGACACCGATGTGCTGCAAATAAGTGAAAAACAAGCTTTTCTACAATATTTACACACGCGGCTTGCCTTCACTGCGGAGTGTGGAGGCCGCATGACAGATCCAAACTATGATCTGTAAGCAGGCTGGCGGGTCAGGCTCACCTGGTAATTGACTAAAAACTTCATTTGGGCCCTGAAACGCAAGCCCTGCACTTCCCGCGGTGGCCAGAGCCCGTGTCCCGCCGCAGCGCTGCCCCCGCGGAGCCGGGAGGGGCCGAGTCCCGGCCGTCCCTCGGGAGGCGGCTCTCCTGCCGCGCCGCCCCGGCTTCCTGCGCCGCAGGTGAGCCGGGATCGCCCCTCGCTTCCCGCTTCCGCCCAGGTGAGCGCCGGCGGCCATCCCGCCGCTCCCGGCATCCCGCCGCTCCCCGCATCCCGGCATCCCGCCCCCGGCACCGCCGCCGCCTCCGCCCGCCCGCAGGTACCGCGTCCGCCCCGGGAATGGCACGGATGGGCTGGGATGGAGTGGGATGAGATAGGAGGGGGGCACGGACAGTCGGCGTGGTGCCAGGCTCGGCTGCACGAGTGAATTTCCCATTCGGACAGGGCGGTGTGGATCACCGGGTGAAATGTGTGCGTAAATGTCTAAAGGGCATAAAAACCTGTGTTTATCTGTAACAAGTATTCCAGCCTGCCAAGAGGACCTAGGCTCTGTCTGGTGGTGTCAAGCAATAATAGTACGAGAGGCAGTGGGTAGGAACTGATGCCCAGGAAGTTCCGCCTGGATGTGAGGATGAACTTCTTTCCTGTGCAGGTGACAGAGCACTGGAACTGATTGTCCAGGGAAGGTGTGGAGTCTCCCTCCCTGGGGGCATTCCAGAGCCATCTGGACTCAGTCCTGTACCTTTTGCTCAGGCGTGGCCCTGCTTGAGCAGGGAGGTTGGACCAGATGACCCAGCTGTGGTCATTTGGTCATGTGTCCATGAGGTCATTTGGTCATTTGTTCCTTCCAGCTTGACCCATCCTGGAATTCTCTTAAAGGTTTCCAACCATCTCCTGCTTCCAGGGCCAGACCTGTGAGCAGCAGCTTGACCAGTCTAGCCATGGCCAGGATACCAGCATGCACTCATCCACAGACCCCCATGTGAAAACCTTTCTGGCACCAGGGACCTCGACAAGTTCCTGACACCCCAGTAAAGACAGGGCAGGGCTGTGTGATTCCTGATGGCAGCTGAAGGCTTTCCATGGCACTGAAGTCATCCTGGTGTTGTGTTGTTGTGCAAACAGTTTCTATTGCTTAGAGAGGCTGGCTCAGCATGAGGAGAGAAGTAACACACCTGTTGCAACACTTCCAGTCAAGTGCCTGTCAGTCCAGAGATTCTTAGCAGAGCAGGTTTTTACTTTGTTTACAGGTGGTTAATGGGAAAATGGTTCTTCCGCATTCCTTTTTAATTTCTGACCCTTGGAAGTTCAGCATGGTTGCAGGTCTAACAGCTCTGTTCCCTGTGATCTGTTAGTTGTGTACACTGTCATCAAAGTACCTAGGATTTATTGAGATGTTGGAAAGGAGTTTTCCATGAGAACAGGTTTCTGAGACCATGTTTTTGCTTTGTGGAGAGCAGCTTTGGCATGAGCTCTAACTTCTGTTAGACAACAGAGAACCTGCACTGGCACTTCCCTAGAGGCTGAAGTCCAAGGGAATTCAGGTTCTGCTTGCTGAATTTACCATGTCTGGAGAGTGAGTAAGGCTCCTCTTGATCTGCACCGAGACTGGAAATCACAGGGTGCAGAGTGCTGAGTTTTCACTTTCCTCCTCCTGTAATCACTAATTGTATGTAAAACTCAGCCTACCCATGCAGTATTTTTTTTTTATTTTTAACAATATTTAGCTGTGACCCAGTGCACCTTGGAGATGTGTATCTGTGTTCAGGTACTCACAGAAGTATTCCATTTTTTTCCTTCTCTCAAGTGCCTGGAGCAGTCGGTGTGTGCTCGACAGCATTTTTGTAAATCCTGCAGCATTGCACAGAGCAGAGGTGGTTTCAGAGGAAAGGTGTGTATGTGCTACGCTTGGTCTGACTGAATTTTTCTGTACAGTATAAGTGAAACTGAGCATAACATGTAGGACAGCAAAATACTAAATGTATTTAGCATTCTAAATTATTAGTGTTTAGTATTAGTGTGGCCTCCACACTAATTCTAATGTGTTAGAATAGTGTTTTTTCACAGTATGGAGTCACTTAATGGCGTGTAAACCATAAAATTTTGAATATATGAAGTTCAGCTGATGGCATGTTAGGACAATTTAGGATTAAAATCACACTAACAAATGCTGTTTTCCCTTACTTTTGCTTTTATCAAGTTCTAAACTGAAATTTTCTGAGTCAGACTCTCTGTGATGAGGAGGATGATATGCACCATATTAGTGACTCATGATAACAGGGTCAGGAAAAATTCCAACTGCATTAGTGCAGGAAGGTGACTTTGGATCGGGATGAGCCCTTTGGCTGTTCCCGTGGCAGGCTACTGAGGCTGGTTGTGTTAGAAGCCTTTGAGAAATGGCAGCACTTGTGGGTTTTAATATCCCCAAAGGTTCCAGCCAGGCTGAGTGAGGAGAGCATCCCATAAGGCCGGACTTTTCCTGCAGGGATGTGTTTTGTTGGAGGCCACATTGAAGGACGTGGGGTGGAGAAGGTTGTGGATGTGTGGGAAAAAATGAGCAGAATGATCTCTGCTGGCTCAACTGTGTCTTCTTCCAGACCCCAGCAGCAAAGCCCTCAATTTCCACTTTCCAGCAGCCCTTTGTGGAGGCTGCTGATGGGATGTTGGGATGCCGTGTTCCCCTCTGGCTCTGGGATGTGCCGGGGCTGAGTGCTCCGTGTCTCCGTGCAAGTGGCAGGCATCTGGCAGGGGGGTGATGGCAATGGAAGACTGAAACCTTTCAGCTCTTCTGATGACCCTCTGCTGGCACCAGCATGGGGGAATTCCTTTTTCCTTATGCTGCTTTTGAAGAAGATCCAAGTCTTGGGATTTCATACAAAACCTTCTGAAGTTTTCCCACTCCCTCGGATGTGTTGAGTTCAGCTCTCAGAAGTGAAGACAGTGGAACCCCAGATGGATGCTGTCCTGGGATAACAAAACACTCAACCTTCTGAAATTCATCATTTTCTCGATGATTTTATGGTTATATTGGAAGTTGTGACAAAAATGTTGAGCTGAGGTTTCCAAGAAGATAAATAAGCATCGATGGAAGTTGGAGAGTGGAGCTAAGGAAGCGGGATGTGGAGTGCATGAACTGGTTTTAAGGGGACAAACCAAAGTGTTTTGGATCATTCTTCAAAATTAACACCTAGGAATGGACTTTCTAATTTATCAGCTGTTTGCTGACACTCTGCCTGGACTTAGAGTGTGTTTGGAAAATGTTTAATGATAAACTGTTTGGGCTCTTAAACACAGAGATCAGTAATACCTGGAGTTGTGAGTTTCTCTGGTGCCCAAAGCCGGTCTTAGAGACCTGACCTCAATTATCCATGACTGCAAAACTCTAAATTAGTTTATATTTTCAGGGATCCCTGTACTCCAGAACGAGCTGTTCGCTTTAATTTTTTCCCCCACTCTCTTATGGAAGAAAGGAGAATAAAGAAATACTGAGTGTGGCTTTGACATATTGCATGAAAAAAAAAATCACTAAAAAGCATTGCAAGCTGGAGGCCAACTTTGGTGCCGAGGAACCCCAAAGTGCTGTGTAAACTTGAACTGTTATTCAACCACCTGAGATCCACTTGGGCATCCACTGGCACGAGAGGCCTGCGGTGGCTCTTAGGGACACTTGGAGCAGCTCAAGCAAGAGGCTGAAACTTTCTTTTATCTTTTTTTTTTTCCTCTGGTTTTGTACCTCCTTCTCCAGGGAACTTCTGCCTCGTTGGAGCCAAGATCTCTCACCTATAATTCTTCTCCTTAAATTTATATCTGCAATTTTCTCGGGTCAGTCCCCATTGCCATAATTACACCCTCTGCAAAGGCAAAAAAGATTAATTTTGGGGGTGGTTAGCTCAGCATTTGGAGGCTGATTTGGGTTGGGGACGGGTGTTTCTTGTGGTGCAGTTTGGTCCTGCTGTGAGGTGTGGACACATCACCCTGTCCCCTCGTGTCCCCTCCTGCCAGTGCTGGCAGCTCAGAGCTGACTGGGCACAAAGCTCACCCTACCAAAACGTGAAGGATTCTTTCTGAGTGTTCAGCACCCTGTTCCAGCTCACTATGGGATCAGCTGAATGGAAAATGGAAAAGGAAGAATAAATGCGTGAAAGAGGGCTGGGGAGCTGGAGCAGCCTCTTGGCTTTGGCTCTTGGGTGGGCATGGTGCTGTCAAGTCATCGTTATTTCCTGCCATGCTGGATTTCTTCTCTGGGTTTAATCTTTTCCTGGTTTAAAGGTGTTCCAAGCCACTTTTCCTCACAGGAGTTCTTTTCCACCCCTTTCTCATTTTGGTTCGCTCGCTTTCCTCTTTTAACTGCTGATGTGAGGTAGAAAAGCAGAGGAGGAAAGCGAAGGGAGGGAAGTTAAACCGGGAAGAAAGAACAAATTTCCATATTCTTTGTCCTGATTTGTTAAGGTTCATGCTGTATTTTCAGTCGAGGAGGTTAAGTTTTGTCTTTTGGGTTTAATGAAGACTCAGGAGTGTGTAAGGAAACGCTGTTTTCATCTGCTCTTCAGAATCAGCAGAATCAGCTCTCAGCACAGAATCAAAGGCTGCTGTGCTCTTAGAAGTGTTTTACTTCGAATGCAAAAGAAAATAAAGCTGCAGCACTTCCAAAAGTTCAGATGCATTCCTGAAAATCTTTCAGGGGGTTGTATGGCTTCGCTGCTTCAACTCTTGCTATGAGTTTGATTTAAAATGACCTCCTGAATCTGTTAGGAGTCCTGCAAAGTGACTCATTTTGCCTGGCCCTGGGTGGAAACCACACAAACCCACAGAGTTCTGCAGGAATTCCTGCAGGAGCCAAAGCTGCTGGGATATGCACAGCAAAGGGGGCATAAATCTGAAATTGTGGTTTGTGACGTGCCTCCATCCACTTCTTTTTTCCAGTTAGGTAAATCAACTTAACCTGACTCTGCAGGGGAAAGGAAGCAACTCACCTGCATAATTAATATTTTGGTAACTATAACAGTGTCCTCCCAGAATTCCAGATGTTTTCAGTGTGAGTAGAGGCAGAGCTGAAAGGTTCAGAGGTCGTGCTGGGAGAGAGCCCCTGGAATGTGCTTACCCATATGACCCTTGCTCCTCTTGAATTGCAAGACTAAGCAAAAAAAATAAAAAGCTTTTATATATAGAGAGAAAGAGATGGCTAGTCTTGTTGCAAAATAATTCTAAATATATTATTCTGAAATTACACACTTATATGCTGGATAGAATTAAAATTATGTAAATTGTGCTGTTAAATGGCTGACTTCTTTCAGAGGAGCTTGTACTAAGTGAAGGAATCTTGTTTGGCAGAGCTGCCTTGATAGATTTCAGAATGACAGGCACCACATCAACTTAATAACATGCAAGCAAGGGTACAAATTTATCACCTCTGCTAATTGCAAGTCTGTTGTTTTTATACTGCCACCTAGGCCTCAGCCCCTGTTGGAGACCTGTTCTATTTGGCACTGTGGAGGAGCTTGATAAAGGATATTCTGTTCCTTAAATGCCTAATAAAGGATATTTTGCTGTTCATGTATGTCAAAAAAAGCAAACACCTGCAGGAGAACAGGCTTCCTTCACCTGTTGTGATTAGAACAGACCTTCCTCAGGAATGTGTTAGAATAGGGATTAATATGTCCAATTTTGGGCCTTAATTTTGTGCTGTCCCATGAGTGGAGGGAGCTTCATTGTATTGTGTGGAAACACAAAGTTTCACCTATATTGCTATCCAGCAGGGCTGAGCTGTCATGATAAAAATACTGCCTACAAATGATCAGGTGGAAAGTATCTTCTAAATAATAGGTAGATTTTAGCTCTATGTATATCTGTGAAGATCACAGCTTTACTGTCATTATTCACAATCATTTGTTTGAACATATCTGTGTCTCAGTTTTCCTTTTCAGTTTTTTTTTCATAACCTGCATTTTTATTCATGTTTGGAAGAGTTGTTCATATTCCTTCCTGTGTGTGAAAGGAAAAGCACGTGGAACAAGGAAAAACTTTTGGATGTGTTCAGGCTATGTCGAGAGCTTTGTTCAAAATTTGGGGTAAACACCAGGGGTATAGTAGTATTTTTTTTATTAAATTCATTGCAGTTAGCTTAGTATTATTGCACTTATCAAATGTTACTATTTTGTTTAGATCTATCATTTATTAATTTGATTTTTTTTTTAAACCTCAGCCAGGTTTTTCTGAGCAATTCCAAAAACACCCCTCAACATGCCTGAAAATCCAGCATCAGGTATGTGGTCTGAAAATGATTCCTTTTGCTGAGCACTGAGCAAAGAAGCTCCATTCCTAACCTGGACTCGTTTGTGGTGCAGATAAGCAGCAGGTGCTGCAGATCCTGGATCGGCTGCAGGCAAAACTGCAGGAGAAAAGGGATTCCCAACACCAGGAAAACCTGACTGTCCTACGGAACACCCTCAGGAGCCCCTTGTTCAACCAGATCCTGACTCTCCAGCAATCCATCAAGCAGCTGAAGGAGCAAGTGAGTGCAAAATTCCTGTTGTTGGTGTGATGATAACTCTGGGCGAGTGGAACTTGGATCAGGGTGTGTAGGCGTGTGTTAATGAGGGTGTTCTCATTAATAAGCTGTAACGTGGTGTTGCTGAGTGTTGGGCCTTTTTTTTCTTCTGTGGAGCTGCTGTCTGCAGAGGCACTGCTGAAATGAGAAGTGGTTTTGCAACAAAGAGGTCATGGGGCAACGTGCTTTGAAAGGGATGCAGGAGAGGCAGGGTTGTGTTGGAAAAAAACATCTGCAAAAGACATCAGCTCCAGTATTTGGAGTCCTGAACAGTGTTGGAACTGGGAATCTTTGTTTTTCAGAGAAGCTAAGTGCTGTTTATCAGCTCACTGGCAGCATTTTTTTCTCCCTAAAAGACAGCATTGCTTAGTTCCTGCTAATTTTTACAAACCTGCTTTGGGAAGTAAAGTGTAGAAAACCCAGCCTGAAGGTTTGCCAAGCTCTGATGCAGCTGTACCCAAGCGAGTTTCAAAATGACTTGGCTTCAGCAGAGGTTGGAACTTGTGTGGTTTATATTGGTTTATAAACCAAGTGACACTTGATTTTGTGCACATGGGCACCCATGACACAACTGCATGGACGGGTCTCACCCTGCAGTCAAGTTAAAAGTTAAGTTTGCTTTAAGTTAAGCAAACTTCAACCCAGGGACTGACCAGCAGCAATCCCTGTCCCTACTGTCAGTGTGCCAAGCTGGAATTACAGCAGGGTGGATGTCAGGGGGACATCTGTCCCTTGCCAGATGTGTTGCAGATGTTCCTGCCTGCCTGGCCTGCTGGTGGCTGTGCCATTCATTATCCCTCCTTCCCAACTTCCCATAGGTGCTGCATCCCTTCCTTCCAAGGCTTGGATGCATGTCTGCAGGCTATTAAAGAAATGTATGAAAATGCAAATGTATCTAAAAGGTGACTGAGACATGGTGGGATTTGTATTCAGAATTTTCAGAATTCTTGTATCCAGAAAATTCAGGTTTTCTTGAAATTCTATGTAAGCGTGGGCAGCTTCATTCAGGATGGGATTTTCCAGTCTGTTATGTCACCCTGGGAATATTTTTCATTTCTTCATTATCAGTGAGGACTAGAAGTGCAAGTCCTAGCAGTGATAACATGTTCAGTGGTAGTTTGTACCCTAGGCTCTCTTTGGGGAGGGGATAATATAATACAGGCCTCAGGCTCCTGAATGACTCAAAATATTTGAATTTTTGTGCCAAAATTCTGTTTAGGTTTCCCTAAAAGTTGCAGCAGTGCTTGAGAGCCTCTTTAGTGTTTGGTGCTTTTGCATGTGTTATTTCTGGAATATCAGGGTGAAAACAGGATAAGGGGCACGGGCAGGGGAGAAGCATGAAAGAAACAGAGGAAAATGAGTGGAGTAAAAACACAGCTGAAACATTCATTGAACTCCTGAAAAACAGTTTAAATTTGATGTGGTAGCTTGGTTATAGGTTATATATTAATTTATATTAATAAATTAATTATTTATCAATAATTTATAATTAATTCATACAGGTGAGTATATTTGTGTGAATGGGCATATATGAACACAGGTATTTTTGCTCCTTTGGCAGAGCCTGCACATAAAATGATGCTTGTGGAAAACCCTTCTTTTGCTTTCAGTAGTTTTTCCACACCTTTGTTCATTTTCAACAGCTCAATTACATGCCTCCCGACCGCTCGGTGGATTTTGATTTTACCAAGAGGGGGCTGTTGGTGTTTGCTGACAAATCAGTCACTGCTGGGACACCTTGCACTTCACCTGGACCCAAAGCATCAGCCTTCACTCCAAACCTGGGAGTTAATGAATTTAACATGATCATCCAGCAAATGGCAAAGGTAAGGCTCTAAGGTTTAGTGAACCAAAGTGTTTTTCATTTTGGAGCGTTTCACACTGCTTTTGTTGTGTGTCTGGAGGCGTGGTGCCTCCTAACCAGGAGGGAGTAGAAATGTTGAGAACTTTTCCCTGTGGAAGATAATGTCACCAATAGGAAGTGGCTTGGTGGATTGTTTTGTTTTTTTAACTTCCATTGCCAATTTTCTGTTTTACTTTCTACCAAGCACACCAACGTAGTAAGGAAATTTCAGTTGCCAGGAAACATTTTTGGTATTTGATGACACTTAATTGAAAATGGACATTTTCAGCAGAAACTTGTTTTGATGAAGGCACTTGTTTATCAAGTGCATTTTAAATTGGAAACGTACCAACTTTATGAACAGTGCAAAGGATTAAAAAAACAAGCATGTAATATTTTAACTCTTTATTTAGTATGTCTTAACTTTGCCAGACAGATGCAGATGTACCAAATTCCCTAAGAATTTGTACAGGTGCAGACATCCACCCATGTGGGATTGGCATTTATACCACAATTGTATTGTTCTGTGTTATTTTGAACCATTAATTTAATTGGTTAGTCGTGCCTTTCTATATTAAGTAACTGTTGCTAATTGACTACCTTAATGTAGCTGTAATATTTTGAGCATTACTCTTCTCATTAGTGTGTCATTAACTCATCAGAGATAAGATTTAGCAGTAAAGGCTGCACGTTATTTGGAATAAAAGAGCTGTGATAGCAGTGCACTCTCTCAGTAATATTTCCCAGTAAACAACCCCAAAAATCTTGTATTAGAACTGAAAAACAGTCAATTGCAAAAACAAACTTTTTTTTAGCTTCAAGTGTGAAGCTGCAGCGAGGGGGAGGAAATTAATTTCTTTATTTAAAAGCTTCAGTCTTTTGAATGCACACCTAAAAATCAGCATTAAAAGCGAGGGGAGCCAAAAGACAAGTAATTTAGCTCAGCTATACAGCATTTCCAGAAATCCCAAATATATTGCTCTAGACAGCACTTCGTTCATAGTTTTCATCCAGTTTGGAATTCATCTCATAATGTGAATGAAGTGTGAAAGCAGCTCTTAAATTCCCTGAGGTTTCAGAACCTCAGAGTGCTTGCATATCCAATACATTGCTATATTAAAAATAATAAATGGAGGAGCTTTTATAGAAATAACATACTCGCTCTTTTGCCTTTGTTTAATCTTAGGAGGAGAATAATTCTCCCAGTGTTCATAAATTTAACACTAGCTCGTTCTGTTGCATTGAAAATTAGTAAATCATTTTATCTTCTCTTTTATTAGGGAAGACAAATAGAATCAATAACGATTGATAAACCTTCTGTTGGAGGTCTCGGGTTTAGTGTGGTTGCCCTTAAAAATCCCAGCCTGGGAGAAGTTGGTATCTTTGTCAAGGAAGTCCAGCCAGGAAGCATAGCTGACAGGTGAGATCTTCATAATGGTGTTGGAAAATTGTATTTTCCATGAAGGGAAAAAGTCGTGACCTTCACGTTGAAAACTCTGTCAGAATAACATGTTTGTCCGGGTTATCTGGTGGGATATTTTGGTGGTGGTATCTTGGATTCTGGCTTTTCAGCTAAAAGGGATTCATGTTTTGAGGATCAGGTTTTCAGATGAGTTTTAAATATCCGAGCCATTCATAAATGGGATTTCCAGAAATCATGACTCACTTTGGAGAATCTTCAGCCCTGATGAAAAAAACAAAAGAAAACTCAGAAAAGAATACAAAGAAAACAAAAATTAGATTCCATTTTAATTTTTATGCATTGTGTCCCTGAAAGATTTTTTCTTTTTCGGCCCCTTTTTCCTTTATTTATGTGCCTCTGACAATGCCCTATTTATAGTTGGTTTTACTGTTTGTTTCCTGTGTAAATTTAGATCCACTCCTCCCAACAGATCCCTGCACAGATGTCATCATAGAACCGAGGCTTCAGGCAGTTTCTTCCTGTATTGTCTGTGGGTTTTCACCCAACAACAAAAGACAGAGCAATCCTTTTAAAAAAAAAATAAAATGCGATTGTAAAACCGCAAGAGTTTGGCATGAGACAAACGCAGCGCTCGGAATTATGTTTCAAGAAAAATGTGTCTAGATTTCAAGTCACTGGTGTCACTTTTTAAATAACACATGTCAGGAAGTGCCAACACAGGATGACAAAAAGAGTGGGGAGAGGTTGGAATGATAATGGCGATGGGCCCACAGAGAACACACCAGAGAACACTTAAAGAAAAGCATATTAAGGCTCTTTCAAAGTGGAGACAGATGGACTGATCCGGATGTCAAAGGAGGGTGAATATCTCACTTTAGGATTTGATGACCTGCTGCTCACTTTCTTTGATGAGAGAGTCTGAAATATGGTTAGTGCTCGAAGAAAGTGATTTCTGGGAAACATCTTAAACATGGCACGACAAAAAGGAAGTTGCAAATGCCTTAGTTAAGATGTGCAGTTATATTGTTTCGGAGTTTATAAATTTCCCCAGCATGCTTCCCATTTTGCTTCTGAGACAAGATCTCCTGGAGACTTTTTTGGATTCCTACAGAGCTTTGAAGGCAGTGTCTGTCTATGTAACAGTTTGGTCTCGTGCTCAGAATGAATATTTAACAAAGGAGATGAGTGATGGTTTCTCTCTTGTCACAAATCTAAATTCATCACTGGGGTGAATTAACTGTGAAATTTATATTATCTCAAGGTAGCAACTGAACTGCGTGTTGCTCCAAGGAAGTTTCATGTCTGAAGCTTGATACTATAAATTTTAAGTAAAATATAAATATGCAGCACATCAATCTTTAGATTAAATAGTGATACAAAACGGCATCAAAGCCCGAGTTGTGGGTTCTTAGAGATGGCATCATGTAGTGCTAAACATAATGAAGAATAGTTCTAGTTTATTGTGTAACTACAAAAAACTTCTGCTTTGTAGTTCGATATCATCAAGAAAGGATAAGGGAGTTGCAATTAAATTTTGAATAGAAGCAAAGTAAAGAATTGAGCAAATTTCTGTACCATGACAAAGCTGGAACAAAATGTGGCCAGGCAGTTCAGAACAATGTGGGTTGAATGTAGTGTGTGTAAGCTGGTGAAGGCACCCTAATAAGCAGATTTTTAAAACACATAAACATTTAACCTTGCACGACTGTGTATTTTACGTGTTCATGTTTCAGCTACACGAGCCTGATGCGAAGTCACTGTGCTGCATTAAAAAATTGCTTTCAATGTTTTGTTAAGGGATCAAAGACTGAGGGAAAATGACCACATACTGGCCATTAATTGCACGCCATTGGATCAGAACATTTCCCATCAGCACGCCATTGCCCTCCTCCAGCAATCCACAGGATCCCTGCATCTGGTGGTGGCTCGGGAGCCACTTCAAGGGAACAGCAGAACTGCCTTATTAAGTGATGTAAATCCACCTGAGACTGTGAGTTGTTGTAATACTGTCAAAATCAGATTTCGAGCTGGGATGGATTTTTTTTCCTTTTTTTTTCCTTTCTTTTTTTTTTTTCTTTTTTTTCTTTTTTTTTTCCTTTTTTTTTTCCCCCATGTCTCTTAAGTGTTTGTGTTAGCAAGTTTTACATAGAGGGATTTTTTCCTTTAATCAGATTCTATATATGATGACATTTCATTTAGACTCACCGTGCAGCAAGCACAGAGCTTCCATTGCAGAGCTGCGTGGAGTTGTTATAAAACAGATCCTGGGTTTTTATGGGATAGCAGAAGCTTTAGTAGATCACTGTATTCTTATCAGCAGGGTCTGTTCAGCACAGGCTGGATGAAGCATTTTATGAGAATACCCAGCTGAAACCTACTTGTGCTCAGCAATTAAAGATGCTCTGATTACCTCTTAAAAAGAGAGTAAACATAACCTGCCATGGACACTGCTTGAAACAGCCCAACCAATTCAAACTGGCACTGCTCACACCAAAAAGCCTTGTCTTTGTTTTAAAAAGCAAACACAATTGATCTGTTAAAGGAACATCTCAATCCCTGTTTATTTATCAGCTTGCTTTGTTTGGTTTTTTGGTGGGCTTTTTTTTTTTTTTTTCCATCTGCAAATTTCAGTGATTGGGAAGCCTTTTGTTTTTGTGACAAAGGAGAGCTTGTCACTGGGACATGTAATAGAGCAGGGCTGAACTTCCATCTGTGTTCCACCCCATATGGTCCAGGTGGCTTCCCTGAATTCGGTCAAACTGCACACCTAAATCCAGGGATTGCAATATTGGAATCTGAATTTATTATGCTGCTAGATTTTGATGAAAATCTGGGTAAAAGCAGTGTTTTTCCTTATTCTTAGTAATTATTTCCCTCATGATTATTACAGAGGTAGTGAAATCTGAAGGTTTTAGTGGATAATCAATATTGTTTATTGCACTGAAAATTTTAAAGAATTAAATTTTAACTGCTTTTTCATTGAAAGATCTGCACTGAGCAGACTAACAAAATAAAATACAAATATATATCTCTGAAGGGGGTCCTTAAACTTCTTTTATGATATTTAACTGGCTTTGGCAAAGATTTTCAGTATGCTAATAAATCCTTTATTCGCAGAAGACTTAAATCTGCCTACTTTGCTCCATTTGGGCCTGTATGAGATATTAATCTGACAGAAACATTGGCTGGGTTTGGGTTGCTTAACAGCTTTGTTATTTTCAGATTGTCTTGTAGAACATAAGGTCATGGTACAGTGTAGCTTAGAAATTTGCTTCCAATCCAGTATGGCAGAATATTGTGCTATTAATTCAGTGCTGAATGGGGGTGTTCAGAGCATGTAAGTGAAATAACAGAAATAAGAATTTGGGCAACGCCGAGTGAAAACTGGGCCAGTGCGAGCTCCTTTGCCTCTGTTTTTCCCTCTTGTTTGCAGTGCTCTGGATTTATGAAAAACTGAAGGGATACTTTTCATTTTGGCCGGGAAAAATCTTAAAATTGCTTTTTCTTAGTCAAGCTTTTTTTTTTTTTTGTTCCTAGTATCCTGTTATCCCAAAAGCAGAGGACAAAAAAAGTGTGTTTAAAAACAGATGAGAAATCCCACTGAGTATTTATGAGGAAATGGAGCTGAGTGAACAAAAATCCCACAGATCTCCAGTATTGTGGGGTGGAGAGAGAAAAAATTGGTCTGATTAATTCTCCTCGTTCCTGCACGTTAATAATGATGGTCCGAAATTAAAATCTCCTGTTTTTTTATTAATTGCAGATTCACTGGGGCCACGTTGAAGACGTTGAGCTGATTAACGATGGTTCAGGATTAGGCTTTGGAATTGTAGGAGGAAAGTCGAGTGGAGTAGTTGTAAGAACAATTGTTCCTGGGGGATTAGCAGATCGGGTAATTTGTTATATTATGTCACTTCTTGTTTGATTGCAAAGTATAATTAACCGCTTCTGACAGTCTTAAAATAAACTAATATACTTAAACAAAAGGAAGCAGGCAGCATCAAAGTCTGAATGCCAACACATGATTTATAAATAAATACCTTGTAGGTGTGATTGAGGAAAATTCAGCACCTGATATAAATTGTTTCTCATAAAACCTTTGGCTTTTGTAATGTTGTTGAACATGTAAAAATTCTGAAAAGTTGCCTGATGTTTTTAATACTTTTGGTATTTTCAGCCTTTGGTCAGTCTGGAGCAGGACAAATACTCTGTAGAGTTTGGCACATTTTGCAACATTTATAGGGACAAACTCTCCAAGTGAATTGTCAGGCAAGAAAATCTGCTGTACCAAAGTCACTAATTCAGGACAAGATTCAGTTTAGAGATTGAAAATGTCCTATTTTCAGTGGCTTTCAGTGCAGGGGGTTTGATCCCTACCTTGAAGCCTGACCAGTTCAAGGACACACTTAGGTTTGGTGCCTAAGCAAAGCCTTTGGAGTTGCACAGGCACAGTTTGCAGCTTTGATTATTTATCTTTAGAGACTTGGTGCTGAGTGTTGCTGCATTTTCAGGAGTAGAACTCTTCCAACAGCAAAACAGATCCTGATTTTTAAAGCAAATTTGGTCATGATGAGTTACAATACCTGGGGACTGGAACCCATGCAGACAAAAGAGAGAGGCAAAAGTAGTTCCTTTAGTACAGGATGGAATTAAAAGCTGGAAATTTGGAGAGCTTTACTGGAAAATGTTGGCTTTTTCTTGACTGTCTCCCTCTGAACCTGCCGTGTATAAATGAGTACTTTTTAATTTTTGCCTAACACCTGTTTTGCTGTAAGGAATAAAGTGTTTTGGCTACCAATGAAGCATGTAAGCTAAGAACTCACCACATCATTCTCAGCTGAATGAGACATCATTAAGAACATGTGAAATAATGAGGCATGTACATGTTAAAATTGGATGAGTTTGTAAATGAGTTTGACTTGGTTCTGGGAATAACTCTGTGATTGCTGTATAAATCAATGCACCAAAGGTGGTGGAGCTGTGCTGATCAATACCAGCTGAGAATTTGGTGCCAGAAATTCGTGCTTGTGATGGAAATGATGATGTAGGTCATGAATCATAATTATCAGGGAAAAAATGGATTGTGTGGAGCCTTGTTACCTTCAGTGGATTTACTCACTCGAGTTGGAGCTGGTCACATGAGAAAAAAAAATTGCCAGGCTAATATAGAAGTATGGAGGAAAAACTCTATAAAAACTCCTAAATCAAAATGCTGTGCTTATATTCTAACTCCTGTCTGATGAGGAGTAGTCTACAAAACAGAACACACAACAATCTGTGAGATTGTTATAAAACATTGTCGCTGCCTGTTTTCTCCTAAATGAGCAAAACAGGAGAAAAAACCAGCACGTAACTGTGCAAACAAGTCCTTGAATTATTTAAAATGTTGCCATGGTTGTCATCTTTTCTGCCATTTTCTCACACTGGTTCTCATGGCCATGAAATGCCCCTACACAGTTTCAGTTTTGTGACGGAACAGATACTTTATGGAAACACTGGAAACACTTTTTGCCATTTGCTTTTTGAAGGATGGGAGGCTGCAGACAGGAGATCACATCTTGCAGATTGGAGGGACCAACGTGCAAGGAATGACCAGTGAGCAAGTTGCCCAAGTGCTCAGGAACTGTGGGAATTCTGTCAGGATGATCGTTGCAAGAGACCCCAAGTGGGAAATCATGGAGACTCCACCAGCTCCTCTGAGCTGGCCAGTCAGCACGTTACCTTCCCTTCAAGATGGAAATGTGAGTATCTGCTGCTTCCTTGTGACATTTTTAAGTGTGTTTGTGGCTTGTGATCAGAAAAGAAGGAGAGAACGGAGTGTTCCTGAGCCCTAAAGTGCTTCTCCTCTCTTCAGTTTCCAGATATCACATTCCTGTGTTTAAGTGGTCATTATTATAGCCCTGCCTTCTATAATTTTTCCCTTTTTCCTGTGTCTTATTAATACCTATAATCTTGGGATTGGAATGATCAGCTTTACAGAATTTATTTCAGAGTGGCTAATTTAATTACCAAGACCATAAACATTATCAATAAGTGGTACTTTTAGTTCTTCTTCTTAGCTCATTACATTTTTTCTAATCAATCACTTGTAAGTGGATTTAAAACTGGACTGTGAATTTCCCTAGTCTGAAATCCAGAGAGCCACGGCCACACCAGAATTATTCAGCACAATCATCTTTTTATGAAACATAAGTGTAATGTTTTCATCGTCTACGCTACTGCCTGTGATAGGAAATATATCTAAAAATTTTGAAACTTGTTTTAGCAAATCTTATCATGGTCATATCAAAGTCTCTTGTTTTTGAAGTCATTCTTTTCAGTTTTGAGTAATTAAAATCAACAAATGCTACACTAAGTGTACAGTAGGTCTCGAAACATAAACAAAGCTGTGCTTGTGTACCATCTGCTACTACTGTGCTGCTTAGATTTAGGTGTAGAATCTGAGTAGCCTTTTCTTCCTTGTGTAGTTTCTTGAATATGAGTGAGGAGAGCTGGAGTTCTATTTTTCTGAAGCACTGTTTTTAAAGGTCAGAGTTGAAGTCACTTTGCTACAAACTCACCTCTCTGCTTGCTGGGCACAGTCACTGCAGAGGGAGCTTTGTGTTTTACATCCCTGGGAAAATGCTGTGGCTGTGTCACTCAAGGGTTTTGGGTCCTTCTCGAGCTCCTTCTCTCCCCAGGGGATCCCCAGGAGGGATCAGTGCAGCAGCACAGGCAGTGCCCAGGAGATGGAAGGGGTGATCTGCACCCCTGAGGCTGGGGTCTCAAAACTGGGCTTGTCCAACCCTCTGACAAGAGGCTTTCCAAGGGAATCAGCGTTGTTATGAGGCTCTGCTTTCCTGACTGCATCATATTTTCCAGGGCCCATATGAGGGGCAAAATAAAGTGGTTGTAGTTTGGTTTCCTCCACAAAATTCTGTTTTTCTCCCTTCCTGTTGTCTCTGGTCAGCACTGAGCACTGTAAATGCTGCAGCCTTTCTAAAATGTGATTCCTTCTCGGTGTCTTTTCAGTGTCCTCTGTGTTCCTGCTGTGCAGTTCAGAGGGGGAAAAATCATTTTCTGAACTAAATAGTGCCTTCACAAGTAGATTTGAAGAAACTCCTCTTCCTGGTGCCAGGAAAAATTTGCAAAGACAGGTTTAGTTGTTAATCTGAATGTATTTATTAATTTAATAATGATTTCAATGATCCACCATTCAGTTTGTGTCAGATTTATAATGGGACTTACCCCTATAATTTAGTTTTTCTCTGGTTTTTGAGTACTTTCACTAGCTGTGAGCTTTGGAATGGAAAATATTTTCCTTTTCTCTTTTTCGCAAACCAGCAGAGAGGCATTTTTAGTGGGTGGTTAGTTATTTTCAGTTTTATATTAATGTTTAATTTTCTTTGAATTTCCTGCTGTAGAGAATACTACTATTCTCTAGTTTCTATATTGAAACTACTTCTGTGTGTGGGCACAAGAAAACAATCTTATTTTCTGTACTGTCCAGGATAGTGACAGCAGTGTGAGCACCCTGCTTGTGCTGACTGTATTTAGGACTTTGCACTTTGATTTTTCTGGACTTCATTTCGATTATTTTGCATTCTAGCAGGACTGTTACTTAGAGAGAAATGTTTGTAGCCAGAGCACTGACTCTGAGGAGCTTTTTGATTGTCAAAACAGGCGGGCTCTCAAGGCCACAGCTCCATTTCAGGTCTTGCTGTGGGCTTGTTTACTGCAGATAAGTGACAGCATCCAAACTTATCTTCATCTCCATCAGCCTCTTATGGAGCAAGGGAGTTGGAAGGCATTTAATGAGCTTAATGACTTTGCTGGTGGAGGGAGGTGTGTGTGATAAGGAGATAGTGCCCATCGATTTCTGTTCCATTGAGAAGTGAAATAGGTATGGCTGCTTTTAATATGGGTCCTTCCAAAGCTGATACTTGGCAAGCATTTGATTGAACTTCTCTTTTTTCACTCCCTTAAGAAATGTTTTCCATTTTCCCAGTCTGTTTTTTTGCTGTTGGCAGTGACAGGATCCCTCTTGATTTCATCACTTTAACAGACCTTACTCTCATCATCTTCTTTTTGATCTCATTGCTCTGTATCAGATTACAGAAAGCAAACAACTCTTATGTATTTTAATTTATCCCTTGCAATCCCAGATTTATGTGCTTGATTGTTTTTCTCTTTTGGTCTCACCAGTGTCTTTACTGTTCCCTGTTTGAACTCTTGCCTTGCAGTCCTGATTTTTACTGGTCAGAGGAGATTTGCACAGACATCCCAGGGCCAGCTTTGTAGGGACTTTACAAATAAATTTATGTTGCATTTAAACAAAAGGAAAAACAAAATCACTTCTCACTCCTGAAGGTCTTAACTAACCTGCAATATTGTAATAGCACTGGGAAATTTTGAGATTTTTTTTTTTTTTACTGTCTTGTGCTTTATTTGTAGGATAATGACAACTTTTTTGATACCTATGATGTTGAACTTATAAAAAAGAATGGGCAAAGCCTGGGAATAACAATTGTTGGATATGCTGGCACATGTGATGTAGGTGAGTTGTACAGGATTTAGGAAAATGTTGGACAGGGGTTTCTCAAATACCGTTTTATTGACCATGGGGAAAATGAATAGCTCCTACCTGTGCTAGGATATGGGGACATGAAATTCACCAGAATTACAGATCAGCATCTCGAATTTAGTGGGAGTTTGTGAAAGGGAAGTATTTCAGGGCTTTTTTATTATTTTTTTCTTTTTTTTTTTTATTTCCTTGTTCTCATTGGGAGCTAGAATTAATAATCAAACTGCAAACATGACAAAGGACAGCTTTTCTGATTTCCATGTTTCTCTTCCCTTTTTTTTTTTTTAAAGAAAAATCCTTTTTCATTAAGATTTAAAGTAGTAAATTCTTCAGCTGTAAGATGATTGAAGTCCTGATCAAAGTCCTTAAGCACATACTTTACTTTTAGCTTAGTTAGTCCTATTGAAATCAAACGCAGCATGGATTTAAGTGATTGTGGTTTAAAGCCTGGGTAAGCACAAGGATGAATCCATGGAGGAGGTGGCCTTTTGTGAGCCATTTTAAGGAAAAAAATTTGAGGTCAGTGTACAGGTGGTTGTGTCAGTGCTGGTTTTTTGGCTTTTTTTCCACCAGAGATCCTCAGTTTTGTGTCAGGCTGCGGAAGTGGTGACGTGCAGATGGTGGTGGTTTACAGAATCATCACTTTATGGGCAGAAGGAAGCGTGTGAAAAAGGCTGGAATTAAAAACCTTAATAAGAAAAGAAGCAAATTAGGTTAATGCAGTGACTTGTTTCTGTTTCCCTCCCCTAACAGAACCTTCAGGGATTTTTGTGAAAAATATAATACCTGGTAGTGCTGCTGACCACAATGGCCAAATTCATGTTCATGACAAAATTGTTGCTGTAAGTAAAATATTGTGCTTATATATTGCTGTAGAGCTAATACATTTCACACCTCTATTAAAAGAACGACATATTAAAGACTTCCTAAAATTAATTAAACCTCCTCTGCTTTGCAGAAGAAATAATTTGGTGGTTCATGTTTGTTTAGGTAGACTTGTGACAGAAATGAGCTTTGGCTTGCTGTGGTTAAAGTATTATTTTATATTCAAAGAAGTAGTAAATAGTAGTTAACTGTGAAAGAGGCAAGCATTTGGATTAAAGTGTTTCAGAGTGGAGAATCTTGGCTTTTGGCCTGCAGTAAAGATGAGCAGCATTAACTTCTACTTGAATTGAATGTGATTCGGGGATTGTTAAGATTCTGCAAGATGTGGCACATTGTTTGTGTTCCTTAATGGCTGTGTAGTGTGCATACAATCAAAATGTTAATGGTCACAATTTGGCTTTAAAAGCCCAAGCTTTATGTGTAGAAAAATGGAGGAACCATTGAATAACAGTGAATTGAATAATAGCCAATTTTGCCTTCACAGCACAAGCAGGAATGAATTCCACAGTCTTTTTGTTTTAAGAGATAATATTTATAGAGATATGATTTTAAATTACTTTTAAAATGTGTGCCATGCCAGACCTTCCAAAGTCAGCTTTTCCTCTGTGAGAGCAAAAATTAATATAACCTTTTATCTGCAGGAAAGGCCCTATTGGTGCATGATCTGACAGTGAGGTGAACAAAGTATTTTGGGTGTAAATTAAAATTTCTGATAATGTAAGAATTGGCCTGTTTAGGATGGATTGTACAAATAATTGTGTGGGGCATGTTAGAAATCCATGAGAAAACCAGCAGTGATAATGAGTTGAACAGAGTTCTAGGTTGGATACTCTGCTTGGAACCTTCATCAACAGTCCTTGTCAAGCTGGGTTTGGTAAACAGCAAAAAATTAAGGAAAAATCTGTGTATACTTGTATCAGACTAGTAAATTCTGTTTTGTGGTTGTCCCCATGAAAACAGAAGAAATTATTGTTGTGTTTCCTTTTTAAATGCATTTTGGAAATAAATTCTCATCAGTGAAATGTAGCAGATTTAATGAGATTGTTTTGCAAATATTGCTGTCTTGGGAGAGTAACCCTGTAATTCCTGCACTAAATAATGTGGCTGTTGCTTACAGCCTATGGTACTGCACAGCACAGCGTAAGAATGCAGCACAATCACTGGGTTTTGGTACAATTTTCTTGCTTTAGGTTGATGGAGTCAACATACAGGATTTTACCAACCAAGAAGTGGTAGAGGCACTGAGAAACACAGGACAGATTGTACGTCTCACCTTGCTCAGAAAGAAACCTTCCTTTACTTTTTCTCCAGAAACTCCTTCAGACAGAGGTAATTCTTTTTTTCTAGAAACTGATTTTATTTTTCACTCAATGTACATTTACCTCATTTAACAGTTTAGGACTGGATATCACATGCTCCTCAGTTTTTTTAAGGGTGCACTGTAGAAAATTAAGATACTTAAAGGAGGAATGGAAAGAGGCTAAAATGAGAGATTCAGGAAAATTCAGTGCAAAAGTCTGTGTAGCCACCCCACCAAAAAAAAGAAGAAATTAGTGAGGTGGTGCTACTACTTCCTATATTTTGCACCCTGTGATTTGGGGTTTTTACATCTGTTTTCACAGTGCAATCAACTGCTCCAATCTTTGTGTCCCCTGGAGGTGTAGGGACTGAAATTAGTGTGGCCACTAAGAATGAGGGAAAACAAGAACAGAAGGATAATCTTCACCCTGAAAAACAGCAGAGTCTACATCAAGCAGGTAGATAGGATATCTTGCAGTGCCTTTTCTGAGTCTGGTTAAAGGCTACCATCTTTAATCCATTTTCAGCACTGATGAATGGCTGACATGGCTTACTCCACCTTTAGCTTTTGTCCTGCAGTGCTTTCTGAAGTAAAGAAAGATCCTCTTGGATCAGACCAACTCTTTCTGCCCACCCTGTCCCCAAATTGCAGCACCGTGCACAGGTCTGGTGAGAGTGGATTCTGTCGTATCTCAGGGCCTGTAATTCTCTGGATCTTCTTCCTTGCATAAAATTTGCCCTTTTCCAGTCAGCAGTGATCCCCTTTGTTTTGGGAAAGTTTTTTTAAGGTTACAGTCAGTGGAGATGCAGCTCTTTAAGTACTCAGGAATGACTCTCATTAACTCTGGAGAGGTGAAAGCCTCCAGCTCAGAGATTCCTCTTTGTGGTCCTGGTCCTGCACTGATGACCTGAGGTGTCCTGCCTGCAGTTTTCTCCTGAGAGAGACTTTATTTGTCATCCTTCCCTGCTGCCAGGGCCCTGCACCAGCCTGCTGGGTAAGCAGCATCAGGAGATGGGACTCCAGGGAATTCATATTTATTTCCTGATCTGGGTTACCTCAGTCATACCCATTTTCATGGCTAGACTTGATAATCTCAGAGATCTTTTCCTGCCTTAATGATTCTGTGATCTTCTTGCCCTCACACATCTTGGACTCCTGCAGAGTATTTTCCTAATATTCTTCTGGTTTCCTGTACCACATCTCTGAAGCCCATTTGCTGCAGTTTCCTCTTTTGGCACTCATCAGAACTTGTGTCTTGGGTGTAAAGACCTGAGAGCTGGAGTTCAGAAAAAGGTTTTTTTTCTAACAAAAGGCATTCAGACACAGGGGTAGGTCACAAAGGAATGGGCTGCTCTGGGTTTTAGCTGACTTTGAAACCAAGGCTGGAGGTCTTTCCAGAATTTTCAATTCCCCCACAGATTTCTGGGCTCCTCTACAGGAACTTCTGGGTGAATTTATACAGCTTGTGTTAAAGTCAGCATAAATTATCCTTATGCCTTGTAGTTTCTAAGATATGTAGATATAATAGAGGATTCTAAATTACGGCTGTCAATGAATAGCAATTTTGCTGTGATTGTTGAAGATCTGTCAGTATTAAAGACAACCTGGAAACGAGAGAAATGTAGCAGTTCCTATATCCCATTCTGTTTTACTTTTCTGTCCAAGCCTTGTAACCAGACATCCTTTGTTGTGACTTTTGCATGTTCCCAGAAACAGGAAGCCAGAACAGAGGTGGTTGAGTAGCTGAGAGTTGAGGTTCTCAGAGCATTGTTTTGCTATGACAGAGGCTGCAAAAGAGCAACACTTTGTCTGTCCTGTGTCACTTACCCAGGTTTTTTTTTTTACTGTGGGACTTCTGTGCGTATTTTACTCCTGCAGAAATACAAAGTATGAGGTTTCACCTTGGAACAGAATTTAATGGCCAAGCTTAAATTCCAAAGATAGGTGCTTATTTTGGATGTGGTGATGGGCACTTCATTATAATGGTGCTAAAATAAATACTGCTAATTTAAGGCTCTGACAAAACTCTGGAAATGCTTTTAGAAGTTTAATGTAAAAGGTATGTTTTATAAAATGCGTATTACTTCCCTTTAAGCCCAGTTGTGTGAAATTCTTATTAAACTGTGTTTCCTGGGGAGGTATTAAATAGTAATTCTGGCCAGGCCAAGCCGTGCTTAAGCAGTTCTGGTACAAAGGCAACGAGGTTTGGGCTGCAACGTGCACGAGGCCTGAACCTCTGTGCTAGCAGAGTGTGCAGGCAATGAATTTAACAGCTGCCTCTGCAAGGCTGGGCAGGGCTGCTCCTCCTGCCTTGCAGGAGTGCTCAGAACCCACAGGGACAATGCTGGGACTCAGGAGCTTGGGAGTGTCTGGGGAAAAAGCCCCAGCAGCAGGGCTTTAATAAAGAGCACAGTACCCACCCTTGTGTAATAACTTTGTGAGAGCAGGAGGAAGCTGGAGAAGAAAAGATCCCAGTTTGGAAGAAGCTGACAGTTTTGACCAGAAAAGATGATTTTTACAATACGTTTGTGGTTTCTTCTTTATGCTTGCTAATTAGAAATGAAAAACTGCCTGGAAGCGCAGGCAGAAGGACGGGCTAAATATGCTGAAAAGTTGTTGCTAATGAAAGCTGTCCCTGGGAAGTGTTTTCATTTCTGAGGCCTTGCACATTATAGAAGACATGGTACATATGTCAGGTCATGAGGAATTCAGCTGGATGAGAGAGACTAGAAAGAAATTTCCTATTAGCTGCCATGTGGAAAAAGCTGTTTGGGGAAAAAGGAACGTTGTAAGTGAATTGAGTGATGCCACTGGAATTGAATATACTCAATCCAAATCCCTTCAGCCCACGTTTCCACAGTTCTAAGGAAGTTACAAGCAGATACTTCAAAGTGTATTTGAAAGAAAGAGAAGGGAAAACTTCAAATGGAGAAGTGCATCAGCACCTGCTCTGAACAACTCGTAGATTTTGGTAATGTGTTTTGGAAGTGACAAAAAAATCTGTATTCAGCCAGCTGAACACAGCTTACAGTTGCTGAACTGAACTTTAAACTTGACCCTGAGATTCATTACTCCTGGTGAACCTTAAAATCTATATTTGGCTGCACAGGGGATTACAGGTGCTCAGGTCCTGTGTGTTCACAGTTGTAACTCTGTAATAGCAGAAAAAGAGACTCAGGAATTTCTGTCCCTCTGTTTTTCTGCAAGTGGAAGGAGCAGAAGAATGTGCTGGTTTTCTGGTTTTGATACAGCTGAGAAGTAAAGACAGTGATCAGCTTGTGCCTGATAGTAAGTCACACATTAGAAACTTTAATTTCCAATGAAGTTAAAAAACTTTAGTTAGCAGTTGAGAATTTTAGGACAATTTGTCTTCCCATTATTTTTTAAGGAGATAATTTATTTCAGAGACAACTGCGGGCTGTATTTACAAACCCAAGTTTTTAATCTTGGTGGGATGTGGTTTTGGTAGCAGAAAATAGCTATCAGGATTGCTGGAATTCTCAGATATTTGTCTCTGCTTGAGCCTGCAGGTTGAAAATCCTCTGGATATTTCCAAGTGGCACCTCAGTTGTCAGGCTCTGAGCAGAGTGGGTCCTTAGTGCACATCAGACAGAATTTGCCTGTCTGGCATGGCTGAAAATGAGCTGGAGAGGTTCAGGGGTGGGCTCTGTTGTCCTAGGAGCAAACTTCAATCTCTGTTTTTATTGAGTGGGAAACTTCAAAGTTACACAAGTGTGTAATGAGGATTGCATTGCAGAGCTTTGTCTTTGCAGTCAGTGGAGGCGTTGAAAGCAGAGACAGCTTGGCAATGCCATTTGTGCAGGCTTTTGCTCCTAGGTGGCCTCTGAGCTCCTCGTGGTGTCTTCACAATCTACCCCCTACCCCGAGGTATTTTACTCACTGTTTGTGTGCAGAATGTGAGCTTGTGCTCCACATTCCCCATTTTCACATTCCAATTTTTCCAAGGGTGATGCAGCAGCAGCAGCAGGGCTGAGTGGTCCGTGCCTTGTCCAAACATCTGACAAACTACTGCAGTCATTCAGGGAAAGGAGGGGATAAAAATAAAAAAAATCAACCCCAGTTTTTGGTAATTCAGCCCCCAGATGCTGCTGGATGGAATTTGCTGCAGAGCTTGATTCTTACCAGTTACACATTGCTCCAGCTTGGAACTTTATATGTGAGCTGAGCTTCTGGCTGAGGTCAAACGCAGGGCAGCCAGTCATTTTCTGCTGTCTAGCTCTGTCAAATTGTCTTACAGGACTGTAACCAACTGCCTTGGTTGCATAAGTAAGAAAGCTGAAAAGATATAAATGTCAAGATAGCCGAGTTCCCACGGAAGACTGGTTTAGAACTGGAGCTTATATTAAAGCTCATGTTACTTACTGGCCTAATTAAAGTAGACAAGGCTTTATACCTGCCAAATGTATAAATAAAGTCTGTGCCTGCATTGTGCTGACACAGCCCCTCGATAGCAGCAATATCTTGTCAGGTGTTTTCCTTCTTAAGGGGGCTCATTTGGGTGGGAGCTGATGTTTCCCTGGAGTGGGAAGCGTGTTTTTATGGCAGCAAATGATGAAGTCGTGTGAAATTTGTTTTGCAGCCTGGAAGAATGATTTATTTACAGTACTGCATGGTACAGAACTCACGTCTCATCACCAAGCATCACCTCTTCTGCCTCTCAGCTGAATAAATCACGCTTTTACAGGAGCTGACATTTTGCATTGTTTTCCTAAGAAAGACATTTTTGATTTGCGCTGTTTGATAGACTCAGCTTAATGCACTTCCCTTTTGGGGATTATTCCCTCTAATCTTTTATTTACACTGAATTTTTATTGGAGTATTTAGAAGTAAATGTACTTCTGAATGTACAATATGCTTGTAAATTTAATATTCACTTTCATATTTAGGAAGAGTCCCACTCCCTCCAGCGCATGAGCTGAAATCCAAGTGGGAAAACCTGCTGGGACCAGAATATGAAGTTATGGTATGTCTTATTTCAATAAACTACATTCATGAATGTTATTTCTTTAAATTACAGATCTGTGAGCTTAGCATTACAGGCTGTTTATAGAACAGTTCAGTGTTTGGAAGAGATCAGTAACATCAAATTTTCCTTCCTGCAACATCAGGGCTGAAATGTATGTTATAATGAGTTGGGGGATTTGTTGCCCTTTTATTTTATTCTGTTTATATAGATACTATTGTACAAATACGAGACAGGAACAGTGATTTAAGGAAATCAGCTGTCCTGTTAAATCTGCATCACAGCAGCCAGTTAAAATATATGGCATTTTTATTATTTCATTCATGATCTATTTGTTTTACTGGGCACTGAATTAAAAAAAAGGCTCAGGATAGAGCTTCTGTTTTCAGAAAAATCTTACCATTTTATCTGAAGAATGAAAGAATGATTTTCCAACATGCTGGGAAAATAAAAAGTAATTCTCAACAGTGTAACTTTGTGGTGCCAGTGTCTAGTAGATATTTCTTCACTTCATATTAAATAATTGCCTAGCAAAAGATTGTTTTGATGAATTGTCACGAGGAGTTGATGGAAATTGTAATTCTCTTGTGCTTTTCAGTGCTGGGTGAGCCAGCGAGTACAGATAAAAGGCTCCGGACCAGCGTTCTTTCCGAAGCCTTAAAAAAATTCTCACCAGCACCAAGAAAATACCCTGTTTGTCTTTGCAATGCTTGTCCAGTTGATTTAGAGACACTTATTTTTACTACTTGGAGTAGCCATCGTTCCAGTCACTCTCTGAGAGATTTAAAGTAGCTCTAAGAATCGCCTTGAGAAACTCTCTTCCCTTCTTTCCATTAGCACTCCTTTAAGATCCGAGGCTCGTGTGAGATTATGTACACGATGCAATAAATCTGTTTGGCTGCCCACTTCAGTTGCTTGGTATTCCCACCCTTACATTTCCAGGGGCTGATATTACCTCCCTGAGCACTATCACACTTCCCACAGAGGATGAAATCCCGCTTAGCTGGTGAATCCAACCATTCCCAATCCTCCTTCGGCCGCCGGTGGTGAAATGTCAGCAGTGAGAATGTTAACGATGGGGCCTCTTGAATAATAGAAGGAAACTCTCCTGGCATCCCATTTGGAAATCATTTTTTGGTTCTGGTTGCCTGTGCCTCCTTGTTGTGTTCAGTAGCAATGTCCAGTTTGAGCACAGCCCATGAAACCCCAGTCCCTGTGTCACACCATCCTCACTCAGCCCCCAGAACTCACTCCCAGGATTCTCTTAGGAGTATTTATCTTGAGAGGAAGTAGCTGTTTGAAGAGAGGGATTGGGGGCCCTGGTAGTTTCTGGTGCTGCTGGTCCTTTCTGGTGCCAGTGGAAGGAGCTGAGATCCCGAGCAGGGACCGTGTGGTGTCAGTCAGGCTGAGGAGCTGTCTGTAATAAATCCATTTAGTTACATGAATGGGCTTGAAATGGGCTCTGTCTGTCAGGAAAAGCACCCTGAGTGCTGGAAAACAACAGGCTGGAAGCCCTTTTTAAAATTAATCCAAAAGAAAAATCTAATCTTTATCAAACTAGGAGTTTTCAAAGAAAAGTTACCTGATTTTTTGCAAGGCTCTCTTTTTTTCAGATCCACCAAGTGTAGCTTTCCTTTAAACATTCAACTTCAGTGTCCCAAATTCCAGATTGGAACTAAATGATCTTTAAGGTCTCTTCCAACCCAAACCATTCTATGATTTTGTCTTAATTACATTTAAAATTGGAGTCAATAACCTTCTAAGGTCACAGATAAATCTGTTAAGGGGTGACAGTACAAGAAAACTGGTGGTGAACGCAGTCATTTTATTAATCTTAAAAAAAGATGCTGAAAGGATTTCCTGTCCCTGGTTTAAATAACCCGTTTTCCATTCCCATTTGGTAATTAAAGTTATGTATTTCAAGCCATGTTAGCAACAGAAGTTGGTGGGTTAGTCTGGATGGGAGATGGCTGCACTATAGCCCGAGGTAACAACTTAAGCTGTCATACTTTGAAATTCTGATTGGCAAGTCCGTGTGGGTATTTGTGTCAAACATAATGGCATTTTGTGCTTACACAGGATTACTGAACTTGACTAAAATTGGCATTTGGGCTCCGGGAATAGGATAATATTGGAGTCTGCTAATAGTGCATAATCACCACATTCCTACTTGTAAATGTTCTGTGTGCCTGAAAGATTTTTCTAACATTTGTTTAAAATTATTTTGCGTCAATGTGACATTGTTTAAGTACGGTTTATTTTGCTCATGAGTTGGTTGGGTTTGGGTTGTTGGGTTTTTTTTGCCAGAATTTCATTGTTCTGGTAAAGTCTTTATTGTCCCACTGTTGAAAAATGTTCTGATGTCCAATTTTTTAGGTTGGGAAGGTGGATATGCCCTTTAAAGACGATTCAGAGGTCCAGAAGTACTCAAAGGTAAGGCTTATGTGGTGGTTTCCTTCATGGTATATGTTGGCAGAGTAATCCTGGCAGGGCATGACACAATTCCAGATGTGTTTCAGGAATTTTGTGGTTTTGTGGTTCTATATTTGCCAAAAAATGGCTTTTTTTGCCTATTTTTTGCAGAATAAGCAATATTCTGCTTATCTCCTGGACTGATCCAATACCTTTTTTATAGCACAGGCAAATGAACCTTTTAACAGTTCATTACCAAACTCCCAAACAACAAAAAAACACCCTCAAACCATGCACATAAACCCCAAATTCTGGGGTACTTAATTGCACAGAATGGAACAGAGGTTGAAACTCTGCTGAACGGCTCTTTTATCCCACAGAAGATTTTTGCTGTAGTGATCCTGGCTCAGGGAAAGGGATGTGTAATTCATTTAAATTGTCAGATCTTAAATTAATTTCACTTCCAAGAGATTTTCAAGATACCTATGTTAATATTGTGAAAAAGGGGTTTTTGGAGGTGATGCATTTATATATTTGTGGGGACACCTCAGTGGGGAAGGGCCATAAAGGCATGATCAGACATGGCTGTGAAGGAATGCTGTGGATCAGTGGATTGCTCCTTTTATTTGAATATCCAGAATAATTTGGGAAGCAGGACAGTCAGTGTTTGAACTCCAGTAATAAAAAGCCTGAAAATGTCTAAACTGAAGGAGCAGCTCCTGCTGATCATCTCCCTAAGTTGCCATGATTTTTTCTGCCTTGTCTGGATAGTATATCACTTTTATTCTACTTTTCCTAATATTAGCAGAGTTAAGGCACTGAGGGTTGGAGTTTCCCTAGAGAAAAATTCCAAATTAGGGAGTCCCAGTGAGAAAAGGTTGACACAAAATCATTAGTTTCCCCTTGCAGAAAAAAGGATGTCAGTTTTAGTAACTATTTACAGGGGACACTTCATGGATTTTTTTTCTACATTGAAGTAGTGTAGCTCCCAAAGAAGTAAGTCAGCTAATCTTGTGGTGAGATTTTAGGGCAATTACAGAATTTATTTTATTCCTTTCTTTATTTGTATTTCTTTTGTTTTTGTTTTGTTCCAAACCCCATGGAAGAGGGGTTGGAACTGGATGATGTTCAAGGTCTCCTCCAACCCAAACCATTCTGTGATTTGTTGACAGCTCACCTTCAGGGTGGTACTTCCCTCTGTATTTTTCTCATTAAGCTTAATTATTTGAGAATACAGTTCAAATTGCCTTTTCCCCCAAAGAGCAGGCTGGTGGTTTTTATTTGTGCAAAAAGAAGTTGTGGGCAGTTGTGCTGTAACACAGGTGAGGTCACTGTGAACATTTAATCACCTTACTGTGGGTTCCATTTGGTGAACTGCTGGATCCTAAATCTGTTTTTATCATGGTAGATAAAGATTTATACTTAAATATTTACTTACATTTATCTTTTGGCAGCTGTTACCCGTCCACACTCTGAGATTAGGGTTTGAGCTGGACACTTTTGATGGACATCATTATATATCATCCATTGATCCATACAGCCCAGCTGCAGCCCTTGGTCTTCTGCAACTGGAGGATGAACTTCTGGAGGTAAAAAAATAAACCAGAACCACCACAAAAATAAAAATTATGTCTTTTCCTGTTTGTTTTGCCTTCTTGAAATGCTTCTCTAAAGTTCTAGCTTGGCTCTGCTGTGTGTGCAATAGGATTATTCCAGATTAGTTGTGGGAGCAGAGTTTGTGCTTTGGAATTCACATTCATTTTCTTCACTGTTCCCTTCTGCATTTATGGAGAAAAGGTCAATTTTTTTGTGACCTCTCAGTGACTTCATGGGTATTTTTTCTGAAATGTTTTAACATGAGTATCAAGAGTTAAAAGGGCAGAGATAATATTTGTGTTGAATTATTTGTAGCCCTGTGGCTCAGTCTTTCGCACAATTTGGCTTTAGCTTTTGTGGTGGATAATCTTTCTGAATATTTGTCACCCCTAAAAAATTTACAGCAGTCTTAGGAACAGTGGTTTCGGTTACACAGTAAAACTTTTTTGTTGAGTGTTGAAAGATATTTGTGTGTATGAGCAAATACATCAGTTTGTTTAAATGTGTATAAAGAGGTATTGGGGCAGCTTTGGAGTTACCAGAGTCACACCAGACCTATTTTCTCAGGAAAAAAATTCGATAAAATATTTGATAAAATAAAAATAATTCCTATTTTGTGTATTTGTGTGTGTACATGTATCCATTGGTATCTCAGCCTGCAAGTGAAAAGACATTAATTTCGTTTTGCATGCTTACTCCTTGTGGAATATTTTGATATTTGAACCTTTTTTTAGTGGATGCAAAGAACATTTAATGGAAACAGAATTAGACCTTCTGAAAGATTGATTTGTTAGGTGTACAGCTATTTTGCTTTTACTCCTTCACCCTCTAGCATCAAAAATTCATACTGATATCACTAAGACCTAAAACATTTTCTTACTGCTTAATGGAGGAAATCTTGATTCCTGAAGGAAGGGATTAATGGAATGCTGGAAGTGTCATTTAAATTGCTTGGCCACTAAACAAAAAAAAAATTTATACAAAAAGCAATAATGCAGTGCTGTAGAGTAACTTAGGAAACTTTAATTGTGCATATTTAACAGTTTTATGTATTACTCTGTACTCAGAATTAAGTTCACAGGTACGTCCAGACCTAGTGAGTGTAAATTTTTTGCTACTCTGTCGTTGGGAAAAAAACCCCAATAAAATAAAAATGTGCTCTGGGGCTAAAGCTGTAAGTGCCAGGTTTAGCCCAGACTGTATTTTTGCAGCCAAGTTATAAATCCCCTTAAATAGGGGTTTGCAGTGGAAAAAGTGACAGCCCCATTCCCCAAACAAGCAGCCTTACCTGGGCCTGATACATTTGGGATTGAAATATGATCAGCAAGGATTTTCTTTTTTTTCCAATATACAATGAGGTTGAATGTTGATTATTTTTAATGATGTGTTTGAATTATGACAGACAGCACGATACCCTTGCCCTTCATTTCAGCTAATTCCATTGTGTTCTTTTTTTAGGAGCAAATTGCATTTTTTTGTGCCCTTTTGCTGTACAATTTCCCTGCTATTTGGGGGCTGGCTGGCTGATGTGCTGAATGAGTGGGTGTAGGGCACCTTGCCTGCTCAGAGGATGATTTCTGGCAGCTGCAGGAGGAGAAATGGGAGTCCCCAGGTCTGCTGGGGGGTGCACAGCAGCTCTTCCCCATCCATCATGGGATGCTGAGAAGTGCTGGGAGTTTTCCACCACGCCGCCACTCTGCGAGCATTAAAAAATCCTTACACATAGATCCTTCTGCTTAAATAATTAACTAATGGATGAGGCTGATAGCTCAGCACTCACTGTAATTCTTGCAGAAAAAGCCCAGAGCAGTTTGTCTTGCCCTGGTGGAGGCTGGTTCCACCACTCTTAATTTTTCTGCTTGGCTTGGGATGTGGAGTGTGAGAGGAACTCTGGGTTTCCCAGCAGTACAAACTATATTTACACTGCAAAAAGCACAGAGTAAGGGGGGGAAAAAAATATAGAAGTGATCAGGAAGCAAATGTTGGCTAAAGTGAGATTGCTGTGGAGCCTTGCATAAGATTGAATCCCTCTAATCAGCAAGATCTGGGAGGTTTATGGAGAGGTTCTGCCTCAAGTGCACACATACAAAGGTGTGTCCATGTCTGGTGAACACTTCCATGCTCTGTTTTATAGGATCAGATGTGGGTTCCTTTGCAGTGTGGGTGTGGAGGGAAGAACTGAAGGTAAACCTCAGTCACCCCCACTTGCTGTGCCTTGGTTGCTGCTGTGGAGTGGCTTGGATGAGATGCTCGATTCCCAAACCAGTGGCTGCACTCCAGCAATGTGGAAATTTGGTTGTGAGAGAGGCTTGAGGTAGCTTAAAAGAAATCCCTGGAACACAGGAGGTGTTGGGATTGAGTCCACAGCACTGATTGGGTTAAATCCCTGCTCTTTTGGGGCTGCAGTGCTGGTTAGCACAGGTGATTTATGACACCAGCTGGCATCCTGCTGTCCTCGTGTTTAGGGACACCCCTGTGGTGCAAAGAGGGGAACCCTCAGGATACAAAGGTTATAAAATAGCTAAAAGAGGATGAATCACTCTTTTTTTCCTGCAGAAGTAGAATCACAGAATGGTTTGGGTTGGAAGGGACATTGAAACCCATCCAGTGCCACCCCTGCCATGGCAGGGACACCTTCCACTATCCCAGGGTGCTCCAAGCCTTGTGCAACCAAGCCTTGGACACTTCCAGGGATGGGACAGCTACAAAAAAGTGCAACTGCAGTATCCCATTCTGAAAGCACCATCACCCATCTCTCTCTCTCTCTCTCTCTCTCTCTCTCTCTCTCTATCTCTATCTCTATCTCTATCTCTATCTCTCTATCTATTATTTTTCTCTGTTTCAAAGTCTGTGGTTGAGAACATCCCTTAACAATGATCTGTTATCACTCACAATCTTGATTTTCTGGTATGGTAAGCTTTGAGCCTTGTCAGGCCTTTCTGGTTAATTGCTTACTGTAATTGGTTTCTTTCTTACTGTACAAAAGGTTCTCGCCTGTTTTCTGTAGGATCTATTTTAGTTTCAGCCACTCTGTTACATTTGAAACTGGCAAAGTTAGAATCACAGAATCAGTAAGGTTGGAAAACACCTCTAAGGTCATTGAGCCAAACTTTTAAACTAGTGGTGGTAGTTCTGACTTCAGTTTTTTGATCGGAGCTCAGAACCTGTGTTGGCTTAAAATATTGTGGAAAAATTAATTTTTTAAATCTTTTTAAATTCAAACACATAAGCTGAAAAAAGATCTCTGACAAAGAAACAGGTGAGAAAGAAATAAGAAATCTAGGGAAGGTTTAGGCTTGGAAAAGTGGTGAGCAGAAAAGAAGTTAGAGGAAGCTAAAGAGACATGATGCAGCAGTCAGCAGTCACGAGATCTTGAAGATGAAGTTTTACAATAATGTATATATTCTCCAGAGGCATATGTGAATAAAAACCATGCAGGGTGTGCCAGAATCCCCAGGTAAAATCAGACTTTTGTGCTCAGGTGGGGAAAAACGTACATCAAAAAAACCCCCAAAAAACCCAAAAATACCTCAAAAAACCCCAAATAATCTGGTGGCTATCCTTTAATTCTCTTTGTTCCCATTCTGCAGGTAAATGGGGTGCAGCTGTGTGGGAAATCCCGGCGTGAGGCTGTCACCTTCCTGCGGGAAGTGCCACCCCCCTTCACCCTGGTGTGCTGCCGGCGCCTCTTCGGTGACGGCACCGAGTCTTTGGTGGACGAGCCCCCCGTGGCACTTTGCCCTCCAGAGCAGAAGGTAACACCTCTCCTGTCACCCACTTGTGCAAAAGTGTTGGTTTCTTATCTTTTCTTCATATTAGAGCTGGGATTAATACACAGGAGTTGCAGTTTTTCACGTTGGGACTTAGTGTTTATTAATTCTTATCTATAGAACAGTCTCACAAGTTGTGAGCTCTAGCTAACAAGGTAGGAAATGGAGCTGCCTCTCACTCTTTCTAAGGTTATTTAAGTGTTAATTGTCCAATAACGAGATGACACCTGTATTATTTATATTTTTAACCCAATAACCAAAAACTTGAGGTCCACAATGCAGACTTTTCCACTCGATAAGAAAAAACCACCCAAAACCATGAAGAAAAAGGTGAAGAAGAAGGACTTAGACAATGCCCTAAATCCTCCATATTGCCTCATATATATTACTATATACTAAAACCTTAAATTCTAAGTTATTCACCCTGTGAGATCACACACTACTATTCAAACTACACCCCCACAACCCCAGTGCTGTCACTCAATTTTGGAAGCCTGTTCCATGGCCTCAGGTCAAATGCAAAGCTTGCTTGAGGGTCAATGCCTTTTAGCACAGAGAGCCTGAAATTCTCAGCCTCCAGGGTTCCAACACAAAAGGACAGTGACTTTTTGGATAAGTCCTTGCATTTCTGGGTTTGCACGGGTTGGTCTTGTGGAACTTGGTTGTCCTGGGAAGACAAGGTGGGTAAATCACCGAGCTGCTTTGCTGACTGCACATCCCATTCATCATCCCTACACTTAATAGGGGAGTGAGAGCTCTGAATTACACTAAATCACATCCCTGCCACCATTAGCTGATTGCCTCCATGTTCTGAGTAGGTTTTTATAGAACTGGGGGGAAAAAAAAAAAAAAAAAAGAAACTTAAAAGTTTCTTTCGGTCGCAGGAGCTTTAAAGTCTCAGACTAAAGCTTGACACTTGTGGTTGCTCCTATTTGCAAAAGTATTTACAGCTTGGCTTCTCATCTTTTCTGATTGTCTGGCCTTTCTATTAGCTGTCTGTGGTTAAATCTTTTATGCTATTTATTTTTCCTTTATGCATCTAATGGGACAGCTGAAGTTCATCAACGTGTAACAGGTTAGTAATATTCTAACAATTAATTAGACTAATACATGGGTATTTGTGTGCCAGGTTGGGCTCTGGTGCTCAAAACATGTAGGCCTGTGCCCAGGGGAGTATTCAAGGCAGCAAGATGGAGAAAACTCTATTCACAATGCTCAGGGAAGTTTTAATTCCATAGAAGGTCACATTTGAGGGCATGTCTGCACCATTAATAATCAAAATATTGAAGGAATAGTGTTTGTAAAGAACTGAGAGAATGGTATTTGAACCAGAGCTTTTCTTTTCCAGCTGAAACCCAAGGAAGACTTTAATCCTGAGGAGGAAGAAGGGGAATTGGCATTATGGTCTCCTGATGTGAAGGTTATTGAGCTGGTGAAAGACAAAAATGGTTTAGGATTCAGCATTTTAGACTATCAGGTATGCTTTTCTGTGTAACTAAATGCTAAAAATCCCTTGGATCCTTTTGTCTTGCACAGTTCCTTAAAATGTTTTGTGCTGTTGCTTACTGAGTAACGGACTTGACACTTGGGCCTAGAAACTATAGGGATAAGTAATGTATTTTGAGGCCAACTCTATAAAGAAGGGAGTGTTCTAAACCTCTGATTACTGGACATGACAAAGTGCAAAATCTTTAATCAGTCTCCACCCCATAACTCTGAGTTTAATGACTAAATGTTGGGCAAGGTTGTTTTTTTGTTGTATTCTGTTCTAGCTTAGAATGACACTTCAGCTGTGAGAGCAGCAAGCGAAGGTTCTTGGGTATTAGTTGGGGATGATTATATTCTTAATTGTTAAACTGCTTAGAAATTAACAGCCAAGTGTTTAACTGGAGGGAAATGCTACTAAAATCAATGAATCCTTCTTTCAAAAACGCTGGTTTCAGTTAAATATGTAGAAAGTCTCAAAATCTGTAGTCAGAATGAAATGTTCTTCGTGTTTCTAGTCAACATGATATATTTTTTTAAACCTCCAGTCATCATATTTATAAGGAAATAAAATAGCTGGATCACTCTTTATAATAATATACACATCACATCTGAGTGCTGCCTAAACATTGTAGTTTAATGAAATGTGTTCAACTGTTGTACATAAATGTCAAGTGATATAAAATTCACTTTTTGATACAATAAGGCAGGAATTGGGAATGAATTAGAAGGGAAAAAAATATTTGAAGTATTATGCAAACCCATTAATTCTATATTTTACCAGTGCGATTTAAGATTACTGAAAATAGATCCTGTTAGTCATTTTAGCTGACACATGTTGTGTTGCAGTGCCAGCTCTACTCTAGAGTTGCTGGGAGTCTTTACAGAGCAGTAATACACAGATTTGCTTTTAAGTTCTCATATAATCAGAATTAATGAAGGCTTTAATAGCAGGCTTTTTATTTACTTATTCGCAGATGCAAATACACGAGCAATGTTGTGGTACTTGCAGCTAAATTTAAATACATTCTAATCAATTCTAAATGAGTGGTAAACCACTTAATCTCAGATCTTTATAATTTGAAGATATTTATGTATAAAGTGTATAAAGTGTGTTCTTTTGTTTGGGATTTGCCTCTTAGATCTTTTACACTTTTCATCATCTGCAGATTAATTTTTATAGAGAGATATCTGTGGCTGTGTGTGCATTTATGTAAATACATCCATCACATCCTTGAGTGCTAGGCAAAGAAAATAAATAATTGTCCATGCTACAGTGGAGGCAAGGGGAAAAAAAAAAAAATCCTGTGTGTGGTTCCTGGGAGAGTGTTTGGAATTCTTAACACAGATTTGCTGGGAAGCACAGAGTTACTGCAGTGTTTAATTGTGCCATAAAGGACCTGGAGACCCTTCTTTAAAACATGAAAGGTGTTTTTTTAGGCACTTACTCTTTGTTTTACAAGAGAAAATTCAAGCCTTGTAATGGCAAATGATACTGCTTGTGCTGTGTATCCACTGCTGGTTTTGCTCCTTTTGAGGAGTACAATTTTTAAAATTTTGGGGGGTATTTTTCAATGAAGATGGGTCTTCCCATGGCCCATCTTCATCATCAGTGAGTGACCAGCCTTTCTGGGCTGCCACAGTGCTGGTGGTGGTAAGGTGGGGAGGAAAATGCTTCTGAAGGGGAGATTTTGATCAGGAAGCCTGTTGGTAATTAACACACAAGGACTGGCTCTGTCCAGTACAGAAACTTAAGGAGAGTTTGGTGTTTCATACCCAGCTTGGAGGAGGTGATGTGACTATCCTGGGCTTTTAAAATCCAATTATTTCTAGCTGTTGGCTGAAATGACACTTCAGAAATACTGGAAAGACTTCAGGAAGCTCAGTGGGAGCAGGGAAGTGGTGTCAGGGTTAAAAGCTGGTGATGCTCTCTTGTCCCAGCTCACCTTCCCACACACAAAGGTGGAGCAACACCTTTGGAATGGGGGATCCCAGTGGATCCCAGCCCTAGGGTGGGGCTGGGGCTGTTCCCTGCAGTCCTGCTCATACATTTCTGACACTGAGAGATGCTGCAGAAGCACAAGAATGCCCAGCAATTACTGACCAGGCTGCTCCCAGTGCTCTGGAAGTTTCTTCCTACTTGTTTTCAAGCACAAAGCTTCTTTACCTTTCCATCTTAATTTGGATTGTAGAATTAGACGTTGTGCTGAACACTCCTATGGTATATAATTTATAATATTTGCTATTTTGTTTCTCAAAACGGGCTGCATGCTCAGCATAAAGGATGCTGTGCCTCAGTTGTCCTAAATGCTGCACTTCCCAAGTCATGCTCTGGGAAACAGAATTAATAAAAACTCTTTGTGAGGCAGGAGTCTGAGTACGTGGAAAACTGAATGCTGAGATCAAGAAAATTATTACTCTGGCATATTAATTTTTAATGGGCTGTCTTTCTAATAATGTTTCATCTATCAAATAAATGATAAGCACATCCCAAGTGACTTGCAGGGTATTCCCAGAAATGTACAAGCATAATTCCAATGCCTATATATTTTAATGAACTAATTACAAATTAATTATACCAATTATGCATAATCAATAGTATTTCTACTTTGTCCTTTGTTTTCTTTTGATTGTCTTTAGGGATTTAAAAGCTTAAAACAGAGCCACTTTCCTTTTTTTTAGTAAGGTTCTTAAAACTTTGGGATAGAGTTACCCCTGTTGCTATGACAGGATAGTATTTGTATAGGATATTCTTCGTCTTCCTGTGGTCCCTATGTGTATTAAAAACCCCCCTTTTTTCCTCTTTGAATGTTGTAATTTGTAATTATGTTGTAGGAAATCTAAAATTTTTGAGACTGCTGCCTGCTGGCAGCAGGGTCAGTACTTGGCAAGAGGAGAGGTGGAAGCTGAGCCTGTGGATTCTTGAAATGATGGATTTCACTGGATGTTTTTTTCCTTTATTTAAATAAGAAACGCTGAAGATGTCTTAAAATGAAATCTTCTGTGGTTTTTTTCTGTTGTCATCACTGTGTTGGGACGTGGTCAAGGCTCCTAGGCCAGGCACTGCTTTTTCTTTGGTGGTGCTTTGATGGGGAGGCTGCAGAGGTCTCCTGGCCATGACAAATCTGCTGCTCAGCCTTCTGGCCAACTCCTCCGTGAAGTAACACGCTTTACCTCCCCTCATTTCCTTCTGGTTTCACTTGGAGAGGCTGCTCTCCCTTTCACCTCTTCACTAACCTTTATGTGGTGCTGCTGGCACGGGTGGTGCCAAGTGTGCTGTGACAGTGAGGGAGGGACCCAGGACGGTGCTGCTGGAGTGGTTTGGGATCACCTGGGATGCAAGGGGCTGCAGTCAGGGTGTATTTCGTGTTCTTTGTCAGCAGACCTGAAAGTATCCAGCTTAACAGTAAATCTGTCTAGCCTGGAACTAATCACAGAATCCCAGAGTGGTTTGGGTTGGAAGGGATGGTAACTCTCATCCAGTTCCAAACCCTGCACCTTCCACTAGACCTGGTTGCTCCAAGCCCCATCCAGCCTCCTGGCCAGCAAGTCAAGAGCTAAGCCATTGTTTTTGAGACCAATCCCTTTTTCTTAGAAAGAAATTGAAAGATACATTATCAGGTTAAAATAGAGAAGCAATGCTGTCTAAAAACGACTATGATCCCAGACCAAGAGGAAAGAAAAATCCCATAAGACTTGTAGGGAAAAAGAAGAGATCCCAGCAGGATGGAAAGTTCTTTGAGCCCTGGAACAGTGTTTACCAAAGACCTGATGCATTGCAGGCCAACAGATTCTGTCAGTAATGTTTTACAGAAATATTGGAAAAACCACAGGTAGCTGAATTGCAGATTTCTTGAGGCAGTATTGACCAGAAGGTAACTTGAATGGTCTGATGAGCTTTTATCAAATTAAACAAAAAGCTGAATGGACTTTATGTGCAGCTTAATTTACTGTGCTTTGAAGTCAGGAGTCTTTTTAAAGCAGCTGTTTCAGAGTGCATGAAACTGGAGAGGGTGAGGGGTGGAACAGGGAGGTTTGGCATTTTACATAACTCCTGGGAAGGACTGTGAGATGCTGTTTCTCCCTGTCTGTGCTGAGAGATAAGTCCCCAGTGCCTGCTTGCTTTGCCACAGTCCAGCTGCCCTGGAGAGCTGTCTGGCTGTAGGAACCCATGGACTCACCTGCTCCAAGTGATCCATGGAAGCAGAAAGAGGCATTTCAGCACTCAGGAGCTTCAAGTTACCCTGAGCTGGAGGAGCAGCGTGAATTGTGCCTGCCTTGGGCTGCCTGGGTCAGTGCTCCGGGGATTTTCCTGTGGTCTAGCAACAGGGACCCCACAGCTGCCTTATTCCTGGCTTCCCTTTATTATTAGTAGCACTTTTTCGTGCTGCTGAACTGAAGTCTCTTTTGCTGCACATTCAGCAGGTTATGTTTTGTCCTTCTCCCAGGGAGCTTGGGAAACAATTGTTTTCCCTTTTCTAACGAAATCACTGCATAGTCATTCACGGCAGGAAGTGAAGCAATTTAAGTGTCTCCAAATATCTTTCCTCTTTTCTTTATGCCCCAAACAGGCTCCAGATGTAGAGTTACAAAAAAAAAAAAAGCAAACTGACTTCTTATTTGTAGAAGGTGGTATTCAAGTAGATTATATTATTTTTTTTTCCTTTTACTTTCTCGGTCTGTTCAGCAGTGAGATGCAGGCTGGAATGCTTTGACAAGTTGCTGGCTAAACGTTTGCCCTCTTGTGATAATTTGAGCTTTGTCTGTTCTTGTGATAAGTTTGTTATGAACAAAGAAGCATATTCACGTCTTTGTTAAGCACATTTTCACCTGATCATGTGATGGAAACCTGTGGCTTACTGGCAAAAGCTGCACAGCTGTATTAAAAAGCAGTTTTACAATGGCTATCAGCTTGGTACTGGGAAAACTGATAAAGGCAGCTTTTCTCCCATCTCTACAACCCATCCACATTCATTAACATCAAAGTTCTGTAAGCCTCAGTACCAACTGTGTTGGTACTCATCTCACGGAGGATTTGCTTCTCTCCCCCTATGGGAAAGTTCTACATCCTCTAAATCATATTAAGCTGCTTCATGTGTAAAATAATTCTTAATAGTGTGTCATGAATTGAATTCAGTGTAGCTTTTTGAAAAATTCTCTTGGAGTTCAGCTTAAAAACTACTTTTCAGGACCTAAGAGCTGGTGAATGCAGTTGGGCACATTCCTGGAGAAGTTTCTGAGGTGTTCACGATTAGTGGATTCCAAAAACCTCAGTGCTGCAGTACCAATGTGTTGGGAGAGCAGAGACCACTTTAATAAGAAATCAAAGAGATTTCTGTGTATCTCACAGGAAGATACAGGCAGACCCTCTGAACAGCTTGATGAGGAGGAGATCTGGAGAATCTGGAGGCAGGAGGTCACATTAGGGGTTGGGTATTCCCTGACACTGGGCTGGAGGGGTCCATTAGTTGGACTCTGAATGAGAAGTTAGGGAGGAATCTCTAATTTTTCAGGTTGGGAAAGTCCTCTGAGACCTTTCAGTCCAACTCTTCCCCCAGCACTGCCAAGGCTACCACTGCCCCATGTCCCCAAGTGCCACATCCCCAGGGTTTTTAAGTCCTCCAGGGATGGGGACTCCACCACTGCCCTGGGCAGCTCTGCTAGGGCTGGACAACCTTTCGGGAGGAAATTTTTCTTGATATCCAACCTGAACCTTCCCTGAAGCAACTTGGCCATTTCCTCTCCTCCTGTCCCTGTTCCCTGGGAGCAGAGCCTGACCCCCCTAGCTGTCCCCTCCTGTCAGGGAGTTGTGCAGAACCAGAAGATCCCTCCTGAGCCTCCTTTTCTCCAGGCTGAGCCCCTTTCTCAATTCTTTCAGCTGCTCCTGGTGCTCCAGCTCCTTCCCCAGCTCCATCCCCTTCTCAGGACACACCCCAGCCCCTCAATGTCCTTCTTGTCATAACCTCAGAATTCCAGGTACCTCAGCAGTGCCCAGCACAGGGGACAGGCACTGCCCTGGTCCTGCTGTCACACCAGAGCTGACAGAATCCAGGTACCATTGGCCTCCTTGGCCACCCAAGCCATGCACAGCCAGTTTTCCCAGGAGAATACTGTGGGAAACAGCGTCAAAGAATTCCAGGTAGACACATCCCCAGCCTTTCCCTCATCCACTAAGCAGGTGTTGTGGTTTTGGCTGGGATAGAGTTAATTCCCCTCCTTAGTAGCTGGTGCAGTGCTGTGTTTTGGATTTAGCATGAGAACAATGTTGATAACAGGGTGATGTTTTAGTTGTTGCTAAGTAGCGATTACTCTGAGTCAAGGACTTCTCAGTTTCCCATGCTCTGCCAGTGAGGAGGAGCACCAGAAGGCAGGAGAGCTGATCTGAACCAGCCAGAGGGATATTCCATACCATAGCATATCATGCTCAGTATATAAATGTGGGGACTTGGCCAGGAGGGGTGAATCACTGCTCAGGAACAGGCTGGGCATCAGAATTGTGCCTCGCTTGTTTTTCTCATGTTTTATTCCTCTCTCTCTTTTTGTCGTGTCCCTTTTCATTATATTTATTAGTATTAGCATTGCATTTACCTTTTGCTTTATTCAGTTATTAAAGTGTTCTTATCCCAGCCATGGGTCTAACCCAGCCAAATCCAGGGCAGCAGATTTTGGTGGAGCAGGACCTGCCTTTCACAAACTTGTAAAAGATAGAGATTTTCTTTTTCCCTCCTTTTGCTGTCTTGTAGAGCAAACTGTAGGAGCATCCCTCCTGTCCCTGTGAGCTGCAGCAGCTCTGGACAATACCTGAGTTTGCAGAGAAACTGGAGCATTACTGAGAACATCTGTTTTTCTTTGCTTTCTCGCATATCCATGAAATAAATGCTGAGCAGTATTATTACTATTAACCTTTAGAAATGTTTTCCCTTCTTCCCCCAAATTCTCCAATCTGGTTGTTCTTTTTCATTTCCTGCTAGAAAGAATAGCTTTTAATAAAAACAAAAAACCCCAAACCAAAGAAATTCATTATTATTCCACAGATGTCTTCTGCCTGCGAGAGAAGGCGAGAATTTAAAGGGACAAAACTGTAGCTGGGTTTTCTGTTAACCACTTGGTAAATCTCAGCCAGGCTGAGATAATGTGGATGAGGCTGGAGGAAGCTGTGCTGGCCTGGCAGTGGGCATGTGGAGATGATGGAGCAGTGGGTGTGGAAGAGCTCGGCCCAGACAGCTCCAAATTTGTTCTGAAATGATGAGATTTGAGATGTATGTTGGTGCTGATGGATGAGCTTGAAGCATCCTGAAAACTCATGGAAGTTATGAGGTGTTCTGTTTTCTTAGTACCTCACCCTGCTGGGAGATGCTGCTCCCCAAATCCAGGGAGTCCTGTTGCACTTGGAATTTTCTGTATCTTCTCAACATGATTCACTGTAGCCTTACATTCTCTGCAACCTTTCTGCCAACCCTTCTGTCTGCTCCCTCATCTGCCCTGTTCCTCATCCCTGGAGGTGTTCAAGGCTAGGCTGGATGGAGTTCTGAGCACCCTGGGATAGTGGAAGGTGTCCCTGCCCATGAAATGGGATGAGCTTGAAGTTCTCTTTCAACCCAACCCAGTCTGGGATTTTGTGGTTCTTTGGGCCAAGTCACTGTTTGCAGATCCTTGTTGCATAAAACCCAGCCTGTCCTCCGTCCCCACTTTTATTTTGCAGCTTTTTCTGCAGCAAGTCTTCCATAATTCATGTGTTTGCTGCTTGTGAAGGAAGGTTTTCATGCAGGGGAGAGCTCTGGTTTGTGTGAAAACACATCTTGCACTTCCACAGACTTTCACCAGTGCTGGGGCCAGCTCACCTCACTGGTGCAAGTGCTGCTGAGCTCTCTGGTTGGATTTTGAGTTCAGGAATTCTTGGAGTCCGAAAGCTGATCAAACCCACAACCTGTGTTAAGGCCCACTGAGCACAGGCTGTGTATACTTGTATGCCATTTATACTTTTTCTCTTGGCTTGTTGATATTTTTTTTCTTCTTTCCCACACATCTCTATCCCTTCTTTATCTCATCACACAGTGGCTTTCCTCCACTTCCTTATGAGTTCAGGGATTTTTTTTTTTTTCCTTATCTCTGTGGCTTTTCCCTGTAGTCAGCACTCAGTGTGTTTTTCCTGGAGCTGGAAAGTCTGAAAGTCTAAGATATTAGGAGAGCCTAATGAATGTAATCCCTGAGACTTTAGCTCTGCCGAGAGCAAATATGAAAGGCGGATAAAACCTTAGATGGATTGAGAAGTTTGATAAATTAAAAGATAGCGACAGGCACCTGAGTCCACTGCACGGTGACACTGAAAACGCCCAGAGCCGGTGCCTATCTTTGATCTTTTTGTCTGGGGAGAGCAGTAGTGTGTGAGGTCTTTTCCCTGGGGTCCCTGGTGCACAGCAGAGGGGTGGGGATGGTGCTGAGCTCCCCAGCCCTGCCAGACCCACGTGGCTCTGAGTCACTGCTGGCCACCGTGTTCCTTCTTGCTGGGGAAGGCTGATAGGATTTCAGATCCCAGATGATGAAAGCTTGGTGTGGGAAACCCATTGTGCCACCACCTCCTCCTCTTTATTTTGCTGTTCCCTCTCCTCCTTTGGGTGTGGTTTGTTTCTGTTTGGTTTTTTTTTTTTCCCCTTTCCCTGCGAATTCCTGTTTGTCTGCTGACATTTCCCACAACAGAAGTTTTGATTAATGCCGGCTGCACACCAGAGCTTCTGAAATTCATTGCTTTATTCCCTCACTGCAGATCAATAAATAGTAATGTTTTATTTCCAGTGCTTTGCCTTACATCACAGCAAAGTTCAGCGTTCCTCCTTGAATACCGCTCTGTATTTAAGTTTGTGTTGCTTCAGCACATCAGCCCGCAGTTTATTTCTCTGGTACAGCCAGAGGCTGTGCGTTGTGTAATCTCCTTCCTGAGCAGCCATGCCGACTGCAATCCGAGTGGAAGAGGCAGGAACAGGTCTGAAATGCTTCGAATTTCACTCAGATGCAGTGGATCTAACGAAAACCAGTTGAGCACTTCCTCAGGGATGTTTTTCCAGGCCTTAAGAGTGCCTTTGGCAGTTCCTAGGGCCAACTGCTGTAAACATGCTGGAGTGAGTGAGCAGAAGGTTTGGACCTTGAGTCTCTACTCTAAAGTGAGGCCACATTAAGGAGGGAATCAGACCTCACTCACAGCTGGCTCTCCCTCTCTTCCCTGTCTGTTGGGAGGCACTTTGTGCTTTGAAAAGGCACAAAAAAGGCTGCTTGTCAGTCTTGACTCTTGCATCCCATTGGCATTGTTGGGGTCACTGTGGAGGGTGGCTCTGCAAAGGGAACCACAGGCACTTCACAGGATGAGAGCACAGATGAGTATTTTGAGTCATTTCACAACGCTGAGCATGCAGGTACATTGCTCATGTGCACTTCTACCTTTGTTCTACATAACAGCGAGGCAAACATAAAAATGCCTCTGGTTCTTTTCGTTGTTGGCAGGTGTCTTCTCCTTGTTCAGCATCAAAAGTGTCGTGTCTAAGAGTCTTCCAGCCTGGTATCTTTATTCACTGAAGAGTTTTAAATATGGATATGTGTGTTAGACCTGGAAGTGGTCCCATGCAAAATGTAATGAAGCTGGGCTGCTCTGACCTCTGAGCTCCGAGGCGTTTGTTTTGGCTCCCTCTCAGAAACCTGCAGTATACAAATTGGCACTTGTAAAAATGTTCAGATAAATCAAAAAAATGGCACAGGGGGGAAAAAAAAGTTTCAAACTGTTTCTTTTGGGATCCTTCGCCATGCTATTTTGGACGTGTGTTTTTGTGGCAGCAGGCAGTTTGTTGCTTGAAGAAAGCTGAAATATTCTAGGAAGTCAGGCTAGCTGGATTTAGATCTCAAGTGATGCCAAAACTAATATAGCCTGTAACTAAGTGAGAGTGACTTTGCACAGGGAATGTCAGTCACCCGCAGCTTTGTCTTACATTTTCATAGGAGCCTTTAAAAAAAAGCAAAACACAAACAAAACCCCCAGCAAACGTGGGAGCTGCTCCCATCCAGTGGAGCTGTAGTTTCAGTGCTCCTCATCCCCAGCCCAGGGAGGGTCTGCTGGGGCTGGATGGATGGATGGGGATGGGTTGTGAGAGCAGGGAATGCCTGCGGTGCTGGGCTGGCCTGGAGTGCCCTCTCTTGGCTGCTGCACACCTCACCTTTTGGGAGGGACAAGGGAGCAGCCAGCCTGGTTTATCACTTTAATTTCCCAGCAGGATGGGCAGAGGGCAGCTGCACTGGTTCTGTTTGCAGGTTTGCTTCCCAAGACCCTCTGAGTGTGGATGTTTGGTGCCCTTGGCGGTCGAAGCCACAATAAAATTGCAGCTCCAGCATTGCACTTAGGACTCTCTTAAAACTCCTGGGACTCTTAACATTTCAGCAGAGCTCAGGTTTTTTAAGAGATTTCATACTGCCCCAAACCCAGGCATCCCAGAGGCAGCAACTGCAGTGGCCCCTGCCTGACTCTGCACTGCTAAATGAATCCAGAACAAATGAGGTTCTGAAAATAAGGAGAAAAATTTGACACCTGGACTCCGGGAAACATTTGTGGGTTTTGATGAGGATCGGGGGGTTGGGGTGGAGGGAGGGAAAACCTATGGTTCAACATAGTTAAATATATGGTGTGCTAAGTATGAATAAATTGTGGCTATTTTAAACAAGTTCATGGAATCCGTGGCTGGCTCGGGCACAAAGGGGAGGACAGCAGCTACAGCACAGGGGTTCCTCCAAGGGTTACCTGGAGGCCACTGTCCTGGGCTGCTGCTGCTGCATGGCAGGGGGCAGCTCTCAGCGTTTACACAAGTGGCAAACATGTAATTCTTCTCTTTAAAATGAGATTTTTGAGTTCAGGGGGTTTTGTCTCCTCACCGCCCTGCTTTGCAGCCCGGTTCTTCTCCTCGCTGTTCATAAATGATTCATTGGTGTAAAGGAATCCTTCAGGAAAGGTAAAAAGTTCCTCTTGAAATGTGCCAAGGCCTGTTCATGGCCATCTTGGAGGTCTTTTCCAGGCTTAATGTTTGTATGATTCGTGCTCATTTTAACGTGGCCAGTTTCACAGGGGATTGTCCACTGCACTCCCCTTGTGCTCTGATACAAAGCCGTGTGATAGTTTCTTGGAATATTGAAATTGTGTCACTTCTGGGTTTGGGGAGAGAGTTGCAAACTCCATCCCAGTAAACCAACCTTCACTTTAAAGCAGAGGCTGAAATCTGGTTCTGCGTGCTGGTGACTAAAAATCACTGTGAGCCAAGTAAAATGAGTCTAGAGCCTGAGGGTAGGTGTGCAGTCACACTGGTGCTCTTTAGTAACTTGGAATGGTTCTGGCTGCTCTGTTAACGTGGAGGCAGCCCCAAAATCCCACTGTGGGAGTGAACTTGCCTTTTAACTACACTAACTACACACAAACTATACCTTTTGCACTTAGTGCAGAAGGAAAGGATCTGTTTTTCATCCTGCTGCAAGCACTGCTTTCTCTCAAGAACAAGACAACAGCCCTCACAGCCCAGTTACACTCACCATACATTTGGAAAATGTGAATTTGGTGAATTTGGTGTTTGGTGTCTTGCTTTAGCAGGTAGTTCTTTGGGGTGTGCGTGGAATCAAGGGTGAATCATAAGGCAAGGTTTCAAAAAAATCCCAGTATTCCTTTGGTTTTGGTAAGGAAAGCACAGTGCAATCCACCCTTGTGACAGAACATTAAATTACAGAGATGGATACATGGTTACAGCTTGAAATTCAGTGGGTCTGTGCCTTCTTGTGCAGTTTTTGTTGCATTCCTCGTGGCAATCACGTCGTGATTCAGCCACTGAGGTTTTGAGCACTGCTGGTGCTGCTGCTGAGCTCTCACTGTGCAGCTCATCCCGCTCTTCTCTCCCTGTGCAATAGCTCCCTCTGCTTGAAATCAGCAGTGGAATTGTTTTCTACTTGCCTGGACAACAGTTTTTAACGTGGGCCCCCTTTTTTATAAGATTTCTGCTGCTCTTCATGAAGCAATTCCAGTGCATGGCTTGTGCTCGTGCGTGTTGTGAAGCAGGGAAAATAACCACATTTTCCTCAAAACTTCTCTGCCTAGAGCAGTTTCTTTGCAGGAACTCCCTTCCTTTTGGAACACTTCTTTCAGCTAAATCATCTCTTACCAAAACATGATGATTTATTGAGCAAAACTTGTTTTTATTTCAGTGGTGAGTTGAAACAGGACTGTTTCTCATCAGAAATGTGGTAGTTAGGCCACTGACCCTGCACAGAAATGGCTAATGGTGAGATTCCCATGTCCTGCTGAAGTGATTCTGATCCAGAACCCAAAAATGATCTGATTTAGATCAGACAGAGCAAGGATTTGAACCTGGTTCTGCCCCATCCTCAGCCAGCACTGTAATTACTGGGCCAGTCACTCACTCACAGAAATTTGTCAGCTTATCTGCATGGGTGGGGGTGAGTGCTGGGTTTGTTTCGTTCATTTTTTATCAATACAGCTAAGCCAGCAAAAGTCATATTATAAAAGCTGTTGTGTCAGCAAAGGTGTTGTTTTGCTGAGAGAGCATTCACCCATTCAGGGAACCAGCATAAACCCCCCTGGCCACGCCAAGATGAGCCCATGATAGGAGAACTTGCTGGTTTAGTTCTCCAGCAAAGCCTCCCTAATGTGAACAGCGCCTTGCTTGCTGGGAAGGGGCTGTCTGGGCTGCATCCTGGGTCTGCAGAGATGTCCAGAAGGTTATTTTTAATTTGCAGAAGAGCAAACCCCCAGATTAAAACCAATTTAGAAGTCTGTGTTGGTTCCAGGGTCGTTGGGCTGGTTGGGGTTTGCTGGCAAGAACAAAGAGCAGCAGTAACTTCAATTCTCTACATTCAGCACTTAAAGCAAAGCTCTTTTTGGAGTCCCTTTGGATTCTTCTTCTGAACTTTGCTTCATTCCTGAAGATCTCCTGAGGGGATGCTGTTGGAAGCACAGGGAATCCTCCCTCAGCACCAGGTGCAGCAGGTTTGGGCACAGACACTCGGGCAGCACGAGCACCTTGGCACAGGAGGCAAACACAGGGAGCCTGCTGGGCTTGGCTGCCCAGACCTGACATGAGGAAACATCTCGTGTGCACTGCAGATAAACTGCAAAATTATAAAATTGTAAAAGGGCAGCGTGGAGCAGTGGAACGGGAGAGAATTGTTGCTGATCTTTATTTACTTGAATCCAGCTCCAGCGTGGCTCTTCCTGCTGGACTCTTAATTTCACTTCTCTAATTTCAGCCTTTTACAGATATTACAGGCATTGCCTCATATGTTTGCACATACCTTAAAAAACATGTGCCCTTGGAAAGCAGTGTACAGTCATATAAAAATAAAGAGCTTAAAAAGCATTCCTGTTTTCAAATTAACACTGAGGTGCTGAGTTCATGGTGGTCTTTGTGATTTGAATTTTGCCCTTTTTTTTTAATCCCTCCCATGCCCTGAATAAGATGCAAGTCCTGAGGGGAAAATGGTCCATGATTGTGCATTTGGAGTGCATGCAAGGAGCATTTCTGAACTTTATGAGCCCTTAGCAAGGAGGAGAAAGGCTAATTGCAATCTTAAAAAAACAAATGAGGAAACAAAAATTAAAAAAAAAAATTCAAACCCCCATACATTTGTTTTGTATATCTTTCTACCAGTACATAATAATTTATAATTTTATTGGATTGAGAAGAATTTTTTAAATGATTGAAAGCATGATAGAAATGGTACATACAGGACACAAAGCAAAGGCTAATACTGGATAAAATATCAAGTGAAGTGGATATATTTGCATCATTTTACAATGTGTATAATATTTTATGCTTGACACTGTATCCACCACCACAGTGTTCCTTGCCTTTAGTAATAATCCTAGTTACTCTTCTGTTGCTGTCTCCTGTTCCCTGCTAAGGTGGAGAAAATGTCTCTTCCAGGTTGTCACGTGGAGTTGACGAGGCAGAAACGCTGCAGTAACACAGCACACATAAACTGCTGTCCCTTCAATATTTGGGGGTTTCATTTTTGAAATGAAACTCAATATTTTGAATTAAATTTCTGACATTGCAGCGGTTCCTTTCACCATCATTGCTGCTGCTCTGAAGCCCTGTGGGGACGTGCAGAGGGGTTATTTTCTGTGACATTAGCACGTCCCAGGCTGGATGGAGGCTGGTGGAAGGCTGCCAGCGTTGTTGTTCTGTTTGCAGGTTGGCCTGGCTGTGCCTGTGCCTATAAGGAGAGGGCAGGCAGGGTATGGGTCACCTTTCAGATCTTAACATTTCTTAATGGATTAGGCAAGTGATGGAATATCTTCCTTTTTGCACACTGTGAGCCTTGGCAGTGGTGGCAGAACTGTTTTCTGAACCTCTCAGCAGGCATCAGTCCGGTAGCATTAGAGGATGAACGTGCTCGAGCACTCTTTACACACTCCAAACAAACATCATCTTTCAAGGCCTTCACTTGGGGGTGTTTTTTTATTTATTTCTCCCCCTCCAGGATCCCTTGGACCCAGCAGGAACAGCCATTGTGATCAGCTCCCTGGTGCCAGGTGGGGTGGCCGAGCGCGCAGGGCAGATTTTGCCGGGTGACCGCTTGGTGTTCGTCAATGACAAATACTTGGATGGTGCCACCTTGGCAGAGGCAGTGGAATTGCTGAAATCCGTGCCCCCAGGCACAGTTTCCCTTGGAATCTGCAAGCCTTTAGTGGTAAGAACTGATTTTAAAATATTTTTTTTCTCTTATTTCATCCTGTGCCGTGTGTAGATGGGGGTTGTTGTTGTGTTTTGTGGGGAGAATTCAGCACAGGGTACATGTGCATTTGGGAAACAACTGAGCTGCTGTGCCTTGAGAGGGCCAAAAGTTCTGGCAAATTGGCAGCTCAGTGTCCAAAAGGTCTGCCTGGAAAACCAGCACCCTAAAGTTCCTCCTTCAAGAACACTTGGAGGTGGAGTTGTGCCTGGGCAGACCCATGTGCACTGTGTGTAACGTGGTTCCAGCTCTTCAGCAACCCAGTCAAATGTGTGCTGGAGCCCATTTCTCTCTGAGACACTGCTGGGTGCTTGCTTGAGCTCCACTGACATCAAAGAAACCTACTGTGTTTGAAGTCAAGACTGTAAATTCAAGCAGAATTTCCCTTTTCTGGAATCAGGGCTTTGGAACAGTAGTTTACTGGGGAATGCTGCAGTATTGTTCATCAAGGGCACCCAGGCAAAATTAATTAAAGCCCCAGTTAATAGAAAGTGCTTGTAATTCAAAGTGGTGGAGGAGTTGTGAAATAGGAGTGTAGGAAAGCTGTTAAACGTATTATTTCCTTTTCTAAAAATTGGTATTTTGTTGTTCATATCCTTGTATTTGTCTTTTCCTTCCTACACATCTCTTTAGGTTTTAGTGCATCTGAACCAATCTCTTCAAAGAATAAAAGCTGTTCACTTCATCTGCTCCATTTTTGACTCTGCATTTTTTATAATTCTTTTCTGATGGCTGGTTTTCCTTCTCCCTTTTAATTTATTCAAAGATGTGGGATTGGGTTTTTTTTGTTGTTCTTTTCCTGACTCATTGTTTGGATTACCTTTTTTAGGGAGAAAGCAGAGTGGAGGAGAACATGCACAATGTGGATATCAGCAGCATCAAAAGCAGCCCTGGGTCTCCAGAACCAATAGATAACCCAAATTTCTCAGTAATACTTGAAGCACCACAGGTATTTGGTTACTTTTTTTGGTTCAACTCCAGTTTATACAGACAGGAAATGATGTTTGAAAGTAAAAAATACTGTATGTTTTTCAGATAAGACTGAAAGTATTGGATTCCCTCTGAAAAAGCCTCTAACAGCAAACTGTGCCAAGTGCATTGGGAGCACTTACCAATGCAGCTCCCAGACTGCCTTATCAAATTTATTATGTCATTAAAATACCTTGGGTTACCTTGGATATGAAATAGGAATGCTGTGTTGTTATTACAGTCAGAAGTGGTGGGCTCAGCTTTGCACAGAAAGTATGGAAGCAGAGTGCTTTTAATTATCATGAAGCAAAACAAAAAAGTAGTTTAGAGTATAAGGCACTCTTGAAATACTTTCTTCTTCATAGCCTTCTAATGTTCTCTGGAGTGATTTCTTTACTCTTACCTCAACTCTCCTCTCTCTAACTATCTGAGAAATAATTCTGTTTATTGTGGGAGGATGTGGCATTAAAGATAGTGAGAAACTCAGATACCAGGGTAATAGGCAATAATATTGCAGTTCTCACCAGTGCAGAGCTAGAGAGATGTGGATATCTTTTAACTTTCATCTGTTCTCAAGTGCTTTGCAAAATTCGTTCTGGTAAATGTATTTTTTTTTTAATACCAGAAAATGCAACACATAAAGGATCATCCAGAACTGCAACACAGGAAGAAAAATAAATTCAGATTTTCATATAGCTGAGCATGGGTACCTGTCTCTGGATGGAAACCCATTTTTAATGCTGAAATGATAGATTAGAAGCACCAAAAGGAGAAGTATTATAGGGTAGATGTGGGTATACTGTGAAGAAATTAGCCTGGATGATGATAAATGATATTTACTGATTTTCACAACATAAGCTGGCATTTGTTGTTTTCTGGGGGCACGGGAGGGATTGCAGAGAATTTGTCCTCTGCCAGCTCAGATTGGTTTTTTATTTCCTAAAGAAAACCAATGTCATTAAGTATTTTTAAACAAAATCTTTCATCTTAAAGTCCTGACACTGGAACGATCAATTTGGACAAAACACCCGCAGAGGAATTTAACACAATTTGCATTTTGTTTTACCTCAAGGGTGACAGCTTTGATAATAGCCACAATACCCATCCATTTATCACCTTACCTGCTCACACAGGTAGCCAGCAGTGGTGTGTTCTGGTGGCTCCCGCCCTGAGGCACTGGCAGCCAGAACTTCAACTTGCAAATGATGGGATTTGAGGATTTTGTTTGCTGCTGCCACACTGGGCTCCAGTGTGGTGTTTGCAGCATTCCCTGCGCTGTTGGTGGCGTCTGGTGCTGCAGTGCAGCAGTCAGGGAGGATCCAGAGCAAACTGCTGGGTCAGGGACACAAACCCTGTGTGGTTCTGAGCAGAGACAGCTGATTTATGTGCCCTGGGCTTGGGGAAGTGCTGGGACAACGACGCTGCAGGAGCGAAGGGGAATGAAGTGAAAATGGAGAGAATTAGGATCTCTTCAGGCTGGGTGTTTTGTGAGATCGAGGTACATGGATCAAATGGATTAAAGGGGCATTTAATGCTAATTGAATTAATAAAATGGGCTGATTTCTGGGTTGCTGGTGTTCTGCTCTCGTGCCAGCTATTGGCTGCGTTGTTTCCTTACGCTCCTGCCTCTCTCTTGTTTTCTCTCCTGCCTCTCACTTGAATTATACAAACATCTTGGCAGTGTCTGGGGGCTTTCCTTCTGTATTTGTACAAATGTAACAAAACAGGATCCTGACACCGAAGGTCAGAAGTGGAGCAGTGCCGTGGGGAGTCTGGGAAGGGGCAGGAAGCAGAAACAAAAACATTTTGAGGAAGGAGCCCTGAATCTGTCCATTGGTTTCAGAGTCTGGGGGCTCGGGATGTTGAAATTGGGTTTGGGGATTCTTTGGGCCACAGAGACTTGGTGGCCTGGAGAAAAGAGGGGGAAAGCTCTCAGTGTGTGGCAGAATCCTGGGATAAGTGCAGGGCATAAAATCCCAGCTGCCTGTGCAGACTCACTGTGAGCCAATGAACAGCACCCCATTCCATCTGGGAGGAACAGGAGCTGTTGGAAGTTGGGAGAGCACGTGACAAATCCCAGAAAAAGAACTGTTGAGTGAGATATTTCAGAGGGGGTTTTAATGCCTTTTCCCTCAGTTTTGTTGTTTGTTTTTTTGGTTTGTTGCTCGGAGTTCGGTAGAAAGGTGAGCAGTGTTCTCCTTAAAACAAGAAAGTAATGAACAGTCATTTATATACTTATTTTTTTGGGTATATGGCTCATCCATTTCCCCTCTGCCCCAGGTTAAAAGTTGGATGGAATATCCAAGGTAGGGACAAGCAGGTTTTTTGAGGGGGTTTTAAGTGGCTGACACTGTTGCATAAGCAAACTCTTAGGCTGTTTATTTAGCTGATAGCATTTTAAGAAATATTCATGCATTCATAAAGCAACAGCAGATATGTCTGAAGCAGAGATACTTTAAGTAGATTTATATGTATGTTTTCCTGTGGTTGTTTTAGTGTTAATTAGTAATTTTATTCCCTAACCCCAGTCAAGATTAGTTTTTCCAAGTGGCTGCAGTGGTATCTAAGCTGTGTGACTTAAATTCCTTTATATTGAAAAAAAAATAATTGCACTGTCTACTTTCAGCATTAAAATCATAAGTCAGAGAGTCCATTTGCCTTTAGAAAATGCAAAAGCTAGAAGATTTTCACTTTTAAAATAAGGATGTCTTTTTCACGTGGGCAAAAGATAAAGCATAGCTTTAAAAAAACAAGGAGGAAGCACGGTGTAAAATCTGTATTCCTTTAATGATCTTTGCAGGGTTTCAGAGATGAGGTGCCTTTTAAAGAAGAACTCGTTGATGAGCCCCATTTGGGCTTGGGAAGGTCATTCCAGCTCTCCCAGCAGGATGATGAGTATGGGAAGGAGTCCTGGGAGATGTGTGAGTTTCTGAAAGCCAGAGTAGAGGACGTGGAGGAGGAACGGGAGATGTTGGTGGATGAGGAGTATGAAGAGGGTTCAGACTTCCTGAAGTGTGATGATGCATCAGGTGGAGAGAAGGCAACTTCAGACAGGAGCCTGGATACAGAACCATGGGCAAAGCAACTGGAGACTGCTGAAACACAAGATTTAAGATCCAGTGTCAGCCCGAGTCCCGAAGAACCCCTGGAATATCCATTCAGTAGAGATCAAATGGTAAGGAATGCTGTGCTGGTCTCTGTGCTGAGAGATCTCAGGGCAGGCTCCAAAACTAAACCCTCAGGACTCTCTGTAATGTTTTAATTACTAGAATTTAACTGATTTATTTACCTGTGTACCTCTAGCAGACACCAGTCCATCCTTTTGTACATTTCAGAAGGTTTTTTTAGGTAACTTTGTCTGTATATTTACCTACTGCAGTAAAATACGTGGTTGGTGTATTTCCAGCCATCCTGAATTTGTATTTTTACCCAAAAACTTGTAGGTTTGGTTTTTGGGTTGTGTGGGTTTTTTTTTCTTTTGGAAGCTGTACTGATATGGGGCATGTCAGTAACAGCAGAATGTCACTTCATGGGTTTGATAGTTCAGGGGCTTTAGTGAAAGAAACACCCTCTTTTCCTCATTTCTTTTAAACTCAAATCAATTCCTTCAGCCAGATTGTGTAGTTGAGTAAAAAATGAAATGGTGGAAGGAATTATGGCAAGGATAGTGGTGGATAAAGGAGTAGGAGGAGACAAGTTCAGGTAAATTCCAAACCCCTTATTTATCCATCTTTCTCAGGCTGCATTGAGAATGACAACTTTGAAAAAAAATTAAAAAAAAAAACAACTGAGAATTGTTTTTTTCTTCTCATTCTTTGTTCATCCCCTTACCAAACAAAAAAGTGATATTATCAGCTTCCCATGCACCAGCTTCTGAGGTGTGTGTGCTTTTATATGAAAAAAATGGAGTGGAAAAGGATTTGACATCACAGCCACAGAGAATTTCAGGTTTTGTTTGGCTTGTCCCCTTAAGCAGTGTGTGTATAAACAGATAAAATGAAGTTTCTACTGACAGTTTTGTACCAGAGTGCACAATATTAAATTTATGTGTTTGTTACTTATAAAAAACAAATGAGCAAGTGTAAAGAAATTTTTGTTTGAATTAGAGGTGGGGAGGAAGATACAGTTGCTTTATATTTCAATTGCAGATAACATTTCTCATGCCTCTTCTTAATGCAGTGCATAAATGAGCAGTTAGTATTTAAATGAGCAGTTAGTATTTCATAGTTACCTGAATAAATATGAATGTAGCTGAGCAAATGTGTATGTTTGCTGTAAAAATTAATGTTCCTGTCAAATACCCCTGTGTTAAGTTAATACCATTGCTTTCTAACTTTAATTACTTCTTTTCTCCTCTGTGAAGTGTGAAGAGAATGCTGCTGTAAGGTCACACTTTTCTGGAACCGCAGCACACAGCAGCTACCAAAAAGACCCATTTGATACTGAAACTCCCCAGTCAGAAGTGAAGACTGAGATGAATTTAGGTTTGTAAGAAGGTTTCTCTTTATCTCATCATTTCGTATTTACAAATCTAAATTTTTTTTTTTTTACCAAAACACAGATATTTTCATATGAGAAAATATTCAAATCGAGAGTTCTGCAGGCTCAAGACAGTCTGGCATTAAATGAGTTTCAGCTTTATAATCTTGCTTCTCCCTCCAAATCTGGCCAGTGATAAATAAATACAGAAATAAAGTGACAGGCTCTGGAGGTGCTTTAGCACAACCAGAAATTTGCAAGTGCTCTCTGTGGTAGATAATTGCCCCATATCTTGGGTTTGTGATCTGTGCTCAGGAGCAAAGTTTCTCCTTGCCAGATGGCCACAGATGGAAGGTGAGGATTTGGTGGATTGATCAGAGAAATGAATTTATCAACCTGCCTGAAGTGGCACTCCCTGCTTGGGAGGAAGGAGCTCCAAGCCCTGCCCAACCTGGCCTTGAACACATTTGGAATCTGGTGGGATAAAGGGTTTCGTTCCAAGGGTGAAATACCTGGTGGGTGCCTGGACACAGGAAGCAAAATTCACATCTTCCCCCTTTTTTTCTTCAGGGACAAAGCTTCAGAGTGACTCCAAAGGACCTGAGCTTGCTGCTGATGCAGAAGCAATTGGAAAGGAAGCACTAAAAGAGGAGAAATGTGTTTTTCCCAAGAAGCAGGAGTCTGGGAGAGTAACCACCTTAGCTCAGCCTAGAACAGCATCAGGCAGGTATGGAGAAAGATTTCAGGTTTTAGAAGAAATTCATTTAATGATCTTAACTGTCCTCTTGCATTACTCAGATGAATCATGATAAAAGGCTGTGTGGAATGCTCAGACATAGAGAGCCAGGTCTGTAGCTTTTACAGGAGATGGATGGCTTAAAACCTTAAAACTTTCCATGTTACCTGCCCTGGATATTGGGACAGAAATGTGCAAATGGCTCTGCCACCACTCCACAGTGAGGGCAGTGTGGATGTGGCCTGGAGGAGAGGGATGTGGCTCCTTAAGGAGCTCTCCTCCTGCTTTTCCCTTCCCTTTGTTCTTCCTTTTGGGAAGAGCAGTTCAGCCAGGGCTCTCAGGCCTCTACAGGAAAACTTCAGTCCTGCCAGTGGTGCTGAGAAACCTCAGCACTGGCTGTGGATATTTGCCTGATCTGTTCCAACCTTTCCCCACCACTTTGGGTAGTGGAGCTTTTGGGGCCTGTTGATTCCAATCCTTAGTGCTTCCCTAATTTCTATCTGAAATCTTCTCTCAACAATAAGGTGAGGGGATTATTCTGTGGGGTTTAATGGAACACACAGGATCTGTTCTCCCACTTGGATCATGATCTGCTTACTGCTTTTGGCATGTTTATATCCCTCTCCAAGCATCACAGCATATTTATCAGAAAGTAAATGTTAATTGCTTAAAGAGTCATTTCGAATGAGTAAATGCAGTGCAGATTTGTGTATCACAGAGCAGCTTATAAATTTGGTCTGCCCATCATGTTTATTTCTGGAGCATTCCTTAAGTACATTTAAACCTAAATACAAAAATTCCTGTCTGGTCTGTTGACTCTGTACATTTGCTTTTAAACTGGGCAGTGTGAGAAGGTGTTGCTGTCTCACTGCCAGATACAAAATATGTGAGGAATTGTGACCTGGCATGGGTGATGCCTCTTTTATTTTTTATTCCTCCCCTCCCCTTTGCCCCAAATTAGTGAATTACCCGAGAGAGAAGAAGGAGAAGGAGAAGAAACTCCAAACTTCAGCCACTGGGGACCACCACGGACGTATGTTCATATGATTACATTGTTCTTTCCCATTTTTCTGTGAGCCACATTAGTTCTTGTTGGGTTTTGGTTTTCTTTTTCTCCTCCTCTGCCAATAACTTTAGGGTACCTGTGTACCTTGGGCTCTCCTGAAGACAGGGAATTTTTAACAGATGTTCAGCAGAATTCTTCCTTCTATTTATACAGCTGACTTGGGAAAGCTTGGCTGGTTTAGATTGTGGGTGACCTGCAAGTTCTTGCTCATTTAATAACTATTAGGTGTGAACAATGCACATAGTGCTGTGCTGTCTCCCTTTCCACAGGTTCCCTCCATTAAACCCCCATGGCAGGATTCCAGATTGCCAAGCCAACTTTTTTAGCCACATCCTTGTTGTATTGTTAACATTTTTAGGTGAATTGTTTTTATGGTCCCAAGTAAAATATGATCAGAAAGTTCCTGCTTGAGCTGATGAATGTGTGCTGAAGTCAGTGTTCAGAAAGTTGTATGAAGTCCTTCATTATTTGTCTAACGTGCCACTTGCAGGGCTTCCCATTCCCAGACACTTTGCTCAAGCTGAAAGAGGATGAGTGTTTACTTGAAGATCTGACTTTCTCTGAAATAAAGCCTCTGCCCAGTGGGCATGGATTGGCAGCAGAATTTTGCTCTTTTTGTGGGGTGAGATCTGCTCAGGGTGAAAACTCAACTCTGTTGAGAGCATTCTCAGGCTTCTGACTTTATCTCTTTACTCTATTAAATCTTCTTGAAAGACCAGGGGCTTACATTTATTTCAGGCTTTGCATTTGTAGTTTTAAATAAAACTGTTTGAAGCTCTTGAAACTACCACATATTTTTTTTCAGTGTTGAGATCTTCAGAGACCCTCACGTGTCTCTTGGAATCAGCATTGTTGGTGGACAAACTGTCATAAAGCGCCTGAAGAATGGAGAAGAACTTAAAGGGATCTTTATCAAACAAGTTTTGGAAGACAGCCCAGCAGGAAGAACAAGGGCTTTAAAAACTGGAGATAAAATACTTGAGGTAAATGGAGATAAACCTTCCTTTCTAGTCTTAAGAAATAAAAATTGACTCAAACAGCTTTGGGCGGAGAGAGGAACAAAATACTTCCATCACTTCATGAAGTATTGACAACACTGTGTTTTTGAAAACCAAAGGAAAACTCTGGTGGTGTTTCTTTTCTTAAGGTCTGACTATGGAGCTCTTTTAACATTCTCCTCTGTATTTAAGAAAAGATGTGTCCTGGTGTCTGAGGGGGAAGTGAAAAAAGAATGGGAGCGTCCTCCTCCCATACAAATGAGGAATCAGTTATAGCATATCTATGAGCATAAATTTTATATATACAAGGACACAGAGTGTTCATACTGAATTATGGGCTGTTATTTTGTGTGTATGGATTTGGAGTAGTTAACTGATAACCACTGTTTGGGATAAATCCCTGATTCTGGCAGGTGCTGTGGGCAAAAATGTCATTCCTGCCTCTCACCTTTGGTTGATTTTTTTTTTACTCATTTTCCTCCAAATTAATACTTCAGAATCTGGGGTGCCAAGCTGATAGTGCTGTTCAGGTTTAGTTTGCAAGCAGGTAAAACCTGACAGAGTAAGATCTAATTTTATGTAACACTCTGACAATCTCATTCCTTGTGTTTTTATCTAGAAGAATTGTTTTGGGCAACATATGGGCATCTTTTAATTATGAATACCAAGTAATACAGTTTTCTTTAAACCATCATCGAAACATACTTTACAAATAATTACTCTTGACTGGTTTTGATGCCTTCCTCAGATACACTAATCTCCTGCAAGTGTGTGTGATGCCTTGTAATGACTCTGTACCTAATAAAAATAAACTCTGTTTGTCAGGTTTCTGGGGTAGACCTACAGAATGCCACACACGAGGAAGCAGTAGAAGCCATCAAGAACGCAGGAAATCCTGTGGTGTTTGTAGTCCAGGGCTTGGCCAATGTACCAAAAGTAAGTTTGTTTCTATTTTTTAATTTCAAAACTTAGTAAATGCATAACATGCATCTTATTTTAAACTTGGCTGAATTCCTTTCAGCCAGTTCTGTCAGGTTTTGTGTCTGAGGATGGATCCTTTCAGTCAGTTACAGACCAGCTGATGGATTGATTACTTCTCTGGCCTGATTGGAAACCTCATTTGTCTGATTTATGTGGAGTAGATGTAAATCTGTTGACTATGCCTTAATTCAACTCTCCCACCTGTGTAGTAAGAGCTGGCCCTATGCATTTTAATTTGTCCATATTTCATAATCTAGAAATAGACTCTGTTATCCAGAAGAACAAAGCTGTAATTAAAATTAGTCACACCAGCAGCTCCTGGTGAAATGTGTCACCAGAAGGACCTGAAGTAGTTACCTGGGTGCAAGTTAATTTCCAAGAGATTTGAGGCATCTCCTCATCTTTGAGGCCAAGACTAGAAACTTTTTTTAGCCTCAGTGAGAGCAGGCACACAGTTCTACCTGCCTAAAGTACACACAGAAACTCCAAACTTCTGATGTAAGAATGTAATTCAATAAATCCGGTGAAAAATGTAATTTATGGACTGCACTGCAGTGCCCTTCTACATGGGGCAAAATGCAGAGTGCCCTGGGGAGCTTTGTTGTTGTCAGGAACTGATTTTGGATGTTTTGTTTTGCAGCTATGATGCTCTGTCTGATGTGGGTAATATACATTGGTTTTCAGGTGGTTTCTCCTGCCCAGCCTAAGGGAATCAAAGTCAGCAGAGATCAGGATGCAGACAAAGAAAATAAGAGTGATAAGGTATTTATTCCATTCAGAGCTGTACCCAGGTTTTACTAAATCAAACAGTATAATAGCATGTATTCTAACTCCATGATAAGCTTCCTCCAAGGCCTGAAATTAAATTTGAAGTGTTTTGTTGAAATATCTTTGATTCTATGACTTTTTGCCAAATTCCTGCCAAATATTCTGACATTCATTCTGTGGGTGTCTGCTGGGTGCTGAAACCCTGTACTTAGCACAGCTCCTCACTGTCATCCCTCTCAAGTACCTGGTTTGCTCCGTGTGGAGGCAAATTGATTCCCTTTGTTCAGCAGAAACAGAGAAATGGCAACATGTACACAAATAATATCCTTCATGGGAGGCTGCCTGAAGTTCAGTGAAATCATGTTGTGGGGTGATGAAATCCACAGATTCTCCTGCATTTCCCAGAGCTGTGTAAAATTAAGAAATGACTGAGGGGTCTGTGGTGGCTCAGCTAATAGTGAGGCAGTTACTGCACAGTGGCTTCCAAATAATTTCACAGCAGCTTTAAAAGAGAAAAAAACTCTGTTTGGTAGAAAACAGGGAGTTTGTGTTAATAAGGGAATAAGGGAAAAAATTAATTTTTTTCATTTTCAGCTGTACCACTCTCATGGCCTTGGTGTTTTCCTGTGGGATCTGCCCTGACTGAGGAGTGTAGTTCAGGTTCTTTGAGGGTGTGAGAGCAGCAGGAGCAGAGACAGAATTAATGCAGACAATAAGTTTTGCCTGGTGCAGTCCAGCTACAAACAGGATGAAGTTTCCATTTGATCCTACTCAGCACTCTGGTGTTTGTTGGGTACTTGAGAAGACCCTTTTACCTCCAAAAGTTTTTGTGAGACTCCTTTCAGATCCTGTCGGGGACAGGAGCAGCGAGGCTCAGTTATCAGAAAAGGTGTTGAAGACATGCTTTCATGCCAGAGGATAATACTTCCAACGAAGCACTTACAATCCCCTTTTCTTGTGGGTTTTTTATCTATATTTCTAATCTCAAAAGCTCTCATCCTCTGGCAACGTGCTGCCTTTAATCTCCAGCACTCCGGTGTGCCGCATTCTGCGGCGTTCCGAGGTTAAAGAGGGAGCCTCATCTTTTTTAGCCCTTTTTCATCTATTGGTGCTATAAACTGGTGGGTGGAATATAGAAGAGCTTCAGTGCATAAATAGGTAGCTCCTTTTTGGCTTTGAAGGTGGGCTCACAAAGCAGCCCTACTGCACTTCTGTGGGGCCGTCTCGGAGTTGGAAGGAGTTGCTATTAGTGGATTATTAGTCCACATCCCTATGGGGAAGCAGTGATATTTCTAGTCCAGTCTTCAGAGAGTCACAAAAGAGTTTGGTTTGAAAGCAGCCACATCCAGCTGGAAAATCTGCCTTTCCCTGTATTCCTGTGTTCTTTTCAAATGCTGAAGGTTTTTCTCTGGTTTGTTGGCGTTTATCCTCCTCTATTGATCTGTTTGTTTCAAAATGAGCATTTTAATTTATATAAAACCACTTGAAACAATAGTGGACGAACCAGATGTCGACAATATTTTGCTGGTTGGCTGTGAGCTGTGCTTTTGCCTCTGTGTTGATAGAGAAACGTGGTGTAATGAAGTAGCCAAGCACAATTTTCTCATCTGGCTTTTCAGTGGGACAGGAGGGATAAGAGATATTTGTCCCTCTGAGCCATAGAAAACTGCTGGGTAAGCCTGGGTGCCTCGTGTAATTTCACACAGACTTTCTAACAAATGTTTAAGGTCTTAAAAAGCCAAAGGGTCAACATTTAGACTGTAAGTTATTACTAAATTACAGAGATAATAAAGTGAGTCATTTGTCACAGGCAGCTGAGGGTGAGGCTGCAGATTTTCCATCTTTACCTGCTCAGTAAAGTAGAACCCAAGCCCTCCCTTGCTTCCTGGATCATCTGGATTTTACACAGTTCTTGTCTGTGCTGGCTTCAGGAAAAAAAAGTGGGAGGTAGCATTAAGTGTGTGATATCCTTTTGGAAAACAGCTGTTGTGCTTCCAAGTGCTGTCACTACACACTTTGGCTACTGGTGGATTGAATTAATTCCATTTATTATTGTGTTCTGTGTTCAGTGCAGCGCTTTCCTGTTAGGTTATTGAAATGGATGAGATGACAGATATCTTTACCTCTCAAAATCTTCCACATATTGCAGCTCACTGCTTGCACCATTCTATACAAATCCAACTTGGAGAATTTAAAAATCAATACAACAGGGATCAGCTTTCATTGTGCATAGTGAAAAAAAAAAACCCCAATCCAGCAAATGTGTTGTCCTGGGCTTGCTGTGTTTGGGCGTTGTGTCATATTTCCCAGGCACAGAGGGAATTAATTACAGGAATTCTGGGTGCTCTAATGGCATCTCCTCCCTGATGTTCCCTCTCTGAAGTGCATCCTGCTATTAGCAGTGGGCTTGCAGTGGGATGCAGCTGAGCAAACCAAGGCAGGACCCAGTTCCTTGGAGCTGTGAAACCAATTGCTGAGCTGAGCCAGAGCCTGCTCCAGCCTCAGAGGCTGCTCTGTATTCCTGCCATGCGCCGCTATATGCATCATTACAGGAGCTGCCTGTATTTATGTGAGGTAATAGAATTTTATTGGGAGATATCATTCAAAATCTTTATTAAATTTACGCCGAAATACGGACGGGCTGTGATGTTTAAATATTCATGTATGGACTAAGAGGATTGAGTTCTTATTTTATGTTTTTTAAAATACTGATGTTTATCAGCACCAGACAGTTTTGTTGTGGAGGCTTATAAGAAACATAATATATTTAGATTATAATTTATATGTATAATTTAATGTTTGGTTTTAACCCTTGATTAATGTTCACACTTTGATGTTTATGGCAGTGCACGAGTATTTTATCAACAAGTAAATGTACCTGCACAATGGTGTTTTAGTTTCTTGATGTTCACTGTCACTTCTTGCTCTGCTTTCTTGCACAGAAAGCTTTTGCTGCAGAATTTAGCATTGTAATTAAGTGCTGTGTCTGTGCACATTCCGTGCAACAGACAATGGGATTTTTTTTTTCTCATGTGCTCAGGGGTTTCAAAACATGTAACTCTTTGTCTTTGGATCCATCAGAGGAAATATGGGGCTCCACCTCCCATGAAGCTGCCACCTCCTTACAGAGCTCTCGAAAGGCACCATGCAGAGGAGGCTGCTCTGGATGAAGAGGAGGATGAGGATGCTTGTGCAGAGGGTGAGTAGTGCTCCAATCATGGCATCAGATCACATTTGTGGGACACAATCAGCAGCTGATAAGCCTTTTATTGCTTGTGGGAAGTGTTCAGTGTGGCCACAGCATCAGTCCTGAGCCTGGTTTGTGACTGAGATGGTTTTTGTCCCCAGCCAGGCTCCCAGAGCTCTTCTGAGGAGATACAGGAGGGGCTGAGCTTGTTTTCAGTCCCAGAACATCTGAGCTGTGTCTGGAGGAGTTGCCTGGGCAGAGATGTCAGCAGTGACTGGAGATGTTCTGTTTCACTGCTCTAATTGCAGTGGTAGTCAGGCAGTTGTAGGTTGAGGACCACTGGTGCAAAAAACCAGAAAACCTGGAGCTGATCCCAGGCATTGCTGTTCAAGCAAGATAGGTTCCTTTAAAAAGGAAAAATCTGTAGGTTTGGTGCTGTGCTGAAGAGAGGATCCCCTGGTTCTGTAGCCCTCTGCAACTGTCCCATTTGGGGTTTGGCAGTGGTTTGTGGTGATGCTCACTCTGTGGAAGAGCAGGGCCCTAGGGAGCAGGAAGCAGTGCAAGTGGAGAGCTCCTGGCAGCATGATTTAGATTCCAGCTGCTTTTGAGTCACAACTTTGGTTAATTACAACTTTGGTTAAATGGAATATTATTATCCATAACTTATCTTGCAGTAAAATATTTAGGACTACTCAACTTGCAATTAGGAAATTACTTTCTAAAATCAGTTACCTTTTATTTATTTTTTTAATCTTTATGCTCTTTTATACCAAATCAGCATAAGGTGAGATGAGGCCTTGACCAACCTTGTCTAATGGAAAGTGCCCCTGCCCGTGGCAGGAGGTGGAGTGAGATGATCTTTAATATCCCACCCATCCCTTTAACATTCTGTCATTCTGTGTGGGCTTTTGTTGGGGTTTAGTTTGTATTTTTTTTTTTTTTGCTACAGTGATTTTTCTCATCATCTTGAGCTCTCAAACCGACTGGGTAAAGCTCCAATTGTAACAAACTCATTCCAGCTCCTTATTGAAGTCCTAATTCCCAGTTAAGGGATAGGTGTGATAAGTAGGCTGACACCTGAATTATCTAATTAGGATATGCCTCAATCCAAGGGCTTGCTGGGCCCAAGTTAATACTTTGCACAGAAGTAATTCCTTATTCATGGGCTTGGTAATTTTTTAGCTCTCCTGCCATCCCTAATGATATTGCTGGCTGAGTCTGGAAGCTGAAAAGGTAAAGCTGCTGCTGATATTAAATTCATCAATCCTCCCAGGCTTGGCAGCAGCACACAGATCTGTTCAGGGGAATCTCCTCTCTTTCCTTTTTACTGGCTGAAGTTGAGTGTTTTGCTGTAGCCATCTTTTCCATGAATCTTGGGAAACAGAGATACATTCTTCCTCACCTCACTCTGTTCCTTTAAAAATAAGAACAGGTCAAGGAGGCCTAAACTAAGTTTGTGCCTCAGCCCTTGCAGTAAAAAGCATGTTAGAAATGATCCAACTGCACTTAATGACATTAAGCATCTTGGCAGCTGTGGAATGGGCTTTTACAGAGTCCCTGTTCTGTGATCACCTCAAAAACAAAGTTTTCTCTGCAAATTCCAGTACAGTGTTGTTTCTGTGAAATACTTGATGCTCATAACTTCTGTCCTGGTTCTTGAGCACCTTTCCCAGAAATCCCAACCCAGACAAGAACTTGTCTTTCTTAACTGCCCATTTGTATGTTCATATTGCTCTGTTCCTTACCCACTTATCCAACTAATTCTGCTGGGTTTGGAACCTTAACTAAAAACACATCAACAGGTGAGCTGGATTTATTGTCTTCCTTATTTAGAAGATAAGGTATCCAAAAGGAAGATGTGGTGTCAGGCCAGGTAAATTCACATCAGAACCTCTCCTTTATTTGCTTCCTGTGGTTCTCCATCTCTGTCACAGCATGGAAAGCCTTAGAGGGCATTTTGAGGTGGGACAGCTGTTAAATCTGTCCTCTTGCTTTGCTCCTGATGGATTTTACTTTATTTTTTAGCATTCTTGTTAACACAGCTGCAGTGTCAGGAGCCTGCTCATCAATTTCTTTCAAACTCCAGAAATACTTTATTTGCTTTGCCTGACATTTTTTGTCCTTGCTTATCACTTCTTTCAGCCCTCCCTCCCATCTTTTGTCTCCACATCCTCCATCATTCCCAGACTGAAAAAGCAGAGCACTTTTAGTCTTCCTGCCATATTTGAGACTTTTTCTTTCCTTTCTGTCCCATCCCTATTGCCTCAGAGTCTCCATGTTTTGTCTGTTTTCCCCTTAAAGTGGCTGAATAACCTTTTGGTGCTGATTTAATTTCCCCTAAAATCGAAACCCACTTGTCTTTTGGCAGTGCTCCCTTTTTATTTCTGCTTTCCCACTGAAATTGTAGCCCTCATTGCTGACCTGTTGGAACAGTCATTTCTTGTACATGTTCTCCCTTTTCTTTCCAAGGGTTGGTTTTGATCCAAAGAGGGCAAATCCTTGTTGGGTATAGAGCTGTGAGGTAGTTTTTAGTTTAGAGAAGCAAATCAAAACCATGGTTTGTCATGTCCTCCATGTTTCTGTGGTTTAAGAAGTTTAAAGTTCCAGGTGTTTTGTCATTTGTTTATGGTTTTTTTTTTTCAAATGTGGCTCTTGCACCCAAGACCCTTTAGTTTCAGATCTGCTTCTCCTTTGTTTCATGCCTCCAGTACTTCCAAGATCATTTCCTAAGTTCTTAGCTGGCTCTTCTCAGACTTTCATGGCAAGCTGAAAGTTGTATTTCCTCTTGTTTTATTTCTTCTTCTAGTGACACTGCCAAATCTTTATCCATACCCAGCTCTAACCCTGTGTGTGGGTTTTGTTTTGAGCCTGTTTTGGAGAAAGAGGATTTTTTTTTTTCAGACTTCCCAAATCTGAAAAACACCAGGTTGTGAATGGGATTTTTTTTTCTTTTTTTTTTTAAATCAAAACAAGTAAAAGGAGGGGAGGGCACACAAAGGAGCTGTTTGTGCCTATGAGCAGCTGTGCTGCAGGCATTCAGTGGGCACTGCTGTGTTCTCCTGGAGTGGGGATGGCTGGAGGTGTGCTCCAAGAACCTGCTAATGGACTTGTGTGCACCCCGTGGTGGTTTATTGCCATAATGAGGGGTTGGTAGTAAAAAGAAGCAGGGGAAATGGATGGGCAGAGCAGTTTGTAATGGAATGTTTCGTGAGGTTTTCCTTGGGGGAGTTCCTGGCTGTAAAATTGGGATATGCCTTTGTGACCGAGTCACAGCAAACGTAAATTAGATAGGAGAGAGCTGGAAAACCATTCTAGAAAAACTGAAGGCACAACTGTTGAAAGAACTTGAAATCCCCAATTTCAATTACGTTTTTAGTGGGACCTTTTGCCAGTTAGTTGACTGAGATCAATCTGGTTGGTCTCAAACAAGTCTAAAATAATAAAAATAGATGGTAATAAAAAAATTTGTGGAAGGTGGCTTGGATAATGGACTAAGCTACTGCTGTGCTCAGACTTCCTGTCTGCAAGGATATTTAACTGTATCTAATAAGGGGATAATAATGCCCCCTTCCTCTTATTTTGTCTCTAGGTAATGTAGGAATCAATGAAGCTGTAAGAAGGCATAATGATTTATCTTCCTAAGATGCCTTTTGAGGAACAGTGGTTTCTCTGCTAAAGCAAGAGATTTTAAAACTTCTCTGGTATTTTTGACTTTGCATTTTTACTCAGAGGGTGGGGAGGCCCTGGCATGGGGAAATTGTGGATTCCCCATCTCTGGAAGTGCCCAAAGCCAGGTTGGATGAGCTTTAAGGTCCCTTCCAACCCAAACCATTCCGTGGTTTTGTGATTCCCTATGGGTGCAGGAGGGTTGGGTTGGGACTGTGCAGCTCTTTAACACACCTGGGGTTTCTAGCAGCATCCAGGTGCTGTGATCAGCAAGAGCAGAGTTTAATTAGTCTTTCATTAAAAGTAAAAGATGGAAAAAAAGGAATCCAGTCCAGTTGAGACTTTGAGGAAGGTATGGTCATGGGGTGGGCAGGAGCAGGATCTCTGGAAGTGTCTGTGGGTGAGGATGGCAACGTGATGATCAGCATTTTGGGTAAAGGCCAGGATTATTAACAAATGACTAAATAAAAGCCAGCCCACTCATAATTCCTGAGTGTCTCGCTGTTTGGAGCCTGATTTATGCAAAGTTGTGCTGAAACAAAGGAAAAGCAATCCTAACTTGCTTTTCATTTTTGGGGGGATCACCTGAAAATGTTGATCTTCAGTGGAGGCAGCTCGTGCAGCCAAACACTGCCTCTCCAATAGATGTCACTGCAATCAACAGCAAACAGAGATGATGCTCAGAGGGGAAGATGTGGCTTGGAAAAAGGCTTCAAGCTTTGTGAAAATAAAATATTGCAAAAGTAGTAATTGCAAGATTTCATGTTCTTGAATATAGCACCAAGTGTGTTCAGCACGGTGGATTTCCTTAGATCAGGCAAGAGCCAGGATTAGACAAATAGAGCAGAGACTTTCATTTCTCAGCCCTGTGCTAATCTCTATTTAATGTGACTCTGTGCTGCTAATCTTCTTTTCCCATTCTAGTTCTGACCCATAATTAGCTCAGATACGTGGGGGGTTTGTAACCAGCCCTAACATCAGATGCAGAAGGTGCTGGGCAGAGCCACAGAGCTGCTGTGCCACGCTGGGGTGGGTGAGGGAGGTGGTGTCACTGCACTCTGGGGCTCTGGGTTCCTTTGGGGTTTTGTTTCTGGGCTGGTTCCTTCACTCCCTTTGTGAATCACACACACAGTTATCATCTGATGAAGTATTGCAAGAGGAAATTACATTTTTGATGAAGTAATAGTAAAATTGCAGCTGGGACTTCTTGTGGTTTTTTTACTGTGTGCTTGACATAATGCACTGAACAGATGGCTGTGTGTGTGCTGTGAGACATATTCTAAAGGAAGGACAATGAACTTTAAAAATGAACAAATTAATGATATTAACGAAATAACTGAGTATTTTGAGTTGTTTTAAATGTAGCTTTTGGAAGAGAGAATTAGTAGGACTTCCCAAAATAACGAAGTATGTTTATAAATTCAGAGAGAGATTTTTATCTTTGCTTTTTTTTTTTAATTACTAAATGAAGGATTTTGAGTCTTTTCAGCGTTTCAGTTCAGCATTCATTGCAGTGAAACTGATACTGCTTGTTTGGGGTTTCAACAAAACACAAGTTATGATGAAGTTCGAGCCTTTTTGTGCTTGTAATGACAGATTGGTTTTGTTTTCTGACATTAAAAAAAAAAAAACAAACCCCAAAACAAAACAAGCAAACCCTGTGCCACGAGCACACATCGGTGTTGGGAAACTGCAAGATTTGCAGCATCGGGGGGGAAAAAAAAAAAACGGATTTAATGAAGCCGTTTGTGGGAGAGAAATTAATTTTTAACCCCCGTAGCTCTCAGGAAGAAGGATGCTCAGGTAAATAAGATTATTAACTGCTCCTTTGCCATGCAGTGGGTCATTAAGCAGGAAGGCAACCTGCAGCTCGCCAGCCACACAGCCTCGTGTTTGGGGATGGAGATGTCATTGGGATGCTGGCAGAGCACAAACAGCAGCTGGGAGCATCCGTGGGTCAGATGTGGGAATCCAGGGATCTGCTGCTCCCGGCGTGCTTCCATAGGCAGCTCTGCTCTGCTGGCAGATGTAACTGTGGGAGCTCGTGGGCAGCCCGAAATTAATGTAATTGATGGCATCTCGTAATAGAAACAGACAGACGGTTTGCCCTTAAGGAGAGAAAAATCTCAGGAAAATAGGCCCAAGGTCGTCAGAAGAAAGACAAGCCCCGAGCCTGTGTGTGATGAGGATTTGAGCTGCTTACAGCCCTGAATGTTTGTCAGGAATGCAGATTTCCTGAGTACATGCTGGTACAGCAATGGTACAAGGGGGTTTCCCAGGTAAGGATTCGCATCTATCTCTGTGTCGTGTTTGTTTCCAGCAAGTCTTTTTTGAGTATTTTTAGTGATAATGTAGAACTAGTGAAGTGCTGGAGAAAGCAAATAATAGCAGAGATTTCTTTTTTTTTTTTTTTCTCCTTCAGTTTGAAGCATGGACAATATAGCATGATTGGAATATCGAATGCATTTAATATCTTTAAAATATTTTCTCCTGTGTTTGCTTATAAATCATTGCTTCTGTGTATGCCAGTGCTCAACATTCTTGCATACAAAACTGACTGGAGCACACAGTGCTTAAAGTATAAGAATTCATAGCATTAAATTTCTTGCTGTATAGAATAATCTACTCTTCCATAACTGTTATTGTAATGCAGAGACAGATGGCTGAATTTTCTTCACTTTGCTTGTTAAGAATGTGTTAGGTAAATGTTTTTAGACTAAAATAAAAAGCTGCTGGGAATCTAAACTGAATATTCAGCATTTTCGTGGTAGAAGGAAGGCAAAGCAAGAATAAAAGCAACGTGATAGTAAACAAATGAGCTATTTGCAATGAAGGATAATCTAATCTTTAAATATTGCCTGAGATTGCATTTGTTCTTAGGTAAGATCTTTTCTTCCAACACCAGCCAGGTACCCAGAGAACAGCACTGAAACGCTCGGCATGAAATTCACTGATTTGATGTTACAATGTTATTACATTGTCTGGGGCTTGGTGCAGGTGGCTGATGTTGTGTGGGATCTTTGATCTCGCTCCGGTGCTGCAGATAAGTAATTTCAGATAGGAGATAATGTCTGAGGTATAAATCTGTAAGCACAGGTACAAACTTGCTAAGAGAGGATGATCCAAGTGGGTCTTTATGCATTGCTCTCACCGAAGTCCTCTTAATATCACTGCAGTGACTTGCAACTAAAAATATGTTAAAAGGATGTAAATATTTAAGTAGATAAATGAAAGGCAGACACCGGCTCGTAAAAGGTGGTTATGTGTTTATCTTCTTGACTAATAACCTGATTTTTAGATGGGAAGATATCTCTTTCATCATTACCACCGTAAATGATGTTGCTCCAGCGCACAGAGGGAAAAAAAAAAAATTAAAAAGAAAACTCCACAGTGCCTCATGTCTTGCCCAGACTAGCACAGCATTGCTTCTAGTTAGAATAGAGAGCAGATTATTTGCATAATAGCTCTGTAACAAAATGATCTGCTCGGTTTAAGCAGTAGCTGCTCCCAGTACATAGAGGAAGTAAGGCTCTAGCAGAAGGGAAATAAAAAAAAATGTCAAATGACAATAATTTTACTCTTTACAGACATTACTGAGTTTTGCACAGTATTGCAGCAATTCAGGCAGCTGTCCAGAATCACTTCTTGAACTGTCAGGAGAAAGTTGAAATTATTTTTTGTTTCTCAGTCTGAGGACTTTGATTCTCCCTTATTCCCTCTCATGGCTTAGGGGCCGCTCATCAGTTTGAGCAGGAGTGTAATTGCTCTTTATCAGGGTAGGTGGCATTTAAAGAGCAATCCAGAGCATTTATCTCTAGGTGTGCTGGCTACTGTGGCAGGCCAGTGAAAATTTGCTTTATGCCTTGTAGTGGCCACGTGTGAATTGAAAACTGATTGCAAGATAAAGACATTAGGAAGGAAATCTGTGTGCAGATATATTTGTGTGTGTGTGTGCTGGCTGCATCAGATGAGCAGCTCTATTTTATCACCAAATTCAGAGCACTTTTGCCAGATTGGCTTTAGAGAGGAGAAGTGGCAGCTGGCTGAAGGGCAGGTGGTTCTTTCTGCTGCCCCAGAAGCAATAATGAGCTTTTTATAATCAGTGTGATGATGTGCATGTCTGTTTTCTTCATCAGTGCTTGGAGGTTGTGGCTTGTACTCCCCTCTGCTTCCCAAAAGAAGTTGTTAGAGGAATGTTGTAATCTGAGGTTGCCCAGGGAGCTGTGGCTGCCCCTGGATCCCTGGAAGTGTCCAAGGCCAGGTTGGACACGGCTTGGAGCAGCCTGGGATGGTGGAAGGTGCTATGCCCAGGGCAGGAATGAGATGAGCTTTAAGGTCTTTTCCAACCCAAACCACTCCACGATTCTGTCATCAAGGAAACAGCAAATTTGGGTTGGGAAGGGATGGGGCTCTGCTCCCCAGAGGCAGGGAGTCAGCACCTCCCTGGAGACACCCCTGAATCCAGCTGGAGAATGGGAAGGGATTTCCAGCATCAGATGGCACATCAGGTACCACAGGGCTGTGAGCTGCCAGCCCTGTCCCTGCCCTGCCTGTCAAGCTGGAGCTGGAGATCCCAGGGCAGAGTTAATGTTCATCACATGCTGGGGTTGTTTTGGGAATGAAAAGGAGAAAGGAGCAGTCAGGAGGGGTTTGTCAGTCAGGAGGGCACGAGAGGGGCACAGCACAGGTGAGGGGACTGCTGGTGGTCCTGGGCTGGGGGAAGGACAGGAGTGGGGGAGGACCCTGCTCCTCTGCTCCAGGCAGACAGGCCAGCACTGAGCCAGGAGCCATCCCAGCAGCTGAGCCAGCTGAGCTGGACACCTCCTGCTCAGGTGATGAGTGTTGCACTGCCAGGGGACAGAGCTGCAGGTGAGTTACAGGCATTGTCTGAAGCTGGGAGTGGGAAACCTTGGCTTTGCCAGGGCATTTGTGATTGTTTTGTAGGTACTAAGTGCTTTGAGCAGTGGGGTTTTTGTTCTGTTTCAATGCATTAGGTGGTTTCAGAGGGGGTTTGTGTCCCTTTAACGAAAAAACAATCATGGTAGTTATCACAGATTTATAAATTCTGGTGCCTAAGTAGGTTTTTTTACCCTGTAAATACTTGTATAGTATCCTGAACTCCCTATCTCTAGAAAAGTACAGACTTCCCACTCCTTAGGGTGAGGTGAGAAATCATCATTTCCATGGTGTGATGGTCCTGGGAATATTACAAGGTACTGAAGATAAATTCCCATACTTGCAGTGTGCTGTCACTTAGTGCTGAGCCACATACCCCAAATTGGGAGGGATTTGAATGGAAAAGCCAGAGGGTGGCAAAAGGCACAGGGCATTTCCTGGTGTGCACTTGCATGTGGAGCTGAATTATGTCTTTATGTCTTTTAATGCTGTGCTGTGAGAGCAGAGAGGGATTTCACCTCCCACATGGCTTTTAGAGGCCTTGTGCCACTGAGCCTCCATCCCTCCAGGTGCTATGGGAGCAGGCAGCTCCCTTGGGTGCTGAAACATCACCACAGCTCTCCCTTGGGTGCTAAAACATCACCAAAGTGTCACTGCAGGCTGTGACAGCCCTGGAATCTGTCTGCCAGAGCTGTGACTGTGCTGTAGTCACTGCTCAGCCTCAGCAGGGAAGGAGAAAGGATGAGATTCCCTTGGTGCTCCCTGTGCCAGCCCCACCTCCACCTGGACCTTCAGATTTGACATTTTCCTGCACTGAACTATAAACCTTAACGCAAACTTCTGGACCAGAAACTTTTCTTTTTTCCCTCAAGTGTTTGGCAAAAAAATCTGGTTTAAACCCATGAGGTTTGGCTGTAATTTCCTCCATCCATTTTGTAACCTGTTATTCTTTTAGGAAGATGACAGATTATTTAAGGATTAATGCACTTTGTTGTGCATCATTAATGGATTTAAGTGGACAGTGCTGTAATTTTAGAGCAAGAGTTCATTTCAGGATTGACTTGTTGGAAGTGTAGATCATGTAATTTTTAAAATATTGTTTGTACAGAAGATATGGGTTTTTTAAACACTGTTTTGCAAAGGCAGAAAGCCACAGAGGGAGCCTCAGTGGTGCTTAGTGAGGTATCCCTGAAGGGCTGGGGGTACCTTTTTCCCCTGGAAGGGGAAAAAATGGGATGTGATGGATGAGGGAGCAAGGAGAGCTCTGGGCAAGGATGAGCAGGGGCAGCTTGTGAGCCAAGGCTGGGAAAGAGGTGGGAAGGAATTTTGTGAGGAATGGGGAGCTCAGCAGAGCCTTTTGGGGCCAGAAGGATGTGGCTGCTGTTTGTGTGTACAGGAGGGATGCTGTGGGATGGGGAAAGTTGTGAGGGTTTTAATGAGTGCTGAGTGTGCAGGTTTTAATGAGTACCACAGCTAATGAACTTGGAATCCTGCAGGGTTGTGTCTCCCATTTGCCTGGCTTGGGTGTTGAGGAAGGTGTGAGCTCCACTTGGAGCTTTTCCTGTGGCTGGAGCCTTCCTGAGGCTTTCCCTCAAGAGAATTCCCTGACTTTATTAAAGTGTGAGCTCACAGCAAAGCCTTTCCCCCAGTCAGGGTGTTTATCAGGTTTCCCTCCTGCCTATTTTCATGGACTTTTTATTGCACCTTTGAGACCCCTGCTCCACCATGAGATTTGCTGCCAGTCCAGAGGTTTTGGGGCCAGGAGTTTGGATTGCACAGAAAGGGGGGTGGTTGCATATGCTGTGTTCCTGTAGAAAAACAGAATAAAATTAGCTACCTCATTAGAACTACACTTAATTTCTATTAAGAGGCTGAAATATAATTAATAAACACTGGAGCATGACCCCTGGACTGCCATTGGGAAGGCCTGGCATCTCTTTGGTGGGCTGCCATCTGTTGGATGTCTTGCTTGGCCATCTGTCAGAAGAGACACGAGGCATCCTGAGACTTGTGGAGCTCCACGCCACAGTTCCCAGAGGTCAGGTGGCCATGTGAATTTAAAAATAAAATAAACCAGAAAGCAGGATCCACAGAGTTCCAGCTCACCCAGAAGACAGTGTTTATCGCTGAAGAGTAAGTTGTGGATGCATCTGAATCATCTTTTTTGGAGGCTAAATTCCATAAGAGGGAAAAAAAAAATTCAATTGAATATCAAGCCAAGAGAATTACAGTAAAAATTACCATACCCCACTCCTACTTTTCCCTCAGGCATTTATTTTTTAACTTTCTCTTAGTTGATTTCCTCCTCCAGTCAGAGTGGAAAAAGTGAGTCTATTTAATATAGTAAAGTTTATCCATTTAGCTCTTCCTCCTGGATTAATCCTTGGAGATGGATTTCTTTTGCCAGAAGGAAAAAGAGAGAGTGCTTGACATATTGCAAGTCTCTGCTCACGTTCATCATCAATTTCCTGGTTATAATTGTGTTCATTTCAAAAAATGCCCAAAGCTTAATGCATTAATATCTTTATTTCATTAAATACATTAGAAGAGAAGCTATTTGTTGTCTAATAACATATTTTGGTACTAAAAAAAAAAGAAATTATCTCTTCTAATACTCTGTTAACTTCTTTGTGATACAGTTTTTCTTCTGCAGAAAAATTAATGCCTTGCTTAGCATCTCTTATTTGAAGGAAAGGTGTCTGACCCTGGCACTTTTATTTGACTTTCTTGTGGAAGAGAAAACAGATCTGCCAGCCTCTGTCCTTTGGAGAGCTTAAAAATAATCAGAATAGAATTTCTAATACAAAATATTGTTTTATTTAATCAAATCTGTCAAGTGTTATGATGTCATGAGTGCAGCACAAACCTGATTAACTTCTCCAATGGACTCTCAGGACAGCTGATTAAATAAGATTTATGGCTTATTTAGGGAGAGCGTGCAACTGCTTTATGATTTCACAGGATTATTCAGTGGGGGATTTGTGTGGAGAGGAGTTGTTATCCCTTTTTTCTGTCCAGGTTCCCCTGCCTCACCTGATGGGGATGGAATTTGGCAGCTGTAAATGCAGAAGTTGCTGCCTGACCAACACCTGCAGTGCTAGAAAAAGATCAGTGTTCTCATTAGCACTGGGTGCCTACTTATCTTCAATTTATGTCACATAGGACAGTTGAAAATTCTTCCTAAAACTCTTGCTGTCTCATTTCCAGAAGAAACCTTTGAATGAATTTTTTATTTAGTTGGTGCCTTTCTCTTTTGGAATAACAGCCATAACCCAGCAGTGTGTTTTCAGCCTGGAAGTTTGTATTTTGGTGGTTTATCTATGTGAGAAGTGTTCACTTTGTCATCCTCTCTAATGTTTTGCTGAAAACCTCCTCCAGGATGGAGGAATGGATTTGTAGGAGTCTGGCATGAGAGCTGACTTGGACAGAGGAGGGAGGAAGGATCTTCTCCTCCATCTCCACTTCACCTGGGCTAAAAAATGATCTAAAATCAGAGTGCTGGGCTGTGATTAACACCTGAGACACCCCAAATTGGGACGTGGTAGCTGAAGAGATGGAAATACACAGCAGGAGAGTGGTTATTGTGTCTTTATGAACAGAAAAGGCCTCAAAGTGGAATTGTGGGTGTGCATTTGTTTTGTTCCAAGGCGCACAAGTCTGCAGCAGTGCCAGGTGTCGCAGTCATTTTTCACTCGTGTTTCATTTTACCTCAGCAATCAAAGGCAAGCCGTGACATTGGGAAACTCAGGTTTGTACCCAAACACAGCCTCTGATGACTCAAGGGCAATTTGGTAGCTCAAAACTCAACAGTGGTCAGGTGGTTTGTAAATGTTTGAGGAGCTGTGAGTTGTTTGATGGAAGGCAAAGCAGGTGTGAACCTAACAAAATACTAATAGCTGCCTAATTTTAAAAAAATAACAAAAAATAGAGGAGATGAACCATCTGAACAGCATTGTGGGGTTGCTCATGTCTTTTCCATAAGTGAACTCACTGTCACCTCATTTCCTCTAAAAGCTAGATACGCAGCTTTTCAAATATTTAGCTGCGTTTTAATTTAAATTGGCTTTGCATTTCATTTAAATCAAACATTTTCTGCCTTTAACATGCATTGGAAGCTTTAAAAGGCAATCTGCATGGAGATCTGAGCATGCTCTAACCCATTAGCATAATTTTCCTGAATAGCTTTTTTCATTTCAAGTATGTGTGCACCCAGAGAATTGAGAGGAATCTGAACCCAGCACTGACCGTAGTAAAATCCAGTTTTTGCCTTTTTCCTCAGCAGCCTGAAACAAAAGAGCTTTTCTCTCCACAGCCCCTTCAGCAGGAATGAAAATAGCTTATCAAACCTGAGCAACTTGTTAGGGGCTGAGAGAGGATATTTTTCTTTGCTGGCCTGCTGAGTAAAAGCCGGGAGTGTGAAGCTGAGAGTTGTCAGCTGGAGAATTGGGGAAGTGTTTGTGGCCATGGTGGGGTGGCAGAGCCTCCTCTGAGGGCACTGCACAAACGAGCTGTGTGTGAAACCCAGAGACACACCAAAGTGGAAATTGGCCCATTTAAAACCAGGTTTGAGCACCCAGTTTTAAAGGAAAACGTGGCAGTGAAGACGTTTTTCCTGGTGTTAATCATAATTGGCGTTTTTATTACGAAGCTGTTGTTTGTGTTTTAATTGTGTTCCCATTTCTGTCCAAATGTAAACAGGTAAATGAAGTTGGGAAAAATGTAAAGTATAGAGGGAAAGTTGTTCACAATATCTGATGAGATTATTTAACCAAATATATCATAAATTTTATATTTCCTTAAATGTTTATATAGCCTATATATATACTTAAAACACCTAGATCCCCATAGTAGGCCTGAAAAAGGAACATGCAATGTAAATACAATAGTTTTGATGCAAGTAAATCTATTTTTGTAGTAACTAGCTTGACAGTTACAATCAATCTTCAGCAAAACAACTAGAACCTAAAAATAGAAATTAGACCATTTAAAACCAGGTTTGAGCACCCAGTTTTAAAGGAAAACGTGGCAGTGAAGACGTTTTTCCTGGTGTTAATCATAATTGGCGTGTTGGTGTGTGGCGTTTTTATTACAAAGCTGTTGTTTGTGTTTGAATTGCATTCCCATTTCTGTCCAAATGCAAACAGGTAAATGTAGTTGGGAAAAATGTAAAGTATAAAAGGAAAGTTATTCACAATATCTCACGTGATTGATTAACCAAATATATCATAAATTTTATATTTCCTTAAATATTTATATATCTTATATATATACTTAAAAGACATAGATCCCCATAGTAGGCCTGAAAAAGGAACATGCAATGTAAATACAATAGTTTTGATGCAAGTAAATCTATTTTTGTAGTAACTAGCTTGACAGTTACAATCAATCTTCAGCAAAACAACTACAACCTAAAAATAGTAAAGGGAATTAAAATTTATCATTAAGATTGCCATTGAATTAATTCACAGCTGAAGTAGCTGATCATGATCAATCTTCTGTGGGGTTCTTGCTGTTTAAGGTTCTCTCTGTAATTCCCAGCCCAGCTCCCTGGGCATTTTCCTGGTCTTTACAGTCCCAGTGATTCATCCAGCTTTAATCTGTTTAATCACTGTCACAGCATATTTAAAAACTGCTGTGCAAGCAAACTTAAGGTTTCTGGGGTGGGGGTTTTTAGTCCTAAAGTTTAATGTAGTCACTGTCAAGAGGCTGTGACGTGGTTTTGTTGTGTCACAGGGCTGTGCTGCCATAGCAGAGAGGGTTGGGGCTCTCCACCATCTCTTATCCCAGTGCTCTGTGTCATTTCCTCCTCTTCACCTGCTCTTGCACAACCAGCTCCCTGGTCTTTTTTTATTTTTATGGCTTGTTAGTGCAACTGTTCTGATTTTATGCGAAGTTTTACATTGTTTGGGTTTTTCCCTACATTTCACAAAGCGTGGCAGCTCCCCTGGAGACCTTCCTTGAAAGAATGTTTTGTAGATCTTTGGACTCATCAACACAGGCTGTGTTTGCTGCTCCAAAAGTCTTTATTATTAAATTCAAATTTCTCTAGTTTCTGGAGGATGTTCAGGCTGTTACTGCAGGTTCTTAAATTAATCGAATTAAATGAATCACTAAGCAAGAAATGTCTCATCACCTTGACTTCTGAGAGGTGTTGTCTGTGCTGCCTCTTGCAGTAACTTACCACTGGTCCCCTAAAAGTCTTCATTAGCTAACAAACTCTCAAGTTTCTGACAAGAGTCTGACGTGGTTCTCTTTAATTAGACTCCATGCAGAAAGATTCCAAGATAATGCCAGTCGCTTTGTAGGAACATCATTATTAAGGATGAAACACTGTCAGGATCAACTTACATTATTCCTGTCAGGGGAGGAAGCATTTAAATGTTCACAATATTCATTTGTTAGCGTTGAGACCAAGTGGGGGGAGAGCAGTGGATTAGAATTCCCAATATTCAGGCACATCAAATGAACGAGCAGTTTTCAAATCCAAATGTAGGGAACGGGTCATAGATCCTACCAGAGCAAAGTGAGCAAGGCACAAAACCTGCTCCTACCAGGAGCTCCCTCCCAGCTCCTGAGATCCTGTGGTTCTGGGAGAGGAGGTTAGGCAAGAAATTTCTGTCCCAGTTGGGAGATATTCCCCAGAACTGAGTTGTGCAAGGGGTTGTTAAATCTTCATCTGTTGCAGCAGCTGGGAATTGATGCTGGTGCATCCTCACGGATCCCTGATGCTCAGTGCCAGGTGACAGCTGGAATTTCCCTGGGACTTTGCAGCTTTTCCTGATGTTCTTGCCCTGTTCTCACAGCCAGGCTTTCTGGAGAGCAGTGTGAGGCAGGAGCAGGGCTGTTTTCCTCAAGCTGCAGCAGAGATAACTGAGCCTTATCTCCAGGATGCTCCCGAGCTGGGGAGCTCTGGAGAGTGCAGGGGGTTGGCTTTGAGTGACTTCAGCTGCATGGTGCCACAAAATACATTAGGATATTTACATTATGGGGTTTTTCTCTTTAAAAACCTTTTCTCTTCTTTTTTCTCTTAAAAAACTCTTTTCTCTTTTTTTTTTTTTTTTTTGGGTGACGTTCTGATTTTGTGCAAACCTCTGTAGGGCTTTAGCAGCTTCCCAGGGATAACATCTCACCCTGACCATACACAGCAGCTCTCATTGTAGCCTCACATTTTTAAGAATTTAATTACTCCAAAATGCCTTCAGTCTGGCCTTTTCCTGGCCCAGGCATAACCACAACGTGATCTAGTTTTACACATCACCATTTGCATCCTCACAGTGGATTTTATCAAAAAGACAAAAAAACCCCAAACAAAACGACTCTTTGTTGCTCTTTGATTGTGTTTAATCAAGCAGTGGCAGCATGATGCTCCAGTGTCTCCTCTCTGGAGGAAACACCCATTTTCCCAGAATTTCCAGTGCTTTTCCTCCCAAAGGGAAGCATCAGCTGAAGCATCAGAGGCACTCCCAGCTCAGCTCCAGTGAGTCACTGATTGCCACAGCACAGCACCCAGAGGAGGTCACTTCTGAGGAAACCCAAGTGCTTTCATGGGGGTTAATGCATCATTTGCAAGGCAAATGAGTGGAAGGATTGTGTGTGCAGGGGAAGGCAGATTCCCTTATAATCACCAATTATTAGCATGGGGATGCTCTATTTACCACCCTTCCACTAAATCTCCTTTTAAAAGATCCCAGATAAACATGGGTGTGAATAGACTCATCATGGCCTTCTCATCTAATTAAAAAAGGAAAAACACACAATATCTCTTTCTCAGAGGACTTGAATGTTCTTGTGCAATGGAGGTGCAGCCTTAGAATGAAGCTTTGGGCCTGAAGAAGGAAAAAAAATTGTTGGTAAAAACTCCATTTGTGCCAAATGTTGGTGTGAAATGGTGCAAGCATTGGAGGTGATATTTCTGATATTATGGACCACAGTTACCCTGGTTTTCAGTCACTTTTCTTGTGATGGTTCCCTTGATTGTAGGAAGAAGTAATTAATGGTTAACAGTTTCTAAATGCCACCTGCTCAGGCTGAAATGGCACTTGAATGGGATTGTGGAGGCTCTCATTATTCCCTTCTTCCTGGATGGGTGAACAAGCACCAGCAGAAATTTCCTGTAGAAAGTGATGTGAGGGACAGGTGGGATTTAAGGAGAATAGGAAAGTTTCCTTCTGTGAGCTGAGGATGAGAGCAGCAAAACAGGATTAGAGCCAGAGCTGGAGGGAGCAGCCAGAAGAAACTTGAAGATCCTAAATGAGAGCCCAAATCCTTCACACAAAACAAGAGGAAAAAAGGGAATTTCAGCTTAGGGTACGAATATTGTCTCAGGAGAGTTTAATGCCTGCTTGTTTTTTACTGGAGGTTGGTTGAGCTGTGTTTGTCAGGGTGTGCAGCTCACACCTGGGCTGTTTGGGGCACCTGGTGCACGCTCTCTCCCTCGTGGGATTTAAAAGTAATATTAGAGTATTTTGGCTGACAGTATTTTGGGGAAGAAGGGGCCGTGGAGCTCTTTTTCTTGACTGGGAGAAAGGGAAAATAGGAATGCTGAGTGTTTTTCTCTGCAAATCATCACTTCAGGTTTGGTAAATGATTTCTAAATGAAGCCAAGTGCTGCCAAAGGGATGTCAGAGGGATGTAGGGGGTGCTGAATCTCTGGTCAGGTGTGGAACTCTCTCTGCTCCCAGATTTGGAGATAACAGCACTTAAAATGATGTACCTCTCTCATCACCTGAAGGAGGGGGACTGGTGAGAACAGGATCTCTGGCCCTTCCATTTAGATTTTTGAATACAACTGCCCTATTTTTCTCATGCTTGCTGATCGCTGAGAGAGGAATTGCAACGATTTAATGGAATTTAGAAAAGCTTTACAGAAATACTCTTATTTTTTTCTTCAAAGCTTATGAAAGCAGATGAGTGCATCACTTCTGAGATAAGGTTTGAAGAACTGTCTGCCTCCTTGGAGCTGAATAGAGGGCTAGTGGGAAGATTAAAACAATAAGCTTATTATATTATTAGTAGTGGGAGAATTCTAAACCCCATTTGTTCAATTATGGTCCCTTCAATATGCTTATTTAGGTTCTTGTAAATTGTAATCAGTAAATTAGACGTGCTGCCCTCACAGCTCTAGGGTTAGCTTCCAAGGGACTTCCTACATTAATTTTTTTGAATGTTTGTGGTGAAATCAAGAGGGGAATTGGTTGCTTGATATGCAGGGTTGGCTCTGTGCAGTGGATGCTGCCTGCATTCTGATGTCTGTCATACCCAGTGAGGAGCAGTGGCCCTGGTGCTGCAGCACTGCTGCCTGAGCTCTGCTGGGAAGGGCCAGGGCTGGAACCAGGTTTTGTGCTCTGGGATAAAAATGGGAGATAAATGCATTAGAATGAGCACAGGCTGATAAATGAGATCTCCAAAAGCCAGCATATGCTGCTGATAAAGATCTGAGAGGGGTGGAAAATCCTCAGCATCACCTTCTCTGTTCAAATATCAGCTGTTGTCTCTCTCTGTGGTCTTTTTCCCCTTTTCTTCATATTTTCCTTGACATTTTTAATATTGAACATTTGGTACTAAACCAGATCACCTCGCTGAGTCATCCAGAGCTTTTTCTTTCCTCTTTTCACCTTTTCTGGATGGATTCTCATTTACATCACACAGAGACACCATTTTCCAAAGCAGCACCTCTTCCCTTTCAGCTCATTTAACTGGAGATTTCTGCAGGTTTGGGAAACAAGCTCTTCAGCCCTTTACAAGTGCTTTATGTATCTGTCATTTAAAGAGCCTTTTTGCCTTCCTGAGAAGTGGGTGTGTGGTTCTGGTGCTGCTGCAGATAAATTGTGTATTTGTTGCAGCACTAGATCATGCAAACTCCAATATCCTGACCATATTGTCCCCATTTATTTCTTTTATCTCTCTGTTTAATATAATAGGCGTAGTGGCTGAGGCAGGGAAACATATGCAGCAGCATAACAGTAGATTGTTCAAGAGCAGTTGTCTTCCATTTCCAGGGTTTCCCTTTGAAATGTAATTGTCTGCTAATATAACTGGGAAATATTGCAGGAGTGATGATCCCTAAAGCGTTCACTCCTGCTTTTGGCTCAGGCTACATCTGTGTGGTATTTTTTAAGAGAAGCTGGCTGCAGCATTAGCTGGTGAAATATCCTTGGTGTGAGATGTGTTTGCAGAAGTTGTGATGGGCATATTGTCAGCGAATGTGGAAACAGCCCCGTGCAGTGCCAAAACAAGAGACGCCCGGGTCCCATGTGTGATGCAGCAACAACAGAATTACAATTGCCTCGTGTAAAGTGTCTGGTAATGAAGGCAGATAATGGAATTCTTTGCAAAAGCAGATGCTAACTGGCTCCCCAACCCTAGGCAGAGAGCTGAAAACTGATACCAGCTGGAAGGGAGAAAAAACAGCTGAAAAAAAGGCATTAAAAAGAAGATGCTTTAGGTGCAGGTTTGTTTAAGCAGTAAATACTTGTTTAAAATAATCTTGTGAGATCCTTATTAAGAGGCAAACTGAGACTACCATGACAGTGCTGTAGGAAGTCAGCTGGATGCCCAGAGGATATTTGTATGCAGATTGGATGAGTAAGGCAGCACCGCTGGGAATTTGTTATCATTTATTGCCTGGCCAGGACAGCCCTTCCAAGGGCTGAACTGCAGGAGATGGGATTGAGGAGAGCCAGAACCTTCTGTTAGCCAGGGAGGAGGCAGCCTGTGCTAGGAGAGGGTTGATTTTAAAAGCAGGGGTGTCTCTACTTGTCCCTTCTCCAGGACAGTGGTGCCTCCTGCCAGGATGGAAATGGGGCTGGCACAGGTGCCTCCCTCCCTGGTCTCTCTGTTTTACCTCTTAGTCACCTCAGCCATTTCAAACCATGAAATAATTGCTTTGGAAGGGAATGTGATAATTTAGAATCAAGGGCTCAGTTCACACAGAGGCTTCCTTCTGTGTAAGTAAGGGATTTTTCCCACAAATAACGCAACGGGGGAAGATGCTTTAAAAAAAAAACCAAAAGAAAACAAGCCAGCCTCTTAACAAATAAAGCAAACAGCCCTGATCTCTGCTTTTTGCCCAGAGAAATTTTTGCTTTACTCAAAGGTTTGTTCCCACGGTGGGGCATTTTGGCACAGCTGGAGCTCAGAGCTGGCATTCAACTCACCAAGTTTCCAGACCAACGTGGGCAGACCAGGAGTTTTAATGGGACTTTGTTCCATCCCAGGCAATTGCCCAAACTACTGACTTTGGAAAGGACTAAAGCTCACTTTTAGCTCAGAAAGGAATATACATGTGCTTCTGAACTGCCAACATTCCTCCCATGTGAGAAAAGTCATTTTGGGGAGGAAACACCGTGGAATTACAGACTTACCCTCGGTCTCAGAGGCACTTGGTCTGCAGGCAGAGGCTGGAGCAGTGTGTGCTTGCAGGGCTGCTCATGCTGGGGAATTTCAAGTGGTTTTACTGGCAGGCCAGGAATGAGTTTTGAGTCAGAATCTGAGGATGGTGCAGCTTCATCTGCACTGCATTTAAATGTGTGTGTGTGTGTTCCTTGCTCCTTCAGCTCCTGCCTGTGCAGCCGGCTGTGAGTTGTTAAAATTATGCTTTAGACATGTTCCTTGCTCCTGGCAAGCAGCAGTGAGCTGTGTTAGCCGTGTACAACAAGCAGTGGAGGGAGCTGTGGCAGAGAGTGATGGACAGCAGCCCTCCAGCGCCGACTCTTCGTTTTAGCCACAAAAATGCAATCAATAAGAAAAACCCTTTTCTGCTGGTGCCCCGTTCTGGGCTGTGCTGCAGCTCCTCGCTGTGCTCTAATGAGTTATTTGTCTAATTGTGGTGGGCAGCAAATGCCTTAGGGGTCTTCAGGTCTGGACTTGGCCTTGTGGGCAAAGAAATTAAACCTGGGTGAACAAACCAGGTGTGGCTGTGTCTCCTTTGCTTTCAGAAACATTATTTTTGAGACCCTTCCTGTCTTGCTGTTCTGTTACTTAGAAGACAGAAAAGTTTCCAAATCCATGGAGCAAACAACACCTCTAATCACATGTTGCCCCCATTAGTTCAGAAATACATTAAAGAGCCATGCAGCTGCATGGATTGCCATGTAACACAGTTAAGTGAATTTTTGGGGGCATGTAATTGATAGTAACAAATGAGCTTTGTAATTTTTTTTTTTTTGGTGATGTTCTGATTTTGGGCAGATCTCTGTAAGGTTTTAGCAGCTTTCCAAGGATAACATCTCACCCTGTCTGTACACCCTGGGGATTTTGAGCATGGCAGGAAAATGCCAGCCTGTAACTACAGCTGGTTGGTGCCTGTGTTGCTCTAAGTGTGGGTAATTCTCTGGGTGCAGCTGGGGATGGGAAGCTGCTCTCCATGCCCCAGTGGGCCCTGCCAAGGCACAAGGGGCTGCTGCAGCTGGAGCAATTACTCAGGAAGGGCCCTTGGAGAGAAGAGCCATTGGGAATGTCCCACGTTCAGCTAAATCACCCTGCCAGCACAGGGGCTGTGGAAGGAACATCTCTACCCCATCTTCTTCCTTCTCAGCAGTTTTTTATTCACTTTTGGTTGCCTCCCTCTCACCTTCCCCAGCTCTTTTCCCTCTTTCTCGTTGTCATGGGAACATGCACTACAGCAGTTAAATCATACTATTAAAATATGCTCCCCCAGGAGAGTGGTAGTAGCTAATATTGATCTAGCTCCTGCTGCTGACTCAGGGATATGGCTGAACATATAATATCCCTTATTTCTCCTTTTCATGCATAATGCAGCAGTTTCTTTCACCTTGGGCTCTGTGCTAAAGGTGACAGCCAGCCACAGGGATATACTTTGACTTGATTTTTCAAATGTGCGGCCCAGCTGAAGGGTGTAGGTGGTGGTTTAAAGTGGCTTTAAAAATCTGAAAAGGGAAAGCAGACAGGAAAAGAACTGCCCTCCCCAGCAGTGGTGATAGATGTTTGCATGCCAGTGGAATAAGGTGTTCAGATTGACCTGTCAGCATCCCCAGCCACGCTGTGTGCTCTGAATAACTGTAAATACATCGAGCTCTGTCACAGGGATGCTTGAAATGCAGATGAAAGACAAATAACCACCTTAATATCAGGTGAGGCTGCATTTAAAAACGTAATCACTCATCTCCATTGTCACTGACATCTGCTCAGCGTGATCAGCAGAGCGTGCTGAGCAGAATCCTGAGTCACCAGGAGGAAGCAGAAGGTTTTACCTTGAGATGTGAGCCTGCAGTAATGTTTGAGCCATTAAGTGCTTCAGTTTCCCCGCAGTGGTTAATTAACCAGCTCGAACTTTACGAGAGTTTCCTGAATTTGATAGGTTTTGTAAGGTAAAGGTGCCTCTGGAATTTCCTTGTTTACCCTCCTCTCAGAAAAGTTTTGGTTTGGAACCAGGCTGTTGGACAAATAATTAAAATAGCGTGGGTTTAATGTGAACAGTATTTGCAGCTGATGCTGCATTTTGCTGCGTGACTGATACACTCAGAGAAAATGGTATTTTAGAGTCTGTGCTGAAAAGACCTCTGTTAAAAACACTTATTTGCTGAGAAGACATAAATTTCTGGCATATCTGTGTGTGTTGTTGAACATCTGTGCCTGGCTCACTTTCTGCCCTAACTCCCTTTATGTCTTGACCTCCCCAGAAAAAATCAGGCAGAGATATGCAGATCTCCCGGGAGAATTGCACATCATTGAGCTGGAGAAAGACAAGAATGGGCTGGGGCTCAGCCTGGCTGGCAACAAGGATCGCTCCAGGATGAGCATCTTCGTGGTTGGGATCAATCCCGACGGCCCCGCGGGACGGGACGGGCGGATGCACATCGGGGATGAGCTCCTGGAGGTAAAGTTGTGTCCTGGGTGCTTTAGGGATGAGCTCCTGGAGGTAAAGTTGTGTCCTGGGTGCTTTAGGGATGAGCTCCTGGAGGTAAAGTTGTGTCCTGGATGAACTCCTGGGGATGAATTCCAGGAGGTAAAATTGTGTCCTGGATGTACATTGGAGATGAACTCCTGGAGGTAAAATTGTGTCCTGGGTGCTTTAGGGATGAGCTCCTGGAGGTAAAGTTGTGTCCTGGATGCACTTTGGGGATGAATTCCAGGAGGTAAAATTGTGTCCTGGCTGCACATTGGACATGATCTCCTGGAGGTAAAGTTGTTTCCTGGATGAATTCCAGGAGGTAAAGTTGTGTCCTGGGTGCACTTTGGGGATGGATTCCAGGAGGTAAAGTTGTGTCCTGGGTGCACTTTAGGGATGAGCTCCTGGAGGTTAAATTGTGTCCTGGGTGCACATCGGGGATGAGCTCCTGGAAGTAAAATTCTTTCCTGGGTGCACTTTGGAGATGAACTCCTGGAGGTAAAATTGTGTCCTGGATGCACTTCGGGGATGAGCTCCTGGAGGTAAAACTGTGTCCTGGGTGCACTCTGGGGATGAATTCCAGGAGGTAAAACTGTGTCCTGGGTGCACTTCTGGGGATGAACCCCTGGAGGTGAAGTTGTTTCCTGAGTGCACTTTTGGGGATGAACCCCTGGAGGTCAAGTTGTTTCCTGTATGCACTTTGGAGATGAACTCCTGGAGGTAAAATTGTTTTCTGGGTGCATTCTGGGGATGAGCTCCTGGAGGTAAAATTGTGTCCTGGATGCACTTTGGGGGTAAACTCCTGGAGGTAATGTTGTTTCTTGGGTACACTCTTGGGGATGATCTCCTGTAGGTAAAGTTTCCTGGGCGCACTTTGGGGATGAACTGCTCAAGGTAAAATTGTGTCCTGGATGCTTTAGGGATGAGCTCCTTGAGATAAAATTGTTTCCTGAGTGCACTTTTGGGGATGAACTCCTGGAGGTAAAATTGTGTCCTGGATGCACATCGGAGATGAACTCCAGGAGGTAAAGTTGTTTCCTGAGTGCACTTTGGGGATGAACTCCTGGAGATAAAGTTTCCTGGATGTACTTTTGGGGATGAACTCCAGGATGTAAAGTTGTTTCCTGAGTGCACTTTTGGGGATGAGCTCCTGGAGGTAAAGTTGTGTCCTGGATGCTCTAGGGATGAACTCCAGGAGGTAAAACTGTTTCCTGAGTGCACTTCAGGGGTGAACCCCTGGAGGTAAAGTTGTGTCCTGGGTGCACTTTTGGGGATGAACTCCTGGAGGTAAAATTGTGTCCTGGATGCACATTGGACATGATCTCCTGGAGGTAAAGCTGTTTCCTGGGTGCACTCTGGGGATGAACTCCTGGTGGTAAAATTGTGTCCTGGGTGCACTTTTGGGGATGAACTCCTGGCAGTAAATTTGTTTCCTGGATGCACTTTTGGGGATGAACCCCTGGAGGTAAAGTTGTGTCCTGGATGCACATTGGACATGATCTCCTGGAGATAAAGCTGTTTCCTGGGTGCACTTTTGGGGATGAACTCCTGGAGGTAAAATTGTCTCTTGGATGCACTTTGGGGATGAACTCCAGGAGGTAAAATTGTGTCCTGGATGCACATTGGACATGATCTCCTGGAGGTAAAGTTGTTTCCTGGATGCACTTTGGGGATGAACTCCTGGTGGTAAAATTGTTTCCTGGGTGCACTTTTGGGGATGAACTCTTCGAGGTAAAGTTGTTTCCTGAGTGCACTTTTGGGGATGAATTCCAGGATTAAAATTGTGCCCTGGATGCACTTCTGGGATGAACTCCTCAAGGTAAAATTGTTCCCCCCCCCCCTTTTAGGGAGGGAGAGGCATCTTGAGCCTTTATTTAAAGCCTGCGAGTGGAATTAGGTGGCTGAGCGAGGAGCTGTGCTGATTTACACCAACTGAGAACTTGGCCTTTGGCAGGTGAATGTGTTTGCAGTGAAACAAAAATCACTGGCCTGTGAAAAGCAATGTCTTGTCAGCAAAGTCTGTGCTCTCAGCATGTTCACAAGCTCTGCGTGGGGAGGGGCTGTTGAAAGGCAGGAAGGGGACAGTAAATCAATCCTTGGAGTGCATGTGTGGTTTACAGGGAAATTCACACTTTACGTTAAAAAAAAAAAAGCCAAAACCCCCTCAACGTTGCCATATGTGTTTTTACAGATGACAGGGATATTCCCCATCCTGAAAATAAATTTCGTGCTCTAATCTGTTTTGATCTGTTGCAACTTAAAATACTTATTTTCTTTAGTTGTGTCTGGCACGAGCTCACCCACAAGGCAAGAGGGCTCGTTAGCAAGTGGAGTTATTTTGTCTTCACTTTTTCTCCAGTCTCCTTGCTTCACCTTCAGCCTGATTTCCTTCACTTCATCTGGGCTTTTTGGGCTGTTGCAAAATGACATTTTTGCTGCTGTACCTGCAGTGATTCCCCACGTCGTGATTGCTTCAGTGGTTTAAAAAAAATCATCCATCCCTGGGGATCTTCCCCTTGGAGAGAGGCTCTCACTGAGGAGCAGGGATTTGCTGACCTGCTGCTCTCCGTGGGTGGTGATGCTTTGATCTTTCAGCAGCTCTCTGTGCAATCAGAAAACCACCAATTTTTTTTTTCCACATTTCTTGACTCGAGAAAGAACAGTTTGACTGCCTGGGGTTACCCTGGGAATAGTCAGAATTGTCCAAGCATTTGTCATTGTCTAACAGTTCTGTAATTAGGGGGTTTCAATACACAAGAAAGGCCTTTTTTTTTTTGGCTATAAAAATACCATCATCTGAAGCTGATTTCATTTTAAGTGTGAGAAAAAGGTATGAAAGTTTGGACCATAATGGAGTAGGGTAAGAAAATTGCTTTCTCCTTCAGAATGATGTTTTTTCTATCCCTAAGGCTGAATTCTAATGGTAAAAGAAAGGAAAATCGTTAAATTTTGGGAGTGTTGAAAGAACTCGTGGCACTGTTTTCCTCTGCATATCACAGGTAGTTCCTGGTAGAGCAGAGGATGTAAAGTTAGGTACTTGAAAAAGGCACCATCTGAGATTAATCACATGTACCTCAAGACTGGGTTTTGCATGGGTGAGCCACGTTATAAGGAGCATTTCCCAAAGTGATGGTGTTGCCCTCATTCCTCTCCCTGTTAAGTTGGAAATAAAATGTTTGGGGTTTTTTTTTTTGCCTTCAGTAGAAGGAAAGTGAGAATCTCCATCTCAAAAATGCCAAGATCCAAATAAAAATTCAAGGAGACTTTAGTAACTACTTAGTTTGTCTCTGCAATCCAGTTTAAGATGTGCCACCAGTGGGCAGTTCGTTATAGGAAAGGATAAATTCAAACATCCTGCATTACAAAGGGATGGGTTGTGCATTAACCATGTGCAGTGAGATGACAGAACTTGAGTCTGCTTCTCACCTACCTGCATGTTTAAAGTATATTTGCATCTGCACCTTTAATTACACCTCAGTTTTCAGTACTGGAAGGTCTCAGCAAGAGAAGGGATTCACACCTTGGGAAGCCTCTGGCATTTCTGGGCTGTCCTGGGATGCCCCAGTTGGACAGTCCTGCTCCTTTAAAGCAGAGGATGGCACTGCAGGGTGTGCAGATTATTCCCCGTGGCTTTTGATGGAGTTCAGGTTAATGGGATGGCCATTTAGACAGATAGATATTACCTGTTCATTTTTCTTTTGCACTGGAGTTTGATTGGATTCAATTGAAGGATGTGGGATGCTGCCAGGCTGCCTCAGCTCCTTATTCATAAAATCTTTTGTTGCTGAACTAATGAAATGCCAGCTCACTTTTAGCTTCTGTTCAGCAAACCACAATAGCCTTTTTGGGTGGATGATCCTGGCTTGTTCTCACAGCCTGACACTGAGGGAAATGCAGGTCACGTAAAAAACCTTCGTGTGATGATTATTTTTTAATACCTCTCCAGTGATGTATTTTGGATGGGTATGTGGCTGCAGAAAACAGCTTTTTGAGGGAAGAAGGTCCTTTCATCCTACTTTTGTACCCATGGGAAAACTGCTTGGGTCAGAATTTGGTCCGTGCGCAGAAGAATATTCTTTTTCCCCAGGACACAAGTTCTGCTTTTCCATTTTTTTTCCAAGCAAAGGAACCATCTGTGGTGCTCCTGCCTGGCCCTCGTGCTGGTTTTAGTGCAGGTGTCTGCCCTGCTTGGTGCCTTGTTGGGCTGGGCTCGGTGCTGGGGCTGATTGTGCCCAGTGTGACCCTCAGCAGGTTCACCTGGAGCTGTACCTGTGCCTCGAGTCCTGCTGCTCCTCAGCTCTGCATGGGCCTGCCCTGGCAGGAGCTTCTGTTCACACTGAATAATCCACCCTGCTATCACCATTATTACCATTATTATTATTATTATTATTATCATCATCTCCCCCTGAGAGAGTTCTATTAATACACCAGGCTGTTCAGAGCACTCTTAAGCTGAATTACTGATGTTGGGGGTGTTCTGCCATCTCCCCTTCTCTTGCTGAAGATGGGGCAGGATTTGGAAAGAAGCTGTTCATGTGGATGTGGAGTTTTCCCTGCCCATGGCAGGGGTTGGAATGAGATGAGCTTTAAGATCCTTTCCCACCCACCCTTTTCTGTGTTTTATTCTGTGAAGCCACAGCACCTCTTGAAAGAGTAAAAAAATTCAGTTCAGAGTCAAAAAAATCACTGTAGAAGTTTGCCTGTTGTCCATTCTGGACTGTTGCCTGAGAGACAATTATTACATTTTATTTCTTTATGCCATTTTTGTCATAGCTCAAAGCCAGAGAGCTTTTGTGCTAAATGCATTTTTATTGCTATTTTATTTTAAGGTGCTTAGATAAATAGAAGTTATGCTGTAATAATATAATAGATACAGCAGTATTTTGCCCAAGTAAATGAGCTCCCCAGCCAAACTCACATTTCTGTTCTAAGATGTGGAGGATTGGCATTTAATTCTCAGTTTATTTGTTGTGGAATCACAGAACACAATCACAGAATGCTTTGGGTGTGGAGGGACCTTAAAATTCATCTCATTCCCTGAGCAGGAACACCTTCCACTATCCCAGGATGCTCCAAGCCCTGTCCAACTTTGCCTTGGACACTTCCAGGGATGGAACATCCACAGCTTCTCTGGACAAACCTCTCCAGTGTCCTTTTGTTCTTTTCAGGAGAGGATGCAAATCCTTTTTTTCTGTGTGCAGGTTTCCCAGGCCAGGCTGGGTTTGGGTGGTGATTTCCAAGCTGGCAGCAGGTAAAGCTGGGATGGGGGAGGTTGCTGGGCAGGAGGGCACGGGCAATCTGTGGCTTTTCCATGTCCTTTCTCCACACTCCCCAGGTGGGGAACCACAGGGATCAGCTGCCAGCTCGGAGCAGGATATTTTCTGTCCATACAGATTTTATGGTCTGTTGATCACTTCAGATGATGCACATGTTTGAACATGTGCCCAGCAAGAAATTTGGTGAGGAGAGGGAAATGCACACTCTAATTAGTTTTTCTCTCCAGTTTTTCCCCCCCCCCCCATGCTTTTATTATTTGGGAACTTGGTGTACTTTATGGGGTTTCAGTATGTAAAATTTGACTGATAAAAAAAGGGTTTGAAGCTTTCCCCATTGTTTCAGAGAGTCTTGAAATGCTGCAATTCCTGTGGTAAGAAGGAACCCAGTGCATTGTACAAAGAAATAATTATTACAGAAAGCTAAGCCAGTATTTTTACTAGCTTTGGGGTATCATTTAACTTGATTTTCATAAAAATCAGATGATACTAATTTTATGGATTTCCATTACTGCCACGTAGTAAAAACAGTGTGGGTTGGGTTTTTTTTTTTTTAATATCCATATCTAATGTTTCTCTTCTGCAAATTAAAGTTTGAGAAGCAAACAATCCTGGAGATTTTTCCCTCTGAACTCGAGAGCTCAGATTTCAGTGAGTTTGTACTTTCTGCTACTTCAGTGCATGAAACTGTAAACCAGAACTTTTGTAGGTGAAGGCAACAGGACATTTGGGATCTGTGATTAAATCTGCCATAAAGCAATGTGTGATTACATTAAAGGCTGAACTTGTGTGCTGACCTGACCTCATACCTGCAGCAAGTTTTTATCTTTCTCTCAGCTCTGCTGACTTTCCAAGGAGTTATGGAGAGAGGCATTTAAAGAAGACTTGAGGTTGATTTAGATCAGTTTATTTCTTTTGCTTAGTCGAGGCTTTGCTTTACTTTTCTAATCTCTACTGCAAAAAATAAAGCACAGATTTATAGGTTTTGACTCCCAGAGTTTTATTTGGTAAATCTGACGTGTTACTTTATTTAATATGAAAGATTCAAAATGGTGTTTCTTCTGAAATCCTAGATGTTCTTTTTTTGTTTTATTTAAGTAGGCTTTGGTGTTTTGCTCATCACTGGTATCCACAGCTAACAGAGCATTAATTAATTTTGCAAAAGAAAATGTACTCTTAAAAAAAAAAGAAAAATTAGTACTGAGTGTAATAACTCTGTAGGACAGTCCAAAACCTTGTGGAGATATATTACTTTGATTATGCTTTCATTTTGGAGTAATTAAATAATTATAACTTAGAGACCCAGCTCACAGCTAATTAAATTTTGGACTGTTTGATACATGTAGTGAACAGGATTAATTTAGCCAGAGTAAAGACTATAAATTTTAATCTAAGAAGTCTGCTGTTTAGGAAAATTGATGGTAACTTAACTAAATCCAAACAATTTGTAAAGCATACAGCATTCCCAGTGAACAATTTATTCTCAAACTTAGAGAAATTAAGTCAACAAACTCACTGAAAATTTCAAGTTGAGCTTGAAGTCAGAATGCAGCTGAGCATTCATTCATTTTTGCCACTGGATTTTTAAATTAATGGTTGATTAATGAAGCAGGAGCCAGGATGTTGCTTCTCACCCTGCCTTTTCCACTGTAGCAGTTGCAGACAGAACCATATTAATTCTTTGGGAATGGTGATATTATTAATTTTTAGACTTTTCTTGTGCCCCTCTTTGTACAATAAAAGGTAAAAGTTTTGCACTTCAATCCCAATCAGCAATCAAGTGTTAGGGGGTTTATTCTTGTCCTTGCATTGTCCTTATTTAACTGATGAACTTGCATGCTCTTTTGACCTGCTGAAAATAACATTTGTGAATATTTCTAATGTGTCTGACTGGCCCTTATCACACCAGGCTGGGAGACTTGGCCTGTTACTTCTTGTTTGAATGAAAAAAGAAATCCTTCTAAGATCACAAGCCCAGAATCCAATACAAACATCTGCAGTAACAAAAATTCCTTCTATAATCATGACTAAATTGTTCCTGGGCTCCGTTGTCGTTATTGTTTTAAGCAGCATTGGTATATCAAATGTGAATGTAAATATTATGTTGTAAATTTAGAGTGGGAGGAAAAAAACTGCAGTATTGAAGCATAGGATTGTTTAGGTTGGAAAAGTCCTCTGAGATGGAGTCCAACTGTTCCCCCACCCCTGCCAAGGCCACCACTGCCCCATGTCCCCAAGTGCCACCAGCACAGGGATTTTAAATCCCTCCAGGGATGGGGACTCCATCACTGCCCTGGGCAGCTGTGCTAGGGCTGGAAAACCTTTTCCATGAAGAAATTTTCCTTCTAATCAATCTAAGTCTCCTCTGGTGTAACTCAAGGCCGTTCCTTCTCCTCCTGTCCCTGTGTCCCTGGGAGCAGATCCCAAATCCCCCCTGGCTGTCCCCTCCTGTCAGGGAGTTGTGCAGAGCCACGAGGTCCTTCCTGAGCCTCCTTTTCTCCAGGCTGAGCCCCTTTCCCAGCTCCCTCAGCTGCTCCTGATGCTCCAGCCCTTTCCCCTGGCCACACTCCAGCCCTTCCATGTCCCTCTTGGACTGGGGACTCCAAAACTGATCCCAGGGCTGGAGGTGCCTCAGCAGTGCCCAGCTCAGGGGTTGGTCACTGCCCTGGTGCCGTGGCCACACCATTGCTGACCACTCCAGGTGCCATGGCCTTGCTGCCCCCCTGGGTCATGTCATGGCCAGGCTGTTTTCCCCTGAAGCTTCAACATTTCTTTGTGTCCAAAGCAGCGCTTGGTGTCTGCTGCTGTGCTCAGGTGGAGATCCATCACTGCAAAAGGGATGCAGCATCACATCCTTAAATTGTCCTTCATCCCCCTGACTCCCACTCCTGCTCCCTCCCTCAGCAGAGCTGAGGAGTCAGCACAATCTTAGCAGCCAGTTTTGCTAAATGGCCAGAGCCTGCAGGCAAAGCGCAGGAGTGTCTGTCTAAACATCTGGGCTGTTGTCACATCTGTGTGATTCTCCTCAGATCAAGCTGTTTTCCAAAAAGCTGGGAATAATCCTTAAAACCCATTCAAGGGATCTATGGGGAAAAAAAATGTTTCCTTCATTTGTGGTTTACTAATAAGAGTAAATTAGCTCTGCATTGGTTCCTGTTTTATATAGATCAAGATTTGGAGACCACATTTTCTTTGAGTCTTATCTCCTCATCCCACAGTAAACTTGGAAGTCTTGGTGGTATAAATCAGAACAAGGTGTACTCCTCCCTCCACTAACATGAAAATTGTTCTCTTTTAACAGATAAACAATCAGATATTGTATGGAAGAAGCCACCAGAATGCTTCTGCAATCATTAAAACTGCCCCATCAAAGGTCAAGCTGGTTTTCATACGGTAAGAACCGTTCTCACCAAAACATTTGTTGCACTTTAGCCTATTCCATGTCATATTTACATATTTAGCCTGCTTTGCACATGCTGAACTTTCTCAGTTCTCTTTGAAGCTGAATAAACCTTTTCCCTGACTATTTTCTTGGAACAATTGAAGAGTTCTCCATAATAATGTAAAAAAAAAATCAGATGGAAATGAATGCTTATTTTAGGGGTGTCTGCTGAAAACTTGAGCTATTCCTCTTGGGTTTGGGAGCTGCTTCTCCCACAGCTTCCTAAAGTGCTTTGGGGTGGTTCAGCACAGGGTTGGAGAGGGCAGCTTGTTCAGCCAGCCAGGAGGGAGTGGAAATGGTGCAGAGGCTTGGGAGTGCAGGGAGAGGATCAGGGATGAAGCACATGGAGCACGGGCTGGGTGGAAGTCTGAAGGAAACCTTTGTGTGGGCATCAAAAGAGGATTTTGAAAGTGAGCAAAGGGCTTGTCTGTACAGAGGGGGAGCCTGACTGTGCCAAGGAGCACTGGGATGGATTGTGTGGGCGGGAATATGCTAAAACATCCTTTCATCTGCATAAAAATTACATGTGGGCATTTTTCTTTTGCTCCGAGCATGAAAATTTTTCCTCTTTGTACATGAATTAAAGACACCTGCGTGCATTCCCTCAGTAGTTCAGGAAGTGCTGCTCCTCTGACCCTGGGCAGGAGGTCTGGGAAGAAGCTGCCTCTTTTCCCAGGACTCCTACATGCTTTAACAGGCTGGCATTTCACAGATGTGTACTTAGGAATAAATTCCAGCTGAGATTTCTGCTGGGCACTTACCCCCACACCACTTTATAAGGTGGTCTCCCCACCAACACATACATCACACTTGATATTGTTTGATATTCCTGGCTCATCCCCAGCCTCCCTGTGAACAATGTAATAATCTGTGGGTGAATGCATATAAATGTGTACATTTACTGCCACGGCTCTGCCTGGTGCAGCGTGCCCAGAAATGATGGAAGAGCAGCATTAGCACCGTGAGGAATGAGTTGCTCTCCTTGGCAGCCCAGAGGATCTGGAGGAGATTAATGCTCTTGCCTGCAGCTCCCCTGAAAATGAAACGTCACGTCCCACAGCTCACTCACCATTATTTAATTGCCTGTGGAAAATGTGTCTGGTTGGGAGTTCCAGAGGCAAAACCACAACTTGTGGAAGCCCAAGCTCAGAGTGGGGGCTCCTTGCAGCCTGCCCTGGTGCTCCAAGCAGAGCTCCAAGGAATGGGCCCTGCCAGACCCACCTCCCATGGACTGGAGATCCTTGGTTGTGAGAATTCATGCCTCTTTACTCCTCCAAGGTCAAGGCAAATAAAACTCAGGAGATGTTGGTTTTGACATCTCACTCTGAAATTTATTATCCTTATCTATTACAGACTCATGAGATGTGAGCTCTCCCTAACAAGCTGAGAAAGTGATATAAAATGGTATCTATTCAAGGCTATTTAAATCCCAATTATCCAGTGAACAGTTGACATCTATATTATTTGTTCTTCTAACCCAATTATGATCACCTGAAACTTGCATTGTGCACCTCTTTCACCCAATTACAGAAACCACCCAGATTTGTGAAGAAGAAGGTGCAAAAAAGACAACTAATCCACACCCCAAATTCTCCATCTTGGCTCCCATATATCACCATACATTAAAATCCCAAATTTAAGTTTTTCACCCTGTGAGATCACACGATACTAACCAAACTATCCACACTACACACACACACACACACACAGAGCTTCTGTGCTATCACTCACTTTTGGAAGCCTGTTTTAAGGCCTCAGGTCAAATGCAGTGCTTCCCTGAAGTTCTGGGCCTGTTAGCACAGAGAGTCCAAAATTCTCAGCATCTGGAGTTCCCACACTTGGTGTGCCTTTTGGATTTTGTGTTTGAGACACAAATACCATGTAGGTTCTTAGCTAAAATTCTCCTTTTTGGATTGTGAGCTTCGAGGCGAAAATTTGTCTCAAATAATCAAGAGACACTAGAAGTAGATATTGGAAATACCACTGAGTGATTCTTGTTAACATCTCAGCATTTAAAAAATAAAAAAAACCAATTTCTACTTCTAAATGCTGCTGCTGAGCTTGTAAACTTCCATCTTCCCAAGAGCAAAACTGCTCTTGGCCTTACACTGACAACTGATGGGTTTGTTTGCTCAGCCCAGGCAGCCACTGAAACAGCAATAAAAGGGAATTCTCCCACTGAGAGGATGTCCTTAGTAACTGGAGCACTGCCCCAAGTGTGGGGAGAGAATTAATGTCCCTTGTTTTCTGATCTGTGGTTGAATTCCAGCAAAGACAAATTAGGCTGTCTCTCTTAAAAGTGGATTTTAAGGACAAACAAGGATTATTTGCTCTTCTCATGCAAACTGTGTTCCATGAGCTGAGTCTGTCCTGGTGCTTCCCATTCCTCCACCTCAGACCACAAACCCAGTGGATGCTGCTGAGTGAAAACTTGGGCTGTGGCCTCATTGTGCCTCTGGATGTGTTTTGGCTACATTACTCCACAGCTCACCATAGCAAAATGACATGGACTGCAGGAGCTGTGAGAGAAATTAATTTGGTCTTCGTGCTCCTAAAAATATGAATGTTCTCATTTCACCAGTGAAAAACCTGAGTAGATTGTAATTTTCCAGAAACACATCAATCAATCCACAGCCTAAAAAGGTCCTGACTGAGCTGATTCGGGGCATAAAAGTCAAACTGGTGGAATTTTTGGGCCATTCCAAATGCCCTGTCTGATACCCTGAGGCCTTTTTCCCCTGAGATGGAGGATGCTGGGTGATGATAAGCATGCTGCTTTCCACTTGGAAGCAGGAAACAGCATCCAGGTTTTCCTATTCCTGGTGTTTTGGTTCATGTGCAGGGCAGGGGGATGTTTCCATAAACTCCTTAATCAGTTGTGAAAGAAGCCCAGAAATTCCTGGGCACAGAAAAGCCTTTCTGTGAGAGCTGTAATAACTATCATTAAATAACTTCAGAGAATCACAGAATGGTTTGGGTTGGAAGGGACCTTAAAGATTATCCAGCTCCAACCCCAAATTTATTTCTTTTTCTAGACAAAGATAAAGGATAAAAGGTATCCTCAGCCTTTTTGACTTTTTGCTGAAATACTGACTTAACCATGTGTGCTATAAAAGTCTATTCACACTGTTTTACACCCAGGTAGTGTTACAATTGCCTTCCCACCCTTTCCTGGAATTTTTGCTGATGAGACACAGCTCAGGAGCTGTTGTGAGAATCACAGACACCCCCTTATGTCTGAAGGCTTCTCACTCTGCTTCATGAGCATCTTTTCCTCAATTAAGTTGACGATGATTATTTAAAATAGTTGATTTTGGCCAGATTCCAAAATATAGGTCTTAACACAGCCCTGTCTCCCAGTGGTCTCATTAATTACTTGAGCTTCTAAGAGCATCTAGAAGATTTGCAGCTTTAGTGTCACTTTTCCTTTTTTTTCAGGGGCAATAAGGGATGTAATGTCTTAGTTGCCTGTTGAAATCCTTGCTCTGATTCTCCAGCAGGAATTAGCCAGGTAATAATATGAGAAAGGGACTTGGTTCTTTTAGGAGTGTCTGTGCCCCAGTTCCCAAAATGGGATGTGTTTCTTACCCATTGTGGGTTTTGTTCTTGTGTTGTAAGTCCATCCCTGTAACACGCATAATGACACAATATAATTAGATTTTACATCTGGAGTAGGAAATCCAGTTTACATCAGAATGCTCTTTTACAGTGAGAATTTTATGATTCAGCAAATTCAGTGGGGTTTTTTTTTTCCATGCTCAATTAAGTGCCTTTAATCTGGTTTGGTGCTTCAGTGTTGGTATAATAAGCAGATCAAATATAACTGAATGCTTGAATCAAAGTGAATTCCACTGATTTCAAACCATCCTCCCATTGTGTTCGCTCCTGTGAGTCACTCTTTGGTCCACCTTTATCCCTTAAAAGAAAATTGCCTTGTGCTGTGATGAACCGTGAGAAATGCTTTAATAGGGAGGGATTTTTCTGATTTAAATACCATCTGTTATCTGTCCTGAGCCCTCCCACACTGCAGTCACTGCTCTGATATTGTTGCTTCCTGCTGGTGGGATTGTGAAGCCCACAAATCTGTCACCCAAGCCCTCCTTCCATTTCCAGGTGTAATCTCCTGTTATTTGTGGTGACGTGCAGGGCAGAGAGATCCTTCTGCTCCAAGGACTGGGGAGTGTCTGGGCTGTTCAACACTCCCCACTGCTGTGACTTTGACTCTTCTTTCAGAGCCTCTAGAAGTGACATTTTATGTTCTGTGCCACTCTCAAATACTGCCATGCCTTAGGAATTACTTTTACGTGTGTTCAAACCTACGTAATTGGCCATATATTAAGAGTATAAACTCCTGTTTTCACTTGCTCTCGTTGCTGAGGTTCTTTCATGTGGCAAAGCTTTAAAAATCAGCCCTTGCCAGGCCCTGTGTGTGTGTGTGTGCAAGTTTGAACTTTTCCTGTTTTCTCCAGAGCTGTTTCCTCCTCTCTGTCGTACACATGTGGGAACACGGTTCAGGAAGTTCAGTAATTTGGGCTCCTTCAAAACCTTTGATGACCTAAGCTGCAGTTTATATGAACATTAGCTGTTCATTTAAAATACCTGTGTGCCTGTGGCTCCCATGTAATTGGGAGTGGATGGAGAGGAAGTGCAGAACAAGACTGTTCTTGCTGTCGTGGGAGAGGTTTCTCGGGAAGATGCACAATGCAAAGGTGCTGCTTTGCCCAAGCTGGAGGAGAAACCTGGTGTGGCTGCTCAGTGAGCAGCTTCCCTGCAGCTCCTCTTTTCCAAAGTAGCTTCTAGAGGGAAGACAAAGATGAGAAAATACAAGATCTGAATTTTTCTTATTATTATTTTTATTTTAACTCAACAAGCAGGACATGGACAATATAACCTTTCAATCATCTGCAGGGCTTTATGTCCTGATGCCACCTTACAGGTGAAACATTTATTCCCTTGTTCCACAGCTCTGTTCTAAGATTTTGTGTCATCTCACACAAGCTATTGGGTTTTTCTTCTGCTTCTTGATGCATTCCCACAAGCAGCACCCTCAGCCCCTTGCAAAGCTGTTGTCAAATGCTCTCCCAGTGCTGAGCTGTGTGGCTGCAGATATTTTGGCAGGAGGTTCTTCTCCCTTGGTTGAGACATCCAGAGGACATCTGGACGTCTGTGATGAGTCAGAAATTGTCAGGAGCCCCCAGAGAGCAACTCAGTGTGTCCTGTGATGAATTAAATCCTTCAGGGCCTGGGGTTGCCCCTCTCAGTGGGTCTGGTTTGGGATTTCCCTTGGTTTTGCCTTGCAGCACCCAGCTTTGGTTCCCTTTCAGGCTTCCTTCTTGCAGCCTGGAATGGCTGTTCCCTTTGGGTTTATATTTGCACGTGGTTCTCTTCAGGCTTCTTTTGTACCAAGTTTTTGTGGTGTTTAAGTCAGTAATGAATGTATTTGTATTCGCTTGAGCTGCAAATGGAGCTGCGGATGGAGCAAACCAACATTTTTATTTTCTGGTCTACAAGGATGGGGAAGGTCCAGGGGTCCTGTTTAGACTAGAAAGAAGTAAAATGCAGTAAGGAATGAAGCCTTTCTCTTGAGTGTGAAGGTTTAGACACCTTAACCCCAAGCAATATTGAGCACCAGTAAGTGGGAACAGCTTTTTTGGAGGTGGTTCTGGAGCAACTGTTGGCAAATATGTTGAATGCTCGTCTGCAGTCACTGTAATTTGAATATGATGTTCAGACTTCTAAGCTGTCTGCCCCTGCATCAAAAGAAAATGATTGTTCCTTTTAGTCGTAAATAAATTCACGTTTTAGCTGAGGACACTTGGGGAAGTGGAGAGCAGAAACAGCAATTTATTATTAGATCTGTCACTTTAAAATATATTCCCACTTTGATTCTGCTTTGAAGCATTCTCCTTTGAAGCAGCATTAAAGTATTTAAATATGTACGAGTCCTAGCAGGGGGAGATTACAAGTTGTGACACTGCGTAACCTTGGGGTTTTTTTTATATTTTTGCATTTTTTTTTCCCCAGGGAATTACCATAACTGTTTTTTTATTGCTTGGAATAAAAATGGCCATCTGCTTAAAGCTGCACAAAGTTATTTTTTTTTTCCCACTGATGGAACAAAATACAAAGAGGGGTGTGTGTGCATGAAGTGAAAACTAGTTTGGGTAATTAATTACACCCCAGTTTGTCATGAAGCTTCTGTCTAGCAGTTTTTAGGGTATTTCTTAGAAAAGCTTATATATTTTTTTTTTCCCTCTTTATTTCCATGTTTGCTCCTAATTGCACAGCATGCAGCATGCATTGTGAGCTGCAGAGTGGGGTTGGTTTTCATGCTGATTGTACTGCACATAAACTATTGTCAGGAAAACCTCTGCAGCCAAGGGAAAATCACAAAATCACCGGGCCTCTCCTGTGCTGATTTATTCCTGTGGGTTAGAAAAGCACCAACCATGATGAGATCGATGTCTCACGAAGATAAGAGCAGGGAAAATGTCCTTGCCCAATATGCCCCGTGGGGTAAAATGCACTTGGAAATTGTGAAATGCTGATGAAATTTCATGGGCTTGGTGCCGTGCCTGTCCTGGCCCCGTGTCTGTGCACCACCAGCCTGGGTTCTCACTCTTGCAAGGCTCTGAGCAGGGCCAGGAGGAGAGGCTGGGAGCCAGGACAGCTCTGAGCAGCACCCAGCCAGCTCCTTTGAATTGTGTGGCTGTGTGGTTGGAGATAAGTAAATGAATTCACCAACCTTTGCCTGCAGGATTTATCATTTCCAGTGCCTGTGACTCCCATCCGCTGCTGTGCTGAGAGCTGTGCATTCACAGTGTTGTTTCTCAGTGTTTTTAACCCTTCAGGGGGAAAGTGAGACTTTTTTTTTCTTTCAGGCACTTCCATAAAATTGTTTAAACCACGTAATAGTTCAATAGTTTATTCCAGAAATTAAAGAGGAAAAGATTCTGCTCGTGTCACAGTGACATGGAATGTAGGGAAGAGGAGCAGAAATCAGACTTGGAAGAGCCATGAGAAGTCACTTCTTTTCATCTAATATCTGTGCCTGTGAAGCAGCAGCATCACTGATTCCTCCTGCAAAAAAAGGCTGGAGAAGGGACTTTGATGAAAGGCATGAAGTGATAGGACAGGGGGGAATGGCTTTAAGCTGGCTGGGGTAGATTTAGATTGGATTTTGGGGAGAAATTCTTCTCTGTGAGGGTGATGAGGCCCTGGAATAGAACTCCCAGAGAAGCTGTGGCTGCCCCTGGATCCCTGGAAGTGTCCAAGGTCAGGCTGGAGCACCCTGGGACATTGGAAGGTTTCCCTGCTGTGGCAGGGGTGGCACTGGATGGGCTTTAAGGTCCCTTCCCACCCAAACCATTCTGTGATTCTGTGATTGTTTGCCTTATGAAATCACTGAAGTTCATCTGTTACCTGGTTTTGTTTTACAGAGGCCAAAAAATGCAGAAAACAAATTCCAGAAAACAAATCAGTTTAAATGGCAGTCGAGGAAGAACATCAGCAAGGCAGAGTGCTGTTAAATAATAAAAAAAAGTAATCAAATGTCAGCTTCAGAGGCATTTTAAAGAGAAAGAAAAAGATGCCACACATCATAAGCATTTTGGAAAAATAATTCACTTTATATGTAGGGAGAATCAGTGTTCATCTCCTCCCTGCATTTTATAAAATCTCTTCCTAGTTTTTACATTGAATCTTGTAGAAAACACTGCAGCAAAAATGAACAAAAAAAGGAACAGCACTATGTTATTGCTTTTGTTACAGGTATTGTATTTCAGTAATGTGAATGTGAAACCATAAACAAGCAGTTTACAGATGTAGAGACCATTAAAAGAGGCTGACTAAGTGTGAGCACATCTATGGATGTGTGGGGACCATAAACTCCAACTGCATCCTCTGATAATCCACCCAAAATTAGATTTCCAAAGGGCGTGATGTCAGTGTGTCCCAGCTGAGCCTCCTCTGGTCCCATGGAGGGATGTGATCTGTTGGGGAGCAAGGAACCAGAGCAAAAATGATTTTCTAAGCTCTAACTCTGGTAAGAAACAATTGTCACACTAGTGAGGGTATTTTCTTCATGGGCAGAGTCAGCTCAAAGGAAAAGTTTGTCCACCCTGGGTGTGTAACGTGGTGTTGTTTTGTTGTACAGAAGTGAAGATGCAGTCAACCAGATGGCCGTCACTCCCTTCCCACTGCCTTCAGGCTCCCACTCTGCTATTGAGGTAAGGCTTGTGGGCTGTTATTTTTAATTAGAGACTGCTAAATTGGCTGGATTAATCATAATTAGCAGCTCGTGAGAAGTTGGAACACCTTGTCTAATTAAACCCGGGATCATAAAATGCATTGGGTAGAGACTTGGCCTAAATAGGCTTATTTTGCCCAGTCTCTTTTTTTATTGATCTGGTTATTATTGACAATCCTGCATGCCATTAGCAGCAAGTATTAAATAAGTTTACTGCTGCAGAGGAAGAAGAGAAGGCTCCACATTAAAACCTTGCCACCTCCTGTCCTGCTCCTTTTTCAGCTGCTCAGAGTAGCCATGGTGAGGCAGTTTTACCTGGAATAATCTTCCAGTGCAAAAACAATCTCAGTGTGGTGATGTTGCCAGTGTTTTTTGTGGTTTCATTGCTACCTCAGCCCCAGTGCAGACTGATTGCTCCCCTGTGCACCAGGAATCCCTGCAGTCACCACACTCGTTATCATTTTGACATCTCAATACGGGGTAACTGAATTTTCTAGATAAACTACACGGTTAGCCTTGCTGCTGCTTTTTTAATTCTATTTCTATCTGAGCTAATAAAGCAAAAGATGTTTTGTAATTCAATTGGGGTTTGGTCTTGCCTCAGTAAATTCATGTGCATTGAACTCCTGGTATTTCCATGAGCGTGGCTGGGATCCCTCAGCACGGGGCCACGGGAGGTAAGGCTGGATTCATCTCCTGTTTGCACTCTTGCTGTTGTTTTCCAAATGATGTTACCACTGATGGCTGCTCCTTGCAGGCCCAGTACAGAGCAAGAACTGCTCATGTTTTATTTGGATCTGATTCATTTTTGGACAGTCCCCTGGTTTTTCCTTCTCTCCTCCACACCAGCGGTGTGTCCCAGGTGCTGCTGGTGCTTTATAAATTTCTCTACAATTCACAGAGTTCATTCCAGTTTTGTTGACTCTTCAATACCTGTATTTCTTCCCAGCTTTGTTTAATATTGGTGCCTTCAGGATGAAGCCCAAACTTTATTTAGGCACATTCTGTGCTGTGGTCAAATGGCTGTAATTAGACACTACCAAAGTTGTGTCTTTGTTTGCCTTTAGAATTTGATGCTTGTGGGTTAAGTTGAATGCATTAATGGCAAGTTCTTACTATTTACATTATGTTTGTTTTATAAGTAAATGCAGGTTTTTACTTCTAGCTGGTATCTTTTTATTGTATAAAACCAACATAACCAAATATAGTGATGTTAGACAGAAGTTTACATTGCTTTCTTTGGCAGCTCTTCCTCTCTTTAAATAAAGAAAAAATAGCCTTATATCTTGAAATCATATCTTCAAATATCTTTGAAATACCACATAAATATTTAGCATTGTGTGTTACATGTTACCCTACATGTAACTTGTCAGATCACATTAAACAGCCTGGCTGGTAAATGGAGTATCAGGGTGCCATAGTTACCATGGATTATTGTGTTCGTTTTCTTCAGCTTATCTCTTGATCTTTATCTTATCTCTTTATCTTTGTTATATGAAAAGTGATAAACAGTAAATAAACCTTAAATCAGGGTCTTCCAGGAGAGGATAAGACTGCTGTGGGCAAGCCACCAGAATCAGAGTATATTAAATGTCAATTGCTGTAAAAGAAGTTTTTAGAAGTTTCAATCACCACAAAGCCACAGAATGAGGTTGGGTTTTTTTTGCAACAGTGAACAGAGGCGCTTTGTCCACTCCAGTGGTGGTCAAGATACTCGAGTTATTTACTTAAATGTAAAATGTCTAATGAAAATTCAGAAATAGTTTTGTTTCTAGACATAAGGAGTCCAGAGGAGGCCCCGGAGCTGCTGCAGGGCTGGAGCCCCTCTAGAGCCAGGCTGGGAGAGCTGGGGACAAAGACAAAAATACCAGTGCCTTCGATTTTTGCCCATGGGAGCGATTACCAACCTTATATAAAGAATTACAAGCCACAACGGTGTGATTAGAGTAATAATTAGCTCATCACCGAGTGATAATGTAAAATTTTGGGGTTCATAATGGAGGCTCAAGGAGGCAAGATGGAGGGATTTGGGTGTGCCCCGTCCTTCTTCTTCTTCTTGTCCTCCATCTTCTGCTGTGATGGTGGCACTTTTGGATTGGTGTAATGTAGAGTTGCACTGTCTAACATAGGTGATAGGTATTGGTATATTATTTTAAACATATTGCACATAACATTTAGTATAAAAGGTTACAACTGCCCTTGAGCTGGTCAGTTAGCCACAATCAACGTTGTGGCTAGCACCCACACTGGGTGAGAAAGAATGTGCTTAGATAAGAGACAATAAATAATCTTCTGAGAAAGAAATGGATGCATCCTTATTTTCTCTTCTGGCACTGGGGCTCGGGAGGAGGACTTTGACAACATTCTCAGAGGGTTATCAGCCCAGGAACTGAGACACAGTAGGTAGGGATTAGTCTGGCCTTGACAGCTGCCCCAGAGCTGCCCCTAAGTGCAGTTTTGGGAATATTTTGTGGTGCTTTTTGTCAGCCAAGTGAGGACCAAGTTCTGCCTTCCCAGATTTACATCGCTCATTCACCCCCTGGCATTGGAAGGATTTACTTGTGGATCTTTCTACCTTGTCATGCTGCCCCTTGGCTAAAAAAAAAACAACAAAAAAGGGTAAAAATGTGTAATTTTTCTGTTTAGCTGTTATGGGAGGCCAGAGCTCTGTGTAAAAGCTATCTTTTTTTTTCTATGTGTCCATCCTTTCTCCCAGGACCACGGTGGCACCGAACCTGCAAGTGGAGAGGAAGACCCGAGTTTGGAAGTTGTCATGAAAAGCTTGGCTGATGAGGAATCCAACAAAGCTGTGAGTGATTTTAGGCAATATTTAATGATGATTATTGGAGTTTAGAATGTGGAGGCTCACTGAGCTTTCTCTGTCTCTTTATTGGAGTGTTGCAGCACTTTTGTCAAATAATGTCCAGTACATGTAAAAGCAGAATTAAACTCAGCTTTACAAACACAGCCTATTTTCATGAGCTGAGCACTCAGTATCACTGGTTAAAATACCAAGATAAGAGTTTTCAACATAGCATTTTGGCCTTCTCTTGTGTTCTTGGTGAGTGAGGGAGGGGATTGCATTTCCACTCCTGCCATCCATGTGTGACAAACTTTAGAAAAAGCCTGGTCTGTAAATCGTGTTCTCATTTCTATTCATAGCTTCATAAATTCTGAGGCCAAGATGTCTATTATCATAATCTAGTCTTGCCTCCTGAATAACACAGCTATAGAGCTGCTCTCAGTGATTTCTGCATTAAGGCCATAACTTGTGGTTTAATGTGGTTCTGTCAGTGTGCACTGTAATAAATACTGAACTTCTCATTGGTACAGATGGAGCTTTTTGTTGTTTAATAGGTCAGGATCATGCATTATCAGGAATCTGGAAGTCCTTCAGGTCAGGGTGTAGCTCTGATCTCTTCTTTTTTGGATGCTGTGTTAAAAGTTTAAAATGGAAAACACTAAACGTGACTAACCTGGAGGTACCTCAGAATTTGCTGAGAGAATCTTTTTGCTGCCTACTCCAGTTTCAAGGAGTGCAGGACTTTCTGTGTGTCCTCAGCTAAGGAAACCTGACATTTCTGGATATTTTTCCTCTTAGATGTCTTCCTCCTGCTCCATCATGTCTCTTGCAAGGAGTATCTTGGGGGTTGCAAATATAAATTGAATATACATAATGCTCTGTAGCTAGTAAGTGCTTAATTAATGAGTCTGCAAATTCCAAGAGTTAGGAAGTGTTATGTGCTATTCAAGCATCAGAATTAATCACCCATGGATTGATTTATGTCCCTAATGGATTACAAAAAGGTTGAGTTATTGCTGTGTGGTAGCAATAGTGCAGATTCCTCTGATGGGCTGGAATATAAATGAATCAGAGTTTCCCTGTATGTATTTGCAGGTGTCACTCACCTGGTTTTATTGGAATTCTTGCTCAACTTGGCAAGAAATTTTAGAGGGATTGCAAGGTAATATGAGAAATTGCTCAAAGACTGAAGCAGATCTAAAAATACATAAAATATGTTACACAAAAGTGAACTTTTGGGGTAGGCTATGGTGGTGTGCAGCTCTTTGAGTGGTGTTAGAGGAGGGGTGGATTTAATGGGAAAAAGAAATTGCAGCAGTCCAAGGTAGGTGTGGAGGGAAGAAGCCTCTGGAATCACAGGAAATCCAGAATATATTGGCAGCTTCTTTCCAGACTTGGAGCAAGAAAGAAGGGAACTGTGGAGCCAAAGGGCACGAGTTGAAAGATAAAGGAAAAGAAAGAAAAAGAGTTGCCCAAAACAGAGAAATGGCAGAGAGGTAAAAGAAGGAAAAGGCTGGGATTTAGAAAAGTATTGGAATTCCTGTAGACCCAACTGCTCATTCATAATGCCTTCAGTTGGGCCAGCCCTTGGTTTAGGGGTATAAATGGATGAAAAACAATGGCAAAAGCCAGTTTCATCATTTCAGAGTGTTCTTACCATCAGGATTTTGAAAGTGCCTGGGAAATATTTGTGAGTGGATCTCAGTTCTGGGAGTGTGCTGATGGTTCTGGCCCAAAGGGATTGGGTTTGTAGGCACAACTGGCATTAAGACTTTGACTCTGCAGTGCAGCACAACAGAAATTGGTGGGTTTGGGGAAGGGAGATTTGTCTTGCAGTCTTCTGGTGACTGTGGAAGCAAAAGCAAACAGAGCCTTGATTTTCATAGCCTGACGTTGCTGCCAGAGCCTCGGTGCTGCTCCACCATTGCTGCTGAATTTCTCAGTCGTGTGTCAGGAGAAATCAGGAATGCAAAAGTCAACAAGTAAGATCAAGTTCACTGAGTAAATAAAAAGTATGTGCTTATCAGCAGAGATCTTCCACAAGTTTGTACAGCTCAAAGCATGGGCAGGATGTCTCACCAAGTGACAGCTGTAATAAAAGGAAAGTTGAAAAATTCACATCATTTTCTATTCATCTGTTGCTGATAAATTTGTCAGTCTCTCACAACATAGTCTTTGTTGTCACTTCATCACTTTAAAAGCTATAAAGTTTTATTATGGACATCATTGTAGGCCTGGATGATAAGGAGGGGGAAGGAAAACAACTTTGTTTCTGAACTGGAGCCAGTGGAAGTGTTAGGCAAAGTCTGTGTGTTTATTAGCTGAGGTTTGAGGTGGCCTCATGGAAGGTCCTGGGTTTCTGAGGGTTGAAGAAATCTGGTTTTCCATAAGGTATCTTTGGAAAAGAGTTGATGGAGGGGGCTTTGAGATGCTCTTTAATCTGACAGAGTGGAAATGGTACGTGAGAATGGATTCATTTGCCTTTAAAGGTTTGAACTTGGAACAATAATCTGTCTTCACCACAAACAGAAAACACATCCTGAAACACTGGCAAAGAGGAGGGGCTGTGTAAAAATGCTTTTAGATGGAGCTGAGGGGCTTGAATTTGATTAAAGCACTTGGGCTGCAGGCTTTTGACAGATGCTGAGTGTATTTGGTGCTTAATTTGTTCAGGTACCTCCAGCACAGCCTCAGTTAAAAGATCAGGGAGATGTAAAGGTGGTGCCTGGTGCTTACTTGTGGTACAAGATGAAGCTCCAGATTTTAGTCACATATCACAAAAAGGGAAGTATGAAGTAATTTTTCATTGCTCATTAAAACAATCTCTCAGAAAATGACAAAGCAGTCTTCCCATTTCTCCCCTGACACCTCTGATAATACAATGAGATCACCATTTTATCTTTTTTCCTGTTATCCTTTTGGATAATAGTTGCAGTTGTAGAGTTACAGCAAGCTTGGAGAAAAAATTCAAGGGGGAAAAAAAAAAGGTCCTGTGGGGGTTGGCATCTTTAACATAATAAAACTCCAGCAAACAAGGCCAGTATTTCCAAACTGAGTTACCTACAATTCTCTTTACCTTTTTTTAATGTAGAAATTGTCATCTTAATAAGAAATTCTTTCTGAGATGCAGAGTTACTTTTGAATATTTGAAAAAGATTTGTGGTAATCTTTGGAGGTTGGTACTTAGTTTTTCTGCAAACTAGGCTGTTTATCAGGGGTTTTTAATATGGGATTAGAAAATTAACTATTGCTTGGATCAAAGTGGCCTAAGTTTAGTGAAGAGCTGACAAGGGAGGGCACTGAACCTGTCTGGAAGCAGTTGTAGAAGTAGGAGATAAAAGTATATTTTTGTGTGTTGCAAAGGTACAGAAATGAATTAGGCTACAAGTGGAGCCAGTGATTGAAGTACCATTGTTGGAGATCTTTTTAAAGAGGCTGGAGGATGCATTTTAAGCAGTTGATTTATTCAGGAGAGCCAGAAAAGGAGGGAACAGATGACTTGGAACCCCTTCCTGCTGTGGGCACTGAGGGGTCCCTCCACACAGTTTGGGAATTGATGTCCCAGTCATCCCAGAGCTTCCTATTGCTCTGGAACAACAGAGAGCATGGGATAATCTCCTCCCCAAAAATCCCTGCTGGGCAGTGCATGCCCTCAGAACTGAGGGCTGGGATTTTAATAATTCCTGATATTCCCTGTGCTCACAGCAGCTTTGCCTCTTCTGTTCCAGGCTTCAGCTTTGGTGGTACAAATGGATTTACACGGAGAAATCAGGGAATTCCAGGCTGGTTTGGGTTGGGAGGGACCTTAAATTCCATCCAGTGCCACCCTGCCATGGCAGGGACACCTCCCACTGTCCCAGGCTGCTCCAGCCTGGCCTTGGGCACTTCCAGGGATCCAGGGGCAGCCACAGCTTCTCTGGGAATTCTATCCCAGGGTCTCCTCACCCTCCCAGCCAGGAATTCCTTCCCAAAATCCCATCCATCTCTGCCCTCTGGCAGTGAGAAGCCATTCCCTGTGTCCTGCCCCTCCAAAACATCGCTGTATTTCTCTGGAATCATCATTCTGAGTTTTGGAAGGATATTTTATTGAAGTTAATGAGATTTTTTTAACACACCTCGCTTTCTTTTTTTTGACTTTTTAGGATGTGAAATGTAAAGCTGACACACCAGTGGTGGCAGATCAGCAGGAGACAGAGGAGCAGCTCCCAGAAAATGTATGTATGTTCAGGAAAATGTTTTTGTGTTTATGTTAAACAGTAAAGGAAGGTCCTGAGGGCTTGATTTGGTTGAAGATTGAGTGATCCATGGGGAAAAAGGGATTAACTGAGAAGACATTAAAATAATTTTATTGACAGAAAAGTAAAAAAATTACTGGCTCCTCTTTAAATGTGTGGAAATTGCTTGTTTTCCTTGTATTGATTTCAAGGATTTAGTGAGGCACAATAATCAGCAGCTGATGATAATGACTTCACCATGTCACACCTTCCTGTGACTGGTGACTGATCTCTCTTGCTTCTGTTTTGCTTTTAGGTCCTCAACCAGATCAAACAGCCCAAATCCTCCACAAAAGCCCCTGTGAGCTCCCAGGAGATCCCCCTGGAGCCAGCACCTCCTTACCTTTCTCCAGAAGCAGAAGTCACCAGCCGTGGTAGGAACCAGTGATTTTGCCACATATAAATCATATTTAATACATATTTATATGTATTAAATACATAATATTAAATATTAAATACATCATATAAAATACATATTTTTAAATGTATTTTTAGTACCCTCACTCCCAAGATGGATGTTTTCACTTTGTTTTCCATACAGCTTTTGCTGAAGTTTTGTTTCTTTGAACATCCAATGACCTATTCTAAGTTATTTCATAAGGTGTCTGTATTTTTCTCTCTTGTCCCAATTTTTGAAAACTTGAAGGTGTCTTCACTTGTTTTTCTTGACTTTTACATACAAAGATGATCTTGTTTTTGATTGAAATAGAAGGAAAGACAGTTTGGAACATGCTGTTCTTTCCATGGTGCTGGAATATGAAAGGAATACCCCTTTCCAGCATGATCTGAATTGTTAGAGGTTAAAACTGAATTAGATGCTCTCACAGGCTTTTACTGGGAGCATTTATTCCCAGAACTCAAGTCTCTCTGAGTTTAGAGACTTCAGAAGTGACTCGGAGTCACCCTCCAGTTCAATTTTATTAAGGTGAAGAGCAAAAAAAAAGCTCAATTAGCTGTTGTTGCAGCATTTCCTTTGGTGGCTCTCATTTTCTTGTTGTGCTGTGTGATTTATTTCTCTTTTTTTTGGTGTTCTCAGGTGTCTTCCCACCTCCACTGCCTGTGGATCCAGCAACCTGTCCCATAGTTCCAGGGCAGGAGATGACCATAGAGATCTCCAAGGGTCGCTCAGGCCTGGGGCTCAGCATTGTTGGGGGCAAGGACACTCCACTGGTGAGTTTCTGCTGAAATAATGTTTTCTGCAGATAAAGACAAAGCAAACATGGAAAATAACAATGCCCTTAATAGTATATTGCTCTAATAAATTGTTGAAGGCAGGGAGGACAAGCCAGCTGTAACCTCCAGTAAAAAAATCGGTGATTCTGCCTTGTGTCAGATGTGATGATGCTCCTGTTTAAATTGTTTTGTGTTTCAGTAGTTCTGCTGTGGTCAGAGGTTGCAAATGTGTTTTCTTGTATTTAACCATTGTGAATCAGGAGTTGGAAGCAGCTAAGTTACCAGAATGGCTGGGCTAGAAATGAATGTTTCTAGAGGTAGAGCTGTCTCAGCAAAGATCACACCTCTGTCTTGAGAGCAGAAATGCTCAGTAGCTGTTTAAACAAACTGTGATTTATCTGCCTGCCAGCAAAAGCCCTTGCAGAACAGAGGTAAACCAAAGGTAATCTTTTGTTGTTTTCTGTGTCTTTTGGCCTAATCTGCCTCCTGGATATGCTGGTTTTTAAGAAAATTATCTTCAGATGAATTAAAATGTGTCAGTTCAAGCGTGAGCTGAGCAAATTAGTGATGCTAAACCCCCCTCTGCCTCTGCTCTTGCTGTCTCCTCTCCACTTCCCATTTGAAAGATGCTTTGCTGCAGTTTAAAGAAGCCAGATTGGGTTTTTTAAATGTCAGATTCCGTTCTTTCAGTAAACAGCTCTGTTGCAGAGGTGTCTTTGCTGGGTTTTCCTGAATTCCCTGACACTGCGACTCTTCAGGCAGTGGCACTGCTCTGGTACATGCAGTTTTTTCCCCCAAAATATCACAGTGGTACATCATGAAGCATCAAAGTGCAGTGAGTGTCAGCAGGTACAAACAGTTTCAGTGTAGTAGTGTTCTTCCAGAGAAGAAAAAGAAGAAGGAAAAAAAAAAAAAAGAAGGAAAAAAAAACTGAAAGGAAAAAGAAAGAAAGTCAAAAGGAAAAAGAAAGTTTTGTTTTGCAGAGTGTGGGCTGGATCTCTTACAACATTAAAGCTGAAATTGGAAAAAGTTCAGGTTTTGGTCCCATTTATCCCAGTCTCCAGTTATGTAGAGCTGGGATGAATTGCTCTGTTTCCCATGGAGATGGAGCTGGGTTAATTTTCACTCTTTCCAGCCATGCACAGTTTTGTCCCCAGTCCCCTTTTTTTTTGTCAAACTCCTCAGTGTTGAGCAAATTCAAATAAGTTGCTCGGTGTTAGTCATCTCCCTGCTTTTTCATTTAACTGGAATTTGGAAATAATACATGGCAGTCTGTCAGATGCAATATGGTGTGTGTCTTTCATGAGATTTTAATATAAATAAATGAAAATTGTAAATAACCGCTTTACAGAGCAGATGAGGAAAATGCAAAGGGTTTTATTCTTTAAACTGAGTAAATGGTTTTGGTTAAGTATTATGCTTTCATTAGTTTATTCATTAAAGTGTCCTCCTAGGGGTTGATTTTAAAAGTCTATGCACTGGAGTGCAGTAACTGAAACCATGAAGGGAGGGAGGTCCAACTCCCCACTTTTCAGTTCCTCAACTTACCCAAAATGAGTCCCTGTTTCTTTTCATCATTCTGGATCTGCTTCACTGAAAGGCAAGAGATGGTGTTTCATAGGAAACAAGGTGCTTTTGGGAAACCACAGCCTGACCTGAGCATTTGCCACGTGCACAGACCCTCTCTGGGATTCTCCATGACCTCCTTCTCCCAAACAGCCCAGGCAAACCCTTCTCCTCAAGGCAGGGACTCAGGGTTGTGTTCAGCATGCTTGACTCGAAAAATTGAAATGCTGACTGGTGATTTGGGTGGCCACTGGGTATTTTTGTTTATTTCCTCTTCGCTTTTGTAAAATATGTCTTTTTTTGATCTTAACTTTGCATGTTGGGCCAGTTGAGCCACTTCTCCTTAGTGCTTTGTGCAGGATCAGACAAGTCACTAAACATACCCTGTTGTCCTCAGGTCTATATTATAATCTACTCAATAACATTTTCAGAAAGCAGACTAAAATTGAAATAAAATCCTCTCCCAAAGTAATTCTTTTTTTCTTTTGTCATTGAGTCATTTTGACTTGAGCTGACTGTAACTTTTCTGTTAATCTTCTTTTTTCCTTTTCTTAGCATGCTTTTATAAAAGCTTTTGTTTGAGTATTGTGACAGTGTATGAGAGAGCAGGAGTTTGGAGGAAGCAGCAGAGTGGGAAACATTTTAATGGCATTTCATGGCAAGCTGGCTATGCTGAGTGAGATATTTATTTTGCCCTTTACTTGCTCCCTCCAGAAAACAAAGGTGATTTGGCCGAGTCCTTATGATGGAGAAACTGTGGGTTGCTATCCCAAGATCCCTCTTTCACTAGTGAAGGAATATTGTTTGTAATGCCTCTGGTGGTGGGATCACAAAATCCTGGAAGAGTTTGGGTTGGAAAACCTGAAGATCCTCCACTTACGTGGGCAGGGAACCTCCCATTTTTCTGTCTGCTTTGTGCTTCTGATCTTCTCCAAAATATTTTGATGCCTCCCTTTTTTTTGGTTGTTTTTTTGTTGCCCTGGAGTCAGAAAACCTTTTGTAAAGAGTTGAAATGAAGTTCATGTGACATTATGAGGAGGCAAATGCTGCTCAGGGCTGTTAAAAAGTTTCTGTCTTTCTGAGTTTCATGGCTTAGAGAGAAAATACAACAAAACAGGTCCATGGAGCTGAGTGATGTGTCTGCCTTGCTTTGTCATTTGGTTTTAACTCAGTTACACAGATGGACATCTTTTATATTTAAAGAAAAAGGCAAAATCAAAGGAATTCACCAGTCCTGGAGGTCTCGTGTGGCAGAAATTTTGTGTCCAAGACACACTGTTTGCTGCAGTGCAGAGAAATCACAATGAACTGTAATTGGCTTCAGCAGAAGTGCCTACAGAGCCCTGAAGGACATGAACCCCTGAGCTCCTGGGGGCTCAGAAGTAATTTATCAGCATGGGGGAAGCCAGGAATGCTGCTCAGAACGTGTTGAGTCTAAAATGGTCATGGCAAGTCTGCAAGGGTCTCACCCATGCTGTACTAAAATGTTCTTGATCTAAAAATGCTGAGCTGAGGGTACTCAACAGCATCCCATGGGACGGGAAAGCTCTCTCAGAATATTTTATATCTTCCTTGAGCACAAGATGTACAGGCCCAGCTTTTGGAATAATAAATCTGGCAGCCAGGGACAGGCTGCTTCAAAATGAAATATAGAGTGCAACTTTTAAGTCATAACCTCAGGAATCTCATCAGGAATCACCAAGCAGAGACTTGAAAAATACAGCCTGTGAGCAGAGAGGTTAATTTGTTCAGGAGGTTGAAAAGTGATGTCTTAACCCTTGTGAAATGTTTTTTGGTGAGGAGATGTCCATGCCCTTAAACTCCAAAGCTTTTCCAGTGATGTTTTATAAACCAGGGCTCTGTGCTTGGGGAGCAGCAGCTGGAAAGATGTGCTTGCAGGAAAGGCATGGGCAAGGAAGGGTTGTCCTTGGGACTTGTCTTCATGCTGTTGATCTTCAGACTGCTCTAGCCCTGGAGCAGTTCTATTTCATTTCCCTCTAAGCGTTGATTTTTTATGAAGTTGTTTTTTTTTTTCTTCGCTCACTTTCATTTCACCTTCCCACGTACCCCTGAGAGAACACAACACATGGCCTCTGCTTTAAAGCAATTAAAGTGCAGAGTGGAGCTGGCTGAAGCACAGGGCTTTCAGTTTGTGATTTTTATTTTTTTTTTGTTTGGTTGTAGTCCAATCAAACTTGTAAAAGTAACCTCAGAGTGGGGATTTAAAATAGCGGGGGGGGAAAGAAGCATTTTCAGAAACATCTCCAAAATGAGGTTTGAGGCTCTAATGCTGCTCTCAAGGACACCCATGAGATTTTCATCTTAAATCCTTAGAGAACGGGGGCATCAAGGAATTGTTTTTAGTTGGACTTACCCAGATGGGATGTGGGCTTTGGCCAGAGAGGTTGTGGCTGTTGAGCAGGGCTTAGATAAGCCTGGCCTAGAGGAAGGTGTCCCATGGCAGGAGATGGAATGAGGTGGGCTCTGAGCTCCCTCCAGCCCAACCCATCCCCTGATTCTCTGAAATCCCAACCCATTATCACCTGGAGTGGGGGAATGCTGCCACGTCCTGCCCAGCTGACAGCTTGCAATGATTTTTCTGTGACCCAGGACAGTCACTTTTCAGGGATTTGATTCCTGGCAGCACATGGAAGAAGGCACTGCTCTAAGACACAAACATTTTCTTTGCAGGGTGGGGGGCACAGCTTTGCTGCCAGCTGAATAATTGAGTGTTGGTCGAGTTGATTACTGGTGGTTATTGACTCTGGCTTTGCTGCCTGGGTGATTAAGACACTCAGACATGCCAGAGGGCATTCAGCAGTTTCAAGGCTGGTTTGGGGATGTTCCTCCAGGCAGGGTTTGGGAATCTGGGAGGGAGGAGGGCTCAGAGGCTCAGCTGGGGCTGGGAATCACAGCTAATTGCTGAAGAGACACCTTGATATCAAAGAAGATTGCAGGGTCTGTAACTTAGGGCTCTCTGGAGGTGGAGTAGGAGGTAGGGGATGGTCATTATCTCAACCTTACACAGAGAGGAAGAAAAATGTACTTTGTCCTGTGTGGGCTTTGTTGCAAACAACATCAAACCTCTTATGCAGGGTTTTTATCCTGAGTTGTCAGCTTTGAATGTGGTAGATTTTCTTTTTGTACTTTTGCTTTCAGCTGACTTTAATAAAAAGCATTTTTACAGCAATTAACAAACTTTAGGGTACTCCATCTGTAAAATAAAGCGATCCACAAAGCCAAGGAACTGGAACACAAAAAAAAACCAGAATATTCTTGTGCTCAGCTAACAGGAGTTGATGAGAGCTGGTAACCTGGAGCAAAAAGCTTCCCTGATCACCTGGGTTAGCCCAGAGGGTTTTCTGGGGAGCTTCCTGAGGGTGGGCTGCAGTTTGACAGCAGAATATTTAGATTCATTCTGTCAGTCCAGGTGAGTCATCCCTTGAATAAACCCCATCTGTTAAAGAAGGGCAAGGGAATAATCAGGAAAACTGTGACTTGAAGCTGCAGCTGTTCAAGGCCCGGTGTCTGCCCCTGGAGCTGCGAGGGATAATTACCCTGTGAGGGCTCCATGCTGCCAAAACCAGGCTGCTCCTGCTCCAAAGCCAAGCCTGGAGCTCTGCTTTGTGCCCTGCTGCAGCCTGCCAGCAGTGGGGACCCACCTGAGCACCAGGGCTCTGGGACTCCTGTGTAACTGAGCAGCCTCTCCCTTGGCTGAGCTTCCATCCCCACTTCATTTATCCTCAAAACAGAATATCTTCATTCTATTTTAAATATATAAAAATATCTTTATCAGGTACAGACAGGCAGCATCTGAGTGATTGCCTAGACAGACATCCAGTGCAGCTAAGACTGAGAGTGTTCTGGTGAAATAGGCTCACCTTGTAACTACAAATGAGGAGGGAGATATTGGCCTCTGGGGAGGTTCCAGCGAGATGTGGGCTGTAGATGCTGCTGCTGCTGCTGTTAAATCCCCCACACAGTGAATGGAACAATGGAATGAAAAGGGAAGGGGAGCCCTGAGGTTTTTTTTAATCGTGGCTCGGGTATCGCCTGCGGTTGGGAGAGGGGGGAAAAAATGCAATCCCTCCTAAACCCTTGCCCAACATTCATAAAACCAGAAGGCAATTTAATGACAAGGGTGGTAAATGCAGTTAGCTTGAAATTGTGAGGAATGGCTTTGACTCCTGCCTGGATAGTGCTGAAATGGGGTTGGTGGATTCATCATCATTCCAGGAGGACGCTGGCTTGTGGGAGCATGACAAACCCAAGCTGCTTCGTACATGAGTTGTCACAAAAGGGAATTAGGGCAGTAAGTTTTGCAAATCATGTCTTTGATGGGTCTTTGGCAAGGGTTTAGCTGATGGTAGGGCTTGCTTGCGTAGCAGGGCCTTGCTTGAAGGAGCTGGTGTCTTCCAGGAATGTAAATCAACCATAAAATTTAGGCTAACAATATACAAAAGCAGCAGGACCTGTCAGGATGGGCTTCAGGAGGATCCTGGCTGCTGCTGGTTGAAACCTCTGGCTTTTGGCTTCCTGTGTCACACACATCCAGGACCTCATGCATTCTTCATAACCTGTGCTATGCTCTGTACACTGCAAACTCTTTCTCTTTTTTTTTTTTTTTTTTTTTTTTGGTAACTTAATAAAATAATGAGAGTGAGAGAGTTAAGGTTTTAATATGTCATTCTGTGTTTTATTATTCCCCCTAAAATGAGCATGTATACTTTTTGAAAAACGTTGGTTTGCTTTGGCATGTGATTCACAGGAACATAGCTCCTTCTATCATTCTGACTTAAGTCATATATTTTTACACTAAACATCTTATTACCTTAGTTTTATTATTTCAGAATCAAAGGAGAGCTTGCAAATGTCTATGACTGCAGAGCGAAGGAATGTTAATGAATAGTGCCATTGAATTTTCAGGTTTTAGCTTTTCTGATCTTAGAGAATATAACTGTAAGCAAAAATATTATGCAAGCTGAATAAAATTTAAATAAATAAGGACCAGATGTAACTATAGGGGCCTATAAAATGTAATACAAATACTATCCACTTCCTTAAAATAAATCTGTATTTTAGTATGAAAAATTATATTCATATTGATATTGTGGATTAATCTTTTTTATGAAAGTTGGCAAGTGAACACCGTCCCTTGCAAGGGCTTGTTCTCAAATGGGAAACAGACCTTTTGTTTTGACCTTGAGCAGGGCAGTTTCTGGGTCTCGTGCAATGTGAAGCATTTCTGCATTAACACAGTAATAGATTTTTACATTCTGCAGCCTGTTTTACTGCAGTAGTGTTTGGCTTAGCATTTGGGGTGCCTGCTAATGGTTTGTGAGCGCCAGCAATGGCAAAATCCTGCAGTGCCAGGAGGAGAGAAACCCCTCTGAGAAGTCAAGTGATTTGCTCAGGCTTGACCTTCACCCTCCCTTGCTGAAAAGTTATCTTGGAGAGTCCATTTGGATCTGCAAATGGGAGATCAGAGATCATAACATAACTGTTGTCGTTTCCTCTGCCTACAAGTAACCAGCAGCTGAGTTTATTTTAACTACTGAGAGATTCCTGCGTGGGGTTAATTCTCCAGTGAAACTCACTGTGCAGCCAGTTGATTTCTGCTTTTATCTGGGAACCAGCCTGTAAAAATGAAATTTTTACAATTTTACTACTCTGGACAAAGTATGGTAGAAGTTGAAAAGGAAATAATAACTAATGGTATTGTGCTTGCCCTGGGAAAGAGATAAATCCCTGATCCTGCAGTCAACAAAACCCCTTGCAGTGTTATTATCCTTAATAATGCTAATTTAGTGTAACGTTTGTAGCTATGTAGGAAATGAGTTGGAAATGTCTAATGTTAGCTTAGGAAAACACAACTTGTCAACTAAATCAGAAAAACATCATTTCCAGAGTGTGGTTTCAGATGCAGTTTATTTTTTGTCTTCCTCAGGAAAAGTGCTCTGATCCATGCAGAAAGCTCCATTCCCTACACCAAATATGTGGTTGTGGTTGGTGGCAGGGTTCATTCTCAGTCTTTCTGTGCTGATTATTGCAGGTCTCAGTGGGGAGTGCTTCATCTTCCTTCTGTCAGTAAAGGCTGCAGCTCATGGACTGGAACAGCTCAACAAAGACAAACTCAAAGCCAAGTTCAGCTCAGTTAAAGCAGTAGGACTTGCAGCAGGGCAGCGTTCAGGGCTCTGCAGGAAAACTTCACCACAATCTGGACTTTTTTCCTTGTCCAATCCAGCCAACACCAGGAGGAAGGAGATTCCTCTGCTCCACTTCTTTTTGAAATCACCCCTTTTGCTCACTGATCCACCTTTATCGCAGGATACAACTTCAAAATACCCTTGGTACTCAATATTTGTGCCTCCTGTGTCCTGTCCCTCCCTGACCCTCTATTCCCAGCATTTCCAAAAACAGCCTGGGGGCTGTTTTGCAGCAGCTTTTCAGTTAAAAGCTGCTTCTTATCCTGCTGAAGAACAGCTGCACAGTAGAAAAGAAACGCTGGAGAGACTGGCTCAGGAGCTGTAAACTTGCAGAAAACACGTGAGCAGTCCAAGCCTGAAGCCAGCAGCTTGTGAGGCTTTCTCAGCATGGTTTATGCTCCTGCAGGCTTTTCAGGATCACTTGGTCAGTGATTTTCCTGAATAGGATGCTGACTTCACCACCTTCCTCCCAAAGGCTCAGTCAGGGCAGTGCTCTGTGCTCCTTGCCTGGGGTCTCTGCCATATCAGTTCCTGACATTTAAGATACAAAGATTAAGCTGTCAATCTGACTGAATTTAATTCTCAGAGCTAACATGTCTGTTTGTGCCCTTTTGCTGAGGGGTGAGTGTGATATTCTTCCCCTCACGGGTCTCTGAATCATTATAAATCAAGCAGAAAAATATCCACAGCCTGGGGGTGGGGGAGCTGAGATCCAACTCCCTGGGAGTTCAAGGTTCTTCCCCTCCTCAGATGAAGGGCAGTGCAGTGCAGATCATGCTGTGCATGTGGTACCAGCTTTATTTTCCAGAGGTGGGTGCTAATTTCTGTCAGGCACCTTGCCCTCTCTGTTCGTTGTTCACTCTGCACCAACTTCACCCTTTGAGGTGTTGACCAAGAGGCTCCATGAGCTTCTCCTGCTTCTCTGCCTTTAATTCCACAGCCAAACCCTCCTTTTCTCACTCCTGTGCCTTCCCTGTGCTCCACAGCTGTGCAGGCACAGTGATATTCTCACTCAGAGCAATACTCTGCTGCTGAGGGGTGTAGCTGTCCCACATGAACCCTACAAAATACCTTCTCTTTGTGGTAGGTTTGGTGACCATTTCTGCTGCTTAGCAGGTTTGGGGCACATCATATCCCAATCAGCTGAGCTTTTGCCATGTTTGGGAACCACTCTGGGGCTTGCAGGTGATTTTTGTGGCCGTGCATTCAGCTTCACATTTTGTGTGAGTGCATTCAGCTTCATTTCCTTGGGCTGCACGCCCTTCAGTGCAAACATTTTTGAGCCCAGGATGGTAATCCTCAGCAGTAGCAGAGAAATTCCCTTCAAGTCTGTCCTTCCCTCAGTGTTTTCATGGTTGGACAGTCTCAGTTTACCCCTGCCAGCGTGGACTTTGTTTAGCATGGAGAAACACTGTTTGCATGGCCCAGCTCATATTCTGCATCCCCCCGTCCTGGGCAAGAGCTGCTCAGCTCTGCATTAATTCCCCATTTGTGTAATGGTCCCAGACTGTTCTTTGTCAAAATATACAAAGATTAAAGCCCCAGTCTGTTGAATGGATTTGTAAACTTTATGAAGTATGTGCTTTCAGCAGCTGGGTATCTTTTTTTAAACAAGTGGGTTCTTGATACAGGAGTGTTTTTATTTCCCTTTCTGCAGTTTTTGCGACTGCCAAGTTCGACCATGGAGAGCCATAACCTGTATGAAACTGGTGGTGAAAGGAGGTGGGGAGGGATGGGAAAATCTGTCCAGAGCCACCATGGACAGATTTTCCAGCATTCACAACCTCTTAAGTTGAATATTGACACCAGTCTCTTCATCCCTCTTGATTGATTGATTTTGGACTGTGTAGGCTTTGATATCAAGCACACATTCAATTTGAACAAGAGTTGAAGATATCAAAAAACCAAAAGCTATTCTTTAAATAAATGTATTGTTTTAGTCATAATGGATTCTATTTTTTTTTTTCTGAGGGACTGAGAGGGGTGTTCCAGCTTCAATCCATGCCTGTTGATAGAGTCATTACAGCTTGGGGCTTGGTTAGATGGCTGGGGGATGACATCTCATCACTATGTAAACTCCTTTAAAATATTGATATGATTAAAAATGTTCACTAACAGCAGTAGTTTGGTTTTAGTGATTTGTCAGGGATGATCAAAACTAACAGAGTCTTATCCAGATCCCACTAGATCCAGCGGGAAAAAAAAATTACATCTGGGTTAAGTGCTTTGAGCTGATCCCAGGAGTATCGGAGGAAGGAGATGTTTGCCATGGTTCATAAGCTAAGGAAAACTAAAACTGACATTTATACTTATGGGCTATTTAGAAATCCTTACAGTGCATCATGGACACATTGCTCTGTTCTGTTTTAAATCGATTTGATAAGCCTGGTTCAGCTACACTACTTTAAAAAAAAAACCTCCCTGCTTAAGAAAAACAGTGTTTTGGCAGGTCAGCGAGATGTTTCCTCCTGCAGGGCAGGCACAGAGTGAGCAGGAATGAACCTTTTCATGCCACGTGTATTTTTAGTCCTGGGTCTGGCTTCTCACACATGCAGGAACCGCAGTATAACACTGAAGTGTTGCCTTTTCAAATAGATGATGCAGATTATCCAAACTGATAACACTCAGTGGTTCCTGGGTCTGAGCCTTTGGTATGTGAAGTTTTACATTTCACAAAGCAGCGCTGGGAAAAGCTGGTAACTCCAGGTTGGTGGATGTTTTAAAAGCAACCACAGATGGAAAACAAAACTTAGAGAAATGTGCTTGAAAGGTCCTTGCTCAGAGGTTAGGAAATATGAGATTAAATCCAGTCTGAAGAGGTTTAATTTGACCATCCTGTGTACGTGCCCAGTGTGCTGTTCCAGTCACACTGCCAGTTTTCTGCAAACCTCCTGGTCATCCATTGCCCTGGTGTGTCCCAGGTGAATGATGCTTCCTTAACAAGCTGGTCAATATTTTGTGTTCTCTCACTGGCCACTTCTCCCAGGCTGAAGTCTCTTGTGTTGCTTTGGAGTAACACCATCATTTGTTAAACAAAGGTAAAACAAAGGTAAAAAATACCTCAACCCCAAACCAACCAAACAAAACCCCACAAGAACCCAAACCCCACAGCAGGGAGAAGATGGACGTGCCTGTGTTACTCTGTTCTGTTAGTATTTGTTGCTTCAGTTACTGCAAAAAACCCCTGCAGTTGCCAATGGTGTGCGTGTATATCTGTATTTTATTTTATTTTTTAATCAAACCACTCTTTTGATTTTCTTAATGACTTGGTACACAGCTCATAGTGTTTCCTCTTCATTTATGCAGATTGAAATCTCTTTTCTCCCCATCTGGGACTCTTGTATCAGCTGTAATCCATTTGTGGTTGCAATCCTCCAGGCTTTTTTCAGGGCCTGGTGTCCGTGGATCAGAGGGAACGTGTGGCAGTGGTGCTGTGCTCCAGCAAGTTCACATCATTAAATAAACTGGAGTGGGAATGAAAGGGAATTGTGCTCTCAGTGTTGTGATCTGAGCATTACCTGGAGGGCAATTGAGTTTTGTTTCTGTGCTGGGAAAGGATCATGAGGCAGCCTGGGCAGAGGAGGTGAATTGGTGGTGAGAGATGTGGTGCCCAGCAGTGTTCTCCAAACGTGGAAAGACCTTTTCCCACCCTGGCAGCAATTCCCTGCTCCAAGGAGCCACCACTCAGCAGGGTTTGCACACTCCAGCCTCACCAGCTTTTCTTGGGAGCTCCATGGGAAAGTTCCTCTTTGGTTTTGTACATCCTGCTGGTGCGGGGCTGCACAGCAGCAGTTCTGCAGGGTTTATTTGAGAATGGGTTATCCAGAACCTACTGGTGTGTAATTAAAATTTGGGGGTGTTTGCCCAGAGCCAGCGCTGGTGGCTCAGCTCTGAGGCCGAGGGTTTGCTGGTGCTGCTGAGGAGAGGAGCAGGTTTTGCACCCTGCAAGCTGAAGCACTGTAGCAGTGCTTCACCTACAGCCACCCATTTTTTTTTGAAAAAGAAACAAACAAACCAGAACAATGCAAAGGGAAAGCACCAGCAAGAGAACAGTATGTTCTTTGTAATGCTTTTTCTTTGGGGACATCTATTGCTGGCAATAAGATTAAATCAATGAAACCTTCCCTGAAGCTACATCTGCCACTGCCTACATTTTCCAACCTCAGTAATAAACTAACATTTGCCATTGTTCCTTTCTTCTGGATTTCATTTCTTACAGATTTAACCAGCGCTATTTACCACAAGGCATTCAGCTCTTGCTTAAAGCCGAGGTCTATGCCAAGTCCCTAAAAATATTCATAGCTCCAAAGAATCTGGTTTTAAATAATATCATTAAAAGTAGATGACATTAATACAACAGTTCACGCTGAGTTCACGTGCTGCTGATGCCAATGTATGAAAATGATGGAAGAAGCTCTAGACCAGACTACCCTGAAGTGGGGAACAAAACCCTTTGTACCTTTATACCGGCTTTTGATTGCAGGAGTCACTTTCTTATCCCAAAACACTGAAAATTTTAAAAATCTGTGTTGCAGGCTTGCTTCTCCTGACTTGGAGTGCTGTATTTTTAACTGTGGAGTGGTGGGGAGTGCAGGGTGGGTTGTGGTGGCCGGTTTGGGGCTGTTTGGGAAGCAGGGTTCATGCCACTCCCTTCTCCCCACAGGATGCCATAGTGATCCATGAAGTTTATGAAGAAGGGGCAGCAGCCCGAGATGGCAGACTTTGGGCTGGTGATCAGATTCTGGAGGTAAATCACGTTCTCTGTGTCTGTGTTTGGTTGTGGAGATTTGTTTTCAGTTCAGCAGAGGTCCCTTGTAGGTTGAATAGGATCCGTTCTCGAGGCTTCACTTCTGTCACTAAGAGCGTCCTGAAAAATTCATATTTCCTTATATATTCATATAAACTGAAGGTACAAATTGAGAATACATTAAATTTAATTGAGCAAGGCAGTTCTTGAATTACATAGTTCAGCTGTCATGTCCAATAGCTTAGTATTATTCATCTCTTTAATCTTTCATTCGGAGGCCTGCGCTACCGACACCGCTCCCGTATCTCTGCTCTGCCTGAAATCCAAATATTGAGCTGGGATAACGTGGGGTGAGGAGGAGAAGGTGGCTGTAGCATCCCTGCCAGCATCCCTGCCAGTATCCCAGTCAGCATCATTCCACAGCATCCCTGTCAGCATCACCCTCCAGCATCCCTGTCAGCATCCCTGCAGAAGCCACCAGCTCCCCCAGGCCACACTTCAGGCAGCTGGGGAATGGCTGCTGTGAATAAATGTGATTCTTTTCCCCCAGACAAGCAAGGAAAAGGTGGAGGGAAAGGGTTAAGAGAGAAGTGTTGGTCTGCAAATGAAACTTGCGTCAGGCAGGGGTTCAGCGCAGCTGCTTTGCAGCTCTGCTGTCAGCTCAGGACAAATTCCCAGCATGGCCATTAAGGCCTCGGTGTGTAGGGTTAGGAAAATAGCAAGGGGTACTTGGGGAGTTGTCTTTACAGCTCTTGCACTGCAAATATTTTTGTTAGCGTTGAGGCCGAATGTTGTTTTGGTTTTATAAATAACGGGGTATTAACAGAGCACGGTAATTAAGAGGGTAAGAATGGAGCAGGTTAATTAATTCTTCTCTGGCCAAACAGGAAAGTGCTAATGTTTGTGAGCCATAACATTGTTATTATTTCAGCTTTTAAAAGCTGTATTAATCAAAAAGATGAGTGAATTAGTTTCAGATTAGTGTGATAAAGCACACGTAGATGCCTGTGTCAAGGAAAGAATATCAATGCACTTATAAATAAATGTGTGCAGAATTGGTACAAAAGGATATAGAGAATAAAGATTAGTCTTAACTATCTTAATGTAAAATTACATATGATTTTAGTTTTGCATATCTAGAAGCTCTGAGAAATACTTTCATTGCCTTAAAACTTATGGAAGTGGATTAACATTTGTGGTTATTCTGTTACAGTTCATGCTACTTCCTAAAGAGACTTCAAAAATGTCTAAGTATTGATATGTTTTGGTATGAAGAAATAAAAGATGATTTAGTTGACAGAATATTGGCAAACACCTTAAAGGGCACTTGTGGATTGGGCTTGGCAAAATTAGATTAAGTTTCACGTTGCAATAGGGTTTTTTTAATGGAACATTTAAGCAGAACTTGTTCTGTCTGACATTACTAAAATGCTGAAACCTTCCCAGGTTATGGTGAGTGTAGCTGGCTGCTCCAGCAGCGGTCTGGTGTGCCATCTATTGGGAAAAAAGGAAAATCACCATTGAACACATCCTGCCTGGGATTCTCTGTGGCCATTGATTTGCTGGCGTTTCTGATTCCTTCTGTTTTCACCTCGATGATGTTACAGAGCTGGGGGAGAAGGGATCTGAGTGCTGAGATACACAGGGAGCTCAAAGGAGCACGTCCCACTTTGTGTGGTTGGAGAAAGAAGTGTTGCTTGAAGTTCCAAAGGCTTGAGGTTAAAAAGAAGGGAAGAACACCCAAAACTCCCAATCCCAAATGTTCTGATTGTTGGGATTTTTTTGCCTGGGATTTACTCCAGGCAGTGGCACAAAGCTCTGAGCTCACACTCCACAGGAGACCCGGGATCTGGGCCCTCTGGAAATGGGAACACTCAACTGGAGCAGCAAGGGGTGTCAAAGTGACAGATCTGTGCTGTCACCCACGGGCAGGGTGTGATGGCAGGACCATTTCTCCGTGTCATTTGGAAAGCAAACCCTGATCCTTCCAGGTGAACGGGATCGATCTGAGGAATGCCAGCCATGAGGAGGCCATCACTGCCCTCAGGCAGACACCCCAGAAGGTGCAGCTGGTGGTTTACAGGAATGAGGCACATTACAAGGATGAGGAGAACTTGGAGGTTTTCTCTGTGGATATCCAGAAGAAAACGGGCCGAGGGCTGGGGCTCAGCATAGCTGGGAAAAGGTAAGAGTGTCTCTGGTCTGGCAGCGCTTCCAGTGGGAAATGTTTGGGATTTTGACATCTGAACAACTGTAGCCATTAAATGGACTATGAAATAAAGGGGAAACTCCATAAGGAGCAGAATTGTATATGTAAATATCTTCCAGGATTCAATGGGGCCGTGGTTCTGGCTCCTGTGTCAGAACAGAGCTGAGAAGTGGAGGCTGTTGCTGCCCAGGAGAGCCCTGGGCACAGAGAGGGAATCTCATGCAGAACTGGGAGCTCACTCGTCTGTGGCATCAGGGTAGCTGTGTCTCAGGGCTCTGGAGGCCCTAACCATGGCTTTTCTGGTTTCTGAACTGGGGGATAAACCTACCCTAACTCTTTCCAGGATGTGCCTTTGCAGATGGATTTGTGAGTTAAGTTGAGCTCATGCTCAGTTCAAAGGCACCAAGGTCAGTGCAGGGTGGGGGCTGAGTTAGACCCAAACCCTGAGCAGTTCAGAGTGGCTGTGCCACACTGCAGAGAGCAGAACCTGAGATACAGAACCACTGAGACTGGAAAACCCTCCAAGGTCATGGAGTCCCACCTTTGACAGATGTCACCCAGCCCAGAGCTCTGAGTGCCACCTCCAGCCCTTCCTTGGACACCTGCAGGGATGGAGACCCCAAACCTCCCCTGCCAATATCTGACCACCTTTTGCATGAAGAAATTCTTCCTGATATCCAACACAGACCTCTCCTGGCACAACTTGAGGCCATTTCCTCTTGTCCTGTCCTGTCTCCACCCTCAAGTCAGGGAGGTGTAGAGAGCAATTCAGTGGGAAGTAACAGCAGCCTAATAAAATGTGACTTTTCCCTGATACATCTCTAAACCACTGCTATTAGATCACTCAAACCAGAGCACTGATAGTTTTAATCTTCCTTTGCTAAAAGAGATTTATGGCATGACACTTGTTCAGTGTTGGAGTTGCCCTCCTGTATTGCCAAGAATAATTTACTTTTGCAATTACAAAGCACCGTGTCATTATCCTGACTGCCTGTGGTCAGTGGAGTTTCTGCAGCAGTTTTTGGGTGGCAGTGTTTAACCCAGGTGTTGTGAGCAGATTGTGGGGTGGGTAATTAATTTAGGTGATGTAAATGACCCTGCAGATGGTAATCACAGTGTCCAGCCCTCCTCCCTTTGCTTCTGTGCTGAACTTCCTGAATCCTTCAGGAATTGGCAATCCCCTCCTTAGAAGGAGCCCAATTGCTGAAGTTTATTAAATAATACCCAGGTATAATTGAGGATGGGAAGTGTTGTGTCCCTCAGGTGAAGGATAAAAAAATGCCAGATTTTGGCATTCCAGCTGGCACCAGCTCACAGCACAGAATCACAGAATCATTTAGGTTGAAAAAGCCCACCAAGATCATTGAGCCCAACCTTTAACACCTCCAGGTCCACCACCAACCCATGTCCCATCAGGAGATAGTTTAACTCCATTATAGACCAAACCTCAGGCTTCTGTCCATATAAATGGTGTTTTCCATAAATCTTTATGCATCCTGCAGTCAGAGCTAGCAGTTCAAGGAGAAAGACAACATTAAATATTAGCAAAACATGCTGTGGTTTTAAAACTCATCGATTTTTTTTTTTTACACACAGCTGAATGGGGTGTAAAACTGGTTCTTCCTCTGCTCACAGGTTTCTTTTAATGTCTCTTAAATGCAAGTAATCTAAATTGGTCTCCCAAAGAATATTGGATTGTGTAATTAGCCATATGCTTCTTGCATTGTTAGAAATGGAAGTGGAGTGTTTATCTCTGACATTGTTAAAGGAGGAGCTGCAGACCTAGATGGAAGATTAATTCAAGGAGATCAGATTTTGTCTGTAAATGGGGAGGATATGAGAAATGCCTCACAAGAGACTGTTGCCACTATACTTAAGGTGAGTACAGAATACATTTGGAGATATTGAATTGCAGTTACTGACACTGTGCAAGGTAATTACCCTGAAGTGCTATTTACCATACACGGGACAGCTCCAGCTGATTACCCAGACAAGAATTTCATCTGAAATAACTGGGAGGTTCATTTAAAGTCACTTCTCTGTGTATTTCTAGGAACTGGATGATATGAAGCAGGAACACAAAGGCACATTTAGTATTTAGGCATTTATTTGAAAATGCAAAAAAAAAACCCACTTGGAAAGGGGAGAGGCAACACAAACCAGAACTGAAATAATTTGTTGGCTTTGCTGTACTGACCTGCAGGGATAAAATGACAGCTTAAATCTCTTCCTGCACAGCTTTCCATCTTCCAGGAGAGATTTTACTCTGAAATTCTGGGAGAAGTTGCCTTTTTCCATGGCTGGTTGGGCTGGGGGAGAGGGCAGGGGTGGGATGGCCAGGAGTGCCACCAGTGGATGCTGAAGACCCATTTCCATTCCAAACTGCATCTGCTTCCAGGGCTTTCCCCCTGCCATCCCCAGCAGTGTTTCTGCACATGATTTCTTTCCTTCTTCAGGGGAGAGGCTAATTATTTCCTTGCTTTTTCCATTCAGGGTTGGTACCTTGCCAAACTTTTACCTATTTAAGAATTGGGAGCCGGTGGTACCAGGGTATTTTGTTAAGTTGGATCCATATGGGTTAAATTCACCCTTTTCTGCAGCATTTTGCCTCTGAAGGGTTTTTCAAATGTCTGCTAAGGAGTTTGGGGCTTTTTGTTTATTTTTGCTGAGTAAATTTGCCATCAGTTTGCAAGGGGGAGAGTCATACTAAATTCAGCAACCGGGAGAAACCTTCAGGACAAGCCTAAATCCACTTTTTGTGTTGTCTAAATACAAGAGTTCATGTTTTGAGCATTCCTTGTGGCTTTCTTCACGGACTTGTGGTGCTGAATATAAACATAATTCTCTCCAGGAGAGCATGAAATATCATATGTCTACTTAAATTGTACATTGTGGGTTGTTTTTTTTTTTTCTTTCCAAGTGTGCTCAAGGCCTGGTGCATCTTGAACTTGGGAGATTGAGAGCTGGGTCATGGCTGTCATCACGGAAAACATCCCAAAACAGTCAGGTCAGTGACAAATTCCTCTGCTTCAACTGGAGCTGTGAAGGGCAGAGCGTGGGGATGGTGCACAGATGTGCACATGGAGCTCATCCTTCCACAGACCCTGCTGAGGGTGGGGAACAAAATATTTCATCCCCATAATTTTCTGTGCTGAGCTGCAGCTGGAATGCTGATGGAGCAGAAGAGCTGGCTAATGTATTTATTGTTGAAGGAGTGTCTTCCCAAGACACACCAAAAATCTGGAATATCTTTCTCAAATGATGATGCCCAGAAATTTTTTGGTTTGAAGACTTGCAGAAACTGCTTGAATGTATTTTCTGCAGCTGTTTTGTCTATCAAAACAAGCTAATGAAACCAAACTGTATCTCTGCCTGTATCTTCCAGCAGACCCACAGGAGAGCTGCTTTCCTCTCCAAGAAAACACAGAGCAATTTCCTGCTTCACTTGCTTTTTACCTGAAGCGAGGACAACAATTCCTTTTTCAATCAGAGCAGGGCCTTTCCCCTCTCCCTGCACCCCCTGCTCAGACACCAATTCGTGGTGTTAAACCTGCAGGATTGCAGGGGAGAGAAACAAGGCACAGAGACTTAGAAAACTTCATCTTAATGGGTTTTCCTTCTGAAAATCGACTGCTTTGCCATTATATTTAAGGTGCCAGTGTCTCTAAAAGAGTGGATCACAGCAGGGTGAGGCTGTGGGAGGTTTTGGCCTCTTTCTGCCACAGGGAAATCCAGCACTGCTAAAAGAAGGGTTTGTTTTTTGGAAACAGAGAGGAGGAGCCATAGGAGGCTTAGGGGAGATGTGAGTTAAAGCAGGAATGTTTTTAAGGAGGTCTGTGAGACGCCTGTCCATGAACAACCCCAAAAAGGTGCCAAAATTATCACAGCATGGTGTGATTCCTTCACTTCCTAAAGGCCAGCAGTGCTCCTGGCTGGCTTGGAGGAGGTGGTGAGGTACCAGGAAGGGCTAAAACCATGTGGGAACAGCTGGGCTAAGTCCAGCTTTAAAAATAATGGCTTTGAGAAACGTCTGCAGTGCATGCAGCAGGCAAGGAGAAATGAAATAACAAAGGGAAACTGAACTGATTGCATTAAGTCAGCAGTCAGGTATTATATTTTGTTTTGGCCATTGTAATAACATGAAGCCTAAGCAAGAGCAAGGTAATCAAAAAGTGACAGCTCAAAATCACCCACCTGGTTTTAGCACATAAAGCTCAAGCTGAAAGGGAAGCAAAATGCCATCATATCTAACGTGGGTCTAGGTAAAAATTCAGATCAAATTACATCAGCTCCCTTTCTTGTAGCATAAGAGGCTTTTGCAGGAACCTGGTAATTCCTGCCTTTCTTTAAATCCAAGAAATCCTAATCTGCTTGATGCAGACTCATTTGAGAGCCTTCATCTCCTTGCTCCGAAGTGACTTGGTGATTTTGCAAACTGAATAAATGTTTCTCACCAAAACCCTTCCAAGAGTTATAAAAATCTTGGCAGATGATGCAGCAAATCAGCTTGAACGATTTGCACAACTGCAAGAGCTGCTTTAGAAGGTGCTGGCCAAGAGCATCCAGACCTTTTGTCCTCACTTGGCTTTTTTTCTGGGTGCTCTGCATCCCTTGAGCAGTGGAAATCAAAGCCTCATGGTGCAGGACAGGGGTTTCTTTCACAGGCATTGCAAATGTTGTTAACTGGGCCATGAATTGGCACCCAGGGGTGGAAGCTGTGCTGTGCCTGGTGTTTGTCACTGACAGCTGCACCCTGGCCAGAGGGATAAATGTGTCAGGGCTCTTGAGTCACCAGCTGATGCATTTTGAGGGGAGAAATCTCTGCTGGAGCAGATCTTTGTTTTGGACAAGGCAGCCCAGCTGGAAAGGTCTGGAACCTGTTGAGATGCACTTCCTAAACTGATAAAGGAGGAGAGTCTGAAGATCAAAGCCAGATAAGGAGAGAGGGAAAAGGAGGGAAATGGGAAGGGCAGCAGGAGAGCCCTTTGGAGGTTCTCCCTGTGTCAGCTCCCATGTTCTTCTGGAAATGAGAGGAGCTTCTTGGGCAGTCAGGAGGAGCAGGGGCAATTACACAGTGGATTCAGCTAAAAAAAACAAGGATTCCTGCCAGATGCCAGGATGGGTGTCCTTGTTATCCCCCCAGCATGTGAGAGAGCAGCTGTTTGTCCTCCTGGGTGCTCCTGCATGCAGGGGTATCACAGGGAAGGTGCCCATCATTTCCCCTTCTCCTGGGAGCAGCTGAGAGGGGGGGAACACTGTCTAAAGCTGACCTGAGCAATTCCTAAGTGTGGAATAAGGGTCTGTAGTGTGTGAGCAGCACCACAGAACCACTGAGGTTGGAAAATCCCTCCGAGACCATCAAACCCAACCATTCCCCAGCCCTGCCAAGCCCACCACTGACCCCTGCCCCGAGTGCCACGTCCCCACATCTGTTCAATCCCTCCAGGGGTGGTGACTTCACCTCCACGGGGAGGTTTTGGTCGGTTTTCCCATCCCCAGAGGGGTTTGCACTTGCGTGGCCAATGTGGCATTTCCAGCGTGGCTGGCACAGAGCACAGCTGTGCCCGTCTGTTGTGAGGTCTGCTTTAAAGTTCACTTCTGGGGTTTTTGGGGGGATTTTTTGGTGTTTTTTGGGGGGTTTTTTTGGTGTGGGTTTTTTTTGTGGGGGAGGGTGGGTTTTTTGGGGGGGTTTTTTTTGTTGTTGTTGTTGATTTTTTTGGGGTTTTTTTGTTTGGTTTTTTGAGGTTTGGTTTTGTTTTGTTTAGTTTTTTGGGGGGTTTTTGGAGGGGGTTTTTTTGGTTTTTTAATTTTTTGGCTTGGTTTTTTTTTTTAAATTTTATTTTTATTTATTTTCCACCCTCAGGCCAGCCAGCAGAGCGTCCACAGCCACTTCCACCCTGCTCTTGCTCCCGTCCTCTCCACCTTGCAGAGCTTTGTCAGCACAAAAAGATCCTCAGCAGACACATCCCAGAGAAGCTCAGGTACAAAGCTGGGCAGCTGTCAGAGCAGCTGAGTGTGATGTGCTTTATGTTTGGGCTGCTTTAAAAGCCAAACTGAACTCTTGGATCTGGCTTTCCTGCCCAGCCTCCCAGAAGACGCCCCACGGATGTTTTTAAGACCCGAACACTTCCCAGAAGATGACATTATTTTTATGTCTGCTGGAGCAGTAATGGCCCCTCTATTTTAGGTGCAGAATTCCTGTTGCCCTGCCGTTCCCCGACGCCCTTGTCAGAGGCTTAGCACAGGCATGGCTCTCGCTTTAGAAGCAGTTTTCTCAGGGAATAAAGCTGCCACCACTTCATTTATATCTTTGTTGCTCTTGAGTGCATAAAGGGGTGTTTTGTAATGAGAAAGTCACAATGCCCAGTTTGCAATTTGCAGGTTTAGAGAGCGTGAAATCCACGACCCGCAGCAGCCTGGGGGGAGCTGCTCCAGGAGTTGGGAATCTTTGCTCACATCTGACCACGGGCAGGAGGAGAAGACATTCCTTCTGCTAGTTTGCAGGAGCCTGGTGGCTTTTGGGCATCCTTTTTTTGTGCTGTCTGGACAAGCCCTGCAGTGCTGGGCATTTCCTGACCCTGATTTGGGGTCCCCAGGGCTGGACTTGCCAGTGCCACAGACCTCAGGTGTCCTGTCCTCCTGCCCAGGCACACCTGCATGGATGTGGGGAGTGCTGGTTTGGGGGAGTAAGAAGCATGGAATTTTGGAAGAGATTTACTCTGCCAGCCTTCTGCAAGGTTCTTAAAATAGTTTCATTGAAGCTGATATACCCTAAAGTTAGGAGTGGGTGAAGCAGAGCTCAGGACCTGACTACACCATCAGCTGGCTGGGCTGAAAAAGTTGCAGTTTGAACAATGCCTCTGAAGTTTCTCTTTGCTTTTTCCCTTTTTCCTTTTTTCTTTACTTTCTGTTCTCCTCTCCTTACTTCCCTTCCCCCTTCCCCCTTTCCCCTTCTCTTTTCCTTGTTCCTTTTTTCCTCTTCTCCCTTTCCTCTTCCCCCTTTCCTTTCCCTCTCACCTTTATTTCCTTCCCCTTTTTCTTCCCCTCTCATCCTTATTCCTGTCCCCTTTTCTTTCCCCTTTTCCTTCTCTTTTGCCTTCCCCTTTTCATTCCTTTTTCCTCCCCTTTTCCCATATTTTAAATACTTTTCCACACCCTATGGCTGGATACACCCCAGCCTGCCTCCCTGCCTGTCCATTATTTACCAACACAGCCCAAACGGGGAGAGGAGATCCCTGGAACCGCCCCGTTCCCAGAGCCCTTTGTGCAAGGACGCTGTGATTTAGGAATAATAAGCCAATCTTTAATTGAGTGAAGGCACAATAGGGCTGTTCTCCAGGCTGGCAGAGTGCTGCTGTTCCACAGATTGTGGCTGGGCTACAATGGGAGTCACGGTGACATCGAGAGCCGGAGGGATTTCACCGTATTCATCCTTCCTCCTCCTCCTCCTCCTCACGTGAGCAGCACTGCCTGCCTTGGCACAGGAAGGCTCCACTCCTGCTTGGTGATAATTCTGCCTAGGCAGCAAGGGACCATCGTCACCTGACAGCGTTATCTCTTAATTATATTATCTCTTAATTACAGAAGCTAATTGTTTGTTTCTTTATTAGCAGGAGCCGATACGGGCCCGAGGACTGTGGAGATAACAAGGGTCAGTGAGTTGTTTTCTCTCCATTCATAAAGCCCACTCCTTCCACTGAAGTTGGGTCATTTTTGCAGCATTTCTCACAAGCCAGACTGCACTATTTGTGCTTGCAGTCTGGGGTTGGATGTGTGCCTGTGCTTTGGCTGAGGAAATGTGTGTGTCAAACCCATTTTCTCCCTGTTCCACGAATCAAAGCCGTCAGTGATTGCCATACCCTGAACACGGCCCTCTGTGATTTGCCCCTGCTGCAGATGTTTGGTTTTGCTTTGTTCCAGGGCCCAAATGATGCCCTGGGTATCAGCATAGCAGGAGGGAAGGGCAGTCCCTTGGGAGACATTCCCATCTTCATTGCCATGATCCAGGCCAGCGGAGTGGCTGCTCGGACACAGAGGCTCAGGGTGAGTACAGGGCCCCCAAAATTTCCTGTTTCATCTCTGTTTCATCTCCCACCTGTCCCTTGAACCCTCAAGTACTTCTATACCTGCTGTCACTGATAATCTCTCACAGACTACTCTGCCTCTTTTATATAAAAGCAAAACAAATTGAAAAAACCACCCCAAAACACAAATCTGCCCTTCTCTTCCCATCTTGGGAATAATGGCAATTGCTGCCCATATTGGAAAAGTGATGTTAAAGGGAAGAACTTAAATGCATTTGTAGTGGTCTTGGAATGTCTGTGTTCATCCAGACCTGGGCAGGGCAACAAGAGGCTCTCTGGAAACCCACAGGTATTTTGGGAACTCCGGACTGGGCATCATTTAGAGCTCAAACCAGGTAGAAACCAGATCAGAAATGAGTTGTTTGATCTTAAGATCAAACCCAGATCAGACCCACAGCACGTGTGGATTTCCAGGCATGGCTGTGGTGAACACTTAGAATTTTGGATGGAGTTTCAAGGAATCATGAGGATTGAAAAGAATTATTATTAGATTTTATTATTTATTAGAATTTATTATTAGATCCACATGCTTTTTTGGCCCATGAGATTCATTAGGAGATGCTGCTACACTCATGCCTTGTCTCTAATGGAATTAAACAATGGCAGGGTTGAGATAATTTTTGTGTGTAGGAAGAAGAAATCATCCAGGTTAATTGGATTAATATCAGGAGTTCCTACTCTTCCTATACAACATTCAGTATGTGCTTACACGGTCTGGAAGAATATGAACTTGTCTGCACATTCAGGCACAAATGAATCCTTTCTGGATGGGAGGACAGCAATGAAAATCTCCCTCTCTCTCTCTGCTTGCACACAGAAAGAGTAAAACACAACCCACCTTTGTTTCTCTGATCATATTGTTAGTGTTAAAAAAGGATGGGAAATGATCACTGGCAGTGCAGAATCCTCACAAAAGGGATCCTGCAAAAGAGAAGCGTGACTCTGCAGTGCCAAGTTCACGAGGAATTTTAAGCATTCTTAATTTTAATTTTCCCTAATGCTGGTAATTTTCCATTACTGTTGTACTTTCAGGTTGGAGATCGGATTGTCAGCATTAATGGGCAACCTTTGGATGGGCTGTCTCATGCAGATGCAGTTAATCTACTAAAGAATGCTTATGGGAGCATTATCCTGCAGGTATGGTGATAAATTGAACATGCAGCTGCAGCAGGGTAGATAAATGGCATTCAGGAAGGGGAAAAAAAAAAAAAACCAACAAAACCCTGAGCATCCCTGGCACGAGGCATCACAGAATTGCAGGGTGCTTTGCTGGTGGGAATTACACAGAAGGAGAGCAAGAAATCATTTCCATTCAAAAATTCTTTATTGCCATTCATACAGGCTGTGAGCACGGTTCTATAAAAGCATGACAAAGGGAACAAAATAACTTGTTGCCACACGTGATAAAGCAACGAGCTTCCAAGTTGTGCTTTTTTTTTTTCTTTTTTAATTGGAAGTTAACTAGGAACAAGAAAATGTGTGTGTGTGCTTGTGATGTAATGAGACAGAGACCCACAGGGTGGTTTCCTTGTCCTTGGAAGAAATTCCAGCAGAATTTAGGGAAAATGGTGGCATCATCACTTAGGCTGGAACTGATTATTCATCAGGTAAAGGATAAAAACACTCAGGAGAGAAAACAGTGCTGTCACTGCTGTGTTTCTCTGGCAACTAAAAGGGACATCTTCTGCCACATTGCTTCTAATTGCTGCCTGCCACTCTGTTGATCCATAGTTTATTTTTATGTTTACACAAAGAAATGGGGAAAATACTTGCCAGTTAGAATTCAAAATTCTCCTCGTTCGCAGAATTATTGCAACAACTGGAAAACAAGCTGAAGGCACCACTAAAATCCACTCCTAGCTCTCTTCATCATCACAGCATTTTGGATTGGAACACATCCTGAGGGATTTTTGCAGGCTTCTTGCTTGTATTGTGACACAAATGTGACTATAAAAAACGGGGAGGGGAGAGGAAAGAAAAAAGAGGCAATGAAATGATAATAAACTTAGTTTGAGACTTGCTTATTCTTTGTTTTGTCTGCCCATGAACTGCTGACCCGGTAAGTGATGAGCCAGTTCCAGAGCAGATGGTGTTTTGTGTAGTTCCATTGAAGTCAGAGGAAACACACAGATTTACACCAGCTGAGGATCCTCTGTTAAATTATAGTTATCATATTGTTACTAACGTGGAGTAATTTCACTTTTCATGTCAACAGTGTTCCCTGAATAGAAAATGAAAGCTTGCTGCAGAACCCAAAATTGCTCATCTTGAAAGCTGTAATACAGCTCAATATTGCACCTCATGATGGATTTAAAAATATTCCTGATGGAGCACTCTGTCACTGGGTCGCTCACACAAACAAAGAGGTTCTTCCAGAAATGCCACTGGGTTAAAGAGCTGCTTCTGGAAGGGTCTTTGGGTTTGTCACTTGGCTGCTTTTCTCCCACATTTTTGCTCCCTGAGCATTCTGTCTCATTAAAATGAGCTTGATACTGTTCACAGATGATGGAGGTTTATTGGGATAGAATAGAGTCTGTTTTCCTCCATTAAAAATCTGCTCTAGGAAGGTGGGAGTAGTTTTTAACACAATTTTTTACACCTGGAGCAATGTCAAAGCCTGTGATGGTTCCCTTCCCCACCAACCACAGGTACCTCTCCACCACCAAACTGCTTTTTTTTTTTTTTTTTTTCTTTTTTTTATCAAAACAATCCCCATGGAACAATCCTATCTCCGTGATCATCACGACTGATGTGCCATTAAATAATTCTGTTTATTATCAGGGTAGACCACTTTGTGGCAAACTGCTCTGAGAGGTCAGATAATTGTGTTCAGTGGGGTGGAAAGGCTTATTATGGGAACGTCCTGGGAAGGAGTTTGCAAATGCTGTTTGCAAATGGGAGATTAAGGTCTCGGGGGAACAATCATCCCTCTCGGCTGTTTTGATGCCTTGGTTTAATTTAATTTCTTTTCTGCAGGTGTAGTAATGAGATAAGGGGGAGCTTTTTTACAAGGTTGTTGAACTCTGATACGTTTCTTGCTGCCAGCTGAAGATTTTTGAATATAGATTTGGTTTTGCCCTCGTTTTATTGAACAACAACAACAACAAAAACAAAACATGACAAATGCTGGCTGGAATTCCTTACTCTGATGCCACAGGAAAGGAACCTTGGTGGGGTCTTTGCTGGCTGAGCCAGGTGCTGTTCTCATCTGCTGGACCCCTTCCTTTGAGGCATCCTGGAATTCGAGTCCTGGGATGCAAAATTTGCATGGAAACATCCTGGCTTTATCACCCTCTCATCTCCAGATGATTGGGAAGAGGGAAATATTGCTGTGGAAGAATTGTGAGCACTCATTTAAAACAGATTTATAGAACAAATTTCTGACTTTGAAAAGGGAAGTTTTCCTTAAAGCCAAGTTCACAGCAACGAGTGGCAGAACAGCAACAGTACCTGCTCACTTGGATAAAATAAAATAAGGCCATAGCTGGAGGAAATATTGGAGTTGTGCTTCCTGGCTGTTTTTCACTGGGTCTGAGCTGAGCTCTCGTGCTGCATTAAACGTCAGGCAGAGAAGAATTTCTCCTCAGGGGGAGATGGAGTTAGGGGATAACCACAGCCTGTACTTGCTGGGAAATTGATGTCCTTTCAAGCTGTAAATGCTTCAAACCACTCTGTGGTGGTTTTTTCCATTAAAAAAAAAAAAAAGGCAAATAAAAAATCAGCATCAATGAGGAAAAAATAAAGTTAATGCCAGGGCTCACTACTCTCACAGAAGGAATTCCCTCCCAATATCCCATCCATCCCTGCCCTCTGGCAGTGGGAAGCCATTCCCTGTGTCCTGTCCCTCCAGGCCTTGTCCCCAGTCCCTCTCCAGCTCTCCTGGAGCCCCATTAGACCCTGGAAGGGGCTCTGAGCTCTCCCTGGAGCCTTCTCCAGGTGAGCACCCCCAGCTCTCCCAGCCTAGCTCCATAGAAAGGTGCTCCGAACCTCAGAGCATCATTCAGGATGTTTTCAAAATAATAGAGGACCCAGAATTGGGAAGTTGAACAATCCAGTTTGTTTTCATGCTAAAAATTGAGAAAAGCCAAAACCAAGGATTAATTTGTTCCCTACTCATCAAATAAACCAGTCTGAGGCATTTCAAGGTCTTTGCCCAGCAGTCCCTTGGAGCTTGGTGTTCTCTTGAAGGTTGTGGTGGTTTCTTTCAAGACCCATCCTGGACCTCTTGTGTTGAGTCTCTTTCCTTGGAAAAACAACCTTTTCCTCTGGAAGGAAGGAAGGAAGGAAGGAAGGAAGGAAGGAAGGAAGGAAGGAAGGAAGGAAGGAAGGAAGGAAGGAAGGAAGGAAGGAAGGAAGGAAGGAAGGAAGGAAGGAAGGAAGGAAGGAAGGAAGGAAGGAAGGAAGGAAGGAAGGAAGGAAGGAAGGAAGGAAGGAAGGAAGGAAGGAAGGAAGGAAGGAAGGAAGGAAGGAAGGAAGGAAGGAAGGAAGGAAGGAAGGAAGGAAGGAAGGAAGGAAGGAAGGAAGGAAGGAAGGAAGGAAGGAAGGAAGGAAGGAAGGAAGGAAGGAAGGAAGGAAGGAAGGAAGGAAGGAAGGAAGGAAGGAAGGAAGGAAGGAAGGAAGGAAGGAAGGAAGGAAGGAAGGAAGGAAGGAAGGAAGGAAGGAAGGAAGGAAGGAAGGAAGGAAGGAAGGAAGGAAGGAAGGAAGGAAGGCTCTTCCCCTTTGCTCAGAGCCTGAGTGATGGTATTGTGAGGGCAAGACAAAGCTTCAGAGCAAAATTTTCATTGAGCCCCCAGGAAGGCGGCTGCTCTCACCTGACAGTGTGGGATTAGTGGAGATTTACGAGAGTAGGATTTGGTTTCAAAGCTTGCTGGGGGAAAAAAGTCAACATCTGATTTTCCAAACTGTATTTCCTTGCTTCCCTGTTGCCCAGGTGGTGGCTGACACCAACATCAGTGCCATTGCCAGCCAGCTGGAGAGCATGTCCACGGGCTGCAGCCTGAGCCCGCCCTCCGAGCATCCCGCCGAGGAGCCCGAGTGAGTTCCTGCTCTCCTGCAGAGCTGGGGTGGATTTCTGGGCAGGGAAAGGGTGCAAGGAGGTCTCTCCCATTGCTTCTCTCTGTAATTTTCCATCACCTTTGAAATTAAAAGCTTGGTGACCTTCCCCAAGCTGATGATGAGCTTGTGTCTGTCTTCACCTGCTGACAGAAATTGCTTGAGTAAATAAGCAGAAAATGTGTTTCCAAGCACTATTTCTGGGGTTTTTTTAAGAAAAAAAGTATCTTTCTATCCTTAATGTTGTGCTGACATGGTATTTCTGCCATTTTCCATTGGCTTCCTCATCTGAAAGGAGTTCTGATCATAGCAATTTGAAATAATTTGGTATTGGCAGGCTGATGCCAGAGGTGTTAAAAACACCTTATAAAACACGTCCCAGGACTTTGTCTTTTCAATCTTTATAGCTTTATGAGTCAAAAAAATCCATTTAAAATAATTCCTGCTTGTGTGTGGTGATGGAAGTTGGAGGTCCAGCCCTGCTGTGCATCATCCTCCATCCTGTGCTTCTCACACTGTAGCATCCCAGTTACCATTCTGAAATTCATTTATTCTCCATTTCAGCTCATCATTTTCATTATGTTCTTCATTTTCATTCTGTGGTTCATTCTATTTATTTTAAGAAGTTGCTGCCCTGCCTCGGGAGGGTTGAGTGTAAAAGTTGAGCTATTTGTGCTGCATTCTGTGGTCTTAAAATGTGAGATACTGGTTTTATTGCTGCTCTCAAAGGAGAACTGCTTGCTTTGCAAAAGGATTTGTATTCTTCTTTCGTATTTGAAATTTGGGAGGGGGAATTTGGAGGTGAAAATATGAAGCAGAATTAGGTATGTCCTAAAGAATGCATGGATATTACTCAGCTTGGGCTGCACCTTTAGATTAGGTGGAAGATGCCAAATGTTTTTCATGGAATCGTGGAATGGTTCAGGTTGGAAAAGCCCTCTCAGATCATCGAGTCCAACTGCCAAGGCCACCACTGACCCGTGTCCCCAAGTGCCACATCCATACAGGGGTGGGGACTCCACCACTGCCCTGGGCAGCTGTGCCAGTGCCTGACCACCTTCTGTCCACAACAGTTCTTTCTACATACGTAGAAATGACTTAATTTCAAATTTGAGATGGATAAATTCATATGAGTGGTCTAAAATCCACAGAAAAAAAAAATCTTCCTCTGTTCAGTGCAGGCAGAGAAAAACCCTGAAGAGTTCAGGCTCCAGCTGATGAGCTCTGGAGTTACGAGCACGGGGATGTGGGTATAATATAATAATTACAAATAATGTTTTCCAAGTGAGGAGCTGGAGCACACGGAGCAGCCTTTGAACTCTGGGCTTTGCAGGAATGTTCCAGTGCAAGGGTCGTGGTTTGTGACTGTGTGAAAAAATCCGTGCTTAGATAAATGTCTCTGTAAGTGTTCCTTCTGCATAAAGTCCCCAGAGACAGACATTGCTTATCTAAGTGATATTTATTGTGTTTTCAGAGCACCTCAACCTAAGATTATTACTTTGGAGAAAGGCTCTGATGGACTGGGATTTAGTATTGTAGGGGGGTATGGAAGTCCCCATGGAGACCTGCCCATTTATGTCAAGACTATATTTGCCAAGGTATCTTTTATTATTTTTGTTTTCTCCCCTTTTTTTTCTCTATTATCTCTAAAAATAAACCTAAGATTGGGCTTGGATAATATATAATGTAGCAGAAAGCAAAATGTGCTGTTTGAGTAGGTTGCTGTGAGTTAGTGGACCCAGAACTCATAGCTGGCTTCTCAGTTTATATTTCATATTCCTGATGGCTGAAACAAGACACTTTGTCTCAGCAAAATTGCTCTGTGTACTTGGGAAACTTGGGTTTGTACATTAAAATATTTATAAGGCAGCTTTCTATCTGTAAATCTCCAAGAGATTTACAGGAGGTATTGAAGGCATCTTTTTTTTCCCCACTGTTCAGGAGTGAGGAAATTGCAAAGATGCTGTATCCTGATGAAAAAAACAGGAATTAGCCCATCTCTGATCCCAGAGATTCCGGGGGGATTGGGGGTCCTTGCCAGGTACAGAGAGCTCCAACCTCTGAGGCTGGGGAAGAATCATAAAATAGAATATTGTAGGAGGGAGATGTGCCCCTTTTCCCACCTATCCCTGCTAAAAATGAGCCAGCAGGACTTGTCAGGCATGGCCACATCAGAGGAGCTGTGGAAATGGAAGAGGAGGGAAGAAAACCAGTGGGAATTAGGGATGCTTTCCATAAAATAATTGTGAGGGCTGTCACATGCACCTGCTTGCCCTGTGCCTGCTTTGGTGTCACTTGTGGCAGGGTAGATGATGTAGTTGAGAAAACTTTGTCTGAAGGTAAAGTAGGAGCCACATCTCCTGCTATTCTGGGCCTCAAACCACAAATAGCTGCTATTTTTACAATTTTAAGTTATTAAAATGTTGTGCCTTTCAACTGGTGCTTAGGGTTACAAGTTTCTAGATATGAGCATGACTGAGAAATCCTAAATGGAACCTAAAGTTCTGCAGTCACTGGTGGGGCAGAAAGAGACACTGTGAGCAAACCTCTGGGCAGGCAGAGCTTGGGGTTTAGGTAAAAGAACTTCACTGAGATGTCTGGAGCACAGGAGCCATTTCTAAAGCTCTCTGGAAGCTTTCAGGACTGTCACAGAACTTTTTAGGTTGGAAAAACCCTCTGAGATCACCGAGTCCAGGCATTCCCTCAGCACTGCCAACCAGTGTCCCCAAGTGCCACATCCACATGGCTTTTAAATCCCTCCAAGGGTGGGGACCCCACTGGGCAGTCTGCTCCAGTGCTTGGCACCTTTTGGTGAACAAAATTATCCTGATGTTCAGTCTAAACAACTGGGGGCCATTTCTTCACCTCTGTCTGGGATTGGGGGCAGCGCCCAGGTTGGTTCCCTCTCCCTCCCCACTTTTTCAGCTGTTTCTCAGCCATGAGGCATGGAATGCATTTAAATACTGCTTGAATGAGCCTCTGCATGATCATAAAATCCAGACCCAGCCTCCACCCAGGCCATTTTTCAGGTGTGCTGGTTTGTAAGCAAAACCAGTGAAAGACTCCAAGTCAGAAACACAATTTAATAAGAGGAAAAGAAAAGAAATAAAAGAAAGTAAAAGAAAATAAAAGTAATAGTACAAAAAAACCACTGGCAGAGTCAGAATACAAACCTGGCACCCTGTTAGGGTGGTAGTGGCAGTCCAGATGAGATGGTCTTGTCAAAGCAGTGATTCCTGTAGAAACGTCTGGTAGCTCTTGTCTCCTCTGGGAGTCCAGTGGGTAAAAGCTGCCTGTGCTGTCCCAAACCCTGGATTTATCCAGGTGGGAATGCTTGGCTCTTCCCCCTGGGCAGAGCATCTCACAATGGGCTGATCTCATTCTCTGAGTCATGCAGTGGGTCCTTGATGGCCCATTAAACAGAGATAACACCCAGAGGAAGTTATCTATGAGTCATGTGGCAAGGCATTGATGGGCTCATTAACAGAAGATAAGGAAAACACTGCCCCACCTTGGCTCCAAGGGCTCATGGGGATAGAATACACACCTTGGGCACAATTTACATTGTAACCTAGGACATCAGGGAAGAGCCAACTCTTTTTTCGTGGGCGGGTGGGGAGCGACGCTCAAGGCACTCAGGGCGGGTTCAGCGCTGCCATTCCTGTGGGCTGTGAGGGGCATTCCCAGCGCTCCATCCCTCATTCCAGGCAGCATCCCGGGCTGCAGGAGGCCGGGGCTGCCAGGCTGTGCCAGGCTGTGCCAGGCTGAGCCGTGGTTTGCCATTGCAGGGCGCGGCGGCCGACGACGGACGGCTGAAGCGCGGGGACCAGATCGTGGCCGTCAACGGGGAGGCCCTGGAAGGCGTCACCCACGAGCAGGCCGTGGCCATCCTGAAGCGCCAGAGGGGCACAGTGACCTTGACAGTGCTGTCCTGAGACACACAGAGTCCTTTTAGACCATCCCTAGAGCTGTCCAACACTGCCCAGCCCCCAGCAGAGCCTGGCAGACATGGATCAGCATTCCCGCCGCCGCCAGGCCAGGGCAGTGCGCATCTCCAGCTTCATTCAGCCTCCCACAGTTTTTTTTTCCAGCCTTTCTCCCCGCCCTCCACGACTTCTGGTGGCTTTGGAGGTTTCTCTGGACAGGTTTGATTAAGGAACTTCAAAGAGCAGGACTGGTTCTGGTTTATTTAAGGTGTGGGTTTGTCCCCGCTGGTCTGAACCCTGATTGCGACTGCTGAACCTGGAATCGACTCGCACACAAAAGAGAATTCAGATCATCAACTGATCTCATCTGAGGAGCAGAAATGAATGCCAAGTGACTTGTCATCTCACTCATGATTTACTTATGCTAATTGTTCTTTCAAGTATGCCAGAAAACATTAGCAATGTAATTAAATTACCACTGTTCCAAATGATGAAATATCAAATTCTCCTCTGGGAAATTATTTGTGCTCAGCACAGTAAGTCTGATAGTCAAATGTGAACTTCTCATGTTTATCTCTTTGGGTAGGTCTGTGGAAGTTAGTCAGAGGTAATTACTGTGATGTGTCAATTTGCAGCCTTTAGCATGAAAAATAAACGAGGGTAGAGGGAAATTTATTTTTGTAGGCTTTTAAAATGTTTGAGCCTTTTCAGATATTTAGGCAGCATGAACAACAACAGCGTAGCTCATTCTATCCTAATTATATTTTTTAAGAAGAAACGTGCTGATATATGCCAGGCATGTCGCATACAAAGGCAGTTGTTGTCGTGCCAAGCTGCAGCATAATCGTTCATCCTGAAACTTTAATGAAGACAAAAAGTTTGCTTTGGGAATGTGATCCTGTAATTCTAGGAATGACAGTGAGCAGTCCCTCCAGCTCTGTGGAGTTCATCCTATCCACCAAACTGATGGACATTTCCAAGAGTCTCCCCAGGATCAGGTAGTGCTGGGAAGAGGATTTAATGGATCACGGAGGATCTCTTGGGGCTGCCAGAGTCAATTTTGGGTAACACCAGGCACTACCAGGCAGTGTTGGGATGATCTCCCACAGCCAGGTGCAGCACTTTGGGATGAGGTTCCTCAACCCCCTCCAGCTCAGCTGAATCCCCCCAGCCAATTTTTTAGGGTCTGAAGCCCACGAGGAGCCTTCCCAAGGCTGATCCCACTCTGGGCCAGTCCCACTGTGGATGTGGGGTGCAGGAATGTTCAGCCAAAAGTTCCCAACTTCATTCCACATCCCAGCCATCAAGCAGTGATTATATGAGTGTGGATTTAGCAGGTGAATTTGGCAGGCAGGTTCCTGGCAGTGCAAGGCATTGCAGGTTAATCTTCCTATCCAGAGGAGCAGGAGGGGTCTGGAGGAAGCAGCCCAGTCTGATTTGGATGATTTGGCATAATTTATAATGGTGATGTAGCTGGCAGAAATGAAAGGGGGGCCGGGGTCAGAATTTGCTGCTCATTTTGTGTGAAAAATTCCAGGAATTAAATGGAAAGAAGCTTGAAAATCTGCAGTACAATCACTGAGCAGTGCAGGGGGGTGTTAAGGGTACAGTTGTTCTGTGTAATTTAGTGGAATTTTCCCCATTTTACACACAGGAACCAGTCCTGAAGCGAGGTGAGCTACCCTGAGACAGGAACGCTGTGATAAGTTCTCATGGAAAAGGGTTTTTCCTTATTATTTCCTTGGAAAGTTTTCCATAACTTTAGGTAATCACAAAGTGCATTTAGCCTGCTGGAACCATTGGTGGGTATTCCCTTAATAGTGCCTGGAAGAGAGGATTTTCAGTGGATTGATTTGCCAAGTGAGGTGTGAGTGGAATCTTGATTGCAGACGCACAGGAATATCTCCAGATAAAAACTGGAGATTTTATCTCCAGATGCTGAAAATTGGAGAATTCTTAACAAACTGCTTTGGTTGCACAAGTATCTGAGGCATGCAGGAGTTCAAGGTGAGGTGTGAGGAGGTACCCTCAGCAGCAGTGTGTGGAATTTATCAACCAAAGGGAATGATTCCTCCGTCCTGTGTTTTTATAGCCGTTGCATTCCCACCCTGAGGCGTTGCCACATTTAATCAATGAAGTTGTACACGGCTATTTATTAGCCTGTGATGCACATGCAGTTCATAGACATAAATAATAGAATTTATGGGCTGAGACATTTTGCACTTCTCGTTGCTCAGAAGGAGAGAGAGAACATTTTCTGCTTCTTGTAATTTGCACTTTGTGTGTTCGACTATATTACTGCCAAAAAAAAAAGATTATATTGCAACTAATTGATAAACCAGTGACCATGCTCCACGGGCAGGACCAAGGCAGAGAATTCAATTTGCATCACGCTTGTCTGGGTGGAGGTGTTCTGGTTTGTTTAAAACTCTTTATTTCTGCGCAAGGGAAAAAGCAATTAAACCTCCTGATTGTATGTTTACGTAGATCAGTAAAATGAGACGTTTTATGACTTCAAAGGTTCTAAATAAAGCTCGGTTGCGTAAGGAGTTGTGCATTTGTTTTATTCTGTATTTTAATTTAGGTCAGTGGTAAAAGCTATTGCATGAGATGGTGCCCTGATATCCAGTTTAAACCTCCTCTGGCAAAACTTTTACTCTGTTTCCTCTTGTCCTGAGGGTTCTTCTGCCTTGGTTTGAGGACTCTGGTGTAAGAGCCTTTACTTTAGAAGGGTCATGTGCTGTTCACAATCCTTCCATCAGCTTCCTCACCTGGAGAAGAACCTCTCAGGACTGTCACAGAACTTTTTAGGTTGGAAAAACCCTCTGAGTCCAGCTCTGGAGAGACCTGGGATAACCTGCTGTTGGCAGAGACAGCATCAAGGACATTTTTGACAGCACCAGGAGCCATCTCAGGGCTGTTGGCATTTCTTTGCCAACTCATAACCAGGTTATGATGTGGTGGTGTTAGGAGGGCTGGCAGGGCCAGCAGGTCAGCCTGAAGGGATGGGGGACTCCACCTCATTATCCTGCTGATGAGGAATCATTGTAATGCCCCTAAATTCCCTGTAATTAATCCCATGGCAATTGCCACCCTGCAAGTGTGACATCCATAGAGCCTGCGGAGGTAATGTGATTGTGCCAGGATGGAGCAGTTCATGTCCCTCTGCCTGGAAGCACTGGAGTGAATTAATTTAATGTCACACATGTATAAAACATCAGTTTTTACAGTTGTGCTGAGAGCTGATGCATAATTCCATGATCATCTTTCTCCACAGGTTCACACGTCTGCATCTGGAATTTGGGTGGAAGGATGTCCTGGTTAAACACTGCCACGATCACAGTTACCCCTCCTAGTAGGGTTTGTTCCCCAAAATGCACATTCCTGGGATAGCTGCACCTTCTAGGATGGCAGCAAATCAAAGAGATTGTGTTCTGCAGCATCCCAAATGGAAAAGGAACAAGGGTCACCCTGACTTTGCTTTTAACCTTTTCCACGTGGGCTCTGAGGGCTCTGCTGCCTTCCCAGGTCTGGTGGGGGCGAAGCAAAGTTCACTCCCAATTCCTGCACAAAAAGGGAAAATAGGCAGTGGTAGCATAAACTCTTTATTCCTTCTTTAGGATCACAGAATCCCAGAATGGTTTGGGTTGGGACAGACCTTAAAACTCATCCCATTCCACCCCCTGCCACAGACAGGGACACCTTCCACCACCCCAGGTTGCTCCCAGCCTGATCCAACCTAAGGGATTCCTAAACAGTTAAAAGAGCTCATAAGGAATGTTACATTTTCCAGGGCAGATATTTCCACCTAAGGGTTTATAGTCTCATTTTGAGAAAGATGAGAAAAACAGAGTAAATTTTTCTGGTTCTGAGTCTGCAAGGTAAGCACTGGACCAGGGCTGGGGCCTGGCACATCCTCCTGGACCCACTCCAGAGCCCAGGCAGGGAAATCTGCCCAGGCCCCAGCACAGCTCTGAGTGTTGTGCTCTGGATGCTTTTTCTGCTGAAATGGCACTAGATGGAGCAGTTGACAAAATATTGCATTTCTGCAGCCTTGAGCCCAGGGCTGGAGGCCCAGCCAGAGGAGGAGCTGCCCCCAGGGATGCTCTGAGGATGCTCCAACTTCTCAGCCCAGCCCAGGAATGACAAATGCCCAAACTGAGCTGGCTCCTTCCCTGTGAACAGGGGGCTGCTGCTAAAGGAACCTGGGTACAGTGACAGGAGGTTTCTAGGAAAGGAAATCAGGGCCCATCTCACTCCTGCTGGTAACTGCCTTCCATCCTGGCAAAACCAGAGCAAACTGACCCTTCCACACCAAGCTGTGGGGACAGAAGAGGGCCCAGCTTGGCCCCACAGAGCCCAAAGCAGAGGAGCAGTGGCTGTGCCCGACCCGCTGCCCTGCAGCAAATAAATCTGCCTTTGCTGCTGAGACTTTTCTTTCTTCTAAGAAGGTTCAATTCTGCTTGGAGCTGCTGCACTGGCACTGCCCAGGCTGCTGATGGGGCAGGTTCTGGCTGGGAATCATCTCAAGAGGAGATGTTTTTGTTTGGATGGATCCTGGAATGGTTTGGGCTGGAAGGGACCCTGAAGCCCATCCAGTTCCATCCCCCTGCCATGGGCAGGGACACCTTCCAGTGTCCAAGGGTGTTCAGTCTGGCCTTGGACACTGCCAGGGATCCAGGGGCAGCCACAGCTTCCCTGAAAATTCTATTCCATATATTCTATTCTATTCTCCCCACCCTCACAGGGAATTTAACCCTGATCTTTAATCTATTCCTGCCCTCTGGCAGTGGGAAGCCATTCCCTGTGTCCTGTCCCTCCAGGCCTTGCCCCAGTCCCTCTCCAGCTCTCCTGGAGCTGCTTTGGGCACTGCAAGAGGCTCTGAGCTCTCCCAGGAGCCTTCCCTTCTCCATCCCCAGCTCTCTCATCCTGTCCAAGCTGAGCTGAGTGGTTTTGCCTGAGCACTGAGGTGCTTCAGCTGAGTCCCTCAGAGTCCCCTCTCCTCTCCTTGCAGCAAAAGAAAGGGACACACTGGGAATGCCCATAAGGAGAGTGGAAAAATCACATTCAGCCGAGCTCCTCGTCATTCTTTCCCTTCAGAGCTGATGGGCTGCTGGATGCTGAGCCTGTAAAGATCATTAGATTAATTCCTCTCCTTGCTGTGACTTAATTGTCTCCATTTGTCCTGCGCAGTGCTCGCACTGGGGGTGTGTTTCTCCTTGCCTATATTTAGTTTGATCTCTACAGTGATATTGGAATATATAAATTAAGGCTGGCTCTGGCTCTTTGTGGCACTGAGATCCCACAGATGATTTTTTTTTCATGCAATCTGGTACTTTGACAGCAGGAATTTTGGGAGATGCCCGGGTGATCCCTTGAGGAGCTGCTCCAGGGGATCATCCTGTGGGAGCTGCTCCTCCCTTGGGAGATGGTTTGAGGGGCAGAGAGGAAATATGAGGCACAGGAATGAAAATAAACATCCTGGCCATGCAGCCTGAGCTGCAGGGATGGGAATGGGAGGGAAATTGGGATTGGAGGGAGCAGGGGAAGGCAGCAAACTCTGTGGTGCCTCCCTGCAGAGCTGCAGCACACCCCAAAAATAACATCCCTGTCCCCAAAATGAGGAGGAGGAGGCAGCAGGCACTTCCCAAAGCCACTCTGATGCTCAGCAGAAAATCTCCCACATTTATTCTGCTGAAGTCAGAACTTCCACCTTCCTCAGGGAAGCAGCAGGAGAATTCCTCTCTGCAAGTGTGGATCCAGAGCTGTCAGGGGAAAAAAAACTCAGTGAAAACTGTCCAAAAATAGTGTTGTGGCTCTTTTTGTTTGCAGCCAGGCCTGGCAGGGATGCCCATTCTGGCTTTTGTACACAAACTGGGGGAATTCCTGCAAAAAAAATCTCTCCTGCAAAAAAAAATCTCACCTTGCCATTTCTGTGCAGGGACCCTCCTGGGAATGGGGGAGAGTCACTGATCTGAAGAAAAACCCCAAAAATGGCTGGTTCGGTGTTGTGCAGGTTTGGGAAGTCATCCCAGAAAAGCCACAGCCATGGGGACAGGAACACACACAGGGAAAAGTTTAATTCGTTTTATTTATACATAAAGGAGGCATTTTGGGATATAGATAAAAAAAAAAAAAAGGCAGATAGAAGTTTGAGATAGTGAATGCTGTGGACTGAAAAACGTGAAGAAAGGAAAGAAAATTGAGCAGATGGCAGATTTCCATGGAAAACAGAGGTCAGGGCTGTTCTCCCCTCCCTGCAAGGATGGGGGCTCAAGGCAGCTCAAGAGACATTCTGTCAGGATGTGACCTGACTAAACAACAACCAGAGTGATCCGGAATTTACTTCTGTTTCTAAAAAAAAGAGTAATTAGCTAATGAGGGAGATCTGGGCTTGCTCCAAAGCCAAGGGAGAGCACCCAGAGGGTCCTGATGCAGAAAAACAAGGATGCCTGGAGAAGTGGGGCCTGAGCCCTGCCTCCCTCTCTGTCAGAAGCAGGGGGATGTAAGAAAAAACCCTGATTTGAGGTGATGCTGCACCCTGTGGGTGCTCCACGATGGGGGAGACCCAATTCCAGCAGCTCAATCACACCTTGGCTTTACAGGATGAGTTTGGGAATATTAAAACGGAGCAGAGGCAAAACAAAGAGGTCCAAAAGGCAAAGTCACTCCACGGAGCTCCTGGACAACATCACCACACCCTGTGATGGGAATTGCTGGGATATTCCAGTGCTTGGAATGCCCTGCTCCGCCCCGCCGTGATGCAGAGCCTGTCAATGGGCTGTGCTTCCCCCGTTAGCTCAAACTTAATTAGGGGAAAATAACAGCCATATGGTAATTCCAAATCCAGGCAAAACAATGTCTGCGTGTTTGGGTCTGGCATGCTCAAATATTTTCCTAGAGCATTAATTTTTAATTCTTACATCAGGCCCGCATAAGCAAACATAAATGGGGGTTTATGCTTTCCACAATCCATCCAGCTTGTGTTTGTTGTTACATACACGGGGTAATCGCTGCCTGCCACTACTTAGAGAGGAGCTGATAATAAATATTAGGACACAAACTTACAAGTTAAATGAGATACAGTTAAGCAGTCGATTAAAAGGACACCCATAACCTCAGGTTACAAAAGACTAAGTATTGCTGTTTAATGTGCTTTTCTCGTTCGTTTTGGTTGCTCACCTGCCAAATCTACCCCGGGAGGAGCGGGTGGGAGGGTCTGGAGTTGTTTGTGGCACAGATTAGAGGTGTGAGTGGGGTGAATGAGGAGAATTAGACACGAGGAGCATTACTGAGATGGTGCAGGGAGGTTCCTCCCGTGTGCCCCCGCTGTCCTGGCCCTGCCACAGCGGGGCTGCTCGGGCAGGAGCTCCCAGCTCCCCGTCCTGGCTGTGTCACACCGTGAGGGACGGGCTGAGCTCGATGTGGGCTCGCAGGAGTGCAGCAATGTCCCCGTGGGCCAGCGACAGCGCCGAGTTCCCACCCTGCAGGACAGAGGAGGTGAGACATCCCCACCCCAATGAACCCCTGCTCCATCCCCAAATCTCCCCTCCCTCCATTCCTGCCTGCTCTGCATTGAGTCACCATCCCAAACCTCCCTCGGGGCCTCAACCACACCAAACACAACTCAGCCGTGCCTCTGCCCGGCCCCCAGTGCCCTCCTGCATGGCTCAGATAAAACTGGAGTTTAATTGGAAAATAGTTCCCTAATTCCAAACGCAGCCCTGCGGCCCAGCAGGAGGAACAGCTCCCAGCCCAGCCCCATCCCACACATCCCCATGGAGAGGCTCCCTTCTCAGGGAGGAGGTAATTGCTGCTCATTTCTTGGGGCTGAAGCTCTGCTGATTCCACATGCCCAGGATTTCATCTGGGATTTTTTTTAGGATTACAGCAATGCTCCTGCCCAGCCTATGGGCAGCTGGCACAGCCACCCCATCCATGTCACCAAAACCAGGGGTACCCTCCTGTCCTAGGTTACAAAGTAAATTGTGCCCAAATGAGCCCTTGGAGCCAAGGTGGGGCAGTGTTTTCCTTATCTTCTGTTAACGAGCCAAACAATGCCTTGCCCATGACTCATAGATAACTTCCTCCGGGAGTTATCTCTGTTTAATGGGCCATCAAGGACCCACTGCAGGACTCATAGAAAGAGATCAGCCCATTGGGAGATGCTCCGCCCAGGGGGAGGAGCCAAGCATTCCCACCTGGATAAATCCAAGGTTTGGGACAGCACAGGCAGCTTTTATCCACTGGACTCCCAGAGGAGACAAGAGCTACCAGACGTTTCTACAGGAATCACTGCTTTGACAAGACCATCTCATCTGGACTACCACTACCACCCTAACAGGGTGTCAGGTTGTACTCTGACTCTGTCAGTGTTTTTTTTGTACTATTACTTTTATTTTATTTTACTTTCTTTTATTTCTTTTCCTCTTATTAAATTGTGTTTCTGACTTGGAGCCTTTCACTGGTTTTGCTTACAAACCAGCACACCTCCTGATTAGAAAATACACTGAAATCACACTTAAACTGAAATGCACTGAAAATTCACTTAAAACACACCCCTGGGGGATTGCTGCCTGGAAAACAAGATCCCAGCTGGATTTTCCACCCTCACCCCGGTGCAGTGATATTGAGCCTCACCTTGTCTGTCAGCGTGACCTGGCAGCCTGGCTGGGCCAGGAGCAGCCTGACGATGTCAGCATTGCCCTGGCGACAGGCCACCATCAGGGCCGTGGTCCCCTCCTCGTCCTGCAGGTTGACATCGGCCTGGCAGGACAGCAGGGCTCTCACCATGTCGTCCCTGTCGTGGCTGACCCCCAGCATCAGCGCGGTCTGGCCTCCCTGCAGGGTGACAGGGACAGGCTGAGCACTGCCAAAGAGTTTATTAGACCCCTGGAAAAGGGGCTCCAGCTTTTGTGTGGGCTCTTACTATTTTTTAAAGAACCCATGTTGGCGCCAACTGAACTATGTTCCCTCTCTAGCCAGCCCCCAGGCTCTAGCTAGCTCAGTTTCTCAGGGGTTTTAGGGGGATAATATTTCATAGAGACAGAATAAATATCTCAAAAGGGTGGCTCTCACCCCTCAGCTTCAGTCCAAGCTTTATTCTTCATGTGGTTTCCAAGGGAGCGAGGAGAGAGAGAGAGAACAGGAAGAGATGGGGGTTTGTCTAGTTTAGGGCCAAGGAAAGATACTGGCTCTGAGCCAATAGGGTCAGGAGTGGGTAAGATAGGGAGAAAGCGTCCAACTACATGGCACAGGTTTCAGGGGGACTCTGAGGGGAAAAACCATTTCTCAGAGAATACAACAGAGCACCCCCTGCCCACCTCCTCCCACTCAAACTGTCAGGCATAACAATAACAACAATATCAACAATAATAATAATAGCATGTACAGAATAATTGAATCATTTAGATTGAATTTAAAAAGCTGTCTAAGATTATGGGGTTCCCCAGTACCTCTGAGGGTCCAGCCCTTGCAGAGAAATGGCTTAAAATGATTAGTGAGACTGCTCTTCAGGTGTGCTTTGTAAAAGCAAAAGGGTTAATAAATGAAAAATAATGAACTTTACAGAAATAAAAGAAAAGCCATGCACAGGTGCCTGAGAAGCCTCTGACACCCTGCTAAGACACCCTAGAAAAGCCCTTGAGTCCCTTTGTGCTCTTTCTTTAGTATTTGATGGTTCTTGGCCCAATGAAATTAGCACCAGGCTTTGAGCTGCACTTTCCAAGCCCAATCAATGCCTCTGTGCTGGCACTGAGCCAGGTACAATGAGAAAGGCACAGAACTTTCTAGTTAAACTTCCTAAAATGTCTAAAGGTAAACTGAAACTCTTCCCTTACACAGAAATGCTTACCCAGGGCTGGGGGTGCATTACTACATCACTGAGCCCAACCAATAGCCCAGCACTGCTAAACCCACCACAACCCACATCCCATAACCACATATCACAACTCTGCATATTATTATTGCATAGTGCATATATGATAATAATTCCTATTAATATTGCATCCTATTTATGTACATCATTATTGAATCACACTCCTCAGCAGGTGTTGTGAGAGAGCTGTTCACTGGTGGAAGGTTCTTGCAGCAGCATGGCCAAACTGCTCAGCTGCCCCCCAAATGTGGGTTTCCCAAATCCTCCTGGGCAGTTTAATTTAGATCTGGACTAACTTTTATAGCAGTTTGGGAGCAGAGATGGATGAGGGCACTCTCATCCCTAAACCAAAATGTGTGACTCTGATGAACTCACCAGCAAACCTGGGGCTCCCATGCCCTCGCTGCTCCTCCCTGGTGCCACTTCTGATTCTTACCTCAGAAAAATTTGTTTGCAAAATTTTCAGCCTTTTTCAGTTCCCCCCAGCTGTCACACCCCTTCCCAGGGAGCTGCTGGGTGGCCACACTGCAACTTGAGTTTGCTTTTGGAACGTTTGGGAAGCAGCAACTCCAACCTCCCATACCTGCTGCCGAGCCTCAGCCTGGCACTGTCATAGAAGGTGAAGAACCCCAATTATTCCCCCAGCTGCTTCCTGACACACACCTGGGCAGCTCTCAGGTTGACATTTCCCTCCTTCAGCAGCCTCATCACCACCTCCATGTCCTGGCGGGTTTCGGGGGCCGCCAGCGGCGTGAGCATCACGGCCGTGTAGCCAGCACGGTTCTGCAGGTCCAGGCAGCACACGCCTGCAGGGGATGGATCCAGCCCGTGGGGGAGCACCCAGAGGGAACAGAAAGGAGAGAGGGAATCATACAACATCCTATATTCCCAGAAAAAGGAGTTATTCCATAATGACAGAGGACGGGGATTTATCTGTTTTAAATATCCAGGCTTGTGAGCGCAGCACTAAACGGCCCCTGGTGCTACAGTTAATTACAACTGTTGAGGTCAACTCAATTAACTTTGAAGACCACAACAAATAGAAAATAAAGGGGGATAATTAATGCCTCAAGCACACGCTGGTTGGAGCTGTGGGCTGTTTGCTTTGGCTCCTGTGGCAAGGGAGCAGCAGAGAGACGCCCATCACCCAACGGGCGTGGAAAACATCCTGGCCCCGTTTCACTCATTTTTCACTTCAAAGAGCCCATTTCCAACTCCACCACGAGGAATGAGCCGTGTCTGAGGGTGAGGGCTCGGGTCCAGCCTCGCCCTGAGGAACCAGCTGCCTCAAACTCTTCCCTCTCTGCGCCTCCGCGGCAACAATCGGGTTATAGATGTGTATGATAATCTGCCATTTCCCAAACATTTCATGGATTGTCCTGCCCATGAGGAAAGGCCAAAGTGCCTCTGTTCTCTCAGAGCACGAGCACATTTTTGCCCTGTACGAGCTCAGCTGAGATTTTTGTTCTTTCATTGCAACACAAGCTGAAAGTTCAATAGTTTAACATGGGACTTTTTCTGCTGTGCTGGGGGGTTTGTTATGTTCTCAGAGGTCTGATCCTCCTGCCTCGAGCCATGATGTGGCTTTGGCTGCTGCAAGAAGAGGAGCCACCCCATCCCACCTGGACTGGGGCCATGTGGGACATCCCTTTGGATACAGCAACCTTGAGCCACCCCATCCCATCTATTACTGGACTATTTCTTTCTCTATCTTCCTTTCTTAAGGGGTACTGCTCAATTTTGACTAGTTGTTTTCTTTCTTTAAGCCTGATTTTGTATAGGAGTAGCATTCTTCACTTTTCTTGGACTGGGGCCATGAGGGACATCCCTTTGGATACAGCAACCCTGAGCCATCCCCAAAGTCAGGCTGCAAAGCCCGCAAGATGTTTGAGGGCACCAATGAGCCTTAATGTCTTCGAGGAGCCTCAGCTGGGACCCCCAACTACCTCCAGGGGCCCAGAGCTGAGCTGTGGGGGAGGATGTTGGTCTTGAGGTCAGCCAGGTCTCCTGGACAGACCTCAGCCCCATCCTTGTATTTTGGATGGACCTTGGGCCCCTGTTTTTCTCCTGGGTGGACCTGGCCTCCGTGTTTGTCTCCTGGATGGGGCCCTTGCAGGCAGGTGGCTGTTGGTCCTCAGCCCCACCTCTGTCCCACCTCCTGACTGAGCTCCCCGGGAGGAGCCTGGACCTCCTTCAGTGTTTTCTGGGACTGTCCATGTGCAGCCATCACTTATGGGACCACAACCCCTGTGCAAGAGCCATTCCCAGCCCCTGCCCAACAAAAGCTGAGCAGAGTGGCCGTTCCTACCCGTGTCCAGCAGGAGCTTTGCAACAGGGAAGTTGGAGTGGGACACGCTGTAGTGGAGGGCGGTGTTGCCATTCCTGTCGGGCAGGTTCACCACGGCCTCCAGGAGCTGGGGCTGGATGTCCCCCAGAGCCTCCAGGTACGCTGCCACCACCTCTGGGCTGGAAGTCTTGTGGCTGGACACCTGGAACCACTCCTGGGAGATGGAGCCGAGGATGTGCTGCTGCAAACACCAAGGTGTCACCGTGACTGTCCCTGCAGAGTGGTGGCTGCCCCAGCTCCTGGCCCCATGTGCTCTGGCACCACCCAGCCAGCACTCAGCTTGTGGGTTTGTGACTGCTGCTACAGCTTGAGGGGGAAAGGAATTTCCTGTGGTAACTTGGATGAGTAACCAGACAAAGCCTTCATCTTCTTTTTTTTTTTCCCCCCCTCTCTTCCTTTCTTTTTGGCTGTTCTAAAACTGACTCAGATGTCACCTCACCCCCCTCTCCCCACAAAGCTGTCCAGGGCACAGCCTGCAATGTGCCATCAGGGTAATCTCATCCATTAAAGTGAACAGAGAGCATGAACCGTGTCTGAAACGGGGTTGGGAAATATCTGTACCAGATGCTTGTTGCTTGTGCTCCTGATTTCTGGGAGGTGTTCACTGAGGAGCTGGCAGGCGGCAAGGAAATCTTCAGAGGGTTTGCATCTAAAGGGAAAAGACTTTTGTAAATCCACCATGGGCCAGGACTTGCAGGAGGTATTGAACCAAGGAGGAGAACACAGGCAGATCGGCTTGGAATATGTTCAACACATTTAAGTGTTTAAATTATTGGACACAAGTTGTCCCATTGACTTGATACAGATTTTAGGTACAAAGCTAAGCAGTTTAAGCCCAGAGTCACATATTTGTGTGGTCATCTTCATCTATTACAAAAATCCTTAAAGTGGGGGGGGGGGGAAATAAAATCTTATTCCTGAACCTGCAAAGAACTTTACCAAAAAACTTTCCATGAGAGGGGAGAAATGAGCTAACTCACCAGACATGACTCAGTGTCGAGTGTAGGGCCTGAATCAATCCCCACTAGATTCTGCAGTAACTCAGAAAATATTTAGCTCTTTAAAGCCTTTTCCCTTGCCTGCAGAGGTCAGCGCTGCAGAAGAAGCCCCGACCCAGCCCCGCAGCCACCACGCGGTGTCCTGGTTACCTGTGAGCCTGGTGCTGAGAGCAGGCTGCTGCTCCTGCTGATGCCTCCTGCTCACCATCATCATCATCATCCTCGTGCTTCTCCCCCGAGGAAGCCCCTCTGCTTTCCCTTGCAGCCTGCTCGGGCTCCACATCCTCAGCTCTGCCCTCGGTCTCGGTCTCGGTGTCGGACGCGCTGTCGTCGCCACTCGTGTCTTCACTTGACGTGGTCTCGTAGCTATTTGAGGACACCACATGTTATTCTCTCCTTCCCCAGCCGCAGCCATGGGGCCTGACCAAGGCTCATTGACTCCAATGGGCCTTGGGTGAAGCCCAGAGTGAGAAGCAGCGAGTTAAAAGGTCTGAGCCACAGCCGAAGTCGGGGTTAGTCTTGGTTTGGCTCCTTAAGCAGCAGGAGTGTGACAGAAGCAGTTAATGAGCAGCAGGCAAGGTTACTTCAGGGTTTGGAGGGATGTCCATCACACACAGCCCGGGCAGGGGCTGAGAGCTGCCTCCCTGCTGGGAGCAGTGGCACGGTGGCACGGTGACAGCAGCACGGCCCCTGTGGCAAGGAGGGACCAGCAGCATCGGCAGCCTCGAGGAGCACGAGGCAAAAGCTGTGTTTGCACGGGCTGAATCCACCAATCCAGCAGCCCTGATAGAGATCTCTCCTCTGGTTGTCTAAAAGCATTAATATTAATAATATCTTCCACAAAACAGAACGTTTCACTCTGATGGACCCCAGAACTTTCCTCAAAGTAAGCAAGACTCCTCCAGTCCCTACAAGCTGTACACATTTGGCAGAACCCAGCAGCTGGGAAGTCAGAGGAGCAGGATGTGAGCAGAAAGCAGCACCCAGACTGGCACACACAGCTGTCTGCCCAGCCCAGGGACAGTGACACGTGTCCTGCACTCTTCATGCCAGCACACGTTTGCCTCAGCAGGACATGCTGCCTCTGCTTAGCTCACAGGCCAAGGAGTGTTGGATACTGGACACACCTGGAATGGGGAGCACAACTTAAAGTCTCCTTCACCCCAAAGTAATTCCTTATTTACCAAAAAAGTCTTTTCATAGGCCCTGAACCAAGTGCTGTTGGCTTTGCTGGAGCAGGGGGGCAGGTTAGTGGCAGCGTGCCCACCCAGGCAGTGCTGGCCTCCTCCAAAACCCATCCAGGTCAGCGGGAATCTTCCCAGGGAATCCTCCCAGGGAATCTTCCCAGGGAATCTCCCCACCTTCCCCAGCTGAGTTTTGGATGAAGCCCCAGGAGAAGGGTGTGCAGAGAGTGTCAGTCCCCAGCGTGTCCCCGCTGCTCGGAACACACCTTCCCTTAATGGGGTTACTCACAGGTTATCAGGGCTGGATTAAAGAAGGGAGAAGAGAGGCTCTGTTTCAACTGGCCTTTTAATCAGGAGGTTTGGAGGGGAGAAGAGGGGGAGAAAGAATGACTTCTCCAGCGATACAGAGGACATTCCACGTTAAAAGGCAGTTTTTATCTTCTGAATGGATGCTTACCCACCATTTACCCCAACAAACTGGAGATTCTTTTTGGTCCCATTGCCTCCTGCATGGAAACCATAACCTTTCTTTTTCATGATGGATTTAAGACTTGTGGTTGGAGAGTTTTCTACCAAAATACAAAATAATAGATTAATTAAGCAGATGTGCCATAATTAGCAATGATTATTCCCAACCTCTAGCAACAAGCTACAAATCATAATTGTAAGCATCTTACTTCATCTTATGAGAGTCTTTGGATGTCTTGCAAAACTACAGATGCAGCTGGCCACAACCTGAACCTGCCCTGCCACCTTCAATACAAGTCTCAAACATCTCCAGTGACTGGGAATATAAAGGAAGTGACTGGGAATTATGTGTTTGTCCTATGAATATAAATAGATTTTACTTTTGTAATACTGTTCTGGTTTGGTTTTTTTTTTTCCCAGTAGCAATGCATTGGAAATTCCTATATAAATCTGCTATAATACTACATGGATGAGTTTTTCCACTGGACTTTGAATAGTGTCTATATATTAAGGAGTAAATTGCTTATCTATTTGCAAGTGCCTTCCCTCCCTCCCCCAGTGAACAGGCATTGGATTTCCACTTTAATATAAGCTAAAATTATTTTAGATGAAGGTCTGTGAGTGGGAACAGGTCTTTTCCCAGCCTGGTTGCTCAGTTAGTTTGACTGGTTTGGGTTCTGGAGAACTCCACACTGATTTACCCCAGATATGAGGTATCAGCCTCATATTCTTGCAAACTGAGATGTCCAACCCAAATAAAATGAATGTTTATTTGATGGAACAGCCACCAGTGCGGCAGCTTTTGGAAGCTGATCCTGCATATAAACAAGCCACTGCTTTATGAGCTCCTACATCATTTTGTTTGCTTTTTTTCACATCAGATCCATAACTTGTGATGTGCAGAGATTTGCCTTTCTCATCATGCTTGTCAAGACTGTTCCTGATCTGACTGACAACAACTGTTCCAACCACATCCCCCCTGCTCCACGCTGGAATAAATGGGAAAAGATTTGGCCCGGACACATGGGAAGCCTACGCCAATATTATTTACCCAACTGTTGATAGTGTGTGTTGGAATTCTCCTTATCCACAGGCCCTTGTGAGGAGTAGGCAGAGAGGAGGGAGTTTAGGGAATTGACTAATTGGTTCTGGATGGAGCTGAGCTTGGAGGCCGGCTGCTTGATAGCGCTGGCCAGCTCGGGGTACCCGTGCTCCAAACACAGCCACTGCTCCTGCAGGAGCTCCTGGATCTTTTTTACATATTGGCCAATGGGATCAACAGCTGGCAGGTCCTCGTGGCCAGGGGCACCTTCCTCTTGCAGCCCTTCCCGAGGTTTATCTTCTCCAAATCCTGCGTTGGTGCCCAGGGAGTGCTGGTGGTTCTGGTTGTCGTCGCCGGGGCGCTCGTGGATCTGCAGGTGGGTGAAGCAGGGAGCAGCAAGTCCAGCCTCTGTGCTGGCTTCACCAGAATGTCCCTCTGCTCCAGCCAGTCCCTGCTCCCTGCACGTCCCCACCTCCATGGCCTGTGTGCTGGTGTTGTCTGCCCCGTGCACGCCGCAGCCGATGGATCTGGTGGGCAGTGGGATATTGACGTTGATGCCTTTGTCCTGGGCCTGCCTGACCTGTGAGAGCTCCGTGTTCACCGCAGCATCCAGGCACTGCAAGGCCCTGCTGCCCCGCAGCTCAGCCTCTTTGGACTTCTCCTGGCACAGCTGCTCTTCCAGCTGGGCTTTGGAGCTGGCCAGCAGCTTAATGCTTTTCTCCTTCTCTTGGATCTCATGATCCTGCTGCTCCAGCACTGCCCTGACCTGCTCCAGCTCCTCTTTCTTCTTGGCCAGCTGCTCCTCCAGCTCAGCGATCTGCTGCTTCAGCGCCGTGACCCCGCCGGGCTCTCCAGCGTCAGGAGCCTGGGGAGTGCCTCTCTCCTTACCCCCTCCAGCCTGGACATTCCTCTCCTCACCTTCCTTCGGCACATTCACATCCATCTCACTCACACTCAGCCCCCTTCCCGCAGGGCTCACGTTCTCCTCTGCCAGCCGGAGGGCAGCCGGCGGTGCTGCTTCACCCCCGGCCACCTCGGAGCCATCAGCGGCATCGCCCTCCTCGCCGCCGCTCTCCATCACCACCTGCAGCTGCTGGTTCAGCCAGAGGGGCTGCACGGGGCCCAGCCCCGGCAGAACCCCTGCGGGATGCCCTAAGGAGCCATCCCGCTCCGAGCTCATCTCCCGCGGCGGGGTTATCACCGCGCTGCTGTCCGAGCCGGGCCGGGAGGCGCTTTCAGAGCCGCCCTGCTCCTGGCAGTGCTGCGGAGGGGTCCGGAGGGGCGAGGGTCCCGCCGGGGGGCTCTGGCCGGGGGGCAGCGCATCGGGCATGCTGGAGGCTCGCAGCAGCTGCGGCCGCGCCCGCAGCGCATCCTGCGGCCAGCCCAGCTCCGCCTGCCGCCGCGTCTCGGCCAGCAGCGCTTTCCTCCGGTAGCTCGGCTCCTCGGCAGCCGCCTCGGCGGGCAGCGGGGCTCGGGGGGGTTCCTCCCCCAGTGATGCCTTTCTCTGCGGGAAGGAGCAGGTGGAGGTCCAGCTCTTGCTGGGAGAGGCGGTGGAGCAGGCGCGGGAGCCGTTCTCGGGCAGGCTGAAGTTTCGGGGCAGGGTGCTGAATTTGGGCTGCTTGGCTCTGCGGTGGATGTGGACCCTCCGGATGGTGTTGCCTTTCTCGATGTCATCCACGTACTTCAGGAAGTCCAGGTCCAGGTGGAAGCCGTAGGGCGTCTCCAGGGAGTAGGGGAGGCTGCGGGGCTGCTCCCTGTCCCCATCGGGTTTGGGTGGCTGGCCATTTGCTGAAACAACCCCCCAAAAAAGAAGAAATTACTGAATTTTGGGGGAAAAAAAGCTTTAGAACAAGGAGGAGATTTTTTTTCTCTATGTTTTTTCTCTTTTCATCTCAGTTTTGGGCAGGCAGGGGCTGCAGCTCATTATCGTGGAGGCTCGTGGTGAAGCTGTGCAGAGACACAGCGACACGCACCAAGCTCTGATCTGGTTTTCCAGAGGTGCATCAGGTAATTGCTGCACTGAGGAAGCCAAAAATTTCCTCAAATCACGGCTCTAATTGGCAATTAAGCAAACAGCAGGTTTTGCAGGCAGAGCTGCGTGTCTGTGTGGGTACAGAGAGCTGCCTGGTGGATAATAAATCCAGCTCAATAACAGAACGTGGGATCAACCTATGACAATGACATTTTTCAAGCCTTTTGGTTCGCTTTAAACTTTTCAGTGGCATAAGCAGCGCTCACCGAGCAGGAAAATCATTGCCTCGCTTCACCTGCAACCACCAGGTCACAAATTATTCCTTGAAAATGATGGATCCGGGCAGAGGCCGGCCCCAGACAGCGGCAGCCGGGGCTCGGAGCCGCAGCCATGCGGAACTCGCGCATCCCAAGGTGACCGGCTCGGCTCCCGGCACAGCTCCTCATTGAGGCAAATCACCTCTCAATGGGTGTCAGGGTGTCTGCCCACCCAGCAAACAGCAGCTCCACACCAGCCTCCCCCTTCAGCACTGTTTAACACAGCCATCTCCAGGCTGCAAACATTCACAGCCCCCAAATTTCCGCCTCGAGGGTTAACGCTTAAACATCTGCACCTCAGATCGTTTCCTTTATGCAGCAAGTCCTGAAATCACAGTGGGTTGGGCTGCTCTGCACCTCTGAGCAAACAAGCTGGGCTCAGTGAGGAGGAGGAGGCACCAGGGCCCGTGGCTGACCCCTTTGTCCCCATCCTGGAGAGGACCAGGACAATTTGGAACAGATTTTGGTGCTGCTCATCACAGAGCGTCACTGAGATGCTGTCCAGGTGGAAGTCAGAGGAAGGACAGAGGGAAGACACCACTGGGGTCATCCCAGGGCACAGGAGCACAGCTGGAGGGTGGGAGCAGGGATCTGTCACAGAGCATGGGAGGACAAATTTGTGCTGATCTAGAGCTGGGACCTGCTTTGCTGTAGTTTTTAAGAAATCTGCATAATAATGAATAATTTTTCACCTCTTAGCCCCACATCTACAGAGAACAGGTTATTTACAGCTTTTCTGGTAAGGAAATTACTCCAGGGCTTGGTTGGAGTATTTTTCAAAGAATAAATGAACAAATAAACATTCTGTAGGATCCATACCTTCTGTCCTCTCCATGGTGGAGTCTAACTGGGCTGTCACTTAAGCATCTTCTGACAAGGGCTGAGGAGTCGCTTCACCCTTGAAAAAAAAGAAATGGATACTTCTAATTTAATAAAATAACACCCTCAGCCACGTGAACGTCATCTCTCCTTAAAGCCTTACAAATCTTCAAAGGCCACCCCCCTCCCACTTCCCATCTTCTGCAGCCCAGTGGTGTCCAAGGGCTTTGAAGCTGCTAAAATCAATAACTCCTTTTCCAGAGGCAACAACTTGTGCTTGACAGACACATCCCAGGGAGCTGATCCTTGTAAAACCTCCCCTGCATTACAGAGGGTTGGGCTGCCAGGACAGACAGACATTTGGGATAGCTTGAGATCAATGGCACAGGGACTCTCCACTGACTCCTGTGAGCTGCAGATATCCAACATGATGAAAGATCCCTGACAACGGGGATATAAACTGTGCACAGAAATGACTGGTTTCCCTTTTTTTTTTCTTTCTGATCCATAACAAGCAAAGATTCAAAATTTATGTTGAATCTTGTTCAAATGACAGCCATTATTTCAGAGCACATCCCTACTGTTAAAAAGAGCCTTCACCAAATTGCACTGAGCCACAGACAAAATTGCTTTCAGCTCAGGGAACAACTTCAGGTGGAGATCTACCACAGCCAACACTGAGATCTTCACATCATTTTGGGGCTGTGTTAGCCCCCAGCTCCTTTCCATCATGTGGACATGGATGAGACCCTCCTGGAGCATGAGAAACCAAGGCTGGAAACAACCAAGAAAGGTCCTGGGTGAAGCCTCTCTCCTCCAGATGCTTTAGAAAGGCACAGGGAGGAGGCAGGGAAGGGTGAAGGAGGTTGGGGCAGTTGGACATGACTGTGGGAGGCTCCCTGGCTTGTGTGAGAGGGATAACAACGCTCCAAGTGAGAAGGTCTGGTTTTAATTTCTGCCACAGAGGATGAAGTGGGAGTTTCCTGAACAGTAGGTTGTTTGTTTATGATTCTCCTTACAGTATCTAGTTTGGTTCCTGGCCAGACATGGTCCCACAGCCATGCCTGGAAGTCCATCCCTGCTCCTCCAGTGCATCCCTGAGCTATGCAACACTCTCAGGGCAGGACAGAGCAGCACAAAGCTCACACCCATCTCATGGACCAAACCACCAGAGCCTGAACTCGTTTTATTTGTGCAGAGCTTTGCCTCAGCCAGGGCTTTATTGCTTAACCACGGTTCCAGAGCTCCCCACAAAGGGGCTCCAGCTGACCTTTACCAAACACCAGCTGAAAAATGAAGTCAAATCCTGCTGTATTGTTACCACAGGACATTGCCACATCCCTTGAAGTGTCCAAGGCCAGCTTGGACAAGGCTCTGAGCAACCTGATCTAGAGGAAGGTGTCAGTGCCCATGGAATGAGATGATCTTCAAAGTCCCCTCCAACCCAAGCCATATCATTTATTATGATTCTATAACAAATACTTTGAAAGAGTATTCTAGAAAGAATATTATAGAGGATTACAGAAAGAATACTTTGTTTCTTCAAGGCCTTTTAAAGAAACAATCTGCTGTCAGTCATGTAGGCACTTTTATGTTCAATGTACAGCCTTGATGGAAAGTCAGGCAGGTCCCAGCCCCAAGGAGAACATCAAAGCTCTCCAAATCTCCAGCAGGGTCACAGAGGGACACGTTGATACCCACCCTTGTGAGCTCCTGGAAAGCTCCTGATGTGCTCTCCAGTTAACCACACTCCTTCTACAAAGGGCAACCCCTTCTGTCTCCTCCTGCCAACGAACAGCACGTGCCAAAACAAACACCAACCTCTTTCTCAAATGTTGTTTCTCTCCCTTAATATTCCAACTGCAGCAAATTCCAGCCTGACCAGCTACACTCCACTCTTCTAGGTCATTTATTCAGAAGGGGGGCGGGGGGGGAAGCCAGTGAATAGGATGGTTTTTAATATCTAGATAATTACATCTATTTGGATCATTTATGAGCTGGCCAGGTCCCAGCTCTGCAGCCCAAATTGATACTACAACTACTCTCCTTTGACCAATCTTACTTCAAAATCGCCTCGTAAAAGGATGCTGAATGTACCCAAGCAGCTTGCTGATGTTCTCCTGTCCCCTCCGGGGCAGCTCAGGCATGGAGAAGATGGCTTAGAGCCAAAAAAGTGCCTCTTTGGACCCCACAGCTGCTCTCCCATGCCCAAGAAAAATGAGATTAAAATATTAAGTCATCTGCCAGGAGTAGCAGACCCCTACACCCAGGGTCCAGCCCATAATTTGAGGCAGGGTAACAGTTTTAGGTGTGTCTCCATCCTGCTAAAACCTGTTAGCCTGACCCTCTGCCAGGTTCTGTATTAGCTGAGTTTTCTCTATTAAATAAAATTGAAGAACATTTGTTTTTCTCCCCATGCATCGCTGATTTTTACCTTTGCTATGCACAGAGGCCGTGGGGAGGATTAATTCAGATTGGAATTAGGCTGTTTTTCTCAAGGCAGGAATAAATACATACAGAAATGGAAACGGAGAAGCCAAATATGTGAGAAGGCAACAGCACAGAGCGAAGTGGTTTTATTCCCTGGGGCAGCCCGTTTGCAGGGACAATGTACTGTCTTTTTAACCAGCCTGGACTCAAACACTGGCTCTTTACACTCACATTTAACCCCTCTTTCACTCCATCCCACTTGCCAGGCAATGTGAGCAGCTCCCTCATGCACCCCAGCCAGCAGAGATGAGAGCACCACGACACCCCCAACATTTAAATTGCAAATTAACTCAACCACATAACCACAAACATCCACAAAATCCATCCTCCCGGAGTGTTTTGCTAGTAATTTTAACTTGAAAACAGTTAACCCCGAGCCTATAAATAAGAAGATAATCCACCAGCACGTTAGCACAGTCCTGTTAGCTGTAACACAAAACGATTTGAGCTCTGCCTGTCTGTTCTCCTGCACTGCAGCAGCAGCTCCAGCACTTCGTGGTGAAAGGAAAAACCGGTTAGCAAAGCATTTTCTCATGTTACCTGCTCACACCGGCACCTACAAACCCCGCGGGCAGCAGCAGCTCTTGCCTCCCTCCAAAGCATCCTCTCCCATGCCCCGAGCCGGCAGCGAAGGGTTCGGAGCAGCAGCCCCGGCGTGGCTGGAGCCCAGCCTGTTCCAGCAGTTACAAAGTTGGTCAGCTGAGCTGTGACCTTGCTCAGAAAGCAAACACAAGTTTCAACCAAGAAGCACAAAAGAGGGATTGATTTTCCCGCAGAGCAGCCCACTGCTCTCGGATGACCTTTGCGAGGACAGTTCAATCCCGGCGCAGAAAACGAGTTACTTTTCGGCGGAATAGTTATCTTTCCCAGAAAACACAGAGCTCCCAAAGCGCTGCCTGGGCTGCCGAAGGGTGGGGGGTGCTCCCTTATCGGGGCTGATAATTGAAGAGAGAGTCAATAATTAACGGCGGGGTTGTTGCCGTACCTGATGCTGCAGCTGCAGCCCTCCGCATGCTGCACCTCCGGGCTGGAGCATTAGCGATTCCAGCAGCGCCTCTCCCGATGAAACGCAGCCCGGCTGCCGCGACTGCCAGGCGGCAGCCTGGGGGAAGCTGCAGAAGGGCTCAGTGTCCCCAAATCCTCCCGTGGAGCAGGCACAGCCCCTCGTCCTTGTCCCCATCCATCCGCAGCCCCAGGAGATGCCGGACGGGACGGGCGGCACGGGCAGAGCGTGTCCCGGTGTCCCCGGGGCACTCTCCGTACCAAACTCTCCCCTTGGCTCTGGGGTTATCCATCCAGCTGGCAGCTGGCAGAGCACACACGTGGAACAGGCTGCCCAGAGAAACTGTGGCTGCCCAGAGAAGCTGTGGCTGCCCCTGGATCCCTGGAAGGTGCCAAGGTCAGGCTGGATGAGGCTTGGAGCAACCTGGGATAGTGGAAGGTGTCCCTGCGTGTCCCTGCCCATGGCAAGGGGTGGAACGAGATTTAAGGGCTTTAAGGTCCCTCCCAACCCAAGCCAGGCTGTGATTCTGTGATTTTGGGCAGGGTACTCCTGGCATGTGGCTGAGTGCCCTGTCCCAAGGCTGTCCTGAGCTCCTGCATTGGCATTCCCCTCGGGCAGCCTGGATTGCTGCCCCTCCAGGCTGGCAACAGGGACAAATCCCTCAGTCTCTGCACTGAACTTGCAACAACCTCGCGCTTGCAAAGGCCGAGGGGTTCAGGGCTGCAAAACTCTTCCAGGGCTGGGAAAGAAAATCCTGGGAAGTGGAGGCATCCCCTGGGACCCGGGGGCTCTGCTGGGGGCTCCCACCACAGAGCAGTGCCAGCACCTTTCCCATCACAGAACGAGCAGCACAACCCAAATCTCATGCTAGGGAGGAAAACCACATCTTGTCACCGTGTGAGAGCAGAGCTGCTGGCGCTGCTCCAGCTCCCTGCAACCCCCAGACGAGACTTTAACACATTAACTTTGAAGCAAAGCAGACAAGTTTTGCCTTTGCAGGAAGCAGAGTATCTGGACGCTGCGTAGAGAACCAGCAGCGCTTGTCCTTTTGCCAGCTCCCCCGAGGCACGGATGGGTTAAAACTCCCTACCCAAAGAATGAAAAATAATTTCAGCAGCCGGTTAAATGCTGCCTTTCCCAAACTCTGCCTTTCCCAAACACTGCCTTTCCCAAACATTGCCTTTCCCAAACTCTGCCTTTCCCAGACGCTGCCTTTCCCAGACGCTGCCTTTCCCAAACACTGCCTTTCCCAAACTCTGCCTTTCCCAAACGCTGCCTTTCCCAGACACTGCCTTTCCCAAATGTTGCCTTTCCCAAATGTTGCCTTTCCCCGACACTGCCTTTCCCAAACTCTGCCTTTCCCAAACTCTTCCTTTCCCAAACTCTTCCTTTCCCAGACTCTGCCTTTCCCAGACATTGCCTTTCCCAAACTCTGCCTTTCCCAAACTCTGCCTTTCCCAAACTCTGCCTTTCCCACGCGGCTCCATCCCACAGCGCACGGGGCCACGGCTCGGTGTCGATGGCTTTCTGCTTTCACAAGCAATTACTGAGCCTGAGGTTCAAAACCAACCCCAGAGTGCGCTGGCTCCTTTTCTGCTGAATTCTTCTGCTTTAGTTACGCTTGTGTGTCTTCTCTGAGCACATTCTGCCGCTTGTGTTCTCCAGACAAAGCAGCACGACGGAAAAAATACACATATTTCTATATGAGTGCTGATTTTAAAGTCATTCTGAAGGAATTGTTTGGTTTTCCCAGTGGGCAGACCTAGCAGGAAGCTTTAATTTGGAGCATTTCCTCATTGCAATTACCCACATACGACCTACAGTTGTTCCCACATTTAATCCCTCTGGAACTGAAGAAGTCTGTGACCCCTTAAATAAGCTTTTAATCGGGAGCTATGAAGGGAAGGAGTCAAAAATTAATTAATTATGGGCTGGTGCTCGATGGATTTACATCCAGCCTCTGATAGCTTTGCCCAAGGGGGCTGCTGCAGGGTGGGAAGTGGGGAAGGGGTTCACCAAGATTGTCCCCCAAGCATGAGAAGCGAGGTCATGGCCTGAAACTGCTGCTGCTGCTTCACATCAGGCAGCGCAGCTGTCGGGGGGGGTTTGGCTCTGCCGGCTGCTCCCAGGGATGAGAGGAACCAGACGGCTCTGAAGTGGCTCAAGAGCCATCCCATCCATCCCTCCTGGCCATCACTGCTGCCTCCCTGGGTGCTGGCAGGGCTGCTGCCTTCCCCTCCCCACAGAGAATCCCTGGGGGATGCCAGGTTTGGGCTTCACCCTCTCTCCTCCCCACCACGGGTCCATCACAGAGCGATTCAGGTTGGAAGGGACAACTGAGATCATCCTCCCTGCTCCTGCAGGGTCATCCCAGAGCATCCTACTCATGAGTGTGTCCAAAAACATCTGGAATATCCCCTGGATATGGAGAGAGAGAGACTCCACAGCCTCTCTGGAGAATCTGCTCAGGGAAGAAGTTCTGCCTCATGTTCAGGTGGAAATTCCCAGCATCAGCTTCTGCCCATTCCTCTTGTCCCATTGCTGGGCACCATTGAGCAGAGCCTGGTCCATCCTTGTCCCTCTGACCCCTCCCTTTGGATACTGATATCCATGGATGGGGTCCCTTCTCAGTTATCTCTTCTCAGCCAACTCTCTCATCCTTCCCTGGGCATGGATGCTCCAGGCCCTTCCTCACCTCCACAACTTCCACTCCAGGAGCTCCACATCCCTCTTGTCCTGAGAGCTGGACACAGCCCTCCAGATGTGCCTCGCAGGGCTGAGCAGAGTGGCAGGATCACCTCAGGGTGACCCACAGACAGAGCTGGCCCTCGGCACCCAAAGGGTTACACCCCAAACCTGCTCCATGCAGGCGGTCTGGATTGCACAACAACCGGCTGAGCTATCAGAGCAAATGGACATACCAGGAATAAAAATGGCCTCTCGGGGAATATTTTGTTGTACGGATTTTTCAATTCTGTTTTCACTGTGAAGGAAGAAAAATAACCCACTTCCAGTCTGCTGGGGACGTGCACACGGGTGGGATCTCCGCTGTGATCCGCTGCCCGCTGGCACAGCCAAGGGAAGGAGTTTCCCTCCAGGAGAAAAAAAAGAAGAGGTTTGAAAACTTTGTGGGATTAAATAAATACCTAGCTAAATAAAAGCAGTTTAAAGTCCTGGTTTGCACTTCAAGGAGTTGTCATGAGGTTTCCTAAAGTGAGAGCAAACAGGGTTCCTGCTGGATGAGATCTGAATCCCAGGAACCCATCAGCCACTTTCCCACTTGTTTCTGGCATCACAAAATCACCACTGCCCCACAGCATCCCTTGGAATGGCAGCTTGAGGGGGCAGAAGGCAGCTGAGCAGACCCAAAATTAAAATGGGGAGACCAGACAATGCCTGAGCCACTGCTATAAACCCAACAGCACCCAGGAGGAAAAGTTTCCAGGCTGGATCCATCCCAGCCTGCAGCCACACCACACGTGCTGGGCAGGATTCCCCTGTGCTGGTATCATCCACAGAGCAGAGCAGGACTGGATTTAGGATACAAAACCTGTTGCTTATGGGAAGAGCCCTCATCCTGGGGCCAGTGGATGGTTTCAGCACATGGCTGATGACAACGGGTGCCCTGCAGCACTGGGGTCTTATCACACCCCAAGAGGAAACTCCTTTGGCTGTGCCTGCCCGGGGCACCTCCAGAGCAGAGCTGGGAGCTGGAAGCAATTTGGGAGTGCTGGAGAGGGACGAGCTCTCTCTGCAACCCATCAGCTCGTGGCTGATGATGGAGAGGTCCAGGCTGGCCTCCCACCCTCTCTGCAAAAAAAAAAGCAGCGGCGGAGGAGGCGGATGGGGCTGGAGCTGGGGGCTGTGCACATGGAAAACATCCCGGAGGCGTGTGGGGCCTCCCCGGGGTTTGAACGGAGAGGGTTCACAAGGAAGCTGAATAATGAACCCGGCAGCACTCAATAAAGAAGAGGATCTCCCTCAGCAAGTCCCGGGTGTGCAACCCTGGCTACTTAAACAGCCATTTCAGGCCCCTCTCCCAACCCCTGTAATAAAGCTGTGCGGATGCTGATTTTATTAAAGCTGCTCGTTGCTGTCTAATAAATGTTATGAGCTTCCTGCCAGCATTTCCATTAGAGACGGGTCAGACCTGGAGGTATCAGATATCCAAACTCTCTCCCTTTTTTACGGCTTACCAGGAGGGGAAAAGGATCACATTCACCCCCTCCTCTGATAACCTCTTTTCCCACTGACCTTCAGCTCACTCCAGCCACAGCCTTACAAAAGCTTTGGTCGATTCTCATGATTTTATCCTGTGCCTTGAAAACTGTGGTGTTTTCCCTAAAGTCTTCTTTCCCACAGCCAGGTGATCACAAAAAGCACCCAAACCCCTGAAACAGAAGTGCTCTGCAGTCAGAAGGCAGACAAAAATCCGAGGTGCCTCGTTTCTAATGTTCACTGTCTTTGCCTTGATCCCACAAGTTTGGAGGGAAAACAATGAAGTCCTGCTGTGGCTTCTGGTCTCTTCCAAGCTGCTGGTTTCTATCTCCTTGACCTTGGGACAAATCAAAGTTTGCTGCCATGATACTGAATAACTCCCACGTGGCCAAAGTGGGAAATTTTAGGTGCTTTTAGGAAAACCCCATTGTCTGCATTTCTCTCCTCCTCCCTGGGCAACCACCTGAATCCCCTATGGAGACACGGAGCCATTTCACATTGATTTCTGACCCGAGCCAACAAGACTTGGATTGATCACACTCCTGACAAGTTTAAAAACCTCTTCACACAGGAACATTTCTTTTTCAGGCCACCTGAAACCACTCTCCTCATTGATTGGGACTGCAGAGAGGGTGGATGTGCCACTTTCCTCCTCTGCTGCTGATTTCTGTGTAGATAACGGGAGCTGGGAGCCCTGGAGCAGAATTTCCCATCTCTCACCCATTTAGGAAATGGGGATTTTCCTCCAGGTTTTTGACCAAGCCTCAGCCACATACTGCTGGTGTAGTTTCAGCTTTCTCACTTACACCACATTCAACCCTGATGGGCAGAGAAACCAGCTGCAAAGAGGAATTTAAGATATTCTCACTATGAAGATGGAGACCTCTGTGTCTGGGTTGGTTTTTCACCATATTTCCCATTTCTGACTCCATCAAATTGTCCATTCGGGCAGCATATTATTTTAATAATGACACATCTTTTTTCATGTGCTGTTTCAACCCTGGGATGGGCAGGACTCAAGGCTTCCCCAAACACGAATTCCACTGAGGTTTAAAATAAACAGGGTTGAAGCAGGAGCTCCCTGCAGCCCCACTGCTCTCCCCTGGCATTGTCACTGTGAGGATTTCTGCCCCAAGCCATGGGCTCCTTCACACCCCTGGAGTTTGGGTCAGGGTTTTATTGACCAAAATCTGTATCCCGCTGCTCTGGAGCCAGGCAGAGCCACATAACCCCTGTCAAGTGGGGCACCAAATGGAAAATACAATAATTTTCCATATTGACTTTCTTCCCTCATCAATGGGGCCATGCTCATCCCTGTGGCTGCTCCCAAAGCTTCCTTAAAAAAGACCCAAGATCTGATGAGTTGGGCTGCAATGCACAGCGATGAAAATGCGACTTTTAAATTTTTTGGCAGCTGCAAAACCACCAAGGGAGGGACCTGAATGGGCACCATGAATGAGCCTGTGTTCAACCAGCAGCCATGTCCCAGGATCTCAACACTGCTCCTGATTCAAGGAATGCTTTGAGACCAAACCTCTCCCTCCTGAAAGGTTCCCATGCCAGAGGTTGTTTGATGGGAAGCAAAGTCATATTCCTGCTTGGTGGCAAAGAAATATGTGGGAATGGGACAGTCCCAGCACTGCATGAGGGGATGACATCTGGGAGATAAAACCTTCCTCACAACAGGACTTTCTGGAGAGGAGCAGAATGGGACCATGGTTTTCCTAGCCACAGGAAACTGCACCAGGAGTCTGACAGAGCCCATAGCAGCAACAGGCTCCCTGATATCTCACCTTCAACAGCAACCCCGCAACAGCAACAAGCTCCCTGACATCTCATCTTCAACAGCAACAGGCTCCCTGACATCTCACCTTCAGCAGCAACAGGCTCCCTGACATCTCACCTTCAGCAGGAACAGGCTTCCTGACATTTCATCTTCCAGCTCCAGAATCCATTCACTGATCCTTTCTCAATCAGATTCCCCAGCCAGGTCCCTGCTCATCAGGCTGTCACTTCAGCAGAGATATTTATTTTTTTAATTACTATCAAAGTGACAAACAATGATTAACATGAGGTTACATGTTTCCCCTCCTCCTTTGTCACCTCAGGTATTATTTAAGAGATTTGCTTTTCCCATTTAGCCCCTTGGAAATCAAACACAAACCACCTGGAAGACTGCAAAACACGTCCAAGTGCAAATGCTGATCTTTTCCACGTTGCTGTGGCTGCTACCCTTGCCCTGCATGAGCAATGTTTTTGGGTGTTCACCAATTTCGTTTGGGCAACACAGCTGAAATATTTAATATCTGGGGTGGCTCTGGACAAGGGAAACCCTTCCTGGTGGTGTCACATCCCAGAGTTATCAGGAAAATGAGAGATGCCTGAAGAGTCCAGACCCACTTCCACCTCTGAATGGTGAGCATCACACCCAGAGCATCCAGACCACGACCTCCTCCATCCTGAACTCACGTGAACTTCCACGTTCTGTCCTCATGGACCACCAGCCTCTCCTGCAGCGATCTCAGTGATGTGCACCCCACTGCAGCAGCTCAGCGCTCCCTGATTTCTCCCGGAGCTCCCAGGCCTGTGTGAAATCACCGCCTGGCCGCTGGGAGCCGAGGAAAGCTGCCCGGGGCACGCCTGGTCCCGGCAGAGTTGGACTGCTCAGCAATGCCCTGGCAGCGCGCACGGCCGGGGAAGGGCGATGCTGCCTGCGGGGGAGAGGCGCTGCCCGTTCCTCCGCTCCCTCCTGGTCCCTCCCTGTCCCGGATCCGCTCCCTGCCCGTTCGGGACACGCGGAACCCGAGCACAGCCCCGGCCAGAGCCAGACACGAGTTACGGTGCCAGAGTTGCTCCGTCCGGGCGGCTGGAACGCCGGCAAGGAAATGGGGAGAGGCTGCGGGCAGGGAGGGGAGAGCACGCTCAGCCTGGAGGCTGGGCTGGGGCTTGGCTGAGCCACATCTTCATGGCTAAGGCAGGGGTTTGTGGTTCGGCTTTGAGGCTAAACACAACTCTGGGGACTTCCACTGCAATGCCCAGCGCCTGGGGACCCTTCCCAGCCCTCACACGGTGACCTCTGGGGGTCCCACCGGAGCTGGGAGCTTTCCTGCCCTCTCCCAGCTGCCCAGGCACGCTCAGTGCCTCCATCCCGGAGCCAGGGGTGCTCTGGAAATGTTTCTGTCCCGAGTGAGCCACGGCTGATGCCGCCCCCGGGCAGCCACGCCAGGGGCCAAGAGCCCGGAGCACCCCCGGAGCATCCTTGGAGCACCCTTGGAGCATCCTTGGAGCACCCTTGGAGCATCTTTGGAGCACCCTTGGAGCACCCTTGGAGCACACCCAGGAGCACCCCTAGGAGCACGCTCAGAGCAGCCTCCAAAGCGCTCCCACACATTCCCTGAGCACCCTGGAGCATCCCTGAGCACTTTCAAAACATCCCTCTGAACATCCTCCAGCGCACCCCAGGAGCACCCTCTGAGGCACCCCCAGAGCACCCCCAGCGCTCTTCCCACAGCCCCTGCGCACCCCCGGACACTCACACCCCCCAAACCACCTCCAAACTCCCCCGAGCGCCCCGGAGCATCCCGCCAGCCGCCGGGCTGCGGTGCGCGGTCCCCCGGCACCCCCGGGCTCCCCCCCGGCCCGGCCGTACCTGCACGGGCAGAGCGCAGCGCCGCGATCCCGCTGCCTCCTCCGGGAGGGACCCGAGGCGGACCCGGGGGCGGGGCGGGACCCGGTGCCCTCCCCCGGGCAGCGGGGCCGGGGGCGGCCCGAGCCGGCGGGGATGGGCTGCAGGCGGGACGGGAGCCAGGAGGAGCGGCTGCGGTGGGAGGCCAGAAAGCCGCTTTTTGGGATTTTTTTTTTTTTTTTAAACTTTCCCTCATGCCCGCGGTATCCAGTTTAACGCTTTATTTATACTTCTGCAGCTCATCCTGTTTGCACAGATGCGGATCAAGAGCGGTGGGAAGGGAAATCTGCGGGGATGGGCTCGGGATGCAGAACTTGAACTGTTTTTGCACCAGCTGTTCTCTGGCTCGGCCCTTCAGCCCCGCCCGGCCCTTGTTCCTGAATGCAATCACATGGAAATTGTAAAGAAAAGGCACTTTGGATTTTAGGCTTTGAGTCTCCCCATGTGCCCAATGCCATGTGCTCATCCATCAGTTTAGTGATGCCAAAAATTACCTTCAACACTAGGAAAAGCTTTTGATTTTCCTTGTCTTTGAGGCACACTAGGTAAAACTTTTGATTTTCCATGTCTTTGAGGCACAGGGGCAAATCCCAGCCCTGCCCCAGCTGCTCCAGAGCGTGGGACAGCAGCAGCTCCAGCAATGCTGGGGCAGCACATGGTCTCCATCTGGGCCAGGAACTCAGCATCCAGTGGGGATGGATGTGGCTCACTGGGATCCCCATTTCCTTTGAGAAGAACCCAAAGACCTTTAAACTCTGACTGGGAATGTCACAGGGGGAGATCAGAGGGTTGGGCTCTGGCTGCTGCCCAACCACCCAGTAATTCCAGAGCCCTCCTAGCAGTGCCCAGGCTCCTGGTAAACAGGGAGGAATAAAATATCCCAGTATCCAATTCAGGAGGGACTGGGGCTCTGCCCAAAGGCAGCCTGCCCTCATTTCCATGTGAGGGGCTCAGGTGCTGAGTGAGAGGAACAACAGATCAGAGAATGAAGGGAAAAGTGTGGGATCCTTCAGGCTTCCCAGGACAGCCCCTGCTCCTGCTGCTCAGGGTATTCTGGCAGTGCCCCAAAGAGAGGGATCATGGTATTGTTTTTTGGGTTTTTTTGCTGGTGGAGTTGAGAGGTGATTCTGACATTATTTTCTTCTCTTGATCCTGATCAACAAACCAACTTTGATATGCAGCCATGGCCTCAGAGACACAGCACCTCTCCTGCTCCTGGGACCGTGCACCTTATCCATTTCCCACCCCTTGTGCTCATCCCAAAGCCACGAGGATCCCTGAGCCCTAATAACAACCACGAGGCTTTTGCAGCAGAAACTTTGAGCACCTACAGGAAGCTCTTGTGGTCGCAGACACTCAGCTGAACTTGTTTTTGTTCTTTTTTTCCCTGGGGTTAGATTAAAGTGCTCAAAGGTGTGTGTGGGGGTAAGAAGCTGTGGTGGCAGCTCACAGCTCACATTTCTGCAAGCGTGCCTCAGAAAAGCACTCACTACCAAAAACCCCATTTTTGAGGAAACAGCCAAACCCAGTTCCCCTTTTCAGCCACTGAGGTTTCACTTGCTCAATAACTAGAGGAAGAAGGTCTTTTCCATGAGCTGCAGGTGCTTGGAAGTGTAATACAGAGACATGGATAACTTGTGTGACCCCTCTTTAATCCCAGAGAATAAATGGTGCTTTCAAACAAACCAGGATAAACGAGGAGAACTTTGCTGTCTGCGCAAACGAAACCTGATAATTTGTTTAAAAGCGGATTAGGTGAACTTCCAAGCACTCCAAGGTGGCTGAAACACAGGAATATCGAAGAATCCTCTGAGATGCTGCTTGCCAGGAGCTGGGAGGGGACATCAGGAATGCAGGCACAGCCTCTCCCTGCCCATCTCCCACTGTGTCCTCCAGCTCGGGCAGCGTCGGAGGCCGCGTTCCCCGGCGCTCAATTTCCATCTTGCAGAGTTCAGCTATTCTTAGGCGAGGTTGTGAGTCATTAAACGCTTTCAGATTGTTTATTTGTCAAGCCACAGGCACTTAGGTTTACTTCTGAAGCCAGGCAAGCCGCTCCAAGGATTTCTGTGTGCCACAGAAATCACTCTAGGTGAAATTCCACGGCGGGAGGTCAGCCCCGCCGCCCGGAACGCCGCGCGCCGGATCCGCCCAAGAGCTCCTTCTCAAAGGTCAATATAAGAGGGGAAAAGAACAACAAGAAGAATGTGGTTTCCTACAGCCTTTCACCACCTTGATTTGGCTTTTATGTGTGTTTTTTAAGAGAGGTGCTGGGCTTTGCTGGCTGGCTGTAATGCCTCGGAGGGTGGATGGTGGTTTGGATGAGGAAGGGACTCCCTAGGGAAGAAGGTTTCCCTACAGGACTGGGATCAGACCCTCCTGGAAGCCCTGCAGCTGCCAAGAGCAGCCAGACAGGAGCAGGGAGAGGCTCCTGTTGTGTGCTGGGAGGAAAACAGAGTTGATGTCGTGTCCAGAGCCTGCATTGCCAGGGCAAAGGCTGATGGAGCTCCTTTGGAAAGGCAGCACAGAATCACTATTGTTCTATAGGATGTCACGTTTGTGCCAAGATCCATTTTTGTAGATTCTCTGCAAACTTCTGCCATGCTCACAGAGCTGCCTTGTATGCTCTGGGAATGCCAAAACCCTGCCCCATCCACCTGCCATGCCTGTGGCCTTCCACTTTTGGCTGGCAGCATGAACAGGGCAAAAATGCTTCTGCAGGAGTACAAATATCAACCCAACAAAGCAGCTCCATTTGGGAGGGTTTTATGGATCAAGCCATGATTATCACAAAACTTGACTGTGCATCCCCTTTCACACCCCTAACCCAGCGCTTCCCTACACATCCCAGCCAGCTGGATGCAGGCAGGAAAAATTGTGGAGCCTAGATGCAACCTGTGTGTCCAGGAGAAGGAACAGCCTCCAGGAACCAACCTGCTGCTCATTCAGCCCTGTGCCAGCCTGGCTGTGCACATCCTGTGACCCCCAAAGTGACATGGAAACGACTTCATTTGCTTATGGCACATGGATCACCCTTGTGATGTTCACATCAAACCACCTGGGCTTGCCTGGTAAATAAATCTGCTGTGGTTGTTTTCCCCCAAAAAAATTGTTATGTCCTTGCAAGTATTTAGGTTGCCTAGAGAAGCTGTGGCTTCCCCATCCCTGGAAATGTCCAAGGCCAGGTTAGACAGGGTTTGGAGCAACCTGGAATAGTGGAAGGTGTCCCTGCCCGTGGTAGGGGATGGGATGATCTTTAAGGTTCCTTCCAACCCAAACCAGTCTGGGATCTGCAATGAACAAGAAATGCTGTTGCTCATAGCTCAGGTGGCCCTGGCACAGCCACAGCTGGAATTCACACATCCATTGACAAACTCCAAATCTACTCAAAGGGAATTTCTCAGTTCAGTTGTCCCTTGTAAAGTGGTTCTCATGTTTCCATCAATCTCTTGTGGACAGGTGTGTGTTCATGACCCTGGGCTTACTGTGAGGCTGCTCCTCTTAGGAGAGAGAACCCATCCCCATAACAGAGGGAGCCTCAGCTGTTCTCTGCCTCAGCTTTGGTTTCCTGCACATTTTTACTCATGTGTCATTTGTCCCTGTGCTCTGTGGTCAGATTCTCAGTGAGTCACCACGCTGGGAGCTCCTGCCCTTCTGCAGTGGTTCAGTGCCTCATGACTCAGGGACCAACTTCTCTGTAATCCTCCCCAGGAGCTGCACCTGGAGAAGCCCTGGGGATTCCTCCAGTTCCATCCTCCAGGCTGAAGGGTCAGATGTGACCTGTTGGCTTTGCAGGGATAAAGACTGGCAGTTGTAAAGCTCAGAGTGTCTCACAATTATCGTTACTGCCCTGAAAAGTCAAACCACGAGCCTGGAAATTCTCTTTAAAAGCCAAGCAAGGGCATCTAGTGATGTTCTTGGTGCTGTGAACTCCACAGCCTGCACGAGGAGATGTTGGTTTTCCTGGACACCTCCCTCCTGTGACACACTTACAGCCTCTTCTTGTACCAGGAGAGGAACTGATCTATCCCTGCATGTAGCCCTGATTTCATGCCTGAGATGTTTTAGTTTCTAAAATTCTTTTCTCAAGCAATTTTCTGTAAACAAAAAAAAAATGTTTTTGTAACTGTACCTGTGTTATTCATTCTTTCTCACACAAGGGGCTTCTTCTTGATGTCCCTCTGGTTTAACAAATGTGATTGAAAAGGTTTACCTTTGTTTCACCAATCAAATTAGTCTGTGTAAAATAGTATAAAAGACACATCCCAAAATAGAAGAGTCATTTTTCAGCCTTCTAAATCTCAGAGTCTGTGTCCTTGTAGTGTAAACCAACGTCACCTGCACACCTCCACATCACAAATGCTTTCATCAAGTTTTGCTTTCACTTGAGTTATTCATTCACTCACATTATGATGTTTGTGGCTGACACAAAGGGCTGTGTTTAATTTTCATATATTTCAAGTCTTTGGGAAGGAATCTGACAGGATCCCGTTCTTCAGCTGAGATTCCAGCAGGGAGTTCAGAAATTCAGGAGGGGATGGCTCTGTGGTGGGGACAAAACCTGGCCAGCACAGGCTCTGCAGTTCCCTGCTTGAGGTGGCTTTGTTGGGGTCACTTTGCTGTGGAATTCCTTAAAACCTGGCAGAAATGGATCTGCTTTGGAGAAAAAACAACTCCTCACCTGAATCTTAAACCTTGATAACGGTGGCCTCGTGTCCCTAGGTGTGGATGAGGAATTGCAGAATCCCTTCTAGGAATGTCTGTCAGTGGAGATGCTGCCAGCAGATGGTGCAAGCACGAGCAGGTCGGGCTTCCTCCTTCCTCTGCTTCCAGGAGTGAGTAACAGCTCCCTGTGATGTTATTCCGACCTGAGAACAGAGATGGGAGGGATTTTGAGTGGATTTTTATTTTGGTTATGGTTTGCTACGTAGCACTTGCCTTCTGATGTGAATTCCAGCCCATAGTAGCAAACTGCACTGCCTCTGCTGCCAGAGAAGCTCTGGATCCGTATTTTTATCCAACAGAGCAGCAGGCTGTGAGCTGTGGAAGAAAAATATGCACAGACAGGCAAAAGCTGGGAAAACACCCTTAAGGATGCAACAGCACCACATACAAAACATCCTCTTTTTTCCTGCAGCTTTGCTTTCAGAGAGATCTCAGGAGAAATGTTCTGCTTCAGACCTGGCCACAGAAGCCTCCTGCCTTTGGCAGATTTTCAGAACCACACGTTTATATCACAATGAAGTAATTAATCTACTTTATCTCTACATTATGGGTGCAATTATTGCTGTTTTCTGAGATATCAGGCATGCTTATGTAGCTCTAGGAAGTTCACAGATCACAATCCAACTGTGTTTTCTCCTAAGAAGGAGATAAATGAGAGCCAAGGCTGTGCTATCAGTGGCTAAATACCTTGACCTCCAAACTTATAAACTCTCCCACATGAAGGAACTTGTTATGGTTTGTGCATAGACAAGCTCATGGTTTGTGGCTCAGGCCTCCAAGCTGACATTTGCCTTCTGAAGCTGAAATTAAAGGAGCTCCTTGCAGGTTTTCCGTGGAGTTTACAGAACTGTAACAATTTCTGATTTATTCTTTCCTGCCTCCCCTAAAATCTGTATCTTTATAGATGCCAGAAAACAGCTGGCCCAAGAGGTCAAGGTTTTGGGCCAGGTTTTACTTGGCAGAGGATGAAGCTGCTGTAAGTCCCCAGGTGGGAATGAGCTGCTCTGTGTTCCAGGATTTCACCCCTGAGAGAAGACAGTGGCTCTGCTGCTGCCTCACCCCCTCAGTCTGACATCAATTTACCCAAATTCATCCTGTTTTGTTACCAGAGCCAGGCACAGCCCTGCAGAGGTGCTGCTCTCACAAGGACTGGAGTTCTGCAGTGGCCAAATTGTTCCCATGTGCCCCGAGGCAGCAGCACCGAAGTTAAAGGAAGGGTTATGGAATGATTTGAGATCCTCTGAAAGCAGATGTAGCTCATCAAGCAGGGATAATTCAGGGTTTGTGACGTTCCCAGGCTGCTTGCTGTGGGAAGAGTCAGATTTCCTTTCCTGTGGAGTAAAGCAAGTCAGACAATTTGTTCCTGTTTCTGGCTGTGAAAGGGCACAGAGTCTGTATGAACTGTGAGGATCACCAAACAATAAAATCCCTAAATACTCGTTTCTATTCCTTTTGCCTGAAGCCAGTCCCGTCCTGATGTTTTATAGTCAGTATTCTTACTAGCCTGAATGGTTTCTTACCTTTTCTGTGTGGGGAATTTGACCAACAGTTGTATTCCTCAGGAATGAAATGGGTTTTGCCCAGCGTGGGCTGCAGAACTTCCCACCCCGAGGTCCCCGTGTGATCCAAGCCTGCTCAAAGAGCACATTGTCTGCACACAATTTGCACCAAAATTCACAGAATAATCCTAACAATACCAGAGAGCCCTGACAGATTTATAGGCCTATCACTGATATGGCTGCAGGCTCTGGAAATTGATTTATATGATTCAGCAACAGCTAAAGGTTGGGGAGGTTTTCCCCCGCTGGGAATTGTGCTCTGTACTGGAGGCTGCCTCCAGGACTCCAGAAATCCCATCTCTGGGGAATCTGCTCCTTCCAGGCATTTCATGTGGTTATTTTTGGCTGTGCCTGTGGAGATTTCTGGTCTCCCAGCACAGCTATTTTTATAACTCATGGCTGTGAAGTCCATAGTATGAGACATAACTTGATTTTGCACATTGCAGTGCCTCAGGACCCCACGTTAGGAATCACTGCCTCCTGCACCTGCTCCTTCTTTGGCCTGTGCCTGAAACACTCCTTTACTGTATGGAGTGAAGCCTCAGAGCCTTCTAGACAACAGCTCCTTTATGGAGCGTGCTAAGCTGCCATAAATATTTAATTAGGTGTTACTGTGGGTTTGGAGAGATACAGGAAAAAAATAATCCCCACTTCCTCGCATTTAAACAGAACCTTTTCCTGCTGGAAAAATTTCCCTGCATTAAGCACTGACAGGGAGCTGTATTTTAAGAGGGGGCATAAAAATCTGAGAGGGTGAGAGGCTGGTGAGGAGGAGATTTCAGGGAGCTGAGGGTTTTTCCTCGGTGGGAAGGAGCTGCTGGATGGCAGGTTTGAGATGGAGCCATGTGGGTGTCTTTGAGGCAGCACAGCTCCATGTCAGGCTGGTGGGTGAAGCTTCTTCCCAACCAGGACAGCTTTTGCTTCCCGAAAATAAATCATGGCTTCAGGGGCATTTTGTAATGAATCAGCAAAGCAGGCTGGCCTGAGCATCCAGGGGGTGGCACTGCCTGGGTTGCTTCCTGTGCCCCAAACTTTTGGACACAACAACAACCTGGACTGGAATTACAGCTGATGAAAACTCATCAGAGAAAGGTGTGAGAGAAGAAAGAAAAGGCAGAAATATGATTGTGTTGCCTAATTTAAAAAATCAATCAACTGACAAACCTGCAGCTAAAATTTCATCCCAGTTTTCCATCCAGGTGAGGGGAAGCTTAAATATCACTCAGAGTGTCTCACTATTATATTGGCTTTGTCTCTGTCCTAGGTTACAAAGTAAATTGTGCCCAAATGAGCCGTTGGAGCCAAGGCGGGGCAGTGTTTTCCTTATCTTCTGTTAACGAGCTTAACAATGCCTTGCCCATGACTCATAGATAACTGCCTCCGGGAGTTATCTCTGGTTAATGGGCCATCAAGGACCCACTGCAGGACTCATAGAATGAGATCATCCCATTGTGAGATGCTCCGCCCAGGGGGAAGAGCCAAGCATTCCCACCTGGATAAATCCAGGGTTTGGGACAGCACAGGGAGCTTTTTATCCACTGGATTCCCAGAGGAGACAAGAGCTGCTAGACGTTTCTACAGAAATCACTGCTTTGACAAGACCATCTCATCTGGACTGCCACTACCACCCTAACAGGGTGTCAGGTATTCTGACTCTGTCAGTATTTTTTTTGTACTATTACTTTTATTTTCTTTTACTTTCTTTTATTTCTTTTCCTCTTATTAAATTGTGTTTCTGACTTGGAATTTTTCACTGGTTTTGCTTTCAAACTAGCACAGTCTCTCAAAGCCAGAGAGAACTAATTTAGAGTGGAAATTAACAATGACATATGCATGGTTTGGTCAAAATAACGATGATGGGGAATTAGGGAGCAATTTGTGAGTATATTAAGGGAGAGAAATTATTTAGAGCAGGGTTAGGGTTATATGTAATCAGATGAGATTAGCAGTAGAAAAAGTAAAGCAGGAAGTTTTAATTTTAATTTTAAAAATGCAGGAAGCAGACCTGACACTGAGCTCTGCTGGGCTGCTCAGACCTCTTCAAGGGGAGCATTTGGGAATTGTCCCCACACTGTGGGAAAAGAGCAGGTAAAGTAGTTCCAAACGTGTGCTGAGTGAGTATTCTGAGAGGTGTTTGGTTTACCTATGTGCTGCTTGTGTGGTAGATGCACTTGTTGATTAAAATAATGATTATACCTAGGGAAAATAATGATTATGCCATGGGAAACTGAGCTGGCTGCTGCATTAAAATGTAACACACAGAACAAAGCCCCATAACCACCGTGGGAAATGCTGTGTGCACTTCCAGTCCCTCAAATTTGCTCTGCAAACATCTCCCTTCTTTCCTTCACTGATAGTTAAATGTCACTCAGTGTGTCTCACAATTATAGTTACTGCCCTGAAAAGTCAAACTACGAGCCTGGAAATGTCTCTAAGCCTGACTTTACCCCCAAATTTCAGCCTTCCAATATCACTGATGGTGTTCCTAGGCACGAGCACACCTGGAATTTAGCTAACATATGAAATGAGGAATTGCCTAATGTGGATTTAGACTCTCAGACTGTAAAACCCTTGGATATAAATAGTTTGCTCTCATGTTTGCTGAAGCAGATTGCACAGCACGCACTGGGCAGGGCAGACCTTGGTTGAGATGAACAGCCTGGCATTTCTGTATCACACTGAGCCAGCCTGGAGCACCTGGAGCCCTGCCCTGGGAGTTTATTCCAGCCTGGAATCCAGCCTCAAGGCCCAAACACTCCGAGATTTTGTCACTACAACCCAGGGTTTGACTGGCCAGCACCTTCCAGCTGCCAGCCAAGCGACTCCTCGGCCAATGCCTCAAACCAGCAGCCCCACACAGACTTAATTAAACACTTCATTAATCAGCCAAGCACTTCCACGACCTCTGGGCACCACCCACCTGGATAAGACTTTTGTCTCAAACAAAAGAACCTCTGTAGTCCTGAGTGTCCATTAACTGCAGGGAGTGTTTGTTGAGTGGAGCTAAAGTTCACAAGGCAGAGCTGGGGGGAATCCATCCACGTTCAGTGGGAATGCAGGATCCCAACAGTTTCAGAGCTCTGGGGATGCCACAGGCCAAGGGAATAAATCAATATATTCCTCTTGGGAATCTGAACCCTGGATGTGCAGGCACACACGGATATTTTACCTGCAGGAGAAACCAAAACTCTGTGCAGGATTGTGACTGTTTGAATACAGAAAACTCCTTCCATAATTCATATGAGTATTTAAGGAGAGTGACCTGCTGTAATAATGAATTTATGCAGCAGTTAAAAAAGCATCCAAAAATATTGCAAGACTGCAGAAAAAAAAAAAAGATTTTGTGGATTTTCAGTTTGCTTTAGCACTTAGCAGGCAGCACAGTGCCACGCTCAGGGCAGGCAGCAGCAGCAGTTTGTCCTGGGGAATTTTAGCTTCGGAGTGCTCAAATTTGGGGTAATTCACCCTAAAGCCAAGATCTGGGTAATGCTCAAAGTCAGTTATGCAATTAATTCTATAAAATAGCTTATGTGAATAACTTAGAAACTTTCCTGTTAGAAAACCTTTATGTATAAGCAATGTGCGTCCTTTATGTATAGACTGGAGGTTGTGGAGGGGCCAGTTTAAAGAACAGAATGCAATTATTTAGTATTTTTACATATTCCATCTTTATTTGAGCGCGGCCATCCCTAAACCAGCAGCTTTGCAGCCTTAACAGCCTCAGTGATAACTAATATTCACTGCCCTCTGCACTGGTGTGCTGGTAGAGCCTTTGGGCTGGGATCCGATGGGAATTGCCGGTGGAATGTCCGGGTTTTATGGAAAAAGCGCGGGAACGCTCCAACGCAGCCGCTCCCGGGCACTGCGGGCCGAGCCCTCAGGGCGGTGGGGGGGGGGAAGAGGACGAACGGAGTCGCGGCCTCTGATTGGCCGAGCCACACAGGAGGCGTGGTCACGGCGGGACCAATCCATCTCCCGCTGGCGGGGGGGTGAAGGGTTCTCCCTACGCCAATGGTACAGCCCGAACCCGAGCCCTTTGGCCGGGCCGTTACCAGCGCCCGCGCGCGCCCAGGCAGGACCCACAGCGGGCTGCCCGCCGCGCTGCCTGATGCGCCGGCGGCCTTGCGGGCTCGGTGGCGGCGTTGCGCCGGCGCCCAGCCGCCTCTGGTCTATCCTCTGGCTCCCGGTAGATGCCCCGCCGCCGCTCGGCATGGCTTTCGGCCGCCGAACTCCCCCGGCGGCGCTCTCGGTTTTCCGGCGTTCTCCTCAGGCGGCCGCCGGCGGGGTGGGGGTGTTGCGGCGCGAGGCGGGGCGCGCGCGGGGCGGGGGGGGTCCTCGTCGGCGCGCGGAAAAAAACGCGCCAAGTTCGCTGACGGTGTCCCCGCGGTCTCCATGGCAACGGCGAGCGGGAGCGGGGCCGGCATGTAGCGGTGAGTGAGGGGGAGCGGCCGCACCGCGGCCTCGGGCCCCGCCGGCCGCGGGGAACATGCGGGGGGCGCGGGGGGGCGGCCCGAGCCCGGGGCGGGGGGCGGCGGGTCCGCGCTCGGCCCCCTCGGGGAGTAAATGGCGCCTGGTGTGCGCGTGTGTGTGTGTGTGCGCGCCAGGTGTGAGCGCCCCGGCCGCGCCCCGCAGGAACCATGCCCGGCGTCCTGCCCGGCGACAGCGCCAGGGCCAGCCCCTCCAAGAAGAACAGGCTGTCGCTGAAGCTCTTTCAGAAGAAGGAGGCGAAGCGAGCGCTGGATTTCACCGAGGCGCAGGAAAATGAGCAGAAGGGCGCGGAGTTCCGAGGCGCCGAGATGTGAGTGCAGCGCGGGAGAAGTTTTTATTTTTTTTTTGTGGCGATGTTGTTGTGTCGGTCTCGTGGTGCTCCATCCTCCGCTCCTTTCGGTTTCGTGTTCTCGCATAAATAACGTGCTGCAGCACGCGCTAAATTAAATTAACGTGCGCTTCAATTAAATTAACATGCACTTACGTTAAATTAACCGTCGAGGCAGCTTCATCAAACTGAACAAAGTAATTGCTAGAACCAATTTCTGTTTTAAGAAAGCAGCTTTGCCCCACCGGGGATTTTTAGCTGGCACAAACTTTGGGATCATTTGCTGAAGTTAGTTTTTAAAACCTAATTAATCACTGTGACCAACTTCTAATAACTCTTTTAAGAAAACAGCTTTGCCCTCCTGGGGGTGTTTAGTTGGCACAAACTTTGGGATCAGTTGAAAAAGTTGCTTTGCTTCAAGTTAATATAAGTAGTTATTGTGTCACTGAACTATTTGTATTATTATTAATATTAAAATTTAATTTTCTGCGCGGTGAGCTTTAATGAAAATATATAGGATCTTTAATTGTGGGGTTGGCTGTCATTCATTGGGGCTTTTCAGGCCCTGAGGAAAACTATCGACTCATTTCATTGCTGGTGAGGGGATTAAAGTGGGAAAAAGAAAATTGTGATCAGTTAGAAATAGTTGGAGAATTTAAAATTTCGTTCTGTTGTGTCATTACAGTGTATTAATCACTTCTATCAGTGATTAATAATAATGATAATCAGTGTATAGTGTGTCAAGTTTATTGGTTTCTTTTTTTAGGGTTTTTTTTGGGTTTTATGCTTTTGCTTTGCATCCAGAAATGAAGTGATGTGATTGGAGCAGGGGACAATGTGCAAATACATTCTAGGCACATTTTTTCTACCTTATGAATGAACAAAGAAATGCAAAAGTATTTAAATTTTTGATCCATTAAATCAGTCTCCTGGTATTTGATGTGTTGGAACTTAGAGCATTTTCCTCCTGTGTGGTTTTGGGTGGGTTGCTGAGGAGTTAGAGGTGAGGAGTCAGAGTGAATTCAGACACACTTGGCCACGATTCTGATCTGCATTTCTCAGTGCTGAATTCTCTGAGGTGGGGAGAGATGGAGGAGTGGTTTTTTCCAAAGTGTCTCTTACCCTGATTCTCTGTTTCCCAGTGACCAGGTGGTTCCTGCAGCACAGCCCCCCTCCCTTGTCAGCTGTGAGAAAAAAGACAACATGTTGCCTTTTGTGGGCTTGAACAACCTGGGCAACACCTGCTACCTGAACAGTGTCCTGCAGGTGAGGCCATGTCCAGGGGGGAGACAAAAATCTCCCAAAAGGGAGATTCTGTTTAAGAACAAATGGGTGAAATGAGTTTTTTATATAAAGGGCATCTCATTACAGCAGGGAAATAAAGATGCTGCTGCAGGAAATGTGTGCCCTGTGGTTGTCCTGATTGGGAAATTCTTTAGTTTCCATACTCAGGGCTCTTCCCTGCTGTGAAAAATCCTGGATCTTTGTGTGCCTGGGGATGTGCAGAGCTGTGTGGATTATAAATGTGCATTTATGTGTGGAATAATTTCCTAGTCCAATTATTCTCATGTTTTCAACTGTTGCTTTCAGGTATTGTATTTTTGTCCTGGTTTTAAAACTGGAGTAAAACATTTATATAACATTATTTCAAAGAAGAGAGAATCTTCAAAGGATGAAGGAGAGCAAAAGGCAGAAAAGGTAACAAATCCCCTCATGTTCTTTATTTGTAACCTTGCAAACGAGGCTGTCCTGAATGTAGAGAAAATTGAACTGATTCTGTTCTTAATAAGCTTTTCAGCATTGTTTTCTACACTGTTACTTCAGGTGAAGATGTATTTGAGTTGTTTTGAACTTTAGCACAAGTTTAAAAGTCTAAGAGAAGAAATTTGAGGAAGATACCTGACCATGCTTCTGGCACAAAGATAATTATGATAATTATGGAGCTGATAGAAATGGGAGTTTGGGCAAGGATAGTGTGGGATTTTAATCTAATGGCTAATTGGACTTTTATGTTTCTTTCCTACTTGAAAAAACTTAAAATATTGTCTGAAACCCACCTGCCTCCCATAGCAGACAAAAAATTCAGCCAAATACAGAAAACCGAGGGAGGGGAGGAGAGAAAACTGTTAAATTTGTGACCGATGTAACTGTTGCAAGTGTCTTTATTCCTTTTACATTGTATTGCAGGGAAGCTGTAAAGAAGATCCCTTGGCAAGTTATGAACTCATCTGCAGTTTGCACTCCTTGATCCTTTCAGTGGAGCAGCTTCAAGCCAGTTTTCTCCTGAACCCAGAGAAATACACAGATGAATTGGCCACACAGCCCCGGAGGCTGCTGAACACCCTCAGGTACAAATCCCCTTAAATGCTGACAGAATTTCTGTCCTGACATTTCCAGGCCGTTACATTGCCCAGCTTTAGAGGCTGCTGGAAGGTAAATTTGGCCTTAAATTTGAGGTGGCCTTCTAGGAAGTAAGATTTTTGTGTTGGAAATTTGAAAATAAATTTGAATTTTGTAAGATTGTGATATAGAAGGGGTTTGTTTAAAGCAGTGCTTGGGTACAGAAGTGTTACTGAACTACAGAGTGGTTTGGGTTGGAAGGGACCTTAAAGATCATCCAGTTCCACCCCTTGCCATGGACAGAGACACTTTGCACAGTCCCAGGTTGCTCCAAGCCCTGCCCAGCCTGGCCTTGGACACTTCCAGGGATGGGAAGGATCCCCTTGGAGCTGAGGAGCTCCAGTGCTGGGTGTGTGTAAATCCTTAAGGATGAACCTTCCCCCAGCTGTGTGACAGAGAGGACTCCTCTCTATGCCTGGAGAAGATCCTCCATGACTTCTAAATCCTTGATTTCAGTCTCCAATCACATTCCTCAGTTAGCAAAGATACCAAACTCTCATTTTTTGCCCCTTTCTTTGCACAGAGAGCTGAACCCCATGTACGAAGGGTACCTGCAGCACGATGCCCAGGAGGTCCTGCAGTGTATCCTGGGGAACATCCAGGAAACCTGCCAGCTGCTGAAGAAGGAAGAGCTGAACAAACTGCCTGTGGAAGAGCCTGCAGCTCAAGTGGAGGAAAAACCCAACCAAACCTCTGAGAGCAATGGATCTGTCAGCCCTGCTGAGGAGGAGGATCCCACCCTGGGCAACCAAGGTGGAGACGCGGCCAAGGAGAAGCTGCTCAAGGGAAACGGGAAAAGGAAAAGCGACGCCGAGGGCGGCAACGCCAAGAAAAAATCCAAAGTATCAAAGGAGCAGATTGCAGCAGAAGAAAATCAAAGACAAACCAGGTCCAAGAGGAAAGCCACGGGAGAAAAGATGGAAAACCAAACGGATTCCATTGCCAAGTGTTCCGGGGAGAGCGAGAGCGCCAAGCCCATGCAGAAAAAGTCGCGCCTTAGGTTAAACTGGTTAAAATCTTCCTGCAAACAGCCCAGTATTCTGTCCAAATTTTACAGTCTAGGAAAGTTAAGCACAAACTTGGGATCCAAAGACCCAGGGAAAGAATATGACTGTGAGTTTGAAGAGTCAGCTGTCAAGTGTGAAAATGGTGACAGTAAAGAAGAATATCATGAACCGGCGTCTCCCGTGGAAAACCATCATGGAAAAGGAACTGAAAGAGAACCAAAAAAGGAAGGTTGGTGCACAAGTGGATGGGCTTAAAATTAGTAGGATTAAGAAAGTACAATGCGTGGGAAGTCAGCCTTCAGACTGCACAGCCTGCAGAGCTCTAAACACAAAATTAGATTTTTCAGGAATTTAAAGATGAATTTTAGGAAAGAGAATGTATTTTTATATGTGTTTGTGATTATTTTTTCTTTTAGAACTTGACCTGTTTAGCTTAGATCTTGAGGCATTTGTCTAACATTCTGTAATCATTGTACAATATGTATAAAAAAGGCAGAATATGACCAGGTTTGTATTTACCACTAATTTTTGTCATCCATAGAAAGAGCAAATGTAATCAAGATGTAAAGGGATATTTCTGGCAGGAGCAAACAGAACCAAACCCCACTAGACACAGTTTTACAAACAAAATCCTCTTTTCTTCTTCCCGTTCCTTAATCTTTCCATATTCCCAACCTTCCCAGGAACCAGGAAGGACTCAGGATGTATTAAAGATCTAATCTATTTAGATCTAATAGATACCAATTAGAAATGCTAATTGGCTGGCAGGTCTGGATTTTGTTTATGTCAATGGAACAAGATACATGTTGAGGGAAGGGCTTCAGTATGAATCCAGTACTTACTAATTTGGAACTTTCCACCCACCAGTTTTTTATAAAAAACTGAAGGAATGAAGAGATTTTTGAGTTCTGCGTTTCTTCTGCAGATTTGGCCAAAACTGGTCAATAAATTTAGGAAGGAGGAGAGGACTGAGAATAAATAGAAACCAGGCAGGCCCACAGAGTGATGCTCCTTGGGGAGGTCAGCAGTCCATGCTGAGGAGTCAGAGCATTGATGACAACCAAATATTCCAGAATGTGACACTGTCACACTTCAAGTATAAAACAAGAACCAAATCTTAGAATAGAAATTTCAGTTTGAGGGCCAAGAGACAGAGGGTCCTTATTTACATACAAGCAGATGATACCATGAAAACTGCACGTGATCTGTTTTGCTTTTTAATTCCTGTTAGAAATCCCTGAAAGGCCATGGCTGTAACAGTGATTTTCCAAGGATAACCAGGTTCTGAAGGGTCTCTGGGATGAAATGCACCTTGCTCAGGGATGTGCCATGTGCTCTCTCCAGGTACAGAGCTGGCTGTCTTCGAGCTGGTGGAGAAACTCTTCCAGGGCCAGTTAGTGCTGAGGACGAGGTGCTTGGAGTGCGAGTGCTTCACGGAAAGGAGGGAAGATTTTCAGGACATCAGCGTCCCAGTGCAAGAAGATGAACTTTCTAAAAGTGAAGAGAGTTCTGAAAGTAAGTAACTGCCTCAAAAAAAAGGGTGGTGAGGTGTGTTCCTGCCTCAGCCAGCCATGGGGAAGGACAGTGCTGCAGTCAGGAAGGAACACGGCTCCTGTTTGTGCTGGCTAAAATTAGAGGCTGTTATCTCCTGTTAACTTTAGACTTTGGAAACACGGTGCTGATAATGTTGACAGATCCAGATAATCAAATTTTTCCAGATCTTAACACATAGCACGAACTGCCTACTTAGGCACCTGTTTTCCTGTTTAGGAATAGGTATTTCCTTTGATTTTTCTTTTTTTCTTCCTGGATAAGAAATTTTGCTTTTTCTTCTTTTTATAAGAAGTATTTGCATTTTTTCTTAGAAAGGAAAGAAACAAGAATGTAGCTTTTTTTTCTTCGTTACTCCAAAAAGAAAATTAGTATTTTAGATTGTTGTTATCGCAATAACATTCATATTATGTTTGTAAATGTTAGTCATGTGGTCTCTTTCACAAATTTTATTGATCTATATGCAGTTTTTTAGCTGTTTTCATAAGGAAGCGTGGCAAAAACACATCTTGAAATTCTGACTTTTAAGGGAATTAATTTTAGTTGCCACAGACTCAATTTGGAGCAGCTTTTCCTGCTTTTGCTCCCCATTTTGCTGAAGGATTGAAAGGAAAATGTGCAGGATGATGTTCCTATGTGAAGTGCTGGCGACAGCGGGTGATCCTGTCAGCAGTGTGAGGGTGGCAGGGGAGGCAAAATGCAAGAAGTGAGAGGGAACTTTCTGGTTATTTTGGGGGTTTGCCTTAATAAGTGAAATTCTGGTCTTGTACAAGCTCTCCATTTCTAGACATGGCAACAAAATTGTGTGATCTGAAACCAGCTTTGGAAAAATCCTAATTTTGAGTAATGATATCCATTAAGTGATGTTTCCATCCCCTCCTGAAATGTTCCAAAGATTGGAACACATCACATCTTTCACACATACTGAGTGTTCTTTGCAGTGTTACAGGTTTGGAGTGGTCTGAACTTGACATATTTTGTTTTGTTGCTCTTCTGGCGGGATGCGTTGGAAATGTAAATATTGGCGTATCTGTGTACACAGCGATTCTCTTTTCTAGTTTCTCCAGAGCCAAAAACAGAAATGAAGACTCTGAAATGGGCAATTTCCCAGTTTGCCTCAGTGGAGAGGATTGTGGGAGAGGACAAATATTTCTGTGAGAACTGCCACCACTACACGGAAGCTGAGCGCAGCCTCTTGTTCGATAAAATGCCCGAAGTGATCACAATTCACTTGAAGTGCTTTGCTGCCAGTGGCTTGGAGTGAGTATTCATTGCCTGTCTTACCAAACAGGGTCCTGCAGCAAGGGAAAATCTGATCCCAAGAGCTGGAAATGCTTTGGAATTTCTCCAAAAGATTCCCAGATTAATTAATTTGCTGGGATGCTGCCCCCAGTGCCATAAAGGCTTTGTGTTGTTCCAGGGAACGGGAGAAATTACCTGCAGAAAAATTGACTTTTAGGAGACTCCTTAACAAATTTTTTTTAGCTCTACTCTTAGAACAACCTGATATTTCTTAAAAATTTTATTTACTTTAAATAGCCCCTTATTTGAGGACATATTTAAGTTTTAAGTAAATAAACTCTGAGTTCACAGGCAGCTTTAAGTGCTTTACCAGAACAAGTAATGAGAACAAATCTGCATTTTATGGTCTGAGGTTGTCTCTGCCTGAATGTGAGTACTAAAAAGATGAATGTGAGTGGGGGAAAAAATATAATAGGGAGTTAATACACTTGAAAGAGCCAACACTCATTACCTCAAAATTGACCAATTCCTTTAAAAATATTTTGGTGTCTACCTGAATGTGAACACTAAAATTCTGGGGGGAAAAAAATCATCAGATGAGCATTTTAAAGAGCTAATACAGAAAAAAAATCAATTACTTTAAAAACACAATAGTATCAGCATCACTGATAGTGAATTACTGAGTAATCAGTTTGGTATTATAATTGTAGCAATCCTAATGTTTTGAAAGAAGTTGTGGGAGTGTTGTCTTTTTTTCCAATACTTAAGAATTTGGGGCCTTCTTTGGATGAGTGGAAACAAAAATCCATCCCTACAGCACTGTACAGGAGCATCCAGGTTTCTGACAAAGCAGAAAGGAAATTTCCTTTGTCTCTACAAAGTCTTTCCATACAAATCCAGGATCATAACATACAAAATTGTCTTTTCATGGATCTCCACAATATTTACTTAAATACTGATTTGTATATACTTACAGCTGCACACTTAAAAACCATCACAGTTGAGTAAGAAACATGACAATTATTTTCCATTTGCCCTGTATTTCCTATTTTCTTGTTTCCATGAGGAAGGACCTGCAGTTAATGAACCCTCTTCTGTCCTGGCCAGCTTCAGGCCCTTGCTCCAAAACACTCAGACCAATTTCCAGGTCAGAGTGAATCCAATCTCTTGTTTTCCTCATGTGTCCTCTCAATCATTCCATTATTTTTCTGCCAAGGGCTACCAGTCAGAGATTAAAGAAGTCAGAGTGGAAAACCTGACACAGAAACCTGTGATGAAGCTGAAAACTCTTAAGATGAGTTTCTTGATTTTTGGGTTGGATGTTTTATCTTGGGCAAAGCCCTTTAATTGCTAAAAATAGTAACTGACTCTTCTACTGGCTTTAAACTTAATTTTTTAAAGATAAGAATCTTCAGACGACTTTTAGCTCCCACAAAAATTTGTAAATCTGGTCGGCTCAGTTGTGCTCTACCGAGTTCTCTGGTGACTGAGTTGTAAATAAATGAGACATGAAGGGTACTGTAAATATTTGAAGTTAATAGGGATTTTATTCATCTTTACTAGATGCTGCTTTGCAAATGTGTTTTGTTTTAAAATAAAGCAGCCAGTGTGAAAATCTCCTTGCCTGGGGAGGAGTAATTCTCTCTGGCAAGTGTGTGTGTGGGGAAAAATGCCAGGCCATGTGTGAGCCAGGCTGTGAAGCTGTTCAGAAGGAATTTGTTAACTGGTAACATGTAATTGAGCATTTCCACTATAGGAATTTAACAATCTGTGAGAAAATCAGCTTTTTGTCTTGTGAAATTCAGTGCAGTGGGTAAAATGTCACTAATTTATGGTCTCAAAAGATGTGGCTGCAGAAATCAGGTTTGCTGTGTTTGAAGTGCATCAGTCAGAGCAGGCAGAGTACTTGGCATGCAATTTTTCTGTCTTCAGATTCTTATCATTAAGAAGAACAAAAAGCTAATAGGAAAAGATTTCCTCTCTTATTTCCTCCTCTCCAAATCTTTCTGATGCTGGATGTCATTGAGAAGAAAGGTAGAGCCTGCTTTTTCCTGTTTTCTGTCAATATGATTGTCCCAGTGTGCTTGAGTGGAACTGGATTTGTAATCCAGGGTATCAACCAGCAGTTCTGTGTTTCTTGACTCTCTTCTGAATATCTCTATTTCTGGCTGCTGACAATAGGGATTTTCAGAAGGTTTAAGCTGTGTTATTTCTGATTCTATGCTCTTCTGTGTTCTTTTGGTGGAGTGAAATGTGTGTGGTAAGAGAGGTCTGAAGTGAGGTTCCACTGAATTGGAGTGAGTGAGGATCTGTGTGTGTGTCCCTGTGTTTATTTCTGTGTCTCAGGGTTCATGGCTGTGAACAGGAGTGAAGCAGAATGAAAATTAAATCCAGGAAAACAATAATCAGTTACTGCAGTTCAGCCGTGGCTGCAGTTTCCTTGGATTTAAGAGTTGTTTTTTCCTAGGCTAAGAGCAGTGAGCTCTTGGCAGCCTCAGTTTTACAGGGCTTGTCTGTACTCCCCAGTATTTTTCCCTCCAACACCCTCACAGTTGAGTAAGACTGAGTCATCCCTGGAATTTATTAGGACATCACAACCTATTGTTAAATAAAGGGGTTAATTGATCTGGGCTGATGCAATGTGCAAGTCATCAAGAGCTCAATCATTCAAGGAGGCTGATGCACAATAATGAAATCCCAACACCAACTTTCTCTTCAAACTCTGTAGAAGATCCTTATAATGGAAAATTTGTGTGCTATCAACAAAATACTGAATATTTATGGAATACTAGAGGCTTTTTCAAAGTAAATTAGCTACAGAATTACTTGAAAAATTAAAATACTGTAGGACAGCTAGTGAAGAATCTCAGGTGAGCACCACTGAAAAAGCTGCAGTGCACTGAGGGGAGCTGAGGAAAATTAGTCACAATCTCTAAGTGATATTAAAGCTACTTGAAAGTAAAATAAGTAATGCTTTATTTAGTAAATGACTCTTTCAGGAGGAGAAAAAAACAAACCCAACCCTGCTTGGTTCAGCCTTGGCTGTTGAAGAGGTTTTAGGTTTGTTTTTGAACAGGATGGTGAGAGAGAGAAGGGGGTGTTTGTGCAGAGATAGGAGCAGGAGTGGTAACAATCAGCTGAACTTTTATCCTTGCTATTTAAAAATTATCTTTAGCTGATACTTTAGAAAAAGGGGACTTCTGAAATAGTTCAAATTGACAGTTTCTGGGCTGTAAGATTTAACATTACAGTCATAAAAATGCCTTTCCTGACCACGGGTGCTTGAGATGCTGGTGCTGAGCCAGGGGAGCTGGGAGCAGTTCCCATCATCCATATCTTAGAGGAGAAAAGATATGGATGCACCTCTGGGCCACCTAAAGTGTTTTTTGGGAGGTGCTGTGGCACGAGGTGTAATCTCTGTGTCCCTTCCAGGTTTGACTGCTACGGGGGCCTGTCCAAGATCAACACCCCGCTGCTGACACCGCTCAGGCTGTCCCTGGAGGAGTGGAGCACCCGGCCCACCAACGACACCTACGGGCTCTTCGCCGTGGTCATGCACAGCGGCATCACCATCAGCAGCGGCCACTACACGGCCTCGGTGAAGGTCACAGACCTGCAGAGCCTGGAGCTGGACGGGGGAAACTTCCTCCCCGAGCCGGGCTACGCGGCGCCCAAGCCGGAGCCGCTGACCGAGGAGGAGGCGCGCGCCGTGGCCGAGGACTACGACGACGGCGAGGTCTCCTTCAGGCTCAACGGGGCTGCACCACCAGGGAAGGTGCTCAGCAGCAAGAAGAACATGGAGGCCGTGGGACTGCTCGGGGGGCAGAAGAGCAAGGCTGACTGTGAGCTGTGCAAACAGCCCAACCCCGAGAAGCTCCTGAGCAGCAGCGTGGCTCCCGAGCCCCGCGGCGCCGAGCCCAGCAGCGCCCAGCCCAGGGCGGAGCAGGGTGAGCCCCCGGGGCTGGGAGCCAGTGGACTGGAGAACAAAGCTCTCTACGTGCTCCAGAGCCTCAGGGAGTACGAGGGGAAGTGGCTGCTCTTCGATGACTCCGAAGTGAAGGTCACAGAGGAAAAGGACTTTCTGAATTCTCTTTCTCCGACATCGTCATCCACATCGACTCCTTACCTACTGTTTTATAAGAAGATTGTAGAGTGATGCTGTACTTGGACTGTAAATATTCAGGATTTGCATACACCTCTCGCTCTGATTTGCATCCGAACTACCTGGAAGGAACGGCCGTTTGTTTTTTGAAGCTACTGATTCTTCATCTTTCTGGTCTTTTTTTTTTTTCCTTTGGTGTCAAGTGGCTTGACTTGAATTAACAAAACATGGCATAGGACTTGACTCACACCATAACTTTTCTGCTGGAGAATAGTGCTCTGACCTTTTAGAAATACCAGTTTGTATAGATTCTAAACGATGCCTACAGCACCCAGTAGTGGTTTTAATGCAGCTCTAGGTCTCAGACATGCCTAATGTATTATTAGCTTTTTTTTCCCTTTTTTTTCTTTTTTTTTTTTTTTTTTTTTTAAATAAAAGCTATTTGTATTCATACCCTGGAGTAAATGTATATTAACTAGCAAATTTCATCAGAAGTTGTGTATTTTTGTAACTTGGGAAGTAACACTTCATATTTAGTCTTTGGGTAATGGACATGGTTTATTCTCCTGCTCCAGTTCTTTCCTGCTCCTTGCAACTTGAAACTCAAGGAAAAGGGTCTGGGAACCTTGTCCAGAGCATTGGAGGGAACTGAATTCATGGAAGTGTTTGACTGGTCTTAATTTGCATCTTGGTGCATAGGTGTTAATGAGCAAAGTGTAAATAGGTGTGATTAATACTTCAACCCAGGGGCAGAGTGTAGTGTAATTAAAATAATTTTGTACTTTGACGAGTGAAGCCCTCGACTCTGCATCTCTGTTTGGGGGGGTTGGGAACTTAGTGGTGACCTTCTTCTAACTCAAGTTAATTTGTACCTGGAGCTCCCTGAAACGTGGGGGGAAAGGAGAACATTTGGCTTTGATGCTTTGTTAAGAATGTACATACGAAATAAAAAAATTATGATCCACATCTGAGACAAACAGATCAGCCTGTTGTGTTTGGAGAGGGGAAAGCAGAAAGGGAAGGGGCTTTGGGAACAGTTACAAAAAGGCTGGGAAATTATCTTTATGAAACAGAAGATTTAAAGTGCTTTTGGAATACATTCTGTGGGTTTTAGCTGGTTCTGGGACAGTATCTCCTAATTTGAAGATAATTTTTGACTACAGCTGTGAGGTTAAGAGGAAACATGGCAAACCCAAAAACATTTGAGATGAAAATCCCAAATGTCTGTCAGATAATTGAAGGTAACTCCTATAAACTGATAATTAAAATCTTATGACTCAAAAAAGGAGGGATTGTTCAGTCTGTCCCAGGATGGATGGAATGACATCAAGTGTTACTGCAGGCTGTGACTATGCCTTGGATATATTTCACCTTTTTCCACTACAAATTAATTTATTTACAGGAAACCCCTAAAAACCTCTGCCTAGTTAATTCTGCAATACTTAATTTCTACTATCTTTTATTATAATGTATAAACACAGAGGTAAGTTAGGAAAAATCTTTTAGTGTATTTTCCATGTTAGGTTTGACCTCTGATTGTTGTACAGGCCTTGATTTTGCAGCATAAAAAATCTGCAGTGACAAAATACACTTTCCCTTTTCCAAAGCACCATAATAATAAATAATTTCAGAGTCTAAACCAAGAAAAAGCTGCATTACAAAAATATTAGTAATCTTACCTTGCAAGGGCAGCCCCATCCCATTACAGAATGCAATTTTTTAGTCTTTGCTGAGTTTCAGCCTGCAAATGAAAGTTTATTTTTCCACACCTGGCGCAAGACTTTATCTTTTTCATTCAACTGCAGCATCAGGAATGTTCCATGGAAACAAAATAACCATTATTTACACCAAAATAGGATGTAAGGAAGACCCAGCTGCCTTCCATCATCCCAGCAGAGCTTGGGAGGAGATTCTTTGTGGCAGCTGAAGAGAAAACAACCTCAGCTGGAAGATGCTGAGTGAAAACCCCTCCTCTGGCACAGGGAGAGGGATTTGGGGTGGATTTTTGGGATATTCACTCAAGCACCACTTGCCACCCCCCTGAACTTGCTGCTTGTAACTCCTGTCCTGGAGCAGGAACCGCTGTAAATTAAAGTTTCATCTTTTCATGGCTACTGAGATTTGTTTGCACTGTGTAAATATTTTTAATGCCTCTTCCTGTAAATCTCTTCCAAAGCTGTTCCCTCCTTCCTTAATATTTTCCGTTATGAGATTTCCCTGACTCTTGCAGCACCTCCAAGGCCTCATCAACACCCCTGGGCTCTGCAAGAGGAATATCCATGAAAAGGTTGGAGTTTTCTTTCTGCAGGAAACTCCATGCAGGTGTTCTACCCTGTGACACAGAGCTCATTCAGGATTATTCTGTTCCAGGGAACACAAAACACCAGCACTGTGGAGCTGTTGGGATAACAGAGTTATGGGAGAAGTCTCCAATAACTTCAAATAAGTATCAGGAAGAATAAAAAAAAAGACCCTCCCCAGCCTAAATCTTCACTGCTGCTGCAGAAGGGGGGCACTTCATGTATAAACCCATTTTTCCTTCTATTTTTATATAAAATGTTTATCAAATTCAGGTTTTGTGTGTATATCTGGTTTTTTAATGCATATTTAGGTATTTATGGAGAGAGAATAAATGTGTTTAATCACACACACCACCTCTTTCCAGGGGGCTTTGTTCACCACAGAGAGGAAAAATATTAAGGGCAAGATTTAGGAGTTGTGGACTCCACTCCAAATCTGTTTCCTCCAAGTGCTGTTTAACCCTAAAATTGCTGTAAAACACATCTTTCCTCACATAACAGCAATGCAAGGAATGCTCTGTACCTTTTAAAATGGTTTACCATTTTAAATTAGGCTTCAAATTAAAAAATGGACACAAAATCAGTTTAGTTCCATGGACACTGCTAATTCCAAAGGGTGAGGAGATGCTGGGACCTCCCAGCTGGTGGAGATATCCATGAACACACAGAAGTGAAGCTGAAACTTCACCTGAGGGACTGAAGGAAGTGAAGAGCTACCAAGCTGTGCCTCCACCTGCTGCTGGCTACAGGTGGAATTATTTTTTGACAGGGATAATAAACAATCAGCACTTGGTTAATTAATGGTACCATGACTTACCTTGCTCTGAACCTTTTCCCCAAGGATGCTGAGCCCTGAAGTCCAACGCACAGGGAATTAAAGTGTAAACATTCACATATTTAATAGTACCATCAAAATAACCATCAGCATCATCACTACATTAAAAACTTCCAAAATGCATTTGCGTATGGTCCTAATATAAATTAAATATAGGAACTAAAAGTAAAATAAATTTAACATTAGGTAATGCTATAAATAAAGGTAAATGCGTTTTTAGTGTACCTTTGAGTCATAAAAATGCCTTAAAAAACAGGTAAGTTTACAGCTCATCACCAATACTCTGGATACCACTGCCATGATTTTTTTTTTTCTTTCCAAACATTGAGAAGTCTACATTTGACAATTCAGAATGATTTTTTTGGCCACTGAACACTTTGATGGAGGAAGAGGTGTGTGGGATGTCCAGGATGAAGTCCAAGTTTTATTTCACAATAAAACTTCTTTGATTCCCAGCGCTGATAACAAGGCTCTTTTTTTCTTTTCAAAACCTTAATTTTTTAAGTGCTTTTTTTTGTTTTTATTTTGGTTTTTAACTCGTTTAGATTTCCATTTTGCGAAGGCTCATCCTGCTGAAGGAGTCTCTGAGGGAGAGAAAATACAATGATGAGCTCAGATTTTCCATGGTGAAATAAGAAGCCTCACCAGATGAATGACTCTGAATTGATTTCCAGTATCTCCTAGAGCTGGTTGCAACAAAAATTAAGTCCACTGGCATTAAAACTCGTTGTTTTTCCAAGGAATTTGGTTTGGGTTTGTATCTGGGATCATCCAGAACACTGACAGAAAGTTTAATTCCTGTGTACACACAGAAGCAGCACAAACCACCTGCACAACTGAAATCTTATTTAAATCTTTCAAACACATCCCTGAAGTGGAATTTGCCAGGAATACTTGGAGTTGGACTCGATGATCCTTGTGGGATCCTTCCAACTCAGGATATTCTATGATTTTCAGGATATTTTATGTCATACCTGTATTGGGCTCTCTGCACAGGGAGCTCAGATAATAATTACACCACCAAAAGCATTTGTAGGGTTCTTGGCTGGGTGGGGAGGGAAGCTCTGGTATTCCCACCATGCCAGCCAGGAAAATTTGCCAGGGAACAGCTGGGGAGAGCTCCCAGCATCCCAAAGCTGGGCAGGGAGGGAAGGGCACCTTCCTGCAGCACTCCCAGCCACCTCAAAAACCCCCTCAGCCCAGCTCCAGGAACATCCAGCCTTGCCCTGCTGCCAGGGGACTCCACAGAGTCACAGATTCCTTGCAGGGTTCCTGTCCCTGTTCTGGGAGCCACAGCCTGGCTGGAAAGGGGCTGTACCCAAAATCCTCCTGCTCATCCATGAGGTCATGGATGGTTTTGGTCACCCCATCCCTGGAATTTTTCCAGACCAGGCTGGAGCACCCAGCTCTGCCTAAGGTGCCCATGGCAGGGGGTGGGACTGGATGATGCTTAAGATCTTTCCAACCCAAATCTTTCCATGATCCTGTGATTCCCACTGGGATTTTTATGTCCTGTCTCACACAAAACCCAATCTCCAGCTTCCTGGTCTTCCAGCACAGAAGATACCAACAATTTTTTCCCCCTGGGAGCGCCCAATCCCTGTTTTATTGGGAATAAAGTCCTGTCACACTGAGGGTGGTTTTGCACCTAAAAAGAATGGGATGCAGGATGGAAACAAACTCAAAAACCAACTGTCCTAGCTGAGGAACAAAAGGAACCTTGCAAACATCACCTAGCACAGCTGCTGGGAAGGCAATGTGCTCTCAGGAGGGACAGAAGGGAAAAGGGATGGGCTCGGCCAAGAGAGCCAGGATGGAAAACCAACGGATGGCGCAGGATCCCGGGAAGTTCAGACCCCTCAGTTTCACACCCTGTGCCCCAGAGGAAGCCCAAATATGCACCTGTGGCACGTGACAGGCAGCACTGCCTTGTAGAGCTGCGGGATCTTCCTGTTGATCAGGGGCTGCAGAGCCTCCTTGAGCCGGTGGTAGTTGCGCTCCAGCTCCCGCTGATATTCCTTCTGGTCCGGCCCGATCAGGCTCTTGTTCTTCCTCAGGGCATCCTCACACCTGCAAAACAAACCCTGTGAGAGCTGGGAAACTCCTTGCTGCAGGTTTGTTAATCCAATAACACAAAAACATCCGTTCTGTCCCTCTGGGATCACAGGGAATATCCTTTATCTTGTCTTTTGGTAATCAAGGCTCAGCTGAACCACCGGGTAATCCAGGGGGCAAGGAGAGGGTGTCACATCTCCAATTTCCAGAGTGACAACTCCTTTTTTATTGTCATTTACTCTCCAGTTACATTTATCCTCTCTGAAGAGAAATGAAAAGCTCATTTCCACAGAGTCACTTCCAGTCCCAGAGGATTTAAAGATGGATAGAATCAGGAGAGATTAATAAACAGCAGCCTAGGATGTTTATCAGGAACTCTTCTGTTTGCAAAGATGCAATTTAAATAAAAGGTAGAAAAACAACTGTATCAGCAAAGCCATTTATTTCACAAGGAAAAGCTATGCTTCCACTGGATCTATTTGCTCACAGCATTTTAATTTCAATTATTTTGGTGTTTTTTAAAATTTCTTGGTGCTGTAAAAGATGCTGGACTGAACCTGCAGTTTGCATGACTCAAGTAGAGCAGCCATTACATTTCTCCAGGGAATTGTGCCAGCATCCCTCCACTCTGCTTGGAGAAATCCACTTCAGAAGGAAATTTCATCTCCTGGCCAGTCCAGCAGTTCCTCCTGACCCTGCCAGGCTGGGAGTTCTGGCCTGTTGTGATTTTTGGGACACTTCACAACTGAGCTGGGATCAATTCCTTCCTGATAAACAGCAAAGCCCCTGAAGCCACAGAGCAGCAGCACCAACAGGGGAGGACTGGGCAGGTGAGGAATGAGCTGCACATGGAACCTGGGCAGGTGGAGGGACACCAGGACAGCCCTGGGTCACTGCCTGGGGTGGCAGCAGCCACTGCACCTTGGGGACCCTTTCCATACCTTTTTGTGAAGTCCTTGAAACAGAGCCGGAGTTTGTTGTGGTGTCTGAAGAGCTTTGGATCGTTGGGGATTTCAGACAAGAAAACTTGGGCAACTTCTAATGGTCCCTTTAGGAGAAAAGAAGGGGCACAGTGAGTTTCTGGGAACTGTCATAGCCAATCACTGGAGAAAGTTCAGCCACATAGAAAACATCCACAAAACACAACATTTCCTTACACAAAGCATCCTGAAGAGCTGCAGCTGGGAAATCTGGTGTAAATCACCAACCTCAGTGACAACTGAGTCTCTTTTAGGCCTTGCTTTGTTTTATTTAAAACTCTGCTTTTGGAAAACAGTGTGAGAAACTGCACAGATTCTCCATTTGTTTTCCTTTATAAGGACTCCTGACAAAGTTTGCTCAGCTCACAACTAAGGCAAAGTTTAAACAACGCAGATGGAAGCCAGGGAGTGCTTGCCAGCACCACAAACTCAACCCAGCACTCGAAACTCCAGCTGATTTTTTTCCAGCTTGTGCACTGTGCTCTACTCAGGCTCCTTCAGTTTTTCCTCAGCTTTTCTCCACTGCTTTCCATTTTGTTGAAAATCCACAGCAGGACAAAATCCTGCAGAGCCTGGCTAACAAAGGGAAACTTTTAGGGAAGAGGAGAGGCAGGAACAACTGCAAGTGCCAGGAAGGAGCAATAACTGAGGGATGTTTCTTCCCAGCCTCTTTCCACATTTTCAAGACTCTTACTCAAACAGCAAAATCACTGCAACAGCTGGCCTAGACCTACCAGTGACCTTAAACACATCCCACAGACTGAACAGGGGAAAAATTCCAAGGGAATTCAGGCCCAAGGCTCTTGTGCACTCCCAGAGAGTCCAGCTGGGACAGAGATCCTCACCTGATTCACTGTGGTACCTACTGATCCCTGCAGCACCATCTGCAGCATCTTGGGGTCTGCAGGGTCTTGGTGGGTGGCAAAAGCCAATTCTTGTGTTTTCTTCTGCATGTCCTCGATGGCCACTTCGATGGGGGTCAGAATGATCTAAGCAAGGAACCAGAACAGGATTTTTGTTATGGCTGAGCTTGGCAAGCAGGCACAGACCTTCAGGAACAGCCAGGTCACAGTGGGGTAGCACCACAAAGGGGTGGAGGACACCAACAGGACTGACAGGACTTCAGATGCCATCTTGGCTCAGTGACATCAAAAAAAGGTTTGATTTTCAGACTTGTTTCTGGGCACTCCAGAGGTGTCAGAGATGTTTCTGAGTGGCACTGAGGGTCACTGCAGGGTTGCAGCACTGCTCAGAGTGTCCCAGTGACCACATCTGCTCCTTCCCACCTTTGGAAAATTAACAAATGTCCACTATCACAGAATCACGGCATGCTTGGGTGGGAAAGGACCTTAAAGCTCATCCCATTCCACCTCCACCATGGGCAGGACACCTTCCTTAGACCAGGCTGCTCCAACACCAATCCAGCCCAGCCTGCAGAGCTCTCCAAGGGCTGCTACACATAGCAGCTCTGAAGGTGATGGGGCAGACACATCCCTAAATCAGTCTGGGCTGAATGGGAACAGGGAGAAGTTCCCATGGAGAAGTTCCTAGGAACTCCTAAGCTCCTACAGCAAGCTGGAATTGGAGCTGAAGCACATGGGGCACCATTTCCCACCCAACTCCGGCCTCACCTCCTCCTTGTGGATGACGTTGATCCTGGTTTTGATGTAGGGGAAGGCGTGGGAGGTGGTGAGGATGGTCTTGCGCTTGAACTGCTCGTGCAGGTCGCCGTGGGCACGGCCGTCCAGCGTGAAGGGCGTGCAGTACATGAAGCGCCGCAGGTTGTAGTTCTTGTCGAAGTAGGTGATCCTGTCCTTCATCTCGTACGTGTCGAAGTAGGGCTCCACGTAGGTGATCTGGATGTAGGCCTGCAGAGGCAGCAGGGAATGTGATGCTCAGCTGCACTGTCCCAGCTGGATCTGTGTCCTCCCCATGTCACAAACCAGGCCTGGGTTTGCCTTCAAAGATCCCTCGGAGGGAGCGAGGCAGCGCCAGCGGTTTTGGGCTGGGTAAAGCACAGCTCACTGTCCTTCCCTTCTCAAGCCTTTCACAGCATGGAATCATGGAATGGTTTGGGTGGGAGGGACCTTAGAGCCCATCCAGCCCACCCCTACCACAGGCAGGGACACCTTCCCCTAAACCAGGGTGCTCCAACCTGGCCTTGGACACTTCCAGGGATCCAGGGGCAGCCACAGCTTCTCTGGGCCTTTCTGTCTCCCAATGAATTTCTCCCCATTACCCAACCTAAACCCCTCCTTGCAGGTCATGCCCTGCCCTAAGTTACAGTTCTGTTTCCCTGCTCCTGCTCTTTCTGCTCCACTTAAAGGACGTGGCACAAAGGTGACAAAATGCTGCAGCTGCACAAAAGCCAGGGAAGGGCACAGCCCCTCCTTCCTTGCACTCAGCAGAGCAAGGCCAGCACAGCCTCTGTCCTTTCACCTCCTCCCTTCCCACCCACCACTACCAGGGCAGGGAAGGGAATGGCAAATTCTGCATCCTTTGCTGGAATTATTTCCCCAAACTCTCCTCCCAAGATGGTCAGTTTGTGGATTTTGTTGCCCACATGGTGAAATTCAGGGGAGAATTTGTCCCACTGCATTTTCAGCCATTCAGGACCTGTTCTACAGCTGCACTTGTGCCCTTACCTTGTTGGGATCAAGTTTACATTTGTCCACAGGGTTTGAGTCCTTGATCACCTCCAGCACATCTTCCCCAAACCGTTCTCCATAAAACCCCTACAACCAAGGAGAAAGGAACTGAAAGCAAACATCAGATGCAGCCCTGATGGGGGCTGGGGGCAAAGGCACGTTCAAGGGAGGTGAAGCTCCACATGCCTTTGACAGAATGTGATCTGCTGAGGCCAGGAGAATTCCAACAGTCACATTCCAGGGGCAATGGGAAAAAACAAGCCCTGGAAAGCAGGAGAGCCTTCCAACAGTGCCTGGGTCTGAACGAGGCATTTGGGTTTGTTTTGTGGCTGTGCACAACCAGAATGGGTCAGTTTGGGATCCACTAGTGTTGGAAATGATAGAATGTTTCAATTTTAGTTAATGATTTTAATTAACATTTAAATTAACTGTTTTAATCATAACCTATATATATTAATTATAAATACTGTGTTATTCTTAAATGACTCTTAGCCAGCATTTAGCAACATTGTCATAACCTATTTTTGTGGGAGCACAAAATTAATGAAGCTTTAAGTTTTGATAAACCTGGGAAAATTAATGAAGCTTTAAATTCTGATAAACTAACTCTGCTGTGCTTCAATGAGCAAAGCCTGGGAGAGAGAGAGAGATGGACTGTTGAGGTTGGACACCTGGAATGCAGAATTATGGACCACAAGGATATTTTGGAGAAACCAGAAGATAAAGAAGAGACTAAAGACTCAGTCTATGCCTTGGAAAGACCCTACTGGAGGAAAAATAATAGGAACCCCACAAATTTTCAGGGAGAGCCTCTTCCTGATCAGGGAATTCCTCTCCTCTCCTCTCCCAGAGGTGGCACCAGCAGGAGGGCAGGGGACACCAGCCCCAGCTCTCAGACACCCAAACTGCTTTTCTAAGGGGCTGCTCCTGTCAAACAACTGAGGGGAAGCAATTAAACTTCCAGTCAAACCCTCTCACCTCCAGCCGATGGGAGATCTCAGCCAGCTTGGTTATTGCAGGTTCTTTGTAAACAAACTCTTGCTCATCCAGGTCTCCAAACTTAGTTCCATAAAAACCAACTCGGAAGTAGGTGCCAAACATCCTCTTTCCATCCTAGGGATGGAGAAACAAGAGGTTATTTCAGGGTGGAGACAGGCACACCCCCAAGCACGGCTGCAGGCAGGCTCCTGAATTTATGCAAAATGAAAAGAAATTAAAAAACAAGGGAAAAAAATTAGAAAGAAAGAAGGGAAAGAAAAAAAAAAAAACAACAAACCACACCTGGAACTCAGCATGGATGCATTTAGCAGCAAACACCACAATGGAATTATAAACCAACGTGGAATTCTATGGATCAGTTACGACCATCAGCCCAACCCTGCAATGACTTCTCCCAACCCAGGAGGAGCCTGGAGGTGGCAGCATGGAATCATGGAATGGGTTGGGAGGGACCTTAAAGCCCATCCAGAGCCACCCTGCCATAATCAGGGACACTTCCCACTATCCCAGGCTGCTCCAAGCCCTGTCCAACCTGGCCTGGAACACTTCCAGGAATCCAAGGACAGCCACAACTTCTCTGGGAACTTGAGACTCACCACCCTCAGAGGGAAGAATTCCTTCCCAATATCCCATCTCAATCTATTCTCTTTCAGTTTAAGAAGCATCAGATGTCTCTGAGAGGCAGCCAAAGGCAAATCCCTTTGTTGGGATCGTTATTTGAGATTTTCCAAAGCCTGTGCAGAGACCCTGCAGGGGTCAGACACCCCTGGAACCACCCAGCATGGATTCCCCCAAATCCACCCTCCAGGAATTGCAGGGTTGGGCCCATGTCAATGTCCAGCTCACTCACTCACACACACACACACACACACAAAAGTGCTTTTGAACCAGCATTCCAGCTGGCAGGTGTTACACTCTCTAGGAACTGTCTAGGACAGAGGGCCAAAGTCACTCCTGGTGAAAGCAGATGCAATCCTGTGCCATGTACCTGCTTCCAGGGGAGCCAGTGGTGAATTTGGCCCCGAAACGCAACAAAAGTAGAGAAACAAGAAAGATTTTTTGCTGGAAAGGCAACGGAGAAAATCTGATTAAGAGAGAGAGACAGAGAGAGAGAAGAAAAATGCTTTAAAAATTAAACACACCTTGCTTTTGTTAAAGAACTCACGCTGCATGCACAAACCAGGGATGCCTTTCAGCAAGAAACTCCAAAATGTTCACCTTTACTCTCGTGACAAAGTGTGATGCAGTTTAGGACACTCAATGTCCCTGAGCTGGGTTAGATTTTGGCCTCAAACAGCCCTTACAGGTGTCCTGGCTGCCAGGTTTTATTTTAATATTTTGCTATGGCAAAACTGATCTCTTTGTGGTGATGGTGAACATGATCTATGGAAGGCAAAGAGGATAAATAAGCCAAACTAAAATAAAAAATCCCCTTCAGGCAAACTCCAGACTGCAAAAAACCATGGCCACTGCCTTTTCCTGGCTGGAGGAAACTCTGGAGCATCCCCCTGGAGGTGCCTGAGAGCCAAAAACTTCCACTTCAGAGCTGAGCTCTGCCCTCCTGAAGGCACCTGGGGTGAGTAGCAGCCCTCATCCCACAAAATCAACACCTGGCTGTGCCCAGGCTCCCTGGCCCCTGTCCCTCTGGGAATCCTGCAGAGAGGAGCTCTTCTCCAGCCCCACTGCCAGGGCTTTGATCACACCACAGGATCCCAGGAGCACTCCCAGGGTGGGAACTCCAGCTGCAGTTTTCCTGGATGTTGCCATTTCCCTGCACTCCCTGTCCTTGCCCATTTCTCTGGCTCCATGCAGGACTGAGCTACTGAGCCCTTTTTTCCTCATCACTACCTTTTCAAACCACAGTTTTGGATAACATCATCCACACTAAAATCCCTCAACACCCAGCACTTCCAGCTTCTGTCTCACTGTCACAGACAGCAGGCTCTGACTCCGGGGCTCCTCTCTCAAAGTCCTTCCCAAGGTGGGGTTGGAAGCTGATGCTCTTTAAGGTCCTTTCCAACCCAAAGCTTTCCATGACTCCGTGTCTGGCATGGATGAGCTCCCCAGGGCCAGCACAAGGCTGGGCCATGCTCCACAGGGAAATCTGGGGGATCCTGCCCCAGCCCTGGCACAGGGTGGTTGAGGACACACTGATTACTAATTAATGACCTTTCCTTTCCTTTCCTTTCCTTTCCTTTCCTTTCCTTTCCTTTCCTTTCCTTTCCTTTCCTTTCCTTTCCTTTCCTTTCCTTTCCTTTCCTTTCCTTTCCTTTCCTTTCCTTTCCTTTCCTTTCCTTTCCTTTCCTTTCCTTTCCTTTCCTTTCCTTTCCTTTCCTTTCCTTTCCTTTCCTTTCCTTTCCTTTCCTTTCCTTTCCTTTCCTTTCCTTTCCTTTCCTTTCCTTTCCTTTCCTTTCCTTTCCTTTCCTCTTTCCTTTCCTTTCCTCTTTCCTTTCCTCTTTCCTTTCCTTTCCTCTTTCCTTTCCTCTTTCCTTTCCTTTCCTCTTTCCTTTCCTCTTTCCTTTCCTCTTTCCTTTCCTTTCCTTTCCTCTTTCCTTTTTCCTTTTCCTTTTTCCTTTTCCTTTCCCCTTCCCCTTGGCCAGGGGTTTCCAGCGTGTGAAGCATTTGCAGAACCAGACCCCTAAAAGTGAATTTTTGCCATGGACACCTGCCTAGGCAGCTCTTTGTTACAGGCAGGGTAAAAATAATAAGGGAGGAGGAGAATGCTGCCTGTTGAACAGCATAAATCACTGAGGAGTTCTGCATAAAGTAAGGGTTTTGGGGCATTAGGGAGCCTGGTGAGATTCCCTGTCCCTGTGTGAGGTCAGCTCCCAGCTGCTCTGGCTTTCCCTGCTAAATCCAGATGCTGAATCCCAGTTAAAGGGATCCCAGAGCCAGCAGTGTCAGCCCTGATGGGACTCGTGCTGGGAATCTGTGCCTGGAAGCAAGAGAATGGGAGCAAATCCCTTTGGGGGAAACATTTCCAGACCACTCTAGGCCTCCCAGGGATATTCAGGAGCTGCCACTTCCCTGGGATCAGCTCCATACCTGGCATTAGGGATAGGGGATGGCTCTGCACTGGGATCTCTGAAACTCAGCCAACACCAAACCACTTCCCAGCCACAGCAGGGAAAACTGAACAAATAACTGAATGCTCCGTGGTCTTGTTTCTGTCAAGAGCTAAAAAATGCAGATATGAGGGAGGAATTATTAAAAGCATCGTATCTCCTATTATTTTATCAAAAAATAATAGGAATTTGGGAGGAGAAGAGAATGAAGGTGAACACTGAATAGCCATCACACAACTGGCAGAGCAGGTAACAGCCACCATGACTTATGAAGGTTCATGATTTGTTATTATGCATGGTAAATACCTTTCCAAATTGCTGGGGATAAAGTTTCAGGGTTATCTCTTGCACGCACACAAAAAGCTTTGCCAACAAGATTTGGGGGATAAAAAGAGAAATCAGATGCAAGAGGGATCATCTGCTTCCTTCACCAAGACAGCAGCAGCTGCCTGAAGGGTGCAGGGACAAAAGCAACTCCTTCAAAATGCAGAATCCAACCCATCTTTACCAAACTCAGCACTGTTATTTTCCTGCTCAATTTTAACCCAGGGTCCTTTGCAGTGTTGCCAACTACTACAGATCTTCCAATATTGATATTTTGGGGAAATAATCAGCTCCTGGAGCCCTGTTATCCACTGGTAACCTCCCCCTGCACAGCTTAAAAAGAGTTTTTAAATTCTCATGGCGCAGCATGAGAAGATTTTTCTTAACTTTCTTAACTGGAAAGCAAACAAATGGAATAAATTCAACATTTACTCCATGAATAAACACACAAAGCCCATCAGTTGGTGTGTTTAAGGAGAGCTCAGGAATGCTCTGGTGCCAGACTCAGGACACTGCAATGCTTGTAGTTGGCAACACCAAATTCCTTGTGCCATGAGGGGGGTGCTGCTGTTGGCATAGCTCTTTGTTAAAATGAAACTGGGGGTTCCACAGTGTAAAACAAAACAAAACAAAAAAAAACAAAAAAGGGGAGGTGGTGGGGAAAAGGGGCAGAGAAAGGGGAAAAAAATTCCACAAGTAGGAACTTACCACAACAGACAATAGTAAGAGTGGGGAGGAGGGTCAGCAACCAGGGCGATAGAGGAGAAAACAGAAAGTATTTAATTAGGGAAATTCCATAAAACAAACAAGCAGCAAATTGGCAGCAAATAAATTTTAAAATTAAAAAAAAAAGGGGGGGGTGGGGGCGAGCATCCATTAAAATATTTAAAATAAGGGTGGGAAAAAAAAGGGCAAAACATGCAACAAACCTGAAAGCTACAAAGCACAAAGGTCAGAAAAAGTGTGGCAATGAAGGAGCACGATGAGAGACGAGAGCTGAACCCAGGGTGTCTTTTACCATGCAGTAAAAACATGACCAAGTGGTGTTAGAATCATAACCAATGGCAGGAGTCTCTCCAGGGGTCGATTTAGGGGCAGAATAATAAAAATAGATGCTCACAGGCCTTGTTGGCTTGAACACATTTACATCATTTCCACACCTAGCACAGGTTCTCTGCTGGGCTGTGTCTGCCTGGACCTTCCATGGGGACAAGGGGATGAGTTTCAGGGCCAGCCCTGAAGTGTCAGGGTTTATTTTAAGCTGCTCAATTTCCTTTTTTATTTTTTTGCTAGGCTGGAATTGAAACTGCCATTCAGACATCACCAGCCTGAATTATTACAACACCAAAGGTTTTTTTGTCTCAGCCTCAGTTCAGTAAATGTGTGCTGGAAACCTGGAGGGATGTGGCCCAAATTGAGCTGCCTGATCCATAGAAAAGCAAAAATAAACTGGAAAGATAAAGCCTAAAAAAATAACATCATAATCACAGAGCTTTTTAGTGCTTTCTGAGACTTCTCCATGCTCATGCACCCACAGGACCAGGGCTGGAGTCAAAGTGGTCCTGCAGATTAATCAATTGCTTTGTCTGTTTTTAACCCAAAAGTGTGATTTTTGTGGTGTGTGTTGCAGAGATGTGAGCACACAGCCTCCTCAAAAACCCAGACAGCAAAACTGGCCCCAGTTAACACAACTGAGCCCTTTTCCTGCCAGATAAACCCCTACATAAATGGACTGAGAAGAGAAGGAAGCAGTTTCTCCTCTGAGGTCAAAGGTGCACCTGCAGCAAACCAGGTTTGTGTTTGGTACCTCTGAGCATTGGTGCTTAAATCGACCCCTGTGGGTGGGGTGAAAATATGGTATGGAGGGATGATTTTCTGTGTCAATGCTGATGGAAAGAAATATAAACAAATTACAAAAAACAAACTAGTGATGATACAGTGGCTCATTCACCAAAGAACCTCATTAGTGGAACACGTCAGCATCCATGCACTACCTACAGCTGCTTATGAAGAAATTCCTACTACAACCACGGTTTATTGGGATTTCTTTGGTTAATGAATTGTTTTAAACAGCAGACAGCAACAGAAATACCCACAGCTAGCACATGTGGGCAAGCGTTGGCGTGAGTCATCTGGAAACTCAATTAGTGTTCTTTGCTAACTAAGATGGAGTTACCTACCTCCCAGCCAGTACTCTGTGTGATAAAAAGTAAAAAGGGCATGTCACAGAAACCAAAAAAAAAATAGAGTTTCAAAGGCCAAAACATGACCAGCAATAACCCTGCAATGGTTCCAATGGTTCTAAGTCATCATGCATCCAAAGCAGCCTTCTCTGGCTGGCACAGCCAGGCCCTCACCAGCCCTTAAGCTGGTGGCTTTTGCACCATCCAGGTTCAGAAAGGTTCTTTCCATTCTTTAACCACCATATGAACAAATAAACCCCCCAGCATTTCTGGATGTTACCTACCAGGCTAAAGACAAGGTATAGTGGGTTTTCCCAGCATGCAAAACACAGTTTAAAATAATATTTGAAAGAATAAATGGGAATTTTTAACTCTTGGATAGTTCTGAAGTTACAACAAATCTTGGTATGTGATGTTCTCTCATGTTAAATTCCAGAGGGAAAAAACTTGTTAATGATCCTTGTATTTACTGTGGATCATCATTTGACAATTCTCCTGGAATCTGAGAATAATATTTTTTCTTTTTCCTTGCACTGAGCATTTGAAGTTTCCTCACAATTCACCCTGCAGCTGAAAATTCAAACCATTACCTGGTGAACAATCTTGCTGAATGCTTCCTGCAGTTTACCATGAATAGTAGACAACTTCTTGGCATCTCTGTTGGCTTCATGAATAGGAATAAGGACTTTGTAAACCTCATTAACTGCTTCATACATGCCAGCCTACAAAAATAAGGCCCATCAGATTGCTCCATCAATTCAACAGCCAGAATAACACACACAGCATTTAAATGATAAAACTGCAAAATGAAGAAGTGGCTGAGACACCACTGTGGGATTATCACATCTTTTCTTAGAATGTACCCAGAGATACATGGAATAAAATCCTCAGTTATCCCTGAAATCAAGAGCCTGGTGCATTGCACCTTGCTGTCAGTAATTAGGATCATTAACATAACCAATCCTGGGATATTTTGGATGGATACAGGCAAAATAAGTTAGACAGGATCCTAACCAAACCTATGGGAATTAAATATGGAAAAGTTTAAGTGCACATTTCAGCTTTTTCTGTTCAGCACATCTTCAGTCTATGTGATTTCTGCATCCACTTCTGGCACTCCAGGAGATGGAAGATCCTCAGGATCTCTCTCATTCTCTCATGGAGTGAGTCCAGCCCATCGAGGGCAGTCACTGCAGAGTGTGGCTCAGCAGGAATTCCAGGTTTTCACCCTGGATTTACTGCTGCTTGTGCTTAAGTCCACTGAATGACTCTTTATCTTGTGCAGTGGGAATTAATTCACTTGTTTTCCTTAGTTTACTCCAGACGGCAAACCAGGCTGCCTTAAACAATTAAAACTCCAATTGCTCCATGCAAATTAAGCATTTACAACATAATTATAAACTCAAAGAGAAAACATTTTCCTTCCTACTGCCCAGCAGTGTGAGATTGGTAGAGAAGGGAGGTAAAGAAATGAAAGTCTTCTACCATGGAGAAAGATGCTGCAGCCTGTTCCAGCAATCCCACCAGACCAGCTTCTGTAAAATACTTCCCAGAACAAATTCCTTCTTCATCTGGGGACACCACATCATCAGAAACTGCTGACTCTTCCAAAACATTGGAAGATATGTTCTGGGGAGATATAAGAGATAAAAACACATTTACTCAATCTAAACAACACTCAACACTTTCAATACTTCGAAAGGCAGCTGATTTGCAGTCAAATCCTGGCATTTCTATAGAAGTGGCTATTTTTTGTAGAAGATATATGTAAAATATAGTTTTCTATTTTTGTAGAGTATATATGTAAAATATAGTTTTCTATTTTTGTAGCATATATACGTAAAATACAGCTTTCTATTTTTGTAGAGTATATATGTAAAATACAGCTTTCTATTTTTGTAGAGTATATATATAATATATAGTTTTCTATTTTTGTAGAGAATATACGTAAAGTATTTCCATTTTTGCAGTGTATATATAAAATATATCTATTTTTGTAGAGCATGTGTAAAAAAATACACATTTCTATTCTCACAGAGCAACATTTCATTCATGCAACAAACATTGAGCATGGTTTGAGGATGCAGGCACAGAACTCCCAGCACATGGAAACACTTTGTACCTCAGCAGCAAAGCCCAAAAGCCCCTCAGGGAGGATGATGCCCACCTGAAATGTCACACAGCCCACAGGGAGGTATTTCCTGTCCTCCAGCATGCTCAGGTACTCAGCCACCAGGGCTGCAGAGTGCACCAAGCACTGGGCAGACTCGGCGTGGTTGCTCCTCTCGGAATGTTTCCCTGCCATGTTCTGCAGCCACGTCAGCCGCAGGTCAGGGGAATTCTGGTAGCCCTTGGCAATCCTGAAGGGAGAGAAAACCTCTGTGATTCCGTGTCCTTTCTTTCTGAACCAGCAGAGCCCTTTAGCAGGGTTTTTTCCACACTGTATTTAGTGACTTCTGCTTAAACACCAAACCCCCTTAGTGCTGTCTGGAAATTCCTGAGACAAGCAGCTGTTGAGATGGGAAATCACCCTGAACTAAAGATTTTTGAGCCTGTCAGTGGTGGGTGAGCAGTGGGGGATGCTGAAGCTCTTGATCAAAGCCCATGGTTCACCTGAGACTGGTGGCAATTCAAAGGTGTGGGACAATCTGAGCACACCTGCCTGGCTCCCCACAACAAAACCTCTGCTGACCACTAAGAAACCTTCAGGGCCATTTGTGCAGACAGCACCATGAAATTTGGCACCTGGGAGCTTAACTTGGCTCTGGAATATCTTTTGCATACGGACACCATTGTATGTAGCACCAAAAAGCCTTTTGGGCAAGCAGGTGGAGCTGGAAGATCCCCAAGTTTCCACTGAAGCATGGAGGGAGAGTTCTCTACTCAGGTGGAAGATGACATTTCTAGGGATGGCTGGGGAATGAAAACTACTTTTATCCAAGATAAGCTGCCTAAATGCCAAACCAAATCTCTCAGCACTACATTCAAATACAACAGACAGGCACATACTGTTCTGTGAGCAGCAAGACCCAAAACTGCTCCAAAATCAAGTCCTGTAATGCCCAAATGTGCAGCATTTAAACCCAAATCCACATGGAGCACTGACATCTCCTGTCCCTACAGTGCCAACCCTACCTGTACATCAGGTCAATCAGCATTTCTGGATCTTCCTGGTGCTCCTTCATTTTAACTGTGTCTGACAGGATCATATGGAGGTTGAACACTAAATCCTGGACCTGTGAAAAATAAGCTGTTGTAAAGAACTGGCAATGGGAACTGAGCTACACTTGTTATGTGAGGAACACAGAACTCTGCATCTTTGTGTGTTTGCATCTTGTCAGAACTAATCAAAGACCTGAGTTTTATGTGATTAGATGATTAAAAAATCCAAAACTCAAACCCTTTTCAGGGAATGCATGCAAATTCCAGTTCTAGATAGAGGTTTAGCCTGGTAATGAATTCCATGTTACTTGTCTTGTGGTTTGTGTCTTTTACCTGGTCAGGAAATGTTGTCTCCCTAAGTTCCAGATCTTCCTCAGCATATGTCAGAATTGTCTTGAGGGAACGTCGCAGAAATTCTTCATTGAAGTTCTGGGATGTCCCCACCAGGGATGAGAGGGACATGGTCACCTGCATCTTCACCCTGGCAAAGTTCTGCAACAGAGATGTTGTTAGGTTATTTCAGCAGCCTGGAGACAGTGCAACACCAGTGCTTTGGTCATGGCACCCTCCTCCTGACCTGACAGAGAAAAGAAAACTGAAGTTTTTCAAGAAAGGCTGTCTCAGAGCAGTGATCAGAATAAACCTGGTGCTGCCAAACTTCATAATCTGATGATTACTTCCAGATAAAGGTTCTCCTGCAAAAATATTAATGTTTGTTTCCACATGATCTCCTCTCACACACCTTAAACAGGAGGATGCTCTCATGAAACATCCTTGATCCCAGTTGGTTTTGGTTTGGTCAAGCCTAAAAACTAGAATCCTGTTGTCTTTGCCACTGTCAATCCCCTCAGAGGTGTCCCCCAGGTCTGTGGGGACTGTCCCAAAGCCAGCAGCCCCCAACCCCGTTATCTGCAGTAACCAATGAGGAGCAGCAGGACTCACGTTCCCAATCTCGAAGTTCTGCCTCATGAGGAGGTACAGGGAGGCACTGGCGTGGGACCTGATGAGGCCAATGCTGCTGCTGCAGTGCCTCAGCAGCCTCAGGCACAGGTCTGCACATTGCTCTGTCTCCTCCTCAAACAGCAGCTCAGGGAACTGGAAAACAGCAAGGGAGGAAATCAGTGCTTGGCCAGGCAGGAATGAGCACTCAGATAAACAGGCAGCAGTGAGGGTGCACTGGAATGAGAGGGAGCCCAATCCCTCTGTGCTGAGGGGAATGAAGCTCATTTGAATCACTTTACAATTAGGCAAAACTGGCAGCACTGGAAGGCAACTCATTTTACCCTCCCCTCCAACTTGCTCCTACACCTACACCCTCACACTGATTTATATCATTCCCAAAAACTCAGGCTTAAAACTTCGAGCTTCTCCCTACACACCTACAGAAACTGGGAAACAAATCCATTTAAAGTGAGATTTGTCTAGTTTAAATCCCACCTGTGCCTTGAGCTCCCCACTGAGCTGGTGCCTCTTCCCACCCAGTGCCAGCCAGCAGGAACCCACATCTTATCCATGGTGTGCGAGCTGCACTTTTTGGTGCAAGCAGCCCCAAAATGCAGAAATGCAAGTGCTGCCCATGAAAACCAGGCCAGGCTATGCTGCCTGAAAATTAATACTGCCCAAAATAATAATTTATTGGAAAAGTGACCCCATGCAAAGGAAGAAACTGTGCTTCCTTCCCTCAGTGCTGCCCAGGGTGGATTTCAGCCCCCACAGGGGATTCACCTTTGAGACCAAGGCTCTCTGTGTGGCAAAGCAGTGCTGGAGGTAAAGGGCACTTTGGTTGCAGGCCATGCTGTGCAGCAGCACCTTGAGCACCCCGCCGAGGATGCTCTCCTTGGACTCCGTCACGGACACGGTCTGCAAAGGGAAACCAAGATTCCATGAGGAGAAAAATGAACCTCCTGTGTGCCTGTGTGTGTGTAGGAGAGAGCAAACAGCTCTGACCAAAAGCCCTTTGCATGAGGAAATTACTCACTTAGCTGGGGCTGCCACCAGCCCTGCTCTGAGCCAACACCCAGGTGAGAACACCTGATCCATGGATAAATCAGGTGCAATGGGGATTCTTTGTCCCCAGTGGGGCTCTGACTTTTGGGGACATTGTTCTGCTATAGAGGGAAAGCCCATAGCTGGGCTCTGGCTGGGTTATTCAGGCACAAAGTGTAATCCTTGGGATTCCTGGTCTCTCTGCAGATCAGAGGTGGATTTGGGAAGCATGGTCCTGCCTGCTCCCAGCCCATGCCCAGGGTGGTCTGTACAGAAATCAGGGGGACAAAGTGAGTACAGCTCCAGGAGGCTGACCTGGAACTCAGTGATTTGAGGCAGGTTTGGGAAGAACTGGAGGAGCTGTTTGGGACAGGGCAAGATTAGGAGATTTTTACAGTTCACTCCTGAATAACTAGTTCTTGTACTACAAGGTGGGGAGAATCTTCAAATCCTCAATTTCAAGACTGAAGGAAGGTATTGCAATGTAAAACCAGAATGTTCCAGGCTGGGATTAGGAGAGGCATCACCCCCTTCCTGCTGCAGCTGAACAGTTTTCTCAGCACTTAGGAAGTTTTGTTTAACAAAGTGCTGCCTGGCCAGGTTACTGTAATGCCATTACATCTCCATCTTCTTATCAACCTCACCTGTACAACTATCTCTAGAGTATCCAAAATTATCAGGTTGGCTTCTGTTGCAAGATTCCCATCGATGAGTGCTTCATGTTCTATCTCTGCCCTTGACCTGATCAGAGAAAACAAAGCAGCAAAATCACTTCCTGATTAAGGAACAGACCTACATATTTTCCAGTCAAAAATGTCCTCTCACTAGCAGGAAACTCCCAGTTACAGTTTGTATATTTATCAACACTACGAGGATATTTCAATGCACCCTCTGAGAGGACAGGAAGAAAAACTCAGTTTCTCACAAGTACAGACTTACAGAGGCTTCACGTTCATCATGCTTGGAGAGCTCACACTGCTCTCTGACACTTCATGACTCTCCCAGGAACACAACAACAGCTCAGAAGCCCAGTCCAACTCCAAACTGGCTCAGCAGCATCGTTAGGCATGCGACAGCACAACCAGGAACAGGACATGTGGCTTTATGCTGCAGGCTGTGGACACACGGTGGTGCTACACGAGCTGGGAACCTGCACTGGGAGCAGTTCCTGCAATCTTATCTCTCTGAGCTACACTGCATTTAATCCTTGAAGCACAAATTATGAGGAGAAGGACAATGTTTTGCTGCTCCATGCCAGGCACTTGTTTTCCTGGAAAGCCTTGCAAAGTCCAGACACCCACTCACACCTGTGGCTCCAGGAATTGAGCACAACCAGTCCCTTCCAGTAGCACCAGCTGCACTGGGCAGGGATCCAGTGGTGTACTGAAAGCCCAACCCTGGCCTGCCCTGCCACAGGTGCCACCTCTGACAGACTCGTGCCAGGCCAAATCCCAGCAGGAGGGTGACCAAAATCCCAGAAAAATACACAGAGAGAGGGAGAAAGGATTTGGCTCTTGGAGCTGTATTGCAGCAGCCCTTCTCTGCTAAACTCCACATCCTCTGGGAGCTGGTTCACACCCCAACATCTCCAGCACAAAGTTTTGGGACCTGGCCCCACATAAAATAATACCATTTGCATAAAACGACAGCAGCTGCAAGTTGTGCACAGCTCTTGGAGTGAAAACTCCTGTTTATGGGGTTCCAAAGGGCCAGGCTCTACCTACACACAGGACACAGCAGACCCAGTCACAGCAAGCAGGGGTTAGAAAGCAGCTCTAGAGAGTTTTATCTAAGCAGCTCATTTTGTGAGGTGAGACACCATCCTTTGACCATCCCACAGCTGTTAAATGTGTACCTGAGGTCCTTCTGGGAAGGACAGGGCTCAGACCCAGTGTTTGCAGTGAACTGACAAGTCTTTCAGGCCAAATTTTAATCTGGAATTTATATCTCCATCACTTCATCAGCAGGTAGAAATACCCTGGTCATTTGGCTTTCCCAATGACTCAACAGGACTGGAGCATTGGACAAAAAGCCACTACTTGTCATAAGGAGAAATGACATTTTTGTGTGGGACAAAACAACTAAAGGTTGTGAAGAATTGCTTTCTACTCCAAGAAAAGTCAATGTCTGCAAGGGTAAAATTTGGCCTGATCTCCACCAACTGAGGATCCCATTCCTCAGTTACCTCAGAGTTTCACCTGGGCTGAGATTGCTTCCCTAGGATAAGGGACAATTCTTTTGCCGGGAGGATGGAGGCTGCAGGTCGCAATTTAAGGAGACAGAAAACGTGCACAGCAAAGCTCAAACACAACTCCTGAGCCCTCTGGATTAAACCACACCAAGAGAGGGAATTTTCAAGGAAATGGGTGTAATAAGCCAAAAGAGCTCATTCCAGTCAGTTGCACACACACACTGAGAAGTTCTGCCAAGCATCACAAACAAGGCTGTGATGATTGAGTCTGCAGATGTACAAAATGGCAATTTGTAAGAACTGCACACCAATGCTACAGTACCTGGCTGGTTTGTGGCTTCTAAAAGCACAGCACATGTGGAAAAACAATCAAAGTGATGGATTAGGACAGGAAAGGAAAGCGAGCTTTGAGAACTCCAGAATGCTCTTATGGAATAAAGGAAATATGACATGAGATATAAATGCTATCTGTGGAAACTCTTAATGGATCTTCCCTCTAAATTACAGCTTAGGGCAGGGTTTTAAGATAGTAATGGATTGTATAAATCTCTTTAAATCTGATTTGGAAGTCTAAGGAAGTAAGGGACAGTGGAAAGGCAAAGAGTTGGGAGGGCAGCACTGGAGTAAAAGCTATTTGCTTTTTTTTTTTTTTTTTTTGCAATGCCAGCCCTGTGCATCTGAGGGCTCAAACCTGCTGGCACAAGGGCTGAGTTGCTGCTGGCAGTGACCTTCTGTGGGGAGGGGGACCCTGCTCTGCCAAGCCCTGGCACGTGGGTGGAGCAGAAGGATAAGGCAGAGTTACTTGTCAAGCTTCTCGGTGTTCTGCCGCCAGTGAGTCATATCCTTTCTCCATCTCAGATTCTCTTGACTTCCAAAGGCGCTCCCAGAAGGGCTCCTCTCTGCAGGGTAACAGCAAAACAACAGCAGTCAGCTGCTGCTCACTTCTGCTGCACCAGCAGCACCTCCAGATCTGCTCACAAGTGGCAGGTGGCAATAAAGATGATTTTCTAGAGCCTCAGGCTCTGTGGCACCCACCCAGGATTTTTACATGGCCCTAATTTTGTCACTGCTGAGTGGCACGAGACACAGAGAGGCAGCTGAGACACTCACTGGTGAGAGGAGTCCTTTCCTTGGACTGCACAAGGAGCCTGACTGTACCAACCCTCAGCATTCCCACACCGCTGTCCTCAACTGGCACCCAGGAATGTTCTCAGGGTGGTGCCAAGAGCCCCTTTCCCACCCCGCAATCTTTTGTTCTCATTGCTGGGAGGGCAGGGGAATTTCAAGTAATAAAAGTAATCTGGCTACATTAAGAAAAAAATAAAAGTTCCCACCTCTGAAGTGATTCCTTAATTATGGTTCTAAACTACTTATCCACCTCAGCCCACAAGGACAGGCTTGTGTGGCAGAGCAGGAGACAAAACCACAGTTCTGATCCTTGTCCTAACCCCTGGGCCACCCCTTGAATTTTGGGTGTTCATAAAAATTCCTGGGTTTTACAAACAGTAAAAATCATCAGAAGGTGCCTGTTAGCCCAACTACAGCTGCTTCAAGTCTCCTTAAGTCAGCAGAAATGTCCAGGCATTTTCAGAGCTGTCAGAGCAAGACCAGGCAGTTTGTTTTCCTCTCTGATCCTTGAACAGGACATTCTAGAAGATGCTACACTGGAAAAAACTAAGGCAAGAAAACCCCATAAACCCCATAGTGACTATTGCACCTCACAGAGCTCTTATAAATGAGATGTGATATCACTTAAAAAAGGCAGCCAAGTAGCAAATAACTTGTCTGCAATTTAGGAAAAGTGTAGAGATTCTGCACACCCAGGCAAGGATGCTACAAACAGTTTTCCTAGGGGCCTCTCTGTATCCCACACCACAGACGGGTGCAAATAATTGTTGGGGATGGGAGGAGCAGCTTTTGGAAAAAAAGGATGGCACACACACTCCTTTACTTACCCAACTGTCCTCTACTTCTTCTGACCATTTCTTGCCTTGCCCCTATGCTGCCCAAAATTGCTTCTTCAAGTTTGGCTCTCATATCTTTTGACTTCTTAAACGTCAGACTGTTCATTCTTTCAAACACTTTCTTGCCCTGCAAGTTCCAAACAAAACCGTGAGGGAAGATTCTCTCAATTTGGGATATTTGCTAAGAGTTAACAACTCAAAATATCTAAAGACATGCAGTAGGAAAGGAATACAGATTAGGTTGGTAGGTAGATAAATCACTCAGATTGCAGCATTGCTACAGAAAACTCTTCTCAAAGTGACACTGCAGCAGTTCCCAGATGAGAGGCAAGCAGCACAAACTGCTTGAGAAGTGGAAAAAGGCACAGACACTCACATGGCTGGGAAGTAAACATGGGAAAAGCCTGGCCTTGGGATTGTGCATACAGGAAATACTTTGGAGAGAGCAGGAAATGCCTTTCTGCAGTCGTGTAAAGGATGGGAGCATAAAGGTCCTCAGCAGGGCCCAGGAGGGACTCCAGGAGGTTCCAACTTGGCAGTACCTTGTACTCAAAGCAGGACACACAGAGATAGAGCAGGTCCAGCAGGCGGTTGAGCTGCAGCACTGAGAGGTCAGTGAACCATTTCTGCAGGACGCTCTCGTCCGCGTTCTTCAGCACCCACAGCAGGCAGATGAGCAGGCTGCGGCTGGACTCTGTTGAGAAGGTGGAGTGCTGCCTTCCACTCTGAAACACAGGTCAGGACAGTGCTTCACACTCACACAAATCACCACAGTGTGAGTTTTGCCCCTTGAGATAACTGTAATAACCTCAGCACTTTGGGGGTTAAGCAGAGGGGCTCCATGTTATCTCATGTGTCTATCAGTGTCTCACTGAGAGTGCACCTAAATCCCATCTGACTCCCATGGTCCTGGAGTAAAGGCAAGAGAAGGCAGAAATGGAAGGGTCTGCCTGCTACCAGAATCAGGATTCTGTGCAAAGAACAGAGGAAATGGCCCCTCCTTGTCTTCAGCTAGCTGGGATTTATCTGGGGTGGAATTTGTTCTTAGAGCTTAAGGCTCATAGTGACTACTACACTTCACAGAGCTCTTATAGGATTGTTTCAGAACAAGAGAATCTTTTATCAGGAAAGAGAATTCTCCCACTTTCTGAGGTTTGTTGATTGCTATCCCTCCTTGGCACTTTCTTATGCCCCTCTGATACAGACACAGCAACATGCAAACGTGCTTTGTCCCCCTTGCTGCTTGTCTGCACACCCAACTACAAAAACTGATGTGGGTCCCCACAGAACCTGCTGAGTATTTTCTGGTTGACACAGACTGAGGGTCAGGAAATGGGGAGAAATGGATTTGTACCGAAGAAGGGAGTAGAAAACTGCTGGGCCTGGTGAGCTGGGGGACAGGAGTCCCTGCAATGGCCATGGCCACTGTCTGGCTGATCATGCTGCCACCCTCACTCTCATAGTCATCCACCACAGCGACACAGCTCGGCCTCCCCCGCTGGTTGTGACTCTCTGCAGAGAAAGACAGGACTTTAGTCAAGCCCCAAATCCAAGACTTCACCCCCCCAGACTCTATCCACAGTGCTGGTCTCACTGAACTGGGAATGAAAATTGAAAATCGTCCCACTCGAGGGGTCCTGCAAAGAACAGGACAATGATTTGAGGGCGTGAAAGCAAAGAAAGCAATTCCCAAATGCAACCTACACAACCTCAGTACCTAAAACCCTTCTATAACAACAGACCTTTTGTCCCTTTGAATACACCAAAACCTTTCTTGAAGCTTTATTGTCTCATTAAACTTAAAGGATGTAGAGAAGAACTCTAAAATTCCAAACTATTCCTGACTGGACTCCCTGGCCTGATTTGAAATAATTTCCACTGCTCTTTGGGACTCTTTGCAAAGCACCCCTGAAAATGAACTGCTGATGGAGCACATGATAGGAGGAAGAAGAGGAACTCTGCCTGTCCTTTGGAATTAGGGACTCTGGTACAGTGAGAGGGGTGACTTTTTAAGCAGGTCAGAGACATGGATGGAAGGCTCTGCATGGATGGCTCTACTCTCAGTGGACTGGCTCTATATTTACATCAGCTAGTGGGATGTAAACTAAAATGCACTGCTTTTTTTTATTCCATGCCAACAAGTGGGCAAATGCAACTTTTGAATATTAACAGGCATCGAAGGCACATTTTGCAAGTGAAAACAAACACGAAAAAATGCCAATATCGCAATTCAGAAACATCCGACGGCAAAGGCGTTCACAATTCAATTTTAGAACCCAAACACCCAAGTCTGGTGAGCAGACAAGCAGACAGCCAAGGCAGAGAATATCAAATACCTGTGAAGTCATAGAGCTGAGGCACAGTTTCCATGATCACTCCAATCAGAGGTAGATACAGCATTGCCACCCGGGCCTTTACCTGGGGGTCAGCGTACCGCGGGTCCGAGTCGTGGCTGGACAGCAGGTTGTGTACCATGTTGATGACCTTCTTATGCAATCCAAATAAACTGTTAAAAGACAGAGTTGGGTCATGCACATTAGTTAATATCTTCAAAGCAAACTCTCTTTTGTAACTAAGGGGCTTCAAAAAGGAAAAAAAAAAAAAGAAAAAAAATCCCGTTTTTTTTATTTTTAACTTCACGCGAACTGCCGGTGAATGTGGTTTTTTGGATCTCCCATGGATTTTACAGATGGCTGGTTTTTCACTGTGCCTTGTAAAATGGGCAAAAATATCTTGTGGAATGCATACCCAGTATAATGTGAACACTCTCACATTTTCCATTAAAAACCCCCAAGTCCCAGCTACTGCTATGCTAAAGCATTGAATCTACTAAAAACTATTAGGAAAACTTAGGGAATATGGAAAACAGGGAGAGAAACTTGAGAGGACAGTGGGTTTAGTAAAACTACTTGTTGTATTCTTTTTTTGTTTCTATTTAGCACCATTTACAGAGAGACAAACCCTCCTAAGCCAGAACATTGCTTTAATCAAGTGATCAGGAAGTTTCTGCTTCACCTCCCCACCCTACCCCATGCAATTATTGAACCAAAACAGGAGACTACAGATCCATAATTCTGAATAAAACGTGGCAAAGACATGAAGGGATAGAAGGAAAAATAGCCAAAGTGGTTTCTGTCATTATTCAGATGCAAACACTGGCAGAGCCCTTCCATAGGGCACCATGTGTGACCCTCCTTAAAAACACAAAAACTCCCTTGAATCTCTCAAGGACTCTGCTCCTTTCAATCCCCTCAGCCACCACGCAGAGGCAAAACTCTCCCAGAGCAAATAGCAGGTTCTCTGTGCAGCTATTTGCTTCTGTAGGCAAACCAGCCAAGAAGACACTTTACCCCATGCATGAAGCAGCCAAGGAAGCTCAGACATTAGGCAGTAGCAAAACATAAGCTGCAATGTTCAGACCTGAGGTATTAAAACAAGTGCTGAATTTCAGGCAGTATCCACTTTACCTGAAAAGTAGAGGTGAGTTCTGGTTAAAAAAAAGAGGTTTTGACTGGATTTTGGGGGGTTTGAAGTTAACTACTTGGAGTTTGGGAGGACATCAGCTATTAGAACTGCAGGTCCTCCCTGTGGCTTCTAATCAAGCCATAATGAGATCCTACAATTGCTTGTTTGTGTAATTAGTGAGAGCCTTAACAATTAGGAAGGAAACGCTTATTTAAGTGACTGGTTCCTTCAGATTAAGGATAAAGAAAAGTCTTTGTATTATTTTGAAGGAGTGGCACCTAAATTGTGTTTTTAAAAATTCAAGGGAAACTATCCCACAGGCCATAAAACTGCAGACAGGGAAAACATCCAAGCAATGCTGTGTAACTCCATCTTAGGGATCCATGGATTTCTTTGTCACTTTCCCAGGGCTGAGAGGGCAGTGTGGTGGATGGAGAGGAGGAAATGCAGCCCCCTGCTCTTCCTGCCTGATAAGGCAGCAAATCGATCTCACCTCCCTCCATCCCCTCCCTTATCTCAGCCCTGGCCTGGATTTCTGTCAACACCCACCCCCACTTCTGCAAAACTGACTCTGGCACTGAACTCTGAGGGCTGAATTCTGATTTTCCCACTTCTGGCCTGCACTCTCAGCCAAGATGGGCAGTGTGGGTGCTGTGTGTGATGGCCAAAGCATCCCTGCAGTGTTTGCAGAGACAACTGTGGGTCCAGCTGCTGGGACTGTCACGTTCAGCTGGATCCCTTCCCCTGCACGCTTTGTTTGTGCTGTTTTTCAGGCTGCAGGTGCTCTGCAGGGCTGCTCTCTACCCTGTCACACTGAGGGATGTACCCAACACACACCTCCAGGCACCAGGGAACTGACTCCTCCATTTCTGTCCAACTCAATCCAAAGAGTTCTTATAAAATGAGCTAAAACTAAACATATCTTGCTAATGGAGCAAAAAGGGCAAGGAGAGAACGCATTTAAGGCTCTGGATCACCTATCAAGGCCTAAAGCAGGTCTCTAACACAATAATCAACTAAATGAACAGCCCTTTGCACTCCTGTTGCAGGATAATGAACTGGGAACAATTCCGAGCTTTCTCCAGTGGTGGCCACAATATTTTATGGAAGGCAAGTGTGAACTCTCTGCTGGTCATACTGTAAAACTGTTAAAAGTCTTCACAGCAAGGGAAGAGCAGATCTGGACACACTTGGTTTACTTTATCTAATAGATCTACCAGGAGAAATATGGAGGGTTTGAGCTTGAGAAATCAACAAACCTGAAACTCCAGGTTTTTCTAGAAAACAGTAAAAAAATAAATATTTTACAGGTATACATCTGCCACCAAATTCAGGAACTTTGATCAAAATGCATCTCCAGAGCTGAACTGGTCCCAGGGGGACTTTTTCTGGCTAGACAAGGTTTGAGAGAGGAGTTTTCTCCCCAGTGGACACCAGCAAACTCCTCTGTGCAGAGATTTCCACCCTGGGCCAGGCTTAAGGGCTTGGGAGGCAGGTAGAGAGCAGAAGTTTGTGAAGAACAAGGGCAGGCACACTCAGAGACAGGGCCTGATTTCTAACCAGTGAGCAGGATGCTCCTCTGGCACAAAAAGGATTTCTGCAGACAGCACATATGGATAAAGATTCGCTGCTTTTTCCATTTCAGGCCAAACAAATGGGACTGCAGTATGTTATGTATATATACAGGAAAATATTCCAGTTTATGGCATCACTTTCTTCTCCAAGAGGAAACAGAATGAATGTTTAACTCCAGAAACCTCTTGGCAAAGGGGCAGAATTAACCATGAATCATCAGCATTTGTCGACTCGGCTGATATTTCTGAGTCCACCTTGAGAAAAATGTCTGTGAGGGAACTCAGGACTGTGGTAGCAATCAATAATTTCCATTGCAACCCATTTCAAAGAGGCAAGGCAGAAAACAGCCCTAAATAACACAAGGAACAGACTGGATGTCAGGCCTACAGCAAAAAATTATTTGCTGCACAAACCAGGCAAGTCACTGACAAACTCTGCATGCTTGACTCTATTTGTCTATTTGTGTAACCCACAGGGGCCTCATCAATGCATAATTTACAGTTAAAAAGAGCTGGGAGAACCACAGGCAAAATATATTGTAACATTTAAAACCACCAGCAAGAGAGGCTTCCTAAATGTTGGAAATTATTTTCCTGTTACATTTGAGAAAAGCTATTTTCCTTTCAGAGCTCCAGCAGTGCCCCTGTGGCATTTGGGGGCTCCAGCAGGAACCTCTCTCCTTTCTTCTCAGCTGGAAAAATGTGATTGAAATCAGGTTTACAGAGTCTGGGATAAGGAAGAAACACAAGGGGCAAGAAGAAAGAAGATTCTTAAATCACTCTTTTCCTGTCATAGCTTACAAATTCATATAAATTCTGGCCATGCCAGGACTTTCTTTGCATCCATCGTTTGCTTGGAATTACAGCAAGCTCTTTGAAAAACAGAACTTTGTAAAGATTTACCCTTCTGCATCAGGATCTAGAATGACAGCCAGTTCTGTGAGCACCAGCCCGGCCAGGTAATGCTGCTGGCGGAAAGGCACAGACAACTCAAACATATTTGCAATCTTCTGGTCTTGGACATTTGTGGAAAACCCAGAACTCTGAAAAAAATCAAGTTTCAGAAGCTGCATCATGAACAGAGTCAAAGCTATGGAAATACATAGGAAACAGTTTTCAGAATTAAAGACAACCTCGTGCCTTTTCCCTTTTTTGTTTGGATCAAGGCACATTTACACCTAAATTCCATCCCAGCTCAGTAACCCTTCCATTAATTCTGTTTGTTGTTATTGTCTTCCCTTGTTAGGAAAGTTAAACCAAATAACCTTTAAAAGTGGATTGGTTAAACTTTTAACTCAAGGATACTCTTATTCAGGCTGAAGAAAGTTTTAATTTGATTCAGTTTATGTGATTTTGCAATTAATTAATCCACTTGAATGACACACTAATTCAAATTACTTTTTCTGAGCAGGCCAGCACTAAGCTGCAGGGAGCTCAGAAGTCCCTTGTGCTGCTAGAAAAGGATAACACTGGACAAAATATTTTCTTTGATGGCTTAGCTGTGTTTGTCCAATAAAAGAGGGGACCAGGTCCCTAAGGACTGTTTGTGGTCACTACCAAGAGAGGGATATGGGCACTCTTTCCTCAATAATAAAAGATCAAAAGAAATCAGAACCTATGTGGCAGAAAAAACTGATTTTTAACTAAACATCTCCAAAAATATTAGCGAGAAGGACTGAAGGTACAGTGATACAACTGCCTCAGAGGATTTCATTCTCAGTGCCAAGCTCAACTTGTATTTCCCAAATTTCTCAGTACCTGGGAAGTGGCTGAAGACACAGATGGTGATGGAGATGCAGGTGGTGTGAGCAAGCTGCAGGGTAAATTCAAGGTGACATAGTGCTCATGGCTGCAAATGATGCGCAGGAAGTCCAGCCTCAGAGACACCAGGTTGCTTGGATTTGTTAAGGTAAACAGCTTTGCAGACACCTGGGAAGTGCAGCCCACAGCATTGCAATCAGCACCAAAAGAGAGTGTAACTGCAGGGTGAGCCCCCCTGGCCCACCCCTGCTCCCCAAAATCACTCCCAAAGCAAGAACTGGAGAGCTTGGTGTCATTAAATGGTCACACCCATGTCCACAGCACTTTTTTGTGCCAGAGATTAAGTTCCTGACATGCAGGAGCCACACACATCCCAGACATATCCCTCAACACAAGATCTACACACCAGTCACATTTAAGTAACCAAATGAAGAACTGTGGACTTCCCTGACTGGGGGGTTGGAACAAGATGATCTTTAAGGTTCTTTCCAACCCAAACCATTCTTTGATTCTATAATTCCCACATCCTGTTGATTTCAGCAGGGAGTTGTGAGGACCACAGTGTGATGCATTAACAGCTCAAAGATGCAGGTTGGTTTTTATACATATATCTTGTATATCTAAAAATATAATTAATGACACATAATATATGTAACATACAGCAGGAAACTTAAAATCTTAAATGCTCTTGCTGTTCTTTTGCCCCTTACAGAGAATGTTTTGGACTCTACAGGGAAAACGAGTCTAAGCTTAGTCTCACTTCTCACTGATCCCTTGTTATCTCCTCTGTACACAGTGCCAGAATGGATGTTTGTAGTCAAACAAAACTTTGTGGTTCAGGGTGATTTCCCTGTCACACTGCAAATGAGGAGCCCTCCTTATGGAGAAGGGAACCCACAAAGGATGGAGAAGGAGCTCAGTGATCAGTATGATCATCCGGGGTCACCATGTCCTTAAGAGACCATGGCAGCCTGAGCTCCCTCAGAGAACCTCCCACTAATTCTTGATTCAATTACTCTGAACATGATGAGCAGAGAGAATAATTCTCCCTTCCTGCTGCGTGCCCAATCACTCCAGGGAGCGACTCCTAATTCACAGTTAAGAGTTTAATCAGAGAGGCGTAAACCCTAAATCACCTCTGAGAACGCCCTGCTCTAGGAAGACCTGAACAGCAGATTTCTGTGTCCATATTATTGTATGTCCAGAGAAATTTAACAGCAACAGGCTCTGCCATGGTTCAGTTAAGCCACAATGTTTATCTGCATTCACCTGTTTGTAGTAGGCCTTAACAAGACCAAAAACAAATCCTCTGTCCATGATGGACAACAAATCATTGAGGAAAAATGCGAGACTGGTGTTGAGCCGCTCCACCATTTCCGTGTCCTGGAGAGAAGGAAGAGAAAACCAGAAAGCAGATGAAGAACCCTGTGTGTTTTCAAGCAAACAAGAGGCAGGAGGATTGCTGGCTGAGCTGGGCTCAGTGTAATTGTTTGCCATCACCTTCTGGAAGCGGGAGACTATATCACCAGCGATTGTGCTGACCAGTGCAGTCACGTCATCCATGAAGCGCTCCGGGAAACGATTCTTCCTCGGCGTATCCAGTTTGTCAGCAAAATACAGATGATGCACCATGCTCTTCACCTATGGGGATATAAATTACAGCACGGCCACTTGCAGCTGTTGCTGGTTCTGTTTGAAAGCAGGGGCTGGGAGACATCAGGGAGGTGTTTGCTCACCATCAGCTCGAAGAAGAACCAGGCTTGCTGCAGGGCCGCCTCCCGCACGCTCCCACTGCACACAACCCACTGCAGGGCCAGCTCCTCGTGGAAAAGCTACAGAGTCAAATCCAGAGTCAGCCCAAGCCTCCAGAGCAGCTCCCAACACAGCCCCCATGAGAAATGTCAGCACGGTCCATGGCAAGTATGGCAAACAATGAGTTAAGCAAACTAAATAACTGAGGACATGACAGCAGTGGTGGCATCCCATAAAGAAATCCCCAGCTAACAATGAGGGATGAGGTTATGACATGTGATGTGAGAAATGTTTCACAGCATCTCGCTCCAGGATTGAATCTCGAGTGTCAAAAGAATTTTCCGCCCGCCCCCAAGAAATAATAATTAAAAAAAAAGGTTGGTGCTCAAATTAGTTTAGTTTAAAAAGTCTACCTTTCTGCCTGGTCTGATTTTCGCAGGAAAAAGGAGTAAAAAGTGGACATATCAAGTGATTTGTACAAAGATGTATATTTACTGTGAGAAAGGACTTAAAACAGTAAGAAACACACATGGGGCTCAAACAGCTCTTGGATTTCTTTTCTTGGGACAACCAACCCACAGACTGACGGTGGCAGTGGCCACATTTTCATTACACAAAAGCTCTGGCATTTTGCCTTTCTGACATTGTTTAGGAGGTTCTCATTTCCTGTAAGGGAGTTCACTTTCAAAGTGACTCCCATTCCCTTTCTGGAGTCTCTCTGGATTAACACCTGGATAAGTGAGCTCAGCACACTGAGCCATCCAACACATTTTCATTTTGCACACAAAATGTATCATTTACATGTCTAGACAGTGCTATTCATATTTTTTGAAAGCCAGTAATAAACTGGCCCAAAACACTACGGCCATTAAATCAGACAAGCAACTCCTGATCATTTAATTCTTCCCAATTCAACTCCAAATACTTCACATTCCCTACAGCCTGGATATTCAGAGGTGTTAAGCACCAGCAGTTCCTAATGACCTCGGGAGGGGGAAAAAAATAAAAATCAGGCTATAAATAAAAGAATAAATTGCATCATGTTTTCAGAATGACTTGACCTCCCTGCCCCACAATATCAATTGTCTCCACTGAAATCTACCTTTTTGGTTGGTAATCGTCCTGTTAATGTTTGTAAGAAACTTGACGTCTCAGTGTGCGAAGACATACGATTACAACTTCGATCCGTAGCCTACGGAGTGGAGATGAATGAATGATGACAGGACATTAAAGTTTGCCGTGGATGGGTTTTGCAGCTCAAGGACAACGAACGTTTACAAAAATACTCTTCCAACTGTAGGGGTTTTTACAGCTTTTTAAGCATTCTCAAACTCTTAGGCATTTATAGATTGGGTCTAAACAAAACGACAGCAATTTTGATTGGTTTTAAGCCATTTACAGGTTGTTTAAAGGACTGCATGTTCTGATGCACAAAGACAATGCTGCAAAGCATGAAACTTTTCCATCATTGCATTTTATCAACATGCACGGGTCATACTTGGAATTTCAGCCCATACCTCTCAATCTACCAGAGGCCAAGCGTGGGGAATGTACCCACAGCCACGCCGCTGCTGCCACGGGCAAGGAGGAAATCACTCAAGTTCTGCTTCTGATGGAAATAATTTGCCATGAGAGCAAGTGAACTTGGACTAAATACTTTGGGAAGGTCAAAAAAACTGGGAAGGAGGAGCAGTTGAGAGGTACGTTCAAGGCAACCATGCAGTGTAGAGCAGCAGGCAACGGGGGCTAAATAAACTCTTCCTGACTGGAGCTGCTGTAAAGTTTTCATACTTTGCAACACAGAACAATACAATTGGCCCTGGCAAATCACTGCCTGCAGCACTCAAATTGACATGTTCAAAGAGAGAATTTCATATGTGGCAATCAATTTGGGTTCACAATATTCCACTCAAACACGTCATGAAGGATTACTGGACGATGAGTACTAAATGCTTGATGAGAATGGCAAAATGGTTCACGACATCGAAAGGAATGGCAAACATGGACAAAACTATGAAGCTGTGATTAATGTTCCCGCTTAGAAAAGTGCTCCACCTGAAGCTGAAACTAGTGTGAGAGAAAGAGAAAAAAAGAAAACAAAAGCAGTCACAGCATTTACATTTCACAGACCAGCAACCACTGAAATGAAAGGAGGGGGCACGTTCACGCGATCGGAGGTTTTTCATGCAGTGTGGTGGGGTGGTGGGGGAGAAGATGAGACTTTAAAAAATCAAACTGAAAAGTTTTCAAAGAAACAATTACGAAAAGAAACAAAACAACAAAACCACCAAAACTGGAATATGCACTGAAAGGAAGATATTCTACAGGGAAACATCAGGGAAAACAAAGGCAGAAAAACCTCTACCGAAGACACCACCTGTGTTGACTCTGCACTTGGGCTGGGGTTGGATCCCCATGGGGCTGCTTTTGGACCACCAGTGTTTACCCAGGAATTGGAGCGGTCTAAGCCCTGGGCATGTAATAGAAAGCAGTTGGGAAAGGAAAGAAATATTACACGTTGCATGCCATACAGCAGTCAAAGTTCAGTCCTTACAAGCAATCAAAGTGGGTACACTGCAAACACATCAGCACTTAGAACTGTTGGGGCAGCCTGAGTTCTCAGGTGCCTGTCGAGACACTGAGTCCAGAGGATTATTTTATATCTCACATACATACAGAATATTAATCCTGTCAACAGCTCTGGTCTGGCCTGTCCTGATTGGAATGCTTGACATTCCAAAACTCTCCTCCTCCTGAAAAATCCCACTTGTCCTTTGCTCAGTTTAAACCCATTCCCATGGAGCCAAGGTGAGATTTACACTGTGACAGAGGAAAATCTGGTGCTGAGATGTGAGGATGCGCTCTGAGGTCTCCAGCACCTTCAGGGTAGCCTGGAGTTGATAAGCTCTACAATTCTTGCAGAAATGCTGAGAAACTGAGGAGGCTGACTGCTCCCTGCCTGTGAAATAAAAGTCCAGCACTGCTGGCAGAATAACCCTGAGGACAGGATTTCACATGAACACTCGGGCATTTCCTGTGGCAAAGGGAGGAAAGAGCACGTACCTTTTCTGGAACCAACCTGTTTTGCCAAGCAAAACTTTTGAAAAATCATCCTGCTTTTTGAAATCTCAATCTAGCCTGTACTCCCAATTCTAGTGCAATGGGTCATTTGGGCAAAATTACTGTGGGTCCCTCCTCTCTCTGCTCTCTTCTTGAGATACTCAGGAAATAGGAAAAAATTAAACTTGTGCTGTCACTCAGGCTGCTCCCAAACCAGGAATATTCAGGTGGATGGAGTGGACTTCCCTGGGTCCCAGGAAGCAGCTCTGACAGACACAATTCCTTATAAATACCACACATTGATTTGGACGACCCCCACCTGAGCAAGAGCTTCCATCCTCACTTCCGTGCCAACTTAGGGCTTTTTTTCCCAAAATATAAAGCAAAGGTGCAGCCCATTTCATCCCAGTGATCAGCATCAGCTGCAAAGTCCACCAAGCCAAATCATCTATTTCTCTCAGCAAACTAAAATGCACCTCAAGGTTGAACCTGGCGTGAGAGCTGTAACCTGGGATTCAAACCATTAATCCACCGAGCTCCTCGAGGCACAGCTCAGCAGTGCTGTAATTTTGCTTAAGATGTCCAATAAAAAAAATACTGAACACATAAGGAGGGTGTTTTAATCTCAATTACTTTTTGGCAGGAATAAATCAAAGCCCTGTGCCCTGCTCAGCCCCATAAACATGCTTTATTTTGCTCACAGTGATTTACGAAAGGGCTTTGCAGAATGCTGAACTAAGCTCTTGTTTTGTAAAATCAGGTCTAATTTGGAAAATGCTTTTATCCCCCTCACATTTCTCTCTCAGGGTTTCCTAATCTTGTCACTCTGGTTCTGAGGATAACAATTCAACACACATTGTGTTTGCAGAAGCAAAAGTCATTTTGTAAAAATCTGGAAAGGGAAGAATTCTTTCCTCTTCAGAAAACAAAGGAGTGCAAGAGCTTCTTATTGCTTGGCAGAATCACTCCAAAGTTCACAAAGCTGTTGTTAAATTCTGTGCTGCCCCTGGGGTTCAACCTGCAGCTGGGTCTGTGCAGGAACACAACCTACATCTGTGAAAATCCATTGGCAGAGCAATGAAACTCCACAACATCATCTGGGGCTTTTTCCCCAGCACATCTTCAGCATTTCAGGATCACTTTAAACGTGTCTTTTTAGACATTGAATACATTTTCTTCAGTAGGGAATGAAATTTACATGGCTTCAATTCATAAAATGATGGCAAAACAAGTGACAGACTTGAGACCTCCTCTGCTGTGACAATAAACAGAAACCTTCCAAATCCTATAAAGAGTTTTCAAAATGAAATAAGGTGATAAGGGAGATTTAAAGCACTTATATCACACCTCTAAATACCTTACATTAGAATAAAAAAATAACACAAGGCTGGACTTCGAAGACCTCCCTCAAACAACAAAAAAACCCCCACAATTTGAGCTATTTTTAAACAGAAAACTTCCTGTGATAGGGAACCTGCACTTCAAATTAGAATCTGTCTGGGAATATTCCTTAAGCCATTACTTAAGAGAAACAATAGGGATTTTTGCGTCCTTTTACTCATGTCAGCATCTCAAGAAGTGTCTTATTTTTGTCTATTAAGAAACAGAAATAATTATACTCAACCAAAAGTCTGTACAGCCAGACTGAGGTTAATTCCTGATGCTCAGATTACCCTAAAGGAAACTTTTCCCTCAACAATTATCCACGGAACAGGTTTTCCTTTAAAGCCTGGAGTACACCTCTGGAAGAAAATCTCTCTTCATTTTGTATTGTGACATTATTCACCAAGCCAGCACACGTTAAACTTCTGATAGCCTGGGTAAATTCCATATGCACATCGGTGCCTGTGGCATTTCACAAAAGGTCAGGCTTGTTTAATTAGCAAGATACTGAAGTGGTCTTTAAAATATTTCAAGACTTCGAAGTCCAGACTTTGATGTAAGAACTAATCATTTGACTACCCACAATTCTTCTCTTATTTGGTCAGCAAATGATGTTGTTATTAATTTAAAATTGGTAACCTCTTCCTCAAAGTGTGTTTTTCTTGCTCTTATAAAACCCAGCATCAACCACATCAAGCCTGTCTGGTCAGGTTGGTGGCTTTGGTATCAACCTTGCTCCCTAAACTTCCAAAGGAATTTAACAGCTCCCTGAAAGGGCTCAGGAATTCACCTGTGCTGGAAGAGTGAAAGGTCATGGTGGGAAAGAGTCTGGTGAAGTTATCATAGTCTGAGGAATTAAAAAAGAAGAGAGAGAAAACCCCAAAGCAGCTCAGGCACCCCTCTCAAGGGAGGGAATTACCAACACTGCTTTGTCCTGGCTCATCCCACCTATTTTAGGCCCAAAATGAAGGGCTCAGATTGGGACTGTGGAGGTTCTGTGCAGTCAGCAGGAGGAGATGGATTTACTGATCCCTCAAGAGTCAGAGTACAACCATGCTGGATGCTTTGCATCCACACTGGAATGTCCCTTTGTGGTGTGGGGAGTCAGTGTGACTCAGCTGGCCAGACTGTGCCTCTCACCAACCATCCCAAAGCTTCTCTGGGCCACAAAGGGAGCAGGAATATTCCTGCTGTGTGCCAGATACCCACTCTGGACACGAGGAGTGGAGAAATCTGAGCAGCTGAATGCAGAGGAGAGGAGGGAGTTTAGGGTTGGAAGGGAAGAGTGGGATAAGAGGGTGCAAGGTCTGGGGAGACACAGAAGAGCTGGGCACAGGATTTGGCTGCTGGCCATGCAAAATGGAAAAGGGAGACAAATCCAGAAGGACTCCTGCCCTCAGCCCCCACACTTGTGGATGGCTCCAACAAGTCAGAAACATTTCTAAGGAGCTGTGTTCGGGTGGCGCCAACCACACCAGGAAAGGGCTGAGGAGGGGCTGGGACAACCCCCAAGGCCTTCCCCGGTACTCAGGAAGGAATGGGAGGTGCTGGGGCTCTGAGGGGTCCCTGGCAGGACAGGACAGGACAGGACAGAGGTACCTTGGTGCCGATGATGGAGCGCACCTCGTCGTCGGGCGAGGTGGGGGTGCCGGAGATGTCGGGGTTGCTGTTGCTGAGACTGCGCGAGCGGTTCAGGTTGAGGCTGGCAGGGCGCACGGCCGAGCGGGCCATGGTGGCGTAGTGCACCGAGCCCCCCAGGCCGCCGGGACCTGCAGGGACGTCTGGTCAGTATGGCCACCTCTCAGCCAGAGACCCTCAGGACACCCAAATCTGCCTGGTCAGTATGGCCACCCCTCAGCCAGAGACCCCCCAGGACACCCAGGCCTGCCATCCCTCACCCAGACACCTTCAGGACACCCAGGCCTCTCCTGCCTGGTCAGTCAAGCCATCCCTCACCCAGAGACCCTCAGGACACCCTGCCCAGTCAGTCTGGCCATTCCTAACCCAGACCCCCCTCAGGACACTCTGTCCGGTCAGTCTGGCCATCCTTTATCACTCAGACCCCATCAGGACACCCAGCCCTGCCTGGTCAGTCTGGCCATCCCTCAACCAGACTCCTTCAGGACACCCAGCCCTGCCTGGTCAGTCTGGCCATCCTTTATTACCCAGACCCCCTCAAGGCACCCAGCCCCCCTGCCCACCCCTCACCCAGACCCCTTCAGGACACCCAGCCCTGCCCAGTCAGTCTGGCCATCCTTTATCCCCCAGACCCCCTCAGGACACCCAAGCCTGCTCGTCCCTCACCCAGACCCTCTCAGGACACCCAGCCCTGCAAGATCAGTCTGGCCACCCCTCACCCAGAGATCCCCTCAGGACACCGTGCCTGGTCAGTCCAGCCATCCTTTATCACCCAGACCCCTCAGGACACCCTGCCTGGTCAGTCCAGCCATCCTTTATCACCCAGACCCCCTCGGGACACCCAAGCCTGCTCGTCCCTCACCCAGACTCTCTCAGGACACCCAGCCCTGCATGGTCAGTCTGGCCACCCCTCACCCAGAGATCCCCTCAGGACACCCTGCCTGGTCAGTCCAGCCATCCTTTATCACCCAGAGATCCCCTCAGGACACCCTGCCTGGTCAGTCCAGCCGTCCTTCATCACCCAAACCCCCTCAGGACACCCTGCCTGGTCAGTCCAGCCATCCTTTATCACCCAGACCCCTCAGGACACCCTGCCTGGTCAGTCCAGCCATCCTTTATCCCCCAGACCCTCTCAGGACACCCAGCCCTGCCTGGTCAGGGTCACCCTGGCCATCACCTCACCCAAAACCCCTCAGGACACCCAGTCCCACCCCAGGCCTCCCCTGCCCAGCTCTCCAGCATGGGATTAAAAAGCTGTTTTATCCACTGGGAAGCAGGAGGATCCCTGTGGGATTGTCTTTAGCTAACAGGATCTTTTCCAGACCTCACACTCAAAACCCACAAAAGGTGGGTACAATTTTAGGTACAAAACCTTCCCAACACTTCTCAGAGTTTTCCCACTCTGTGCATGAACATTCCTTCCAAAGCCTGGTTTTCCATGGCTCACTCACACCACCTCTTTCCCATCTCTTGCTCTCAGCAGGGCTGGGATTAATTTGTTTCCCTCCTGTACTCAGACATGTGTTTTCTAGTATTTGACACTCCTGCTTTAAATATATAATGTCTATATTTTACATGCATATATAAAAAAACCCATATAATACACACATATTGTATAATGTGTATATATATAATATGTATATGTATATTAAAATATGTAAAATACCATTTAAATAATAAATTCAATTAATTTAGGCTCTCTTTCTGGAATCAGCCCAACTTTGGTCATCAACTGCAATGGTAACAAGAGCAGTCTTTGTTTAACTGATGGATAATACCCTTTGGATAGCTATTCCATCCAGCCAGTGTTTAAACTTTTGCTTGAACTGGATGAAAATATAAAAGTTCTTGTGAAGGAAACTGGGAAACATGACAGGCCAGGACTGCATCACACCTGTCTCATAGAAAAAAACCCTAAACCCCAGTTTTTTCTGTAATTCACAATCCTTCAGCAGTGACACTGTTATTTAAAATCATCAAATAACTAAACTTCTGACATGACTAACAGTAATTAAACTCATCTTTTAAGTGGCTACACTGGCAAATTAATAACAGGGCCCTGCAGGGAAGCAGCCACACAGCTGGAGCTCAGGAGCACCTGCCAGCAAGTGGCATCTGCCTTCTTTTAACAAACTTGAAATAAAATCAAAAAACCAAAAGAGCTACCTGGTGATGGTGAGTTGGGATAGGTGTTGGGTAGGCGAAAAACATAATAAATATAGGAGGCAAGAAGGCTGTTCCTGCCATGCTGGTCCTGGTTGCCATCCAAGTTCTTGTGAAGTCTGTTTATGATCGATGCCATCGCTTCAAAAGATGCTTGGCCCAGGTTAACTGAAAGCAAAAAGTGAGGGGTTTAGTTTAGACTGCAGCAGGACACAGGGGAAATCCTAAATGTGCTGTTCATCCACGTCCTATAGGGTAAATGGTGGAGCTTCTTGGAGCCCAGCAAGCATTTCTCATCCCAAACTGAACCTGGTGTTTAAATCAGGTCTAACCAGCCTGAGAGCAGGACAGCTGTTCCAGTGACCAGCTGCCATTTTTATTATTAATAAATAATTATTTATTAATAATAAATATAAACTTGTTTATTAATAATAAATACAAATATTTGTTTTTATTAATAATAAATTTAATGAATTTAGGCTCCATTTCTGGAACCAGCCCATCTTTGGTCACCAACTGCAATGGTAACAAGAGCAAGTCTTTGTTTAATTGGATATATCCTTTGGATATTTATCATGCTTTTCTCAGTTAATTATTTCCTCTATTTAAGCCTTAGCCAAAATACAAACTGTACCAAAAGAACAATTTCATTTTGTTTAGAGAAAAAAGCTGTTCTGAAAATGAGCACAAAAATCTACACACAGACTGAAGCAGATATTCTAGAAAAATTAAGGATGAAGTAAACAGTAGCTGGAGAATGAAAATCTTATTTTAAATAAATCCAGTCACTAATGTCCATAATATTCCATACAAACCAACTAAACCAATACAAAACACTGAAAGGGTGAAAGAACATTAAAATATAAAATAAAAATACAGGTAAATTCTTTCCCAGAAAGATTAAAAAAACAAATAATTTATATAGCTAAGAAAATATTTTTACAAGTATTTTTTAAATCAGTCTTAGATCCTTACATTCCACTATGTCCAAACTCAGGTTCCCTACCAAAAAAATCAGCAGAAACTGTTATTTTAAATACTAAGGATCTAATCCTGACTTAAACTTGAGATTTTTTGTACTGCCAGAGCTTAGTCCTTCATAAGGAGCAAAAGAAGGGATTATTCATGCTGACCGCACCAGATCCACAACAGGAACATGCAGCATCTGTATTTTCCTACTTTACCTACTTCCAGATTTTCCAAGGTGACTAATAAGGTTGAAATCCCAACTTTCTGTCAGGATGGAGACACCTTAACAAGCTCCAGTGCTAAAAACATGCTGAGCATCCAGGAAAATCAGGCTCTTTCCTGGTGGCTCAATTTGGACACCAAACTCCCAGTCCCTCTTAGAAGTTTTCTATTAAATATTAAATATTGCTCCTGTGTATATCACCCCAGATCTGGATGCCAGCATGTTTTATTTGGGAGACACTTGGTATATTAGTGGCACTAAAACGAAGCATAAAAATGGGACTTTTTTTTACTTCTACATAAATATGATAAAATTGGAAGTGTCAAACTTTCAGCTATGTAATTCTCTATAAAACTTAAATAAAATACCTATTTGGCCTGCAATGACAGGAGGTCTTACTACCAGAAGGATCAGTTTGTCAAGCAGGAGATGAAGAAATCGCACTACCGGCTCCAGTTGAGAGGAATTTAAAGCTGAAATGCTGCTCTTCAGTTCGTTTTCCAAGTTGTTTTCCATAATTCTCATGTCTCCTATTCGCACAGGGAACATATGCTCATCCAGAGCATGGACAAGTGCAAAGAACTTGTCGAGGTAAGGGTCCTACAAGAAGCAAAAAGCCAATAATCAGCAAGAATCTCCAAAACATCTTCATGTCCTATGGATTTGTGTCTCATGGATGGGTTGTCACACTCATTTTTCTATTTAATTGCACAAAATTAGCAGAAATCCAACATCTTTGAGAGCCTTAATTCTAATTCTAGTTTAGAAGTTATCAAGGCAAAACTAGAGGACTCAGAGACTGTGTATTCTTAGAAAAAACAACAAAAATGCACTAAAATCACATTACTATTTACAGCACAAATAAAACAGGCAAACTCCATCAGAATGACACAGTGGGAATTAATAAAACACAAGCTGAAATGATTAAACAAAATGATTGTCATCTTTATTTTCAGATCAAAGACAGAGGGGAAAATACAGGGAGAAACAAAAGAGGAGGAGAGGAAGAACAAGAAAACAAGAACAAGAAAACAAGAACACAAGAAAACATCATTTGCCTGGGCTGTGTTAGAGCTGTTGTATCAAACACAACAGGCTGAGGTCTGAAAACACTGTTGGCCATTCACCCCCCTGTGAATAAAGGCCAAGCCATTCATATTTTTAAGCAGAACTTCTCAAAAAATACTCACAGCAGAATGTGGAAAAACAGGTGTGCTGGCTCAGAACTGAAAATGAGATTGTAATTTCACTACAAGGGATTGTTACACCTTTCACAGCATCAAGTCTGACAGTGTTTCAACTGTCAGAAAATTATTTCATTGCAGTGACTGCTCTCCACACCTACCTGAGTGTGGAGGGATGACACAGCAACAACTTCCACGTTGAAAACCCCTTTGTGGTTATCCACCCACTTCATCCCAGGGAGAGGAACCTGCAGGTTGAGGGAAGAATGAGAGAGGATGTGACAGAGAGCAGAGCTTAGGCTCTGCTAATTACAATTTAATTTATTTTCATTTATTTTCATCAGATCACACATACAGAGCCTCACACAAACACTAAAATTCTGTCCAGATTTCACAGCATTTAAGAAATAAATTAATGCACACACAGAGATATGTACACATACATCCTCTCATTTTTTTCTCACATGTGTTCTGCTGGTTTTCAGCAGGCAGAACTCAGCTCACCTCTGGAGAAAGCACTGAATAAGCCTGTGGGGGCTTTTCCAAGGACACAGGAAGACAGAACTGACCCGTCTTTAACCGGCCATTCTGGAGCATTGGGATCCACTGCAGAGAGAAGAAAACAACAAAAACACACATTTCTTAAGGCTGTCTCTGAGCTTTTGACAATTTCTCAAGCTCTTCAGTGGGATGTGGGTTCACAGGGATGCTAAACAAAGAGCCAGCAAATGCATTTGAATGAATCCTGTGCTGAAAAATGTAAGGATGGAAAGACACTCACGGTGTAGCCGACTGGAGTCTCCAGGGGTGTGTTTTGTTTCTGTTGGCAACTGACGTGGTAGAAAGTAAAAAGCAGGTGGTGGTGGTCTGTGAGAGTGGCTGGAAGCTTAATCTTGATTTCCTCATGAAAATCAGGAGATCTGTGCAGGGAGCAGAGCCTCAGTGAGTCACCCACAGTGGTTTGCTACCTTGTGCTCGAGACTGAGCCCCTTGAGTTAAAGGATCTGCAGGGAAGGGAAATTTTGGGCAATCCCAAGGGATTGAAATTCCCTTTCTGATCACCAAGGACTGGAAAAACTTCCAATCCACAAAAAAAATGGGCAGCAGCCTCCTCCTCACACACACACTCTGCCACATGAGCAATAAACTTTTGTATCAACGTGGACACTGCCACAACCCCAACCTGCAGGACAAGAATCTGCCCTGGAACATCTCTCCCTGGCACAGCTGCAAAGCCAGGAAAATGTTCCTGCTGGATTCAGCACTCCTCACCCCAGCTGCAATGGAATTATTTCCAAGACCAAGCAGTTCCAATTTGTACCTGATGTCTAAAAGGCTCCAAGAAAACAACAGGGGCACCTGCTACCATGAGTTTGGAACATAAATCTTCATGACTGCTGACTGGAGTTGTACTTGGAGCATCTGCTGAGCTGGGCTACATGCTCAGGGTCACACAAAGCTGATCTGTACCACAGCAAACAAAGACTCTGTCTCCCAGTTGTCACAAAACTCTAAGGACAGCATCAACTGGCACTGCAGTCACTGTGAGTGCTGTCCAGATGCTGATTGTTAAATAATTAACACCAGTTAATCATCACTGGTGAGTAACTGCATTTCCACACTGTGTTTTACCTGTTGTGATACACCACAGCTGTGTATGCTTCTTTGGAAAACTCAGGACAGCTGGATTTGCCAAAGATGACCTGCAAAAAGAGGAAAAAAACCACAGAAACTCCGTTATAAAACTGTGCCAAGAATTTCTTCCATAATCCTGCAGAGACATTTAGAGTTCCATTTATTGTGCATCTGTACAGTTATACCTGCTTCTTCCCTGCCTCTTCACTTATAGGGGTATCAGTCACTAAAAAGGCACAATTTTAACAACTCCAGTGACACATGGACACATCCATCAGAAAAACTGATGGATGGAAGCACCCCTGCACAGATCTTCTCTGAGTGAGGATCACTGCTGGCCCTGAACAAAGCTGTCACCTTTAATTCCTCTGTTATGGAGGCAAAGCCCCAGTTCCAACCACGAGCAGTGTCTGCTGCAAACACAGAATCCCAGAATCCCAGACTGGGTTGGGTTGGAAGGGAATTTCAATCCCATCTCAGGAATGAGACAGGGACACCTTCCAGAGACTTTCATCCTTCAGTCTGTCAATGGATGTGTGAATTCCAGCTGTGGCTGTGCCAGGGCCACCTGAGCTATGAGCAACAGCATTTCTTGTTCATTGCAGAATCCCAGACTTGTTTGGGTTGAAAGGAACCTTAAAGCCCATCCCATTCCATCCCCTGCCATGGGCAGGGACACCTTCCACTATTCCTGGTTGCTCCAATCCCATCCAACCTGGCTTTGGATACTTCCAGGGATGGAGAATCTCCCTGGGCAACCTCTGCCAGAGCCTCACCACCCTTATAATCAATAATCTCATGTTAAAATTCCAGCTGCTCCCCTGTTACCTCACAAACTCTACACAAACGCCTCTTTGCTCTGAAATATGATTTTCTATTCCTCTGAACTGGTTATTTTGAAACGCATTTCAGTGAGGTTTTAACACAGGGGTTTCCTGACTGCAAGGAGTGCTCTGCCCTTCCCAGGGAGCACAAAGCCCTCCCCTCACCGGCATGGCATTGCTGGGGTCCTCTCCATACATGAACTGCACTTTCACTGTGATATTCCTGGCAGATCCCTGGCGGTTGGCGAAGTTAAGGCTCTGTGGGTACACATAAAGGAGATTCCTGCAAGAGACAAAGGCAGCAGGTGATGAGAGAGATCACACCTTCATTAATGCTGTTATTCAAACCTCTGTGGAAATGCTCAAAGTGAAGGGTTTGACATTTTCCATCCTCTCAGATGCAGTGCACACCCAGACAAACAATTTGTCTTTGGTAATGACCCCTTATTTCAGACATCAAAAGATATAATTTTTAAACTCTCATCATATTTTGAAACAGTTCTCGTTTGGAAGGGTACTTGAAAAAAAAATCTAAAAATTTCTACAGTCTGAGAAGTTCAAGTGGAAAGACAATCTGAAAAAAAAGCTTTATTTACTTCTACTTTATATACTTTTATTTGCTCAACACAGAGCAGCTGGTTTCTGTTAAATATCTTCCTTCTTGTGCCCTATCCTTTTATTTTTTCTTTTCTTTTTTAAATCTCCTGACATCAGGATGACTTCAGGTTACATTTCTCCTCTGAGAATGGATTAAACTAAATGGATACATGTAGCTTCAGGTAATGACAACACTCCCAGGGATCTAAAGAACTGTTTCAAAGTCTGAAGTAATAAAGTGCTCATCACATCCACAGGGAATGTGGCAGGACATAATGGGAGGAAATTGCAGCACAGGAGATTTAGGTGAGGCACAAGGGAAAATGTTCTGGCTGTAAGGAGAGTTAAAGCAGTAGAACAAATTGCCTTGGAGGGTGTGAAATGTGAAACCTCCATCTCCTGGTGGTTTCTCAGGACAGGGGAGGCAGACACTCTCTAAATAGGTTTAAAGACAGCCTCAACCTTTGCTGGGCAGGGAAAATCCCTTCCAGTCCCATTTCTCCAAGTCTGTGATTACTTTAACAGCCATGAGAGATGCAAAATTCTGCAGTATTTTCTGTCCTCTGAGCCCTGCTGAGCCCTTGCCAACAAGGTGAAAGTTGGATTCACTTCATCAGCAAAACTGTCCACTACAAACCCCTACCTGTCCTTTGTGCAAGTAATTTAGACCTCCACAAAGCTCCTTGATGTTCTCTTAAAGATAAAAAAAGCAATACCCCCCATAGACTTTTCCACCTCAACACTCAGTTATTCAAAGGAAATGAACATTCTTTTGCTGCCAAACAAGTCTAAATGTACAAATTGTTACACAGCTTTAAAAAACCAGCCTGGAAATCAATCCCCAATCCATCTCCCACACAGCCCTGCTCACCACACCAGCATCATTCCTCCTTGGCCAGCCTGGCTCCTGCAGCTGCAGCCAGGAGGGATGATCACATGGGAAGCTCACTGAGGGATTCAAGTGCTGCCTGCAGCTCCCAGGGATCAAGGACTGGCATGCTGCATTCTGCCCAAACACTGCAGAACCGACCCTCCAACACCCCTGGCTTGTGAGGCAAGAGGAAAAAGAGATTCCCATCCCTTCCCTTCCCTCTGGGAACTGCTCCATGGGTCTGAACACAATTTTTAAGCAGTTTCCAAGTGTTCCTTGTCCCAGAGAGACAAGAGATGCCAGATGGGCTCAGAAAAGTGAAGTGAGGAGCACAGCAGGACAACATTTAAGGTGTAATAAAGCAGCTGCTGTCGAGTGCCAGCAGCAGGAGGTTGATAACAAAAAGACTCATTTTGGGAGTCTCAGGAGGGCAGTAACTCAGGGAAGGTACCTGGTGCCTTTTAGATGCCAGGAGTTTCCAAAACACCTGCACTGGTGGGATACACTCCTGGAGGAGCAGCTGCAAAGGGAGGCTGCCCTTGGCTGCCTGAAATGGCACTAAAGACAATATTTCAGCCAAGGAATCCCACCCAAGGACTTGGTTCTGATGGCAATTCCATTTGTCCCATCTACACAGACACAGCTAATCCTAAGAAATCAGGATCCTAAGGAATTCCCTGAGAGCAGTCCAGCTCCAGGGATATTTGGGACAGCCTCATGAACCAGGCTCTGCTTCAGCCCTGCAGGCAGAGGAATAATCTTAGCAGGCAAGTGGGAATTTCTTCCCTCTCAAGTCCTTCATGGTGAATTAAGTTTTTGAATCCCATCCCCACTGGTCACTTTGCCAAATCAACGCTCTCCTACTATTTCAGAGGGGGCCAGGGCCATTTTTTGTGACTCTCCTAAATTACTTTGTTCTGCCATGAATACATTTGCTGCTTGATGTTCTTTTTAAAATGAAAATGGATATGAAAATTTACTCTAAAATGTACCTTGCTCATAAAACTTTTATTAAGTATTATTAGTGCTTAAGAGAAGGATTTAAGGTATTTGTGAAGCCAGGCTACAGGATCCCTATATTAAAGGCAGGCTTGTGCAAAGGATTGATTTATGCTGAGGAAAGGGACAGGTTGTTCCCCTTTCCACTGCTTTTCAAGCCCTCATTAAGAATATTTCACAGGGAAGAAGCTCTTGGTGCTTATGGGATTCCAGATGTACAGATCCCACTGGAACAGGGGACAGGGGGATGTTCCCCCATGTTCAGGCAGCCTCTCTCCAGAGGGTTTCCTATTACAGGCATCCTCCCTTTGTGGAAAACTTACATGGAAAGAAGGGAAAAAATGCCCAGCTGGCAAGTCAGAATGTAACCCCCAATGGAAAAATCCAAATGGAAAAATCCTGCTTTACCTTATCACAGAATCCCAGACTGGTTTGGGCTGGAGGGGATGTAAAGATCACCTCATTCCACCCCCTGGACACGTTCCACTGCCCCAGATTGCTCCAAACCCTGTCCCACCTGGCCTTGGACAGTTCCTGGGATGGGGCAGTCACAGCTTCTCTGGATAAACTGTGCAGGGCCTCGCCACCCACACAGAAATTAATTTATTCCCAGTATCTAATCTAATCTAAACCTACTGTCTTTCAGGTTAAAATCATCACCTCTTGTCCTGTCCCTCCATCCTCTGACCTACATCCCTCTCCAGCTCTCCTGGAGCCCATTCAGGTACTGGAAATGGCTCTGAGCTCTCCCCAGAGCCTTCTCCTCTCCATCCCCAGCTCTCCCAGCCTCTCTTCTACACTACATAAATAAAAACCTCAGATTTTCCTCTCTAAACAGTTACAAAAGCCATGGAAAGGGATTGATGGCTGAAAAAGTGACAGGAACATTACAAATGTTTTGATTTCTATCAATAAAAGTTTCAGGCGGGAGCTTTAAACCCAAGGGCTTGTGTTTGGTGCTTTTATTAAAATGCTACGCCAAATATATGCAAAGCTTATCCTGTTATCTCAAACAGATCTCAAAAGTACTTTTACTTCCATAAAATAAATTGCTAAAGTGCAAAGGCTTCCCAAGCCATGGAAATAATGGCACCAGGCACTCCTCTAAATATTTATGTAAAATCATTGCAGCCATTTTGCAAAATCCTTCACAAAGGTATTAAAACATTAAGAGCTGCTCCTAACTCTTGGAGGGAATTTCTAATCATCATGAATATTTCTCCTTTCAGTAAAACCCAGAGACCTTTTTCTTTGCTTTATTCCTACTATAAAAATCATTAAAAGCCCATATAATCAGGGTCACCCAGGTGCATGAAAGATCTTCAGGATCATGTTTGTTATATACATCTTTTCCTGACTGGGCTGACAACTCTCAGAGGCAAGATTCCCTCTTAGGGTTTCCACAGCTCTTGAATTTGATGGTTTAGTCATGCCAGAAGCTTTTCTCCTCTCTGCCTTCCTGTGTCCCACTTTTCTTCTGGACTCTGGGACTGTTGTGACATCTAGGGGTGTTCTGCAGTGAGTTTAGCACTGCCTGACTTCACTGGCCTTGCATTAATATGGAAACGTGCTTGGCAGCTAATTAGTGCTTTTTCTAATTAATATTTGCCATCAGGGCCTTTTGGCTGCCTTTTCCCTTTGGAAAACAAACCTTTTCCATAGGCAGTGTTGTGCCTGAGCAGCACCAGCAGCACATGGGACAAAAGTTGTGGAAACCTGGTAGAATGATCCCCAGCTGCTTGGTCATTGCTATTTCTTGGATAACTCCCCATATTTTTCTAAAGACTAAGCCAAGAAGAAAGATTTTTGAGGGGTGATGGGGTTAGGAAGAATTCAAAATAAACCAGATAATTTTGTCTGTGAAATAGTTAAAAAAAAAAGAAAATTATTCATCTGAAACCACATAAAAGCAAAGCCACTTAAATACTGTGAAGTGGATTGAAGAATGTCTATACATTTGTTTGGGTTTGTTTTTTTTTAAACTTTACAACCAGTTCTTCAAGTTTTGCAAACTAAAATCATCTGTCAGATGCCAGAGAAACAATTCAGAATTGTTATTTTGAAGGAATCCCTATTCTGCCCAGAGCTGGGCCTGACCATCTCCCTGCTTCTGCTGCTTTACCACACTTCAGGTACTCCAGTAACTCTGATCCCAATCATATTGGCAACAAAATATTCCCCAGCAATTAATCTGAGATCTAAAAGACTTTCACAGTATTTAATGATGAATGGGAAAGTTACCTGCATATTACCAACTTTTTATGAAATAAAAAGTTCAATATATGAGGTAAAAAACTCATTTTTTAAACATTTTTTCTATGGATGCTTCACATCATACGTGCATATGTACATGAACAACACAACAAAAAGTCCAGGGGAAGAATTCATAAACAAACAAGAATTTAGCAAAAAACCTGACAACTCTCCAAAGTACATTGTGCAATGTTTGATTTTGATTTCTTGGATTGCTATGAATGAGTCCAGACAGAGAAATACCTTTCACTCACACTGCAATACTACCCAAAAGAACCCCATGTTTTCATGCAGAGACCCACTGCAGAACTGGGCATTTATTTCAGAGCATTTGCAGCCTTTCTTTATGCAGTGTGAATCTTAAACAGCAAAAAGAAGGGTAAGGTGAAAAATGCAAGCGAGGTATTATTTATCTCACCCACCTCTGGAAAGCAGCTCTTAAAAAATAAGTTTTATATGGTGTAAATTACTGCACAAACCTTAACACAGTAGAATCACATCCAGGCAATCTCTGGACCTAATTCCCTCTTTCTCACTTAATCTGGGCTCGATGACAAGTAAATCCACTGCAGCACAATGAGTTACATCAGAAAAATGCCCGAGATGAAAATCAAGCTGTGTGAATCATCTGGGAATATTCTGCCCTTCCACAGCTCATCAAGGAGCTTCACAACCCCAACATCCAGTGCTCTTAAACATGGTAAAATCCTTCCACACTCCTGAGGCAATAAAGGGAACCAAACAACACAAACAAGGGGCAATTTAAGCCCTTACCAAGATTATGACCCAAAATTAATCTATTAGAAAGAGTTGTGTGAAAAACATCCTGTCATCAATAACATTTTACACCAGAAGGCCTGGCAGATGGAAAAGTTCAGAACCAGTTTAATCAGCAACGTGCCCATCTCTCAATTTCATCTTCCCAAGTATCAACCTACATTCAGAAGGGGTTACACTCGTTCAAACACACACAGTTTAATGATCAACCCGCTGCTCTGCCTCTCCCAAAATGAACAGGAGTATAAATAGATCAAGTTCTGCCACCGAGAACAGCCACAGAGCACAAGCTATCGCTGGGAAAAGTCTCTGCATCCTGAGCAAAGAGAACCAAGAGCAGGAAACATGAAGATCATTCCAGTTTTGCTATTCCTGGCTCTCCCAGCTGGAGCTGACAAGGATTTTTTCTCCGTCGGTTCTGCCGGATCTCCCGAAACGAAAGCGAGATTTGCGATGTTGGACGATGTCCGAATCTTGGCCAATGGACTCCTCCAGCTGGGGCATGGCCTCAAAGACTTTGTCCACAAGACCAAGGGGCAGATGAACGACATCTTTGAGAAACTCTACATCTTTGACAGGTCCTTTTACGAGCTCTCCCTGCAAACCAGCGAAATCAAGGAGGAAGAAGAACAGCTCCGGCAAACCACGGCCAGGCTGCAAATCAACAATGAGGAGATCAAGAACCTCTCACAGGAGATGAACCTGAAGATTGAAGACCTCATCCAAAACAAAATCCAGCTGCAGGAGCAAGTGTGGGGGCTGGAGGACAAGGTCACCAAACTGGCCATTATGCAGCCTTTGGTGCAAGAGACAGAGGAAATTTCTTCACTCAAAGTAAGTGACTTGTGAAAGGCCCTGACACACTGAGCCAAAATACACTGCAATGCCATCATCAGTAATTATGCAATAGAAGCTCATGCTTCCCCTTGCTCCTCACTGGAGTACTAGACTGCATTTTGAGAAAGAAATCACTGTAATAACCTTAAAAAAATCACTGTCCTACTCTGACACAGCATTAATTTTGCAGTAAAATTCCCCAGCGAAATCAGTGAAAATTCATGAAATTATAAAGCTCTGTATTATTTTCAGTATTTATTTGAATAGATTTTTTAATAGATTTATTTAAATCTATTTTAAGAAATTTTGTCATCACAACGATAAAAAAGTTTTGCAATTGGGAAAATTACAAGATTCCCAAGGTTTGTGTATCACCAGCTCATTCCAAACCAATGCAGTGTGAACTGCCTGCTCAGTGCAGAAATAGGGAGCTTAAACCTTTAGAGAGGGGCATTTATAGCACCTCTAGGACCTCCAGAACCAAAGAACCTTACAAGTGCTAATAAAATCAATATGTTAATCATGCAAGTCTTTAGGTGGGTATAAGGTTTTCTACAGCAAAGGAAATATTAACTGGATTTTGCAGAAGTATAAAAAGGCTAAACAATTTGAATGGGAAAATACTGGATGTTTGTGTCAAAGCAAAAAGATGAATCCTGATCTCTCAAATCCCAAGCTGATTCCTTAAATGCTGGGAATTTTTCCCTTTTTTGATCAGTTCTATGTATCTAGTTTGAATCAAGGGCTGATTCCACAGAACATAATTGTTCTGGATGTGAAAATGGAAGGAAAAGAGAAATTAAAAAAACAGCCTACAAAGCTGCCAGCAGTTTGTCTCAAAAAAGAGGTGTTTGCTCCAGAAGCAAAGAAATTTTTCAATTCAGAGGCAAAGCAGCAAACCTTTGGAGCTGGACTTTGATGATCCTGGTGGGTCCCTTCCAGCTAGGGATATTCTAGGATTCTCTAGAAAAGGAAGGTCAATGTTCAGTGGTTTGTGCCTCTCAAAACTGGCCCTGGGACAAGTTACAGAGGCAGCACCACTGTGGGAGGTCTTCTGCTGCTCCTAACCCTCCTCCATCCTTCCCTCCCTGCTCAGGCTTTCGTGGAGCAGCAGGACAATGACATCAAGCAGCTCCTCAAAACCGTGGAGGACCAGCACGTGCAGCTGGACAGGCAGCACAACCAGATCATGGAGCTGGAGGACAAGGTACAGGAACCAGCCCTGCTTCTCCTTCCACCTCTCCTGACACTGAGGAGGGTCCAACCCTTGGGGTCAGGCACCTCTAGTTCAGTTTGGGGTGGAGAGGAAGGTGGGGACCATTTTGAGGTACCTGTTTTGGGGAGAGGCTGCAGTGCTGCCAGGCAGGAGCTATGGCCAACAACAGCTTTGAGACCTTGTCTCTCAACAATCTCATCAATGCTGCATTTTCTGACTGATAATTTGGGATTTTTTTCTCTTATTATCTATCACATTGTTGTTCTTCCATTGGCCTGGAAGTCTCATTGCTTTCTTAATTTAATTTCTTACCTCTTTCTTAATTTCCAAAATCCACTCTCCTAGAAGTCCAACACGTATCACTGTAATACAGTACAACCATGCTCAGATTTAATTTATTCTGAGAGGAAAATGCATTTCAGCCTAAGGAACGATGGGATCTGTCCTCCTTAGCTGTTGGTATTTTTTTGTCTAAGTGATGTCACCTGAGGAAATAATTTAAATCTGTTTGCCCATTAAAGTGCACCACATGAGAAGGGGTCATTTCCTCCCCTCACGAATCCTACCGGTGGCATTCCCGCACCTAAAATCCACCAACATGGAGCAGAAGTTATTTTTATGTGGTACATTGAGTATTCTACAGGATTACACTCACAAGAAAAATTATTCTCTGCATGACACTGTCTTGACCCATGAATCTCATCATTCTTGGGAATTTACCAGTGTAATTATGGCTCTTCCAGCTAAACCACATTGAGCTCCAGGAGCTGCTGGAGAATTCCTTCACGGGGGAGCACCAGGAACCAGAGACCATCCCCACTGCTGTGCACAAGCCCACGGCTGGGACATACAGAGCTGATGGTGAGACCCATCTCACACATGAGTACAGCACATGCTGCCTTCCCAGTATCCTCTGGGACAGCCTTGGATTGGTTCTTAGGAGTCAAAGACTAAAAGGAGATTTTTATATTATACACTGGGCTGTGGGAAGAAACTAGATTTCCTTCTTTGGAAAAAATGTCATTATCTATGTAGCCCCACTCCAGCTGTACTTGTCTCTGGGGTGACACAAAGGAACAATGTCCACAAATGCAGTAACAGGATCCATTCCCCTCTTGTAAACATGCTGTGACTGTGCTTTTACCCATGTCTATCTTATGAAGCCTGAACAGAGATCTCATTTACTTCACACTGGCTAATTATAGAAGTCCTTTCTTTGAAGTTGAAAGGCACTGATGAAGTGTAGCAGTGGACATGGTATTTACTAGGAACTTTACAAGGGGTAGGAAAGCCCATTTGCCAGAGCCTAGTCTTAGGCCTTAGAAACTTTCTAAATTCCTCCAAACTGAAACCCTGCCTAATTTAAAAAACACAGCCAGTCCAACCTATGTACACCTTGGCAGCTGCACTGTTATGCCCAAAGCAGTCTGCCCATTCCATGACACCTATTGTAAAATAAAATGACCAATATGACGGTTCCCATGTTTTTTCTTTAGCTCTCAGCTCAGCACAGCCCAAGCAGGATTTCTAACAGGCTCTTTGCTCCCCCAGGTGCTGCTGCTGACTGCACTGCTCTCTACCACACCGGGGTGCAGGCCAGTGGGGTCTACACTATTCAACCCAATGGCTCAGAAGCTTTCAATGTCTACTGTGAAATGAAATTTGGTAAGAGCTGTGCCAGCAACAGTCTAATTTTCACTGAAATATCTTCCTCTAAGCCAAACAACTTTGTTTCCTCCCAAAGTACATAAAAACTTATGATTTATGTATCCTCTTGACTTCTCTCAGTGGCCTGTCTGCTCTGAACTCAGGTTTCCCATACCCTGAAATCTCTTTATCACTGCTCTCATTCTTTACTCCCCTCTTGTTTATACTGAGGAAAGGACATTCAATCATGTGATATAAATTAAGAATATCCATATCCCAAGCCCCTTTAGCTGCAGGCAATGACAAATGGTCATTATAAAAGCCATTACAGGACAACCATGAATGCACATCCCAAAGAAAAGCAAACAGCAAAAAGTTCACTCTTACAGAAGTAAAATTTTGTTCATTAACAGGCTCTGCTTTAGACTGAGCTGTGCCAAACTAACCCAGAGAAGAGAATCCCAGGACAGGATTGCTGTGCCATGTTTGGGTGGCTCAGCAGCCAGGAACACAATTGTCACATCACCTACCTGAGCTCCACCTCCCTAAGAAACCCAAGTTTGTTCCTTTAGCCACCAAGATCACCCACAGCTTGGGCAGCTCCCTCATTCCCTGGTTTCTCTGCATCCCCCAGAGCCGCTCTGTGCCTGTCCCACATCCCTGCAGGGAACCAGGGCACATGCAGGGCAACCTCACGTGTTTGGATGTGCAAACAGAGCTCCCAGGGCTGCCCTCTGCAAAAAGCTGCTTTGCTTACATTTGGTGGAGCTGCTGAAGTGAGGGTGTCATGACCTGGGCTCAGGAGAAGACCCCCCTGGAGCTGCAGCCCCAGCACCTCATCCCTGCCCTGGGGCTGTGCCAGCAGCCAGGCATTATCAGCACAGTCTGAGCCAATGTCTGGGGCTTCTCATATCTCTTCTTTATCAATTTCTCTGTCTGTCAGCCCTCATAAACAAGTGAAACCCAGTTAAGGCAGCCCAACAGAATAACTCTGTGAGTGCAGTCACCCCAAGGACAATCAGACAGCCCTGGGGTCTCTCCAGTTGGGCTCATTTGCATTTCCTTCATGAAGATTTTAATTAACTCATTCTACCTCAAAATGGGAGCACCCCAGAGCACACTCAGGGACAGGTAAGGAGGCCAAGGCCAAGCTGTGACTGATTTCTCCTTTTCACAGGCACATCCTGGACTGTAATCCAGAGGAGAGTGGATGGATCTCTGGATTTCAACCAAACTTGGGATGCCTACGCAAATGGTTTTGGTGACCTCAATGGTAAATATCCCTTCTTCTTGTGTCTCTTGGTATCAATTGATTTGAGAAGATTTTGATTTCCTTCTTATGGAAAGGAAATCAGACTAAACCTGCAAATAACAACTGATTTATTGGAAATACCAGGAAGTGCTTACTAGAACACATAACTCATGAAATTCTTAAAGACATCCCTTCAAATGTATGTTTAGAAACTGCATCAAGGCCAGAATGCTTTAATCACTATTTTATCAAGATTTTACTACTTATAAAAGCACTTCCCAAAGCCTTTCAAATACACACAAAGGCAAAACCTCATGAAGAAGTTGCTGTCACCACTTTCTCTGAACCTCCCTGCAATCCTGTTACCCTTAAAACCACATCAGTTTTTCCAGCCTCAGGAGAGCCCAAGTCTCTGTGTTCTCCCCTGAGCAAACACCTCAGGTTTCTCCAGAGTGGCCAATCCCCTCCATGGCTGGATAGGGTGAGGAAACACCCACGTTCCCCTGTTAATCATCAACTCCAAAGAATCCGTAGCACCAAGTGCTGCCCAACAGCTTCCTCATCCAGAATATGTTGTTTTTCTCATACAAGAAAAACAATCCAACCCATTTCATGATGCAGTGACTGACCTCTTGTTTAGGAAATATTCTTTCTAAGCATAGCACAGATCTAAACTTCACCAAGGTGAGCAGCAATATTGACTTATTTCCACATTTTTTAAAATAAAGAGCTGCTGTATCTCAACCTTTCTCTCAGTTTTGGGACAGGAGCTCACAGCTGAGGCAGACTTTCACTTGTGAAGTTTATCTGATCCTGCTGGATGCTTTAGTGGCTCCTTGATTGGTCTCCCAATTCCCAAACACTGCACCAAGATGCAGCCAAATGTTTTCAGTGTTGGGTTTTGCAGAGAATCTCACTGTGCTCAGCTATGTCTTACTCAGTGCTCTGCTGCATCTTCTAAGAGGATAAAATAAACCAGGTTACAGCTCCTAACCTGGAAATTAGTATTTTTACTAATATACTAATACTAATTTTCTTCAACCACCCTGTCTTCTATGGCTTTAAATGCCAGCTGTGTGCATGGCACTCACATTCAGCCCCAATTTCTACATGTGGCAATTACCTGTGCTGATAATAAGCTACTTAATGAATATAATATATGAAACCAATTAAACTAATGATCAGAAATTCCAGCAAAAGAAAAATTCCCTTTGCACATGAGGGTGTTGAAACCCCAGTTTGGTTCTGCAGCTCTTTCCTCCCAAAATGCAACAATTGCCATTAGGTTTTATGTATGTCACTCGCTTCATTTGTCACACACTTCCAATTACACACCTTCTAAATGTCTCCAGCTCCCTCTCAGAGTTTCACACGAGGTGGGAAACTTAAAGGGGTAAGCTCCAGTTCATTTAGAACTCTTGCTTTTATTGATCATCAGTGTGCAATTAAGCAGAGGTAAACAAAAAGAATGTAGCAGCAGACCTCTGCAAAGATCAACAGTCCCCAAGACTCAAATCACTGATTTAATTAAAGCAATTAATAAAGCCTTTTAAATACTGTATTTTCACACACACTACCTGCAGGTTATCCCTAAAATCAAACTCAGCATCTCTTCCCTCCAACTTTGCAGAGGAATTCTGGCTGGGCCTGAAGAAGATCTACTCCATCACCAGGCAGGGGAATTACCTCCTGCGGATCGAGCTGCAGGACTGGCGGGGGAACAGGAGGCACATCGAGTACAGCTTCAGCCTGGGGGGCCCCAGCACCAACTTCACCCTGCAGCTGTCCAGGATGTCCGGGAGCATTCCCAACGCGCTCCCGGAGCACGCGGAGCTGCGCTTCTCCACCGCCGACCGCGCCGGGGACACGGCCGGAGACTCCAACTGCCCCGAGAACCACTTAGGTATGGAGCCAGGGAACTGCCCTGAAACATGAATTCCTGCATCATGGAATGGGTTAGGGTGAGAACCACCTAGGTATGGGGCCAGGGAACTGCCCTGATCCATGAATTCCTGCATCATGGAATGGGCTGGGCTGAGAACCACCTAGGTATGGGGCCAGGGAACTGCCCTGATCCATGAATTACTGCATCATGGAATGGGTTAGGGTGAGAACCACCTCGGTATGGGGCCAGGGTGAGACTGGGAACTGCCCTGATCCATGAATTCCTGCACCATGGAATGGGTTAGGGTGAGAACCACCTAGGTATGGGGCCAGGGAGAGCTTGGGAGCTGCCCTGATCCATGATCACCTCATCATGGAATGGGTTAGGGTGAGAACCACCTAGGTATGGGGCCAGGGTGAGCTTGGGAGCTGCCCTGATCCATGAATTACTGCATCATGGAATGGGTTGGGTTCCACCAAAGTGAGCATGGGAACTGCCCTGATCCATGATCACCTCATCATGGAATGGGCTGGGTTGAGAACCTCCTAGGTATGGTCCCAAAGTGAGCATGGGAACTGCCCTGATCCATGAATTACTGCATCAAGGAATGGGTTGGGTTGGAACAGAGCTTAAAGCTCATCCCGTTTCAACCCTGCCCGTCCAGCCTGGCCTTGCACACTTCCAGGGATGGAAAATCCACAGTCTCTCCAGACAACCTCTGCCAGCCCCTCACCACCCTCACAGGGAAGAATTTCTTCCCAATATCCCACCTAATCCTGCTCTCCTGTGCAAACCACCAACACCAGAAACAGAACAGGCAGCACAGGTTGAAATAACCCCGAGGATGAGATTCCAACCTTTGAAGCCAAGAGCTGCCCCTCCTCTGATGCCTGGTCTGGTGTGGCAGCCCCAGGTTGGACTGTTTGATCCCTTTCTGCAAAAAACCCAATGACAAACTGACTTCTGACTACATTTAGGCTACAACCCAAAAGTTAATAATGAGTGAGTTTCCATTCAAAGGCAGATTTTAGCTGCTTGTCAAATATACACAACATAATCACTCTCAAAAGACCAAGAGATGCAAGGCTGAGGCCATTTCTCCTTGGAGATAATTTGGTTAAAGGGTTCTTAATTCTCTGAGTTTCTAAAGCTTTTGTTTGCCAGTTTATAGCAGAAAGTAAACAACTGAAAAAGCAATTAAATGATTAAAACACAGGATACAAAATTGTCCTCCAGCCACCTGCTTCATGCAACAAACACTTTGTACATCATCCTAGGCATCCTTAAAAATTGTGGATGCCTGAAAGAATTCCAAGAGGGTCATCTCCTGTCCAGGGAAGGGAAGGGGGCTGGGGAAGGGTTTGGAGCAGCTGAGGGAGCTGGGAAAGGGGCTCAGCCTGGAGCAAAGGAGGCTCAGGGGGGCCCTTGTGGCTCTGCACAACTCCCTGCCAGGAGGGGACAGCCAGGGGGGATTTGGGATCTGCTCCCAGGGAACAGGGACAGGAGGAGAGGGAACAGCCTTGAGTTACACCAGAGGAGACTTAGACTGATTAGAGGGAAAATTTCTTCATGGAAAAGGTTGTCCAGCCCTAGCAGAGCTGCCCAGGGTGGTGGAGTCCCCACCCCTGGAGGGATTTAAATGCCCTGTGGATGTGGCACTTTGGGGACCTGGAGCAGTGGTGGCCTTGGCAGTGCTGGGGAATGGTTACACTCAGTGACTTTAGAGAACTTCCCCAACCCAAACAATTCAGTGATTTGGGAATCCTGGATAAATGCAAATTTAGCTGGAATTTGGGGTCTAAAGCAGGATGATGTTGCAAAGAGGAGCTGTTTACTGTGCCACAGTGTCTGACATTCCCACATTGCTCCTCAGGAGGCTGGTGGCACAGCGAGTGTGAGGAAACCAACCTGAACGGGAAATACGTCACACCAAGGTCCAGGGGAAGGCTAGAGAGAGGAAAAGGTTTGTACTGGAAGCCTAAGAAAGGAAGATACTACCTGCTCAAGTCAACCAAAATCATGATCCACCCAACAGACTTAAAAAGCTTTGACTGAGTGCTCAACCTGCTGCATTTTAACTCAGAACAAACACACTGAACTTTACCACGCCGAAGGACTCGATGCTGTGTTTGCCAACAGATGTCCCAATCCATGCCCTGCATGGAATTTCTCCAAAGCATAAACCTGAGGCATCTGAGATGGTCTTACAAAATGTTTGGTGAGTATTGTCATTCCCTCAAGCCCCAGTGTCAACGTGCTGCAACTTTTTTGTGGAGTTTTTCCCTCCCCAGGATGAAATTCTAATGCCTAGGAGCCAACCTGTCACATATTGGAAAATGCTTTTTGGAGGAATGGGTTTTCAGGCTGTGCATTCCTCTCTGGGTTGTGTAGTAGGGAAAACAAAAAGTGTTTTCTGGGAACAAAGGGCTGGCAAAAACCTACTGAAAACGTTTAGGAAAAAAAAAAAGAAGTTTTGTTTTTTGAAGTAACTGATTGAATGTTTGGTTCATGTTTTTGTTGTGGAATGTTTTAGGAGAGAATGAAAGATGGGTAATTCCTTGTTTTAGTGCCCTGGGTTATTTCCAGACAATTTTTTAGGAGTGTAGCTGAGGCCAATCCATCCTCCCTGGAGCACAGTGCTCACACAGGGGGTCAGAGCAGTCCTGCCCCTCTGGATCCCAAACCCTGCAGAGTAACTGCACAACTGGGGCTGCTCACTCAAAAGTGAGGAGCCAAACTTCAAACCTTCAAACTGAAAGGAGGAAGAGATCTGCTCTCCTCTCCTGAAATGAATCAGAGCCAAGCCTTTGTGACCTTTCAGTCCAACCAACTAAAGGAATTAAATAAACAACCAAGTGAGCACACAACAAAACACCTTTCACTGAGGGAAAGGTGCCCTAAGTGGGGTCAAGGGTGCCAACCCACAAACCCAGTAGGCACAACCCATGGGACAGGGCTGGTCCAGCTCCTGGGGACACTCACTCAGCAGCAGAACCCTGAGTGACCCTAAACCCAACCCTAACCCCCTATCCTGCAGTTCCCCTGAGTCATATTGACTTGTTTATCTTCCCCAACCCTTGTACAGTGTGGATTTTTTATCTCAGCACTTGCAATCGCACAGGAAATGGTTTTGGTGTTAATTTGTCAGAGTGAAACCCTGTGAATACAATGTGTTAATTACAGAAAAGCTGCAAAAAAAAAAAAATCCTTTTGCTTCTCGTGGGTTTGTAACAGAGATGAGATTGTGCAGTGTTGATTGTTTGTACTGGTTTAGTGTAATGTTAAATTACCTGTCCAATAAATAAATAGACAAATAAATAAAAGGCTGAGACTTTTCAAAGTACAGGATATGGAACTTGACTAAACCCTTCTTGTAAGCTTTGATTTATAAAAACCTGGTTTGTATCTAAATTTAAATAAATTTGCTAAATTGGTGAAATTACTCAGCTGATGAAGACAATTCTACTCAGCCATGTCTTCAAAGATACTGTGAAAAAGGTTTAAATTAATAATGGTACATAATGAAAAGAAATCTGGTCCCAGCCAGAATTTTGTTATAGAAAGGTTATTGTTTCCCGAGATATTTAGAAAAAATCCTATTTTTCAGGGCTTCAGAGGATTTTTGTCAAGTATTGTAAACAAAGGAATTGCTTGGAAACCAAAATGAAAACATAAACAAAGGGATTAAGTGTTTTCTCTATTTCTAATCCTCACTTTAAAGAAAAAAACAATCACTGAAAGCAACATAAATCAATAACGGTGACTCTAGCAAAGGAAAGACACTACATAAAACTGAAAAGGTTGTAAACAAATTCCACCCCAAATTCTGGGAAATGGAGAAATGGAGAGGTTTTCTCCCGTGCTCTTATTGACAGCCAAGTTTGATGCAAACCTGTGTTTGTCCCTCCCCAGCTGAGCCTTTTCTGCTGTGTCAGCCTGAACCCTCCCCGTGCCTCTGGCACGGCACCTCTGCCCAAAAACCAAATTTTGCAACAGCCCCGTTTGATAAGGGAGGAATTTCTACTCTTGCCAGTCTCAGGCCCTGAAAAGTGAAATGGATTTCCAAACTCTGACCTGTATGTGGTGTTTGGGACGTAGACATCCCTGGCAGGGAACTCCAGGATTTCTCTTGTAGGTCTGACTCTGCTGTCTGGGTAAAGCTTGACTTGCAGCAGCTCTGGGGTTAGGCAATAGTGGGGGTTCTCTGGAGCTGGAGATATGTCTATCTTCAACTGAGCTGCAAGAAGAAAGGGATTTTATTCATTAACAAATAGAAATTCATTTTTAAAAGCATAATTGTGCTTTGTTTCTTCAGGTTAATATCCTATATATTCACTGATGTCCTATAGATGGATTTAATAAATCAACAAATGATAAATTACAGCCAAAGTGGATTTGTTAACAAGTATCAGTGGATCCAACTGATATTTAAGGCAACTGGGGGACCAGATAATAAGAACCAACAGAAAATATGCATCTTAACAAGGCACAGATGCTTTTTCCATAGGAAAACTGGGGAAATGCAGCCCAGATAATGCTCCTGTGAGGCCCAGCTATTGTTACAAACAAAACTCCATCTGAAAAAAGGCTGAAAACCCCTGAGATTGGTCAGGCTACAGAACAGAGGTGAATTGGGAGAACTGATCACAACATTCAAGTGCTTGGAAGGTTTGTGGTCACTGCTTGAGGCCATGGCAGACCAGATTCAGAATAATTTGCAGCAAGATAATTTTGCAAAGTTTCCTTAAAACCTAACCTGGTTTAGGCTAAGCCTAAAGGCTGCAAGGCCAGCTGAGAGCTGGGGAGATGATCCAAGGAAGAGGCAGCATTGCTGTCCCTGGAGAGCTTTAAGAGCAGGTTAAGTAAATATTGTCAGGAATAGCACAGGTCAGGGATCAGCTTCACTGAGGTGTGCCAGGGTTTCTATTCCCCTTTCTCAAACAGAGGTGGAGCCTGTTCCTATTAACCAGGAGTGGGAGCCAGGAGAGAGACCTCCTTTGGGATAGAGATGGGACACAGAGGTTCCTGGGTTTGGGATAAAGTGGGAAACAGAGGTGCCTGGGTTTGGGCTTTGGGATAAAGTGGGAAACAGAGGTTCCTGGACTTGGGGCTTTGGGATAGAGATGGGAAACAGAGGTTCCTGGGTTTGGGATAGAGATGGGACACAGAGGTTCCTGGGTTTGCGTTTTGGGATAAAGTGGGAAACAGAGGTGCCTGGGTTTGGGGCTTTGAGATACAGATGAGAAACAGAGGTGCCTGGGTTTGGGATAAAGTGGGAAACAGAGGTTCCTGGGTTTGGAGCTTTGGGATAGAGATGGGACACAGAGATGCCTGGGTTTGGGGCTTTGGGATAGAGATGGTACACAGAGGTTACTGGCTTTGGAGCTTTGGGATAAAGTGGGAAACAGAGGTGCCTGGGTTTGGGGCTTTGGGGTTTGCATTTTCTCCTCACAGACACCACCCTCAGGCAGCTACAAACCTGCCTCAGAACACCCTCAGTGCTCCTGCTGTCCAGGGATTGCTCTCAAGGATTTCTTTAGGGTGCCTGGGTGAGGAACTAACCAAAGAGCTGAACCTTTGAGGCCAGGAGGGCTGGCTGGGTACCTGTGATGGGTCTGAGCCTGCGCAGCACCGACGAGGGACGTCTCATGTCAGCCAGGAACTTGTACAGGTCCTCGTCGCTCAGGCGATCCCCCTCCTGCTCAGGGTGACAGATTTGGTTACCCAAACAACCCCCCAGGGCTGCCAGAGAGGGAACAAACCCTCCCATCCCACAGGCTCTTCCCTCTGACATCCAACTGTCCCTTCCCTGAACAAGGTGTTAACATTAACGTGATAATTACACCTCATTTCTCCATCCTTTCCCTTCCCTTCACCCCTTATTAATCATCCTGACAGCTGCAGGAACTTTTAATTGAGTCTTTTCTCTCCCCATCAATATTATCTTTTTCCAAACTGGAAATGGCTGCTAAAAGGTTTCCCAAAAATACCCATTTTTTAGCAAGTGTAATAGTTTGAAAAAGTATCTGTCATTCAGGAGGTGATGCTCATTCCTTCTCCTCTGCCTTTCCTGGGATGAGCCCAGAACAGCCAAATTTTTCAGGAAAAGGAGGAAATGCAAGGAGCCTGTTGTCAGTCTTCCTTGTGCCCATTCTAATAGCTCAGAGTTTTGCTAATTTTGGAAATATTACAGAAAATGGGACTCTGTCACCCAAAAGCAGAAGATACCTGATTTTAAAGGTAAGAAATCACAACATTTTTTAAAAAAGGCAGCAAATGGAAAGAGAAAAACACTGGGTAGTGTTCAACTAATTAGATTTAACAGGACAAATGGAAGATAATAAAGAATCTGAAATTTAAAATCTTAACGTTTGGCAGTTTTTAAAGGACAAATTAAATAAAATGAGGTGCTTCAAAGTAAAAATACCCTCAAGAAAGTAAATAAATACATGCTTTTGTAAATCATTACTAACTTAGTGACCAGTTTCTCCTTAACTAGATGTGACATCAGGCAAATCTTAGAAAAATTTTATCTCATTACTTTTTGCTAAGCTTAACTAAAGAATTTGCTCCCTTTAATGTTTTCCCCTCCTGAGGAAAATCCCAGGCTCTGGCTAAGAGGAGCTGCCACTCCGCAAAGCAGCACCAGAAGCAGAATGTTTTGTTTTCCCCAGGGATCCCTGGATGTGTCCAGGGAACTGATGCCAACCTTAAATCACTCTGAGGAATTGGATTCACTACTACCAGAATTAATATATTATATAATATTATGTAATATGTAACTGTAGGGGAGTAGGTTTGGATTGGATATTAGGGAGAAATTGTTCCCTGGGAGTGTGGGGAGGCCCTGGGTGCCCAGAGAAGCTGTGGGTGTCCCTGGATCCCTGGAAGTCCCCAAGGCCAGGCTGGAGCACCCTTGGACAGTGGAAGGTGTCCCCGCCCATGGCAGGGGGATGGAACTGGATGGGCTTTAAGGTCCCTTCCAGCCCAAACCATTCCAGGATCCATCCAAACAAAAACATCTCCTCTCGAGATGATTCCCAGCCAGAACCTGCCCCATCAGCAGCCTGGGCAGTGCCAGTGCAGCAACTCCCAGCAGAACTGAACCTTCTTAGAAGAAAGAAAAGTCTCAGCAGCACAGGCAGATTTATTTGCTGCAGGGCAGCGTGGTGGGCACAGCCACTGCTCCTCTGCTTTGGGCTCTGTGGGGCCAAGCTGGGCCCTCTTCTGTCCCCACAGCTCTGTGGGGAAGGGCCAGTTTGCCCTGGAAAATGTCCCTGCCTGTGGCTGGAGTGGCACTGGGTGGGCTTTAAGCCCAGTCTGTGATTCCATGATAATTGATACCTAACATAACCAACCCACTGGGTGCTGCTCAAGGACTCCCTGCGATTGGGGAACAGAATCAGATGCATCACAAATTAATCCCTCAGTGACCTCACACCATCCAATCCTTCTGCCCAAGAAACAGCTCCTGAGTGAGACATTTCTCTGCCACACCTGTTTGAAGAAGTTGGTCACTGTCAGGGTGGCTGGCCTGAAGCTGCTCAGGTTGCAAGCCTCGTCCCCACTCGTGGTCCTCTCCAAGGAACGCCTGCCCACGATGCTGGAATTCCGCCTCTCCGACCAGGACCCTTTCCGTTCTGCAAAACACAGACAAGGTGACAAGAAAAGGAATTAGAAAATAAAGCAGAAAAACTACAATCCAAGAGCCTACTTTTGTTCCAAGCAGGGCTGTTCTCACAGGAGGAGAGGGAATGATGCCATGAGGTGACAGAAGAGGTGGCTGCACTCAGGCAATCCCGCTCCAGAGGCATTGGGAGGCTGTGGAGCACAGCTGACTCCTGCTCCCCTCCCAGCCACCTCACCCCAGTGCCTTCCTGCTGTTATAAAAGTCTTTATCATGCTGAGATTTATGTATTTCCCTTGCTCTGAAAGATGATGAAGTTGGCAGTTTTGGGGATGCTGAAGAGCAGTTTTGGATGAGCTATGTGGCTCACAAAGATTAATCCACTCCTTTGGAAAATATTCATTGGCCTGTAATGCTCCCTCAGTCTCACAAGCCTGGTTTTAAATAATATAACAGATGGTTTGCTTGTAAAATCCTTGAAAGATAAATCCATTTGTTAGCATGGACTTTTCTGTTCTAGCTCAACCATGACCCCAGACCATCAGGGCAGGGGGAGGAAAGCGATAAAAGGAGCAACAGCAGCTACAGGATATGAATCAAAACTTCTGGATTTGCCCACATTCCCTCCTGCAGATGCCAAGTCCTGTACCTCCTGTGCCAACTTCCACTTCTGTGGAATCTCTTTCCAAGCTGCCAGCACTGCTCACAATGTTCATGAGGTGAATGGCTGTCCAGGCAAAAGGCATCCGGTACTTCCCGAGTCTTTGGCAAAACTGTTCTGCCTGGCCTTTCAGTTTTTCCAACTTCTCCTTGTTCTGTGAAAAAAAATATTCAGCCCAAGAGGTTAAAAGGAGAGGAACAGGTTCATTTAGTAAAAATCAGTGAGGAATGATGGTGCTTTTCCTAACTCCCAATGATTGTGTGTTTTGGTAGCAGCTTCCAGAGGAGGATCACCAAGTGCTGGGAAAATGCAATTTCTGCTTCCCAAAAGAGGCCACCAGAGGACAGTCAGAACAGTCTTTGAGGTTCTTAACCCTCCTGAACAGCCTGTCAAATCCCAGTGAGCTCATCTGCCTGTTGTTCCTTAGAGAAAATCTGAATTTTCCCCTGTGAAGTCTGAAAGGTCCTTTTCTAATTCCTAAAGTGATTTTATGCAGCAGGTGCTCAGATTATCTGGAGCTGAGTGGGAAACTCAACACATTCCTCAAATAAGTAGTATCACACTCATTTTGTCAAGGAAAAAAGGGAATAAAAGAGGATTTTTCTATAGCTCTGCACATTAAAGAGCAATTTTTAGAGCTTTAGGGAGGAAATATTTTATTAAGAGGTTGATTAAAATTAACAAATCATCCAAGCTTTTGAGAAAGCCAAATGGAGAGGCTGGGATCACAGGAAGGGCTGGAACCTCTGCTTTGCCCTCTTTATTCCCCTTTGATCTCCACCTGGCTCAACCCAACTGCACACAAAATTAGGAACCATTTCTGAGGTTCTTTCAGAATCAGGCAGAAGCGATGGGGTTAAAGCTGCAAAAGCAGTGGAAAAGTTGAATTTTTTACTGCAAATTCCCATCAAAGGCTGCCTTCCCTTGACCCAGCTGATCCTTTGGGAAGGGGCATCACAGATGACTGAGTTTGATGGGAACCACAAATCCCCCCTGACAGCCACAAAAACTGCTGACCTTTAACTACCCCACCCCAATAAGGCATCAAGACTCAAAGGTCTTTGGCTCATCTTTGGCCTTTAGAATGGGATTAGATTCTTAATTAAAAACTAATCCTTTTAAAGACAGGAACAGTATCAACTGTCCAAGGTAAAAGAAAATATGTTCAATTTTTTATCAAAACACAAAAAAATTCTTACCTTTGCTGCATCAGATTCTTTAAAAATCATATAAGGCTCTGCACACTCCCCAATATCTCCCTGCTGTAAAACTTTTTCCAGCTGAGAAGGGAAAATGAACCATTATAAGGACATGTATCCAGCAAGGATTAATAAATTGAACAAGCACAAAGAAGCAAAAAATTCTTTCACAGGAGTTGAAGCCTGGTGAGTATTTGTGCAAGAAGTTTTTTCTGCAGATCTTTCACACTGAAAATATGTCTTGAATTCCCCTTTGGACCACAGGATGATTTTTATACAGAGTCCAGCCAAAAATCTTGACTCAAACACCCACCTGAACGAGCAACAATTGTACACTCATTGAATCAAATGAGAGAACAGAAAATAACTTTTATTTTTGTGTACTTTATCCCAGGAGTGATCAATGCTGCATTTTATTTCAGTTATGGATCTCACTCTCAGCAATTTCAGCCCTTTAATACATCTGAAAATCTGGCTGAGGGGTGTGTATCTTTTTTGAAATGAGATTCAGATCAATAGATATTTTTAAATCACTGACTTATCTGTCATTTTAAGGAGTCAGCACATTGTTTTATATGAAAACCAAGGTCAAGACCCAGAAAACTGATTTATACCATCAAGCAAACCTTTGTTCTCTTTCCAGTTTCAGGTTCTTACAAAGGAAACTAAGGGAGGACACTTGAAATAAAGCAGCACTGTTTACACTTCTGAGAACAGAATTTTTATTTTATTTTAGATAAAAACCTAGAGACCACAATAATTTTGATTTCCCTGGCATTTCTTACCTTTATTACTAGAAAGACATCTTGGGATGGGTAGGTGATAGAAAAGATGGCAGATCTGGCCAGGGTGGAAATAGCAGCAGGGGGGACGTGAGGCCGAAGCATTCCCTTCATTTGCTCAGAGTTTAAATCAAAGTAGAAATTCTCTGAAATCTAAGGGAGAAATTGGGTAGTTTCAAGCATTAGTGATTTTTTTTTAATAAATTCTTCGTGAACAATTTAAAATTGTTTTAAAATACATGTTGAAAACTTCTCATTTCAAACCATGAATGAAAAGAAAAAAAAAGCCTTTTTGATTAAGGAATCCAGGCAGGACAGTGAGGAAGGGAATGGAGGAAACACCACAAACTACCCATAAAATTTCCTCCAGCTCCTCTAGGGTGTGTAGCTCCATCACAGGATTAGGAATTACCATTGTTAGCTGAATTGAAAACATCAAAATATAAAAATAGAAATGGAAAGGGAAAAGGGGAAAGAAAGGAAAAAAGGAAAAGGGGAAAAGGGGAAAGGAAGGAAAAGGGGAAAGGAGGGGAAAAAAGGAAAGGAGGGGAAAAAAGGAAAGGAGGGGAAAAAAGGAAAGGAGGGGAAAAAAGGAAAGGAGGGGAAAAAAGGAAAGGAGGGGAAAAAAGGAAAGGAGGGGAAAAAAGGAAAGGAGGGGAAAAAAGGAAAAGGGGAAAAAAGGAAAAGGGGAAAAAGACACCCCTTTAAAGACAGACACTGAGCTTTCTACCCTGGAACACCAAATCCTTGACTGCAAAGCTTCAGAGCCAAAAAAGATGTGAGCAGGTTACCAACACCAGAGGTCACTAAAGAACTTACTACATTAGAGCCAAAATAAAAAAAAGGAGTAATGAGATGATAAAATTGGCTTATGAAATGTGATTTAAATATTAAACAAAGTTCACATAATATTCTACATACTCTCATCTACATAACTTAAATCTCAATGCATTAAATTCAAGTCCTAAAGAGATAAATGTCAAAATGCATATTATTAACATTTTTCTCTCCACTACTGCTAATATCTTGAATAAGGAAAACTAAGAGACTCTTTAAATATTAAATACAGAACATAAATAGGCGAACAAATGTATTTTGCATTTCCTATAACTTAGATCTTGAAAAGATTCCTCACTTTTGTTTTGATTTTAGCAATTTCAGCACGTGTGACTTTCTTGTGCATTATTGAAGCGTTGCTTGGACCCATGCCATGCTGATTCACCAAAAAAGAGATTAAGAAAGTCATAAAAACCTAATCTAAATAAAAGGTTTCAGTTACCTAAGTTCTCTCTGGGGAAGGGACTTTTGAAAGCCAAAATCAGAATATATATATATATATATATATGTGTGTATGTATTCTGATTTCAGGCACTCACATATTAGATAATATTTTTAAGAAATTAGTTATACCTAAACTGTTTTACCAAGAAGAACACACAAGATGGTTCATCAAATGCCTTCATCATTCTTTCAACCTCTGTGACACTGTCCTCTTAAAGCTCTGCCACCAGAATTAAATCCTCTATCTGTTTTTAAATTTCCTATTTCTGTTTTTAAATTTCAGTGGAAATGTCACACTCAATTAATTAAAAACTTACCTTCTTCTTTTCTTTAACATCATACAAAGCCAAACTTGCAAAAATGGGCTCAATTTCTATTTCAAATCTTGAAAGAAGGAAACACAGAATCAGTTGATTTGCATTTTGTCCGAAGGAATAACCAACCCCTGTTCCCAAATCCTGCTTGGGTGATGGGGACTGAGATGTCAAGAACAACTGAGCCAACCCAAGGGCTGCTCCTGCTCCAAAGGGATCTCATTTCCCAATTTCCACCCTCCCACCAGGACCATGCCAGAGCTCCCTGGACCTTCTAAAAGCCATTTTAACTCACTGAAAGCCAAGCAGAGCAGCCAAAAAGCTTTTTCAAAGGGTGGGGAACTGTTAATTGGGATAACTGGAGCACTCAGCTCCCTTGATTCCCTGGAGAAGCCAATTTCCTGTGCTGCCCAGGCTAAATGGCCACCTGCTCCTCTCAGCATTACTGGCCAGAGGGTTTCTGCCTCTGGACACTCAGGGACACCTATTTTGGCAATTTTCAACAGTTAACTATTGTCAGAAAATACCAAAAACTCCCTCAGGAAGGTGCCAGCTTTTCACAGTGACTGTTACCCAGTGTCTATGCAAATTCCAACACTCCCAACAAGAACACTGACCCACCAAACAGAGCTGAACTTATTGTTGGAACACCTGGGGAGTTAAAGTAATTTAAAAACATTCAAAACCTGTCCCTGCACCACAGGGAGCAGGGGTTGAAGTACCATACTTGTCTGCACAGCCTCACCACAAAATTCATACCCCATCCATGCTGTGATCTGCTCCAGAGAGCTCTAAGCTCCAGCCTGGAACTCCTTCTTCCAACAAGGACACCACCAAACAGGTGTTTTCTCCAGTTTTGCAACAAAGCTGAGATTAACCTGGAAATGACCCTGCTCAGGTCATCTGAGCTTTCTCCCCGAGGAAAATGTCCTTGTTTTGTGCCACTGAGATGGCACAATCTGGGATTACATCCCCGAGCACAGGCTCAGAGATTCCCAGGTACACAAGCAAACATGCAGCTGGGCAGATTTGTTATCAATTTGCAGTCAGCAAGAGATGCTTAAAGAGCAGAAAACATTAATTTCCAGCATCTAACTTATTTATGCTAAAGACAGCCTCCCTTTGGAGGGAAAGCTGCACTGCTACTGCATATTATGTTGTTCCAGTTCATAAAAGGCTGCAAAATCAGTTCATCTCTACGGCTATATTAGGTCCTGGAGTACTCTACGAGCAGGAGAAATGTCCCACACATATATCTCAGTTATGAGCAGCAACTGGAGCTCTCTAATAAGAAGGGTTGACCTAACTGAGGACACAGAAGATGAATACAGCAGTGTGGAAAATCAGTTTTGTACTTTATTTCTCCAAGGGAATAACAGTAAAATTTTACCTTGTGTTATTAGAGAAGAGTTATAGGCAATGAACCAGCTGCAGGTAACCCTATATTCAGGAGCTCCACTTCATTAAACTTGTTTAACAGGTTTCTATTCCTCCAGTTAATGCTTACTAAGTATATAAAGTCTTCACTCTTAAAGGGACACAGTCAAGGTTGTTGAGCCTAAACTTTGGCAAATTTTTGGTTGTCTTTATGCTTTTAAGGCTCGAGCATTTTGAAGCTTTAAATTTAATCTCAGATTTCCTGGTTAGGGAGGTGAACACCAGTGAGTGGCCAACCTGAGAGCCCTGGAGGAGTGTGGGGAAGCCTCGTGTCACATGCCAGTGACACAGAACAGGTAAAGCTGGAAAGCAACAGGGAGAAAAGCCGAGGGAGGAGGATATTTCCTGCCTCTTTCCTGCCTCATCACTCTGCAGGAAGTCTTGAAGATACAAGCGTGTAACTCAATTTTTATAAAATTAACTTCAAAGCTTATGACCAAACAATGCAATGACCCTTCCAGGGCAATAAACAAGGCAGTGGAGTTATTCTAGATGTAGCAGCAGATTTCAATTCTGAATTTCTGCAGCTGTCTGTTGGAGTGGTACTTACTTCAGGGACAAACACTTCACCAGGAGTCTTTGGCCAAAGTGTTCTTTGGGTACTTCAGGGACACTGAGTCTCTCTATGGGCTCCTCCTGGAATTAGAGACACAATCCCTGTACAAACCACCAGCAGAAATCAGGAGGCAAACACATCTATCACTTTTTTCTTTTAAGACACGGCACCAATTTAATCCGAGGCTTCCCAGCACGGTGCATTCATCAGCAGTTATAAATATGCTAAATTAAATCCCTTTAATGTTTCTGGGGATTGCATAACCAGAAGGGAAACCCAATCTTCAGAAAATAATATCTATGGGCAAGACAATATGCTGAAAAACACAAAATAGCTGCAGTTCTCATGCATGTTAAACACAGGTGATCTTAAATCCTTTAAATCCGTGGCAGACTGACAGCTTCCACATTCCCTATACCCTTCATTTTTTTAGTTTCACCCACATGCACATAAAAAATACCTCATCTGGTGCTGGGTGTAGTGCAAAAAGCTCCTTATGCCTGCTGGACTTCCTCTGGTCCTCATTGTGGTGGTCAATCTCCTCGTTTGGGGTTCTGTCCAGCAGGTTTGGGAGAAGGGCATCGGGCATGGAGTTCTTCAGGTCGAAGATGCTGCAGGCCCAGCTGCCCCGGGGAGTGTCGTCGATCGACATTGAGCGTCGCTTAAGGTCATCCTGAGAGCCAACAAATTAAAAGCAACTTGTAATGGGAAAAGGACTGCACTTTTAAAGCAGGACTATAAATTAGGTTTTATGTAGCGAGGTTTTAAAGGCACATTACTTGTTCATCCTGGTAGCTGTTGCCATCCGGAGCCTCGTCGGACTCGAAGATCTGTTTGGGGAGCCCTTTTTGCCTCTCCTTCTGCTTGTCCAAGGTGTTGGGGTTGAAGCCAGTTCCCAGCTTGTGGTATCTGCAAAGAGAGGATTTCAAACACGTTCTTAGCAGCCCTTTTGACCCCGACCCCAGAAGCAGCAGCCCGGAACAAAGCCAGCATTATCAGCCTGGGTGCTCCTGAGGCAGGAGCTGCTCTCTGCAAACACAATTTCCAGTCAGCTCCACTGGAGCTGGGGCATCATCCAACAGCCACTATTCCAACACTACAATGTGACTCTGTTCATCTATAAAGCCACTCTGGGTGATGTCAAAAGGAGGATTATCAAGGGCCAATTAAAGTCTTTGTAAAATGTGCCATTGTGATGCCAAGCTAAAAACAGGCCGGGAACACCAGGGCTTGAAGGCCAATGGTTCTGCTGGAGCAGGAACTGACTTGGAGCAGATAAAATGATTAACTGGAAAACCAAAACAGCAACTCAGGAAAATCCTGAGCACCTCTGAAGAACAACTTTCCAACCCTGAGTAAAAGAAGTGTCTTCATATACCATCTTTGTAAGGAAAGTGGGTCCCTCAGAGCTTTCCAGAGTAAGAGCTCCTACAAGTGAACAGTTTGTTTGCTGTGCTGACAGGAGCAGATCTCTTTGACTAACAAATTTTTGGGTGCCAAATGGCACCACATCTGTATTTACACACACACAGGGGTAGAGCCAGGGTCTCCCTGCAATACTCACTCCAAGTCAGTTCCTGGGATCTCATCTAGAATTAATTGTTCTTTCCATGCTCTGGTACTAAAGTTACTACAGAAATATGCCATAAGCTTGAAATCAGAATATGCTAGTGGGGTTTTTTTCAGGCCAGTGAATTTATTCACCTTTTCCAGTATCATCAAAGGAATTACTGAATGGGTGGATTTCCCTGGCTCAAAAACATTTTGGTTACAAAAAACTGGAGGCAGAGAGGGACATAAATATTATTTCCCCTGGGGTGGGCTAGAAAAGGATGGAATGTCACAAGTCAATTCAGCACTTCTTCCAAGAGCTGGGGTTTGTGCCCCTGGAGCTAGCCAGAGGATTTGGAACCATCAAATGGGATGGATTAAGATGAAATTGCTGGCATCCTTACTTGAAAAACAATTCAGTCCTTCCCAGCAGAGCTTTTGGGTTCTTCCCGTGCTCCAGCAGTAACTCTTCAATTTCTACCCAGTGCACTGCCATGATTTTATGCAAGCAGAAAGTGCTATGACTCTCAGAGGACAAAACCCCACCAAATAAACCTCATCAGGGCAGGAATCATGGCCAGGAATTCCAGGTACCAGTGAAAGCCACTGAGAAACCAGGAATGGGTCACACTGTCCTGTGGTGTATCCAAGACTCTGCTGCCAAGGCTGGGAGTTAATAAAACATCTCCCTCCCTCTTGGGTTCCTTTCTGGGTGGGTTTTTTTTTTTTGGTATGAGATTACAAAACACTTTTTTATTAGGTCACGTTAGCAGTGCCAAGCATATCCTGAGCATCCCTTGAAAGTGGCTCTCAGGACAACATTAAAGCAGTGAATTGTGGCAACTGCCACAAGGGCAGAGCTGGAGCTGCAGCCAAGTCATTTGTAGGTGATGCACATCACATGGATCACTCACTCCTTGACAGCAGCTCTTGAAGTCATCAGACTTGCAATCATCCGAGAGAGCCTGTGCTCCTAAAGCCTCCCAGAACCCTTCCTGCTAATTTGCATGGAATAATCAATGCATGCCCATCCTCTGAACTGTTAACTCATTAGGTAAATGTTGTGATGGTTCAAATATTAACAATTATTTGTTTGAATGATGTACTTTCCCCGAGTCTCTCAGGGAACCAGTGGAAGCTGCAGAGGGCACCTTGTCTACCAGATGGTTGTGGCTGCAAGTAAAGTGTACATCACTGCAAAATTCATGCAACTTGTCTCTAAAAAGAACTAAAACCAGATGGAACAAAGAAAGAAACAAATGCTGAAAGTAATTTTACTTGTCCACACTCTCTAATTGCTCTACCATGGTAAAGGAGCAACTGTGGACTGAAACGGCCTAGATTTTCCAAAATGCCCCAAGGGGTTTTGATGTCCAAGATCCAATTTTCCAAACACAAAGCATCATTTCAGCTGAGCCAGGCAGCTAAAAGCCAGAGTCCATGGAATCAGCAGCCAGGACAATATTTTTGAGCCTTCTTATAGCACTTGGCCAAAGTTTAAATAAACTTAAGGTGACAAACACCATAGGGGACTCACTTTCTGTTCACGATTGCCCAGTCCTCCGTGTAACTCCTGACACAGTCCCTCACGTGAGGGTCCATCTCACTGTTAAAAGAATAAAAAAAACAAAGATCACAGAGATGATGACGATTTCCTAAACACACATCTAATTCCCTGGAGCATCACTGATGCCTTAAGTTTTAGCTTTCGTGGTTTTCAGGTTCTGTGCTGCCCAGGGGTGCAGCTCTGAGCTCACAGTCAGTGTCACTCAGCTCTCTGCACACAGCAGGGACACAAAACAAATCCTTGTCCTGCTGCACACCAAGGACAACTTTCAGCCCAAAAGCACAAACAAGGGTGGCTGGAGGGAGGAACAAGAAGGATGGGATCTCACAACCTGAAGCTGTAATTGGACAATTAAACCCCAATATGCACATGGACCAAAACTTATAAAAGTGTGAGATCTCATGACCAGTCTTCCATTTTGTGATCATTTTGGGTCCATTTTGTGACCATTTGGGGTCCACCTTGGGTGTAACCTTGGTCAGGCTCTTGTCCTGCCCAAGCTGTAACCTAGATGCCTCTCAATAAACACCAACTGTATTCTTTAGCTCTGTCCAGTCTCTGTTTGAGGTCAGCCTTCCCAAGGCTGCTGCTGTCCTACCTCTCCTCGGGCACGGCCGACACGAGCGTCCGGCACTCGCGGGGGGTGTAAACCACCTCGATGTCATCTGGGGGAAACTCCAGCAGGTCCCGCAGAGGCCCCGACTCCACGGCCAGAGGGTGGCTGCTGAGATAATCCTCCAGGTCCACAGGGTCCACAGTTTCTGTGAGAGGCACCTGGGAACACACAAACCACCACACATGGCCTTAAACCGAGGTGAGCGACCAAAGGAAAATCACACGAGCATTTTCTGCTCTCTTTTTTAAACCAGTTCCTCTGCCTCGGTGAGGGCTTTGATGCAACATCAGGTGATTAACCCCAGTGGTGTTAACCTCAGCTAACACACATCACAGAGCTGTTTCTCTGTCTTATCTTTTATCTGATGTTCCTCTGCACATTTCTCTGGTGCGTGTACCATCACCACCTAAAAAACACAGCTAGAGCCATTAAAGGTTACATCTAGTTTCGAGTAATATAACAAAAGGAAACATAGCACTTTATTTCCCATGTATCTGAGCCTGGATTTGTTTTTTGCCAGGCTCTGATCACAAAGGGAACCTTGATCCTGATCCAAGATGCAGGAACCCTTCCTCCCTCAGGCACGGCCCCCAGGCAGAACCCAGAGCAAGGCCTGATTTACCAGGAACTCAGGCAGCCACACAGCTCTGAGGACTAACATTATTTTGAATTAAACCACCTCTCTGGGGAACACAAAACACAATGTTCACCTACCACAGGTACAAGTTTAACCACCTCTTCTCCCTGATATTAGAGCCTTTAGTGCCACAATGACTCTGCCCACGCCAGGAAGGGACACTGCCCTCAATAAAATGGATGCTTAAAAATCATCTTTACTGGGCACAAAGCCTTTACCTGAAGCACAAGGAATGACTGAAAATGTGCAGGGAAACAGCAGATTTCACTGGCAGTGCTGATCTCACCATCCTGAGCTATTTTTAGATACATCAGAAGAAAATTTGCATAAACTGGATACGTACTCACATTGCATAACTTGTATTTTTACATATTCCATTATATAAACACATATAAATATTCTGATATGAGATCATTATGCTATGAGGCTATACATGAACATAGACATTAAGAAAATGAAACACTAAAGAGCAAGTTTTGAGGAAGCTGTCTCTACAGCAACTGACATATTTCCTAGAATTCCCTGGCACGTGCCAGTGAGGCTGAGTGTTTTAACAAGAGTCACAAAAACACATCCAAATTCAGCAGTTTTCTCTACTAACTTCCCCTTTCCTGTCATCCAGACGATTTCTGTGGGACAAGGAACTATCCTTTAGCTTGTGTTGGAGATGACTTTAAAAAGAACACTCAGTACTTCAGTTTTAAATGTGCTTCTCGAAAATATTGCTAAACAAAGCCCAAATTCCAGTTTTAAAACTATTGCCAACAAGCTATGAAATGAATCAACTTTTTGTTCAAGGAAAAAGACAGCTAACACAGAGGGTACTGAAAGAATCTCCCTACCACAACCAACTTTAATGAATACTGCAATTTTCTTAGAAGGCAAATCCTTCAGCAGGGAACCAGCGTGACTCCAAGGAAGTCAGCAGAGTTGGACCAGATGACTTTTTGCCAGATAAAAATCAGGGTCATCAAAAAAATATGTGATGGCTAGAAATGTAGTATTTGATTCTACAATTTAGGTAAAATAAACAAATTATTTTTGTGTAAAGAAATATCAAAGGAATCATACAAAGGTTGGAAGGGACTTTAAAATCAGCTTATTTCAAACCTCTGCCACTGGTTTTCACATCAACACCTCTCACAAGAAGATGATGATCATCTCTTTAACCCCATAACCTTTTCCCCTCTTCTAATGCTGAACTCTTGAAATGGACTCAAAGTCTGTGATTTTGGAGAACTTTTGGAAACACAAACCAGACACTTTTCACTGTTTTCATCGCTGCAATGCTCGCCACGAGCAGAACCTGTCACTGCTCCTTCCCACACCACAGCTGAGATGTCACCACCTCACCCTGCTCTTTACAAACAGGCAGACCAGCTCCATTTGGCACAAGATCCCTGACAAATGTCACTGAGGGGTGACAGCTTTTCCTTCAGGAGTTGCTACAAATGCTTGTTTGTTTCCAAGCACTGCAAACCTCCAATGCTGCTCTGTGTCAAATCACCCCTTCCACTGACAAACCTCAGAACCAAAGAGGAGGAACCACCCAGCAATGGAGACTCCTTGCAAATGAAGATAAAAGTCACAAACTCACTGAGCAAAAAGCTCCAGGAGCAGGGGGTGTCCAGAGGTGCTGGGAAAAGAACCCCCTCCCATCCTCCTGTGGTCAGAGCCCCATCCATGCAGTGATGCTGCTCCTTGCTGGGCACTGACAGCACCTCCCAGAGGGGTAAGGAAGCCTCACAGGATGAATTAAGGCTGCTTAGCTGACCCTGTTTTTAAGTCCTAACATTTTAAGACTTAGTTTTACTCCTCTTTCTGACCTGGCAGCTCCAAAGCTGAGGGATCTTCCAAAAGTGAGCTGCTCGTGCAAGTGTTTTAATCTGCTCAAACTCCTTTACCTGTGATTCTCTGACACACAGGAATCTATCCCTCATCCCTTCCAATCTTTCCACTCCACTCAACCTGATAAACAAAATTACAAAAAAAAAGAGGAAAAACCTCTGCATTAATACAGAGTTCACAGGGACAGGCAGGACCAAGGGTGTGAGGATGTCACAGCCCAGAGCACACCACGTCCCCTCATCCCTGATATTTCATATCTCAAATTCCCCTCATCCAGCAGGAGCATTGTGATGTGTTGGACAGGAGATGAATGAAGTGGCCATGCCAAATAAAAATCACTCAATCCAGGAAGGCAGGCAGTGCTCAGAGGCTCTCCAGGGGTTTCCAAGCCCTTCACACATTTCAGGATTAGGCCCAAGGTTGCACTTCACAATTTTCCAGTTTGTCTCTTCGGGTAACTCTTGTACCATGAAGATGTAAACAAACACAGAAGTCAAAGCCAGAGGCCTGTGTCAGACTCACCATCTGTGCAGCCAGAAATACTGTCTAGCACCTGAGTAAACAGGCCAAACATAAATTCATGGCTATGGAGAGGAACTACTTGGTGTCAGACTATTGGCAGACAAAAGGCAAGAACATTATTTTAGGCTTCAGATATTTGTGGGGGAAGAAGTGATGAAAGAGGAGGAGGAGGAAGAAAGAAGGATGAATAAATGCACCCAAAAGGAAAATGAACCTAAAAGATTCCCTACGAGCCAAAAGTCCCCATGTGTGAACAGAACAAGAGCTCCTCTCAAGGCTCTTGCTGTTTAAAATTTCCCCTGTCCTGCTTCATGCCCCAAAGGTGTGGATGGGGACAAGGACACACAAAATACCAAGGGGATGTTCCTGTGTTACTTGGGCAAAGCACCAGTCACCTGAAATTGCCACACAGAGCCATCAGGTGAAACGTGCCCACTGGAGGAGTCAGACAAGCTTGGATAAAGACCAGGTTACCCAACCCCATCATCCCAATCGACCTCACTGCTGCTGGAGGAGCAGAACCTGCTTTGTTATCTCTGTTCTCTCACCTCCAGCCCAGCTGACCTGCTGTGGCACCAGGAAAAACAAGAGACATCCAACAGCTGATTGCCCTGGCCTGCAGGAGTGAGACACTGTGGTACAGCTGATCTCAACCCTCAGAGAATTGCCAGTCCCTGCAGTCAGCTGCACATGGAAAGGTTTGAAATCTGCTGCAGCAGGAGGGGACAACAGCTGAGGAGGATAAAGCTGTGTTCTCCCACAGCCCTGCTTGCTGGCAGGCTGCAGACACAGCCATCTTCAGTGCAATCTTCACCCTGCTCCCAGGAAAAGCCTTCTCCATTCCTCCTGGTAACTCCAAGAAAACAACAGTAGGTGTCTCCTTCACAAAACACAGCCAGTTCTTCTTCACTGGACTTCCAAAGGCAGAAGGACAACTCCAGTCAAGTGTTTGGAAACACACAGACCACCCACCAACTGGCTAATCACAGAATCCCAGAGTGGTTTTGCAGGAAAGGACCTTAAAGTTCCTCCTCTTTCAACCCTGACACCTTCCACTACCCCAGGTTGCTCCAACCTGGCCTTGGACACTGCCAGGGATCCAGGGGCAGCCACAGCTGCTCTGGGCACCCTGTGCCAGGGCCTCAGTAGCCTCACAGGGAGGAATTTCTTAACATCTAATCTGAATTTCTCCTCTTTTAGTTTGAAACCATCCTCCCTATCACTGTCTGCCTCTGTAAGAAGTCACTCTCCTTGTTTTCTTCAAGCCCCCTTTAAGTATTGAAAGGCTTCAATGTAGTCTCCCCTAAAAAACCTAACAGGGAATACTGAAGTAAGAAATCCTTGCCAGGGGTCCATTTCTGTTGAGTTTATTAAGACCCTCCAGAAATCAAAGTCTGCAAGAGCCCTGGGCATCTTCCCCACCAGGACCATAGAATAATGTAAATTAACAGCAAATACATGCTAAAAATATGCAAAGAAAAGCTGCTCCCAGAATTGCTGCTCTTTTAAATACTCTTTGATTTTGTGTAGGCTGTAATTACAGATGAAATTCTGGACAATTCCCTAACATGGTTTTCACTCAGTCTTTATCCCAAGATCAGGCACCACCACCTCACTCATGGCAAGCACTGTTCTGGTGCCATTAAAATCTACAGGAGGACAATGTGGGGAGAAAGGGCAGCTCAGGATGAGTAAGAGGGGCATAACCTGCTCCCTGCCAGCATAAACACTGTGTTTATCACAGCACTGATAAACTGAAAGCACAGAAGAAATCAAACACGACTCCCTCTCTGAGAGTCAATTACCCCAGTCAAACCCCTCACTTGGAAATAAAAATTCTGCATGTCCTTAACCTGACCACAGACGTGTTCAATCAGTTAACTCAGACAGCAGCCTTGATTTGCCTTCTCTAACCCATTTAACAGGCAGTTTCCAGAGGTGCACCTGTGTTGCTGCAGGTCTGGCTCTCAGCACTTGCAGGACAAACCCTTATTTCAAAGGTTTACAGCTCTCCTGAGATGGGGACACTCAAGCTTTCTTCTTTAAGGTTGTGTTATTCTTCACTGTTACATCCCCTTAAAAGCTGGAAAATAAAACTGCATTCCCTATCGACTTTGCCCTTCTCCAGACAGCAAACATTGTATTTTGGTGGAGTTTTAGTGCACATGCCTCTCTCCTATTTATTTCCTCCTTTTGAGCACCCACCTGCATCATCATCATCACTTACAAAAGCACCTGCACAAATCTGCAGGAGCCTCGGGGAGGGGATGTGGCACCACTCCATGGAGGGTAACACAAACCTTCACTCACCTTAGCCAAGCATCCCAAAGGGATAACAAAGGGAACAAAGGGATAATGTGCAGGGAAAGCTGCAAAGCTCACACAAGGAAACAAAAATACAATGCAGAGGTCAGGCTTGTACAAGACCTGCACCTGTTCAAGTACCTGAAGACTCAAGATCTGCTCTCCTGGGCACTGCACAGCAGCTCAGTGACAGCTAGGGCAGGAAAAGGGACAATGATTATCTCCATCTCACAGGGACTGACTGAAGCACAGTGCCCTGATGTGCACAGGTTTGCCTGGAGGACTTTAGCCCATCCCTAAACAAACTGCTGGGCTCAGGGGATGTTTGCCCAACTCGCACGTGCTGTGGGTCTCGTGGGACACACTGCAAGTGACACACTCAAATCCCTGCTATGATTCTGCAGTATGACAGCACAGCCATGGAAAAACAACATTCCCTCCCACTTCCTTCTCCCTCCCTCACCTCTGCCCTCCCAGGATGCCCAATCTCACAGCACTGAGAGGTTATGACATGACAGCTTGGCAGGATGCATCTGGCACAACAAGGATCTGAATCCAAGCTGCTGTGTGGCCCAATCCAAGCCCAATTTCCCTTTTAGCTCAAATAAGATGTATCATTCCCAAGGGCAGAGCCCCAGCCCCTGTGAGGATCCCAGTACAATTGAGGGCTCTGTAAAAATGACAATGGCAAAGTGTGGAAGGTTGTATCTCCTGTGTGGGAGTAAAACTCCCTGTAAGGATCTGATAAGGGACCTTGGAAAATTAACCTTGCAGAGAGTTCCTCATCACAGGGAGGATCCTGACTGCTACTTTTACTTGGCAGCTAAAGCACTTCTTCAAAATCAGGGTGGTATTTCTTGCCGATTTTGAAATCAGGACAAAGTTCCATCTTAACTTCAATACCTCCTTAAATATTAAGCCATTTATAACGTGCTAAAACTGCAACAGATTGTGCCAAAGCTCCAAATTCTAAATTAATACCAACTTCCCACCCACTGCCTTCCCTGGGCAAAATCTTGGAAGGACAGAAGCAGCAGATTAACATTTCAAAGCTGAGCCCCAGCCTTTCCTCAGCTATCTCTGGGTCTCCAGGGCAAACAGGCACTTCCCTTGGTGAGCAGTCAGGAATGCAGATGGCCTGTGCTTGCTGTGGCAAAATCCTGTCACCCTTAAAGGGATGCTGGTATCTCAGGGAACAGGAGTCAAATCTGATGTACTGGAAGGACTCAGAATAAATCTGAGAACGTAATATGATAAAAAAAAAAGAGTACAATTTGCAGGCAGGTTAAAGAAGGTAACAGTTTAAAGAAATAAGCTTGCTAAACAGAGGCATCAGATCTATTTTTAAGTGTGAACTACAGGCAAGTCACTCTAAGAGGTTTTGAAACATGAGCAGCGTAATATTAACCACTGACAACAGTCAAGTAATGAAAAAACATGTTTTACTTGCAAAAATGACATTTTCTTTCAACTAAGCACTCCAAAAATAATCCAAACTGATCCAAATTCAAAGACTCACATATTTGTCTGCTGCCATCCCTGCATTTCAGAAAACCCATGCTCCTGATGCCTGGTGAGCCCAGAGAACTGCTGCATTTCATTTTTTGGCTGCATTTACAACATGTGGAATTATTCAAATGAACCAAGGAGATTCCTAGGCAATCTCTGCTTTCCATCAACCACAGGCAGCTCCCAAACCTCACTGAGGATGACACCTCCCCAGCCACAAGTGCAGTCATTACCTCCCCACTGCCTCTGGAATGCAGCTCCCTATCTCCTGCTCTGCCTCTTATTCCTTCTTTTGTATGATGTTCTGTGAGATGTCATTAGCACAGAGAGCAGCTGATGAAAGCTCTTTATTTCTAAATTGCAAACATGCCCCCAAAATGGCTGTAAGCATTCCCTGTGTCTGAAGTCTCCATTTTTGAAATCTGAAAACATTCAGTTTGAAGATCTGGATTCTGTGAGATCTGCAGTGTGTATCAAATTCTATCACAATGCTTGAGTTAGAAAAACCTTCTAATGAAAGGAAATGGATTCCCCATCCCTGGAAGTGTCCAAGGCCAGGTTGGACAGGGTTTGGAGCAATCTGGGATAGTGAAAGATGTCCCTGCCCCTGGCAAGGGGTCAGGATGAACTTCAAGGTCCTTCCAACCCAAACCAGTCTGGGATTCTGTGAAATAATTACAAATATTCCTACCTAAAGAAGGATCCTACACGTAACAAGTAACAGCCAGTCCCAAAACCAGTGAGATGCTTTATGTACAAATACTGCCAGGTTATTTGCTGTGATAACTGGTTGCTAATGCAGGAAGCCATTTGGGTATAGAAATATTAATATTAATCAGAGATTAATTAGTTATCTGGGAATACTAAAGCAATTTCTTTACCAAGCCTAGAAAGACACGAGTTGTGCCTCCAAGGATGGGTAAGAAGACAAGATCTTTGATGACTAAGGATTGTGTAATTTCACCAAGAGTATTTGGAGAACACAAAGACTTTGATACACGAAATGCAAGTGCTGAGACTCATCTCGAAGAGTTTCACTCTGATAAATTGTGACAAAACTGAAAGCACAAACTGAGACAGCAACAGAGAAATGAAAAAGCCAGACAGTTTGAACAGAGACTGCAGAAAAATCACAGATCCCCCACTTCTGGCAGAAATGTTACATCAGGTCAGTAGAGACTGACCCCTCCAGACCCTTGAGGCTCACACAGGCAGACCCTGGTGGCTCTGATCCCTGCCAACCACAGACATGCTCTCCTGAGTGGGAAACATTTGGCACAGGCACCTCTTTCCAGGGAAACATTTGGCAATAGCACCTCTTTCCCCTGTTTCCCAGGGAACAATTTATGCCCTGCATGGATGGATGAACCAAGGGACACTCGAGGGGTGTTCAGTGGCCTGGGACACTCCCAGGGATGGGGCAGCCTTAGGGCAGCCTGTGCCAGGGCCTCTTCACCCTCTGAGCGAAGAAATTCTCCTAACATCAAACCTCTGATAAATTGGGAATGTGGCACATTCCACAGGGAATGGCAGTGGGAAGCCATTCCCTGTGTCCTGCCCCTCCAGGCCTTGTCCCCCAGTCCCTCTCCAGCTCTCCTGGAGCCTCTTTGGGCACTGGAAGGGGCTCTGAGCTCTCCCTGCAGCTTCTCCTCTCCAGGTGAGCACCCCCAGCTCTCCCAGCCTGTTTATTAACAATTACTTGGTATTGTTAATAACTAAATTATCATTTAGTTATGAGTATTTATCCCTGCTAACACATGAACTGTCTAAATTATTGCAGACTCAGCAACTTCCAGTGGACACCAGACTCACCTGAACAGATAAAACACTCCTGACCTTTGCCACAGGGCTCACTGCTGCCTTTAGCCATAGAATGGGAGCAGCTTTCATGTCCTGCAGCAGAGCAGAGTGAACTTGAGCAGTCCCCGAGGGGAGGAGGCAGGGCAGAGGATGAGGATGCCTCTCCCATCCTCCCCTGCCTGATGAGGACAGACCACTCAGCCAGGCAGGGCAAAACTTGCAGGAAATACAAATAATGGGAGGCACCATTCAGCCTTCATCAGCCCTGAGCCAGCAGAAAGACTTGGCTCGTTCTCCTTTTCAATTTTTGGTGATAAAATTACTTGGCTCTGAACACTCCAAAACGCCCTTTTCAGTGCCACACAGGACACTTTGCTGTGCTTCCCATTCATTTGCACAAATCACCTTTTCTTCTTCTCTTAAATTAGGTTAAAATAAACAATGGAAATATACAAAGGAACCTATATTCTCTTATTGTATAATTAGATGCTATCTTTGAATACATGGCCAAAAAGTCTGACATCCAATAAATCCAAGACAAAGCCTCAATTAGCCCAGATAATGCCCATAAAGCCAGCAGTGCTTTACAAAGATATGGAAATGTCAGCACCTTCATTTTATAGGAGAAAATGAGAGCAGACGTGGTCAGATCATATCACATCCAAGAATCCAGACCCCTTTATTCCCAGACTAATTAGTATCTCTTATAACTGTTTTCCTTTACATACTAACAATCATCTCTGCTGTACCATACATCAACAGGCAGGAAATATTACCCCAAATCCCTTGGAAAAAGCTGTGATTTTTTTATAAAACAACTGAATGTACATTCACTCTCCTTATTTCCAAGTTTAGTAAAACGCTGCTCTTCTAATTAAATCACAGAATCATTAAGGTTGGCAAAGTCCTCCAAGATCATCCATGCCCAAACTTTGACTGAACACCATCTTGTCAACCAGAGCATTGCACTAACTGCTATGTCCAACCATTAAAATATATCTCTAAAGATGTAAAGAAATAGAAAAAAGAGACTTAAGAAGATTTTTAGAAATCAAGAGAACTTTTTCTTGGGAAAAAAAAAAAATCAAGGTTTGGACAACAACCAAAAAACATTTCAATTATTATCCTTGGCACTCAAAAATGGAAAAAAACGTCCAAGATTTTATAAGTCTTTATCTACTTTAAGCAGACAGAGTTAACTGAGCACAAGGAGCTGCCCCAAAGAAAAAAACAAACTTGGGAAGAAAAGAAAGTGGTTAGTCAGGAGGGATTACAATGGCCCATAGTAAACAGTCTGGTTCATCAAACAAACACAGCAAATTCCCCATGCTGCAAGATGCTGGGGAATTCTCCCAGAGGAAGTGCAGGCTCTCTGCTTTCACCCAGTGGGGTTGGGGTTGAGCAGCACCAACTCCCAGCAGGGAATGCTGAACCTCTGGAGGCACCCAAGGTGAGCACAGCCCATGGATTCCAACCCAGAGCACACCCAGCAAGGTGCAAAAGCACACTCCATTCACCAGTGGGCTTGGAAAGACCTCCAAAAATAACTTCAAAAAAATAAACCCTCCTTCATGGAACTCTCACAGCTCCTATTTCCCAATAACAAACTGTCAGTGCCTTCTGTTGTGGGTTGCAAAAATAAAAAAGCTCAGAGCTGCAGAGACTGCATCCTGCCAGGAGCCCCAGCCTGGCACACTGGGTCACACAGGAAAAACCTCTGAGGGCCTTGGACCTGTGGCTGGGGTTTGAGGAATGTGCCATTAAAATCAGCTGCTCCTAAAGTAGCAGAGGGGTGGAGGCTGACAATAATAAACTCATCTGAAAGCAGTGTCTTCTCCCCAGCTTTACCAGATACCAAATTAGAAACAGTTCTGGCAGCATTTTGTCTGCTGCCTGTGAGGCAAAAGGGAAGAGACTTGCTAAAATTCAGCTGGCAGGTTTTTGCATCTATCCCAGGTTCAACCACGGGCAAGTCTGGTGGAGTGAAGAACATCCCTGCACTGGCCTCAGCTGACATGAAATAAAAGGCCCAAGCAAACATGGTGCTGCAGCCTCTTCATTCACAAAAACTCAATTTCTCCATAAAAATATTCCCTCAGATAAGACTCTCAGACAAATTATCACAAGCAGCTGCTGTTGGCATCAGAGAATCAGTGCTGACCTTTTCTGGACCAGAATTCTCACCACAGAGAGCAAAATGGGCATGAGAGACCACAACTGCACCATCACTGGAGTCACAGAATCATGGAATATCCTGAGCTGGAAGGGACATACAGGGATCATCCAGCCCAGCACAGGACAACCCCAACAATCCCACCCTGTGCCTGTGAGCATTGGCCAAATAATTCTTGAACTCTGACAGGCTGGAGCCCCTCAATCCCAACCAGCTGCCATTGTGGAGATACTGAAACTCAATCACACAACATTTTAGCAGGAATTTCCTACTCACTCCCACACTACATGCCCTACTTTAGGCTTTTAAACCAGTGTGGCTACACAGGACTAAACTTCTCCAGAGCAAACACAGCTTCACACAGCGATGCTTTCCCTCTGCATAATGCTGATTATCAAACCAGGCCAGGCAGGCACAGCAGATCCTGACAGATGCCTCGGGGAGAGAAATTAACCCAAAATTCAGACAAGCAAACCTCTGTCGTATTTTGCAGCCTCAGGATACAGACTCATGACTTAACTAAATAGACTTTTCCTGCAGACTATCTCCTACAAACCATCGCCCCGTGTTAATCAGGCTTCTGCAGAGCATCTCTGCTCAGCACCCAATCCAATGTGACAAACTGGGAGCTTATCACAGCAGCCATCACACGATGCAGTTTGATAGGAAAAGCTCAGAGCCTGCTTCCAGCCAGCATGACCTTTTCCAGCATTTTTATAGATTCTTGCATGTATTTACTAGCAAACACCAGGGCAACAGGATAATGAAAGCTGCTGATAATACCATGACAAACAAGTCTGATCCTGTATCAAAAATTTCATGTGATGATCAACAGGACTGATGCTTTGAGCATGAGCAATCAGTTGGTGGCTGAATGGAAAAACCTTAGGAATAGGTGGAAAAAGTGGAAGAGACAATTCAGAGTGAAAGGAGGTGATACAAGGAAAAACTGATCAAAAACATGGCTGGGTAAGGAGCAGCCTGGAGAGGTTCACAGGAGACATCTCACTTTATGAGAGAAGAAAGATAAATCAGCCAACTCCTTCCAAAATGAAGCCACAGGTGAGACAAGGGAGGCCCTGCAGTTCCTGGGATGGATATCCAATGGCAGTGCACTCCACAGCTGTCCAGTGCTGCAGGGAAGTGGAGTCAATGACACTGAGTGCTCCACACACCAGCTAATAGCAGGGGACCCTCCCTGTTCTAATGCTGGATTATGCAAAAGACCATCCAGAACTGCCAAGTCAGGGCTTTGCATTATCCCTGCACAGCCCAGCAGAGCCACTGAGATGAGGCATTGGCCTGGGCAGCAGCTTTCATTAACCCTTCTCTCATTAACCCTCCTCCCTGCTCAGTCCCCAGCACGCTGGGCTGACACATCAGCCTTCTGCTGTCCCTGTGCTCCTGGGAAATGCCAGGAATTCCAGCCCTCCTCCATCCCCAGTGCCTCTGGCACAGCCAGATCTCCTCAGAGATGGAGTTTGTGCCTGCAGTGAAGTCACTGCTCTGAGGTCAGCCTGGAGATCCCTTCTCAGCTCTGAGGACACCTTTGTGCTCCACAGGAGGAAGCTTTAACAGGTTACACTGGGCATGAAGCACAGGGAATTCCCATGAACTCATTCCCACAATCCCAGGAACTGAGGAAACACTACAGGACCTCACTCCAAAGAGAAGAACTCTGGTAAACTCACAACACTTGCACACTATCAAATCCAGGGCACATTTCCAGCCCTGCCTGACCTAACCACCCCTCTCTGAAGAAAACAAGATGCTCTAATATTTGTTTTCCAAGTTGACTGCAGCAAAAGGAACTGCTGTGACCTCAAGTGAGACCCCAAATCAAACATTTCCAGCCCGAAAAAGTTTGCTGAACTCTTGAAATGTTTACCACAATAAATCTGGAAGGTTACTGGCAGGCCATGCAAGAAAGTCTGACTTCAGAAAGGGTGATTGTGACAATACAGCTCTTCAAAGTGGGCTGTAACTTGTAAGTAAATAGACATTCCTGAGGAATAGCCACACTCAGCTTGCACAATAATATTTAAAATACTTCAGAAGAGGAGATGAGTTGCTGTGGTCCTACTCTCCAGAGTGACAAGGACAGGAAAACAGCAACCTGAAGTGCAGGAGCTTGCAAAGAGCTCTCCATGCAGAGAACCACACACACGTGGAATTTAATGCCCAATCCAGGCTGTTTGGGGATAAAACAACTAATATTTGGTCAAGAAAACTCCTTGTCCTACAGAGATTCTGCAGAAACACAGATTCCTAACCACACCAACCGATGTGCACCATAGAAATCCCCAAAAATCATGTGGGTTTTGCATGGAATTTTGTCCTTGGTGTTACCAGAGCCGCTGATATCAACAACCTGTCAGCAACATCAACAGCCTGTCAGCACTGCAGTTTCCTCCCAACAGGTAAAAGGACAGTGGCCAGCATCCTGGCATGACTTACAGAGGTGTGATGAGAGACGCTGCCTCCAATGTTGAGGTTCTTGAGGAGCTGTGGGGAGCCTCCATACTGCCCCGAGATCTGCTTCCTGACCTCGGCTGCCACGGTCCTGCAATGACACAGGGACAGGGTCACCACAGGGACAGGGTCACCACAGGGACAGGGTCACCACAGGGACAGGGTCACCTCTGAGAGGGACACATGGGCACAGAGCACACACACCTCCCTGTGCTGCTGGGCTGAAACCAGCACTGCTCACTGCAATCAGGGTGTCACAGCATGCTGGGAACACATCCTGTGTGATAAATCCCCAGGAATCACAAAGCTCTCACAAGGCTGCAGATACATGTTTTTAACAGCAATTAATTTTGGGGTTTTTTCCCCCATTTGTGAGCTGCTCTTCTGTGCATATTTGTGGCAATAAAATGCACGTGACCCCAAGTACAAATTAACTTGTTCCCAGTAGGCTCTTCCAGGGAAAGCTGCTCTCCAGAGTTCTCCTCTCACCCTTCAGCAGTTCCTGGTCACACAGCTGCTCCTGTACTCTGCATTTTCATCCCCCTGCCTATTTTTGGTGTTTGCAGTCACAGTCAGACAAAGGACCAGGAAATAAATGACTGGGTCAGAACAAAAAGGTGTTTCCCTTCCCATGTAGGAAAGGTAAAAGTGACAAGCAGAGGAAACACTGGCACAGAGCCTGGTGTCTCTGCCAGAGAGAAATTCCACCACTGGGTAATTTTCTCAGCAGGAATGGAAAGCACAGAGCAGCCCTTCCATGCCTGGAGGGTGAAGGCTGTGACCCTCCATGGATTTCCATTTTGGCTAAAGAGCCACATTGTCTCTGGTAAGGCTGAAAACACAACAGGTGGGTAAAGCCACCTGAAGGGGGAAGGAAAAGCACAACAGAGAGGGAAATGCTGATGGCCAGAGGCTGTCTAAATAAAGAGCCCCAGGTCCAGCCCCAGATCTCCATCCTGAAGCTGCAGCCCCTCTCAGCAGGGATAGCCAAGCCTCTGAGAAGGGTGGAAATGGTTTTGTGCCAAAGATAAACCACAACCCACATTCCTTCCAAAAAAAAAGCTGTGTAGCTGAAAAGCTGCTGAGTACCCCTGGCCTACAGGACCTCACCAACACAAATGCTCCTCTCGAGGAGTCAACACCCAATTTATCAGAGACAAACCCACCCCAAGTGTCATCCACCACATCACAGCACTGCAGGCAGCTCTGGCTCCCAGAGCAAACTCCCAGCTCCAAGGAGACACTGAGCAGCCCATAAGGCAGATGAAGAGGCTGCAAGGACAGAGGTGATTTTTTTTCTGCTGTATCAGTGATTTTTGAGCATCCGCATGGCTAAGAGACTCCTGATCTCACCAGGGGGACTGTGCTGCTTATCAGCACAGCACATGAGCTGCTAAAATCCTGCCAAGGAGATGGTTAAAGCTGTCCTGAGCTAAACCTGGACATCAGGATGGGCTCCTGGCTTTGGGATTGCTGGTGGGGGCACCTGGAGGCAACTGCTGTCAGTGGAAGAGATGAGAACTCTAAGAGGGAACTGCCTGGGACAACTGAGGCTACCATGGAGAGCAGATCTCTCCTCAGGCCAGAGGATGGACGTAAGAATAGCTGGAGAAAGCATTAATTTGTCTTTTTTAAAAAGCAGACTGCAGGAGGGAAAAAAAATAAAGTTTTATATATTTGGGCTGCAAGAAGTCATTTCCTTCGTGTTCCTTTATCCACAGGAGCTGATGCTTTCACTTCTGCAGGGTGGCTTCTGTCCTGCTGGGGACAGGGAACATCCAGGAAAAGCCATGTCCCTGCTCCCACCACGTGTGCACACACAGACACACGGGAGAGCAAATCACACATGCTGCTGGCTTTTGTAGGGAAATTTGGAATGGATTAAAACAGCTGCTTGGCATGGAAACCACACCATGGAGCTGTGGCTGAGGATGGAAAAGCTTGTCCCCAGGATGCAGAGAGGCTCTGCTTTAAACCAGGCTCTCACTCAGTTTTGTGTCACTCATGGTGAGGCACAGGTGGGAAAAATCAGAGCCCAGCACAAGAAAAACTCAAAACCTTCCCCATTTTCAAGAGGCATCATTTTCAGATGGAAAGTACAGCCAGAGGAGGGAACCTGAAGCACAGCTGTGCCTGGCTCCTCCTGAATCCATGGATCCTCAGGAACCTGAGGCAGCTCTGTGGTCCAGCAGGGGAAGGAATGTGGTGCCACAAAAGGGAGGCACTGACCAGCTGTGGTGCAGCTCCATTAATACCTCACTGGATTTTGAAAATTCCCCCAGAGCACGACCACAGCAAGTCAGAACTGAAGCTCCAATGGGTTTCACCAAGAAACCAGCATTTCTCTCAAGTCTGAAGCACTCCTGCCTCTCCAGCTTTCACAAGCACCCATGAAAACTCTTCCATGTGAAGGAAATGGACACTGCCTAAACCTCAGAACTCCTGAGTGGAGGCTGCAGGAGTTACTGCTGTCCATTCCAAGCGTGCAGTCCAATCCACAGCTCAGGCTGACTCCTTTCTGTTCCACTGCATTCACAGAGGTTTTGGACACCACCTCCCTACCAGAAAGCATCATGCCTCTGACACTTAGAAACCATCTCCTAATGTATCCTGATCTCCAGATGTATTTATGGGTAATCTACACCCCTTTGGGTTTGTGGCAGCATGATCAGGTTCAAGAGCCCTCTCCCACTCCTTTCTACCTGCCAGGTGTCCCCTTCCAGCCTTCAATCACCCAAGGGCTTCTCTGGAGTTGTTCCAGTTGGGAATGACACCTTTCAGCAGCTGTGCCTCATCCTGATCACTCACTCCAGAGAAGGAGCAGAACCAAATGAGCATTTCCACATTGAGAAAATATCTCAGCTGACTTCCTTTAGGGCTGCTCCCTCACTGTTTCCTCCCAGAGGTTCCCAGTTTCCCTAAAACAAATAACACCTGGGCTAGTGGAAGGTGTCCCTGACCACAGGATGAGCTTTAAGGTCCCTTCCAACCCAAACCATTCCATCACTCTATGAACACACTTGCCTTCTCCTCCTCCTCCATTCCTAAAGGCTGTTTGTCCATGAAAAACTGTTCATGACCAGCAGTTCATGTTACACTATAACCCTGAGCACTATTTCTAACCTAAAGCAATGCTGGCGTTACACCAAACTCCATCAAGAAAAAGGAAATATTCTCCAAATGTAAAAAAAAAATTAATTTGGTAGAGCTAAAGAGCTAAAGAGCCATTAAAGCTTTGATAATTAAAAGGACAAATAAAAAACTGCCTCTTTAATAACTTATCTAATATTCAACACGTAACCTGGGAACCTCAGACAAACATTCCAGCTAATTACAGCCCAAAGCCTCATGAATGGCTGTTTAAAGTACATCTTCCCCAGTCACTTCCTTTCTGACCTTCTTCACTGGTTAATTATTGTGTGTGCATGTGGTTCACACAGAAAAAGAAAAAAAAAATACAAAGAAAAGGGAAAAAAATTCCCCTTGGAACTGGCTCCTAAAGCAAAACAAAACTGGACATTCTCAAAGTACTCCGAGCTGCAAATAACAAAATGAAACCATTTGTTTGCACTCCCAGGGTTCTTTGCTACACACAAAAATCATTTCTGTTTCTATATGCCCTGTCTGGTCAAAACCAAAAATTGTTCCTTTTTTTTTAACATTTTTTTAGCTTAAGCAGCGAACTGGAAATATCAGTTCTTCTTTTTGCTTTCCCAGAAAAAAGATCTGCCTGGTGATGGCAAGCAAGGTTAGGAACTGTCCTGTTTCCCAGCAAAGGTGGGGTCAGGGTCAGCCTGGGGTGATGTGAGGAAGTCTCCCTTCTCCACTGGGAAAGGAGAAGGTAAATTGGTTCTCCCCATCCTGCTAATGACAGAACTGCTCCTCCTGCCCGTTCCTCACCCTGGGTGTCACGTGCAGGGGCTGCACACCCAGGGAGCCTCAGAGAAAGGAAAGCAGCCTGGCACAGCGAGGCAGCTGCAGCCCCAGCAAAGCTGCTTGTTCTGCCTCAGAGAGAGAAAACTGCATTTACACATCATTTACTTTTTCGAGTGAAAACATCACCCTCTGTTCAGCCAGCATGGGCTGGAGGCATCCATGCTCCTGCCTCACTGGGCTTGGATGTGAATTCCCCAAGCCCAGTGGCACTGGCTGTGTGTGTCACCTCTGCAGGGAGAGGACCCAGCCCTGTGTCCCAGAGCTCCAGCTGGGCTGTCCTGCCCGAAGCCCCATCCAGGTGTGAGTCACCACCCAGGGAAGCTCTGCTGCATCAGGGAACCTCCTCCAGGGATGCAGGGAGAGCTCTGGCCTGGAGCCACCCTGCCAGTTCAGCCCTGCACCCAGCCTTCCTCCTAAACCCCAGGTCCTGTTTCCTTCTGAGTGAACTGCTTCCCCTTGGAGTGAAATGGGTTTGATTTACAGCTGAGGAAATGCCCAGCCTGATCCTGACCGCTGCAGGCTGCGTGTGGGTTCTTAAATTAACACAGATGAGCAACAACATGTTCCCTTTTTCCTCACCATTGATTAAAAGAGAAAACATCACACAACGCTGCCTGTGGTGCTCTTCTGAGAATATCTGATTATTGAGGCTGAAACGTCACCCCTGGGCTGGCAGAGGAGGGAATGAGCTCCCAGGACACTTGACTGTGGAAATCACCACAGGACTGGATCCTGCAGGACAACAAAGTCACACCTCAAGACAAAAACACCCAGCCAAAGAAGGAAGCCTTGGCCAGAGAAGCAGCTCTGCAGCAGAGCCCTGGAGATGAAGTTTTGTCCCTGCCTTCTCCCTTGCTTTAAGCAGTCAGGGATTTTCTTGGGCTTCCCAAACCGCCGACTCCCACACGAGAAATCCACAGAGGCTGAACAGGGACAGGCAAAGGGATTTTTGGAGAGAATGGGAAAGGGATGCTCTGAAATTCCTGTTAAAAATCCTTTCAGTTATCTGTGACAGTGTTTTGACAATGCAAATGGCATCTGGATGTGGGAAGAGAATAAACTGTGATGAATATTCTGCTGTGACCACGTTTCTGGCCCGATTTGGTGCTCTGGGAGCCAGTGACAGCTCTGATATTGGTTTCAGTGGGTGCAGGTTTCACACCATCCCTCTTCACTCTAGGGCTGGGCAAAGGAGGCTGTCAGCTCCCCTGACACATCATTCAGGGAGTGTAAAAGGGCTCTAAATGAACATAAATGTAAATTTAGCCTTCCCAAGTCCCCTTTTACAGCACCCCATCAGTGTAAAGGGAGCTGCAGCAGAAATAAGATGCTCTGAATGTAGTGAACACAAGTGTCTTCCCCTCAATTCAAATCCATAAAGACAAGCTGTGATTACTCCAGGAATCCCATATAGTGTAAGAGCCCTGGGTGATGGGGAATTTCCAAGTCATTGAATGTCTGAGAGCAGGATCAGCCCCAGACAGCAGCACCTCATGGGGTTCCTGTTCACATGGAAGCACCTGGGAAGGGGCTGGAGCCACAAGGCAAAAACTGTTTTCTCTGGACTCCACTGACAGCTGGGCACAGGAAAACTTTTAAGTTCTCAGCAAAAGAATACAGAGCAGCTGTAAAAATCACACTGTGGGGTTTGTGTGAGGCTGACATGCACTGTCAGAGGGCAGGGCAGGTGTGCTGTTCCAAGTCACAGGGATCCTCCCTCCCTGTGGCAGCAGGAAAGGAAGATCAAAACTCTTTCCAAGCAAAGACACATCCATGGTGATGGTCTGACCCAAGAACAGCTCTGAATTCCCCAGATAATCCAGCCTCAGGATGGTCCAAGAGCACTGACAAGGCACTGAGGCAGGGGCTCACATGAAAGCCTACACGAGTTTATCCCTGTAATGGTTTTTGCTGTGTGAGGTTTAAAGGGGGAGCTTTGCTTTCTCTCTTTTTGAACTCTAAAAAGCCTGCACACCTTTTTCTCTGTCCCAGGAAACACTGGAGTGCTGGGATACAACACGCTCCAGTTACTGGGACATCCAAGGACTCAGAACTGACCCTTTTGGTGGAGGTTTCCACCTCCCATCTCTTTGCCAAGCAGCCCCATATCCAGAAAATGGACTGGGATAACACAACTGGAAATGTGCACCAGACACAGGTGGCACTGAAGTTCCTCTGCTCTCACACTGAGATGGAAGCAACAGCCTCAGTGCTGCTACAGAAGCACCATCTCTGCTTCTGTATGCTGCAAAAGGATGTGATCCACTACAGCTAAATAATTAAAAAAAAACCCTTCCAATACATTTCCAATTAAAAATTAGCAATTTCAGACAAGATCTCAGGGATTATTAAGCCACTATACTAAGTTTAACTCAGAGTTTCTTCTGATGGAGTCAAGAAGAATTACTAAGTACCCCTGATGGCCAAATTCTAATTTAAACCCATCCCACAAACAGGCAGCAGGACCTAATCATGAAGACAACTTGCAACATAGTCTTAAAAAGATATTTTAAAACTGCTGGGGCAATTATTGATACACTCTGCCCAATATTTAAAGATCTGGATGCAATGACCAGGCAAGGCACGGCACTGGCATCCTGCACATGCCCTTGAGGGGCACCACGGTGCCTGAAGAAAGCCCAGCAGGTAAATCTGAGCTGTGGGACACATCCCTGGGCTTTCCAAGAAACAGCTCAGCCCATCCCACGTTTGTTTTTCTACCTCTACTGTAACAAGCAGTTTAGAAACTTGCTAAAGGAATTTGTCTTGGTGGATGTGAATCCATTTGAAGCACACAGGCAAAGCAAGAGCAGCTTGGCTATTTCCTGTGAATAAGACAAATGCTATGTCTACCTCGATGAGTCAGCCAAACCGGAGGGCAGAGTGTGAAAATGTGAGGGATCTATTCTTCTTGAAACAATGGGACTGGGGAGGGCTTCCAGCACAGCCACCAGCACAGCTCTGAGACTTCCTTGCACTGCTTGCTCCAATCTCTCACCCCCTGAAATAGCAACACTGCCAGCAGCACGTTCTGTGCCAGCTGGAGAAGGGCAACAGCCCAGCCTGGGCATCCCCAGGTGCAACACTCTGCCCACAAGTTTTTGCCTTCACGTGCACTGCATGTGCAGGCCACGAACCCGGAACTTGAAATTCTCAGAACATGACACTACAACGTGGGAAACCCCACAGAAAACACAGCAATCTCACAAGTGCAAAACAAAGTTGGCGATGCAATGGCCCTGACCTCACTGCAAAGCACTTGGGTCCTTCTACAGGCACAGGTGAACCTGAACTGTTTAAGGACCACATCTCCCCACAAACACACTGAGAAACACCCAGAGTGGATCAGGTTAGCCCAAAAGGTGCACAGAGGTGGCACAGCTGTGCTACAACCCAGAGAACAAGGCAGGAACGCTGAGCACCACAGTGGTCACCCCAGGGCTCTCTTATTTAACTTCCTGCCAGGGCTGCACAACTCTGACTCCCACTGCTTGTCTCTCATGTGACCATTTCTATGACTACAATCAAGAAGCAGGAAAAACGGTCTGGCAGCAAATCCATCTCTCCCCATTCCTTGACCTGTCACATTAACCCCTGGCTGGTGCACATCAAAATGTGCAGAGAATCTGAAGAGAAGAGCAATGTTTTCACCTGTGTCCAGATCATGAGTGGGGTGGGACCGATGTCACTCCTCTACCTCCTACCCAGCCTTTTCTTTTGACCTTCTTTTTCTTTGTCCATGACCCTTCTCCATCACAGCTTCTCTAAATGCAACTATTTGTACCTACAGCTTCTCACTCAATGGCATGAAAACGAGACTCCTTTTGTGACTGTCACAGCCTCCTGAACAGCTCTGGCAGAACTGATGGTTCTCGTTTCCACCCCACTGCTGGTTACAGGTAGGAGAGGTCACCAAAGGCCACTGCAAACAGAAAAGCTGCTCCCACCTGGAACCACACGCCTAACGCGGAATGTCAATCCGCAGAAACCTGCTGTTGGCAGGTACATTTCTATAAATACTCCTTTTTAAAAAATAACCAAACTTTGAGAAGCCCAAGGATGCTCAGCACCGCCAGCCTCACGCAGCTCCGCACGTCCAAGGAGCGGTGCCACGGCGAACCAGCCCCGCTCACACACAAAAGGCAGGGAGGGAAGCGCTGCAAGGGAAGCTCTCTCTCCATTTTCCAGCCAGCAGGAGGTCGGCGCTCCCCTCCCAGGTGCGGGGCCGGGGCAGCGCCGGGAGGCGGCCGGGGCAGGGCCGGCTCCGGCAGGAAAGCGCCGAGCCGCCCATTGTGCGGCGGAGAGGGGCTGCACAAAGCGCCCGGCCGGCCTTTGTTCGCGGGAACGGAATTCCACGGCTCTTTTCCTCCTCTTTCTCCCTCCCCCGCTCCCCCCGCGGGAGCTCCCTCAGGGGAGCGGCCCCGCGCTCGGCGGCCGCCGCCGCGCCCGCTCCCGGCCCTGTGAGGCGGGCGGGGGTGGCCGCAGCCCCGCGGCCGCGCTGGGCGGACCCTGCCCGGCGCCCCCGGAGGCCGGCGGGGCGCGGGAGCCCGCGGGCCGCGCCGGGCCCGCTCGCCCCCGGGGCGCGGCAGCGGAGGAGCCCCCGCGGCCGGGCCCGCCCGCTCCCACGCGCGGTGCCGCTGCCGCCGCCGGCGCGGCCGCCCCCGGTACCTGCTGATCTTCTGGGCGAAGGCGCGGCGCTCGGCCATGGCCGCGCTGCGGGCTCCGCGCTGCCGGCCCGGCCAGCGCTCGGCCGCCGTAATGCTCCGCCGAGCCGCGCACTTGAGCGGCGCAGCTCCCACCCCCGGCGCTCGCCGCGCCCGCCGCCTCCTCCCCCTTCCCGCCAGGGGGCCGCTCCTCGCAGATATACGGCGGGGCGGGAGGCTGGCGGGGAGTGACCGCGGCCGGCCCGCTCCTGTCCCCGTCCCTGCTCCTGTCCTCGTCCCTGCCCATATCCCCATCCCCGTCCCTGCTCCTGTCCCCGTCCCTGCCCCTCTCCTCGTCCCTGCCCATGTCCCCATCCCTGTCCCTGCTCCTGTCCTCATCCCTGCTCCTGTCCCCATCCCTGCCCCTGTCCTCCTCTCTGCTCCTGTCCCCATCCCTGCCCCTGCTTCTGTCCTCGTTTCTGCCCCTGTCCCATCCCTGCCCCTGTCCCCATTCTTGTCCCTATTCCTGCTCTTGTCCCCATCCCTGCTCCTGTCTCCATCCCCAGGCTCCATCCCCGTCCTCTGTCCCCATCCCTGTTCTTGTCTCCATCGCTGTCCCCGTCTTTGCCCCTGTCCCCATCCCCGTCCTCTGTCCCCATCCCTCTCCCTATCCCCATCCCCAGGGTCGTGTCCCACCCCGTCCCCCTGCGGTGCCGCTTCCTTCCCATGTGAGAGCAGAGCAGTCGGGGTTGATCTCGGCACTGCTGGGGATCTGCCGGTGGTTTGGGGAAAAGGCTCCCCAGCATCGCTCCCCGGCCCTCAGTGCAAAACTGCTGCCCGGCCAACCCTTGGGAGCACCACAATCCCAGGATGGGTGGGTTGGAAAAGCCCTCCAGGAACGTTGAGTCCAAGCTGTGCCCAATCCCCACTTTGTCACCTGCCCAGAGCAGTGAGTGCCACCTCCAGCCCTTCTTTGGACACCACCAGGTGTGGGGGGCTCCAAACCTCCCTGGGCAGCCCCTTCCAATGTCTAATCACCCTTTCCATGAGGAAGTTCCTCCTGATATCCAACCTAAACCCCCACCCTGGTGCAGCTTAAGACCTTGCTGGGTGTCATGGGTCTGACAGGTCCCTTGGCCAGACAAAACTGGGCTCCCAGTCAATCCTGCCCCATATCATCCCATCTTTTCCTTCAAAAAGGCTAAAAATTGTCACTAATGATGATCCAGAAGATGGTTGGAAGAGTCCAACCATGCCATCACTACCAGTGTCTCCAACCATGTCATGGTTGGGGTTATTCTAATGGGAAGAGGAGGTAGAAGGTGGGGAGTCTTTAAAAAAAATGACTGTTTTGTGACTTCAAGAAAAGACTGAGCCCACGACACCATCTAGCAGATAACTCCAAGTCCCTGCTACCCAACATATGCTGTGCTTTAATCCAAACCAGGGAACTATTAATAGTCACCCAGGAAGTGTCCAGAAGCAGGAGTGTTAATTCCCCCCACTCCATCTGTTTGCGTGGTGTGAACGTTTCTGAGGACACCAATCCTTCCCCTCGCAGGAGCTGCTGATTTCCAGCTGCGTGTAATCCCTCAGCTTTGCTGTTTGTGTGTGTTTACACACAAACAGCTGCAGTGCCCCCAAATATGCAAATATCTCAATAATCCCAGTGCATTTAATGCAGCCACCAAGTGAATCCCCTGTGGGTGAGGCTGTGCCCCACCACACAAAGGTGCTGTCATGTGTCACACACAGAGATCCTGGGAAGCAAAGACCTATTGTAAGCACTGAGAAAGGGATGTTCTTCTCCAAGGGGGAGGAAATATGCCACAAATGCCTGCCAAGACAAAAGACTTTTTTGCTCTGGAGTTGCTGCCTGTGTGTGGAATTGCACACCAGAGAAGGCCTCCCACAGTGTGGATGGGATAAGAGATTTACCTCCTTATTCTGTAGAAATTGTGGCTGCCCCATCTCTGGAAGTGTTCAAAGCCAGGTTGGACAGGGCTTGGAGCACCCTGGGATAGTGGAAAGTGTCCCTGCTCATGGCAGGGGTGGATCTGGATGAGATTCCAGGTCCCTTCCAACCCAAACCAGGCTGGAATTCTATAACCAAATTCTCATATCTAAGTGTGTGTGCTCACAAGAACAGACCAAAGCATCAGGGACCACCAGCAATGTTTCCTTTCCCCTCCTTTTTTCTTCCCAAAATGGCAGCAGTCTGGAATGCAGGAGGACAAAATATCCCTGCCAAACCCAAACTCTGAGACCAAAACTGGGAATCCCGCAGTTCTGAAAGGGAAACTCCTCCTGCTGCCAGAGGGTGCAAAGAGCAGCCCAGCCCCAACAGCCCTGACACACAGAGCACGGAGTATCCAAGGTCCACTGGAGACCTTTGGGATTTTAGGTTTCATTTTCCCTTCCTGTCAGTCATTACCACAGAGAAAGGACCTTGGTTAGGTTCTGGGCACTACTTGCTGAGTTTTGATGTCACTTTTCTTGGTTTGCTTTTCCTTGACTTTTTCTGTAGCTGAGAGCTGGGCCAGAGGAGCTTCAGCCATCCCATCTGGATATAAAATGGACTTCTATCAAATACAGATATGTTATGTTCTCACAACAGGAGGGCATTGCTTTGCAGAGAAATAGGATTTCTCCATAGAGTTGGGTTAAATATGAGCAAAATCCCTCAATTAATAGTCAGCACCCAGTGAATTTCAGAAAAATACGGATTCCTCATTACTTTCCAGATAGTGAGCAGAAAAAGTCTACAAAGTCTCTGAGTTCAAATAGTAAGAGATCACTAACATTGATAGAAATGTACATCTGACCTTGCAAAAAACCCCAAGAACTTCTGCAGATTGACCCTAAATTTGGCAGTGCATTAACCAAGAGAAGTCAAGGAAAAAGTGAAGAAATAAGAGAGAAAATAAAATTGCACTTTGATCATTATAAATCAAATAATTCCAAATACAAAAATTCATGGTAACAACATGGGGGGGATTGATGTGGTGGTGTCAGGGTGTTATTTTGGGTACTAAGGTGAGTGTTGCCTCTTAGAGGCACAGTCACAATCCTTCTGCCTGTTTCATCATCCTAGAAGTGAATTAACTGAAGGAAATGTTTGGTCTGAAGAAACAAACTCAAGCTTTGCAAAGATCTGACCACCAGAGAAATCCGTTACATTGAATCACAGTCTGCAAAAAAAAACCTTTAGGAACTAGCAGATCACTCTGATTCAGAAACAACTGTTGTGTGGCAAGTTTTCCTGCAGCAGAAGATGGAACCATTTTGTTTTAAAATAGGGAGAAATTATATGTGATTCATGATGTACTTGGATTGTTACACTGTTTATTTTGCAGGTTTTTTGCCCATTGTATTGTTCCCAAGGATGTCTGGTATCTCAGAGTGAGGGTGAAGACAAATCAAGAGTGGAGGGGCTGTGTACATGCAATTAATATCTCCAGACAGCCCAAGTTAATTTAAATTTATGTTTGAATAGAGGCTACATATTCCTAATAACCAATTTAAAACCTGGAACTTTACCAGCATTATGAGGATACTGCATAGTTACTCTTCTTTAACACACTGTAATTCTTCACATGTTTTAGGAAGCAAAGAAGGAACCTGGCTTGTTCCACACTGGATTCCAACAGAAGAACACATCAGCCTTTGGGAAACATCACTGCCTCTAAAAAAGAGTCCATGACCTGGACACAGGATTCTCTCTTCCACTCTCACATTGAAAGGGGGAGAATGAAGAAGCATTTTAATCAATTCTCCAGGGTACCTGTCCATGAACCATCTGCATCCTTTAAAACATGTGACTAAAATGATTTTTTTTTTATAATTGAGAACGACTTTTACTGGGCTATAATCAAATTTGGTAAGTGCACCCTACCAGCACAGTTGTAACTCCTTGAGCCTGACAGAGATAATCTTACAAGATTAGGTCCTGCACAGGAAAAATCCCTTTGGATCACAGCCAGAAAATACTTGGGACAAGTGAACTGATCCTTGCCTTGCCTGTTAGCAAATTACTTACTGAGCCCAGGGCTTCCTTGTTCTTCTGACATAAACTTCCTCAGGGCAAACGCAGGGAAAACATTTTCCACGGAAAACGTGTCCGGCGTAATTCCATCAACAAAGGAGTAAATAGGGACTGCAAATGCACAGAGCCACCTCCTGGCAGCTGCGGGGAACGAGGAGCACTCGGGAAGGGCCAAATCTCTGCCTCTCTTGGCAAATGTTTAAATGGAAAGAAATACACGTGTGTCACATAAACTGCACAAACACGAGCTCCTCTGGACAGCTCTGGCAAGAGAGAATGTGCTGCTGTTCTCAGTCTGCCCAGTACCCAAATTCTGCTGGATTAATGAGAAACCAGGAGATTTAAGGAGTGAGGACTCTCCAAATTCCTGCAGCCTTCCCTCCATCCCTCACATCCCTGTTATTCTCTTTAGGGACCCACAGAACTGTACCAGCCTCTCCCGAGCCTTCTCCACATGGTGATATTTGATGGCAGCTTCACTTCTGCTTTACTGTCTCCTGGCACGTTTATTTTAAGATTTGTTCACTTCAAAAGATGGGTTTGAGAAATTAAATCCCCCCAGAGAATGACTCAAAGTCTTCCCAACTGAGCTTCCATTAATTCTTGCTCGTGTTTATCATTTTTGTAGTTTATGTTTCTACCCCGAGCACAGCTCTCAATCTTTTCCAGTTCAACACTTTATAAATGGCATTAATGTGTTTTATTTTCTCTTGCATAACTAAGATTTTTCATTAACGGTAGACTGGGCACAGACTCTTCCAAGTATCCTGTTGAAGCCTCCTCTTGCTTACCCTTATCCTGGGATAGAGAAAGGAAATCTGGATTTGGAGGGACTGAGTGGTACAAGCACAAGTTTGCTGGCTAATTTGGGGGGAGACAACCACATCAGAGCAATCCAGCTCCTGCTGCCTGAAAGAATGCACAAATTCAGAGTCTGAATTCCCCTTTTTCTGTTCCAGGGGCTCTTTTTATCTGAGCAGCTACTCCCACAAAACCTGGAGTTATTTAACATCTCTGAGCCTCTGCAAACTTGAATGGCAGAGCAGTTTCAAAACTTTCCAGAGGGAAACAGATCACAGATGGTTTACTTCCCTAGGAAATGGAACTAAAAATAAACGAGGAAAAATTCCCTTCTCTCCAGCTACTTGACCCAAGGTCTGCTTCTCTTCAGACAACAATGTTTGGGAAAGCACATTTGGCCAAATGTTTAATGAGCTTTTCTAAATATATTGCAGATTACTGATGATGAAACAGTGGCAGGAAATGGAGCAGAAGCTTCATTCCCCACTGCCCAATGTTCTCTTACCATTCTGCAGTGTTTGGAGGATAAATGTTGTGTATCTCCATAAATCAGAGTATCTCCTCTAACTTTTAATCTTGCCATTGGTGTTACCCACCTTGTTTACCTATTAAAAAAAAAGAGACAAATTATATTTTCCAGGAACACAGATTTTAAAAATCTCCACACAGATTTTTAAAATCTCCTTATGACATTCAAATGGAGCACAGAGATGGTTTTAGGGCATTAAAATGTTGAGAGTGTGAACTCTGTGAAATTTGTTGTAAGTTTGTTGAACTCAGTTCTCTCCTACTCCCTCTGCAAACCTTTCCTACAAAAACAGGAATTGGTGGATGGGAAGAAAATTCTCTCTTTTACAGAGAATTATTTGTGGTTGCCTGAGTGATTATTTGGCAATCAAAGCTTTTGATTTGTGTGGGGAAAAAAAAGGCAGAAAATAAATATCTTCCCTCTCATAACCTGCCCAGGGGATTTACAGTGTATATCCAGGTGGCACCTTGTGTGGCTTATCAATTCAGGGCATGGTTATTAAATTTGAGAGCAGGAAGGTGCAGGAAGGGGAACAGCCATTTCCTTTGATCAGGTGGATAATTCTTTGCACAACATTTAGGCAGATCCAAGCCCTGTCAGCTCCTTGGCTCTCCACCTTCCAGCCCCTGCACAGACAGACAAGCACATCCATCTCTGTCTTGGGGAATAAAAGCAAAGATAAAACTTTAAACAACTATAATTCCTAAAACAGATCATGAAATTCTGGAGCCTTTTTCTTTCTGCACTGTCAAGGGGCCACAGTTTCGTGAGTTTATGCAAACAGCAAAAAGGGGTTTTTATTTTTAATTTTTTTTTTTTATCTTGGGAGCAAAGGGCAAGCAGGGAGGTGAGAGGCAGGGCAGGATTTGAAAGGTGATCTGCTACATCCCCACTTCAAGCCAACAGCATTGGAACAAGATGTAGTCTGCACATTAAAACCTACAATCCTCTTTACTGATCAACCTCCTATGTGAAATATATCCATGAGGCTGCAGAAAAAAAAAAAAACTCACCAAGAAATACACAAAGCAGCTATTGTTGGCACTTGCCCTGCAGCTAAATTTTAGATCATGTGCTGATTATGAGAAATTAAGCTCAGCCTGATCAGCTCTGACCAGCAGAAGGCAGTAAAATCACAAAATGGAAAAAAACACCCCACATGACTTCGTGTCATGAGCCCAAAATTGGGCTGGTGAGTACCAGGAAAAGCAGGAATATCACCCTTCTTAGGGTGTTGAGCACTAATGCCAGTTCCAGACAGTTGAGAAATTCAACTCAATCCTCCACAAATCCTGCACTTTTTTTTTTGTTAAGCCCTCAGCTCCCGATACAGCCAATGAGTATTTTTAAGCAGCTTAAGACAAACAGATTAATGAAGAACCTACTTTACAAAACACTTTTTAAAAACCCTAAAAAAGCCCTCAGGAGAGTGAGAGGAAATGCAGTGGTTTTGATGGGACTTTTAAAGAGGAAATAAAGGAGAGAATTGAATCGCAGCACACTCAGCTGGGAATTTCGGGTGGAAATTGAAATCCTTTAGGGAGTTTGGAGATATGAGAGGCATTTTGCTGTGGAGGAATCAAAAGACACAGAATTAAAAAACAAAACAGACACAAAAAAAAGCACACAAAAAAGAAAAAAAAAAAAGGGGAAAAAAAAAAACCCAGTAACAAAAACCCCACCGAAACCAAAAGAAAGAAACCACACAAAAAAAACCACACGCACAAAAAAAGACCCAAAGAAAACCACACAAAAAAAAAAATCCCCCCCAAAAGCCCCGAAAAACCAAACCCCACCCCCTCCCAGAAAAACCCCAAGCAAAGAAAGAGGCCGGGAAGGGGCTGGGATTTCTGCCCCCGCTCCTCTTCCCGGGATTCTGCTCCCAGCCGCAGCCCGGCCCCGCCGCCTCCCTCCATCCTCTTCTTCCCTCCTCTTCCTCCGTCCGCTTCCTCCCTCCCGCCTCCGGGCCACACTCCCGCCGGACTACACTTCCCAGCGTGCCCCGCGCGCGCCCACAGCCCGTCCCGTCGCGCCCCCGCCGCGGCGCCCGCCGGGAGTTGTAGTTCGCCCGCCGCTGCGCCGCGGCCGGAGCAGCGCCGGGAGGCCGCGCGCTGCCCGGGCGGCCCTGGGCATGGGGGAGGCGGCTCCGTGAGGGGTGAGCGGCGGGCGGGGGCGGCGGGACGAGCTCTCCGTGGGGGCGGCTCGGGCGCGGCCGTGTCCTCTGTGGCCGGGAGCCGCCGAGCCCCTTCCCGCGGTGCGTGTGGGCTCCTGCTTGGCTGCGAGTCCTGCCGGGCGAAGCGTTCCGTCCTTGCTGCAGGACTAAGGAATAATCTGATTTTCTTTCCGAGCCGGCTTCAAAGTATCGTTTCTAACTCTCCTCGTATGTGTTTGCAGCTTCTCAAAAATGACCTGCGGCCACTGCTCGCCGTCGTTTTTACGTGTGGGTTTCGCCGAGTGTCGCCGCTGCCGCTCCGGGCTCCTTCAAGGTACAAATGAAAACCAAAGAAGTCTTAGTCAATAACAGATAATATATCTTATAATTATCCCATTGAGGCTTCATTCATCCTTCCCGCTGCGGTCTCACCGGCAGCTTGCGTTGCTTTTGTGCTGTTTATGAGAACAAATGCTGTTGTTGGGGGGTTTGGGGTGTTTTTCCATCTCAGCCGCCTGCCGGCATTGATCCCCCTCGGGGCTGGTCAGGAGTTGGGGTTTCAATTCCAGCCGTGTCCTGCTGCTCCCTGAGGGAACATCCTCCTCGTGATGTGCATCTAAAGAACTTCATAAACGAGGCAACTTCGGGGTAAAACCATTAGGTTTGGATTCGATAATTTGATATTAAAGCCCATTGGGCTTCAATCGGTATTCTCTGGGAGCTTCTCCCGGTGCTGTTCATTAATTTCGGTGGAACTCTTACTGATGATTTCTTGCATTGATGGGAAGAACCTGTGTTTATAACACGAAAAAATTATACCTGGTTTGTGTTAGCATTCTTGGAAGCCCTTTTTGCATCTTTAGCATAATGTCAGAGAAGAAATGTACCGGGAGGAAAGATAAATGTGCTGTGGTGACCATTGTCTTTTAAAAGAAAATGAGCTTCTTTCTCATTTACATAATTTTGTCTTCAGGCTCTTTCAAGACTGTAGAGTTTGTTTCATTTCTAATTTTAGCCAGAGGAAGCTTTTATGGGAATTGGTTTTTAAGGCAATCAGTGGTGTCTGTATAAATGGTTGTTGCTGATGAATCATGTGAGGGAAGACAGGACCAAACACACCTCCTGAAGAAGTTCATCTTGCCAGCTTTGCTGTCTAGAGCTGATACAGTCAGGCTTTCCTTTTTTTTCCTAAAGAAATAAAGAGGGGGAAAAAGGCAGGAAATTAAAACCCACCTTGAAATTCTCCTTTTCTTCCATCTCCATCTTAACACAAGGCTAATCATAGCAGGGATGTAGACACTTGTTATTTTCACTAGAAAAACATCAGACTTCCCTCCTGTTTGTGAGTTGGCATTGCTTCTTACTCTGTCAAAAAGCAGATTTTTATGAAGTAATATGAGGGAATAGTGGAGAAATGTGCTAGAGGTGGTTTGGACAGCAAAAAGTGGGTTTGTGTGAGTACCCTCAGGCTCAGATGATGCTGTCACCCTGACATCTTCACCCTCTTCTTAATTACACTGTCAGTGATTGGGTTTACTTAAAATACATTCCCAGTGGAGAGAAGTGACACAGTTAAGTCTTTGTCCTGCTTTTGATCCCTGTTCCGTGGAGAATAGCAAATGGAAAGGTAAATACAGTTCTCTAGACACTCCTTTTAAAGAAAGGAGGTTTTCTTCTGGCCCAAGTTTATTAATTAAATGAGGAAGTTCCTCACGTTATCAGCTGGTGCTATCAGAACTTAGATAAAATTTCTGTGGAGGTTGCAGTGATGTCCCACTGTTGATCAACTTTTGATGTCCCACAAGAGCTGCTGTTGAAGCAGGAGCTCTTAATTTTTCAGCTGTTTGTGCAAGGGTTTGGGCCACCAAATACCATCAAGAAAACTTTCTGTGTCAAATATTTCAAGGTGATACACTGACAGAATACACGTGGTGAGGGAAGTTCTGTTAATTCATAGCAAACTTCCTGTTACAAATAGGGCAGCTGGACTGTGGAGGGGTTTCTGTCCCATTTCCTCAGATTTCTTAGGGATAAAGGCATTACCAATTACCTCTTTATTTATTTACTACCAATTATTACCAGTTTAAGTTGCTTTTAAGCTGAAATCTGCCTTATCTTGCAGCACAGAAAGAGCCAGTAAAGATGCATTTACTCGGAAAATTGATCAGTTTGTACAAAATTAACCTGCACTGTGGTGGATTTTAACAGAAAAAGTGCTTTTTGTTGTCTCTTCAGCAGAAAAAGAACAGCATCTTTTCTTTATAGTGAGCTGCACTCCACCTCAGTGCTGATAAAATGATTGTGCTTGTTTGCCAGCACAGGTTTTGTGCTCTGGAGCAGTTCGTGGTACAAGGCAGAGCTGCTGGAGAACATTATCTTTTATTTAGCTTTGTGTAGTGCTTTTATTGGTGTATATTTGGAATTAAATTATTTTATTACTTATTCATGGGACACGGGATTGCTTCTCAGTGCCTGGTGGTGGAGGGTTCTGTGAGTTTATTGCTGTTTCTGGCCATGTTGGGCTTAAGTGGCTGAGTGGGGGATGCTGAGTGTTTATATTTTGGTTTTTGCAGCAGCAGAACTGAAAGCCTCACAAGACAGCGATGGCTTTTTCTCTAGGATTTGAATATGGAGGCCACGGGGACAGATGAAGTAGAAAAGATCAAATCAAAGTTTATGTCTGCATGGCACAACATGAAATACAGTAAGTGGAGCAGAGTGGGGTAGGATCTGTCCTCATTAAAAGGAATGGAGTGTTTCTTGTTGACATGAATGGAATCATAACTAATTAATACTAAAAATGCAATATGACCTTGAAACAATTTTTTCTTCGATGTTATAAATTAGCCCCACTACAAATCTTCCTTAGCTGTTCATTTTTTCAAATAAATCTTGCATCATTTCATTTTAAATGACTTCTTTTGGAAACAGCTTATATATTCTGTAAATTACTCTAGATTTGTATAGGCTTTTAAACAGAGATAATATGGATTCATCTGCACAATGATTTTTTTTGTTTATAAATGTACTTTTATGGAAAGAATAGGGTGGTGTGTGAGATACAAACTCCACTGAAGAATCTACCCCTGAGTAACATTTTTTCCACGGCTGAAGACCAGTAATTCATTTATGAGCAACCAGATTTTCAACTGTGCCCTTTACTTACCTGTCCTTGATTTTTCTGTTTTCCCTTTAGGACTGAGGTTGCTTAGATTTACCAGCAGATTTCTGATAAACTTTATTAATCATAACTGAGTTTTGGAAATGTATGGCAAGATGAAAAGATAGGGTTTTTTCTGCTTTCTTTAAGGCTATCACGTGATTGAAAGGGAATAGTAACCATTGTGCCTTATATGGGATTTTTTGAGACCAAAACCCAATTTCAATGCTTTTTTAAAATTCTCCTTTCAAGGGTTAACCAGATGCTGTTAGCATTTCCTTTTGGAAAGTTCAGTCACAAATTTCTATTTGTTTTGCATCTGTTCTAGGTTGGGTGTTGAAAACAAAAACTTACTTCAGTAGGAACTCCCCAGTCTTTCTGCTGGGAAAATGTTACCACTTCAAAACTGAGGGTGAGTACAGAGCACTTCACTCATTCCAGTCTTCCTCAGCAGGAGTAAGGTATTTTCAATCTTCTAGAAAGAAGATTTAAATTTTTGGTAATTTGGCATTAGCAATTACCAAAATGTAAATATGAAAATACTCATTTAAATGTCCACCTCATGCAACCCATTCTAACCTGCTTTATTCAGATTTTACACCAAAACCTTGTACTTTCTGTAAGAATTTGTGGTGTAAGCTGCAGTTCATTTACCATCAGCTGGAGATTTTCTTTCTGAAAACTCCTGATGGAAACAGTGGCAATACCTGATGAGGGTCACTACACCAACACCTTTGTTATCACTTTCCAGTGTGCAGATTTTTAAGTCTCTCTCTTTATTTGACCATTCACAGTTGGGTGAATTAAGCACTTCTTTGCAGGTCAGTGATTCCACTGGCACAGTGGTGTCTGCATTGTTCTTTTGATTTTTCCTTTTTTTTTTCATCTGGCACATTTCTGTTATGTTTGCCTTATAATTTTCCTTTATTGTACTTGAGGCAATTGTGAATTGTTGTAAATTTGTTTTTCTACTAGATTTGATATTTATTTCTTGCTTTCTAATAACAGAAGTGCCTTAACAAATTAAATGTGTGCTTTGCCTTGCAGAATCTGGGGAGCTCTCCACAGATGGGTCCAATTTTGATAAAATCAACACCGAGATTTCGGGGAACGTGGAGGAGTTCCGCAAGGATTTCATTTCTCGAATCTGGCTGACCTACAGAGAGGAATTCCCTCAGATCAAGGGCTCTGCTTTAACCACAGACTGTGGCTGGGGCTGCACGCTCAGAACGGGGCAGATGCTGCTGGCTCAGGGTCTGATGCTTCATTTCCTTGGGAGAGGTGAGTTAGGAGAGGAGATCTCTGTGTTTGCATCAGCACAGGCATTCTGAAGAGACCAAAATGGCCTTTTTTTATCCCAAATCTGAAGGGCCAACTGGTTTTGGTTGTGGGCTCCTCATTCCTGTTGGAATTGTCCCATTGCACCAGAGATTAAACTGTCCTGCCCTTCCATTTCTGAGAACCAAGGTGTGCCAAAGCAAAAAAATCCATGTGTGAGATCAAACATCACAAAAGTGGGGTCCCCTACCTGGGTATTCTTACCCATGCACATGCCCAGTTCTCTGGAAATCTGATTGTTTCTTGAGCTCCAGATGTAGAAGTGAGTTCCCCAGCCCATAGCTGTGGGCTATGGCAGAAGTGATGTTCTTTTATCAGTTCTAAAGTTGTCCGTTATTGAGTTTCTTCTGGTGTTAATATATTGAGTTCCTAGAAGGATTCTAATCTAACTTCAATACATCATTCTCTGTGTGGAGATGTTCACTGTGTCATTCCTTCCCTTCCCCCCGTGTACTTAGAGAGGAGATTCCCTTTTTTCCTTACCATTGTCTGTCTCAAAGTCCTTCCTCAGTCACAGCCAGCTGAAGCTTTGGGAGCTGTGGGACACTTGCTGCTGTCATGGGCTGAGTGTCCATGTCCTCCTCATTCTTCCAGGCTGAGCCATGTCCTGCAGAGAGATATTTTAGATTGTCAGAGTTAAACACCTTTTCTTTCCATCCCATTCCCAGTCCCTTTCATAACAATCATCCATTGCTTGCTTCAGAATGACCCAAGGCACGGGCCTGAGGCCACCCGGGGGGGGTTGAGAGAACACAGGGCATTGTTTCCTCAGCCATTTGTGGGATCTCAGGGACACTTCAGCAGAAGATCCCTCTGAAAGCCTGTTTTGATCACACTTTGCCCTTGCTGTGCAGCTCTGATGTAAGCTGGGAGCAAGGTCCCAGCCCAGCTGCATCACAGAGTCTCTGTTCTGGAGAGTCAGGACTGAGCTGTGGCACTGGCTCAGTGAATGTGCCTTTGGCTGTAGATATTTAACTCATAAAACATTCATTATCTCTTTCAACTGACTGCACATATCAAAAAGTGTGTAAATACTTCTGCTGAGAACACAAATCCCTTAAATATCACTTTTCTTGTACATACATTTAAAAGAAATTCAAGACTTGCCCAGAAGACTCCCTGTGAGCAGGAGTGTGTAATAGCTCATTTGGAAGTAACCCCAAACAAAAAAAGCCTCAGGTTTCTATCTTTAAAATCCATGGTTCCAAAGAATTCCTTGCATATCCCCCTTGTATCCTAATTTGGAGGGTGATGGGGTGATCCAGAGTGCTCTTGTTCCTGTGGCAATCCATATCCACAGAAAGATGGAGTGGGGATGGTCTTTCTGGGCTACTTTGCTCTTCACTTGGTCTTCTGACAGCTGGTGAATTATCTTTTGAAAAGCTTTTTATGAGGTCTGGGCAGCTCTGGAAACATATTTAGGTGTTTACAGGAAGTTTTTCATGGCTGTTTACTCTTTTCCCAGAGATGTTTTCATTCCCGTTTAATGGTGTTGTTTCTGTTAGGAAGCAAAACTTGCCTGAAGTTTCTAGCTGAGATATTTACACTTCCACTGCCATGTGGAATGTTCCAGATATTGCTGAATGTTGTTGTGAATGAGTTTTAATTTTAAATATGAAGTTTAACTTCGAAGTGCCTGTGCTTGAGACACTGACTGGAATGTGAAGCTGAGAGAACAGCAAGGCCTGTGAGGATGTTCCACTGAGCTAGGTCTGTGTTGGGAATATTTGTTGGGATTGTGGAGAATTCCAGGCATCTTCCCTGGGCCTGCTGAACCCCATTCTGGAGCAGGAATGCTGTGTGGGGTGCTTCATCCATAGGGAAACCTTCAGCTGAAAAGGAGACTGAAGATACAGTGCTGAAGGATATTTAAACAAATTTGCCATGTAATCTAAAATAATTAATGAATTTAGTGAATCAGAAAATCCTGCCTGTTTTTCTGCTGATCTCCTTTGCCATTTTTCCAGGGAGAAATGTGTGCTTTTACAACAATAATTCCTCAGGTCTGCCTGGCTTTTTAATAACTGAAAAATAAGAGGAATTAAGAGCTTTTGAAACTTCTTGTTTGACACAGATAAAAGGTTTTTGGATAGTATTGAAGTATTGTTCATGTATTTAATACATAAGAGAGTTTTAACCTGTAATCAGGTGTGTTTTGTTTATTCAGCTGGCTGGGATGGTCACCAGAAAATCAAAGCCAATCCTGCTCTTCTAGAATTCTTTGCTCACGAGTAAAATCCACATTATTGCTTTAAAGGAGCGTGAGGGACAAAGGGAAGGGCTTTGCTTATTATGCCATACAGTTAATATGGGTTAATCTGGATTTTCCCTTTTCTTGCTGCAGCCTGGGTGTGGCCAGAAGCTCTGGACATGGACAGCTCAGACTCAGAGTCCTGGACCAGCAGCACCGTGAGGAAGCTCACGGCCTCCTTCGAGGCGTCGCTCACGGCCGAGAGGGACCCCAAGATCCTGGCCCGGCCCCAGCGCCGCCCGGCCAGGAGGGACTGGGATGTCACCGAGATGAGGAATGAAGTTTATCACAGGAAAATCATCTCCTGGTTTGGTGACTCCCCACTGGCAGCCTTTGGGCTGCACCAGCTGATAGAGTACGGGAAAAAATCCGGGAAGATGGCGGGGGATTGGTACGGGCCCGCCGTGGTCGCTCACATTTTGAGGTAAAACACCTTCAGTTCTCTGTGCCTTTCCTTTGTCAAACAGCACAGAGAAGCATTTCTGAGTGTCCTGAGATTACTTCGGCCTAATTGAGCAGCAAACTGTTCATTATTGGCTTTGTAAAACACCCATATCAGCAGCAATTCCAGAGCTTTTCCACAGGCAGGAAGGGAAATAGGTGCAGGAACTGAATGCTGAGCTTTTGTCAATCTTTTTTAGGAAAAAACACAACATTCCTGTTTCCTTGTAGAATATCTTTCCCAAACCCTTTAAGTGGAGCTGCATTTAATGAAATGTTCTAAAAACTAACCACTCTTTCAACCTTGGAACATGCATAACATTAGAGATTTTTTTTTTTTTATACTGTAACCTGGGGGCTGTAATGTACTGATAGTGTAATGAAATGTCAGAGCTAAAATTGATGTTTTCAGCATTTCTTTGCACACATCAAATTCTTGTGAAACTGTAAATGTATGGGACTATTAATATTATAATTATATCCCAGTAAAAGTAAAGGGTCTGTGACATTCAGCATGGTTAAAAAAAAAAGTCGAAAGTCAAATTTCTCCATACTGTGAGCCTTGATATCCAGTTCTTTGAATGTTTTGGACCTTTTTTTGTAATCTTACATGTTTATTTTTTAGTGGATTCCAGTTTACCTATAAACTGAATCACTAATAAATCATTTAAGCAGCAGAAGGCAAAGTTCATGCATTTATATATTTATATACATATATAAATAGAAGGATTTGATATTGAGTGTAAATGTTACGTTAATCTGAGGTGCAGCTGCACTGAAATAATCAGGTGTGCATCCATGCAGGTGCAAACAGAGATGTAGGAGTTTAGCATTTTTAATGTGTTTTATTCTACTTTTTTCTCATGGTGGAAGCAGTCAGAATTTTTTGCTTGCTTTAATGAATTATCTATGAAATTTTTGGTCTCCCTAATGGGAGCAGGGGGGATTGGTGCAGTTACACTCACCACAACCCCAGGGGTGATTTCCAGCCCTGCAGAGCTTTCCTTTCCTGGATCTTTCTCTCTTCCAGCAGCACTAACAATGTACAGCTCCCTCATAACTTGGGAATGGCTGCATTAAACCATTCCTCAAAATATAGTGGGGAATAAAGGGATAGTGACCATTTAATGCAGGTGTGTGGTTGAACTCAGAGGTAAATCCTCTATTTTGAGCAGTTCCCTTTCTTTACAAATGTTGTCCCTGCTTGATGACCATGGTTCTGACTATCAGCATATATTTTCTTTTTACTTTTTAGGTCTGTTAGTCTTTTGAGGACAGTCTAATATTGTAATTCTCTTTTCAAAAGTTTTGGTGAAACCTTTTATTTCCAGGTGCTGATCTGTGGCTTGTTATATGAATTGAGGTCAAATAATGAGATCTGATGAGTTGAAAATAGGATTTTTGTCAGCAAACTTCATCATTACCATTAATACACGATAGAAAATGGTTATAAGTAGAAAGAAATAAAGTAGTGAATATGAATTTCATTGTAAGTTACTGTGGGATTTGGGGCCTTTTCTTATGGGTTTCATTGTTTCTTCTAAATAGCCAGACATTGTCATCTTGGCTTGGGAAAAACATGGTGCCAGGATATCCATGGAAGATACAGGCTGGATCTTGGTATCCAGTGTTTAAAAACAAATAAAAAAATCCCTCCCCACCACCTGTATTTATCAGGAAAGGAAGCTGTCTTGAATTAAACAAAATAACCCCTATAAAACCCCAAATGAACAAAAAACTCCTATCACCAACAGTTAAAATCAACCTCTTTCTAAAAAAACCAAAATAATTTGTTTGTTCATTGTTATTTTTTTTAAATGAATGATAAGTTAAATAGTTTTGTGTTTGTACTTAGAAAAGCTGTTGAAGAAGCAAGAGACCCTGAGCTGCAAGGAGTTACAGTCTATGTTGCTCAGGATTGTACAGGTAACTGTGATTTTGTAGATTTTTTGCAAACATTTTAGATGCTTTTTATGCTTTTCAGTTAGCACTTAACAACAGAGCTTTAAAGGAAAAAAAAAAATCCCTCTGAAGTGAATCTACAAAATTGAGATTGTGTAGACAAAGGAGCTCTTGATATGTGCAGATTGTTCATTGCTGGTTTGGTATTTTATAGTGGAATTCCAAATCAGCAAATCAATTATTGCCTCTTCTCCTTTTACATGTAGATGTTTCTGTTAGTTGGAAGCTTTCAAGTTTTAATTATTCCTTTTAGAAGTTTATATGCAGCAATAAATATTTATTGGCTTTCTCTTAACCTACCCCTTCTGCATTTCCTTGGCATTGCAACTCAGCAGCAGCAATTCCCATTCCACAAAGCATTGCTGGGAGTGAGGAGGCTCAGCACTGGTTCTGAGTCTCCTGGGTTGTTTTTTTAGGAGGACAGCAAGGTTTGCAAGGGCTGCAGTTTCAGTTTGTCACACTCTGATGCCACCTTGGAGGTGTGTCTCTAAAAACTGGAGGTTCTCTTTGAAATTTTAATATTTCTGTGTGTCTCAGTCTACAGCTCGGATGTTATTGACAGGCAGTGCTCTTTTATGGATTCTGGGAAAGCAGGCACAAAAGCTGTAATTATATTGGTTCCTGTGAGACTCGGTGGAGAGAGAACAAACACAGACTACTTGGAGTTTGTAAAGGTATGAAATGAGAGTTCAATCATTGTTCAAAGAGTAGCACAAGGGGATATGAAAAGCGACTTCACGAGGGTAATTCTCCCCATTAAACGTGTGGTGGGGATTTTACAGTTGAAGGTTGTAAAGTTTGACTTTACAGATTTGAAATTTCCCTATTACAAGATCAGACATAATTGCAGAGCACATGATGTCCCTTGGTAAAGCAGTGATAACTGTCCTGCTCCTCCAGCAGCCACCTGAAAAGACATTAATGCAGTGCCTCAAATTACAAATGGTAATTTAATCTAGCAGGACTCTAATAGCATATGTAACTAAGGATCAGGCAGCATCTTAAAATATAAATACACTCCATTCCTTACTCTGCTTCTTATTTCCTTAAATAAGAAAATGGTTCAAACAGTTTAAAGTTGTTGCCTGTCTGTTCTTCCCATTTTCTTTTGTCTCTTTGTTCCCGTGGAATTATTTGATGTTTTTATCCACTACTTTAATTGCTTTTTCACTGTCTGGGTGAATGTTTCTGAGGATGGTGATGCAGGAGTAGCAAGCAGTAAAAATGAGCTGGAAAAAAGGAAAACTCAAGGGGCAGATCTGTGCTGTGGTTTTTTCAGCAGAGGTTCTGCAGACACCTGATGTTGTGCTGTAATCCTGCCTCTGCTGCTCTTAGGGAAGGGTTTGTTCCCTTAGCCCTGCTGCTTTTATTTCATTTTCCATGCTCCTCTTTATCTGTCTTTAAATTTGTGGTTTATTTCTAATTACCCCAGTGCAGTAGCACGAACAAAACTGAAAGTCTGTAACATGATTTATTTTGTGGCTGTCTCTTCACTGTAACATTTCAGGAAAACATTTTGATTTTTACTGGCATGGGAAGACAGACTGGTGAAGACTTTCAAGTTATGAACTTAAATTGTTGTTCTTCCCTGATTATTTTCCTTGTGTTTTCATACATTTGGGTTAGGAAAGTTTTAGTTTTCAGCTGGCTCCACTGAGTGATTCCTGCTGCTCCCTTGCCAAGGCTGTTCCTGCCCTTTGCAGCCTGATGGAGGCTGTGACAGGAGGGCTCTCAATTGCCTGAATCAGTCACTGCAGTGTCTGCCTTGACTGTTCCCAAGAAGTGACCACATTTCTTGGAGCCTGGCTTTAAGTTAAAAATGCAGATTTTAGAATGTAGCACAAGAGGTAATTTCTACAAAGGATTTTATATTTATGGGTCAAAATTGATAAATTTTTTATAATTCACTTTTACAAGAAGCTTGCCATAGATTAAACAGTTATCCATTACTCTGAGCAGCTTTGCTCCCTCTCTGTTCTGCCCTCCTTGGCTCTTGGAGCCTTTTACTCTGATCTGCCTGAATGTTCTGTGATGCTCAGAACTAAGGAAACCTTCTCATTTATACTTCAAATAAGTTTTCTAAGGAAACCTTCTCATTTGTATTTCAATTAAGCATCACTTCCTTAACCTGTATAAACCATGCTGGATTTGAGTCTGTAGCATCTCAGGGGAGGTTTTTAAGTGACTTTATCCTTAAAAGCAGGGAAGATTTTAAATTGAGAAGCTTTGGTATTGGTAGTCTGACAATATCAATCTTTTTGTTGAAAGAGAAGTTCCCTACTTACACTTGGTAATGTTCCCTTCCCAACAGTTCTGCCTTCAGATGGTTCTGCTTCCTCTGCCCTCCCAGGCAACCTCCAGGAGGATTTTGGAGCCCTTCTGTTTTGTGTTTCTTTCTCCTCCCTGGATGTGGGGCAGCTGTTTTTGGAGCTGGACCTTGTAATTACTCTTAACTTCAACTCCATTTCTCCCCAGGATGTAAAAGTTGATGCTCTGGCCAGGTTTGTCCCTTGGAGTGCAAAAAGAAGTGAGTCCCCAGGGGCACAGAATGTAAATGTGTGTGAAAGCTGTAAATCTCAATACTTTGGGATATTTAGACTAAGGAACTGGTGCTCAATGTGTAACATGATTTTTTTTTCCCCCCAAAAACGTGTGGGTGTCTCATGGGAAGGGAGGACTTTCTCTGGAATATCTGCTGCTGTGATTTCACTTTGGTCAAACCCCAGGAAGTCATGGAGTCAATCTTTAAAAAAAACCAAAACTGTTTGCCTGAAAGAGCAAAGAGCAAATATTTTAATTCAGTTTAATACTTTGGTTAATCTTAATGATTGCCTGTTGTTGTTTTAGGGAATTTTAAGCCTGGAGTACTGTGTTGGCATTATTGGTGGCAAACCCAAGCAGTCCTATTACTTTGCTGGATTCCAAGGTTAGTGTTGGAATGTGTTGTGTCTCCTCAATATTTTTTTCTCTCAGTTAGGAAGTTAATATTGAAGCAGTGGGGAAATAGCGTGATTAAAATAGTAAAATGAGTACCTTATTAATTCATCACATCTCCCCAAGTCCAGCCATTTGTCATTTACCCCACGGAGTAATTGGATTCTGTAAAATGTACATTTAATTTCCCTTGTTGCATAAACAAGGCATAATTTATCTGTTTCACCAAACTTGAGGAGCGTTTGCTGTTCCTGCCTGGCAGTTCTTATTTAGGTATTTACTCTCTCCTGCTTTAAGTGGTGTTAGTTGATGCCTAAATGACAAGCAATATATTCTTGCTGTCAGGATGAAGCAGGGCGATACATTTTTCATATGCAAACTCCAGAATATAATTGTGTGTTTGTAAAAGTAATTTTATCACCAAAAATTAAATGACAGTTTCATCACTTTATAAAAATTCTGCTTATACAAGCATATTTGATTATGCAAAAGTTAATCTGTCCTGCAAAAACCTATGCTTCAGTCAATGAGTATCAGCCTGGCAAGCAGTTACTCACTGGCTTTTTTTCCAGCTGTTCTGCATAGAAATTGGATTGTAAGCAGTGTAATAATAAGGTGTTTTTTGAATTACTTGTCTTCTGTTTTGTCCTTGCAGATGACAGTTTGATTTACATGGATCCTCATTACTGCCAATCTTTTGTAGATGTCAGCATAAAGGATTTCCCTCTTGAGGTACTATGGATATAGAGCTGGCACTGTTTTCTTCCCATATGAATCAAACACTAATTATTTAGAGCTGTTCTAGCTAGCTGCAGCTTTATGGTTTTACAGTTACATGTTATTTATCAATGTCCTGCCCTTCTTTATAGGCCTATAATCAACAAAAATGACCAGAGGTTAAATCTCAATATGGAGGTTTAATTTTTACTTCATTAATCTTCATCAGTTTTCTTTTTAATGCTCATAAAATCCCCAAAATAGATGATCACTTCATTTAAGTAATTTCCCATCAAAGAAAATAGATGATATTTTTTTGTAGATCTCAAACCTGTTTGGATTTGGGGTTGATAGTTTGTCTTTTTGGTCATTTTATTTTTATTTTTTTAAATTCAAATTGCAATCAACATCAGGGAGAATTCCTGTGGTATTCAATAGTAGGAGCCTGGGAATAGATGGAGCTAAAGGAGAATAGATGGAGCTAAAGGAGCTGATTAGAGAACTCAATTTACAGCTCCCCTGGGAAAACATGATCAGCTGCAAGGAAGTGCTCAGTGCTCAGCACTCACAGCCACATCCTCAGGGCCACCCACACAAACTCTCCTTGGTCTTGTGCCCAACTTGAGGTGAACTTCCAGCCCCTTTTGGTTCAGTAGGAGCAGCCTGAGGTGGCATCCACAGCCAGGGCAGCAGCAGCTGCTCCAGAGCAGAGCTGGAGCAAAATCCCATCAAACAGTGGTCAGGAAAACTATTTAGATATAAATGCAAAATCTCCAAGGACCTACACAGGGCTGATGGCAAGTCCTTAAAGCAAACACTTCATATTTTTCCTTATTTATGCTTAACAAAATGCTTGAATTAGCATGTTACATAGTATAGAAGTGAAAGATTCCTTAGGAAATGAGAAGGGTCTGAATGAAGCAGAAGAGCACAGCAGCAAAATGGGTCAGGAAATATCCCAGCCAGGAAGTTTGGTTGTGTTCAGAGATGCTTTGGGTTTGCCCTGTTGAGATATTTGGAGGAAGAGCTGGTGAGTGCCAGCTCTGCCTGGGATGATTACCCAGATCCTTCCCCTTTATCCTCATTGCTCCAGTGCCTCTGAAGATTTTCCAGTTTGGGAAGAATCAGACAAAAGGTGGGGAGAGCACAAAGCAGCAGAGCTGAAGTGAATTCCTTAAGGTCCTGCTGTGGTGCAGTGGCCAAGCTACAAAACCACAGCTTTTGGGTTCTGTTCTATGAGTCAGCCTCCAAATTGTGCTGCAGACTGGCATTAATCTGAATTTCCAAATAATACCAAGGTTTTGAGCTGTGTTTGGAAGGTATGCAAGGTGCCAGCTTGGCTTGATCGCATCCTAATGCTTTCCTGCAGACGGAAAATAGATTGCAATTTAATGCTTGGTGCATTTAATAGTATTATATCTTTGTCCAGAAATGTCAAAAGTAAACAGAAATTGCTTTCTTAGTGTGGATAGTTGCTTGTTAGATTTATCTGTAGGGAGTATTTTCAAAATTGACAAATTGTCCAGAATAAGTTGGAAATCAATCTACTCTGTATTGGCTTCCAGCATCCATTTGTTTGGAGGAATGGGAAAAAAAAAATCCTCCCCACTTCTCTTTGTTGTGCAGTGATTTGTGCAGCATTAAAGCTCCTGCACAACTGTAGGGACAGGGTTGCTGCTGGAATGGGATGTGCAAGGCAGGGTTTGATTCTTTATGCATTTGATGACTCAGGAATTAACATTAAAAATACAATTGCTGTTTATAAAATTGGAACGGTGAGGAGAAAAAGCAGTGACTAAAATCAATCTTGTAGAAATAGCCCTAATCATCTTTGTGGATGTTTTTTAGCAGAGGTTTTACAGAAATACCTCTCGGGTTTGTAATCACCAGGAAAGAACAATATATTTTATTATGTAAAACTGCTGCAGGGATGGTTACACTCGGATTTGGGAACCATGCTGTCTTCTGTGGGTTGATTTTTGTGATTGGCAACAAAAGAGGGATTTAATAGAGGGAGGATGATGGGTGTTAGAGGCAGAGTAGAAGGGACTGCCTCCCTCTGAGAGCAAGTGAGGAAATAATTGCAGTTATTGGACAAAGAGCTTCACCACAACTGCAGTACCTGTAATAAATAACCTGAGAATCAGGGTAGATGGGATATACTTATTTTTTCTCTCATAAACTGAGTGAGGAGCGTGGGGAAGGGGGTTTTGTGTTTGTTTTCTCTTACAGCAGGGCTGCTGAAAGTATCAGCTCACAGCACTGGCAGGGCAGCATCTGTCAGGGAAAGAGATTTCACGTTAGGAGAAACCCATTTGTAAAGCAGGGCATGTTTGGTTTTTCCCTACTTGTGGATCATCGTAATATGGTTTTGCTTTTGTGTGTTTTGTGGGTTTTTGAACCCATTTCATTTACTGAAGGAAAATGCATGAGGTTGGTTTATTCCATTATGTCTCTTTTATAGAGGCTGGGGGAGGGAAGGGGCACTGGGCAGTGGTAGTAAAGCAGTAAGATAGTGCAAAAGCTGTTACAAATTCAATTTGCAGAAGAGCATTCACCTTCTCTGCCTTGGGAATATTCATAAAGTATTGCTGGGAGCAGCAGAGCTTTGACAGATTCCAAACTAACCTGGTGTGTAGGGAAGTTTGGGGAATGCAGTCTGAACAGCAGGAGGTTTTACACTGCTGGGGAAGGCTGGAATCACTTGAATATTTGGGGAGGTGGGAGAAATTACTTCCAAAGTGTGTGCTGGGGTTTAATTCAGGTGATGCAGGGGATTGGATGTTTTAAAGCTGTTGATGGGGACAAAAGTAAATCATGCATCTGTGCCATTCCTGACTGTAACCATGTGTTCTGTGTCTTTTAATGGGGAAACTCGCAGTCATTCCACTGTCCTTCTCCCAAAAAGATGTCGTTCAAAAAAATGGATCCCAGCTGCACCATCGGATTTTACTGTAGGACTGTGCAGGACTTTGAGAAGGCTTCTGAAGAAATCACCAAGGTACGTGCTGGAGTTCCCAAATCCATCCCTCAGCCGGGACGGGGTGTGGGGAAGGGAAGAGAATCAGCCTCGCCCTTCTAAAGCAGCCCTGATTGATTTTATGGCGTTTGTCAGAAATGCAGATCGCTGTTAACAGGGCCGGTTGTGCCGTGTGAGGCCGAGCAGAGCCCCGTGGCTGCGGGAGGTGTCACAGCGGGCTGCGGGCCCACGAGGTGGCACTCGTGAAGTGGCAATGTCCCCTGCAGCCCCGCCGAGCTGGGCACCCCGGCCCGGGGGATGCCGGGGAGCTGCTGGGGAGCAGCCCGGCCCTGGGCAGGGATGGGGGAGGAAGGGAAGGGTTGGAGCAAACCCAAATTGTTCATTATTTCTCCCGAGCACAAGGGGATTTTTCTGGTGGGAAGTGCAGGGCTTTGGTTTGAGCTCCACGGAGCAGGTGCCACCCAGCAAATCTGTCTGACCCCATCCTTCCCCTGGAAAAACTCTGCTCTGGCTTCATTTAGGTCCAATTGGAATCAAGTTTTTTTTCTCCTTAGCTATTCCAGTATGTCAGGGTATGAAATGCAGCATCATCAATGTGTTCTGTGAGCTGCTCTGGGTTTGGTGGGTTCAAAAAATGCTCTGTGAAAAGGATGCAGCAGCAGATGGGCTCAATGTTAATATTCCAACCATAGCAGTTAGCACAAGGAATTAATGTTTGTCCAGCATTTGGAATGTGCTGATAAGTGGTATTAGTACTACAGCCAAAAAAGCATTTGTTCAAACTTAATACTGATTATAGTCAGTAGATACTGATTGATGCTGAAGTTGTTTCTTTGATTCTTACCCAGAGAGGTACAAAACAGATTTAAAGAAGTTCCTAAGCAGCAGATCCATGGAAAGTTTAAATAGTGAAGTTTCTGTTCTTCCATGTTTTCCTGTTCTGTCACATAGAATGTCATAACGTGGTAAAAAAAATCTCATTACAAAATCAGTTCCAGTAGAAGTTTTCTTTTTCCCATTTCCTGATTTCTGTTCTTTAAAGTTTGGGATTAAGTACAGTTTTTTCCTGAACACAGTTTGTGAAAATACTCTTGACTGATCCAAGTATTGGAGTTATTATCCTGGTATTCTTGATAGGAGCTCTTTGATATTAGTGACATTATTTTCTGTAAATACATTTCAGGCAGTGTCAGTTTGAAAAGAGAGGAAAGTTTGGATACAGGGACAATGTCAGAAACATTCTATCAATTGATCTTGCAATCCTTCCTTCACATCCTTTGTGTTTTCCTTCTCTTCCAATATTTTTCCCTTTATTTGCAAGTTTAATGGGATAAGTGTTGAATTATAAAGCTCAGTGTATTCCCAGTGTGCCCTGTGGAGGCTGGACTAAAAAATCCAGGTTCTTCCTGCTTTTTTTTGGATAATAAGAGGTGAGAGATAAGATTTAGCTTTAATACTTGAGGATAAACATTATGGGCCTTCTATGTTTAGACACAGATAAATTAGGGCATCAGAATTGAAGCCCAGGTGGAGTGATGGATGCAACTCTATCCAAACCATGTTCAGGCTCCCCTCTGGGAGTTGTTTCCCTATTCAAACCCTTGCCAGAAAAGAAATAATCCCTTGGGATTCTTACAGAACTGCACTTGCCTGTTTGTGGCCCAAATGTAGCAGAAATGAGGAAAGAACTGGAGCTGAGGGAGGGTTAAACATGGGTTCAGTTCAGCACAGAGAATTCTTGTTGCAGTGACAGTGTAACACTGAAATACTGAAAATACTGATCCTTATCAATATCTTTATCAATAAACTCCTTTAACTAGCACTGTAATGGTACCTAGAGGAAGCTTGCAAGTTGTTTAGAGTTTCAGAGTCTCTGAGGTCACTGTTGAGATGTGGTGTGATGAGAGTTACACAAATCTTGCCCAGCTTTCCCTGGACTTTGTTTGGGCATTTCCTTGCCCAGTTCCTGTGTTCAGGGTTTCCTCACCTCCCTCAGTGCATGGAAAGAGTTGTGGAGGTGGAAGTTTCAGTAAAGCTGAACACAGACAAGGCAGTGGAACCCCAGGATTTTACCTGGAAGCTGGAATTTTACCAACCCCAGGATTGATCTTTTTTTTCTTATTTTTTAAACACCCCCTCAACCCCTGACTGTCATTTTTGAAATAATTCTTACTGTTTAAAGATCTCTTTGGGGATTTTTTACTGTTTTAGACTGATTGTTCTCCTGAAATCCTGCTCAGTGATTTTTAGTTCTGCACACTGTGTATCTCTAGCCTGATGTAGTTCTGCAGCCACTGCAACACTGGGCTGGTTTTTCCCAAGCAGGTAAGAAAAAGTAAAACAAATAAAATCAGTGGACAGAACACCCTGAAAGGCAGAAATGTCTTTCAATATTTGCTGGGGTTTTTTCTGCTCTTAAAGGTGTTTTGCTGCTCTGTTTCAGTATTTATCATTCCCCACATTCCCCTTCTCCATGCTCACTTTTCTTATTTACAAACATAGATTTTGGGCACCCTGGTTCCCTGTGGCTGTCACCAATCTGGTTTGAGCCACGTGCTCCTGCCTGCCTTATTGACATTGGTGAATGTGTTTGAACTTCTGATAAAAACACTGATTCTTACACGTGCTGATTCTACAATAAAAATCCCTCCCCAGGATGCTCAGTTGCTGCAGAATTCACACCTGGGCTTGAGGAGACCTTTATGGCCATTAACTATTTTGTAGATGTTTTTATCTTCTGTTTTTTATCCTTTTTCTCTTCATTGCACTGAGGCTGACAGCACATCCAGGTGATCTGTGTGCTCAAAACCAGGGACAGGCAGGAAATTAGCAGCTACCTGAGAAAGGGAAGTAAATATCTAATAGGAGGAGGAAATGTTTAGGTTGTGCAATGCTTTTGTTAAATGAGATAATGAAAATAATGCATTTTTTTGCTTGGCAGTCATCATCAGGTGAATATCAGTGCTTGCTGTATTTCTCCATTTCCAGTTAATGTTTTATCTGGTTTGTGGTTTACATTGTAGATGCTGAATTCTTCATGCAAGGAGAAATATCCCCTGTTTACTTTTGTCAAGGGTCATTCTAGAGACTATGACTTTGCTTCCAGTCCACTCCATGAAGAAAATGACCTTTTCTCCGAGGAGGAAAAGAAAAGACTAAAGAGATTTAGTGCAGAAGAATTTGTCTTGCTTTAAGGACATTTTACACAAGAGCATCGGCAGCTGTCCAGGAGAACACTTGCCTTTTAACACTAAGAAGTGTACCTGAATTCCTCCCCCTAAAAAAGGCAAGCCTGTGCTGAAATTGGTCTATTTTCATAAAGATGATGATGTTTTATATGTTAGAAGTCTTTAAGATGTCAGTTACTAATGTATGTACTAATTATTTTTGCTGGCTGGAGGAGTGTCCGTGCCGCTGTGGTAGTGAAGGGAGAAGCTCTGCTCAGAGCCAGGTGTGCCTGCAAAGCCTGGCCAGCCCCTCAATCCCAGCCTGGGCCCTGCTGTGCTGCTATTCCAGGCCTGCAAAGCCTGGCCAGCCCCTCAATCCCAGCCTGGGCCCTGCTGTGCTGCCATTCCAGGCCTGCAAAGCCTGGCCAGCCCCTCAGTCCCAGCCTGGGCCCTGCTGTGCTGCCATTCCAGGCCACTCCTGGGCAGCTGTAGCTGGGGTTTGCCAGGGATGCACATCCAGAGGTCTGGAGACCCTGCTGTTCCTGGGGGAAGGGGCCAATCCCAGCTGTGTGGCCTCACCAGTTCTGCTGGCACCCATCCTGAGCAGCTCCTGCTGGAAAGGTGAGGTTGATGGATCAGGAGTCGGTGTCACTTGCAGTGCTGCCATAATTATATAGGCTGAATTGGGAGTTAAGATACTATTTAGCAGTATGACTTTCTAATGGTTTCTCATTAAGCTTGCTTTGGAGCCTTAATATGAAGGGTGAAGATAAAGTATTACCTTTCCCCACAATTTTTAAAGGTTATACTATTAATATTAACTGCAACCAATCAAAGCAGCTGGAGACAATTATTGGAAGAGAGCAGTGTTTGTTTCCTGTTTCAACTACCATCATGGCAAGGCTTCTCCTGCCAGAGCAGCTTTTAAATCAAAGCTAAGGGGGGTGGATGTAGAAGATTCTGGGCTGTGATGATTTTTTGTTTTGATACATGTTGTTACTGTACAAATGATTACTTGATGGTGTGTGTGTTCTCAGATTGCAAACAAATGTACAGAAATAGTTTCATGTTTTAACAAAGTAAATGCAATATTTAAAAACCCGTATTAACGCTGCTTGGGAAATAAAAGAGGTGTGAAAACATGAAGTGCATGTGCCTTTTATATTAATATTAGATCCTCTAAGAGTGAATATAATCCTGCATCTAAACCAATATTGTAAGGTGTGAATACTCTGTTTATTTGCAATAAAGGCAGATTTTATTGTTGTGTCGTAAACCAAATGTTACCTGGTCTAAGTGCTGCTCAGGCACAGAGGCACAAGTGTTGCTGATCCAAATAATAAGCATCATGTTTGTTCATTAAAGCACCTTTTACTTTTATGAGCAAGAAGTGACTAATGGATAGATTTCAGGCAGAACTAGACCAGGTCTGTGTCTGTATCAGGGCTGGTGATTGCATTTGCATGTGTTAATTAATATTCCAAATAGCCAAAATACTCATTTGTTTTCAAGGAAAAAAACCCCACACATTATTTGTGTAAATCTGTAACCTCTGCACTGCTGCATCCTGCTAATATTTGGCATAATACAACTTTTTACTCACAGGAATGTGAGGATGTTTGACTTGATCTTCGTATTTTTCATTAATAGCCCAGAAGAGGGAGTAAACAACATATTTATGGAATTTAGATGTCAAAAGGAGGAGAATTGTGGATGTCAGAGCTAGAAGAGAGAAGATTGCTGGTGAGTGGAGCACAAGGAGATGCAGCTTTAGCAGAGAGCAGACAAAGCCTCAGGGTGGCTCCTTTGGGTGACAGTGGACAGGAGATGAGGCACCAAGTTGTGCTTTGCTCTCACATTTAAGAAAAGCAAAGCAATCAGCTGCTGCACCATTCACAGAGCAGGGGGATGTCAGCAGGGGGAACCATCTGGTTCCACTGGTGCTCTCCTCTCTGCCTCCCTTCCCACCAGGAAGGCACTCAGTGCTCAGGAGAACCTGCAGGGATGGATTGGAGGAGGATTGGCCTCGGAGCTGGGTGGTTTTGTGGCTGTGCAGCTGAGGAGGGAGGGGAGCACTGCAGGGCACAAATGTGCACTGGAAGGGGGAGAGGAGCTGAGGGAATGTTCCATGTGCAGGAGCCTTTGTGCCTCTCTGTGCTGAATTCCCAGGTCCATCATGGGTCACCCACCCACTGCAGAACAGCAGCTTTGGCTGAGATGGGAACTGAAGGATGAATTTTCCTTCCTCCTCAACTCCACCACCTGAATTCAGGTACCTTCAAAAAATCCCACGTGCACAGACCCACCTAAGCCTGTTGTGTCTGCAGAAAGGAGCTGCTCTTCCAAAGGCTTTTGGTTCAGAATTGTTGGAATGGAAATGCTCACATGGCATTACAGGACCTGTACCACAGCTACATGAAATGTTAAAAAGGAAAATGTGGTTCTGCCATTCCAACAGCAAACTTCTCTAGAAGGATGGAATGGTTTCTCTTCTCTCAATCTTTTTCCAACTGGATAAAAAATGTGGTGGTTGAAACATCTTTGAACTTATTAAATAGTGGAAGTTTCTCCTTTCTAACTGAGGGAAAGAAAAGTAGCAGTGCTAGAACAGCAGCTGGGTTGTGGTGCTTTAATTTGCAGCAAATCCTTTAGTTTACCACAGCAGGGTTTTCTTTAAAGCCTGCTACAAATAATTGTTAAAAATTCATGGTTATTTTCAGGGGTTTTCATCATGTTTTTTTGTCCAAGGTTTAAGCACAGACAAGCCCACACAATGCCCTGGTTCACTTGTGTACAGGGGTGACACAAGTTAAATTACCAAGTTCCTAGAAATTAATGTTTTTGGGTAACTACAGGGGACTTTAATTGGAAACTATGTTAATCGTGTAGTAATTCTCTTTACCTCGTCGGCATTAGCTGCTGAAAACCAGGCAATTAATTCGTGTCATCAGTGTTGCTGCTGCTGCCTTCAAACACAAACCCGAGGAGCATTAGTTACTCACACACCCAGCAGTGCCTCTCAGAGGTTCTGAGAGCACTCCCACAAATCACTGACTGCTCACCTGCCTGACACTGCTGGCACAAGGGGAGAGCTGCAGATCCGGAGCTTTTCAGCACCTCACAACCTCCTCTCCCACTCCTTTCTGCCATTTCTTCTCACAAGGAACATTTCTCCCTGTGTTTATAACGTCTGATATTAGCTTGAAACAAGCTCAGGCCTCTCAGTGACTGTGTGGGACTCTACCTTCTCTTTCCTTGTTTTCCAAGCCTTGGCTCTCCTTGGCAGAGCCCAAACTCCATCTCACCCCAGAGCTCTGCTGGAGGTGCTGGCTCTGCCCTGGAGCTCAGGGGTGTAGGGTGAGGGATTTCTGTCCTCCGTGGGGAAACCCCCCAGCCACCACCTCCCTTTCCTCTGCAGCCTCTCCCATCTCCAGCCAAACTTTTAAAAACCCCTCCAGGCACTCAGGAAAGACAGCAGCTGATTTCTGACAAGTTTCCAAGCTTGAGCTGGGCTGGAGACTGGAGGAGAAGGCCAGGGCACTGCTCTGCACCCTCAGGGATGGCTCTTGGGAAGGGTGAGACTGGAAGGTTGGGTTTGCCCCGTGTTTACTCCTGAAATGGGAATTTCTAGAGTGGTTGTTTAGGAGAGAGAATTATTTAGTGATGGTGGTACAGACAGCTGATCTCAGAGGGAAACAGAGCCTGGAGAATTGCAGCCCAGCTTCCAGAAAGCCTGGAAATGGGAAATATTCAAACCATTGCTAAGTTTGTTTTATAGAATACCAGAATCCCAGACTGGGCTGGGCTGGGAGAGACCTTAAAGCCCACCCAGTGCCACCCCTGCCAGGGGCAGGGACACCTTCCACCATCTCAGCTTGCTCCAAGCCCCATCCAGGTTTCTTTTGTGATGCTTCTCTTTAAAGATTTCCCTCTCACCCAGTCCCCCTTGCTTCAGCAGAGCTGGAAAACTGGGGCAAACCTGATTTGTTCCTCTCTTTTGAGCTTTGTTTTTTTTGCTTTTTTGGCTTTTTCATCTCTCCAAACCCAGTGTGAAGCAGTTAAGCAGTTCAGTTGTGCCCAGTGGAAACAAGGAAGGGATCTCCTGTTCCCTGCTAATTCCAGTAGGAAAATGGACTTGCCCCAGGGACCTGATTTATTTCCAGCCTTATTGACAATCTCTTAAAGGGGATGATGGAGTGAAAAGCAAGCAGCAGTGACTTATGAAAGGTCAATAATGCCACAAATGAACACAAACAGCAGGTTGGAAATCCAGCCCTCCTCACGTTCTGTTTCCACAACCATTTCATCCAAGGTCATTGGGCTTTTCCAGGGAGGCCAGAGCAGCAGGAGCCTCCAAGAGGAGGCCAGGTTACTTCATGGCCCTTTCCCACCTTGGAGCTGATTATTATGGGGTGCATCCCCCAGCTATGCATGGGAGGCCGTGCAGCACAGCCAGGTGCAACCTCCAGCAGCATTTCAGCTCCTTCCACCATCCCTTAACTTGGAGCCTCTGGCAGAATATTCCTCCAGCACAATGAGCCTCCCAGCAGCTTCGTTAGGCTGTGCCAGCATCCTATAAAAGGATCTTAAAATGCTGGTGACTTATTTGCATGGACAAAAAGGTGCAAAGAGGAATTTGAGGGTGTCAGGATGCAGCCCTGGGCACTCATGGTTTGACCCTGAGGTTTGGTGCCTTCACAAGATGCTTCTGCTGCCTAATTGGATGAACTGAGCTCCATAAACAGTTCCCTTCCCTGTTTGTAAGCAGTCCACGGGCAGCTGTAATTGTCTGAATCCACAGTGTGAATAGTAAAAAGAGCTTTACTTAATGACTGCAGCAGCCCTGCTCGAGTGAGAGCTCTCTGGTATTTATTCACACCAGAATTCACGAGGCTTTTGTTTGCCATGAACACTCCTGCAAATAAAAACTTGCTCACTCTAATGTTTATGAATAAATGTGCTCGTAAATGCCATCAAAGCAAATCAGCAGGGTTTTATTTATGCAAGAAGATGCACAAATAAATGTTTGCTGTTTTCACCCAGCTCTGGTGGGTGTTTAGGCGTGTGTTAAAGCCAAGGCTTTGTGAGCTCTGCTCAGCACTCACACGTTATTCCTGCTCTCCATCTCCTCCTTTCCTGCATTCTGATCCTGCCTGTGAATCCCTGTGCCCCCAGGGAAGATTGTTGAAGTCAATGTTTCAGGGATTATCCACATCCAGCAGCTTGCTGGGTCAGTGGACAAGGTCATGGAATGGACTGGGATCACTTTTGGACTGGGAGGACAGGAGGGAAAGGGGTTTGTGATCACAGCTTTGTGATGTTTGCATGGCACACAGCAGATACCCAAACCTGCTTTTTTTGGCATGTGCTGGCTCCTGGAGCAAGGTGGGGGTTCTGTCTTACCCAGAAGTGTGGGAGGTTATTGCCATCCTGTCTCAATCAGTGCCCTAATTAAATATAGGAGAGGATTTTCTTTCTAAAATGTAAATGTCAAGCCTTGTTAAGGAAAATTAAAATGCACTGAAATGAATGTGGTAGGAGCTGTGGAGGTGCTTAAGTAGAGTATCTGTATTTATTAGAAAGGGAACTAAAAAGGAAGTATTTTTGGAGCTCAATCCTTAAACTGGGCCATAAGGATTTTATGCAAATTTCCCTTCCAAATCTGCAGTTAGGGACTGGTTCCAGGGGTGAATTCTATGTCCCAGCCTCTAAAAACTATGAGGGAATATCATCTGAGACTCACCTCTTTCCAGGATTTATCTATACTTATCCCTCCTCTTTACCAGGATCACTTGGGATTCTGTGCTGGCCACACTTCCTGCGAGTTGGACTTGAGAATTCAGGTCATTCCTTCCATTCCCTGTTCCCCTGAGTCCTGCAGAGCACAACAGCACAGAATTTAAACCTTCATTCAGCAGTGGGATCATCCCCATTTACAAACAACCCTCTCTAAAGGCATTTTTCTGCTTCAGCCCACAGTGAGCCTGGAGCATCAATCAGAACCTGCAACACTCAAACCCAAAGGCCTGGACGTGGATGAGGAAAATCAGAAATTGTTCCAAAGGCTCATAGAGCAGAACTTCAGCTGCTCTCAGAGAGGCTTCAGCTCTGGGCTGGAATCTCAACCTGACCAAGGTAAAAACCTGTGCTCACATCTGGAGCAGGTGAGCCGTGTCTCTGTGTGGCAGTGAGGAAACACAAAATACAGCATTTGTTCAACACAACAAGCCCATGCTTTGCAAATATATGAAGTTTTTTGGCCTTCCCAGCCCAACCATTGGTTTGTTGTTTCCATGCTAATACAAATTCTTGTATTAAAGGGAGCATGGCCTTGGGTTCCTCCATCCGTATGGGAAAAAGTTACTCGTCTGATGGTAAACAAAGAACAGAAGAATTGATTCACTGTCCTCACTCTTAAAAAGATGGTATGAAGCCATAGTGAAGCAATTTTAATTGTGGCTGTGTAACACTTGCCATCAGTAAGATCACTTGTGTTCTGTTTTTAGGGATCGGGGTGCTCTGGAGCACACGGGGCATTAGAAATGCAAAACATGACCGCATGTTCTCAGGGCTCTGGCAGGGCCACATGAAAGAGCACTTGTGCTGGGATGCTCAGCTCTGAGGGTATTCTCTGTTCAGCCTGTATTTACAGAGATGTATGAATATTTGATTAATGAGTCATGGTCTCTGGAGAAATTTAATAACTGTACTGCTGTACAAAGGCAGCTCCTTCACTGTTAACACAGCTGCCAATAGTGTCACTGACACTGGAGCCCTTTCTGCATCTAATATGTGCTGGGGAGTAAATTCCTTCCCTACAAGGGAATCCATGGCACACATTATTCAGTTATCTGTTTGGAACTGTTGCAGGCTCAATTTACAGACCCTGATTTGTAAAGATTTTTCCAATGGAAACAAGCAGTGACACGTGAGCCAGAAAGCAGCAGTTCCATCAGGCTATGGCCCTCCAGAGTTACTTGGAGGGTTGGTTCAAAAGGAGAGCTGCTTTAAAAATTCCCTTTATAAAATGCAAAAAGGAACAATGGATGAAAATATTCATGGAGAGCAGAGTGCTCCAGCAAATTCTTTCTGCCTCAAAAGCTGTGTTCAGTGGGATTTCAGAGGTTGTTCAGGGGTGCACCACTCACATCATGGGGCAGGGGTTGTCTCCCTCCATGACACCAGACCAGAAGTGTTCTTCATTGTTGCTGAGCAGTTTCCCAAGGATAATTCGCTGCTGATTTTATAATTTCCTCATTTTTTATTCCTAATACCCATGAAGAGATCCATTTTCACTTAGGAAGTTAGGTGTATATTTTAGTGGTGTTACTCCAGCTCAACTGCTTTAAATAACGGGGGGGGGACATGTCAAAAAAAGATAAATTTAGTGCAGAGGCTTTCACTAGGAGCTTTAACTGCAGGTTAGAATTATACATGCTATGCAGAATTTCCTGCAACACTTCTCCTTTGGGCCACAATGCATTACAGCAGACGTATAATGAAGCTGCTATAAAATCCGTGGTAATTAAGGGGGATTTGACAGTAATTGCAACAGTGAATCAACTTAATTATTACCTGCTTCAAAGAGAGCTAACCTGATGTTATAATCTAACCTTTCCTACTTCTAAAATGAGAGATTAACCAAGTATATGTAGCATTTAAGAATTAAATCTGTTGAGATAGAATTATATTAATATCCTTTGCCTATACATTTTCTGTACATGTGGGTACAAAGCAGCCAAAGGAGCAGCATCAGAAGCTGACAGGCTGCAGACAGGCTGAGTGTGTGCATTCATTAAATAAACAGAGGTGATCCAGCCCCTCTGCTGTCTGCTGAAAGCACAGGGACTGCAGCCAGAGCAGTGCTGGAAAATGCTACAGAACACACCAGCCCAGCTCCCTGAACAGCCTTGTGCAGGAGTGCATCTTCTTTCCATGCTTAATTTTAGGCAAATTATCCTGAAATCACCCAATGTAACACTGGTCAATTCTGGTCTTGTCAATTCTTGCAGCTCTTCCAGCCCATAAATGCAAGCATCACTTTTGCTTTGTTTTCAGAGCTTTTGAGATGTGTTACCTGAGAGCAGGGGGTGGCTGGGGCTGATCCAAACCCTTCTCCAAACTCTTCCCCAGTGCTGTGCCTGGCTGGTGCTGCAGCTCCATGTCTGCAGCAGTTGTAGAAGCTGGGAAATGCAGTAACAAAGCTTTAAAAATACCAGGGAAGTGAGAATTAGCAGCATCAGCATCGCCAAAACTTGCCACAACTACTGTCACAATTTGTTCATCTGGAAAACTGACAAAATTCACTTCAGCTCTGCTCTGAGGAGGGGTTTGATCACCCAGGTGAGGCACTGACTTGTGCAAGCCCTCAAAATAAATCTGTCAATGTTTACTTCTTGTTTTGCTGTGAAACAATAAATTAGAAAGACTTCTTTGGTTTTTTACATGTCCTGGTTCAAACCATGCTGCAATTAATACCTAATTTTTCTTACCCTAGGCCCCAGTTTTCAGGCAGTTATCAAATTATCAATTTGGTGTGTGGACACACATGTTAAAGGTGTCACCTGCCATGGGTGTGTGATTTGAAACTGCACAAACCATCTCATCCTTAGGACATACTTTTACAAGATTACAGCAGCTTAATCTGCCTTAAATAAAACCTGGAAGTCCACCAGGCTTTGAATAGTGTTGTACACTAAAAATGGTACAAAAAGTTGGTGGTAATTACAAAAATCTCATTCTATTGCTGACCATGTGACTGTAAATTGAGAATAAATATCCAACTTGCAGGGAAAATCAGGCTGGGGTTTCTCTTCATGTAAAAGGAATGGAATGGAATCTCTCCATCAGGAATCACACCTGCAGCCTGTGGAAGACTCAAGGTGCCTGGGAATTCATCCCACTTTGTGCCCAAAGTGCACCACACCTGTATTTCCTAACAAGGCTTTTATCTATGAACCCCCCTTCCCTTTACATCTCTTAGTAAAGATACTTCAGGCTCCCAGAATCCAGGAAAAATCCCCTGGGAATGAACACAGCCCCTGCTAGGTGGCTGTGAGAAAACCATGATCCCTCCTACAATTCCACACTGGGAAAAGGCTGAGGTTTCTGAGAGCTCTCCACAAGCAGCTCCTCTCTGGAGCTCTGCAGCTCTCCCAGCACTCATTCCATCTGTGGGATGGCCTGGGATAGGTCCCTTTGTGCTCTGCTGCATCTGGAATGTGCCTGAAGAGGGACAGGCTGCAGTGAGGGGCTCATCCCTGTTCCTGGGAGCTGCTGGAGCACAGCTTATGGGATCCCAGCTTCCTGTTCAGCTGCTGGAGAACAGGTTATGGGATTCCAGGTGCCTGTTCCAGGGACCTGCTGGAGCACAGGTTATGGGATTCCAGCTTCCTGTTCAGCTGCTGGAGCACAGGTTATGGAATTCCAGGCTCCTGTTCTGCTGCTGGAGAACAGGTTATGGGATTCCAGGCCCTTGTTCCTGGGAGCTGCTGGAGCACAAGTTATGGGATTCCACAACCCTCATTCCTGGGAGCTACTGGAGCACAGTTTATGGGATTCCAGGCCCTTGTTCCAGGGAGCTGCTGGAGCACAGGTTATGGAATTCCACAACCCTCATTCCTGGGAGCTACTGGAGCACAGTTTATGGGATTCCAGCTCCATGTTCCTGGTGGCAGCAGTGACTCTCTGCTCCTTGGAAGGGGAGGAAATGGCAGACTTTAAATAACAAATTTTCACTGATGCCTTTTGCTATTTTTACAAGGTATTTTAGAATAAATGAGAGATTAGCACAGAAAAAAGTACTTCAGGTGCATGCTCAGTAACTATTTTTTCATAAGGTTTTAATGGATTCAGGGTTGAGCTCCACTAAAATCTGGATTTATTAGAAACGCTCCATGCATTTCAGTAGAGTTTTTCTCATGAATCTAGATATTTTACATTATTTCAATAGAGCTGACCCTCTGTTTCATTAGAAATGCTCCAATATAACCCATGGAGCATTTCTAATGATTCTGGTTTTACAGCAAATCCAAGGGTCAGCTGTACTGAAAACAATAGTGCTAACCTCTTGGTTTATTAGAAAAATGCTTTCTGTCTCAATGGAGCATTTCTAATAAATCAGATAAATAGGGATCTCCCACAAAAATGCTCTGCTGGTGAAACAGACAAATGGCTTTGTTGTTATTGAGATTTTTTTAAAAAGCAAAGATTGTTTAATAGACTTTTTTGTTGCTCACTGTAGTGTGATCCCCTTCTATCCAGAGTTAGAGTCTTCACCATGAAAAGTTAAGTAAATATTCCTCACAATTCCCTCAGAAACAAGCACTGCCTCAAAATGTCAAGCATTTTTCACCTCACCCATGAAGTGTTCGCAGCAAGACCAACTTCGAGCATGGATCTGTCAGTGCCAGGTTGGGATTTGGGGGTTGGTGCTGTGCCCCAGGGTGGGATGGGTCCTTTTCACTCTGCTACAGAGAGAGGGTGAGTGTTAAACACCTCAGCACAGGGACCACCAGTGACCCACAAGACATTTCACTGCAGCAAGGGACAGATTTTTTGAGGCCTTTAAGCTCCCTGCGTTTCCAAAGTTGTTCTAATTCCATGTCAGACACCAGTCCTAGTTTGTGGGATGTGGCTGTGGAGTCCCCTGCCCACCCCTGGGATCATCCCCTGCCTGTACACAGGTGAGGCTTTGAGGTACCTGTGCACATGGGGTGGTGGCACTGGCAGGAGCTGCAGGGACAGCCTGGATGTGAAGCCTTCTCCAGCAAGAGAAGATCCTGCATCGTGGAGCCATCAGGAACAGGAATCCTGGGCATGTTCTGATGAACTCATACTGATCCAGTCCAGGAAGAGTAAATGCCAATGCTGTGAAATGCAAAAAAAAAAAAAAAAAAAAGCCTTGGTAAGCTGAGACAAAGCTTTGTGTTCAAGAGGAAAGGCTAATGAGATAATTTCAGTGACTCAAGATTTGGTTAGAACGTTCTGTATTTATGGAGTGTTTTCTGTGCTGCCCAGATATTTCCCTGGGGTTCAAATGCCCCCCCCAGTTCCTGCCAGTGCATTCCCAGTTCTCTCTGTGTGAATTGCAAATCCTCAGCTGCAGGCCAGTGAGTCTCAGTTGGAACAGGATTCCCATCCTCTTCCTCACACCCCCAGCAACTTCAGGGAATCTGCTGACCACTGTCTGTAAAAACCTGGAAATAAAACCTGCTGCGGTGGTGACAAATCCACAAACCCAGAGACTCCACTTTAAAAATGATTGGTGTGTCTGAGTGGTCTCTTATTTTTTTCTTATCGAGTTGGATCATTTTGCCCAGGAATGAAAACAGAGAAGTGCACAAAGGAGTCAAGCAAAAAGGACTTTGACCTGTGGGGTGCTGATTATTGGCCCCAGTGCCTGGAGGACACAGTGGGGATGTGGGGAGATGCTGAACCTGTCTGAGATCCTTGCTGAGGACCAGGAGTGTGTGAGCACCACTGATTCCCCTGCTCAGGTTTCTCCTTGCACAAGTTCATCCTGCAGCACCTAAATGCTGAACAAGTCCTTTAGGCAAAAGCTGCAGGTCAGGGCAGGAGCTGCTTGGTCAGGGGGATTTTAGCAGCCCCAGCAATGGGATTTGAAGGCTTTTCCTGCCCCAGAGGCCCTGGCAGCAGCAGCAGCAGCACCAGGCAAACCCCCCTGGCTCTCAGAGGAGCCTCAGCAGTTCATCATGTCAAGCCTGGCTGCTGAGTGCTGTGTCTGGGGCCTCTGGCTGTCAGAGGCAGGATTTCATCTCGGCCTCCCTGAGGCCATATAGAAAGCCTAAAATGTTCATTTATGTTTCTTATTGTCTGGCCAAATCTGTGTGTGCTTAAAAAATATCGGGAAGTTTAAAGGCTGATCCCTGATTATCGCGGGTTGGAAATTTAATCTGTATTTTAAAAGGAGTTAAACACATTTATTGTTACAAGCAGCAATGCTTTTGTCAAGTCTTACTTCTCCTACATAAAGTGTTTGTATATGAAATATTTCCTTCTGTGGTGTTATTTCCCGAGATCAATCTCTCCCATTATATATTTGCAAAGCTGCTCCATTAAGGATAAATATCACTGTAGTGGTCTCATGCAGAGATATCTGTAAACACTTTCTCTGTAGTGCACGAGTATTTATGGATGTGGGGATTTGTACCTCGGCTGATCAGAATTTCCATGTTTGTGCACAGAGCAGTATTCCTGGGATAATCATGTGTTTATACCATTTTATGTGCTTTATACATTCCATGTACCTGTGTAGCCGTAATTTGATCTGCCGTTCAGGATTTATTTCAGCTTTCCACATGAGCTCTTTCAAACAATGCTAATTGTTTCAGAACCAAAATCATTGATGATAACTCTTTCAGGAATTGTCATGTTGTCTATAAATATTTAGCGACCGAATTGTATTTGCCAATGTATCCCTGGATTACAGATGAAAAGGGAGCATCTGCCGAAATTAAAAGTGGCCGCATTTCCACGTGTAGCTTAATTAAATGCCAAAATTTATCTACATTAACAACAAAGTGGTGAAATTTATTGATCCATTCACATGATATAAGTTGACAAATGGCCCGAGCAATTTCCATAATTTTCTACACGTGTTAAAATTTGTAATGAAAAAGGAATCCTCCATTAGCCGTGGCTGGGAAATGAAAAGGGGGCTGGTGATGGAGCGCTGCCCCGGGGCAGCGAGTGCGAGCTCCGTGCCCTGTCCAGCCGAGCCGTGTACAGATGGGCCTTTGACAGTCCTACAGCTGTTCTCCTAATTGTCCATTAAGTGTTCTATTGATTCTCTGATTCAAAGTACATGTCTTTCAGCCCGAGCTTTCGTGTGAAGTGGCAGACACATTCCTGCCGGAATGACAGAGCTGCTTGAAACCTAAAAATGTGGGCTGCCACTTTCAATCGAGGAGCCCGCTTTCAAAGGAGAAGCCTTGGTTAAAGGAGCTTTGTGAGAGCGCCTCGCCTTGGAGTTTCTAAACTTTTAGCGTCAATCAATTAAATAAAGCGGCGGCGGCACGAAAAGTTGTAATTTCTCGTTAAGCTCCCGGTTATAAAGAGCTGCCCGAGGATGCCGGGTGGCCACAATAAGGATTAGATCTTGTTTAGCTGGATGTAGATTCTGCTCTCAGACCCTTCTGACACGTATAATGATATTCTCATTTGATTTGCAAGTTCACTTTTAGCATTTTTTTAAAGCAAGATCATCTGCAATTCCAGCTCGTGCCAGTCAGGAGCCTGTTTAAAATCATCCTTCTGTAATCTGAAGAGTGAAAGATAAGATGCAGATCCGTTGCAAGGGCCATAAATCTTCAAAGAAACAAATAGCCATAGATAAAACTGTAAAAGTTATTTAGTTCTCTTCCGAAAGAGGTTTATTAATCTAAAATTTCCAGTCCATTGTGTCACGATTTGGTTATGGCACTGTATCTCATTTCGTGCAATTGTGTATCAAGCAAAGAGCTGAGAGCCTCACAGCTGAAACTTGATCAGTTCTATTCAGATGTATCACCAGGGAAAAAAAAAAATGGAAATATAAAAAAATAGCCACCTGAACAGAGATCTGGACTGTGAGAATTTTTGTTTCCCTTATTTGCTCTTATTTTTCTGTGATTTTTTAATGAAGTGGGTTTAATACTAAATCAAAACTGAATTTTAAATTCTTGTTTGGCGTTTGTAAAGTGTAATTCCTGGTGGGCAGGACACAAACGAAGTGTTTATGGACTCAGTATTTGGGGATGATCATCTATGGTTGTGCACAAAATGAGCTTTCCCCATATGCCACCAGCACTATTTACCTTCATCTTTTTCTTTTTTAAAATCCCCATCATTTAAAAGAGACGTGAAACCGCTTTTGATAGAGCTTAAAATAAGGAGAATTATTTCTCGTCAAGAGGATTTTTATCCTCCACAGGTAATGAAAAACCTCTCTGCTGTGGATGTTTAATACCTGCTTATTCTTTGATCACCCCTCCTTGCCCACGTTGGTGTTTGCACCCAGTTCCCCCTGGTTTGTGTCTGAAAACCTTCACCAGCCCCTCTTGGTGGGGATTCCAAATCCAAATTCACCAAAGTGGGGCTAAGAGTGGACTTGGACACATCAATCAAATTAGTTACAGCCTTTTAATTGAAACAAGATTGCTGATTTGAGCAGAATTAGATTTTTTTTTAATTGAACCTGTTTGTCTTTGGGACATCAAATTTACAAGCAAAGGCAATGTTTAAGCTAAGAAGTGAAAACTCAGATGAGGATTCCAAGAACATGAATGAAATTTCTTCTCATGCATCAAAGGCAAACAAAGGAAAGAAAGGGGGAAAAGAAAGGAAAAAAAAAAAAGAAATGGTATGTAAGAGGAGGCATTTGATATTTTATAGCCAGAGTTTCTTTCTCTATTCCATAAAAAAGAAAATGTATCAAATTAAAGAAATAGTGGAGGAAGCTGTAGAAAATGATACCAGGCACTTCTCATTTTAGGAGTGTAAGTTTAGGGTTTGAGGATGGGACAAACCCACCAAGGGTACAGAAACCATCCTTTTGTTTCCACCATCCAGAGAAGAAACTTAAGAGTCTCCCTGATATAATAAACCAGATATTGATACCTGCAAAACATTCTGTGAATCTCCTTCATCCCCACGCTTTCAATTACACCATCAGCCAGGTTTTTTTAAAAAGATTTTTAGAAGCTTTCAACTGTGGACTTTTGTCTTGTTGAATGAACTTCAGCTACACTAAATTTTAAGTAAATTTGTGATGACTGAGCAATATACATTGGCTGAGCTAGAATCCAATAACCCACAGGACAAATTAATTTTCAACAAAAAGGGCAGAAACCTCAAGTGCCATGAGTATATGGAATCTCAGTCTATCTCTCTGGAGCCATTTTTGCAAATCACTACAGCTATTCATAATCTAAATCAGTCTCCTTTAGCAGCAGAAAGATCTTTTTTCATGACAAAACAGAAGATGACATTCATTAGTGCCTAACTTGCATAAGCTACCTTAAATTTATTGGTGCTCTTATACTGATCTGGGTAAGAATTCCTTTGTCTACAGCTATAGGAAAATTCCGGACGTACTACTTAAAAATATAAATTGTCACTTTGATCAGAACTTTTGGCAGTTTACTTTATTTTAGAAGTAAAACCGGTGGTTAAGGTTTTAAGGCTTCCAATGGGCGTTGTTTCAATCACGGTTAATCTGCACCCAGGATAGCAGTGCTCAGGGAAGGGAGCACTTGCACAGAAATCTGGAGAGCTGAGGCTGCCTGGAGCTCCAGGTGGGAACTTTTCCCTGGCTTTGAGCAAATCTTATGGTGTTGCAAAAGAATTCTGTGACCTCTGTGTGGATTTAGGGTGGAAAAGCCAAACCTGAGCTGGAGGAGCTGAAGATCCCTATGGAGTTTTCTGGGCAGTGTCTCCTTCTTCTCCTGGGACAGCTCATTTCTCACAGGGAAGGTCACAGAATTCCAGATTGGTTTGGGTTGGGACCTTCCTCTGTCCCAGGTTGCTCCAAACCCTGTCCAACCTGGCCTTGAAGTTCTACCAGGCCAGAGCAATCCACCTGCAAATATCCCACATCTTCCAGGAGCTGCAGAGCCTGGTTATGGTAAAAATGCACATTCGAGTCAGTATATAGGAAATAAAATATAAATGGATTTGCTTTAATGTGATGCAAGTGAATACTGGTCTTCATCCACCTGTTTTATAAACTCCATTTCCTGTCTCGGGTACAGACTGTTAATTCTTAAATGCCTTTAGCTTGATGTCTCCTACTTGGGATACAACTGCAGGAAGCATTGTGACCTAAAGATTGACATACATGTCATTTGTGCAACTGTGCTTTATTTCTTTGTGCAGGAAACAAAAGTGGAACAAGCATCTGTGGCAGCTTTTGTTACAGCCTGGATAAAGCAAAATGATCACAGAGTCGCTCTTGCCTCAAAACACACGAGCATGATTTCAATTATCATTTCTTTTATAGGGTGAGAGTGGACAGGGCTGTTGGAATGACAAATGAGAGAGATAAAATAATGAGGATGGTGCTGGCTCTGCCTGCTCTCTGTTTTGGGGTGGGGTGGCTGCTCGTGGTGGGTCCCACACTGCCAACAGAAGGTGGGGAATCTGCAGCAGGAATTTAGGCTCAGGGAGGTGAAGAGGTGATGAATTTAGAACAGGTATTAAGGGAAGGTGAGGAGATGATGAATTTAGAGCAGGTCTTTAGGCTCAGGGAGGTGAAGAGGTGATCTTTGTTACAACTGCTGTTATAAAGCTTTAAAGAGTACGTGTTGATCTGCTGAGTTTTTCAAAATGTTTTTTGGATTCTGTTTCTCCTTCTCAATTTCCACCCTGCAAAATAACCACCGAGCTGCTCCCAGCCCGAGGCAACAGAAGAAACAGCTCCCAGAGTGCTGCAGAAGCTGCTCTGGTTCTTATTTCCACCAAGGAGGTTTGGTCCTAGCAAAGGGAGAGGTGAATGAGGCTGACGCTTAGCTACAGAAAACACATCAGAATTATCATTATCTGCGTGTGTTCATATGCTTAGGTAATCAGGCTGAAAGAAGAAAATAAAATGACCTATCTCCTACAATATCTCCTGTATTTATTCCTCTTGTCTCAGCTGGAGTGAGAGCGATCAGATCCAGGGCTGGAAAATGCAACAGAGGCTTTGTGATGTAGCTGGGGAAAAAAATCTTTTGGCTTTGCTTGGTTTTCCCCCTCAAATCTGAGTAAAAGTTCAGGTGAGCTCTTATTTTGGGGCATCTTTCTTTGGAGGAAAGGCAGCTGTGTAATTCTTGTTTTATGGCTGCGTGCTGCTCCCGCCTGTGCCTGGCTGGATGACCTTGGCCAGTCGTTTCCTTGCCATAAAGTGGCAATCGGGCTGTTTACTCCCTTCCCACAGGTGCTCGGGAGCTTAATTAATATCTGCTCTGAGATGCTCAGAAGGTGCTAAAGTGTTGCTGTGTACCAAAAACAATCTTTGTAGCTCTAAACATAGCAGAGGAAAGGGACTCTTAAGGATCTGCGGGTTTGGAAGGTGCTGCAGGAAGCAGGGAATGAGTGCCTGATGTCCTGCCCGGTGTCCCTTTCCTACAACTCACCTCTGCAGAGCTCTGCCATCCAAGCTCCAAACTCCACCAATGCCTGTCCTCCAGGTTGGTTTTGTCAGGAAACAGGGGAACAACCCCTGGAACATCACTGTATGGGCAGGAACATGATTTGCCTCAGGAGAGCTGCACATGGACATCATCTCCAGCATTTATGTGAACCTACAACAGAGCTCAAGTGTTTCCCAAACATGAAATACTCCAAATAATGCAGGAAAAGAAATCCTGGTGCTCCCTTGCACCTGGAATGAGGAATCTGCAGCTTTTTCTCCAGCCATTGATTTATGAATCATGGATGGATGGGCACCAGTGATGCCTCAGCCCAGCCTGGCCATGCTCGGTGATTCCCTCACCTGAAGGATGGGGGGGACACTCATGGGCAGCCAAGGGAAGCTGCCGAGCAGCCTCTGACATCCAGGAGAGATTGCAGAGCTCAGGAGTTGTGAGAAGAACAAAACCAAGTTCTCAGCCTCCAGGCATTGCCGTGGATCTCAAACCAACCTTCAAAGGAAGTTATTGCAGCGGGGTGAGAGCAGATCAGATCAGGCTGTAAATGTTTGCTTATTATTGTCAGGTTTTAAACTGCAACCTCTGCAACTTGTGCCTGCTTTGGGAGCTGATGGAGAGCAGAACAAAATGGCTCAATGACAAAGTTACCATGGCTGGGTGTCCTTAAAAGGGAGCCAAAATTAATTTCAGCCCTGGCTGGTTCTGAGGGAACCTCTGCTGGAATTTGGGAATTTCTCAGGGTGCTCCTGAGGGGGGAGCATGAAATAAGGAGGGAATTCCCCTCTGTCAGGCAGATTCTGGGTGTGCAGCTCAAGCTGATGGTATTGAAGTGAAGCTGAGCTTTTTTGAACCTCTCCTGCAGTGACACTGCTGCCATATCCCAGCCTGGAGTGGCAGCAGTTGAGATGCAGGAGGGATGAGATGATCCACACAAAAATTCAGCAAGCCTGGGCAATGGTGAGGTTCTTGGAACATGAAATCAGTGACTCAAACTGATCTCTTCAAAGGTTATGAAAATTACATACTGAAAAAAACAAGAGTAAAAAAGGGTCTAAGACTGGAGAGGACACTGTGCAAAGTGTGGTGGCCACTGGGAATGCTCAGGACCATTGTCCCTTTTCTGAGGGGACAGCAAGGAGCTGCCACCAGAAGTCCTGTGAGCACTCAGCACCATGGCCTGAGCAGCCAAGATGTCCTGGGAGATTCCTGATAGGAAAACTCAAGGCTGAGAGAGCAGCAAATAGGGAGCATGGAATTGTTGGAGAGCACCTGCTGCAATGGATGCCCCAAACCTGCTGGATTTTAGCCACCACGTGTGCTGGCCACCCAATTGTTACAGCCTTCAGACACCCCACACTGCCCACCCACTCTGTTCTTCCACAAGGTTTGGGGAAGTGACTCAAACATTAGTTAAAAATTTAATAAAAGCATTAATAAAAAAATTAAAAATTCATCATAGCATTAATAAAAGAAAGTTGTATCATCTCCAACATTTATGTGAACCTACAACAGAGCTCAAGTGTTTCCCAAACATGAAATAATCCAAATAATGCAGGAAAGGAAGGATTTGCCTCAGGAGGGTGTCTGGGAAACAGACACAGATCTTGGAGTGCTGCTGGGTTCTGTCCTCTCTATTTTGGGCCTTTCCCTACCAAGGGTTTCTCTCTTTCTCTCTGCTCCAGATGCTCAATTTCTCTCCCAGTTTTTCCTAAGACTTTTCAAAGCCTTCAGAATCAAGGGACTGAGCATTAGGAAGGAAATCAGAGCAAACAAACCAGCACACACCCCCAAAATCAAGCCCTGAAAATTCAGTGCCCAGGATCCTCCATGCTGCATCTCACCAGAGTCACCCACGAGCAGCTGTTCTGGCCTTGGCTGAATGCTGCCATCTTAAAAGAAAAATAAAACCATTATAATAACAAATTTCTGCTGGCTCGTTTTCCTAAGTGACATGGTGAGAGAAATACAAACCCTGGAGTAAACATTAAAAAAAAATAATACCAGAGTGCACTCAGATACACACACATAGAGAAAGAATTTGTCAAGAATTTTTCTGTGTGAGCCAGTTTCCATTGCTTTGCCTATATTTATTTTATTTTTTTTTTTACTCTGCCACATCAGAACACCCAGACCTTGCCATAAGGCACGAAACAAACCTCTGCAGAGAGGCGAGCTTTTACAAAAGGGTGAATAATCCAAATAATCCCATGGCGAACGTGGCCAGCCCCTCGCACTTCACAAGTGGCGAATGAGAGCTCTGATTAAACACGATACAAAAAGAGCTTGCAAGTAGCACTGTTTACTAACATTTCAATTTCTATGCCTCATTTATTAGACTTAGAATAAAAAGGTTAGAGGGGTGTTTGGGATTGTCTTTAACCTTGATGATATTTCCACTGAAGCAGCATAATGGCTCTTAATTGCTTAAGTGAAGAGAACATGTTGACATGTCCTTCTTTGTGCTTAAAGCCCTGTGCCTGAACCATTATGCTAATTCAAGCATTATATACACCAAAGTATTTATGGGACTGACACAAGTGATGTTGCAGGTAAAGGGCTGTGAAATGGTCTGTAAACAGAGAGAATTGATTCCGGGCCCAGAGCAATGCTGTTAAAGTCACAGCCATTGAGCCGCCAGCCCCACGGTTTCTCCGTGGATTGTCACAGCGGGGCAGGCGGTGCTGCCAGCAGAGATCAGATGGGTGGCGTTCAGAACATGGAAACCAAGCACAGAAACCCAAATTAACCTGCGAGCAAGATGGACTTGACTGGAGCTTTTTTTTTTTCTTTTTTTTTTTTTTTTTCCCTTTCTCAACTCTTTGTTAAACATTTAGATGCTTTAAAAAAGGAGTGAAGAGTATCAGCAGTGTGAGTTCTTCCTGAATTTTTTCCTGCTCTGGCAGTGCTGCCCTTTGAAGGGATCACAAAGAATATGGACATTGTGTGAATCTCTGTTCAAAAAGAAATAATCCCATTTGGGGTTTTATTTGCTTACCCAACATGTGGACTGGGTGGATTATTAGTATTTTCTTCCTTGGGTGTAAGGCTAAGGGTGATATTTTACATTATATTAAACTAATTTATTATCTTGTTTGGTTTTTTACTAATAACCCACAGCTTTTGGCACTGATCAGAATTTTGAATGTCTAATTTCCTTTAAACCCTGCATCTAATTTATTGTTTGCATTGCACTAATTTTAGGCAGCTAAATGAGACTGAGCAGTTCTGCCTTTATTTCTGCTTATTTTTATTTTTGGCTCTGGAGTACTTGGGCTGACACTTTTTAGTTTTAAAATGATGCAGAGCAATGTCTTACTCTCTGTATCTTTTCTATACACTTGGAGCAGACATTTCACTGATTTTCATTTTTTTTAAAATGCCATGAGAATGGCATCATTCATCCTAGACTTCATATATGAAATGTAAACCTCAAAGGGAAGTCCTATATTCACAGTAGTCTGTAAAGCATTATCATACTTTGGTGATTATTTAAAGGGAAAAATAAATTAAATAGCCACAAAATAACAGATTTCATAACAACTCTTTTACAAGAAGATAAATAGAAATGTTTACCTTGAATTCACTTGAGTGTCCTTTGAAGCTGATCCTTCAATGAAAAAGAAATTTGAGATTCAACAGACCTGAATATAAATTTAAAAAAATCTAGAAAAATATGGAATTGTGGTGCCTATTTCTAGCTAGCAGAAGAGCTGTGTATTTTCCAGCAGAGCACACCTTGGCCATGCATCCAGCATTTGCTCTCTTTTCCACCTTGGGATATTCCTGATTTAATGTCATTTTAGGAATTGCTGCATTGCTAAAAAAATTGCACTGCAACAACATTACCTGGCCAAGCGACTCCAAAAGATTTTGGAATTCTGCATCTGAGATGAGCATGCCC